>CM058157.1:12212500-14642500 GCA_030254885.1 Vitis rotundifolia
TTAACTTCCACTGTTTTGTGGCTTAACTTAAAGCTATTCGCAACAAATTTAAGCGTTATTTTAATAGAATTGCTTCATTAAGAGGTTATCGATTTTGGATTATAGCCTGGATCCTACTCCATTGTGCTTGAATCAGTTAGTGCATTCGTAATCCCTGTTTTCGTAGTTGTAAATTTTGATTACTTTAAGTGTTCTGAAGAGATGCTTGCATTGCAAATTGTTGTGTAGATAATAATATTATCTCAATAGTGTCTTCTCTCGTTGAATTTCAATTCCTGCTTCACTTGATTTTTTCCTGAAAATTAAAATTGACTTTTTAAATCCAAATGTTATTTCTCTTTTGTTTGTATCTATTTGATATTTATTTGTTACATGTCAATATCATCTGAGCTTATCCTTTGCATGTCTGTTATTACAATGCAACTTTATATTTACTTGGTTGAGTCATTGTTCTTGAAATGCATAGCTATTCAACTTGGCAAACTTTGGCTGTATTTGGTTCCAGAAAATTTTGAGGGAGGGAAAGAAAACAAAAAAAAACAGCCTCCCTCTCCTTGCTTCACACTCTAGCCCAATTCTAAAAGATACACACATAAAGCAAAATTTGATTGCTTGATCCGATTGATCTACACCTTTGAATGACCTCTTTTTTCTTTCCTTCCACAAAGTTCAAACCACGCACAAAGTGGCGGCCCTCGAAGCATTCTTTCTTTACTTCCCTACGAAAGAACCGTCATGTTAAACTCAGTATTAGAGTTGTTTTTCCTATGAACTTGAACTGTACTTAATATGACGTGTGAATTTTCATGTGGGAGCTTAGTTTAATATTTTAAATGGTGAGTTTGAAAACGCTAATTTTTTATGCATGATATAGTTGCTCTGCTGCATCTTGTATATATTTGGTGGTGGATCAACCTCGACTCGCTCCTTAAAACTGTATCCTTGCCCATGTGTTTGAATCGTGTACACTTTCAGCTAGAATTTATCAATGAGTTGGGTAGATTGATTTTGATTGTGCATTGCTTTTATTATAATTTCGATTTTAGGATGCAGTGTCACTGTCACTGACTCTATCTGGATGCTGTGGATACAAAAAAAAAAGAAAAAAAAAAAAAGAAGTTTGTTCAGGATCAGAGCCTTTTCATGTTGGCCCTATTATTTTTACAAAATATGATTAGATTAGGCCCTGCTCTATCTAGATACCTTTTACTTACTGTTGAGGGAGTAGTTAATTTAGAAATCAGATCATTACTCAAATGTTGCATGCACATGTCCTCATTCCACATGATATAACAATCTTATGACACTTTCCCTCGTTTTTTTGTTAATTTCAGCCATTTCTCTTCTTGCTAATGCGCCCATTTTTATTTGATTACCCCTTGTATGGCACATGGCTGGAGCATCCATCATATTGTACTCATTTTATTTTAATTTATTTTGGGCTCCTTGTGGTGTCATTCTTGCCCATATTTGAGAAGTCTTCTCACAATGTGATTCATACATGAAATTGAATATGGATGAATCATATAGGATTTCTCATTTTGTTTGTAGTGTTAGACTAATAATCTCTCTTTGAAAGCATCCGATATCTAGCAATGCTCCTTCCTTATTTGAATCTTTGAAAATGTGAGTTTCTTGTATGATTGAAATATTGAGGCTTTTGGATGTCCCGTGGTATTTTATATGGATGACTCTCCTCTTGTTTTCTTTTCAACTCCTAGCATTCCCACCCCCCCACCCCACAAGGGAATTTTTGTAAAATTTTTATTTTGTGGTTGCATAGGATGGTAACGAAGTGTTCTTTAGGATCAAAAGAAGCACCCAGTTACGGAAGCTTATGTCTGCTTATTGTGATCGACAGTCAGTGGAGTTAAACTCCATTGCATTCTTATTTGACGGTCGCCGACTCCGTGGAGAGCAGACTCCAGATGAGGTAAAGCTTTTAGTTATCTGAATTATTTGTTGGCCATCCATGTTGCTCCCCACCTGTGGCTTCCTGTTGTATGTATGCATGCACATTTCTATAGGTGGAATGCGGGATGATGGAGGCCAAGAGCGTGGATTGGTAGTAATTTTTTAGCTGTTACACAGTTTTACCTTTTCTTATAAACAAGTGATTTGAATCTCACATTGGGCATCCCTCTCACATATTTCTTTTGGTGTCTTACGTGAAACCGGCACCATTTTGATATGGGTTTAGCTTGAAATGGAGGATGGTGATGAAATAGATGCAATGCTGCACCAAACTGGAGGGGTTGCATGGATGTGTCTAACTGCAAATTGAAGTAGATATAATAATATAAATAAAATATGAGAAAAGCATGGCAAGAATGGCTGCTTCCAGACTTTGTAATATTTTGTAGTCTACGGTGACTTGATGACTTTCTGTAAAGGAAAATGGTTTGAAGTTAGGTTTTTGGTCCATCCATGGATACAATGTTTGATGGTCTCTTGCTGCTACATTTTGGAGATTCTGGGATTTATTCCCTATTAATTCTATGTTTTGGAATATTGTGTTTTCTTTAATATGAAAGGTCCGAACTGAAGTGGCATTGTTGTTACTAGAACAATATGCTGTTGTTTGTAATCAATGGTCCACTGCTGAGCCTTTCCTTGTATCAGAAACCTGATAACTCACTCAATCTTTATTGCACACTCCATATGATGAAGCACTTTGCGGTATCAGGAGTCTATACCAACCTCTCTCTGTTTGTTTTTAATGTGAGCGTTCTTTAAATTTTTTTTTAAAAAAAAAATGTTTCAGCTTAAAGCTGAAACTGATTTAATGGCTTTTGAACACACCAAGAATAAAGGTTTTTTTTTTTTCATAAAATGATCTTCTTTAACATTTATATAATATGTTTTTTTTTTTTTTCATTAAACAAGGCTCTTAAAGCTTAAATCCATATTATGAAAATAAACCCAAATAGGCCTATAAAGAGAAACAAATTGTATGATGTTAATTCTTTTATTTGGATGCGCAACAATGGAAATGAGAATGATAAAAATAAATAAACCAACAAGAATATCATACACATAATTTAAAATACTATTTTATTTTCATTTAAACAAAATATCTTTGGAGATTGACTAAATAATAGAAGTTTATTTAACCATGTGATATAAAAACAATGTTGTATTTTCTTTAAATAAAAAATATTTTTAAAAAATTATAGTATTCTTTGATTGTTGTTCTCTAGAAATAGGTTTTAAAAATAAAGTGAAATAAAGGAAAAAAAAAAAGAGAACAGACAATAGATTTTTTCACCAATTTTTAAAAAACAAATGAAAAATGTAGATGAATAACAAAAAAAAAAAAAAAAAAAGAAACTCACAAAAAGCAAATAAAGTAGATTATGATATCTTTATTCTTTTTATTCTTTTTTTACCACCCAATATCAATACAAAAAATCTTCAGATATGATTTTTCGTCAAACCATTCGTATTTTTATGAATTTCTTTTTAATCCCTCTAAATTTTTTATTAAGTAAATATATTCTAAATTAAATAACACTTCAAACAAAAAGAATTATTAATTTTTAAAAATAAATTGAAACTTAAAAACTGATTTAACTAGCATTATAAAGTTGTATAATTCAACATCAATCAAATTAACATTAGAAAGTTGCAAACCTAAATTCATTTTAAATGATGTTATTTTTTTTATGAGATCATAATTTTGTGAATTCTTTTTACTAGGTAAATAAACTTCAAATTAAGCAAAATATAAATGTATTGGATTCACTAATGAGTCTAGTAATTTTTTTTAAAAATAATTTAAAACTCAAATAATGACCCAATAAATACCATAAATTTTTGGACAAAAAATGGTTTAGAATGATTATATTATTTTTCTTTTTCACATAAGCATATGTTTCCCACTTTTGCACTAGAGAAATGAATTTCAAATCAAGCAAGAGTCTTGTATTTATTAATAAGTTCAATAATTTTTAGAAATAATTTGCAACTCAAAAAATTATATATAATCACTCCAAAAAATAATAGACCATTAAATTAATCACTACAAAATAAAAGATTCATTAAATGTATAGTCATGACTTTATTATTTCTTTTATACAAATTCTCCCTGGGGATAAAGTACGTCAATTTTTCACATAATAAGTAAAATTTGTAATTCAAGAATTTGATGGGTTATCTTGATAAGTGATAACACTACTTTATTAAATTATGGATATTAGTTCATGGGGAATATGTATGTAGTGGATGGTAGGTCATGAACATGATCTTTGTCTAGTTATTATTTACATAGGGTATTGTAATACAGTTTGATTTTCTTTAGTGGAATGTTGAATCAACTTTAAGATTGGATTATGAGGAGCTAATACTCCTATGGGTCCCAATGATCTCTGCTCTGAGCTCATATACCATGATAACAAAGTTTACGAGGGTTAGATTGACTCTAAATTCACTCTTTTGCATAAAGGTGTTTTGGTAATTACATAAGATTGCATAAGGGATAATGAACATGCTTTTTAGATTTGGCTAATTGATTAATCAAATGACGTTGTGTAGTTAATTAATTAATTAAGACTCATTTTAAGCTAAATTAAGTGACCCAAGCCTTGTTGGGGTCAAGTCACTTTGACCTGGTGCGGTCAAGCACTTAAGCCTAGTAGGGGAACCCTATAAATACCTCCTCCAGGGTTGGGGTTTTCCATCACTTTGGTGTGAGAACCATCTTCCAACTCCAAAGAGAGAGAGAGCCTAGGATTCCTCCATTCCAAAGCCCACACTTTGGAGTGCCAAGATTGTGGTTCAAGTCATCTAGTGGAAGATCTTGGATGAGTAAGATCTCTAATCTTTTTAGGCACATTCTTTACCACAAGGAATTAATCTAGGAACGTTCTATGTGATTATTATCTTCTTTAGTTTATTATTCTAAATGGTTTTTAATTGACATTATTTCCATTAATAGTTTATAGAGAAGCCTAGGGTAGATTTGTTGCATGCACCTATAAAATCTAGGGTCTAAGAACGAAGAAATCTAAGGTTCCTAGCAATTCTAAGATTGGAGAAAAGATTTTTTAAGAAACCTAAACCAATCCCAAAAAATTGCACTAATGGAAGGTAGAAGTGGTTCAAGGTATATTCCTTTTATTTTATTTCTCCTTTTTCTTAAGTTTTAATTTGTATAAAAATAATCATAATAT
Source organism: Vitis rotundifolia (assembly GCA_030254885.1). Taxonomy (NCBI): domain Eukaryota; kingdom Viridiplantae; phylum Streptophyta; class Magnoliopsida; order Vitales; family Vitaceae; genus Vitis; species Vitis rotundifolia. Next base: position 12,217,672 of record CM058157.1, read on the forward strand.
TTACTCTTTTTTATTTATTTATGTTATATGATCGTTTAAGAGTACTAGATGGGACATACATTAGGATGAATGTACCATATACTGCTAAGCCTAGATGTTGTATTAGAAAAGGTGACATTACCACCCATGCTTTGGGAATATGTTCACAAGACATGAAATTTGTGTCTTGTTGGGTTGGAAAGGCTCAATTGTTGATTCTAGAGTGCTTCGAGATGTTTTATATCGACAAAATTGATTAAAAGTTTCTTTTGGTAATATTAATATATTGTTACACATACTATGAAGATTTGTATTCTAAAATAGTGCATTTAAATTTCTTTGTCGGGTTATTACTACCTTGTAGATGCAAGCTATATAAATAGTGAGGGGTTCCTTGCTCCATTTAGAGGATAGAGGTATTTTTTAAATAAATGGAGAGAGAGAGAAATATGTCGACTTCCCTAGAGGAAATTTTTAGCATGAAGCTTTCTATAGCATAAAATGTCATTGAAAGATGTTTTGGATTGCTTAAGTTATGTTGGGTTATTTGGAGGAGTCTATCACATTATCCAGTAAAAGCACAAAGTCACATAATCATTGCATGTTGCCTCCTTCATAACCCTAATTAGAATGAAAATGTCAATAGATCCATTAGAGGAAGAAGTTGAAGTAAAGAGTGAAATGCAACCTAACTTGGAGTATGATGAGCCCATCACCACCATAGAAACGTCAAACCAATAGTCTTAATGGATGGCCAACTTGGCAATGCAAATTTTCAATGAGTAGAAACGAAGTAGAAGGCTAGGATGAAAGAAAATTTGTTGAGTATTTTGTTTGGAATTAAGTATTATTTTTCACTTTGATTTTTTAAATTGTTGATGTGTGCCTTCAATCATTTTGTCTTTGATATGAAGGAGACTATTATGCCTAACAAAGTTCTAATTTGTCAAATAATCTTGATTTTTTTTTTCTTTTGTTTAAGACATGATATTATGTTTTATTCTTCATTAACATATGATCTTTTGTTGACATTGTTTTTAGATTTCTATTTTTTTTTTTTAGAAATAAATGTTGTGTGGAACTAATTGTATAAGTAGGAAAAAGTCATAATATGATGATATATGTTTGTTTTTCAAGTATTTGAAATATTATTTATTATATGACACAAATAGGAATGGAAAGTACATCAAGTTGTCAACCTAAAGAAAAAGAGAAGACTAGAGATTGTCGACCATGGATGAAAGATAAAAATATTGCACTAGTTGAAGCACTTAAAGAGTTGTGCAACTCTCGATATAAATGTGATAATGGTAAATTTAAATTAAGTTATACAATTATTTTAGAAAAGGCAATGAAAATTTCTTATCCTAGGTCCAACATCAAAGTTGTCCCACATATTAATTCAAAAGGAAAAAAACAATATAACTTCATTGTTGACATGCTTAGCCAAAGTAGGTTAAGTTGGAATGGATCACAAAAGTGTGTGGAAGTATGCAAGGGTAACATTTGGGAATCACACTTGCAGGTAATTATTTTAAGTGTTTATTTACTTTCCTTTATCTATGTTAATTTATATATTTAATTTTTATTTATTATCATCATATGGACAATATTAATTTGGTATGCATGTTGAGGAATCTTGAAGCTAAAGGAATGAGAAACAAGTCATTTCCTTACTACAATGAGTTTTCATTAATCTTTGGAAAGGATTGTGCAACTGGAAAAAGAGTTGAGATAGCAACCAATTTCATTGAAGAGTTGGATATTGTTGAAGCCAACAAAAATGTCTACAATTTGGATGAAGTCAATACTTCAACATCAAATACAATGACCCCACATGTAAGAAAGAGAAGTAATAGTAGTGATAGTTTGGTTTTAAGATTGCATGATGTTAATATGATGCTAGGAAAATTGATTGAGCAACATGATGAACAAATGACTATATGCTAGCAAGAAGGATTGGGTATGAGTGTTATTTGATTAAGCAAAGAGGAAAGGTAGATGCAGAGCTTATGAAAATGAATCATGTTTCTATTAAGGATTAGATGAAAACAATAAAATTGATTGTGGATGAAAAGGAGAATATTGGGGCTTGTTTGGTTAGTGTTTTTAAAAATTGTTTTCTATTTTTGAGAACAAAAAAACACAAAATAAAATTAAATAAATAAATAAATAAAATAAAAAAATAAATAAAATAAAAAAATAAATAAATAAAAAACTTGTTTGATAAGAGAGTGTTTTATGTTCTCAAGTGTTCTCTGTGTTTTCTAAAGCCTAGTTTTCAGAGAACAAAAAAATGGTGTTTTTCACGTTTTTGCCATTGTTCTAAGAAGGAAAAAAAAAAAAAAGACTTTCTTTGTGCTTTCAATTAGTGTTCTTATGTGTTCTCATTTGTTATTTACATTGTGAAGGAAAATTCTTTGCACTGTGAGGGAAAATTAGAAAATGGGAAAATAAAAAAAAAAAAAGAAAAATCGGTCTAACAAAAATTCAACATTATCCGATGATTTTTTTTTTATTTTTGGAAATTTTGGGATTTTATCCCCATTTGATTTTTCGGATGCATTTCAAAGCAAAACCTCCATAAAAGTTTGGATCTTGAAAGAGAAATGGAGAACAAGAGGAGAAGAGAAACAAATAATAGGAGGAGAAGGAGATCGAGAAGTACTGAAAAGAGAATAGGGATTTCTGTCCCGATATGGATATTATATATATATATATATATATATATATATAAAATAGTAAAAATTAATAAATTTTTATAAATAAATTAGTTTGATTTACTTTAAGAATTTTTTTATCTTTTATATAATTATTAAATATAAAATAAAATTTAATTTTAAATAAAATTATAAATATTTTAAACAAAAAATTATCATAAATATATCATTATTAATTAATTTTTTATATTATTAATTACATTTAAAGTAGAAAAAATAGATCACGAGTTTCCAAGTATTTACTGTTTGATATCATAAATTTTATCTTCATAAAATCCAATCATTGATACTTACCATATGATATTTTGATCAGATAGTTTACCAATTATTGAAATCAAACATACTTAGACATGTTTACAAAGTAATCCTTTATTTTAAAAAATTAAACCTGATACAAAATTTTCAAAATGGAACATTTTTATTTTTGACAAAGTGTGAAAGTAAAAATTATTTATATATTTACAATATCAAGTTAATTAAAGAAAATACTCAACTTTAAAAAACAAAACCAATAACAATAACTTCCAAACAAGTTATTTTATTTTATTTATTCTTAAAAATTGTTTTTATTAACTCAACCAAACATGTTTTTTTTTTTTCTTCTTTTTTTGAGAACAAAAACCTTTTTTTAGAATTCAGTTCTCAAACACAATTTTATTTCTGAAAACATCAAAAATTTGTTCTTAAAAACTGTTTTTGAAAACACCAACCAAACAAGCCCTTGACCTCTTTTTTAGCTATGTGGATGAGGAGAAAGTTGAGTTTGTAGATATGTTACTTCATGGTAACGTTCCCTAGACTAGCTATGTTTGGTTTTTTCATCCTGGGTTTGTATTAGCATTTAAATAACTACTTGGCTTTTATTTTTGAAACAATTCTACCGGTACTCCTTAATTTTCTTATATGAAATATGAGATGTCCTTTTACTTTTATGCTTTGAAACAAGTGATGAAAGTTTAAGAAAAAATGATATGGTATTTAGGTTGGATAACTTGGTTGATATTTGTAATTGTTGTAAACTTTTGATATAGGTTAATGATATTACATAAATGAATGACGGTTGAGATTGAAGAATTGATTGATATGTTATTTTTTTAACATTGATATATTTATATATAATCTCTCATGTTATGAGAAATTTCATGTTTGAATATATTTTTTATTAAATATGGTATAATTTTTCATCTATATTTAAAATGATAATATTGTAAATATAAAAAATTGTAGAATATAGTTGAAATATTTAAAAATATTATATCCATATCCAATCCTTACATCAAGTAACTAAACATTAGAATAGATATGTTTTCCTATTCAATCTTTAATTCCTTGACACATTCAAATATTGAAATGGATATGTTTTCCCATCTAGTCTATAATTTCCTTACACATCTGAACATTGGAATGAGATAAGATATCTTATGGAAATAATACCTTAGGATATCTATATCCTATCCCACCATCTTATTCGACTAACCAAACATATCTTCAATGGCTTTGACCTACAAGTAAGGCCTTAAGGTGGTCATATATTCCCTATGGATCGAGTCATTGTTGATGGAGGTTAATGGCAATAGGTATACATAAGAAAGGCACCATGATATGTTATGGGTTTGAGATATTGTGTACCTTTTGGGTGATCTTAAAGACATGTGATCAAGAAATTTATGATCATAGTAATTCTTTGATTAGAATTTAGCATATGCTTTTTATGAGTTAGAGTATTCAATTGAACACATAATAGGGGAATCTGAAACTCAAGGATTATAGAAGTAATCTTAAGAGGTTGATAGCATCCACATCATTAGATTACAAGCATCAGTTCATGGGGAGTTACATATAGTGGATGGTAAGTCATGAACCCAAGTTCTTGTATCTCACTGTAATATTATAGGATACTAAAGTTTAGTTGACTCTATGTAATGGAATGTTGAGTCAACTTCAGAATTAGATTTTGAGGGAAACAATATTTTCTTATGAATCCCAATGGTTGTTAGGATTGAGCCCTATAAAGCATGATATGATGTAACATATAAAGATTCATTTTAATTTATGTTTCTTAGTTTCCCTATTTTATCTCATTTGCATTAATTGGTTATTTGAGCATACACGTTTCACATCACTTGCATTACACATGACTTGAATGCATTAGGAGTTGCACAGAAGATCCAAGTCATGGGTTCCTTATAAAGTGATGAGTTGTTTATAATCAATTCATAGATATGGGCAATCCATTACAGGCTACAGTGCACTACCTCCTAATTATAGTGATGGTTTGTTTTGACTATCAGGATGAGTTTCCCATGGTGAGTGCACTAATATGTGGTGTACATTAGACAGGACCTATGATCAATCATAGCATAAGGCTATCAATTGTCATGATTGTTAGGATAGAACCCTTAAAAGTATAAAGTGATGTAATAAATTCTTGGATTTTATTATTTGTTTAATAAAGTTCCAATATACTTTTTTCTATCCTATTTCCATGCAATATATCTTATAAGCACTTTGGCCTGTATCTTTTGCATTGTACATGACTTGGAAGTATTAGGAGTTACACAGAAGATCCAAGTCACGAGTACCTTGCAAATAAATGACTTGTTCAGAGTTAGTGCATGGGTGTAGGCAACCCATTAGAGGTTGTAGTGCAGCATCTCCTAATAGGAGGGATGACTAGTCTTGGCTATTAAGATAAGTTTCCCATGGTGAGTGGACTAGTGTGTATTGTTACACATTAGATAGGATTTACGGTGAGTCATGACTTAAAGCTATCAAGTAGCCATAACTTCACTAAGCTGCTTCATTATGTTATCTCTCAACCTTGAAAGAATATTGAGTTTGTGTCAAAATTAGGAGTGGCTTTAACCTACAAGTGAGATTGTAAGTTGATCATATATTCTCTATAGATTAGGTCACTATTAATGAAAGTCAGTAGCAATAGGTGTTCTCAATAGAGGCGCCATGATATCTCTTGGGATTAAGACAGTGTGTTCCTCTAGGTGATCCTAAGGAGGTGTGTTCATGGAAAATATGGTCATAGTAGTTCCTTAAGCGGAACTTGACAGAAACTCTTTGAGAGCTAAGATGTATCAATTGAACATGTAATAGAAGGATTTGTAACTGAAGGTTAGTAGAGGTAGGTTTGAAAGGTTGATAGTTTTCATCTTGTTAGACTACGAACATCGGTTCGTGGAGAGATTGAAAGCAATGAATAGCAGGTCACGAACCCGAGCACTTGTTATCTAGTTGTTATTTACATAGGATACTGGAGTTCAGTTGATTTTTTGTAGTGGAATGTTGAATCAACTTTAGAATTAGATTATAAGGAAGCTGGTATTCCTATGGGTCCCAATGGTCCCCGCTCTGAACTCATATACCTTGTTGGCATGAGTTATAAGGTTATAAGGATGAAGAAATTGACATTATTGTCTATATGAAAGGGTCGAAGTGGGAGGTGGATTAAAATTGAAATCTGCAAAATATCCTTAAAATAGTGCCAATATATTGTCAAAATTTGGTCACAATATCCATATTGCTGATATGAGAATGATAGAACACTACATGTGCCAAAATATTATTGATCTTTCCTAATATTTTTGGGAAAATATTGACATGGAAAGGAGATGATGATGGAAATTATGGAGGGGATTGTGGGCAATAGGACATAAGTTAGCAACAATTGAGCCCATTTATTGGTGAAGTCGACTATATATATTGCACACAACATGAGGACCATGTGTGTGGAGGAGTAGGTCTAGACATACGAATTGTTGGGAAGCAATATATGAGGAAGAGACATGGTTGTAAGCATGCAAGGCTATCGTCATATGTCGAGGAGTGCCTTTCCATGAGTTTTGTATTCATGAGTGTAGGGCCTCATTGTCGTACTCATTTAATGGGGCTCAGCCTCAAGTTTATGATCCTTATAGTCATAGACAATGAATAACATATGGTGGTTAGGGGATCTTTGATTGTTCTCCAGAAATGCCATAAAGTTCCTAACATAGCACAAGGAGAAATTAAGGCCTATGTTTGTCATAATCATATTACATACAAAATTATGCAAACTCCATCACATGGTACTGATATTGTTTAGACCAAGATGGTATTTGATCGTCATCAAGTATCTTCTAGGCACATAGGTTATCACTTCAGTATTAAATGTAGTGTTTTTTCAAATATTGAAATTTAATGAAATATTTTTTTTATCTCACTTTAGTATCAGCTATTCACTCTCAAAGTCTTATTTGTTATCCAACACATTATATTATTAACAATGGTACTAATTTTATTATACGTATCTTATTTTGTTAAAAAAAAAAAACTAATTTAATCTGTGCATTATTGATTATTTTATCATTTCACTAACTTCCATCTAAAATTTCCATGTTTTGACCTTAATTTCATGATTTAAACATTTTAACCAATAATGATATCAATATTTCCATCAAATCGAACCACTGATATTTCCATTGAAATCTACATTTTCATCCTTGGTTGCCTTTGGGTTCAGTATCAATAGCTTAATTTACATAGATTGTGGGTATAATCTCAAACCTTGATGGATCATACTTTGATTCTTAAAGCTGATCTCAAATTTTGGGATAAAGTTCCCTGGTTTTATAACTGTTCTAGTATTTTAAACCTGTGCAAACTTCTATCGGATAAAGTTCCATGGTATACTTTGAACATAATCCATGGGTATGGTAGCAGTTCGTATAGTTTCTGTGTCAAAGATTTAGGAGTAAGTTTAGGAAGTCAGATTTGTTTGTTTCTGTTACAATAAATTCGAATTTATTCGAATTAGTCAATAGCTCAGTTTGTTAGGTTGTTTCCTATTTTCATGGCAGTTAGATAGGTTGAGGATATTGTGGAGCAAATCTGCTCTATATAATTCTGTATCACTCTGTTCTTCAATAGTAAGAAAAAAAAAATGTTTATTTTCTCCTCAAAAGTTACACTATGCTACCTGGTATCATTTGATCAAATGATCAGTTTTGTGGTTTCCATTTTGGCTGTTTGAGTTCTGATTATTTTTTTTATCTTCCTCAATGTAATAGGTGATGATACACTTCTTTCTTTTTCTTTCTTTTTAAAGCAAAATTGAAAGAAAAAAAGGAAAAAGCTCTAAGTTATATAACCAAAAGTCTAAAATCTAATGATGTAAAACTGCAGCCTGTGGACTATATTGGTTTCTTACATTGGTTGAACTGATCTGCGAAGTCAGCATATGGTGATTTCACTACAATATTTTCTGAAATTAATTTTTTCCCCTTCTTATACTGTAAGCAAGATGCTCCTACATGATACTTCAGAGAGGAATATTGAAGCATGGGAACTTGTATGTCTTTATTTGTTTGTTTGTTTTTTCCTTCTCATGTTTTTATTCATTTGCAATTTTGTTGGCGTTTCATCAACTTAGTGTCTCTGATAATTTTCATGTTGATTAGATGGCCAGTACGAGTATGCCTAGGGGTGTAAAACTGTCAGGCAGGTGATGTGCTCTGGGCCAGCCTGGACTGTAATACCGAGCCTCTGCCTGGCTTTGATCCAGTCTGGCTTAGTTAAAAAACTCTGGAAGACAAGGAGAGTCCAACATGCTTCATTTAATTTATTTTTATTTTTATTGTGGGATTGAATAATTTCTTAGAGTTTTTCCTCAAGGTTTTTTCCACAGGAGCTTTTAGTTACCCTGTTTATTGATCTCACTGTTTTTCAGGTCAGTACAAACATATTACGCAAGTTAGTGGACCAACTGATATCTTGTCCATCTTATCTACCGTGCGGTACCCCCAGTGAAAATATTCATTGCTTGCTTAACAAGCATCTTCACAAAAGCTTTCTAGCAATGGCCCAACACTGGAGCCAATGGGTTTGGTATGTATGCTTCCCCAAATACCCAAGTTAACTTTGTCATGGAATGGAATCTTTGTACAATTACTCACCCATCAACGTTAGTAAATTTGTGATAGGTTTCACCACTTCAAAGAGATGGGTCTAAACATAAACGACTGACTTAGTTATTTTGCTTCCTTTGGGAGTGATATTGATTTTAATTGTGCTGGTTCAGGAAGCTTTTTGTATCATTTTCCAATTATACTTATGTAAACAAGCTTAGAAAGATCAAGTAGGTGTGTGAGCTTTCACAATCAATAATGAATAGTTACTATTAATCTCAATGTTTTCGTCAACTGATGATCCACCCACTAGTTTTCTCACTTGGCTTTGGAATTGTCATACATGTCTTTCTTGGAGGGGATAGGATTGACAACAATGGATTTGGATGCTTATGCAGCCTCTCATGAAATCTGACCCTCAAGTTGGAAGCCATATCCTCCTCTTCTTCTTCTTCCTCACAAATAATAGGGGGCACTACCCGGTCAACCTCTGCTTCTGATTCATCGCTAGAAGTTAAAGAAGATGGAGATGATGAAGAGAATGAAGCTGACGAAGAAGACGGGGATGCAGGGGGTGGAGTCCTCACCTTCTAAATAGGACGAGCCGCAGTCTTCTTCTTCTAAGCAAGAGGACAGACAACAGAGTTGGAAGACGAATGCTTAGCAACTGGTGCTTGCCTTAATGTCCATTCCTAGCGTTTTTTCTCCTGTTCCTCTAAATAGGCCTGACGTGCCTCAAAATCCACCAAATGAGCAACTTTATAGAAAGGCAAATCCTTCAACATGAAGTATTCTTCAAGCACCAGAGACGAAGTAGCTAGCCGAGGAAATACAAGGATGATGAACGGCTTAGGATTGTCAATCAACGCCAGCAAGTTCTTGTCTGATAAAAGAACCTTATAAGCTCATTCAACCGCGTCTATCTCAAATAGCTTGTTAAGCCGGGTGAATGAAGTCATTTCCACCCACTCTACAAGGCATTCCCACCTCTCCTTGCCTATATTACACAAACAGAGAAATCATTAGTAAATTTATAGCAAGGAAGAAATAACTACAAGATACAAAGAAAGTGACATATGCAAATCCTATTTGGAATCTCCAACGAATGTTTTGGAGCAAAAACTCCGTCTAGTCCCTTAGACAAACCAGTCCAAGGCCCGGAGACTAGGACATGCCCCTTTGCCCAGCCTTTTCATGAATCTAGAAGACCGATCACCAGCTAGAAGGAAGGAATATGGGCAAACAAGCTAAACCTTTCTTTCAGGTTCATCTTGACGATATAAATGAACAAGACTTCCAGCAAGGAGAGATCCAGCTAAAAGAACATGTCCAACACATTACACCCCATCAACACCCGAACAACATTCAGATAAAGAAAAGTTGGAGGGATTTATGTGAAATGAAGGAACTGCTTAAAGAGAGAAGGGATAGGTAAACGGAGGTTGGCAGCGAATTGTTCGTTGGAAAAATACATCATGTTGCTGGGAAGGTCAGCAGATGATAGAGCCTCGTCGTCTGCTAGTTGGATCAAGATATTGTCTGGAATATGAAAACAAGCCCGAAATTCCCGTTTAGATAGGACACTAACTGGACTCTCCGGTTTGAGGCACCGGACTCTAGTGTTTTTCCATCCACTTTGTTAAGGCCTTCCGCTGGTAGAAGCGACTCCTCCTCTTGCCATTATGCTAAGTGGGTTTGGGCTGTGTGGAAACCTGCGCGAGTCAATGCAGTTATCATAACCAATCACCCAACCCATCCGTTGTTAAACGTTGCTTCAACAATACAAAAAGGAACCTAGACAGACCAAAAGCCTGAAACTAAATGGATCTGGATACTAAAACTTGTAAAGCAAGTCTATTAGCCAATGACAAAGGAAGAATCACTCCCATAGCCCCAGCACGACGACAATGAAACACATGAACCAACGACAAAAACACAAATGCCTTGACAGCATAGGAATGAAAGATGAAACCGAAAAGCCCTAAACATAGCCCTTGGCACATCCATCATCTCTCAAGCAAAGCATCCAGAATAAGAAAAAACATGAAGAAAACCCTGAATCTGTATGCCAAGGTGTCCATTTTCTCTCTAACCAAACAACCGTGAATGCGGTCCAAACAAGAACAGCAAGCATTGCAAAAGAAAGATTAAACAATGGAAAACTTACCAAAGTCAGGAATGAACACCCACTATAGGGGAAGAAATCCGCCAAAAGCAAGTTTGAAACTGATGACAAACACAGTGACAAACGAGGAAAGCGAAAAGCAACGATCGATGGCAAACACAGCGGCGACAAAGGTACAGTGTGGGCAAGGAAACTCCAAAGCAAGAAAAAGGCCAAAAGGTGACCCAAAAATTATGGAGCCCCTTTATTTATAAGGATCTAAAAACCTAGGTCTTTCAAGGGACAAGTCGCCTAAAAACATTTCCTAAATCCAAATGAAGAGGTGCACTGCCTGACAACGAGCCTTAATTGATGTGACCCATCATTACAATCCCAAATGACATGTGTTCCTAAGCGTCCAAATAACCTGAAGAGACAAATAATCTGTCCTGCCTCATCTAGTCGACTACCCGACCAAATAGAAGCAAACGGATTAAAGGGGCATTGTGGAGGGTTTCCCTCCACCTGTCCTCCCCCAAATCAAAGATCCTTTGGTCGACCAAGGCAAACAAATAATCCATCTGGGATCACTCTGTCTAGACCAATTTAAGCTCCATCTGGCACTAAAGGTGAGAAGATTTCCTTCTTCCACAATGTTAGACAAAATGGACAGACCAAGCCGGTTGGAACTTTCAAACAAGCAAACCAACCTAGACGAAATGGACTAGACGACATTTACACCCAAAAGTCAATGTCAATCAATTATTACACACAATTCTCAACATTGACAAACATAAATGGACAATCAACTACATGGTCCGAGATTTTTGCATAATAGTTAGTAAATGGCACCAGTCACCAGCTCTTGCTTGGTATGATTGCCCAATACACATAGGAATTATGGTGTTGACTATCTTGTTAAGGCTTGATTTTCACCCTAATGGCATTCATCATCGCAAGAAAGGCAAGAACGCACTATCAGCGCTATGATGACGGCGTCATCCGCTCTATAAAAAACCCTCGAGAAGCATGAAATAGGTACGCACGTACAAAGCCATTCAAAATAATTAGGTCCATCCTTATTATTTTCTTACTTAAGCTTCTAAGGGGCGTGCCGAAACCACTTGTCGTGACATCCTTTTGTACAAGGAAGAAACCCATCTGACTCCAAAGAAGCTAGACAGACTCAATCTGATTGGCACTGCACCAACATGGAAAACATCAAGCTGTAGGAGAACAAGTCGCTCAAAGACTTCATGAAGCAGTTCGGGCAAGCAGTACTCCAAGTGGAATCCTATAGTATGGGTGTCATCCTACAAATCTTCAAACGAAGTATCAACCCGAGCATGCCATTATTTGAGTCTCTTGCAAAGAAACCGCCTACAATGATGGATGACTTGTTCAAACGGGCGGACAAATATTCTATGCTCGAAGACGACGTTCGAGTAGCGTCTCAACAGGTCTTGGTCACTAATAATCCAACCAAGAACAACAAGGTCAGGAGTTCTAAGCCCTCGAACCAATCGAGGCAAGGAACAAGAGGCAGGTTGGCCAGCAGTAGCAAGTGAGACTCACCCCCCACAGTAAAGATAATAAATCTCGTTACTAATGTTGTGTTAGTTTACCAATGTTCTTAAAAAATATCATAGAAAAAAAAGTTGTTCATATATTTTAAAAATCACCTGAATTTAATTTCTTGGTCAATATATTCAATTTTGAAAACCTATAAAGTTCTTCCCTACGTTAGGGCATGGACTCCACACTCATCCTTAAGTCCTTTTCATATTTATTTTTAATGGAAAAAAGTGTCTCGACTCAACTAGGAAAATTAATAAATAAATAAAAACATGTTTTGAAAATTAAATTACGTTGACAAATTTGAAAGTATTTAAAATTTTATACATTCTTACATTATTTCTCAAAGTGCTCCCAAAAATGGCAATCATAGGTATATAGCATGATACCAATATTGTTTTCTCCTCTTGCCCAAAGGTTTCAAACATAGTATTCTAGTAAGCCAACGAAATGAATAATGATCTCGTTTTCTTACAAATAAATCAAGGGAGTTGTATTTGTAAGAAAAAGAGAGTTCACCCATAATGAAAAAATAATATTTTTCTATTATCAAGCACATCTCCCAAAGAGATACACATGTCAAGGACTGGTAAAACTATAAATATATTAAATGGCTCATCAAGAAAGGTCATTGAAAAAAACACTAAAACAGACTACTCTTTCCCTCTTCTCTTATCTTCCCTCTTTAATTTTTTTCGTGTCCTTCAACTAGGATTCCTAGTGCTCCACTTTCGAACCCTCCGAAACACCCGATAGTATAAACATAAAGAAATCAAATATTAACAATATTGATAAAGATATTTTCATGTTTATATTTTTGTTAGAAATATGCGTTATTTCTTTCCTTATATATAACTCATCTATGTTTTTTATAAAGTTGCAAAGTAAGGCATAACGAAAATACACAAAGCTTTGCAACCAACATAAAACAAAATGATAAAACATCTAAATTCGTTACATAAAATAACCCTCATCCATAACATATCATTCTTGGTTTATAAAATAAAATAAATGGACTCCAATACATGAAATAAAACAAGTATTAAGAAAAGAAAATCCATTTACAATGAAAAAAATATGAAAAAAAAATTAAATATGATTAAAGTTATTATACATGTGCTTGGATATGTACATTTCTTATTTTCTATTTTAAAAATAAATAATAATAATTTTTATATAATATATAAGAACTTTTAAATGCTTGTATTAAATAATGATTTTAAAAACCATTTAAAAAAAATTAAGATGTTAAAATTTTTTAAAAACTTTTAAAAGATATAAGGTAAATCTATACTTTTTATACAAAAAGCTATAATTTTATATAAAAGTTTATTTTTAAAATAAAAATAAATAAATAATTAGAAGTCTAACCAAAGTTACTTAGAGTTCATTTGGCACTGCTTCTAGTAGAAGTGTTTTCTTTTACAATACTTTTGTGAAAAACATTTTTATGATAATATGAAAAGGTGTTTTTAATAGTATTTTTGATATTATATTGCATAAGTACAAAAATATTTTTAATAATAATAAATTATTAAAAAGGACATTTATTACAAAAAGAAAATATTATAATAAACCAAAATATATAAACATTTATATTGTTAAAAAACCTAAAAAAATTATTTTTATGAAAAGAGAGTGAAAGAAGAAGAGGAAAGTGAAGGGTGAAAGGAAAGGAGGATAGTAGGAAAGAGGAACATATGAAAAAATCTTAAGTGTTTCGTTTTTTTTTTTTTTTTTTTTTTTTTTCTTTTAAAGAAACATCTCCCAAATGCTTCTCTAAAAAATATTTTAAGTTTTTTTCTAAATTTTTAAAAATGTTTTTCAAAATATCATCAAACACCTATTTTTTATCTTAAAAATATTTTTAAGTGTTTTTAAAAACTATAAACACTTTTAAAAAACACTACTAAATAGACTTTTAGTTAAAAAAAAACATAAATCTTTTTGACCTACCAAGAAAAGTAACACAAAAAATTAAAATCATGGTGTTACCACATAAAATTATAAAAAAATGGGTTGGCATTCCAGGTTCATAAAATAAATAACTAAATAAATTGGGACAAACCTATGAAATAAATAAAATAATAAATAGACATAAAATAATAATAATAATAAAAATAAAAATAATAATAATAATAAAGTAAGACAAATGAGAAGCAATAAATGAAATAAATAAAATAAAATAAGCCTATGTGACAATGAATTGAATTAAAAAAAGAAAAGAAAAAGAAAAAAATTCTCCTCATTCTAGACTATCCGAACAAATACCATCAATACATTAGGAACTACAATAACTTTTAGATCATATAAAACATTTATTGATAGAATTTCAACATAATTTCCCAAGTATTATAATGCTCTTTAAAATGTCATCCCAATGTAACTTCACAAACTTTTCTCAACTACCATTTTTTTTTTTTTTTTTTTTTTTTGCCTTTAGGTGCATTAGAGGTAATGTATATAATTTGGTACTAGAAAATTGAGTGTTTCATCTCCCCGAAAGACAAAAAGATCCTACAATTAAGAGCATTTCAATTTAAAAGGAATAGAATAATTAGTATGTTACATAAAATGTTATTAAAATTAAATTTTCTCGTTATTGAACTTCATTGATGGTCAATAACATACTTTGATAAGAGTCGACGCTTAAATTAGTTTCAAAATTAGTCAATAGATAAAAATTACACATACTTTTATGTTGAGTGTGTTTTTTTGAAGAAATGAGAAAAATAAAAATTAAGTAAAATAATTTGAAAAAAATAAAACAAATAGCTATTACATGGGATGGTGGTGCAGTTGGCTAGCACGTAGGACTCAGAACTTAAGAGTGATCTTGAGGTTGAGCAAGCCTCTCTCATCCCATTAACTTTTTATTTCAAGTGAGAGTAATCATTTTTTTCCTCATTACTTCTAAAGAAATAGTGTAATTCAAGTGTTATTTTTATTTCAATTAACAAAAAATTTATACAATCCATTTTTTTTCATTTTTTATGAAACCATTAGTATAAGATAGGGGTCCTAGTAGCATTAGAATTTGATGTACCAAATTTTATACATCCTTTATAAAATTTGGCACATCAAATCCTAATGCTATCAGGACCCCCATATCCTCACCTATGGTCCATTATTTCATTTGAAAACCCATATGGAAGTTATTGGTGGTCGTTCCCAACCACGAGATGCACTTTGAAAACCTTGGTACATCTTTCACAAAATTTGGTACATCCTTCATAAAATTTGGTACATCCTTTATAAAATTTGGTACATCTAATCCTAAAGCTACCAAGTCCCCCATCTAATCGCCTATGGTCCATTATATCATTTTGGAACCCATCTGAAAGTGATTGGAGGCGGATCCCCATCTCGGGACACATTTTCGAACCCTTAGGGCATCCTTCACAAAATTTGGTACATTCTTTGTAAATTTTGGTATATCCAATCCTAGTGCTGCTGAGACCCCCATTTTTTAACCTATGATCCTTTATTTCATTTCGGAACCCATAAGAAAGTGATTGGAGGTTGTTCCCCATATCAAGATGCATTTTGGAACCCTTGGTATATCATTCACAAAATTTTGTACATCCTTTATAAAATGTGGTATTTCCTTTATAAAATTTGGTACATCCAATCCTAATGCTACTGAGACCCTCATCTCATCACCTATGGTCCATTATTTTATTTGGGAACCTATCCGAAAGTGATTGGTAGTTGTTCTCCACCTTGGGACTCACTTATGAGCCCTTGGTACATCCTTTACAAAATTTGGTACATTCAATCTTAATGCCATCGAGACCCCCATCTTATCATCTGTGGTCCATTATTTCATTAGGGAACCCATTTGGAAGTGATTGGTGGCTATTCCCCTCCCTCAAAACGCACTTTGGAACCCTTGGTACATCCTTCATAAAATTTGGTACATCTTTTATAAAATTTGGTACATTCTTTATAAAATTTTATACATCCAATCTTAATGCTACTGAGACCCCCATCTCATCACTTATGGTCCATTATTTCATTTGGGAACCCATTTGGAAGTGATTGGTGGTCGTTTCCCACCTTGGGACTCACTTTGGAGCCTTTGGTACATTCTTTACAAAATTTGGTTCATCTTTTATAAAATTTGGTACATCCTACCCTAATGCTACCGTGACCCCCATCTTATCACCTACGGTCCATTATTTCATTTGGGAACCCATTCGGAAGTGATTGGAGGTTGATCCCCACCCCAAGAAGCACTTTCAAACCTTTGGTACATCATTTACAAAATTTGGTACACCCTTTACAAAATTTGGTACATCCTTCACAAAATTTGGTACATTCAATCCTAATGCTATTGAGACCCCCATTTTTTAACTTATATTCATTTATTTCATTTGGTAACCCATAAGGAAGTGATTGGGGGTCGATCCCCACCTGGGAAAACACTTTGAACCCTTGATACATTCTTCACAAAATATGGTACATCCTTCACAAAATTTGGTACATCCTTTGTAAAATTTGGTACATCCCATCCTATTATTTCCGAGACCCCTATCTTATCAATTAGGGTCCATAATTTCATTTGAGAACCCATAAAGAAGTCATTGGTGGTTGATCCCCACCTCGAAACACGCTTTGGAAAATTTTATACATCCTTCACAAAATTTGGTACATTTGATCCTATTGTTGTCGGACCCCCATCTTATCACTTATGGTCCATAATTTCATTTTGGAACCCATAAGGAAGTGATTGGGGGTCAATCCCTACCTCGAAATGCACTTTGGAGCCCTTGGTACATTCTTCACAAAATTTTGTACATTCTTCACAAAAATTGGTACATCTCATCCTATTGCTTTTAGGACCCCCATCTTATCACCTAGGGGCCATAATTTCATTTGGGAACCCATAAAGAAGTGATTCTTGGCCGATCTCCACCTTGAAACACGCTTTGGAAAATTTGGTACATTTGATCCTATTGTTGTCGGGACCCCCATCTTATCACCTATGGTCCATAATTTCATTTTGGAACCCATAAGAAAGTGATTGGGGGACGATCCCCACCTTGGAACGCATTGTGGAACTCTTGGTACATCCTTCACAAAATTTGTACATCCTTTGTAAAATTTGGTACATCTCATCCTATTGCTTCTTGAACCCCCATCGTATCACCTATAATCCATAATTTCATTTGGGAACCCATAAAGAAGTGATTCATGCCCGATCCTCACCTCAAAACATGCAAAACATGCTTTGGAACCCTTGGTACATCATTCACAAAATTTGGTACATTCTTCACAAAATTCGATACATCCTTTGTAAAATTTGGTACATCCCATCCTATTACTTTTGGGACCTCCATCTTATCACTTAGGGTCCATAATTTCATTTGGGAACCCATAAGAAAATGATTGGGGGTCGATCCCCACCTCAAAACACACTTTGGAACTCTTGGTACATCATTCACAAAATTTGGTACATCCCATCCTATTGCTTCTAGAACCCTCATTTTATCACCTAGGGTCCATAATTTCATTTGGAAACCCATAATAAAGTGATTCGTGGCCGATTCCCACCTCGAAACACGCTTTGAAAAATTTGGTACATCATTCACAAAATTTGGTACATTTGATCGTATTGCTTCCGAGACCCCCATCTTATCACTTATGGTCCATAATTTCATTTTGGAACTTATAAGGAAGTGATTGGAGGTTGATCCCCACTTCAGAACACACCTTGGAACCTTTGGTACATCCTTCACAAAATCTAGTACATCCTTAAAAAATTTGGTACATCACATCCTATTATTTCTGAAACCCCCATTTTATCACCTAGGGTCCATAATTTCATTTGGGAATCCATAAGGAAGTGATTCGTGGCCGATCCCCACCTCGAAACACGCTTTGAAAAATTTGGTACATCTTTCACAAAATTTGGTACATCTGATCCTATTGTTGTCGAGTCCCCCATCTTATCACTTATGGTCCATAATTTCATTTTGGAACCTATAAGAAAGTGATTGGGGGTCGATCCCCACCTCGGAATGCACTTTGGAATTCCTAGTACATCATTCACAAAATTTGGTACATTCTTTGTAAAATTTGGCATATCTCATCCTATTTCTTTTGGGACCCTCATCTTATCACTTATGGTCATTAATTTCATTTGGGAACCCATAAGGAAGTTATTGGCAGTTGATCCCCACCTAGAAATGCCCTTTAGAACCCTTCGTACATCCTTCACAAAATCTGGTACATGCTTTACAAAATTTGGTACATCTAATCTTATTACTTATGAGACCCCCATTTGGACATAGATGGTCCAAAATTTTATTTGGGAACCCATAAGGATGTGATTGGGGGTCGATCCCCACCTCCGAACGCATTTGGAACATGGTATATCCTTCATAAAATTTGGTACATCCTTTATAAAATTTAATACATCACATCCTATTGCTTCCAAGACCCCCATCTTATCACTTAGGGTCCATAATTTCATTTACGAACCCATAAGGAAGTGCTTGGGAGTTGATCCCTGCATTCGAACGCATGTTGGAACCCTAGGTACATCATTCACAAAATTTGGTACATCCGATCCTATTATTTTTGAGACCCCTTATAAAATTTGGTACATCTAATCCTATTACCACTAAGACACCCATCTTATCACCTATGGTCTATTATTTCATTTAGGGATTTGTGTTAATTGATGAAAAGTCGTTCGTTACTCTTGAACGGAATTTTAAACCTTTGATACATCCTTGACAAATTGTGCTACATCATTACAACTTTTGGTACATATTTTATAAAATTTGGTACATTTGTAAGAAAATTTAGTATTTCAAGGCCTCATGCTACCGAGAACCCATAGGATCTGATGGGAAGTCGTTCACCACCATTTAACGAAGTTTCAAACCCTCGTAACATCGTCCACAGTGTTCCGTATATCTTTAAGATCAATCTGTTCCTTCTTAACTTTAATAAAGTATTGTACATTTTTTTAACATCAATCTGAGACTGCATGCCCTCTTACTTTAATACATCTATATATATATATATATGTGTGTGTGTGTGTGTGTGTGTTCATTAATTTGTGCAATACTACGTATATTCCTTACAAAAAAACTTACATCATTTATAAAATAAGCATAAATTATTTTAATCCCCTTTTTGGACCCCATTAGGTATTTAATTGCCTACAGCAATGTTTGTAACTAACCTTGTCAAAATTAATTAACTATAACAATTGTCACATTCACACCTATTGCCATTATGACTAATGCCTCATTTAGACTATAAACAATACAACTCAACTTCATTAACACTAGATGGTATGACATTACTGTGCTAAACATAGAACATATGGTCTCTATCAAACATCTATAATACATAACTTTTGTTCATTTATTCCTTTGGTGGTCACTTATTTCATATGAACATCAAGGGCTAACCTTTCAAGCTATCGACACGCTTCCATTTGCCTTACTGCCCAGCCCACACCTCAAATCTAATCATCTTGAAGGCATGCCTCCGACAGAGAGTCATGCCTATTTTTTCCTATTTTACATAGTTTAACAAAATTAAGTTTTTCACCCACATTCATGCGTCTTCCATGAAGGTTGTTCCCTTAAGTTGATTACTACACATAACCTACCAATATAATGGTTTCACCAATAGACATGCCTTTAAAATCAAGGGTATGCCCATAGTTTGCATATTGCATATTGCATATAGCATACCAAAATAATGTTATCATACCCATGCCCATGCCTATGCAATAAAGGGTGCGCCCCTACTTTGCCTTCTACATATAGCATGGTAATATAATGTCATTCACACATAGGCATGCCTCTGAAATAGAGGGTATGCCCCTAGATTGACTTCTGCATATAACATACCAAACTAATGTTATTATATAAAAGAAATTCTATTAATTCTAAGGATACAGTGTAAACGTTTGAATGCCTTCCCATGGTGTCAATGGGTCAACCTCCCTTTTATTGACTCCTCACATAACACAAAGCCAATTTTAAATAAGAAAAACAATAAGACTACCTATGACCTAACAGGCTGACCCTTATTTTGGCTACTACCCACTTCACACAAAACTAAATAATATGATTAAGGGTCATCAACCAAAAAGCGGCAGCCCATACATGTAAAGGTAGGCCACGATTATACCCACTAGTTAACAATCTGTTTTTTTTTTTTTTTTTTTTTTTTTTTTTTTGCCAAGAATGTCATGTGAATCTATGTGACTTCAATGACATCTTCAAACAATCATCACCAAGGTACACATGTTGCTATTACAATTACATTATCATGTAACATATCCCATAATATTGAAGAACAACATACAATCACAATATGTGTACACCAAACACTACAAATCCAATAAATTAGTCATTGCTTATAATTAGGGAAACAACAATGAAGATTACCAAATTATTACACTCTAATATAAAGTTGATGTTGCATTATGAAGTTTAATCAAATAGTTACGACAATGGGTTGTTGCATGTCGCACAATTATGCCCAGGTTGATTACAACTAGAACAATGAACCATTTTTTTACACGAATTGAGACTCAATTCGACGTTTCCTAGGTCTTCTAGGAGGTCGCTTTGTGGTTGAAAGATTAAGAAAGAGATAAGTATGACCCAAGGCATCACGAACGGTTTCATCTTCATTAATCATTGGCATTCATGCATTACTAAAGTATGCATGCTTCTAGAGTATATCTTATCTTGCAAATTATACTTATACCAGTCATCAACATAATCAGATACATCAAACCCCATTCGTCATATAGCTGCACAAACATGATCATATGGGTGTAGACCCTCAATTTTGTCCCTTTGGCACTTGTCTTTGAGTTCACTTCTAGTGCTCCACGGTAGTTCCTTGATGGCCCATTACTACTCATACTACTTACCTTTTTTTTTTTTTTGAGTCACCTCGGAGACTTTGGTTGAGGGATTTGTCTAACCGTTCATTGTGCTCTTGGCAGCCCTAATTTAGACTTTGGATTTTTCCTTCTTTTCTAGGATAGTCCTTAGGTGCATACTTAGGCATGTTTAGGCTACTTAGGCCCACTTAGGCACCTTAGTGTCACAAAATGCTTCAAATGAGCCTCCCCATGGGCTTATATAGAGCCCAGGAAGCTTTTGGAGACTCCTACACTTAGCCATTAGTGGGAAGAGTATGGAAGATTCTAGAAAGGTCTAGAGAAGTCCACACATTTCTACACTATGGTAGAAGGTATGAGAAGAGTCCAGGGCCTTCTAGAGAATTCTAGAAGTCTCTTGTACATAAGCTTGTACATAGAATAGTCTAGGGAGTTCTAGAATGTTCTTGAATTGTAAGGAACCCTTCAAGGTTCTAGAGAGTTCCAATGGTGCCTATAAATAGATGGAGGCCTCATTTGGCTAAGGCACCAAGCAAGTGAGCATCCAAGCACTTGTAAAAGCTTCCTTGAGTTAATAAGAGCTTTCATTCTTTAAAGGGTTGCCTACTAAGCTTCTTAAGCTTTCGAATCGCGAGTGTCTTAGCATAGCAAGCTAAGCATTGGGGAGCAAGGCTGACTTAGCAAGATCAAGCGTCTTGACTTGCCTAAGTGCCGCACGAGCTTAGTGAACGACTAAGTCCGTGACATTAGGCCCACTTAGACTTAGGCCCACTTAGGCACCTGATTACTACTCAAAAAGTGCTATTTGGTAGCTTGTAATTAACTCTTTTAAACACTCTTGAGTAGTAATTATTTCCTTTTAACTCAATTGGCATGTTAGGGACCCTTGCAATCGTTTCTAACCAAATTGTGTTAAGTTTTGGTGTTTTTGATAGCTTTTAGCTACACCAAAGAAATCCAAGAATGAGGGAGATCTTTATATAGTTCATGGCAAGGCTTTTGGAAGCTCAAATTCATGAAGAACCAAGCTTTGGAGCCTCATAGTCCTTTGCCATAGTCGGGTAAAGTATGCAAGGAAAGAACAAAGGAGAGAGGAAAAACAAAGTGAAGAAAACAGAGCATGGCAGCTGCAGTCTTCCTTCCCACTTTTGGAGCACTTTCCGAAGTCCATTTTCTGCATGCTATATACCATTGGAAAGCTCTGGAAGTCAAAAATCCAACGCTTCAAACCGTGTGCGATTTGGAGCTGAAATGAGGAAGATATGGCCTTCGGAAGACAACTGTGTCGAGCTGAAGGACAATTTCGCACCTTGTGAAATTGGAACTCCAACGTGCGAAATTTTAATCAGCCTTGCGAAATGGAAATGGATGGCAGCTGTGCATTCTCGGTGAAGCCCAACATGCGAAAGTGATTTTGCAACTTGCGAACTTGAAGCTCAACGTGCGAAAGTGGATTGCAACATGCGAAATCAACTTGCGAAGTTTCGCAAGTTACCATGCAACGTGCAAAACTGGGATATTTGTTCACCGACTCTTTTTCTTCTGATATTTTGTGTCTAAATCTCCATTTTCTCCTTGTATTCAGCCACTCATGTAATTCCTTAGCTAAGAAGGAATGAAGGAAGGGTAAATAACCTTCCTATAAATGTACTCTCTTGTAATCACTGAAAAAAATATATCTCTCGGGAGCTTGTTCTCAGAGACAACTTTGTATAGTTTTTAAAGGAAGTAAAATTCAGAGCCTTGCTCTGCCTTTCCTTCCCATTTTGTTTTCTCTTTTATTTTCTTTCTAGCCAAACATCCTCTGAGGATGTTTCCTCAGAGGATGAGAGGCTAGACTTTTTGTCTCTTGGGTGAAGGGAGCTAGGTAAGGTGCCGGCTACATAAGCGTGAGTTTTTGTTGTTTCCATTTTTAATGAAAAGAAAGTGTGACCCGTTTATGGTTTTTATCTTTTTAGTTAACTTAAAACGCATTTGAATCACCTGGGCCAACACTTGGTAAGGCAAGTGGACTCCGTCCATTGAGTTTCACTAGTTTATCTCTTGCGAGCCTTTGGGAGGTGATTCAAAGGTAGGATTTTCTAGACCAGCCAACACTTGGTAAGCTTTTGGACTCCAAGGAGACATCCATTAGTTATCTCTTGCGAGCTTTTGAAGGATAATCCAAGGTTAAAGATCCCCTTGAATGGCAAGTGCTAGGTGAGAGGCACGAGCCATTGCAAGATGGATCAGTGAGAGGGATTTATTGTTGAGACCATTAATTGTAAGCATCTGTACCACACCGGTTCGGGAAATAACTATATGTTAAATCCCCAACGCGAGGAAAAGAAACAAGTGACCGGAATCTCCCTTTTTGTTTATGGCACCTGATCCTAGTGACCTAAAATCCCAAGAAACATCTTTCTTTCTAATTACTTTTAGTTATTTTCAGTTTGGTTAGCTTAAAACCATTCGTTTTCATGCAAACTTGTGTTTTCTTTTAAAGCTAACCTTGGAAAGGAAAACCACCAATTCAACTTTTGAACTAATATCAATTGTGAAGTGAAAACTCATTCCAGTGAACGATCCTAGAACCACTATACTATGCTAGCTAGTGCTACCCTGGTATATGGTGAATTAGGTTTATAAATTTTGTTGATAACTCCCGTCTAAGGATTGAAATCAAAGCACATCAGTTGATTGATCTGAATCAATCAGAACACCAATTGGGGACGAATCAGCACCCTAGGCCCATTTAGATACACTTGGCCCATTAGGCACCACCTTAGGCCCATTTAGATGCACTTAGCCCACTTAGGCTCACTTAGGCACGCTTTTAGACCCACTTATTCTTGCATAACTTGCATAGTTGCATGAATTGTATGACTTGTATGGCCCACGTGGCTTTCTTTTTATTATTATTTATTATTTATTATTTTATTTATTATTTTTATTTTATTATATTATAAGTTTTCTAACTCTTATTTCTTGGCCTTTTTTGCATGAGGAAACGGGGTTGCCATTTATTTTGGAATGAGAATCACCAGAATTTTCGAGAAAGGAAAGTGGGAAAGATTTTTTTTTATGGAATAAGGAAAAGACAAGGAAAGAAAGGTGGTGGTATGGAAGGTCATCCAGAAGAGAGGTATGGAGAGAATATTTTTTGGGAGAAGGGGAACACAGGTTTGTAAGAGGGGACTCTCTCGGTCATTTTGGGAGAATCTTTGAAAAGAGAAAAAAGAGGTTTTTCAAGGGGGGAGACGCGGATCGAAAAAATTCAGTGGAGGCTGAGATTGTTTTTGAGATGGGTAAAAAGGCGAGGAAAAATATAGGGGATTCGGAGATTGTTCTAAGAGAGGAGGAGACCATAGGACGAAGCCAGAAGAGAGCGGAAGGAGGAAGAAAATTGATCGGTCTGCTTTCTTTTTGGAGGTAAGTCTTTCGTTATAAAACCTATGTTCCTTCCTATTCTTCTTTCATCCATTATTACCAGGATTTGTTCGATGATTGAATGCAACTTTCAAAGGCCATATGTCTGGTTTTGATTTTGGATTGCTATTGGATTTGTCATAGTTTGTGTTTCTTCCATTGCTTTTTGTTTATATTAAAGAATAATCCGACTTTGTTAGTTTCATTGCAATATCTAGAAGTTCCTTCTTCTTTCTTCCATATTCAAGCCTGTTGAAAGTGCATATATGATACATGGCTTCGAATGATTGCCCATCTACGTGTTTCTCTTCCCCTTGTCGTCCTTCTGCTATATTTTATCGCCTTTGTTCATGGTTTGTGCGTCGGTTTGCAAGAATGTCTTATCGTTTGCAATGATTAACACCCGAGCTATCCCCATTTGGCTGATCAATGTCACTGGGGAAGTCCTTGGAAGGCGGTTGCTGCTCTTGATATTACAAGTGGTATGGTGGTATTTGAGGGTTTTGTTGAAGGTATTTGGGTTCATATCGAAACTGCCCATCTGAAGTCCTGGACAAAAGAATCAGTCCTGCGTCAGTTGTCTGTCTCAGTTATCTATAAGATAGACAAGTGTCCTTGTTAGCAACAGGTGAAAGAATGGGTATGCAAATAGATCCAAGCCAAGTTGGGGAGTGGTGTCGGACACGCGCTTGATGAAGGAAACATTGAGGTTCTTGGATACAAACATGGGTCCCACCATCAGATCTGATGTGACAACCAATGTGTTGTGTCACAAGGAAGAAATATTTGGACCAATTCTTCTCTGCATGGGCCAAGAGTGGCCATAATTTTAGCAAGGTTTCTCCTAGATGACCTACTGCACCAAAAGGAACGCCTTATCCCTGCTGAGGTGGTTCTGTTACTGACGAGTTTAAAGGCACTACCCAGAGCAGTTTCTTGTATAAATATGATTCTCCATAAGTCTTTGCTTTCTTCTATTTTTGGAACGTGCCTATGGAACTATGGACTTGATGTAATGGATGCGTTGCTTGAACCAATTTTATCCTCGGCAGCTTCTAGTGGGAATTATCTTGATTGTTCTTTGGATATGCTCGTTAGCAACTTTATGCCCCCCTTTTTCTTTCTTAGATTTACTGAAGCAGCCACGTGGTTCTATAAGGAAAGACCAAGTTCTTTCACGTGTACATTCAACATTGAAGGATATTGCTGATCCGGTGCCTCCACCTCTCTCAAAACTAGTTTCAATAGAAACCCGGGAAATGCCTAATGTGTTTCCGAAGGAACCTTTGATTATGATATATGTGGAGAGCATGTTAAGGTTGGAGGGTGTTGCGATTCGAGAACTTGTTGGGAACATGATGCTTATGGCACTAATGGACAGGCTGGAGACATTTCTTGAGATAAACCCTGAAAAGGCTCTGGAAGAATTCCGCAGTGCGAGTTAGAAAATAGGGGAATTGGTGTCAAAGATTTCATGGATAACATAGGTCTTGGAATGCTTACTGACATTTATGATTGGGTATTAAATACTGTCTTTGGCCAATCGTTGCATGCAAGCATAGCAATCACAAGCCAGATTATATTCAAAGTTTTAATTATACAATGAGCAGCATGGGAATCTTCACAAGTGGTAAAGCATGCAGAAGATCCAGTATACTTATGGTTGTTGCTTGCAAAAATGCATTACTCATTGGGATTTCAGTTTCTAGTGATATTGGACGCAGGAAGTTTATTTATGATATTCTGTTCGAGCCAAATCCTTGCAGCCCGTTCATATTTCTGAAAAGCTCTTAAGGAAAATAAAAAATTTCGGGTTGATAATGAGCAGATTGGTCAACTTGGCATTAAATAAAATTCTAAATTTTTTGGATTATGTGAAAGCTGGTCTTGATATGATCGCAAACTCTCTTGGTCATTTGCACGAGGCAGTAGTGAATGGGGAGATTCATCTTGATCCCACAGCAGCGCATCCATGAGCTCAGTGTTCATTATATCTTCCCAATCCAGAGTCATATCAAATCTATTAGTGACTTCTATTTCTCAGGGTCTACCAACAGAATGTAGAATCCGTCTATCTCCAGTCGACAAGTTCTCGTCGTTCATGAACCAAAAGCCAGGAAAAACATAGCCATTAATGAAGGACCTTCGGTGAGTGATGAAGACTCGGGTTGTATGGCCTCTCATTCGCGTTCTTTGGCGCCATCTCGATCCGAATTCAGGTGTGGCGACACCACACCCTACGTGGCAAAGAAAAAATGAATATTGCATATTCTAAGTTGCATGCTTTGAAAGAACACCTTTAAATAGCAAGGTGAGAATACGAGGGTAATAGATTCTAAATAAGATATCATTCAGCAAGTTTTATGGAAAGGTGAAGTTCTTGATGAGCTGGAAAATACAGATTCTGAACTACAGAAAAATCCAGAAGTGAACTATGAGAAAATTGATGAATCAGATGAACTCCTGAGTGAAGATTTGAAACTCGAGAATGAGTGATAGCAAGTGAGCACGTATCCTGAAAAGAATATGGCCAGTTCTTCTCCAAACATGCCAGGAATGTACAAAGGTCTCTTCACACGATCATCAGCAATCTAACTGCAGTCAAACCCCCAAGCCTCGCTCCAAGATGACCACCCTGAGGCATACTTTCCTTCATCTTGGATTTCTCTTTTCTTCTCTTTGTGATTTTACTTGTTTTGATCCAAGTCTTAAAAATCTTTTTTTCCTTTTACCGGAATAATTCCAAGTTTTCAAACTTCATCCATGAGAGGGTTTAGGCATAAAATCTGGATTTTTAATAAACTCTTTGCTGCCATTTTCCTTCAAGCATGCATTTTCACTATTTTCTTCTATTTTCAACTATTTAATGGTTTTTTTCTCATTTTTTTCAAACAAGCACGAATAAACTTCATGGTTCCAAATAATGGGACTGATTGAATCAATTTGTGCAAAAGCAATTTGGATCTTGGTGGGGGATCCAACATTCTAGACATCATCTTCGATGTTGATTCAAGAGATGATTGCTTGATATTTGATTGATTTTGATTCCTCTTGACAGTGTGCTTGAATTTGTTTTATGCCTATTATTGAGCTAACCTCTTTTCTCATTTTAGCGCTCAGCTCGTTGTCCAAGTATGCTCTTCATCATCCCATTTTTGAAATTCCATGAATATCTATGCCTCTGTGAGCCATGTCCATATTTGATGCCATACTTGATTGCCTTGATATACACTGGACCATTTAGATATCTCTGATGAAATGCATGTTGTGTGTCATATTTCCAAACTAACTCTTGATATATTTTAATAGCACTCAAGAAGCCGTTCAGGTACACATTTTGACTTTCTTGTTTAACATGCTCATTTTTTAAATCACCTAGCCTACTTAGGTATCCACAATCAACAAATTAATTGTCATATTTCCCTCAACTTAGTCAGTAGAGACCTTTTTAGGGCTTAGAGGGGTGCTACCTCTTAGAGGTACCTTCCCAATAAGTAACCTGATCCCCGGACTTAGACTCGGGTTTTCCAAAGACATGCTTTTTCCAAAAATTATGGAGTCACATTTTAGGGTTTTTCTTTCTTGTTTTATTTTCCCTCTAAAATAAAAATAAAATAAGTGGCGACTCCAACTTTTTCTAAAATTAATTTTTCACAAATAAAAGCGAGTCTTGTCGATCGAGTGGGGACGCATGTGAAAAATGCGGGTCCACAATGGGATTCTAGACATTTGTCATGCTTTGCATGTGCAAATTCGCTCCATTAAGTCCACTTCTAAGAATGTTTTTCCTTTGGATACTTTCATCGAACTACCTAAGTGTAAATAACTGATATAATTTTCACATTTGGCAACATTTAATGCAATCTTTTCTTCTATTTTAAGACCAATGCACCTATTCCATCTTACAAGTCCATTTTTGTGCTCGACTAAATGAGATCCTAACTTATCCATATGCTCAATGAAGAAAACACAAATGTTATAGTGTCGTTCGTGTCTTAACCTAGAATTGAAAGACTCAGCCAGATTACTTGTCATCTTATCCCAACACATCTTAAATTTAAAGATTACCCAATGTTGAGCGTTATTTTTTTCAACCCATTTCGCCAGATCATGATTAAATGTCCTTAAAGTATTCATTGCAACCTCATAATCACAATCTAACCTAGCATAGGTGATAGAATCAAGCATTTGCAAAGCATTTTCCTTCCATTTCCCCCATTTAGTGTTCAACTTTATTAGAAAGCTACTGAAGTTTTCTTTACTGTGACGATAGCAATGTGCATGGTTTTCACTGCTGAATACCTTTAAAACACTACAGATAATCCCTTGATGCCTATTAGATATTATTATAACACCTCTTTCACCTATGACCATCTTCAATTTCTCTAAAAACCAAAGTTAATCCTTTGTAATTCTCAGAGCTAAATAAGCCATAAGCAAGTGGAAACATGCTATCATCAGAATCATATGAAGAAGCTGAAAATAAAGTACCCTTGTATAGCCTACTCATGTGGGATGAATCTATTGATATAATAGGCCAACACCCTATTTTAAACTCATGTATTGACACTGAAAGGACAACAAACAATTGCATGAAATGACCATCATCTGAACATCTATATTCAGCAATCATCCCTGGATTTGTTTCAATAAGCCTTGTACATAACCAAGGCAACAACTTATATGAACATTAGGGCACACTATGAATTCATTTTTTAGCCTTCTTTTTCAAGTTTCATGTTTGACAATAATTCAATTGCATTTCGTGTTGTCAATGAAAGTCTATAGATATTTGACAAGGCAAGTAATTTGGATTTGAACGAATGACATCATCAATCATAGTTGTGGCTTGATCACAATGAATTGCTGGTTCAGAAACTGATACATCTTCTAAAGAGTGGTTATGTTCATTTCTAAATATATGCACTTGAACTATTTTTGTTCTCCCAACAGCACAAGCAGTTACTTTCCAAGGGCATCCTTCAACAACACATATTACAGTCATATGCTTAAAACAGTTCCTCTTGAACTTATATCTAAAATAATCTCTTATTAACATGAGATATATTACATCCCGAAAGTCATTTGCAGTTGAGACGGTATGCCCACAACCTAATATTGCACTCTCAAAATGACTTGACTCTAGTGGACCAACATGTGATTCAACACATTTTTGATGAAATCCTTATGAGTGCATTCTAATATCAACATCCCTTGCTGAATATGGGACCAATGAGTTAGACCCTACCATTGTTTCGTTCAATCAGTATTATAAATATGTTTATTTATCAACTTATTGTCTAATAAATAAACATAAATATGAAAAAAAAAAAAAATACACGAAATCATTTAAGATTATATATTCTTTTGATATAACTTTTGTCCTTCATTCTCAATTGTTTCATCGCCTTCAATTGTTGATGCTAAACATATATATACACGTGCGAATTAGTCACTAAATTGAAACATGTTTGTCAAGTCTTCGTAATTTTTCAATGATAGAAGTGCATATAGATCAAACGGGAGAGTGTATGAAAATGTTGGTCTCACTATATTGATGTTCATTTTCCCACAATTCCTTGAAACAAAATCATTATATGTAATTGATTGTTCTAAATTTATACCCTCTCGTCTCCTATCCATATATTCCACACTGCCATGTTCACTTCTTACTAACTCCCTTCCAATAAGCATATAACAATAAATTGTATTACTTGGATCCATTTAGATGGTACTCGATCATGTGTAGCCCCTGTTTAGAAACATGAACCTTTAGTCAATCTGAAACAATTAACTAATTTCTTAATAATATTGCCTAAATCAAATTACTTATAACAAAACTGATTATCACGCCTATGACCATCATATATTAATACATCATTTATCTTTAGAACTTTACAAGCAAGCTTCATTTACATTTCATGGTCTACAATTAATTTTGTAAATATGGACATGCATAGCGTATATTTAACATTAAGCA
Source organism: Vitis rotundifolia (assembly GCA_030254885.1). Classification (NCBI taxonomy): domain Eukaryota; kingdom Viridiplantae; phylum Streptophyta; class Magnoliopsida; order Vitales; family Vitaceae; genus Vitis; species Vitis rotundifolia. The sequence continues at coordinate 12,248,222 of CM058157.1, forward strand.
ATGCAATTATTCTATTTTATTTGATAGTAATTTGTTATGTTATATAAGTTGGGAAGTAAACCTCTCAATTCATGAGCCAACCATTGTTTTTGTAACATTTCAAGCCAAATTGTGCTAATATCCCTATCTTCGAGCCAACCCCTAAAACAACGGGTCTTCCTTTATTTTGCCTACTACCTAGATTAGACCACAACAATGTTTACAACTAAGGGTCTACCTTTAAACAAATGGGTCAGCCTCTAATTCACTTACTGCAACCTCTTACGAAAACAATTATTTCATCAAAATGTCATTACCTGAATTATGGTTAGCCCCTTCATCCAAAGGTAGACCCCTACTATGACCACTACACACATATAAACAAAATAAATTTCATATTTGTGGCTGTGAGCATCAGATTTCCACCTAAGGCTCCACTACTATTTTCCCTAATTCCCACATAAATTCATGTCTATTTTACTACATTTGTTTTATTTTCTTCTTCAATTCAACCCTCATTCATTACAAATTCAAAACTTTTATAAAGAAATTTATTCAAACTTTACTCCCAACCATTTTTAAATTTATACTCATCTACTCATGACTAAACATGAATTCTTTTCTCATGCATTAAATTCATCAATTAACAACTATAAAAAATCACTTAACCTACTTATTTTGGAATCTCATATAAACAACACTAAACAACAAAACATCTCGAATCTCATATAAATAACATTAAACAAAACAATTTGTTTGAACATTCCTAAAAATTGTATTCCCTTCTCATTCAATAGTCATATTTTTCTTCTCTTTCCTGTATTATTCCCAACAACCATATACAACATAAACACAATAATTTAGAAAATAAAACAAAATTAGTATAGCTTACCACCATCTCATTTTCCCATCATTTATCAAATTTTAAACCGTATTTCATTTCAAATAGACCCTAAATAAATTAAAATATAAAATTAGATACAACATAAATGAACATTCAACATGTACAAATATGCAATGCAATCAAGTTTAAATCACAAAATTCCACAAATCACATAACTATGACAGTATTCAAATCTCAAAGAATCAAAATGACATCAAAATAAATTGTTATTACAAAATTTAATAAAATACATATATCATCTAGAAAAACCCTTACTTTAAAAGTTAAATGCAACTACAATATTTATATGTTTTATTCCCTCTTTCTCTCAATTGCTTTCTTTTTCCTTCTTCAACATAAAAGCAAAAGTAGAAGTACAAGAAGGGAAGAAATGACTTTGTCGATGCTGAAATGAGAAGAAGGAAATGAGTTCTTTGTTTACCTAGGCTTTATTAGGGGTTTCACACTTGGACTTTTGTTTTCGGATTGATGTTTGGTGGGAAAATGACGATGTCATCTTCCTTATGGTGATGGAGGAGAAATAAAATAAAGGATCATGTTTGGAGGTTCGTTTGGGATTGATAGGTTATGGACAATTGAGAAGCTATCAGATTTTTTATGGATCGTTTCGCCTTGTGATGGATTGTGCTTGTGAACAAAGAAAAAAGAACATGAGTTTTTGGTGTTAGGGTTTTGTTGAAGAGAGAAGAAGACATTTGGGGTAAATATTTTTTAAAAAATCAATTCATATGGAGTGTCTAGTTGGATGATGACATGTAAATGAGCTTTGTCATCAACTTTAGTGGGTAGTTGACTTGAACCTTGCTTACGTGACTTTTTAAAGTGGGTAATCCAACTAGGAGAGTTGTCAAAGTATAGGAGGATATTTTTGGAAGGGTCTCAACATTACTATTGGGGGTGTTTGGTACGTTGAAATGGGGAATGCAAATGAATATTTTGTTTCCATTCCTATTTTCTAGTGGATAGAAATGAATTTGATGATCTCATTTCTAACATTTGGATGAACTTAAGAATGTAAAATTGGAATGATTATTTGTTTCCATTCCAATGTTTGATAATAATAGGAATGAAAATGAAAAAAAAAAATTTACAATAATATCCTTACATATAATTTAAAAGATTTTTTTTTATTTTAAAAAAATAAATTTTGAGAGTTTTTTTGTTATTAAAAAATAAAACTAAAAATATATATATACTCAATAAATAAAAAATTAACCATAAAAAATCATATAACCCTAATGTACAAATATTCAATTATTATTTTTATTAAAAATTTGAATAATTTGTCATGCTTAAGTAGTTATAAAATTATATTTTACCAAAAAATATATATATATTTATTATAATATTTAAATTCGAAATTAATTTTTTTTTTCTAAATGTCATGAAAGGTTTGATTGATTCAGTTTGGGAGAATCACTTGTTGTAGAGAAGTGGATGATGAATAAGTTTCTAACTTTACAAAGAAAATAAGAAGTGGATGATGAATGAGTTTCTAACTTTGCAAATAAGATAAGCATCGAGCTTGAAGAATGCGATAAGAGGGTAAAATAGTAAGTTTGGGAGAATCACTTGTTGTAGAGAAGTGGATGATGAATAAGTTTCTAACTTTACAAAGAAAATAAGAAGTGGATGATGAATGAGTCTCTAACTTTGCAAATAAGATAAGCATCGAGCTTGAAGAATGCGATAAGAGGGTAAAATAGTAAATTTAGGTTATTTTATATTATCAAATGAGTTTAATGAATCAGAATACCACCTACTTTTGATGAATTCAAATTCGACTTATAAGTTGAATTTGATTTCTGTCTGAATAATTTTTTATTTCATTTCTACCTTTTTAACATTTATCCAAACATAGGAATAAGGGAGAAAAAGAATGAGATATCTATTCTCACGTCCTATTTCCATGTACCAAACACCCTATAATATATGAAAAGACATTTATTTTCCTCAAAATCCCCCAAAAGATGCTTCTAAAAGATAAAATTTTACCTCTAGGTTTTTGTTTACATAAATTTTCCAAATTTTAAATCCACTATTTTGAAAATGTCAAATTGGGTACCAATTTCTCTCTTTTTTCTTTTTTCGATATTGGCGGCCAATAAGGCTATAACATACTTTTTCCCATACTAAAAAGACCCAACAATCCACTCGCACCACATATTCCCACACTTGCAAATTGTCAGCCGTCCGATTCCTCCACAATCAATTTCCGCCGTCAATTTGATCTCCAGTATAACTTCATATGCGGAATCAAAATTTTATCAATTCCGGTTTTGGCCTTTTTCACAGATCCCCACTACCAACTTCCACTCTCACGCTCTTCCCTATACTCAAATTGAACTTGCTCTAATAAGACGACACGTGTTATATTGCCCCGTAATTTCATGCGATAAAATGGCGTTATCTGGTATACGCGCGAGTAGAGTAGAATTTAGAGGGACGCGTACGGTAGCGTATATATGACGCCTTTGCCATCGTGGTCCTATAGGGGACTCAGCCTGTGTGCTGCAACTTGTGAGAGAGAAACCCTAGGGAAATCAGAGTTTACTGAGAATGTCTGCAACCGGCGGTGCTGCTGGCGGTCAGGAGGAGGACAAGAAGCCCACGGACCAAGGAGCCCACATAAACTTGAAGGTCAAGGGCCAGGTATGTTTCTTTCTGAATTATAGGGTTTGATTTGGCTTCTGAGTGTTCTGTTTGGTTGATTAGAAAACGCCGGAACATGATAGGGAGAACTGTAGTTTTGGAGCGGGTTTACAGCCTCTCAAATCTTTTTCTCCTTCGGTTTCTTGGCAATCAAACAGACACTAGAATTTGAGAAATAAGTACTTGCTTGGTTATGATTAGGAGTTGAATAAATTTCCACTGTTTTTTGGCCTGATTTAAAGCTATTCGCTACAAATTTAAGTTTTTTTTTTTTTTTTTTTAATAGAGTTGCTTTATCAGGAGGTTGATCGCTTTTGGTTTATAGCCTGGATTCTACTCCATTGTGCTTGAATCAGTCAGTGAATTCATAATCCCTGTTTCCTTAGTTCTAAATTTTGACTACTTTAAGTGTTCTCAATATATGCTTGCATTTCAAATTGTTGTATAGATGAAAAAATTATCGCAATTGTGTCTTCTCTCATTGAATTTCAGTACTTGGTTTACTTGATTTTTTCCTGAAAATTAAAATGGACTTTTCAAATCCTAATGTTATTTCTCTTTTATATCTATTTGATATTTATTTATTACATGTCATTATCATCTAAGTTTATTTTTTCCATGTCTGTTATTACGATGCAATTTCTTATTTACTTGGTTGAATCGTTATTCTTAAAATGCTTTGGCTGTGTTTGGTTCCCGAAAAATTTGAGGAAGGGCAAGAAAATGGGTATTAGAGAGGAAAGTGAGAGGAAAGGAGTGAAGAAAAAAAATTACTAAAAAAATGAAGAGAGACAAATATATTTGCCCAGTAAGAAAACTCAGAAACTATGATTGTCTAAAAAAAGGAAAAAAAAATAGTCATAATGCATTTTAAATTAGATTTGGTTTTGAAAATTTATAGATCCGAATACTTAGAGAGTAAATAAGTAGTTATTTTTTTTAGCCCAAAATTTTATTTTTAAAATTTCTCTTTGAGAGTTAAAGATGAAGTAGAGAAATCAATTGCACAAGACAAGAATTTTATATGAAAAACCATTCACAAAGTCTCCCAAAGAACAGCCTCCCTCTCATTGCTTCACACTCTAGTCCAATTCTAAAAGCTAGATATGATTGCTTGATCTGATTGATATTCACCTTTGAATGACCTCTTTTTTTTTTTTTCCTTCCACAAATTTCAAACCAGGCACAAAATAGCGGCCGTCCAAGCATTCTTCCTCTACTTCCCTACAAAAGAACTGTCATGTTAAACTTAGTATTAGAGTTGTTTCTCTTACGAACTTGAACAGCACTTAATATGATGTGTGCATAGCTTCAAAAGGTGCACTTTAGCCTCAAGGCGTAACCACTCCCTGGCCATTGCACCTTGCTTGCTAAGACATGCACCTTGTTGAAGAGGTGTGCATTGTCTACTATACTTTTCATTTTTAAACACTTTTATTCTTGAAATTTTTAATTGTATATTGAAATATATATAATGTCATTAATTTTTGTGTTGAATGCCTCTTTTAAATGTTTGAAATCTTAAAATTTTTATTGACTAGATTGGATTTTGGATCATATTTTATAAAATTGATATGCATACTAGGTCAAGTTACACTTCACTCAAGCATGCGCCTTGGGTTGCGCCTTGTGCCTAAGCTAATTTTGCGCTTGAGGTGCGCCTTGCGCTTTTTAAAACTATGGATGTGTAAATTTTCATGTGGGGAGCCTAGTTTTATATTTTAAATGGTGAGTTTGAAAATGCTAAATTTTTATGCATGATATACTTGCTCTGCTGCATCTTGTACATATTTGGTGGTGGATCAACCTCGACTCACTCCTTAAAACTGTATCCTTACTCTTGTGTTTGAACCATGTACACTTTCAGCTAGAGTTTATCAATGAGTTGGGTAGATTGATTTTTGATTGTGCATTGCTTTTATTATAATTTCAATTATAGGATGCAGTGTTACTGTGGCTGACTCTATCTGGATGCCATGGATCTATTCTTATGACAGAAAAAAAAGAGTATTGAGGATCAGAGCTTTTTCATGTTGGACCTATTATTATTACAAAATATGGTTAGATTAGGTCCTGCTCTATATGGATACCTTTTATTTAATGTTGAGGGAGCAGTTCATTTAGAAATCAGATCATTACTCAAATGTTGCATGTGCATGTCCTCCTTCCACATGATATAACAATATTACGATACTTTCCCTCGTAATTTTGTTAATTTCAGCTATTTCTATCTTCTTGCAAATGCACCCATTTTTATTCTATTTCCCCTTTATGGCACATGGCTGGAGCATCCATCTTATTGTACTCGTTTTATTTTAATTTATTTTGGGAAGTTGCATTATCAAACTTAACGCTTAATTAATATATTAAAGTTTTGAAGCATCAGTATCATTGTTAGAATCTGTTTGCAATTTGTTTTTATTTTTGTTTTTGCTTTTGTTTTCCTTTTAAAAAAACAGGTTGAAAAAATCTCCTTGTTGTGTCATTCTTGCCAGTATTTTGAGAAGTCTTCTCACAATGTGATTCATGCACAATTTAATGTGGATTAATAATCTAGGATTTCTCATTTTGTTTGTAGTGTTAGAATAATGAACATCTCTTTGAAAACATTTGATATCTGGTAATGCTCCTTACTTGAATCTTTGAAAATGCAAGTTTCTTGTATGATTGAAATATTGAGGCTTTTTGGAAGTTCAGTGTTATTTTATATGGATAGTTCTGCTCTTGTTTCTTTCAACTCCCACCATTCCCATCCCTGTACCCCACAAGTGAATTTTTTTAAAATGTTTCTTTTCTGGTTGTGTAGGATGGTAACGAGGTGTTCTTTAGGATCAAAAGAAGCACCCAGTTACGGAAGCTTATGTCTGCTTACTGTGATCGACAGTCAGTGGAGTTAAACTCCATTGCATTCTTATTTGATGGTCGCCGACTCCGTGGAGAGCAGACTCCAGATGAGGTAAGGTTTTTGGTTTTCTGAATTATTTGTTGGCAATCCATGTTGCTCCCCACCTGTGGCTTCCCGTTGTATGTATGCATGCATGCACATTTCTATAGGTGGAATGAGGGATGATGGAGGCCAAGAGTGTGGATTGGTAGTATCTTTTAGCTGTTAAAACAGTTTTACCTTTTCTCATAAACAAGTGATCTGAGTCCCACATTGGGCATCCCTCACATATTTCTTTTGGTGTCTCATGTGAAATCGGCAACATTTTGATATGGGTTTAGCTTGAAATGGAGGATGGTGATGAAATAGATGCAATGCTGCACCAAACTGGAGGGGTTGCATGGATGTGTCTAATTGCAAGTTGAAGTAGATATATAATATATGAGAAAAGCATGGCAAGGAGAGGTGCTTCCAGAGTTTTTAATATTTTGTTTTAATCTGTGGTGTGACCTGATGACTCACTGTCCGTAAAGGAAAATGGAAATGGTGCATGCTTGAAAATGTTTGAAGTTAGGTTTTTGGTCCATGATGGTCTCTTACTGCTACGTTTTGGAGATTCTGGGATGTATTCCCAATTAATTCTATGTTTTGTAATATTGTGTTATCTTTAATATAGAGGGGCTGAACTGTTGTTACGCTGCTGAACCTTTCTTTGTATCAGAAGCCTTCTGATAAATCTTTATTGCAACCTTCTTTGACAGTCATTCTGTGGTATCTGGAGACTATACCAACCTCTCTTATGTTCTTTTTTTCTACTGTGGGCCTTTTATTTTTTGTTTTTTGTTTTTAATTTTTTAATTTTTTGTGTCAGTTTAAATCTGAAACTGATTTATTGGCTTTTAACACACCAAGAATGAAGTTTTTTTTTTTTTTTCTCCATAAAATAATCTTATTTCACATTTATTTCATAGGTTTTTATTATCTAAATAATATATTAATAATGATAAATATTTTTTAGAATTATTCGCAAATATTTTTGAACTAGAGGAAAAATGGAAATCAATAATGTAATTAAGAGGTTAAGGATCTGTTTGGTAGTGGTGGTAGGAAATTAATTTTAATCATTTAAGTGAGAGTGTGTTTAATAGTGATTCTAAAAAATGTTTTTAGTTTTTTTAATATTTAGAATGATAAAAAATTTTAATTGTTAAAAAGGTTAAATTTTTTTTGTAAAATCACTATTAAATGGGCTTTTAAAAATATTAGAAATATTTTTTAAAATCGTTCCTAAACATATTTTGATAATAATTTCAGGAAGTGGTTTTACCTTTAAGATTTTTTTTTTTTAAAACATTGGGTGTATTTTAAAAAAAAATTTAAGTGTTTAATCAAATTTAAAAAATATTTTTAAAAATCTAAAAAATTATTTATAGTCTTGCAAAACACTTATTGAAAACATTTTCACTAAAGAAACTACTTTGAAAAAAAGCATGTTAAATGCATTCTAAACGAGGCTCTTAAAGCTTAAGTTCAAAACCGTCCGATTTGTCCTGTCGACCAACTGGAGACAAACTAAAAAAAGTCCCATATCCCACGAGCATTACAAAACCGCTTTCTTTGAAATCTTGGCATGTGAAAACTAATCATAATTTATATGACATTGAGAAATGGAAATGAATATTTTATTTTTATTTATTTTTAAATAAATAAATAAAAATAAATTTCATGATACAATTTCTTTTATTTGGATATAGGGTTGAAGTGATTATTTATTTTTATTTCTATATCAAATAACAATGGAATTTCATTTTAAAAAAACTCTCAAACTGCACATTACTTCAAAAAAAAAAAATTATTTTCATTTAAACAAAACATTTTTAGAGATTTCTTTTTGCTAAGTAATAGAAGTTTATTTAACCATGTGATTTAAAAACAATGTTATATTTTGTAAAATAAATATAGCACTCTTTGATTGTTGTTTTATAGAAATAGGTTTTAAAAATAAAGTGAAATAGAAAAAAAGGAGAAGTTTTTTTTCTTTGAATTTTAAAAAACAAATGGAAAATGTTGATAAATAATAATAATAATAATTAAAAAACCATAAAAAGGTAGATCATGATGTATGCTTCTTTTATTCACTTTTTAGCACCCAATACCAATAGAAAAAAATGATCAAATATGACCTTTCTTCAAAATTATATGTATTTTTATGAATTTCTTTTTAAATTTTTTAAATTTTTTATTAAGAAAATATATTCTAAATGAAATAGCACTTCAAACAAAAAAAAAATATTAATTTTTAAAAATAAATTAGAACTCAAAAACCGATTCAACTAGCATCAAAAAGTCATATAATATAAAATCGATCAAATTAATATTAGAAAGCTACAAACCTAAGTTCATTTTAAATGATTTTGTTTTTTTTTTTCTATGGAATCATAATTTTGTAAATGTTTTTACTAGGTAAATAATCTTCAAATTAAATAAAACATAATATGTTGGATTCACGTCTAGTAATTTTTTTTAAAATAATTTAAAACTCAAATAATGACCTATTAATACAAAAAAAAAAATTTGGACAAAAATTGGTTTAAAATGATTTTATTATTCTTCTTTTTCACAAAATCATATGTTCCTGTTTTTTTCACGAGAAAAAATGAATTTCAAATCAAGCAAGAGTATTGAATTTATTAATGAGTTCAATAATTTTTAAAAATAATTTGAAAATCCAAATACATATATATATATAATCACTGCAAAAAATAATAAACTATTAAATTAATCGCTACAAAAATAAAAGATTCATTAAATATATAGTTACGATGGTACTACTTCTTCTAGACACACAACTATATTTTATGAATTTTCTCATTAGGTAAATAGATTTTAAATTAAGTGAAATGTAAGTAACATTTTAAATTCTTTAATGAATCTTTTATTTTTAAGAATAATTTAGAATTTAAAAATCTAATCAACTCATCTATAATTGAATATTAAATGTATACATATAATGAAAACTTGATTCATGGATATTTTAATAAATTAAATTTTATTTATTTTTAAATTCATTTAAAATTAAATTTTACTAGAAATTATTATTATTATTATTATTTATTTTTAATAAAATAAATCAAGAGGATGTTACTATCCATATATTTATAATATTTATAAAAAAATATAATTTATTCTAATATTGTTATTCATATTTCATTAAAACCTATTTATTTTTTAATTACAAAAATATTTTTATTTTTAATAAGATTTGATTTAAATTTAGTTTATATTACATAATTGAATTTATATTTTTTTACAAAATCAAAATCCAAACAAGTTTTTAAATTTTTATCTTTTTCAATGGTGTATTTAAAAACAACTTACATAAAATAAATAAAAAATCAAAATACCTTCTATCAGAGATCAATTGAGATCTCATGTACAAGTGGACTTTCATTTCTTTTGAAATCATTTTTTATTCTATTCACTTGAATTATCTAAACGCGGGAATAAAGGACGAAAAGAATGAGATGTTCATTTCTACCTTTCATTCTCACGTGTCAAACATAGCTTTAAGGTTTTGCTTCAAGATGTACCTATCTAAAAGTATGACTAATCTAGTCGTGTAACGATGTATTTAGGTATTATTGTTTTGTACTGAGTATTTTGTACATCAATCTCATTTATTTGTATTTTAATACTATCCTTTTTACTTTAATCCCATGGTTTGTATTTTCAACAAACACCATTAAAAAAAAAAAAAAAAAAAAAGAGATTTGTTTGAATTGAGTTGGTAATTTGTCACAGACTATTCAACAGAGAAAAATTGTCCCAAATGGGAAGTCCCATGACAGTCAGTGGGCTCACGTTAACCCCAAAGGCCTCTGGCCCCCACCAAATCTTGCCACTTGGGCCCCTTGGTTCGGCAACAGAGAAGCCCATTCCACCACCCAAATGGGCCTACTACATCTCTAAATTTTAGTGAGTCTCACTCACCTCTCTGCTGGGGCCCATCTCGTGTACCAGACTGCTGTTTTCATTTTTAAATAAAGATTCCAACTACCGAGTACCAGAGATCAGAGATGTGGGCCTTAACGGAATTACCATGTGGGCCTAGGTAATGGGCCGCGGGACACCCTATCCTCTTTCTGGTGGTCATACATGTGACATCACTAGAATTAATCCTTTAACAGAAGAGATTATTAAGTTCTACCGCAATAATAAATAATAATAATAAAAAAATTAAATTCACTTTGCTCTCTACATTCAAACTCCAGTCATTTACCCATCAAAATTTTAAAATAATGGAAAAGCGTGTTTGTATACACTCGTGTGTGTGTGTGTATAATCATAAAATAGGAATTCAAATTTATAAAATACAAATTTTAAACCATTGTTTAAAAATAATTAGCATTTTATACATTTTTTAATCAACGTACTACATTTGACCATTTAGATACTACCTTTTAAAGATATAAATACTACATTTAACTAATCTAGATACTATCTCTAATCGGTGAGTATATAAAACTCCGGGCATGTTTGTAAAATATATATATATTTTTTTAAATAGTTTTATGTTCTTTAAATCAAAAAGCATAGAAAACACATTTGACAACCAAAAACCGTTTTCTGTTTTATATTCTTAAGAACATAAAATATGATGTTTTTTTAAAAATATTTCTTAATTGTTTTATGTTGTTTTTACTTATTTTTTAAAGACTATTTTAAGAAATAATTATACAAATATATATAAAATAATTAAAAATAAAATATTACATATAAATTTTTTTTAAAAAAATATAAAAATATTAAAAATGAGTTAAAAATATTTTAGGTTTTTAAATGGATTTTTATTTTTCAAAATTTAGATAATAATTTTTAAAAATTGCTTTCAAAAACTATTTTTTAAAACAGTTACCAAGCATGCCCTTAATTATTTTTAGAGCTATTTTATTTTTTCTTGAAATATAGGATTTTTAATTATAAACCAAACATGCAAAATAATTTTTTTTCTTAGTATTTTGTCGAATTTCTTATAATATTAATTAAAAAAATGCTGGAAATAATAGAATATGAGGTTTGAATTGAGCTACCTAACCAAATACCAATGACAAATTCTAGGTCCCACATTAGAACCGCCCAACAAGTAATCATAACCATATTTTTATTCAATAATGTTGTAGATAAACGTAGTTTAGGTGGTGATGGGTCTAAAGATTCTTCTTTTGACGAGAGTCACTCCAAAGTGGGCAAGCTCACACTTCTTTTAGTTATAATATTTTATCCAACTGTCAAAAAGGAGACTCCATGTGGATTTGTTTTTTCCAATGATAAGAATTGCCACTTGTCATTAAGAGGTTGGTTCTTTGCAAGATTACAAATGCTAAATTTAAAGGGAAAGGGTGGCTTAGGCCTTTGATGATTGTTTATGATATTTTTAATTATTGTGTTGAAATTTGAGTAGGTTGGATAAGGTTTCATTGCAACAAAAGCTCACCCAACCAACTTGGTAAAAATATAGATTCTTTACGAGGTCATTGTCAAGTCATTTCAAACTCATTTTGATTAAAAAGTTTTCATAGGAAATGGTATCTTGTCAAAATCTATGACATTCCCACACCTATGTAGCTTTTAGGTCTATTTAGGAATGTTTAAAAACAATTTTTTAGAAAAAATTTCAAATTTTATTTTTGATATTTTTAGATTCAAGGTCGATATAAAATATTCTCAACCTATTTTACATTTTTTATATTTATATAGTTATTTTTTAAAAATAACTTAAAATAATTAAAATATGTTATTTAAAAATACCTTATTTTTAAAACAATTTTCATGGATTAATAACAATTAAACATTTTTTTTTCAAGAACAATAATAATTCACATAGCCTTTGTTTTTTATTTAATTAATAATTTTTTTCCATATTTTTCAAATTAAATTATTGTGCATGTTAAGGTATAAGGAAAATGAAGATCTCTTGAAAAAACTATTACAAGTTTTTGATGGAAAATAAGGATTTCGGGTTGCGTTTTGAAATACTCAAAAATATCGATTGATTGTTTCATTGGAAAATTCTCTACCACCAATTCGTGAATGAAATTAAAAATATTATAACCACTTTATTTTCACAACACAAGTGTCTTGACCCTCGTTTTCACGGAGAAAACAAGAAAAAATCAAGAAAGTTGACTTTCTTAGGAAGAAGTGTGTCTTTCTGATCTCTTCTATGTTGAGCAAAGTTTTCTTATTTAAGTTCTTACATGACATGATTTAGTGTTTTAAGAGTCTCTTACTCTTCAAGGATACACTGAACTTTGCGATGCCAAATCTTATAATTATCATCATTTAATTTCTAACCCTTGTTTAGTTCTACTATGATGTTCCTAGTTGCAGTTGACATATTTAACTACATAGAGATATACCATAATCTTATTAATTGGTACTTTTATGGGTATTAATACTCTTGCTCTGATTATATTTTAATATGTACTAACTTTAAATTGCAATAGAAACAAAAAGTTTACTATGTTCCTAATTAGTTTCTATTTTAATTATTTTAAATTAGAAATAATTTATGCAAGTATTTTAATTATTATTATTATTTTAAAACGTATTTATTTGTTTTATTTATTTTTTCAGGATATTCTCATAAACAAAGAAAACAAAACAAAAAATAGATATATACAAGTCAAAAAACAATCTAAATTGGGCTTTGATACTAATGATGAAAAAGAAGGATTTCAGGTTACCTTTTGAAATATTTAAAAATCTTGATTCGCTGTTCCACTAACAAAATTATCTACCCCAAGTTGAGAATAAAACTATAAATATAAGAACAACTTTTTTTTTTAAAGCACAAGTACCTTAACCCTCATTTTTGTGGAGAAAAATAGGAAAACTTTAAGAGAAGACTTTTTCAAAAGAAGCATGTTCTTTCAAATTTTCTTAGAGAGAGAGAGAATGAGCGATTTTATTTATTTATTTATATATTTATTCATTTTTATAGTGGCAATTTCTGGGTAGTTTTAAAACTCTCAGAAATCGCTAGGCTCCCCCTTCTTTAGTTATTGGTTTGGGTTGGATCAACCCATTTGGGCACCCACAACCTAACTACAACAATTTTAGAACATAGAAAAAATTGATTAAATAATGTATATTTTATATAATATTTAGGAAAAAGCTCTAACTTTAATAGACTTCATACTATTTCTCACTCTTAAATAATTATTTAATAGAAAGTATGAAAGAAATAAAACAAAATAAAAAATATGAAAGATAGTAAAATATAGATTTTAACTCAATAGTATTTTTTTTTTCAAATGCTTCTTAAAATTTATGGGTCTTCTTCTCTTCTTTCTTACGTAAAAAATGAAGAATTTTAAAAAACTTTAATTTTTAAATAATGATTGTTATATTTTTAAAAATGTTCACAACAAATTAAATAAGAAAATGTATGATAAGTCATTTATGCTTGTTTTTTTTTTTTTTTTTTTCTTTTCTTTGAAGAAGAAGAATTCATTCACCAATAAGAAGATTTTGAGTTTTTAACCATTTAATTAGCATGAAATAATCCATGTAAGATCAAAGATCAATTAAAGAAAGCTATAATTATAATGATGGGTGTATGACCAAGTGTATATTCGAATTATGATATTTGCATGGGAGCCATATATGGGATAAATGTAATAGTTTGAAAGATTTTGAGAACATCTGAAGCTTATGTTTATTTAGTGGTTTTGAGTTTTGGTTAGGGCTAAATTTTGGTTTATTGCTTATTTTTCTTATATTATGTTTGATTAATTGAATATAATATTAAATAAGCTAAATGGCATAATATGAATAGTAATATATTATATCTTATATTTGATTGATTTCATATATAATATTCAATTAAATATGAGATAAAATAATTAAAGGATAAGTATGCATTTAATTGATATATTTTCTTCTTTTTCGGGTTTTTAAAATAAGAAAATAGCAATAATTTTTATATAAAATGTAAGAACTTTTAAGGGTTTACTTTGAAAAAGTTTTAAAATTTGAAATATGATAAATCTATACTTTTTTTTGTATAAGGTGACCTTTTATGCATAAATTTCTTATTTGAAAAGCAACAAATAGAAAAAGTATCCAAACATAAACTAACTTTTCAACTTTCTTTTCTCAGTCTTTTCCACACAGGATAACACAATCAAAAGTAAACAGGGGAAATCATGTAATCATACATCACCTAAAAAAAAAATTAGCTTATTAAAATTTTACTGTTGTCTTTTTAATTTTAATGTAAAGTGAGAAAAAATATCACCTTTTGTGCACTTCAATAGTACTTTCATATTTATTTTAGAATTACTTTAAAAGTTAAAGTACAAGTACATCTACCTCTTAAAAACTCATGATATTGTTGATAAGTACATATATAATTTTATTTTTGAAATATTTCTCACATCAACTCTATCAACTCTATGACAATAACATATATAATTTTATTTTTTAAATATTTCTCAAATACAAGTACACCTACCACTTAAAAACTCATGATGTTGTTGGCAAATACATATATAATTTTATTTTTAAAATATTTCTCACACCAACTCTATCAACTCTCTCACACATAATGACAAGTACATATATAATTTTATTTTTTAAATATTTCTCAAATTAACTCTATCAACTCTCTCACACGTATCATTTGGCATGTTCCTAGTTTTTTTTTTCTTACTTTATTCCTCTCTTAACACCATATTCATTCTTATCTATTATCTTTTTTATTACTATTTTGTTATCTTTCCTTTGACTTAAAATATATATATATTTTCATGTATTCTCTTATAAAACTTCTTTTTTTTTTTTTTCACTCTCTAATTCCTCCATATTTATTACTTTAATTATTTTTTTGAACATATTAACTTAAAATGATAATATATAATAAATAGTTAATATAACACTGTGGACCCCGCATTTCGGCTCATGCGCTTCCCCACTCGATGGCGAGCTCGATTTTTATTTGAAAAATTGATTTTTATTGGTTAAGAAAAATTTGACTTGGAGTCGCCACTTATTTTTGTTTTATTTTTTAAAAGGGTAAACAAAATAAGAAAGAAAACCCTAAGTGTGACTCCTCATTTGGAAAAGATGGTCTGTGAAAAACCAAGACTGGGTTCGGGGGTCAGGTTACCTATCGGGAAGGTACGGTAAAAACCGTAGCACCCCTCTAAGCCCCTAAAATGGGTCTCTACTAATAAAATGAAGCTGATGTGGCAATTGACGAGTAAATCAATGAATATCCTGAATGATCATGCACACATAAAAGCCAAAGCATGTACGAGAAAACGATCAGAGCGAGAGAGGATGCGTACCTTATCAGCGAGCTACCATGCGCTATCAAGAAATGAGATTAGTGCATAATAACGAGTATAAAATATGTCACACATGCCACCAAACAGAGTGAGAAATCATCAAATATCACATTGCACTACACTCAAATTCATTTTTTATTTTAAATAGAATTCTCCAATGTTGGGCCCCCACCAAGGCCCATTTATTTTTGCATGGAACCAATTCCATAAATTCCATCATTTGGAATTATAAAATTGATTCTTGCTTATTTTAAAATATTTTTTTAAAAATCACGGAAGTGATGAAAATTACTTTGCCGAATAAAATTGGCAGCAAATTTTATTAAACATGAGATTTTGAAACCTAAAAATGCTAAGGATGAAAAATGAGGGAGTTGAAATTATTTCTTAAAAAAAACCAGAATTAGAGAAATTATTTACAAAATGGGGTTCAGGAACATTATTTGCAAAATCAAGGGATGAAATGGGAGATGACACGTGGCCAAGGTGGCCATGCATACCATGCAGCAGGGAGTCCTAGGCTTGGGGGCCCATTCTGGAGGAGTATTCCTTTTATTGCCTCTCGTTTCAAGGCAGTGGGGCCCTATTTGAAAAGTCGACTCAACTCCTGAACTTGTAACCTTTCAGCATCTTGACCACTCCTGACGTTTTGGGGCTATGGGCAGGTAAGAGTTGAATACACAGCAAAGCCACTTCAGCATCTCTTCCACATCAGTCTTGCCACAGTTGTAGTTTATCACTCTCTGTCTACCAAAGTTTACACATTCTTCTCCTACTGTATTTTCTTCACCCATTCAGACAAGATTCCTTTCTGACTAACTGTTTTGCCAAACTCTAGAGCTCTGATTCCAGTTATGAGCTTCAGCGAGAGAATACCAAACCTGACAGTTCAGAGGAGAGGACGATGTCTCCATCTTTGCCCGCGTTGCAACTGGAATGTAGAGAGAGGATCTGACGCTTAAGCATGAAATGACGCATTACGCCGAACAGGCGCTTCTTCATTTCCCTAGCGTGCTGGGGTGCAAAGCTGTGCTCAGCGCATGAAAGGGTGATCTTGGGAAAATCTGGTACCTGCATTTGCACCAATGAATACCGGAATCGTGTGGCCTTTGAGATTCGTCAAAGGGCTCCTTCTCATCACCGAATCCGTTGCAACTTGAGGCTCAATTTTTTTCAAGGACGCAAGAAGCATCTTCACATCCAGATTCCACAGCTTCAATAACGCACTTCCGCGCATTGATGCCATAAAACAAACTGACCAAACATGCATGCAGCCGAACACCTCATAAACCCTTTCCAATTGAATATCTTTTGGCCCAAATATATCATAGAGACCCAATATTTCTGATTCGTTTATCCCAACTTGCAGCCACGATGACGAGATCCCATGCACGAGGGTTGATGGGTGATGAGTTTGATGAGCATGAAGGGTGAAGTGATGGCTTGGGTGATGAAAGACAACGAGAGGAGTGTTCTTAGTTTAGGAATGAATGAGAAAGGCGGAGAGAGAGGTAGGTTTATAGGGTTAACAGTTGAGAGGAGCTACGGGCGGCGAGAGAAATGGGTATTGGAAGAATGGGTAATATGTATAGGTATGGAAAGCATGGGTTAGTGAGGGAAATGGGTATGATGGAGTAATGGATGAGAGATGGTGGGTATAATGGGTATGGGATGAAAGGTGAGGGTGCATGCGTGGAAGTGGGTATGAGCATATGGGTTGAGGGGAGGTGGCCGTGTGCATGCATGGTTCCATGCATGTGAAGAAGAAGTGAATAACGGGTTTGACGGTTTTTGGAGAATGCAGATTTAAAGGATGATGAAGTGAGGGCCGTGAGTGGGGAAAGTCATGAGGGATTTAATGGGTGAAAACCTAGAGAGAGGAAATGGGTTTAAGAGTGTAGAAAATGGGTATGGAGAGTGGCATGGAGGATGAAGATGGGTTTGCATGGGTGAGAAAGTGTGTATTGTGGTGTAGAGAGAGAAAAGGTGGTGAGTGAAGAAAATGGGTATGGGAAGGTTAGAGAGAGGAACGATGGGTATGGGGAGTTCGGTGGATATAGGAGATTGGAGGATGGCTACGCATGCATGGAGATGGGAGTGACATGGTGAGTATGAAGGATAGAAAGATGGTGGAGTGAAGTGGGTTTGATGGGTGGAGATGAAAGTGGGTACATGCGGGTATGGATGAGTGTGAAGAGAGTTTACATGGAGGGAACGGTGGAGAAGAAAGGCGTGATGGTGGAATGGGTGAAAGGGTGGTTAGAAAAATGGGCCTAGTGTGCGCATGAATAATGGAAGCGCGCGAGGGGTGAAGCATGGGGAATAAGATGGGTAGGAGAGTCATCTGAAAGGTGCACACTCTGTGGGTGCTTTAGGCAGTCCCAAATTGGCGACGCAGACCCATTAGCCATCCCGTTATGGACTACCAGATTGAACTTCGGCCCAGTGGCTCACGATGGTGGGCTGAAATGAATATAGTTCTTTGACCAAACGAGCAGGGAGCAGAAGACAAGTTTCAAAAATTCCCTCTTAGACGGTTGCTTATGGGGCCACTTCCTGCTACTGTCACTTCATTCCACTGGCCTTCATTCTCTGCCCAGAAACGCTTCAATCTCCTTTAATTACATCATTTCCCCCTCAAAGCCTCTATTCACGACCATCCAAACTATTATTCCATACCACAACGGTCTCATTAATCGGGCTGATTATTCAAATGTCATTAAAAGAGCCAGAAACTATGGATTCTCAGCAGCGAAAAGCAATCACAGCTTGAATAAACTCAGAATGCCCACCAGAAATTCTCATACAATCTCCTGAAAAAGCCAACCTGATCCAGATTTCCTTGTTCGCATGCCTCTTACAGAGCCTCACTCCTTCAGGCAGAGATGGGGAATCGGACACTCACCATGGCCCGGCACCAAGAACAGGGGAACGTAACAGAACAGGACATAGTGGGAACAAAAAGGACTCATGAAAGCTGCGTTTCATGTTGCTATCAACGAGCTTAAATGCAGGGGTGGGTCAAAATGGGTTTCAAATGAATTTCAGAGAGAAGACAAGGTGGGACTGCAAATGCTTCATGTAAGATCTCAAAGGCAAACAAAACAGGGCATTATGTGCAAATGATAATGTAAAACCCAAAACAATCCTGTGGCCCATAACATCCACAACAACCAACAAAACAATGTGCATAGATCAGCAGAGAATGGAGTAAAACATAGAGAAAATAGAAACATACCCAGCTGAAAATAGCTTCACCGAGGAGTCCTCTGTACAACACTCCTCTGTTTCCCCTTCTTTTCCCAGCTGAACTCTCCAAGCTCCGCAAAAACGTCACTCTCTACCACCATCTCCTCTGGTTTTCTCTCTTCCTTTCCCGCAAATTTTTCTCTCCTGTCCCTTCCAAACCTGCCCTCTGCCCTTCTTCAGCAAGCTATCACCAACCCTACTGTTCCTCCATCAGCTAGCATGGCTTCTCAACCATCAGCAGCATGGGCGAGCTACTGATGCTCACCACGTGTCCATGCATGGAGCCTCATGGGAGGTGTCCCCCACCCCCAACCAGGAATCGCCACGTGGCTGCGTGAGAGCCCTCCACCTGCAAAGAAATATATCCTGTATAGAAAATGAAAACGAGCCCCAAACGGGGGTCTACAAACACATTAAATAAAAACGTAAATATATAATGGACAAAAATGAAAATATTATCTCACAAATAATATATTGGATGATTTTAAATATTAATTTAATAATACATTTGATAAATTAAGGTTTAAATTTAAAAATTCTATTTTATTATTTGGAGGTTTATGATATAAGTTTTTTTTTATATTAATGCTAAATAAAAGATTAATTTATTTTGTAAATACCATCACTTGTAAAAGTAAAAAATATTTTATATTAAAAATATTTTATTTAACATTAATATAAAAAATCCTATATCATAAACCTTTAAATAATAAAATATAATTTTTAAATTTAAACCTTAATTTATCAAATGCATTATTATAATTAATATTTTCAATCATCAAGTATATTATTTGTAGGATTATATTTTCATTTTTGTCCATTATGTATTTATGTTTTTATTTAATTTGTTATATTAACTATTTATTATATATTATCATTTGAAGTTTAATATGTCCAAATAATAATTAAAATCAATAAATATGGAGAAATTAGAGAGTGAAAATAAATTAAAATTTAAAAAAGTTTTATAGGAGAATATATGAGCATATTAAAAGAAATGTCAAAGAAAAGAGAAAAAAATAATATAAGAAATATAATAGGTGTCAATGGATATGGTGGTAAGAGATAAGAAAGAAGAAAAAAAAAAGAAAAAAAGAAAAAGAAAAATTGAAAAAAGTAGGAATGTGGCTAGTGAGATGTGTGAGAGAGTTAATATGAGAGAAATAAAAAAAAATGGTACATTTACTTGTCAATAGCTTTAGAAGTGATATGTGTACATACCTTCAACTTTTGAGGGTAATTTTGAAACTAATTCAAAGGTATTATTGGAGTGCATACATTGGTAATTATTTTTCTCACTTTACATTAAAATTAAAAAAGTAAAAGCAAAGTTTCAAAAAATATATTTATTTTTTGGTAATGCATGATTGCATGATTTCCCCGAGTAAATATATGAGAGTTATAAATTCTATAGTTGATTATATATATGTTGTAAATGAGTTGGTGACTGGTCACATTAAAGTTCATTTATAAATTTCCATTTACTCATTTTGTGTGACGCCTTCAAAAGCTTCTCATAATTTGTATAAGTCACATATTGAGTAAGAAGTTCTCTTAATTCTTTCTCCGATTTCCTCCTCTCTTTTATACATATACATACATGTATATATATATTCATTTATTTTTGTTTTATAATATGTTATCAACACGATTTGCTCTGAAGATAATTTTCTAATCTTAAACTCGGTGTTATTTATATTGGATAAATTTTGCATATTTATACAGTGTTGATTTTTTTCATTTAATTTAATTTATGTTATATATTATCATAAGCAATAAACAAATTATTTAGCTTTGTCATAGCCAAAAGCTATGCATAAATCTTATTTAATGTTATCATTGTCAAATATTATGTGCAAATTCTTATATAGCTAGACACTATCTAAAAATCATTCTTCTAGTCATAAGCTATTTAGAAATAATTCTATATTTGATTATAGCTAGAAGTCATATTAATGTTATTAATCTAAAACTTAAATTTATTTTATATTGAAGAATGCATAGTATTATTTATTAATTTTTGTTTGTTATATGTAATTGATTTTAATAATATTATTTTATGATATATAGAAAGTTCTTTGACAATGTCGTGTCTCATAAAACTCGAATTAGCAATATTTAACATTTTAGGAAGGAAATATCTAACTTGGATCCTTGATACTAAAATACATTTTAATGCAATGAACCTTGGAGCTATGATCAAGGAAGGAAACCAAACATCTTTATAGGATAGCGCAAAAACATTGATTTTCCCTCACAATCATCTCTATGAAGGTTTAAAAAATGAATATCTTACAATAAATGATCACTTTACTCTATAGAGTGATTTAAAGGAAAGATATGACCATAAAAAAACTATGATGGACTTAAGGTTGCAAGATTTTAAAATTATTAGTGGATACAACTTCACATTATTTAAAATCAACTCTCAGCTAAAGTTGTGTGGAGAAAAAAATGGCACAAGAAGAAATGTTAGAAAAAACTTTTACTATATTTCATTCCTTATATGTATTCTACAATAGCAGTATTGAGCATGGATTTACAAAACACTTTGAAGCAATAACATGTCTTCTTATTGCTGAACAAAATTATGAGTTTTTGATGAGAAATTACTAGTTTTGTCCAACTAATTCTAAACATCCCAAACTTGTGGATATGGACGAGGATGAGGACAAGGACATGGTTATGGTCGTTGAAGGAATTCTCGATTGGATGATGCTTATGGTAGTCATTCCTCAAATTCTCAAAAAAAAAAGCCTTATTACACCACTAGAAGTGGAGTAATATTAAGGTAACATAAGAAAAAGGGAAATGTTTATAAGATAGACCATGAAAATAATTGTTATAGATATGAGGATGAAAGGACATTGGTCGCATACTTATCATATGTCCAAACATTTGGTTGACCTTTAACAAGAATCAATGAAAACAAAGTGAAAAGAATAGAGATGAACTTTATTGATGGAGATAAATTTGACCATACCTACTGTGAAATTGATTTCTTTTGAGGTCTTAATGAAAAAATTTATCATTTAATAAATGATGAAAATACTTGTATTGATTGATGTTACTTTACATCTTGTTATATCAATTAATATATTTCCATGTCTTATATTTACATCTTGTTATCACATTTCTTTTATCATTATTTACTTTACGTCTTATGGTTTTTTTTTTTTTGGCTCAAAATTAGTCATATTTTAAATCTACATGTTATTAGGTCTCAATATGAATAAGAATGATGTATGTCCTAACTCTTTGACATAAAATATACTTTTTTGATTTAACCTTAACAAAAGCTAATATAAGTATCATATTTGGTACTACAAACTTGATTAAAGGCTCTAGAAGAGTAAACATTATGCTACCAAATGAAACTAGATTCCTTATAAATGATTCTTTATATTCTAGCAAATCCAGAAGAAATTTTCTTAGTTTTAAAGATATTCGTAGAAATGGATATCATATTGAAATTATGAAAAAATGTAATGTAGAATATTTTTATATTACTTCTATTATTTTTAGCCAAAAGCTTATAGTAAAAAAAATCTTAGCTTTCTCCTCTGAGTTGTATCATACAAATATAAAGTCTATTAAGTCATATGTTTTCATGAACTAGAAGTGGAACATCCCAAATTTTTTTATCTTTTGCTATGATAGGCTAGGTCACTCGGGGTTTTCAATGATATATTGAAAAATAGAACACTCACATAGGCATCCATTAAAGAACTAGAAGACTCTTTTACCTAATGAGTACTCACATGTTACTTACTCACAAGGTAAATTGATAGTTAGACTATCTTTAATTAAAGTCATATTGAAGCCACTAGTCTTTTTGGAAAGAATACATGAGGACGTATTTAGGCCTATCCACCCACCATGTGGACCATTTTATTATTTATGATTTTAATAGATGCCTCTACTAGGTGGTCACATGTATGTCTCATTTTTATACATAATATTACCTTTGCTAGGCTCCTTGCATAAATAATCATATGACAAACACAATTTCTAGATTATCTAATCAAGATAATACGTCTTGATAATGTTGGTGAATTTACTTCTTGAACATTCATTGACTATTGTATGATAGTTGGGATTGATATTGAGCATCTTATTGCTTATGCTCATATCTAGAATGGTTTAACAAAATTTCTCATCAAACATCTCTAATTAATAGTTTGACTATTACTAATGAAAACTAAATTACCTATTTCTACCTAAGGACATGTTATCATGCATGTTGCAGCTTTAGTTTGTATTCAACCTATAGTTTGCCATGAATACTCCCTTTCATAACTTGTAATTGGAAAACAACCAAATGTCTCTCACTTATGAGTCTTTGGTTGTTTAATATATGTATCAATTGCACCTACACAACACACTAAAATGGGTCTTTAATAAAGATTTGGGATTTATGTAGATTTTGATTTTTTTAATAATCATAAAATATATTAAACCCTTGACAGGTGATGCTATTATGGTTTATTTTGTGGATTGTCTTTTTAATGAAAGTATTTTCCCATTATTAGGGAGAGAAAAGTCAATTCCAAAAGAATGGTGAAAAATTACTTATAATGGGTATACTTTATCTCATCTTTATTCTCATAAAAATTAATGTGAAATAGAAGTTCAAAGGGTCATTCATTTATAAAATCTTACAGATCAATTACCAGATATATTCATTGATATCAAAGAAAGTGATATAGTCACATATCTTGACTACAAATGCCCCAACATGAATTGATGTCCCTATAGGATAGTTAGCAGATAAATCTAAGATACGCTTGAAACATGGTGTACCTGTCAACTTATGAGATGTAATTCCTTGGAAGAGGAGGAGAATATAAAGAAAACTCAGCACTCTAAAAGAAGTCATAAAAATGACTAATCAATCTAAAATTGATGAATCTATAGTACTCAAAGAGGGCATAAATAAAATACATAGTCCTTAAAGAAACACATATTGAATAAGAAACTCTTAAAGGTATACAAATTAAACAAGTAGACCTTGAAGAGGCACAAGTTCCTAAAAATTGTAAGATCTCAATAAATTATGTATGGAAAAGAGAAAAATGACGTTAAAATAATATTGCTATTAACAATATTTTTGCTTCCAAGCGGCCTTTGACGTTGAAAAACCAAAGTCTAGTAGAATAACACCTACGAGGAGAGGGGGTGAATGAGTGTAATTAAAAAATTATAATAAATATTTATATGTAACAAACCCAATTTTTAGCTTACAAGGTAGTAGAAATAACCAAGATATCCAATCAACTAATATAATCAAGAGATATGCAAAACAAAAAAAAGATATGCAATAACATATGATTTTTACGTGGAAAACCCTCACAGTAATTGTGGAGATAAAAAACCATGAGGTTTAAAACCACTAATCTAAATCTACTATATGAGATCAAATTACATAGATTTACCTTACCACTTTATCCTAAAGACTTACTCTTTAGTACCTACAACTTGATCCATGTCCGCGATGTGACAATCTCCAATTGCTTCAGTGAATACTTTTTAGCCTCATTAAAAGGATGTAGGTCTTCAACCCTAGATTCTTGAATGAATCATTCGAATAAAAGATTAGGAATGGTGTGACTCGTTAGGCTTTCTCTCCTCAAAGTGCCTTTTTAAAATCTCTCCAATCTCTGATCTCTAATCCTAAAAGGGTTATGATGAGGTATATATAGGCGTAGTGGCAAAAAATGGTTGGTATCTCAAGGTTTTTAAATAAGATTTGCACGAAATCTCCAAAAATATTGTCCCAATCTTTGGCAAAATTAGCATGAGTGCTCGATTGCACTTAATCACCACTTAAGCGCCACAGACGCTTGAGTAGTGTCAAATGCTTGAGCAGTGCCAACACTTAAGCGTCATTGCCCGCTTAAGGAGGCTTACCCTTTCACAAAAATAAACAAAAAAATTATTTTAATTCTAGAAAAAATGTATCATTCCTCTTTATACCCATTAAGAGCCTAACTTGACACAAGTAAACCTTCTTAGGCATACATATGACTTTTTATTTGGACGAACAATAACCCTTGATCTTCAATGGAGAGCAAGTCACTATTTGAAAAGATTTCTACGCTAAAAATAACTTGAAATAAAATTGTCATTATACAAATAAGACTCAATGTCCTAAAAGATATCACAAAATATGAAGTTAAACTATGCAAATCTTGAATCACAAAATGTGAAAAAATGCTAACACAAAAATAATTAGCCAAAATGGAAAGAAACGATGTAGGTCGAGTTAAACTAGTTAACAAAACAATAATTTTTTGGACCTATAGTCCAAATGCTTGAAGATGTAAATCTTATTAGGTAAAAGTGGGTATTTGTACAAAAAAGAAATGAGAATATATAATGAGTTCATAAGATATAAAACACGATTAATAACATAAGGTTTCTTATAGAGACTTGGTATTGAATTTGAGGAAACATGTTCTCTCATCACGAACACAATCACATTTTGTTTTTTGATTAGTTTGACAGTCTTAGAAGGACTAGATATGTGTCTCATGGATGTTCTTACTGTATATTTATATGGATCCATAGATAATATATACATAAAAATCCTTAAAGGATTTAAATTGATTAAAGCAAATAGTACAAAGCCTTGTAACATGTACTAATCAAGTTACAACGATCTTTATATGATTTAAAGTAATCTAGATGCATATGATACAATCACCTTGGTGAATACTTGCTAAAAGAAAGGTATGTGAATAACCTTATATGTCTATGCTTTCATTAAGAAATCAAAAACCGAATTTACAATTATTGCAATGTATGTTGATGACTTAAATCTTGTTGGGACTCCTGAAGAACTCATAAGAAAAAAAAAAAGTTTGAAAAAGGAATTTGAAATGAAAGATCTTGGAAAAACAAAATTTTGTCTTGACATGAAAATCAAACATTTTCCAAATGGATTTTTAGTATATCAATAAACATACATTAAGAGAATTTTTAAGCATTTTCATATAGATAAAACACATTATTTAAATTCTCTAGTGGTTGTCCAATCATTTATAGTGAAAAAAGACCCATTTTACCCTTACAAAAATGGCAAAGAACTACTTAGTCTTAAAGTATCATATCTTTATACTATTGGTACACTTATGTATCTTGACAATTATACCGCTCAAAAATTGATTTTTCTATTAATTTATTAGTAAGATAGAGTTCTGCTCTAACCTTAAGAAATTAGCATAATTCAAGCATACACTATATTACCTTCGTAGAACTACTTATATGAGTTTATTTTATTTAAGAAAATCAAAGCTACAATTGCTTAGATATACAAATGTAGGATACCTTTCACACTCACATAAAACTAGGTCACAAAAATGGCATATGTTTAATTGTGATTATAAAGTTATTTCATGGAGATTTATCAAATAAATAATAGTTGTCATGTTATCAAATCATTAAGAAATACTTGTAATTCATGAAGCAAGTCATGAATATATGTGGCTAAGATCTATGATCCAACATATTTGG
This sequence comes from Vitis rotundifolia, assembly GCA_030254885.1. Taxonomy (NCBI): domain Eukaryota; kingdom Viridiplantae; phylum Streptophyta; class Magnoliopsida; order Vitales; family Vitaceae; genus Vitis; species Vitis rotundifolia. The sequence continues at coordinate 12,274,758 of CM058157.1, forward strand.
GAATCATGTTGGTTCTACTCTATCAAAGACAATTGGACAATATTATATGAAGATAATGCTACATACACAAATATAGGGGGTTATAATAAAAGAGATCGAATCAAACACATTTCACTAAAATTCTTTTATATACACATTGTTGAGAACCCTAGATCCCTCAGTTTCCTAGCCTTGGATCATGTAGGTGTGCATACAATCTAGTCCTTGGCTTGTTTAGATTTTAAAAGTAGAAAATAGTGGTTACAAAAACCATAATGGAGACTGGATCTAAAGATAGAAACTTATACTTGCGATATAGATGTTTCTAAATCAAATCTAATTTGAAGAAGATGTCGTGGTCGTCATGGATCTTGTCTACCTAAAGATCTTCCACACAATCTCTCTTTTCACAGATCTTGATATAAGAAAAGGGCGTGTTTCTCTTCTTATCTTGAGAATGGCAAGGGTTTGCTTTCTCTCTCTCTCTAGAAGACGATAGTAAAAGGTGCAAAAGTTTAAACCCTAAACCCCTTAGAGGGTTTATATAGGTTCCTTTATAGGCTTAAGTGACTTGAACCCAAATTGGGTTTAAGTGACGTGAGTCGAAATTGGGTTTTCGTTACTTACTCCAACCCAATTGGATCCTGATTAATTAATTAATCCTATTGGACTCTGATTAATTAATTAATTAATTCAATCTAGAAAGATCATTCATAAGATTTAGTGCAACCTTACTTTTTACCAAAATACGGCCCTTATACACACTTACGAACCTAAATCCCTCAAACAAAACATGTCATCATGAACTAAGAGCTTAAGAAGGGACCACTAGGACTTATAAGAAAATATTGACTCCTTCAAAATTCAATTATGAAGTTGACTCAACACTCCACTAAAGAAAGTAAGTTGCACTCTAGTATCTTATGATATTACAACGAAATAAATCTTGGGTCTATGACCTACTATCCATTGCATCTAAACTCCGCATGAATTGGTTTATGTGATTTAGCGAGGTAAAAACTATCATTCTCTCAAATCAACTCTTTAATTCTCGAGTTACAAATCCTTTTACTATGTGATTAATTGACATAATCTAACTCATAAATGTTAGGAAACCCTAAATTGCTTGTTCCCCTACCCTGAATTGTTAAGGTGCATAGAAATCTATCCTAGACTCTTTAAATCTATTATAATGGAAAATTTGGTATTAAAAAATAATCAAAATACCATAGAAAACATAGATCTAGAGAAAAATACCACATACTTGTGATTCAAATGTTCCCAAATCAATTCTAATGAGTGTAGAATACTTTAAAGTTGTAATAGATTTTGTAAATGCAGTAGCCTTCTACTCGATGACTCATCCTTTAGTTTAGGCACTTAGATGGTGGAGATCTTAGGGCTAGAAGCTAGGGTTATATCTCTAAACTATAGGGGAGAGTGGTAAAAGTTAGAAACCCTAACCTCATAAAGGGATATTTATAGGCTTCTTACTAGCTTAAGTGACTTGAGCCCACTATAAGCTTTGATCACTAATGTAGCCTAGAAAGATTACTAATTGATTTATTAACCTAACAAGGCTCCAATTAATCAATTAGTCCAGTCCAGAGATATCATTCACTTATCTTTGTGCAACTTGGTGTAAATACATGCATATTAGTGAACTAAAAACCCATTCAACCCTCATAAATCATGCCATCAAGGATTATGAGCTCAAGTGGGGGCCATTAGAACCCATAAGGTAGTATTTGTTCCCTCAGAATCCAATTATAAAATTGACTTAACATCCTATTATAGATAGTCAACTACACTTCAGTACCTTATGTCTATTACAATGAGATACCAAGTGCTCAAGTCGATGACTTCCTATCCATTGTATACCGTTTCCCAATGAACTAGGTGTTTCCATTGAGAATACTTGTTGCTATCAACTTCCATTAATAGTGATCCAATTCATAGGGAATATATGATCAGCTTATAATCTCATCCATAGGTTAAAGCCACTGCTAGATTCTACACAAGATTAATATTCTCTCAAGGTTAAGAGACCATACAGTATAGTAATTTGGTGAAGTCATGACTACCTGATGGCCTTATCTCACGACTCACCATAAGTTTTGTCCAATGTGTAATCATACACACTAGTGCACTCACCATGGGAACTCTATCCTAATTGCCAAGACCAACCATCCCTCTAGTTAAGAGTTGGTGCACTACAATCTCAAATGGATTGTTTAAATTGATTAACCAATTGTGAATAAATCAGTGTAACTCCTAATGCACCCAATTCATTTACAATGTAAGAGATGCTAAGTCAGAATGCTTATAAAGTATAATACATGGAATAAAGATAGATAGAGGTTAACCTGTAATATCATTAAATGACTAGAGTATTTCAAATTTGTTACATTATGTCATGCTTTTAAGGGTTCTATCCTAACATTCTCCCATTAGCCTTAAAGCATTATGTTATTAAAATATATTAGATACTCATTTGAAACCTATGTTATCCTTGTGACCAACAAAGACTCTCTTGATCAATGTCTTAGTGAAAGGATTTGTCAGGTTCTCCACATAAGGTATCTATCTAACCGTCACATCACCCCTTTAAACTATTTCAATAATTTGGAACACAAGCACTTAATCCCTTATTCTCTAAAGATACTTGAGTATATACTTGACAATTTTCTAGTGATCTAGACTTGGATTTGATTGATATCTACTCACAACACCTACAATAAAACAAATAACTAGTTTAGTACATAGAATCACATACATAAGGCTACCTATTGCAGAAGCATAAGGTACCACCTAAACGTGATCTTTCTCCTCAGATGTCTAAGGACATTGATCTTGAGAAAGGGCAACACTAAACTAAAAGAATAACAAACCCTTCTTGGAGTCTTGCATCATGCACTTGGCCAAATGCTTATTGATGTTGGTGACATAGCGCAAATTTTTTATTCTTGCAATCCCAAAAAACCTTAAACCCAAAAATATATTGTACCCCTTCTAGATTGTCATCTACAACTGAGTAGACAAACTGATCTTGATTGATAACAATATCCATACATCTTTCCCAATGATTAGATTATCATCTACCTACAAGATCTTGGAATATAACCATGCTTCCCAGTGCTTCTTGTACACACAAGGCCATTTTCTATAAAAATGTTAGGTTGCATCATATAGAAGCTAACATCAAGATAATCATTTAAAAACACTATCTTAATATCTAATTGTTATATCTTGTAATGAGATATGCCGTAATGGATAGGGATACTCTGATGGATTTGAGTATGGCTATTGGTAAAAAGGTTTCCTATAGTCGAAACAATGTTTCAAACTATAACCTTTAGCTATAACCTAACCATATAAAACTCAACCCTTCCATCTACTCCTTTGTTCCTCTTGTAGACCAACTTACACCTATGGATTTTATCCTTTTAGGTGCTTCTATAAGAACCCAAACTATGTTAGAACACAAAAATTCTAACTCTCCCTTCATAGTTCCTTACGAAGAATGAGCACCAACAACACTCATTGCTTTATCATAATATGTGGGATACAAACCTCCCACTATGATAAGACACTCATATACTAGAAGTATTGGGAATGGTATGTCTTTATACCTCTAAATCCATAGTATCTTGTGCAAAAGTGAGACTATTTTGTCATGTTCTCTAGTTTATATCAATTTATAGCTTATTACTTATCATATAGTCTTTATCATAAATCTACATTGCTTCAAACTAGTCTACCTTTGTGTTCAACATGAGTGCTAGACACTCCTATGTGTGAATATATCATAAACTAAGTTTGGAATGTGTCACATCCTTTGGAAGTCATAGGTACCGACTTAGTGATGGAGGTAAGACACAGTTTCCAAGGAATATCCCAAATAGATGTAGGAAGTAATTGAAGGGAAAAACCCAAATCTTTCTATTTCCTAAGTTTGGATTAGGTTAGGAACATGCATAATTATCTTAGGCTTTTTCTAAATCCTTTTCATAGCGAAAAAAATAATATTTCTATACTTTAAAAGGATTCAAAAAGTGCTAACGAAAACCATGCCTTAGATTCGGATGTTCCCAAATCAAATCCATATGGGTGAATATGAAGATTGAAATCGTAGAAGTCTCATAAACCAGAAGTCTTTTACCCAATGACTCGAACCTTGATTTTGGCACACTTCTGGTAGGGAAGAAAAGATGGTGGAGGCTATGACTCTCTATCTCTCTAGATGATGGAAGATTAAAACTATGGAAACCCTAGCCCCTAGGGGGTATTTATAAGGTTCCTAAGTAGGCTTAAGTGACTTGAGCTCACATGGGCTTGGGTCACTTAATCTAGACCAAAATGGGTTCTAATTGATTAATTAACCCAATATGGCCTACTAATTAATCACTTAGCCCAATCCAGAGACTTTTTTCACTTACCCCTATGCAACTTTGCGTAATTACCAAAACACCCTTATGCACAAAAGTGAACCTAGAGTCAATCCGACCCTCATAATCTATGCCAATAAGGTATATGAGCTTAGAGCGGGGACCATTGGGGCTCATAGGAATACTGACTCCCTCAAAATCCAATTCTAAAGTTGATTCAATATCCCACTATAGAAAATCAACTAAACTCCAATATCCTATGTAAATAATAATGAGACACCAAGTGTTCGAGTACCTGACCTACTATCCATTGTGTTCAGTCTCCCCATGAATTGGTGTCCCTAATCTGACAAGGTGAAAGTTATTAGCCTTTCAAGACTATCTCTACCATTCTTGAGTTACAGATCCTCTTATTATGTGTTCAATTGACATATCTTAGCTCTCAAAAAGGCTATGTCAAGTTCCACTCAAGGAACTACTATGATCATAGTTTCCATGGACACACCTCCTTAGGATTACCTAAGGGGACACCCTGTCTTAATCCCAAGAGATATCATAGTACTTCTATTAAAAATACCTATTGCTACTGACTTCCATCAATAATGACCCAATCCATAGGGAATACATGATCAGCTTACGATCTCGCCCGTAGGTCAAAGTCATTGCTAACTTTAGCACAAGCTCAATATTCTCTCAAGGTTGAGAGACAACAAAATGAAACAACTTGGTTAGATCATAATTACTTGATAACCTCAAATCATGACTCACCATAGGTTTTGTCTAATGTGTAACCATACACACTAGTGCACTCACTATGGGAAAACCCATCCTCATAGCCAAGACCAACCATTCCTCTCATTAGGATGTGGTGCACTACAAACTCTAATGGGTTGCCTAGACCCATGAACCGGTTGTGAACAAGTCATCTATTTGCAGGGAACCCATGAATTATATTTTTTATGCAACTCCTAATACACCTAAGTCATGTACAATGCAAAAACTAGAGGTAAGAATGCTCATAAAGTATAATACATGGAATAAGAATAAATAAAAGTGAAACTAGAACATCATTAAATAAATAATGAATTCCAAATTTATTACATCATGTCATATTTTTAAAGGGTTCTATCCTAACATTCTCCCACTAGCACTCAAAGCATCATGCCTATAAAGCATGTTAAATACTCATTTGAAACCTATGTTATCTCTATGACCAACAAAGACTCTCCTTATCAATGTCTTGGTGAAGGGATCCACTAGGTTCTCCATAGAAGGTATCTTGTCAACCATCGTGTCACCCTCTAAATTATCTCAACTCTTTGGAGCACAAACATATAATCCCTCGTTCTCCTAAGATACTTGAGTATATGTTTGATAACTATCTAATGTTCTGGACCTGGATTAGACTGATATCTACTCACCATACCCACTTCAAAGCAAATGTCTAGCCTAGTACATAAAATCGTATGCATAAGAGTACCCACTATAGAGGCATAGGGTACTGGCTACATGCACTCTTTCTCCTCAGGTGTTTTAGGACACTAATCCTAAGAATGGGAATTCCATGCCTAAAAGGTAACAAACCTTTCTTGGAATCTTGCATCACATACTTGACTAAAAGCTTATCTATGTAGATAGCTTGAGATAACATTAGTTTCCTATTCTTGTGGTCCTTAAGGACCTTAATCCCAAGAATATAGTGCGTTTCTCCTAGATTCTTCATCTGGAACTGAGTAGACAACCATATCTTAACTGATGGCAACAGCCCTACATCATTACCAATGAGTAGAATATTATCAACATACAAGATCATAAAGATCACCATGCTTCACTGTACCTTCTTGTACACACAAGGCTCTGTGCTATGAAAATATCTGGTTACATCATATAGATGCTAATATCAAGATTATCGTTTAGGAACACTAATTTGACATCTTATTGCAATATCTCATAAATAAGATACACTGCAATAGGTAGGAGTACTCTGATGGATCTTAATATTGCTATTAGTGAAAAGGTTTCTTATATTCAAAACAATGTTTCTAACTATAGCCTTAAGCTATGACCTAGCCACATAAATCTCAACTTTTTCCATCTTTTCCTTTGTTCCTCTTATAGACCAACTTATACCTATGGGTTTTATCTTTTCAGGTGCTTCTATAAGAACACATACCACATTATAATCACAAGGATTCTAACTCTATCTCCATAGCTTTTTGCCAAAGATGTGCATCCACATCGCTTATTGCTTTATCGTAATCTATGGGATCATCTCATGTTCCTTTAGAATGACCTCGAAAGACTTTCCCAAATAAATGAATCGATCTGGTTGTTTAACAACCCTCCCACTATGACAAGGCATTGGTGTACTAGAAATGGGAATGGTTGGTACTGGATCCATAGTATCTTGTGTATAGTGGGACTATCTTCTAGTATTCTCCAATCTATATCATTGTTTGCCTTAGTACATATCATATAGTCTTCATCAGAGATCTGGTATTTATAACAACAAACACCTTTTAATAATCCTGACTATAAAGTAATAATCCCCAAATCCTCTTGGATATCTTATAAACTGATACACCTCTTTAAAATAAAGAGGTGTTATACAACCTTTAAGATATATCCCCAAAGAATATGAGAAGTAATGAAAAACCAATCACCAATCTCACTATGTTTATCAAAGTTAAATATCTTATTTCCATTACACCATTTTGCAATGGTGTTCTTGGTGCACACAACTAGGATATCATCTCATGCTCCATATGGAAAGGATCGAACCTACTAGACATATTACCTCGATCTAATCGAAGTGTCTTGATATGTTTACACAATAAGTTATCTAATTCCGCCTTAAATTCAATGAATTTATCAAAGGCATTAGATTTCCAATCTACATATTCAAACCTAGAGTATTTATCAATAAAATGATCAAATGCCCATACTTTCCATGCATAAACACAAAAAGGTTCATACACGTGAGTATGCACTAACTCTAAACATTCATTGGTTCCATGTTCTTTAAAAATAAAGGGGTCTTTTGGTCATTTTACCATCTATATAGGATTCGTAGACTAAAAGATCTTCTAGAATAAGAAGGTTCACACTTAATTAGTCTTTGAATCTTATTTAGATTAATATGACCTAGGCATTAGAAGCCAAATGTTTGATTAATGTTAGGTTCTTTTGTTTTAGTGAGATCTGACTATTCTCATTACTTGACAAAATGATAATGGAGTCCCACATAAAAAAAGGTAATACCTTCCACTAGCTTGCACGACTAACATTGCAACTGAAGCTAAGGTAAGTATAATCCCATCATGTGGCCTTCTCACTTGTTGAAAACCCTATAAAGAACTATATAGTAGGTTTGGAATCTATCCACCATAATTAGTGAAATCCACTACTATTTATTTAACAATGAGAATATGATGTGTACTTGCCTATTCTTAGGCACTCTGAGCATTCATTTTCTAGTGTCCTAAAAGGTCACAAAGGAATCAATGCCCATGAGTTTGTTTTCTCATTTTTTTTCTTGAACATTCGTTATTTGGTGTTGTTCTTCTTCTTGGTAGAAGAGCCTAAAGAACCTTGACTTCCATATGAATACCCTTTCACTCTTTGAGAATTTTCTTACCCATCCCAAAGACATCTAGTAAGATCTCTAAGATAACATGAATCCTAGTGTTCATAATAGTCTTTAAGGAAACTTGTTTAGTTGACTTGCCTTTATCACCAAATAACCCTTGAAATTTTAAAGAGAATATCATAGCCTATGGCAATAAACATGTGTTGCTTTTGCAACACGTTATCTAAAGGCCCAAGTATGAGAGACTTAGTCTTTTGATCCATCTTATGCCACATTTGATATGTTTCTCTTACTTTATGATAGGTTTGTTAAAATGAAATAACAAACTATACCAAAATTAGCTTCTATGCAATTAATACTATATCTAGATTATTTTCAATATATAATTAGGTCCAATTTAAACAAGAGATAATAGATGATAGGTTAAAGATATGACATTTGTAATAAATATAATAATTCGATGCATTATTGAAAAGAAACTGAGGATTCAAGACAAGTTGATAATTAATTTGGTAAAAATGTAGTGCTCTCAAACTACATATATCCATGCAAGACATCCTAATATCATTAAAATCAATCATGACTCATATTACAAGGTAGAGACCCTTTCTAATTAATCAACCTATCTTAAACCTGCAAAGGTTGTCCTAAGGTATTGATCAACATACCTTTATGTTTAGCCCTTAGCCCATGTAAGTGGGACCACTTTAGGTGATTCTACCATTTCATGTCTAAGTTGAGTGTGTAACCAAGATTCTTGATATCAATGTTACCAAGTGAAGAGTTTCATCTTTAGGATTGGCCACTAATACTACAAACATATATAGTTTTGTCCATAAAGGATAGTTCATATCCCTTGATTCCTTAGGCCTCCTTATCTTTAGGATGGTGATGAACCCAAAATCAAGATGAACTTGATCTTAGAGGCTATGGCTTGCCTATGACCCGCTCCCACATAATATTTTGGAAGAGAAACTTTAAGATAATTTTGGTAACTATCTTAAAATAAATTATCTATCATGAGAATTTCCAAAACTTTTTATTTATTACTTGAATTGGGACTCTTGTGCCAAATAGGAATATCTTTCATATTCCTTATCCTTGAACTTTCCTTTTGAAACAAAACGGTTACCTTATTTTCTCAGGGGGGAAGAGCCTAAAAGACTAATTTAGGTGTCAGTTTCCTTCTTTCTAGGAGGAGGGAGAGCTTGGAGAACCACCTAACCCAAATAAAGGGGAGTCCTAAAAGGAATTTGAAATTCCAAATGACAACAACCAATTCTTTAAATAAATAATATGAAAATAAAACTTATGAAAATTTATTCTTTTAAGAAAATCCAAAAATTTATTTTATTTGAAACAATATCTTGGTAAGTTATCTTAACCATGAATTATCTATCATATATTTTTCCAAAAACAATTTATTTCTTTAAATTAGAATCTTGTGCTAAATAGGAAATATTTTATTTCATAAAGACTACTTGGAAATATAAAACTTCTTCCTTAAAATAAAAAGATTCTTAGAGATCTAAAATCTGAAAATATTTATTTGGGGAAAAAAAATCTATAAGAGTTTAATTTTGAAAAGGAATTAGATTCCTTATTTCTTTCCAATTTGTCTTTTCCTAAAATAAATTTTTCCTAATACCTTGCACATCCCAATTTAATAAATTATCTAAAACAAGGAAAAATATGAAAATTCATTTACTTAAGAATACCAAAATATATTTTATGTAAAAAATAAAAAAAAATCATAAAAGGAAATTAAATAAATAATTCCCATGGCCTTAGAGATCATGTTGCAAATTTGGTAACTAAAATTTGGATAAAATATAAATTATCAAAATAGCCATGCAACCAAAGATAGAGTTAGTGAAAAAAGAAAAACCCAATGGGTTCAAAAAAATTAAACCCAAAAAGAGGCCTAAAAAATGAGCCCAAACAATTAAAAACAATTTGGCGTGAACTCAATCCTGTAATTACATGCCATTTGCGCAGCCTTGCTTCAATTAGTCATATCTCCATAGTTTTAACTTGAATTGCAATTCGCTTGAAGCACTGGATTCCTGACTTCCTAAGATTCAAAACCATATATGGTTTGTCCCAAAAAGCTCATGGAAAGTCATCCCAATTTTAAGTTAAAGGTGAAAAAACTAGGCTGCTAAGGATCTCAAATCAAGAATTTCCAAGAATCTTTCTTTTCCCTTAAAACAACATGTGAACTTATGAAAGAAACTTCAAAAAGCCTTCTTTTCTCGTTTTCAGCAAAGAAATGTGTGTGAACACTTTGTGATGCTTTACATTGCTTTCATACTTTCCATAGGTTACAAAGAATGATTAAAAAAAAAAAAAAGGATTTTTATAACAAAATCCTATACTCCAAAGATTTGTAGTTTACCTATAATTTTAAGATAACCAAAAAAAAAAAAAAAAAATAGAAAAGAACAAAAATCCTATGCCTCTTATGAGGCTTTCAACCCATCTAGGAAAAGTAAAAACTAATCCAAGTAATTATTACATCCCCAATAAAAAGCAATCACAATTATAATCATCATATTTAACAAGATCATAATAAAAAACACATATTAATTATCCCTAGGGCCATGGGATAAACAAAAACCCTATAAAAACAAGTTAGCACACCTTAGAATGGTTCTAGCACAATTACTAACCTATGTCTTTGATACCAGTTGAAGGAAAAAAACCCGGATCTTTCCGTTTCCCAAGTCCGGATCGGTTTAAGAACATGCATAACTATCCTAGGTTTTTTCTAAATCCTATGCACAGTAGAAAAATAACATAAAAGGATTTAGAAAGTGCTAAAGAAAACCATACCTTAGATTCGGATGTTCCTGAATCAAATCCACATGGTGAAGATGAAGATCAAAATTGGAGAAATTTCGTAAACCAGAAGTCTTCCGCTCGATGACTCGAACCTTGATCTTGGCACACTTCCAATGGGAGAAAAAGAGGGTAAAGGCTATCACTCTCTATCTCTCTGGATGGTGGAAAACAAAAGGTATGGAAATCCGAACCCCTAGAGGGTATTTATAAGGTTCCTAAGTAGGCTTAAGTGACTTGAGCCCACATGGGCTTGAGTCACTTAATCTAGACCAAAATTGATTTTAATTGATTAATTAACTCAATAGGGCCTACTAATTAATCAATTAGCCCATTCTAGAGACCTTGCTCACTTACCCTTATGCAACCTTGCATAATTACCAGAACACCCTTATGCATAAAAGTGAACCTAGAGTCAATCTGACCCTCATAACCATGCCAACAAGGTATAAAACTTAGAGCGGGAACCATAGAGACCCATAAGAATACTGGCTCCCTCAAAATCCAAGTATAAAGTTGATTTAATATCCCATTACAGAGAATTAATTGAACTCCAATATCCTATGTAAATAACAAAGAGCTACCAAGTGCTTGGGTTTGTGACCTACTATCTATTGTGTTCGATTTCCCCATGAACTGGTGTCCATAATCAATAAGGTGAAAGCTATCAGTCTTTCAAGACTATCTCTACCATCCTTGAGTTATAGATCCTTTTATTATGTGTTCAATTGACATATCTTAACTCTCAAAGAGCCTATGTCAAGTTCCACTTAAGGAACTACTATGACCATAGTTTTCATGAACACACTTCTTTAGGATCACCTAAGGGGACACTCTATCTCAATCCCAAGAGATATCATGGTGCCTTTATTGAGAATACTCATTACTACCGATTTCCATCAACAATGACCCAATCCATAGGGAATATATGATCGGCTTATGATCTCACTCGTAGGTTAAAGTTATTTCTAATTTTAGCACAAGCTTAATATTCTCTCAAGGTTAAGAGACAATAGAATGAAATAGCTTGGTGAGATCATAATTACTTGGTAGCCTTAAGTCCTGACTCACCATAGGTCCTATCTAATGTGTAACCATACATACTAGTGTACTCACTATGGGAAAACTCATCCTAATAACCAAGACCATTCATCTCTCCAATTAGGAGGTGGTGCACTACAAATTCTAATGGGTTGTCTAGACCCATGAAATAGTTATGAACAAGTCATCTATTTGCAAGGAACCCATGACTTAGATCTTCTATGAAACTTCTAATGCACCTAAGTCACATACAGTGCAAAAGATGGAGGTAAAATGCTCATAAAGTATAATACATGGAATAAGGATAGATAAAAGTGAAACTAGAATATCATTAAATAAATAATGAATTCCAAATTTATTACATCATGTCATGCTTTTAAGGGCTCTATCCTAATAGTAATACCTTCTAGTAGTCTACATTACTAATCTTGCAGCTGAAGCTAATATAAGTACAATCCCATCATGTAACCTTCTCACTTGTTGAAAACCTTATAAAGAACTATAGATAGTGGGCCTGGAATCAATCCACCACTATTTATTCAACAATGAGAATATGATGTGTACTTGTCTATCCTTAGCTAATCTGAGCATTCCCTTTTCTAGTGTCCGAAAAGGTCACAAAGGATTTACATGCCTTTGAATTTGTTCACTTATTTTCTTTTTCTAAACTTTCCTTATTTGGTATTGTTGTTCTTCTTCTTGGTAAAAGAGCCTAAAGAACCTCTAACTTCCATATGAACACCCTTTCAATATTTGAGAATCCTCTTACCATTGTCAAAAGAATCTAGTGCGATCTCTAAAATCACATGAATCTTGGTGTTCATAATAACCCTAAGAGAAACTTGTCTAATTGACTTGCCTTTATGACCAAATAACCTTTGCAACTTTAAAGAGAATATCATAGACCATGACAATAGGCATGTGTTGCTTTTGTCACACACTACCTAAAGACCCAAGTATGAGACTTTGGAATTTTGATTCATGTTATACCATATTTGATATGTTCCTCTTTATTTTTACTACGTTTGTTTAACGAAAATAACAAACTCCACCTAAATTAACTTATATACAACTGAGACTAAATCCGAATTATATGTTAGTCTATATCAAGCCCAACTAAAAAAATGAGAATATAGGTGAACAATTTAAAGACATAATACTTGTAACAAACAACAAAAAACTATCATTAATAAAAAGAACTAAGTATTTAAGACATGTTGATAATTAATTTAACAGAAATGTAGTGCTCCCAAACTACATATCATGTTGCAAGGTATCCTAGTATCATAAGAATGAAACCTACTTTATGCAAGTCATGACTCTTATAACTAGGGTAGAGACCTTCTTTAATTGATAAACTTACCTTAAACTTTAAAAGTTATCATAACGCATTTATCAACATACCTTTTTGTTTAACCCTTAGCTTAGGCAAATGGAACCACTTTAGGTGATTCTACCACTTCATGTCTAAGTTAAGAGTGTAACCAAGATCCTTGACATCAATATTACCAAGTGAAGAGTTCCATTTTTAGGATAGACAACTCCCACTACAACACATATATAGTCTTGTCTATAAAGGATAACACATATTCCATGATTCCTTGGGTCACCTCATCTTTAAGGTGGCATACGCCCAAAATCAAGATGAGCTCGATCTTAGAAGCTATGGGCTTGCTTATGACCCTCTCGTACTTAACCTTTTGAATTAATTAGGAGCATTTTAAAACTTTAATAATTATCTTGATGAATAAATTTTCTTCTTTGAGAATTTCCAAAAATATTTATTTCTTAATTGGAAACTTAGTGTTATAAGAGAATGTACATATGAAAATTTTAAAACTTCTATGAAAGTATTTTATCCAAAACAAAATTTTGATAGAATATCCACTATCAAATTTTAAAATCCAATTTCATAAAAATTCTCCTTATTTGCATCCTGCCAGCCCACTCTGAAGAATTCATGGGCCGGCAGGCGGGCGAGACAGAATGGGCTTCATAAATATTTTGTCTAGATTTCAAAGAAATTTATCTTCATCAAATTACTAAACCTTCTCATAATAACTTCAACAATAAATTATTTCTAATGAAAATTTTCAAAAGATATTCATTTTCTAAATTGGAAACTCTAGTGTAATAAGGAAACTTCCAATTTATGAAATTTTGAAACTTTGAGAACACCTTATCCAACCAAATAAAGGAACTTTAGTACTCATATTCAAATTTCCTTATAAATTTAATTTCCTTATTTCTACACCTTTCCAATTTAATAAATATTCTTAGACATTGAATCAAATTTTCATAATAATTTATGTCATATTAAAGTTACCAAAAAATACAACATTTAGTAATTTCCTTAATGGATAAAAAATTATCTATGAAAAACTTCCAAAAATGTTTATTTCATAAAAGGAATTAAACAATCCATTTTGAAAAGTATTTTTTAAAATATTTTGTTCCCATTAAATTACTAAACTTTCCAAAATATTTTGGCAACCATTCATAAAATAACGCTTTATCATGAGATTTTCCAAATTTGTAATTTACTTTTTAAAATGAAACTCATGGGCTAAAATAATTGTTCTCTCATTCCTTATCCTTGAACTATCCATATCCAATCTAGGTGGTTTCCTCCTTCTCTTAAGGGAGGAGAGCCTAAAAGACCACCATAGGTGTAATTCTCCTTCTATTGGGTGAGTAAGGGTGGAGGAGAGGAGGAGAACTTGGAGAATCACCAATCCAAAACGAAAAGGATGGTTCCATAAGGAATAACAATTTATTTAGCAACAACCAATCTTAAATAATAACTTTGAAAAACATCTTATGAAAATTTATTTTGTATAAGAATATCCAAAATATTTTATTTCAGGCCAAACATGTAACAAACACATAAAACATAAAATAATAAATAGGAAAATGATAATAAAATAAATATTCCCTATGGTCTTTAAGGATCCCATAACAAATTTTGGTAGTCTTAATTTGGAAGAACAAGTATCCAAATTTACTAAAATCTCTTGTAACCAAAAATAGAGTTAATATAAAACAACTCTAAAGAAACCCCAACATTGCCAAACAATCGTCATTCGTGCTTGAGCGCCCAAAAATTCTAAAGGAGCGTTGGATATAACTTGGACCATTGGAAATACTGTACAAACGCTAAGGTCACTCAAATATACTTTGGTCATTGGAAGAACTATTCAATCATTTGAGAAAATTGAGCGTGCCACTCAAGCATGGAGTTCGCTTAAGTGTTAATCTAATCGCTTGAGTGTTGCATCCTTGTTTTGCACACCCAAGACCTATTTCTGCATTTTTTTCTAGTCATTGTTCCATTGAAAGACTTACATTTTTCGATTGTTTTTTGTGTTATGGATGTTTGTGAATGCAAGGAAACTTCGATCTTTACATTTGGGTTATAAAAAACAGATAAAAATATGATTTTTGCAAAATGAAAAATCCTATGCTCCACCAAAACGGAGCTTACAATCCGTTTAAGAACAAAAACCAATTTTTCCATAGAAATATAAAAATCCTATACTCCTAAATGTGGAGCTTACAACCCAAACTACAAAAGAAATTATTTTTCATATATATTCAACAAGGACAAACAACCATCCATTCACAACTATGAACCCCATATTAAAATTCCTACATTTCTTTAGGTAATAGGATGAATAAACAAGCCTTGCAAAAATAAGTTAGCACACCCTAGAATAGATTTAACAAGTTTTTCCCTAACCTAAGGCTTTGATACTAATTGTTGGGAAATCATAGATTGCTCTATTCCCATGCCTTGGATCATTGGGGTGCATTAAATATATCATAGGTTCTCTAAATCTATTGAAGAGAAAAAATTGGTATTAAAAACAATCAAAATACAATAGAAAACATAGATCTAGAGAGAAATGCCATATACTTGTGATCTAAATGTTCCTAGATCGATTCCAATCGGTATATAATACTCCCAAATTGCAATAGATCTCACAAATGCAATAGTCTTCCACCCAATAACTCCCCCTTGAGTCTAAGCACTTAGATGGTTGAGATCCTAGGGTTGGAGACTAAGGTTCTTTCCTAGATTGCAAGGAGAGAGTAGCAAAACCTGGAAACCCTAACCTTTCAAGAGGTATTTATAGGCTTCTTATTGGGTTTAAGTGACTTGAGCCTACTAAAGGCTTGGGTCATTGAATATAGCCCACAAAGGTTGTTAATTGATTAATTAACCTAATAAGGCTTCAATTAATCAATTAGCCTAGTTTATATATACCATTCACTTACCCTTGTGCAATCTTACGTAATTACAAAACACCTTTAAGCATATTAATGAATTAAAAATCCATCTAACCCATATAAACCACGCTATCAAGGATTATGATCTTAAGTGGGGACTACTAGGACCCATAAGACAGTTTTGGCTCCATCAAAATCCAATTTTGAAGTTGACTCAATATTCTATAATAGAGAGTTAACTACGTTCCAGTATCTTATGTATATTATAATGAGACACCAAGTACTCGGGTTTGTGACTTGTTATCCACTGTATACTGTCTCCCCATGAATTGGTGTTCGTAGTCTAAAAATGTGAAAGCTATCAGTTTTTCGACACTACTTCTAGTATCCTTGAGTTATAGATCCTTTTATCATGTGATCAAGTGACTTGAGCATATGTCAAATTCCACTAAATGAATTATTACAGGAACACAAATTTCATGATCACATGTCCTTAGGATCACCCAAAGGAACACATTGTTTCAAAGTCCATAAGATATCATAGTGTCTCTATTGAGAATACCTATAGCTACCGACTTTTATCAATAGTGATCTAATCTATAAGAAATATATCAACTTATGATTTCACCTGTAAGTTAAAGTCATTGCTAACTTTTGTACAAGCTTAACATTCCCTTAAGGTTGAGATGTTATATAGTATAGCAGTTTAGTGAAGTCATGACTACCTAATAGCCTTATGTCATGACTCATTGTAGGTTCTATCCAATGTATAACCATACACACTAGTGCACTCACCATGAGAACCTCATCCTTATGAGAAAAACCCGTTATCCCTACAATTAGAAGATGGTGCACTATAGTCTTGAATGGATTGCCTAAGTCCACGAATCGACTGTGGACAAATCAATTACTTGCAAGGAACTCATGACTTGGATCTTCAATGAAACTCTTAATGTACCCAATTCATATACAATATAAGAAATGCTAGGCCAAAATGTTGATGGTGTATACTCTATTGAATAAGAATAGATAAAAGTGAACCTTGAATATTATTAAATATAAATGTATTCCAAAACTATTATATCATGTCATGCTTTTAAGATTCTATCTTAATAATCAAGAGCATTTGTCAAATTCCACTTAAGAAATTACTATGAACACACATTTCATGATCATATATCTTTAGGATCACCTAAAGGGACACATTGTCTTAATTCTATTAGATATCATGATGGCTCTATTGAAAATACCTATTGCCACCGGTCTTTATTAATAATGACCCAATCCGTAGAAATATATTACCACTTTAGGATCTCATCCATAGGCCAAAGCCTCTTGTTGATTTCAGTATAGACTCAATATCCTCTCAAGGTTGAGAGTACATGGAATATAGTAATTTGGTGAATCATTACTACCTGATAGCCAATGTCATAGGTTCCTTGTAAGTAGATAAGTTGTCCATAGTCAATTTATGGATTTGAGCAATCTAGTAAAGATTGTAGTGTACCACTTTATAATTTGAGGGATGACTTATCTTAGCCTGATCGTCGAGATAGGTTTCTCATGGTCAGTGCACTAGTGTATGTGATGCACACTGGACAGGACCTATGATGAATCATGATGCAAGGCTATCAAGTATCATGATTCACCAAGCTACTATATTGTATGGATTCTCAACCTTGAGAGGATATTGAGTTTGTACCAAAATCAACACGAGGTTTTGACTTATGGGTGAGACCCTAAAGTAGTCATATATTTTTATGGATTGGGTCATTGTTGATGGAGGTTGGTGGCAAGAAGTATGCTTAATAAATGAACTATGATATCTCATGGGATTAAGACAATGTGTCCCCTTAGGTGATCCAAAGGACATGCAATCATGAAATTTATGACCACAGTAATTCCTTCAATGGAATTTGACATATACTCCTTGGAGTTAGGGTGTGTTAGTTAATCAAATAATAAGTGGGATTTGTAATTCAATGATTGGAAATGTAATCTTGATAGGTGATAACGCTACTTTGTTAAATTATAAACATTAGTTCATGGGGAGTATGCATACGATGGATATTAGGTTATAGACTTGAGCTTTGTCTTGTTGTTATTTACATAGGGTATTGGAGTGCAGTTGATTGTCTTTAGTGGAATGTTGAATCAACTTCAAAATTTGATTCGAAGGAAGTCGGTACTCCTATGGGTCCCAATGGTCCCCGTTTTGAGCTCATACATCATGATGACATAGTTTATGAGGGTTTGATTGACTGAGGTTAATTCTTGTGCATAAGGACATTTTGGTAATTGCACAAGAGATAATGAACAAGGTCTCTGGGTTAGGATAATTGATTCATTAGATGACTCTGTTTGGTTAATTAATCAATTAGGACTCGTTTTGAGTTAAATTAAGTGATTCAAGCCTTGATAGACTCAAGTCACTTAAGCCCAATAGGCAACCCTATAAGTAACCCTTAAAGGGTTAGGGTTTTCTAATGACTTTAATTAGTTGTCTTTTACCTTTAGAGATAGTGAGAAAGAGCCAAGGTTTCCACTATTCCAAAGCCCACACTTTTGAGTGTCAAGATCGTGATTCGAGTTCCCAGGCGGAAGATCTTGGGTGTACAAGACCTCTAAACTATTTAGACATGTTCTTCACCATAAGGAATTGATTTGGGAACATCCAAATGCATGTATGAATACGTTTTCTCTAGATCATTATCCTAATATGGTTTTTATAAATATGTGTTTCTATTGCAATAGATTTAGGAAAGCCTAGGATAGTTTACATGCACCCTACAATATCCAAAGCATGGGAATGAAGAAATCCAAGGTTCTCAACAAGTGATCCAAGCTTGAATGTTCAAATCAATAGCAATGCAAAAGGAAATAGAAAGTGGAAAGTCAAGTCTAACTTTGTTTCATTTTGTCTTGCTTTTAAGGACTCTATTCAAACACATATGAACTCCAAAAAAGTTGTGAAATTGATATTTAAAAAAAATGGTCAAGTAATAATCTAATAGATTTATTCACAAAGTCATTGCCAACCTTATCATTGAAAAGGTTAGTACAAAAGATTGGAATGCACCAACTCAAGAATATCAACATGAGGGGAAGTATGTTTATAAAAGGATATTAGTATACTACCCCCATTTTCCTTTTGTCCAAGTTTTATCCCATTGGTTTTACTTGCAAAGTTTTTAATGAGACAGTCCTAATAGACCAAGAGCAATCTAAGAATTAAAAAAATATTCTACTATTTTTCTTTTACTAGGTTTTTCCCATATGTTTCTTAATAACAAGGTTTTACTGATCATGGAAAGGGAAGCGTTGTAAATGAGGTGGTGAATGACCACTGTTAAATTTCATTTATGAATTTTCATTTACTTATCTAAAAGATGAGTAATGAAAGTCATTTGTGTGAAGACTATAAAAGGGCTTTCCTCGTACCTTGTATAAGTCACACCTTAAGCAAAAAGTTCTCTTGAATTTTTCTCTAATTTCTTCATCTCCCGTATCTATATATATGTATGTATGTATGTATGTATGTATGTATGTATTGACACATGAGTAAGACCCTAAGGTGGTCATATATTCCCTATGGATTGAGTTATTATTAAACCATTGAGAGGAAGATCTCTTCATTTTTGAGATTTGCATCACCAGTTGGAATAGATCAAGGAACATCTAGATCATAAGTATGGTTTTTATCTCTAGATCCATGGTTATTGATGATTTTAATTATCATGTTTTTCATTGTGCATAGATTTACAAATTCTTAGGATAGTTTTGCATGTACCTCAACAATCTAGGGATTGAAATTAAGTAATCGAAAGATTTCAATAGACAAAACCATGCAACAACTTTAATAATCTCAAATAACTCATTAATTCATGAGAAATTGAAATTGAAAATATAAACCTTTACATTATAAACCTCTATTACGTTGTCTTTGTAATATATCTCAAACAACATACTAAATGGTACACATTAAACTAAAATATAACAACAAAGTACATTTAATCATATAGTTACATTAAATTGTATATGCTTATACATCATTATCATTATCATCAAATTACATGTGTTTCCATATCTACTAGTAATTCATCATTACTCCTAATATCTTATAATGTTGTGGAGTTACATGTGGCTCCATATCTACTATAGTAATTCATCATTACTCTTAATATCGGATTATGTTTGTAGAGTGATGATAGTGTTGGGGAATTCAATAGGAAGACTTAATAACATAACAGAGGTAGTGATGATGCTCATTTGGTGATTTTAAAAATGTGATGTAGGGTCGTGCAAGTTGAGTTTGGTTCAGACTTTTGGGGTAGAACGATGAATCAGGCTTTAAGTTGGGTTGCCAAAAAAAAAAAAAAAAAAAATAAAAAATAAAAAATAAAATCTTAGCATGAAAAAAAAATGTATATCCTATTTTACTCTATCAAGCAAATGAGAGCCTAAAATACTTATTCAACTCAATGAATATAACTGTTAGCCAATTAAGGAAATATTTACTTAAAAGGGATCAAATAATACTTATATTTGAAAAAATAACTTTCATGAATTGAAACTTATGCATAGCACCTCGTTATGATATTTTTGCCACTTTAACTTTTTATTAAAAATTGTTAAAAGATAATTTTATCCGAAAAGGGTTATAATTTATATTTTTCTTAAAAAAAAATTAACTTTCATGTTTTGAAAATTGTAAATAAGAGCTTATTTTGATATTTTTCCACTTTTTTTTAATTCAAAAAGTGTTTAATATGAAATAAGGATTAAAAAATTATTAAAAAAATATTTAAAAAGGGTTATAGTTTATATTTTTCTTTAAAAAAAAAAAAATAACTTTCATCTTTTGAAAATTGTAAATAAGAGCTTATTTTGATTTTTTTTTTTTTTTTTTTACTTTGAACTTTTTAATTCAAAAGGTGTTTGATATGAAATAAGGATTTAAAAATTATTAAAAAAATATTTTTGTACATTTTATATTTTTTTAAAAATACACATCATTCATATCTACATTTTAATCAAATAACCCATCATGTGAAATTTTTTAATTTGAATACCACAAGGAAATTTCTCAATTCAATCATTGGATTGTCTAAAAAAGGAAATAAAAATTGCAAGCTTTGGCCACTCAATCATAGATGATAATCATATGAAATTGACTTTTCCTAACGTTAGCACAAAATACCCACCATAAAACTTCAACCATTTATCCATTGGTCATGTTAAATAAAAAAATTCATTTCATTTCTTGTTAACTATAATATTCCAATTATTTATTAAAAATATTTTTTTTTTTTTTTTTAAAAAAGGATGCTGAGGCTTAAAAGTAGTTGTACACAATTCATATTAAATATTAAATTAATAAAGAAAAAGAAACAACCATAACCAAAACTAAAGATATTGAGCCACGTCACCACCGTTGGATTCTGAGACAGCAAGCCAATTCGGTCATTTCAAGTGTAAAAAATGCCCCTAAAAAGGAGGCCCCCCATTCAATTCGATTCCCATGAGACTCGCTCCACTGCCCCCTCGTCCCTGATCCTCGCCTCTCTCTTTCTCTCTCCCATCATCATCATCCTCGTCGGCCTCCAGACAGATTCAGATACAGATATAGAGAGACAAAGATCCAAAGAACAAGAGGAGGGACAGATTCCATCCACCCCATAATTTTCCATTTCTCCTTTTGATTGGTTAGTCTTTGGCCCTCTTCATCTGTTGTGTCAGAATGTGTTTCTTGTCTCTCTTTCTTCTCCTCTTTTTATCAATTTAATTTAACTTTCTTTGTGGTTTTTTGACAGATGATTTATTATTAAAAAGCTGTGCAAATTCCAGATCTGGTCTCCTCCCCGCAGGCCTCACCCACGGAAGGTATCCTATGAGGATTCCAACCCCTTTCTTTTATTTCAGTTTTGAATGTGTTTTCCTGTCCACCGGGGATTTACCGGATCTGATGCTGCGTCTCTCGGATTTTGGGATTTGATTTTCTCTAGAAAATGCGGATTTCCCCGAGAAACTTCACCTAATTTTCTTACTTCGTGTTTTCCGTCACTCCGAGGTGTCTCCAGAACGGAAATCTGACGCGGAATTTTTGGTCCTCTAATTCCGGGTAGAAAATCTGCATTTTCCCGAGAAAATTCACATTTATATTCTGCTTTTTTTTTGTCTCTTAAACATTTCCGAGGAGCCTCTGCACGCCGGTCTAAAAACGAAGTTTCTAATCCTTTGAATTTTTCTCATAAAACCGTGCAGTTTGTCGAGAGAAATTTGGATTATTCTTCTGCTCATCCAGCTGTTAGCGCCACTTTTGCTGTTATAATCCGTTCACTTTGTCATAATTCGAACTTTAGTCTTTTGTTACTTTTATTATTATACAAATATTTTGTCACTTTCCCTGATTTTTTTCTTTTTCTCGAGACTTTGTGACCGACTTTGAATGAAAAATGTGGTTAGTATGCCCGTGATGGACCCGTCTACACTCCGAGATCGGCTTAGAACCAGAGAGGACGACGACGGCCGAGATGCTTGGGCTGGACTGACCCTCGGCGCCGTGTTGGGCTGCGAGAAGCGGCCCCCGCCGGGCCACATCAACCGAACCCTCCTGGACATTATCAGAGACGAGTCTACCGGTTACAAAGACGCTCTTGGTCAGCCCAATAACAACAACAAGATGAGCTGGAGGTCCTTCAAGGATCGCCTCCGGATCCGCCGCGCTGGAGCCGCCTGGACCTCCTCCGTGCCGATCCCAGCCTCGGATGTCCCCACCAGAAGCCAGCTCTCCCGCCGCCAGTCCACTCGGGTTACGATGTACACCACCGATCCGCCGGAGCTGACGGAGACCTTCGAAGAATCTCCTGGGGCGCCGGAGAACCCCCTCCCCGTCGAGGCCGTCCAGGTCCATAACTTAAGGCCTCAGTTTTCACGGAATAATTCCATTCGTGCTCCGTCCCTGACGTTCAGCCGAGCCGACTCCACTCGCGCTCCGTCCCGGACGTTCAGCCGAGCCGACTCCACTCGCTTGCACACCGCAGTCATGGATGGGCCAGTGGTCTCGCGCCGGCTGTCGGCTGCATTGGCAGAAGAGCGAGAATTGCAAAGGGCAGAATCTGCGGCAGCTCTGGGAGGTGATGATGATGAGGCAGAGGAGGAAGAAGAAGAGGATGAAGGAGAGAGGGAAGAGGAGGGGCCAGAGGCAGCACCGAGGATGTCGCTGATGGCATTATTAGAAGAAACAGACAGGCAAGCGGGAGTAGTGGGACCCACATACGTATTAGAAGAAGAAGAAGAAGATGAGGATGAAGAGGAAGAAGGGGACAGCGGACGAGGAATAGAATACAACTGCTGCGTATGCATGGTGAGGCACAAGGGGGCTGCCTTCATACCCTGTGGACACACATTTTGCAGGCTGTGTTCCAGGGAGCTGTGGGTGAGCAGGGGTAACTGCCCTCTCTGCAATGGCTTCATCTTGGAAATCCTCGATATCTTTTAGAAGCCCAATTTCCCATCTTCTTCATTCTCATGAGTATATGTTCTCTCCTTCCTCTCTGGTGATGAATGCTGAATGAGAAGAAGGTAAAGAAGATGATACAAATTCCTGTAATGGGATTGGGATTGGGATTGGGAGTTGGGACCATGGGTGCGGATGGCTTCCCTTGATTTCATTTTGTATGTTGGATTGTTTATTCCCCAGAATTCCTATAAAAAACAGGCCAAATTGTACCAACAAAAAAGAAAAGGATTTCCAGACTGCTGTCAGAGGTTTAAGGCTTTTAAGCTTGCTTATTTCTTTCATTCTATACAGGGTTTTTTTTTTTTTTTTTTTTTTTTTTTTTTCTCTAATGTGTTCGTTGTGCTCATACCCGCTAAATCATGATGGCTCAGTTTTTGGTAAACGGGACTCCTTGGAGGGACAATGGAAATGCCATTTTTCTTTGTTTTCCACTTTTAACAATTCAAGTACCAAAATGTAATAAAATGTGAGGGATTTTAATCATCTCACTTTTAAAAAGGAAAAAAAAAAATTGTTTGGAAAAATTATTTTTAAAATTTTGCTTTTATAAAAGATTATAAATTCACTTTATATAATATAAACTAAATTTAAATTTAATTAAAGTCTTGTTAAGAATAAAAGTAATTTTGTAATTATAAATAAATTTAAAATAGTTTTTTCATAAAATTTAAATATTAATATTATAATAAAATCATAAATTATATATATTTTTTTTATAAATATTATAAAAATATGTAACATCTCGTAAAACTAGAATTTATTAATTTTGTTAAACATAAATAATAATAATTGCTAATACTATTTTATTTTAAATGAATTTAAAGAAAAATAAAATTTATTTTTAAGTTATTAATCAGTCAATTTTTTTTTATTACATGCATATATTCAATATTCAATGTATTTTGAAAATTTTTATTTAATCTGTAATTAATTAATTAGCTTTTTGAATTTCAAATTATTCGAGAAGATTCAATAAAGAATTTAAAATATTAATTTAGAATTTATTTACTTAACGAATTTTTTTTTTAAATATAGTTGTAATTATAGGAGAAATATAGTAAATCATGACACATAATATATTAGGTTTAGTCTATTATTTTTTTTAGTTATTATATATATTTTTTTAATTTCAACTATTTTTAAATTATTAAACTCATTAATAAACCCAATACAAAGTTTTGATTTCAAATAAAAAAAAATCAGAAAATGTGTTTCTATAATAAATAAATAAATAAATAAAAATAAAACAAAACAAAAAATAGTCATTTTTTGTATTAATTTATTATATTATTTTTTTACTTTAAAATTATTTTTTTTAAATATTAAATTTATTAACAAATCCCATGTATTAAGTTTTTCTTAATTTTGAGTTTATTCACAATAAAAAATTCACAAAATTATGATTATATATATATATAAAATCATTCAAAATCAATTTAGGTCTATGATTTTTTAGTAGTAATCATGGATTTAAAGTTTTTTAATATTAATTGAATTGATTTTTAAGTTTCAAATTATTTTTAAAAATTAATAAACTTTTTCTATCCAGTGTTACTTGGTTTGGAAACTATCGGTTTAATAAAGAAATGTTAGAAGTTAAAAGAAATTTTAAAAAAAGCACATAGAATTAAAGGGAGATCAAATTTGAATGAAAGAAAAATATATCATGTTTTATTTTATTTATTTTTTCTTATTTATTTATTTATTCTTATTTCTCTATTTTTTTTTCTTATGTTTTAAAAAATTAATGAAAACAATTTTTATTTATTCTCTATTTCATTTTGTTTTTACAAATTGTTTGAAAAAACAACCAAACAATGTCATAAATTTTTTAAAATAAATTTTTATTTTTAAACACAAGACATTGTTTTGAATTCACACTACTAAACAAGCTTTTATTATTTAGCAAAAAAAAAAAAAAAAAAAAAACTCTCGAAGATGTTTTTTCTAAAATAAAAATAATTTTTTTTAAACTAGGTGTAGTTTGAGAGTTTTGTTTTGTTTTGTTTTTTGTTTTTTTGTTTTTTGTTTTTTTTAATTAAAGTATGTCTATGAATATTATTATAAATTTTTTTTTCCTATTTTCATTTCTAATGCTACGAATTGAAACAAATAGTTATCATAACCTTATATTTTCAATTGCATCTAAACACAAGAATTGAGATCAATAAATTCAATCTTATTTAAGGATAAATAAGAATAAAAAAAAAAATTCATTTTCATTTCTCATTTTTTATGTATAGAAAATGACCTTATAGAAATTATTAGAGGTTAACTTTTTGCCTTATTTGAAACATTGAAATAGAAATGAGAATTTGAATGAATTCGATTTCTATTCATAAACGAATTTAGATTATTTTTTAGAACGAGAATAAAAATAAAAAATTTAATATAAAAATCAAATTTCACTTTCACTCAAATGTGAAAATCTTGATTTATCTCTTTTAGATGATATTATAATGTTATTGTCATTTTATTTTTATTCCTTTTGCATATGTAAAATACAAGTACGTTTGATAATGATTTTAGAAAATGTTTCTAACTTTTTTAATACTTAAAAACTTTTAACTTTCAAATATTAGAAAAATTAAAAATATTTTCTAAAATCACTATCAAATGCACTCTATATGCTTATGGATTAGAGAAATATTATTTTCCTGAAAATTTATAGACATTTCATGTTCCCCTCTAACCTTTTCAAAGGAATTGCCATATTTATGTTAACATATGATTACTTCCTAATACTTGAAGTGAAAAAAAAAAAAAAAATTAGAAAAGCATCATGGCTAGTTAAACTAATAGATAAAATATGTTTCCCTTATTTTATTTTATTTTATTTTTCATTATTTTTATAAAACGAGGCAAATGAGACAAATAAATTGGAAAAAAAAAAATGAAACAAAAATTTAGGGCATGTCTTGGTGGACTTTTGTTTTTTAATGTTCATTTTTTTAAAGGAAAATTTTAAAAATCAGGTATGACAACTTATTTTTAGTTTTTGTTTGCAAAATTTGATAAAAAAATTTTAAAAATTTAACTTTATAAAAAAAAAATTTGTTTTTATAATTTTCAAATAAATTTTAAAATAAAAATTTAATATTTCAACTCACTCAATTTTTTTTTTTTTTTTTACCTAATAAAAATCCTATCCAAATTCCAAATAACATTAACACATTTTATTTTTCCTTGCCTTTCCTTTTCTTCCCATTTTCCCTTTTTTCTTCTTCTTTCTTGTGCTATCACACCCTTAAACTTCTTACTTTGGGTAGCTTGGAACATCAAAATCATTTGTTGATGGGCCTGAGATCATTCCTATGTTGGCGACATTTGTGGTGGCTTCCAATCATGAGAAAGATAGGGCTGGGATCAACTTTATTTATTGTGTGGAACAGAAGGGAAAAAGGGAAATGACCTATGTGCATATTACTTATTGTTTGGGTATCAAGAGACTGTGACACCCACCTTATAAATATTTCATTTGCAATATGCCCATATAGTGGAAAGAAATAGCATGAAATTAGATGTAAAATTTTCTTTTACAAAAGAGAAAGTTGTGCAGGACCATCCTGCACAATGTCCATAGTTGGAAAATTTTCATCCAAGCTAAAGGCCAATTCTTTTTTGTCTTTGGCCTTGGCTCAAAGTGCTGCATGAACTGATTGGGTGAGGTTGAGATAAGGCCCCCCCCCCAAAAAAAAAGAAAAAAAGGGTAAGTTGAAATTTTCAATTCAGTGGAAGAGCATCACTGTCCAAGGTTCAATCATGAGCAAAAGTTTTAGGAAGGTCTCAAAAATCAGCTTCTTGTTTTTTAAATAATAATAATTTTTTTTTTTTGTAATATTAAAAAATGGGATTGTTTGTTTGTTTGTTTGCTTTTGGATGAGAATTGATTTGTTGGTAGGGCAGGGTTGTCTTTAGTGATAATATTAGGGAGCCTTGGACCCTTTGAAAAGCAAAGAAGATGCCCTACAAATGGCAATGCCTATTAATCTACATTTTCAATCCCCCCCAGCAGATTGACAGTGAAAGAGAAGATGGGCCAAAGCTATCCCTTTGGAAAAAGCAAAGCTGTAGATTTGTTGGGTGTTCCTTCACATATTTCTCCCTTCTTATTAGATTTGTTTCAGATTTTAACTTTAATATGCTTTTCAAAAGCAATTTCTAAATTTCTTTTAGGGATTCATCCTACAGTGGATATAACTTGGGTTGGGTTGGGTTGGGTTGGATCTACTTTACATCCAATTTGAGTCTAACCTTAATTAATAAGCATTATTTTCAAACTTGATTTCTAATCCAAACTCAACTTATCTCTAATTTTCCAAACTAAGGTTAAGTTTAGGTTAGGATCAGATTAACCTCATTAGATGGATTGTTTGGATTATGTAGGTAAGATTCGGATTGGGTTGAGTTGATCTGTTTATGCTAATACTTTTTTGTAAATAATAAATAATAGAGAAAATTATCGAATAGAGTGGGCTAGATGTGATAATAACAGGAAATGGTCACTTATTTCAAGAATTTCTAGTGGGCAATTTTACCTTGAATGTGTTTTTTATATCATCTATGAATAAATTTGAGATCGTTAATAATGTGAGGCCCACACATGATGATAAGTATAGTTAATCAATAGTGCATATCTCATGTCCCAAAAAATTATTTTTCACTTTTGAACAATGAACTGGTTGTTTAATAAAGTTTTACTTACAAAAGTTAAGGATAAAGATAATTTTATTATTTAAATCATAAGTCCAATGGAATGTTAGAATTTTCATTAAAATAATCTAATAAATTGTGCATTATTAATCTAGTTTATTATTTTGCATTAATCATAAATTATTTTATATTATCACATCAATATGGTATATTTAATCAATGTCAATTTTTTTACTCCTTTAATAAGGAGGGTTGAAAAAAAAATTGGAAAAGTGAAAAAAGTAAAAAAGAAAAGATATATATATTATAAGAAATTATATAGTTTTTTCTTATTTTATTATAAGAAATTATATTATTTGAAATATACTTTTTTTTTAAAAAAAAAAATTGAGATTGTTTTAGAGAACATGGTAAAAAAAAAAAAAAAAATTCAATATCTCATAAATAAAGACCACATTCTAAGGTTTTTATGTCGTTTTATATATATAAAATATATAATTCAAAACTTTGTTACCTTAATAGAATAAATAATTATTTTTCACGAGCACTCATCAATTGAATAATATACAAGTATTTAATTGAATAATACACGGACATTCAATGCAATAACACACAATTATTCGTTGGATAATATAGCACGTGAAAAAAATTAAACAAAAATAAATTAAATTACGTTGTAATATGTTATAACATTAATGTATTTGTATTGTAAGTATAATACATTTATATCGTACGTATATTTCATTACAAAAATAATAATTCTAAAAATGTTTATTCATATTTATTGGAATTAACACATCATATCAATATATTAACATTATTCAACCAATACATTGAAATTATTTAATAATTTTTGTTTACATACAAAAAAATATTACGAGTTTTGTTAATTCAAATTAATATTTCATTTGGTTTTAAAAATAATTCATAATATTAGTATATTATGAAATATGGTATGATCATACAAAACTATCACTTTTATAAAAAAGTTCAAAATTTTTCTAATTAGGTTTTATTGTAATGTAAGTGTATTTATATTGTAATTATAACATATATTTTATAATAAAAGTAATTATCTTTTTTTTTATAGGAAATAATAAAAGTAATTATCTTAGAGATCACTTTTTATACTTCATTAATATTCAACATATCATATGTATTAACATCATCCACTTGAAGCATTGAGGAAAAAAAAAGAAAAAAAAATTATATGTGAAAATTAAGAATAAAAAAACATCATGCAAAGGAAAAAATATATATAAAAATCATATAAATTTTTTGACATTATTTTATTACAAAAAATAAAAAACACTATAATTTTCTTATTCTTTTTAGATAATCTGAATGAAAAATTAAACATTCTATCTTCCTCGAATTTTATACAAAGACATAATTTATCAATTTAAAATTTTAAAAACTATATATGAAAAAAATCATCATTTTTTATTATATAATTATGAAACTTGTTTTTTTTTAATAAAATTAAATATTAGAATAAAAAAATGCAAAAAAAAAAAAAAAAAAACACATTAAATGTTATTTTGAAAATATTTTTCAGAAGCATTTTTGTTTTAAATATTAAATTTAAATAAAAAATTATACTATCCAATTCAAAATTTTGATTTGAAATTTGAATGTCAATAATTACAATAAATATGGGGCCCACGTATCATAAATATCCTGACAAAACAAGTGAAGTGCTTTAAATGTTTTGAATTTTAAAAGCAAAGTTAAATGACAGTTTTAATATTTAATATTATTATTGTCCTCTCCAAGAATTATCAACATAGAATACCATTCTCAGTAATTATCACACCTAGTCTACCCTATTAGGTAATTATCTAATAATAATATATCATTTTGAGATAACAAAAAATTATTTATCTTTATAAAGAATAAAATCATATGTAATAAAACTAAATCTAACATTTATCGTTTGAAAGGACATGAATGAAATATATATATTTCAATTTTAACTTTAACTCTTAAGTTAAAAATAAAGAAGGAACCCAATATGAATAATATGTTAGAATAAGAATAGAAATAGAAGGGAAATGGAAATGAATACAAGGCATATAGAAGAGAGGAATCAAAGTGAGTGAAAGATTTGGGTTTTGTTTGACAATTGTTTTTTAAAAAAGTTTTTGTTTTTCAGAACAAAAAATAAGGAAAATGCATTTGACAATTAAAAATTATTTTATTATTATTATTATTGTTTAAGAATAAAGATAAGATGTTTTTAAAAATATCTTTTAATTGTTTTCACTTATTTTCTAATAGATGTTTTAACAAATGATTATATAAATATGTAAAATAATTAAAAATAAAACACTAAACATAAATATTATATTTAAAATATATTTAAAAATATTAAAAACATGTTAAAAACATTTCAAGTTTTTAAACATATTTTTATTCTA
The DNA here is from genome assembly GCA_030254885.1 of Vitis rotundifolia. Lineage (NCBI taxonomy): Eukaryota > Viridiplantae > Streptophyta > Magnoliopsida > Vitales > Vitaceae > Vitis > Vitis rotundifolia. The sequence goes on from CM058157.1 coordinate 12,305,421, forward strand.
TAAAACATTAAAAAATAGTTCTCAAAAATTATTTTTAAGAATTGTTTTTTAAAATAGTTACCAAATAAGCCTTTGGTTTCCATATTTATGAATTATTTTATTCTTATTTTCATTTTAAAAAACAGTTCAAATACATTAATGAATGAAAATAAAATAAATTTCTTATTTCCATTTTCCATTCCCATGTTTGAAATTGATGGATGCATTAAATTTATATGAATTGTATGTAATGGTCATCAAGGGCTTCTTGTACAATTAGGAGTTGGGCCTAGCCTAGTACCATCATGAGTCTATAATAGCCCATTAACCCAATATTATAACAATAACTTTTTATTTGTTTTTATCCATTTCCCAAGATAAAAATAATTTTTAAAGAAATGAACAACTAGTACAGTGTTCCATCAAGGACTGATCATGTAAAATATAAAATTATGTCTTTATCCTTCTCCTTGGTTTCTTCAAGGAATGATCAAGTGAAATTTAAGAAATTAAATCCTCTTGATGAAAATCAAAGATAATAATTCATGATAAAATGTATGAGAGATGAATGAAAGATTGTGGTGATTAAGATGTAACAAAACAAAGGATTAACAATGAATAACAAGTAATCCAAATAGATTCATGTCTAGGATTAGATCTACACTTAAAATAAGATCAGTTCCAAGCATAACTCAATTGTATTTTGAGGATTTAGATTTTCTATTGAAAGAAAGTCCTTGATTATCTTTATATCTACTCAAATATCAACACATGGATGATTTAAATGAACTATAATGAATCTAACAAATAGGGAAGTATTCAAAGTGTTCATAAAGAATCAATTATGTTAGTTTTAAGAGAGGTATAAAGAGATCCTTGAAAATAGATGAGAAAAATCACAAAACTTATAAAGAGGAATTGATTTATACCTTAGAATCAATGCGTTTTATTGTTGATCTTGTAAGGTAATCCTCTTCTAGATGAGAAAAAGTTTAGCTACTAACCATGATTGAGAATAACTTTTTAACCATGTTTGGTAACCCAAAAAATGCAAAGAGAGGCAATCCTGCAAAGGAAAAATTTGAATTTAAAATTAAAATCTCTAAGTGGAAAAAAGCTTCCCTACAACTAACAACTACCCTATTTATAGAATTTTACATGCCAAGTGGCATAATTTGCTCACTTTGGTTTCCTCCATTGAGGTTTCCTTTTCCACTCTATTTCTATTGTCTCTTCAATTAACACTTGTGTTGCTTACTCTTTGGTCCAAATTCAAGAGTTTCTTCCTTGTTTTTTTGCATCAAATCTCACAATTCCCATAGTTAGCTCCAAACTAGGGCATTGGCAAAATCATAGGTATAAACAAATTGATTTATATGTCTTTTCTCCACAAAATAGGTTTTTTAAAGCTTAGGAGATACCATGATTTGCATACAAATCACCTTCTACCTTGTCACAAAAGCCCTGAAAATGTCCGGCTACCATGTACAAATTTGATCAAGGGCATGTGCCGTTAGTATCTTACTTGTAGGTTAGAATAAATGGAGATGTCCAATAACTATAAAATCAACTATGACATGGTACATAAGATCAATGCTTGATCAAGGACACATCCTATCAATAGGAGATACCTTGATCGACAATCTACTATGTGTTGCTTTACACAACTTGAGTAGCCATTAGCATGACATCCTAGGTATCGTTTGCCATTCTAGGGACACTTGCCCAAAAGCATGCTCCTTTATGAGATGAGAGTTGACTTTTACACTCAATTGATCACAACATAGTAGATGAAATCTATATAAATGAGTTTTAGCTTGCAAAGAGGCTAAGTTTGTTCCCTCATACTCAAGCATTGTCAACCCTCACTTTCATTCTTCCTCATTTTTCCTTCATTTTTACCCTAAGTCTTGACCTAACTTTTCTTTCTCATTCTACTTTCATTTGATTCTAACTTGAGTGTAGCTAAGGTTCACTATAACCACACATTTGTGCTTGTATCCAACAATAGGAACTAGTTAGTTAACCAACACCTTATCGTTAATGTTGGATCAAGCCACACTAATGGACCCAAATCTAGGAGTTCAAGCACTAACAATAGAGATGAAACCTAATATAGTGAAACCCTTAAAAGTAATACTCTTAGGACTAACATCAATTATTATTTTAGCGAGGTTATTGATTTATTGATAAATGATTAATTTATTAATTTAAAAAGAGTATTATGTTTTTATCATATACTATTTCACTTATAAATTTAAAAACAATAGATGTGGTCAAAAGTTAATCTATAGAAGACTAAAAGGTGGTTTTAATTATAAAAGATAGAAAGATTCCTACAAGGAAGAGATATCATGAGTACTCGAGTGTGATATGTTTGGATGGACTCTCTAGGCAATATGGCACCTGGTTGAGCATGCCTCCCCGAGTAGTGCTTGTCTGGATAGCTGATCATAAATGAGTCCATTAAGCCTTTAGTAAGATAACCTGGCAATCGTTACAAGTCACAAATGAATGACCGTTATCAACAGACATTAATTGAGTGTTATGCATTAAATGCACAATAAAAGGGCAATTTTATAAGCAAAACGAACGATACAGATGTCTACTTATAAAAGCAACCTCAAAGCTAGAAGAAAGGTACGCAATCTAATCTTGAGGAAGCTCTACCAAAAAATCCTCTCAAGCTAGTTTAGCCATCGAAGGGGTCTACCTTGATCAAATTTGGGCACACCTTTTTCTTGCAAGTTCACCCAGCACAGGAGTTGTAGAAGTTGCCTGAAGGCAGAATTGTTGTCCAAGTAACAACATATGTGGTGTCAAAATTTAATACCGTAGAAGATAAAAGAGGTTTAAGTATGAGATAGTTTCGAGAAAGAGTTGAATTGAGAAAAAATAGAAATTATAAAAAATTACTCTATTATAGAGTTTTATTTGATTTTTTTTTTACCTTTATTTATTATTAATTTATATTTTCTTATGTTCTTAAAGATTTTCTAAAAAATTTACTATCTTATTTATTTAGCAAGATTATTAATTTAATACATTGACCTAAGTTGGGACCAAAAGATATTATTTAAACGAGAGTATTAGTTTATTGAATATTTATTTATCGAGGTTTTTTTTGTATAATATATGAATAAGATGAGAATGAAGGTGAATCATAATACCATGTAAAAGAGGGAAATCAAAACACTGTATCATATAGAAGAGAAATCAAAATTTTAGTACGAGTGTGATTTAATTTGATATTAATAAATATTTTATTTTTATTTATTTAAAAATATAATTATAACACTTTAAAGAATATGAATAAAGTTGATTTTTCATTCTCATTCTCTATTCCAACTTTCTAAACATAACCTATGGTAATTTATATGAATTCTATTCAAGGGTCATCAAGGAGCCTGTTGTACAACTAGGAGTTGGGCCTAGCCTACTCCCGTGATGGGCCTATATAGCCCATGAAGCTGTTGTTGATTACTTTCAGCAAGGCACATCCTTTCTTTGCAGCGTGTTTGATATAATTTATTTATTTGATATCAAATATACTTTTACAAAATGATCTATTTTTATAATAAATTTAATGAAAAATTATTTGCATCATGGGACTGTAACCCATTACAGGAAAAATGGGGTTTGAAAATGTTATTGAAGTGATGGTGGAAATAAACTCCAAATATTGCATTAAAACAAAAAGATGAAAGAAAAAAAAAAAAAAAAAAAAAAAGAAGCAGAAGAAGAAGAATTATTCAACAATTTGCAATATTAAACCTTTTTTTTTTGAAGAAAAAAATATATAAGGATCTACAAATAGACTTTGAGAGCGTTTTGCAGTGATTTTATGAAATGTATGTTTCTATCTTTTCTAATACTTGGAAGATAAAAATTTTTAAGTTTCAAAAAAAGTTAGAAATACTTCCTAAAATTACCATTAAATGCATTTTTAAAAGTTTAAACTATTAATCTGAAACATTTGAATTTCTGTGTATTATTAGAACATTCATTTTTAGGAGATAGTATTGAAAGAAAAAGGATGTTGCAATGTATAAATTAGTTGCACTAATCATTTTCTTTTGCAAGTCATGATGATCGTATTAAACAAAAAATAATAATATATAATGGACAATTAATTTAAATAAATTGAAAATAAACATAAATATTCAAATAGGTAAAAATTAAAATATTATCTTGACAAGTGATGAACTATTAATAGTAATACATTTGTTAATTTAAAATACTACTAATAATAATACTTTTTATTTTCTATTTTTAAAAGTAGAAAATAATATTAACTTTTTTTTATAAAATATAGTCTCGCATATATAAAAAGTATATATAGACTTCTTTATGTCTTTAAAAATTATTTTTAAAATTTGAGATAGAAAATCTTTTTAATAACTCAATGTTGTTCAATAGTTTTCAAAAGTCATCATCTTTTTAAGATAAGTTTAAAAGTGTCTAAAAGTTACTATCATTTTCTATTTTTAAAAATAGAAAATAATAAGTGTATTCAAATAACATGCTAGGGCTTAGATTTATAATTTTTTTTTTTGACATATTTAGGATCTAAAATTTATGGTCATTAGAGATTTTGTATATCAATACTAAATAGAATATTTATTTTATGCATATTAGGGTTTATTGTCATAGTTATTTGTTATTACTTGTGAGTTAATCCTCTAATGCATGCTATCCAAGTACATCCCTTACATCCCTTCTCTTTCCAATTCTATAAATATGCAAACTTTGTTTGTGAATATTTTCATGTTTGATATTGTCTTGATTGCTCTAATTTATTGCTTGATTATTTGAATGGATTGAATGCATGACGTATGTTGTATTATATTGTCAAACTAACTTTGATGTCTTGTGATAATGCTTAAGAAGCAGTTTAGGTACACATACTATTCTTTCTTTATGATTGTGATTTGAATCCTTGTTTGGCATGCTAAAATTAGCAGAATTCTAAAATCACTTTAACCTAATCTAGGTATCCATAATCAATTGATTAATTGTCATACTTCTCTCAAATTAGCTAGTAGAAACCTCTTTAGGGCTTAGAGGGGTGTTATCTCTTTGAGGTGCTTTCCCAATAGGTAATCTGATCCCTAGACCTAGATTCAGGCTTTTTGAAGACATGCTTTTCCAAAACTATGGAGTCACATTTTTTAGGCCTTTTTTTTCTTGTTTTATTTTCCCTTTTAAAATAAAATAAAATAAGTAGCAACTCCAACTTTTCCAAAAATTAGTTTTTCACTAAAAAAAGTTAGTCTCGCCGACGAGTGGGAATGCACCTGAAAAATATGGGTCCATAAATTGCTTATGTAAAGGATTTGAAATATCATGGAAGAATTAAGCATATAGTTACTAAGAATAATTTTATAAGAGATATTATTGTATAAAGGGAGGTGTTCCTGAAATATTTACCTACAAATGAGATGGTTGCTTATTCATTCACAAAATCCATTCCAAGAGACATTTTTTATGTACATTTAAAGTCATTAGGACTACGTAGGTTATAATTTTATGTTGATTATATGTCATGGATCATTATTGATTGGATACAAGATACTATGTACATGATGTAGTGAGATGAGTATTTATTATTCATATAATTGAATATGTAATTGGTACTTACACAAATATACTCTTAAATGTATGTTATCAAGTAGAGGTTGACTCTTTCACACGAGCAACCACTCCAATTAATGTGTTTATGAGTTAGGATGAAACACAACATACTAATGATGATAAATGAGTGAAAAGTATATAAAGATAATATGTGTCATCTTGATTAAGTATCAAGATGTGGTCTAAATTGGACTTGAGTTATAGCATAAAGGTTTGAAGTTGTTAGTTGTTAGTTGAGGTTCATATGGTGGTAGTTTGAGATACACCCTCCAATAAAAAAGAAACCACCATAGCATGTATTTCATACTACATGTGTTTGAATGTGACTAATAAGGAAAGTGAGTGACTAATACCTACATCCTCACTGTGTGAGATCCTTAGGGTTTATTACAATTATATTAGCCCATTATTATACTATTTATATTTTGGTTATATTTTGAGGTAACAGATTAATACTGATACTTTGATATGTTTTTTATGGAATGAAATAATATATCCTTATGCAACATATTAGGCAAACGGTTATTTTTAATATAAAAGGTATGAGCTTAAAAGAAAGATTTTTTTTTAAGTACATTGACAAATATGTATTCACGATCAATTGATTATATTACTTTTGTAGCTAATATAATTGTGAATACACTTATAATATTGTATAGTATATAGCTTTAAGGGACTAAATGTATACATTAAAATGTGATTAAATAAATTTGGGGTACAACGAGACATGGTTATAATTGTTCACTCATAAATTTTGGGGTTTTGCTATTATGCACTCATAACAAGTACATAACTTTATAGCTCCTAAATTGCAAGTGTGCTCGCATGGTCGCACGACCCATTTGTCTGTATGAATGACCTTCAAATGTTGAATAGAATGAACTTAGATGTTATTGATTAGGCTATTTTCAGCTCATCTTGTGCAAGTGGGAAATATTGGAGTTGGGTTTAGGTGCCTAAGTGAGCTTACTTGACCCAATCCAACAAAATGAGAAATTGAGGGAACAATTTCTAGGAATTAAAACTGCACAAAAATTGCCACTATATAATCATAAATCTCTCTCTCTTTCTCTCTCTCTCTCACTCACTTTTTTTTTTTTTTTTTTTTGAGAAAAGTAAACAAAACACACTTTTGCAAGAAAGTTTTTTTTTCTTGAATTTCCTCTTTTTTTTTTTTTTTTTTTTTTTTTTTTTTTCTGTGAAAAAAAAGGTTAAGGTATTTGTGCTATGGAAACAAAGTGGTTCTCAAAATTTTGAAGTTTGTTTCAATTTACAACTTAGGGTAAAAATTCATTGATGAAACAATCAATCCAGATTTTGGGCATTTCAGAAGGTAATCTAAAACCTTATTTCCATTATGGATAATGATATGTATCAATCTTAAAGTTCAAGTCTAATGTCCAAAAAAAAAAAAAAAAAAAAAAAAAAGACATTTTTCATTCCAAAATTATCAATTAATTTTAAAATATGAAAAGTTTTACATTGTAGATGTACCACTAATCATAAGATCTTTAGATTCAATATTTACTATTCAATTCAAGTAAATGAAAGTACAAGAAAATAATAATTTCTTTCGTCATTCGTTTTTCTGAAGAAGAAGAAGATCATTTTTCCTTATTATTAAATAAGAAGAAAAAGAAAATTGTTTTTCCTTATTATTAAATAAGAAGAAGAAGAAGAAGAAAACCATTTTTCCTAATTATTAAATAAGAAGAAGAAGAAGTTCATTTTCCTAATTATTAAATAAGAAGAAGAAGATGATTTTTTTTTCCTCATTATTAAATAAGAAGAAAAGATGAAAAAGATCGTTTTTCATTATTGTTAAATAAGAAGAAGAAGATCATTTTTTCTTATTATTAAATAAGAAGAAGAAGAAAAAGAAGAAGAAGAAGAAGAAGAAGATCATTTTTCCATATTATTAAATAAGAAGAAGAAAAAGAAGAAGTTTATTTTTTCCCATTATTAAATAAGAAGAAGAAAAGTTCATTTTTCTGCATTATTAAAGAAGAAAAATAAGAAAAAGATTGTTTTTGCTTATTATTAAAGAAGAAGAAAAAGGAGAACCTCTTTTGTTTTTCCTCATTATTAAATAAGAAAAAAAAAGATAATTTTTCCTTATTATTAAATAAAAAGAAGAAGAAGGGAAAAAAAACTTTTAAAAAAATCGTTTTAAGTTTTAATTCTCAAATTATTATATTTTGGAAATTTAGGCTTCAATATATTCTTCCTTGGATTTGGTTAAAATAAAATTTTCAATTATCAAATTATAATTAATATTTTTAAAATAATATTTAAATAAAATAATTATGAGAACGGAAGAACATTATAATAATTGTATATTGGTGTTTAAATATAGGATGAATGGCTGGAAACATCCGGAATTGAAGGAATTTATTATCAAAATATGAAGATTTTTTTTGTTCTTTCATTAGGCTGTTCAATAAAATGAAAGAAAAAAATTAATCCTTAAAGAATAAAAAATCAATGAAGGATTTTACATTTTGCAAAATAATAAATATAACCTAAAGTTAAATTATATTATAAATAAAATAAATAAATATTAGAAGAAATTATTTCTAGGAAATATATTCAAAGATCAAATCATACTCAAAATAGGTCATACTATGTTTGAGTGAAAATAAAATAAAGATGTAGGTAAAAGAAAATAAAAAATAGATTTAAAGTTAATAAAGTATTTTCATAAATTGTTCAAAATTTATTTAAGTTTTATCTCTTTAATATAAAAATTAAATAATTTAAAAATATATGAATTTTTAACTAATTTAGTCATATTTGATTTCTTTGGCATTTTTCAAAGTACCATAAAAAATGAAAACAATATTTTTCTCAAAGTTTTATTAGGATTATGTGATTAAAAGGGATGAAATCATTCCTTGTTTGTAAATCTAACCCTCCACTTTTTTTTCACCCCAAAAAATACTCATTTTGGAAAAGAATACCCTCAACTTGCTTGCAAAAATAACTTTTTCTTTTAAAATACACATTTAAATAATTAAAATATTGAAAAGTATTTATATCAAAAATGAGTTATTCTTAAGTTTAAAAATAAGAGAGGTTAGTTTTGTGAAATCCAAAAGACATTCAAAGAGAAAAAAGAAAATATAGGGTTTCTTATTATGAACACTCTATATATATATATACATATATATATATATATATATATATATATATATATATATATATATAATACTAGAGTTTAAATAAATTTAATAAAAGGAAATAAAAACTAACTTACTTTTTCTCTTAAAAAGAAAGAGAATAATTATAATATAGTAATTAAATGAGAAAGAGAAATAATAACTAAATAAATAACTCAAATATCCTTTACAAACTCAAGATGCAGCTACAATAAGCGTTGAGAGTTTGCCAACCAAAAACTGAAAAATGAAGTAGTAGGTGTGACTTGATAAACAAATCCGTAATTTGTAAGGAAGAAGGAATAAAAGGTAAAGTGAGAGTCTTATACTGAATGCGATGAGGAGTGAAATAACAATCAATCTCAATATGTTTGATCTTTTCACAAAAGACAGAGTTGTGCCTAATTTAAATAACACTCTTGTTGTCACAATGCATTGGAGTGGGACAAAAAAAGAGAAACATCCATATAAACAAGCAACCAAACTATCTTCCTGATGGTAAGTTGTATGAAGATACTTAGCTTCTATGGAAGATTAGTAAGTAGTCGTTTGTTTCTTGTTCTTCCAAGAAATAAGAGAATGACCAGAAAGATATACAAAATCCAGTTGTAAACATGTGATCTTCAAAATCATAGGCCCCATCAGCATCAAAATAGGCGTGGGGTGGGGCTATAAAGAGGAGGTGGATGGAAAAATTTATTCTCATTGACGGAATGTGATGAAAAATTTTCTAGAAGACAAACAGATGTGCGGTTATACTATTGACACTGTAACAAGTGTATATTTCCCTCCTTTTTTTGATCAATAAATCCCTTATTTTACTCCCGTCACTTTTTGGGAACCACACATAACCATATGCAATGATAGAACCACAGACCTTAAGACAAAATTCATACACCCAAAAGAACTCATAAACCCTACATTGTACGTACAAATCTCTCATGGCTACTTCTTGGTCAGGTAATTACCAACAAATTCCATAAATATTCTTCTATTTAATTTTCTTGATTACTCCCTTTCTTGTTAGTTCATGCTTTGTTTTAATTTTCATTTTGTTTTTGATAAAAATTTTCTTGGGGAGGCTTCTATCCCCGATTTTGAAAGAACCTGATTTTGATTTTACTAACGTATGAAAAAATTATGGTTGTTTCTTGAATGATGTTTGGGTGTCTTTCGATTTCTTGAATGATCTTGCGTTGTTTTTGGTTTTGGAGACGTCTATGAAATGTGGAGGTTTTTGTGTTTTTGGGCAACGAAGCACGTATGAATTTCTTGATGTTTCCATGTATATTGATTTTTAAGGAACCTGCGAATACGAGAAGATACAGCGAAGTATCTCTTCAATCTTGACTTTAATTCTGCATATTATGATCCCAAAATCCGATCCAAACCGCAGGACTTTTGTTTTTCAGGGAGACAATGAAGGCAGAGTAAGTGGTGAAGCATTGGAGTTGAAGCAACTCAACATGTTTTCTTGGGATGCATCTGGAAAGGGAGCAGCAGCAGCAGCAGAAGTTCAATTGCAGGCAGCTCCATCTCAAGCTGAGTTTGTATTCAAGAATTATAAGATGGAAAAGGAGCAGCTGAGATCCCAAATGAAGGAGAAGCTTCCGGATAAGTATGGTAATGCGGCGGATCAAGACCAACTGCCAAGAGAGGTTCTATGGGGGCTCTGAATAGGGGGAGACGGAAGATGTTTACATTTGATTTCCTTGGGTTTCTTTTTACATAGAATAAATTTTGGGCATGTTCTTGTAAATTTCTAATGAGGGGTTTATAACTAAGGTTGTGTTTGGTTCCGGAAAATACTAAGGAAAGAAAAAAAATGCAAAGGAAAATGATTTTTTCATGTTTGGTTATCCCATGAAAAATATAAAAGAAAATCAAATATAATTAAAATTAATTAAAAACTTATGTATTTTAAAATTGTTTAATCTTTATATTGATGAGTTAAAATAAACAAAATGAGTTTGAAGTAATAAAAAAAAATAATTTATTGATTTTTAATATATTTTTTATTTTCCTTCACTTTTTCTTTCCTTCTACTTTTCCTTTGTATTTTCTTTCCTTTGCATTTTTCCTCAAATTTTCCCGGGAACCAAATATAGCCTAAATGTTTAATAAGATCTATTTTCTCAGATTGATTTTGAATTTGGGGAAGGAAGAATCTTTGTATGTCCTTTATTTTGCACACTTAATTTGCTTATATAGCATTTGCTTTCATAGTGTAACTACAAAAAGACACCTGTGATTTGATATTTTTCTTAGCCAGTGCAGCCCGCTACAGTATATATATATATATATATATATATATATATTTTTTTTTTTTTTCTTATACAATTTACAACACAATGGCTACCAAACAACAACATTTCAGTGTGGTTAGCCATTTAGTGATCATATCTAACGCACCCTCAAGCGTGAGTAAATGGTATCCTATTCTATACTTCTCTTCCATTGCAGACTATGCGGAGTTATTGGTTCTTCTATCAACTCTTACTGTAATTATCTCACCAAAAGTAACGTATTCATCTGGCTGCAGACCAAAGTCTAGTTACAGCTGAAAGGGTGGGGCACATATCAGGTGTCCTGACAATGTAAATTTGATCCCCAACTTTATCTCTAGAGTCTTGATTCCGGTACCAGGTCCACAGGGCCCATGTGTCATTCTTCACCTGTAATTCATACATCACAACTCCTCATCAACATAAATATCCAGTATTTATACATGTCCTCTATAGTCCTTATTTACAGAACTATAAAGTAGAACAGTGGGTGTGTAACATATGCTCTGGTGGATTGTATCCTACTTGTTCTTCATAATGCCCCTAGGGGAAATTCACCACTCCTCACATGAACATCATGTATCATGGAATATCACTATATGTCGGCATTGCCGATATATCATGTATCGGAGGGTATCGATACGATATTTCTCCGTGAAATCGATTTTTCCCGATATATCACATGATCAACGCGGGTCAACGGAAGTCAAACGCGCTACAGTGCACTGAAAAAAGGCCCTTCTCCTTTTGCTTCTAAGGGGATTTGAACCCCAAACCAAAAGGTTTGAAATACACACCACTACCATCCGAGCAAATTTGTCCTTGTTATTTATTGTGCACTAAACTTATATATACTTAAACTCATTATATAAAGAAAATATTAAAAGCATATTTTAAAGAGCAAATTAATTATAATTATTTTATAATTAAATGAAAAATTTTCTTTTAATTGGTTACCAAAAATATAAAAATTATATAATTTTCTTCATAATGCTTTTAATATCATTAATAATTAATTAAATATTAAAAAATTATATATATATATATATATATATCATAATTTATTTTATATTGTTTAATACAATTAAATTAAATGGATCATAATTTTAATATTAATATATATTTTAAAATTAGACATATTATAATCAAGTATCATAATATTAGATGTGATTTAATAATAAATGTACACTTATAAAATTCATATTATTATCAAATATGATAAATCATGTTATATATATATATCAAATTTTTCAATAAAACAACTTTTAAATGTCTATTATACTTCTAATTATATTATTATGAGGTTTTCCTTACATTTCCATGAGTTTTTAACAATTTTAAGTCTACCAATATTTTTTTCCAAAATATCCACCGATATATTAGTAAAATTGAAATACCGATATATCCGTGATTACTGATATTTTCATCCTTGGTATCATGTTTCGGCACCCACTAGTTGTGGAAATTTATTAGTTATCTATCCGTTTTTGTAGCTAAAAACAGGTTCTTAGGCACTTAACAAAATAGTTATTCCCCACCATGATCTTATATGCATGACTGTAGAATGCACAATCCCCCCTTCATTCAAACATGATTTTGATGTCCTAACAATTTGTGTGTGTGGGAGAGAGAGAGAGAGAGAGAGAGAGAGAGAACCTCCAAGATCCCATGGCCAAAGCTACTTTCTCTGAAGGCACTGAAATCAGGTTGCCGGTCCCAACAGAACTTTCCTGCTGCTGGACCAAATGTAAAGTTTGTAGCGCAAAATCCACCCATGAATGTATCAGGAGTAGTTGACGGCTCTGGACATTTATCAGGTGCATCAGCATGTTCAATTGCCATCTTCTCCCGATTACCCCCATCTCCTACCATAATATGAACGGGACCACAAGGATCTAATGTGTAGTTATAAGCTCGATTTGACCTCTCATAGGCATGAACCTGAAGGTTATTTCCAGTAAAAATAAATAAATAAATAAATAAATAGCAAATTAAAAGCTCTTGAGCCAACAGTTGAGATTGAAAGACTTCCAAAAAGAACATTCAATGAACTTGAACAAACAACTAATATTGACAGACCACTATTTAAATCTTTTTGTTATATTAACATTAATAAAAAGGCTCATGGCACTCCCAAAATACCAGTAGAGAAAATGGACACTCTGGTCTTCATAGAATCAGAATATGAGTCTCTTCTCCATAGCATATGAAAGAAGATTATTTGGTTTTATGCAGAGGATAATGTTCAGGATTTCAGGAAGAATGGTGTCTCAATTTTCATTATTGATTAGGTGATGGATCAATTCCTTGGAGAGATTTGTTTTCCAGGTACTGTGGAAATGAAATAGAACAATTTCATGCACACTAAAAGGGAAATTGTTTTGACACAACTCTCATGGCCTGTATGGCAATCTGAAAATAGTTATAAGATTTCAGCAAGAGGAGAGAGAAACTAGGTAACCATTCAAAACGCATTTTGCCCTTAAATGATTAGATCAGAATGGCTCATATTGGGGTGTTTGGGAAAGAGGACAATTGATAGACGCAACATTAAAAATGGAAAGCTGACTTCTCTTATAGTAGGATGACATGCATCAAAATACCTCCCTTAGCTGTAATAGTTCTAACCACCCCTCCACATGTCATCATCATTACTCATTAGCAGATATTTTCACTTACATGTCCATTGAAGACTATGTCAACACCATAAGAGTAGAGCAATTCTTCCATTTCCTGCCTCATGCACTCCACTTCTCTGTAATGGGCTTTATATGAACTATACCATGGTGGGTGCCAAGCAGCTATCAGCCATGGAGTTATGGATCTGTCAACTTTAGCCAAGTCCCTCTCCAGCCACTTGTATTGATCCGCTGTAGAAGAAAAATAAATACAACAACATATGCCTGATTAGTTGGTTGCTCATAATGATCAAATTTGTACGTTATATTCAAACAAGAATTACCAAGTCAAAACACACACCATCAGGTAGACTCCCAGGCAAATTCATATTTCAAAGTGTAAACAAAAACTGCAACCCATGGCTGCAAGGTTTCAAATATCACTGGACTGGTCAGCAATGCCAACAGATGCCCTAGAGCATTCCATCCTAAAATGGGAACACTTTTGCACCCATGGTAGAAACATAGGAAAATTCTCTCTCCAGAATTGCTAAATTATTCATCAATCAACACCAAGCAGCCAGGAGTGGTGTGTGCATCCCATTTAAGTACCCATCTTTCCATTCCATGTTTAGATTGAGTCCACTTTATTTTCCATGGAATGACAATTTCATGTTCATTTTTCTAGGATCATTTTTCAGGCTTCAAGTATTTTCTTTAGGAAATGTGAACTCCAAATTTTTGAAGTAAGACTATTTGATTGTTCTGTAATGACTCAGTTGACAAGCATGGAGTTGCGCCTTCAGATTCTATCAAAAACAAAATATAACTGCCTCATTTCTGTCTGGCATCCAGCACTCTGAGCCAACAAAATCTTAGTGGATGCAGATTAATAGTACCTAGCCAACAATTTTTATATATAAAATTTCCAAAGTTCCTGTATTTTGTCTTCCATGTATTTAGGATTGGTCTTCTAAATTTGCACCAAGGATGAACATCTAATGACAATTTTAGAATGGAGACAAAATGAAGCTCACCTAGGGAAGTTGATAGCATATCGTTCAACACATCAGGGTGAAAAGCATAAAGGATAAAAAGAGAAGCTCCCTTTTTACCTGATTTATTATAAGCAGCATAGGCTCCAAGCATGATAAAATGTATTCCCCCTGCATTAAAGGAGTAGTAGAATGTTGATGCCGATCCGCTTTCATTTGAAGGGAATGCAAATCGAGAACTATAAGCTACAAAATTCTTCTTTTCAGCCTGTTGTTCTATCTCATGGTTCCCTTCTATCACCATCATTGGGACTTTAGAAACTAAATTTTGCATAAACCTGTAAACTACCATCCCACGATAGCAAAGTAAGGTAAAATATTGAATTAGACAAAAACAGTGGAGAAATCATTTCACACCCTAGGCTCTATGTCTCAGCTCTCAGAAACAACAAAGGAATGGAAAGGAAAATGTCAGCCTTAAAAAATAATTTCTTTCTCAAGCTATTTTCAACATTTTCCTTCTTTCCCTTGTTCTCTTAGATTTTCTAAATGGAGCCCAAAAAATAAAGAAACAAAAAAAGAACGTAATGGTTCATTTTTCACCTTCCCCAGTAATCCCAACGAGGCTGATACGTCTCATGTATTGGAGTTTGTGGAAATGAGCAAGAATAGCAGTCAGAGCCAGTTCCATTTGTGAGGTACTGGTTTGCATACGTTATATCACCCACAAGTAGAACAAGATCAGGTTTGTTACTAATCAAGTGATCAATTGTGGTTGTCGAATTGTATGTAAGACCTAGATCTCCAATGATTCCTATATTTCTTGGGTAGCTCCTTGGACCAGAAACTGGCATTGTCCTGAAAGAATAGATGTTACTCATGGCTCCAATAGTGGGATCTCCACATCGATAATAGTACCGTGTACTAGGTTTCAATCCTACATAGAAGTCCACAAAGATGTGTAAGTTTATAAAAAAACCACATGTCGGTATTAAAAACGATCATAGAAAGTAAAATAACACATTTTCTAAAATTCAATATTTTGTACGGAAAACACTTCCAAGTATTATGAAGGGCTATTGACACTCTTAGAATCACTTCCAAATAGACTCTAAATTTGAGAAGCACAAGATGGATGAAAATGAAGAATTAATAAGTTCGATGTTTAGAATAGTCCAGTCTAATTGAAACCATTTCTCAGCCTCATGTTTCCAATTGATTATGTTGTAGTGTAACACTATGCTTGCATTTCTAAAAAGTAGCAATTTATTGATATGCAAAGCGACGGATGCAATAGATTATTCTTATTAAGTGGAAAGTTCTAACAGTGTTAACTTGTTATCTTCCTCATTGATCTGTTTCAGACCATATATATAAATTATACCCTTTTAAAGTACATAAAAACAATAAATAAATAAATATACAAAGAAACTACATGATTTCAATTGAGGTGAAGGTAATTGCTAACTCTCACTAGTTGTTGAATGGGCATTAGAACTTAAGTAAACTAACTTTTGTTGCTGTACACTAACTTCGATAGCCATGAAATTACATGAAATTATTTGAACTCACTAGCCTTCTGTATTATGCAAATCAAATATAGCATTTTCAAGAAAAGAAAATTGATATCCCATTGTACAAACATTGGATTTTGGGAAGAAATTTTGGTTTTCCCTAATGATATCTAGACTAGGGGCAAATCCAATACATGCCCAGGAGGGGCATATGCCCCCCCTGAATTTTCTTTTTTTTTTTTTAAATTCACATAGAGGGATTTGAACCCTTCCTCATGAATTGGTAAAGAATCCTCTCGTTACCACTAGACTACACATATTTTTTGCTAATTTTTTGCCCCCGCTGAAATTAATAGCTAGATTTGCCTCCCCCCTCAAGCCATTTGCTGGCTCTGCCACTGATCTAGATGACCATGACATTAAATATTTATGGAAAAAAAATTTCTTACTGAATAATATGTAGTTCTAATGGTACAAAAATTTTCCAAAGAAAATTTTAGGGATATGTTTGGATGGCCCTTGACATTTGAATGATTACATTGCATCTCATACGATTTTAAAGATATAAATCCACCATACTAAATGGACCCACAAACCAAAAATGGAAACAGTCATAATATGTGATCAAAGATCAGTTAGAGGATTTCATGAAACATCTCCATCTCGAAATTTTTACTGTCCCTCATGATGATAGAATCCATTATTTTTAATATCTCTATCTACAATGATGGATCGGTTCACAAATTGATTAAAAAAGAAAGAATTCAGAGTCTCTGTCTCTGGAGCACACAGACAAGCTCCAGTGACCTTTTTTTTTTTTTTTTTAATACAAAATCATATGCATAAAAGGTTGTTTACAAAAAAGCAACATTAATCTGCATTTCTTGTGTAAGAAATCCACCCTGATGAATAACAGAAAACATATAAGGAGAGAGGAGTATACCTGTGAGACGGACATGGTGAATGATTCCTGAAGTATAGTTCTGGAGGCCCTCAAAAGGGTAAAGTTGATTGTAGACAAGAGAATAGCCCATGGCTTTATGACGTAATGGATATCTTAATGGTCCATAACGAACAACACTTGAGACAGTTTTGGGATTCAACGGCTTTATATTATAACCAATTTGGAATTCCCCTGCCAAATTCCAGAGCAACTCATTATACAAGCACCAAATAGCAGCAAAAAATACAAATAAACATAAGGCCCAAAATTAAAATAAAACCAAGAAATTAAACAGATCAATGTTGTAGACTAACATCACAACAACCAAATCAAAGCACCATTGTTTACTTTCCCCTTCAAGTTCAGTAAAACAAACTTGACCAGTTACAAAGGCTAAAAGCCAGCCACTAAACCTAATTTTTGATAGGAACTCTTTCTTTTTTTTTTCTCTCTTTTTTTTTTCTTTTTTTTTTTTTTTTTTTTTTTTTTTTTTTTCCTCCTAGTTTTAATCTAAAAAAGGGGGAAAGGCTGAGGAACAGACATCAAAGTCAAGTCCTGTCACTTCCATATCCATAATGTATCAAAAACACAAACAACACATTTTTTTGTTCCCCATAATTACTGGTCTAGATTATTTAATGCCCGACAATGGAAGAATGAAAAGAACATTGGAAATCGAAGGGAGTCAGTAATGAATTATTCCACTTTTTTTTTTCCTTTTCTCCCTGTTTGCGCAATTACCAACCAGAACATAACTTCTGGAAGGATGATCATTTCACTCTCCCAGATTGCACATAAATACCAAGCTGCCGAGAAAAATAATAAACAAGAAAACATCTGAACTGATTGATTCACAATGACAAAGACTCATATTTCGCTCTCTAGATAATTCGTTAAATTAAATCTCTCAAGAGAGAGAGAATACACACTTCGTTGACAGATTTAAACATAAACAGCGAACTGCAGATAAACAAAATCACGAAAACATAAAAGAAAAAGGTAAGAAAAACCTACCACTACTGGATTCGCAGGGGTTCAAATTAAATTAAAACTCGAAAAGAAAAACAAAAAGAAAAGAAAAAAAGAAAAGAAAAAGAGAAAAAGACATTTTTTTTCAGGGAAAGAAAACACTAATCACATATTGATGATTCCCGCAATCAAATTGGTGCAAACGTATTGATGGAGAAAAAGACAGCGAACCTGTGATCCAAGAGATCCACACGGAATCGAAAGAGGCGGAGAGCGCGACCGAAATCTGCTCAGGCTCGAAGCCTTTGACGCGGCGGCGCACCCTGGGATCGGTGTCGGGCAAATCGACGGCTTTTCCACGCAAGCTCTGATCAAAAGGGACGGTAACAGGCGTGAAGGGCCCGTCCAGAGTGGTAGGAATCCTGGCATGGATGGCAGCAAAATTCACCAGAATCACAACAATCACACAACAGAGAGTGGAGGCCATTTCTAGGTTTTCCCCATCGGAAAAGAGAGAAACCGTGGATTTTCTAATTTACTAAACTGAGGATATTCCAACTGGAGAGAGGGAGGAGAAAGAGGGAATGATGCACATACAATCCGTGAAAGGCTAAAAGCAAGTCTAATTCATTGCATGCGTTTTTCCTTTTTTCGAAACATCCAGGTTCGTGTCAGTTCCTCAACGGTTTAGTGGAAGGGGAAAGGTTGATGCCCTGATACGGTGTCGTTTTAATCGAGACTATTATTATGAACATAATTGTGTCTGTAGACCCCTCTCTTTCTTTTTCTTTTTCTTTTTTTTTTTTTAATTTAAAAAAAAAAAAAAAAAAAAAAAAGATTGCAATATTATTAGGTCCTGTCACAATAATTTTTTATGTTAATTGTGTTTGTCTTCATTACACCTCTCTCTTTTTTTTTTGAACTTTTTAATAAATAAATAAATAATTGCATTATTATTAGGTCCAGTCACAATAATTTTTCATTAATTGTGTCTGTCTTCATTAGGGGCTCTTTTTTTTTTCTTTACTTTTTAATAAATAAATAATTAAAAAAAAAACATTGCATTATTATTAGGTCCAATCACAATAAATTTTGGTTTTCTCTCTCTCTCCTCTTATACCTTAATAACATTTATTTATATTTTAATTTTATTCCTTTATACTTTAAATTAACTTGCTTATACTCATCTTTTATATTTATACTTTTATTTATTTATTTATATTTTAATTTTATTTTTCCATGTTTTAATATGACTTATTTATACTATCATCTTATATATTTATATTTTTATTTAACGGTCCATAGCTCAATTATTCATATCCAAATCTTTCATTTTTTTTTTTCATCTATGATTTATTTATACTCTTATTTCATATATATTTTTATTTTTATTTAATTGTTTAAATTTGATCATACCTACCAACTACTCATATTTAAAATTTGATAGGCATCAATTATCTTATCATTCTATTATTATTATTATTATTATTATTATTATTATTAGAAACATATGTAGTAAAATAATTTTTTTTCCTAAAAAATAAAATACACTAGTTGTCAAAAAGGAAATTGAATTATGAATTTCAAGAAGTGACATTAAATTATTCTTAAGTTGTTAAATTAAAACTTATTATATAATTTTTACGTTAAATATTAAGGTTATTTGATAAAATTAATTAAAATTTATTCTAAATTATTAAAGTGACATATTTATCCTCATAAATTATAACTAAAACAAAGGAAGTGAGTAATAATGAAGGTCATAAAATAGCAAAACAGATTGTGGAAGTAATTAGGGTAAATGGGAGTAAAAAGATAAAATGAAAGTGTGAATTTAAGAGTAAGTTAATTCTTTTTACTTATTATTTAAAATAGTTTTTTACTTTAAGTTATATCATTAATTAAATTTTATTCTAAATCAATAAAGTGACATATTTATCCTCATAAATTATAATTAAAACAAAATAAGTGAGTAATAATAGAGGTCATAGAGTAGGAAAAGAGATTGTGAAAGTAATTAGGGTAAATAGGTAAAATGAATGTGTGAATTTAAAAGTAAATTATTTTTTTTTTACTTATTATTTAAAATTATTTATGACTTTAAGTTATTTTATTAAATATTCTTAATGACTTAAATTTAGTTATTAAATCACTTTAATTTATTAAGTTGATTTACCAAACACCTACTTAATCTCGTGCAAAATACAAAAGGAGAGTAAAGGAAACAATTTTCAAACTCAAGATTTATTAATTTTAATCTCAGTCACTTAATATAAATAATTTATGATTTTTTTTTCTATTATATTACAAGTATAAAACAAGTATTTCTGAACTCATAACATGATTTGTTGTGTCACTTTGATCAATTTAATTTGTGAAGTCAAAATTAAATTTATGATATATATCTATAAGGTGCCATTTAGATATATTTTTTGCTTTTGTTTTTATTTTTACTACATATTTTTCAATCTCTACTAGTTATATAGGAGCACATACATTTTATATAAAAGTTACCATTATTTTTTGTTTTTAAAAATAAAAAATAAAAAATAAAAAATTATAATATTCACTTTATCACCATGTTTAATTTTAATCAATGAACCTAAATGCAATTTATGGTCCTTGGATTTTATTGATAGTTTTCATGTACAACGTATTCAACATTTTAGAATTAATTTGATGGTCCTTGTATTTCATTAATAATTACACTATATTAAATGTTTTAGAACTAATTAGGAAGCACTTCTAAAAATGGGTAAGATGAGATAACATTGTTAATAAATCATCTAAGCACGGTTTTTAATCTTGTGTATTAATATTTACAAAAAGTCAGTTGTATGTATGAAATAATGCAAATGAATCTTAACTATGAACAAAGATGAAAATATCGGTTTTCATGAATATATCGATAATCAGATTTTATGGATATATCAGGAAATATCGATAGATATTTTGATACAAAATATTGATGAGATAAAAAATGATTAAAACTCATAAAAATATAGTGAATTTTTTTTAAAATGATTTAAGAAGTAAAATTGATATTTTGAAGTTGTTTTGTTGATATTTATAGGAAATATTGATGGAATGAAAATTGATTAAAAAAAGAAAAACTCATAGAAATATTGGGAAAAACTTAAAAAATAATAGAAAAATTAATAATATTTATGGAATTTATTTTAATTTTACCAAAGAAATTAATATATATGGAAGGATATAAAGGATATAAACAAATGACAATATATATAAATATTTTTATTTAAAAATTTATATTTGTCTTGTATGTGGGACCCTCTTTGCCAGGTTGTCCTATCGCCCTCCACTTTCCCATGGCCGTTTGGGTGGGCAAGCCATATGGAAAACTGCATTTAGCCATATGGCCTAACGGCCTTAAGGCCGAGTGACTAATTTGTCCAAAAGTATATTAGACGGAAAAATCCTACACGAGTACAACAAGACTGACGTTCGATTGTCTTCGACGCATTTACTCACCCATTAATGCACAAATTGCGCGCTAGACACGCTTTATATTAAATACAACTATTATTGGAAAACATTCCATCCTTAGTGGATCATCATGGCAAGACAGTCGTTATACATCGACAGTCAATGCCATGATATCGCACAATCAAGCGCAATTAAGGTATATTAAGACACTTGGAAAGACATTACACTACAATATGTATAAATAACCATGCAGACTCTGCAAATGGTATACTCTTTCTTTTTTACAAATTCTCTTACTTGTTTAAGCTACTTACTGACTTTAGCATCGAAGGGGTGTGCTTAGACAAACCATCCGAACAACCTTTTAGGTAGATACCATAGTCGTCTGTATGTATCTTGAGCGATTTAGACAGAATTGTTGGTCGTACCATTCATCCGACTCTTCGCAGTTAGACGACACCACCCATTTGGATTGTGGAACAATATTGGCGCCACCTGTGGGAAAGACAAAAAAAATACTAGCACGATGGCCAATACGTCTAATGCATCCCAGTCAACCACAGTGGTTGACCATTTCCAAGCTTGGCAAGCTAAAATAAAAAGAAAGCAAAAAGAAAATGATTGTCGTATACAGTCACTATTCCAGCAAGCCAAACAGTTGAGGCACGAAAAACAAGAGTTGCGAGCTCAGATGGTTGAGGGTTATTACTTGTAAAGCCATTGCACCCCTCCTTAGCAGACCAACCTTAACTGAAGCGGCAACTAGACAACATGCTCATCCTGACGGCTAGTTGAGTCATCTCACCATACACACGAGGATGACTTTTCCTCTAGTCGCTCTCCTACTTGGCCCGAACAGGCTTATCCCTTAACTGACCAGTCTCACCCTGACAAAGCCATTAGTTTCATTAGAGGAAAGTGAAAAAGGGGACAACGACGGGGCTCTTGCCCATCTGACACAATGAGGGCCTACTTGGGACCCTAAGACCAACGGGCACAAACACCACCTTGCATATCTGATGCCTTGAATGTCTGGTTGGGCCAACTGAAACAGGAGGTGTCACCAAGCTTCCAGCCACCACAGGCAGAGCTTCCAATAGTGCCAAGGCCCACAGGAAAGGCACCCCTCGGTTCCATTAGCCGATGACTGGATGATATGCTCTTCACGTCGTTTAACCTTCATATAATTAGCTACGAGCCTCCTAGAGCGTTCTTGGTACTCAAGTTCATTATGTACGACAGGACGAGTGACCCATTTGATCATCTATGACACCATTGGCAGTTAATGACATTGGACATTGGAAACAACGTCCTACTCTAAAAAGTCTTTCCTACCAACCTCCATGGTTCGACCTTATCGTGGTTTCATCAGCTCCCTCAGAACTCCATCAATTCATTTCGCGATATTTATGAGGCATTTGTCGGCCACTACTTATGTTCTATATGCCAAAAACTGAATATAAGCACCTTACAGAATATTAAAATGCAAGAGAATGAATCACTGAGGGATTTCATGAAGCGATTTGGCTAGATGGTACTCCAGGTTGAGTCCTACAACATGGATGCGATTCTTTAAAATGAGCATAAACCCAAACTCTTTGTTCTTTGAATTGCTCGCCAAAAAGTCGCCACCTCGATAGACGACTTGTTTAGGGGGACGGATTAGTATGCTACACTCGAAGATGATGTTTGAGCAACTTCTCAACAGGTTTTGGTCATGAACAGACCAACAAAAAATAATAAAGTTGGAAGCTCAAAGCCCCCGAACAATCAATCCAGACAAGGAGGGCGAAAGTAGGACGAACGACAGAAACAGTAGCCCCTAAGGCTCACCTCGTTGGCTATCTCTTATGAGCAGCTCTTTCTGCTAATTCAAGAGCTACCCAAGTTTAGATGGCCAAAGTCGATCAAAACTGATTTGACTAGGCAAGATCGAAAGCGACGATGCTCCTACGATAAGGAGCATGAACATACCACGGAGTAGTGCAAGAATCTACACTACCTAGTAGAAGAACTCATTAAAGCCGGACATCTTAAGCAATACGTTCATGCCCCTAGCAGACGAGATGAAACAGAGGTAACCAAATGGGCCCCTTCATCTCCTGCAGCACCTAGAGTGGTTATTAATTATATACATGGAGGACCCGTAAATGAAAAATACCACTCCAAAAGGCAGAGACGAAGGCTATTTCACGCAGCTTCTGTAAGGAAGAGAGTACATTTTGTTTAGTGTTCATTTATTGATAAAAGTGTCCGGCCGATAGACGGACCCATTACCTTCCCTCCCATTAACTGAAATCGAGTGATCTTGTCGCACAAGGATGCCCTGGTCTTAACATTTGGAGTCAACTATTTTGATATGCGTAAAATTCTAATAGATCCGGGAAGCTCTATCGACCTCTTGCAAATGTCAGCCTATAGGCAAATGGGGTATTCTCCATCTGCTTTAGAAAAATCTCAGCCACATCTTGATCGGCTTCAACGGAGCATCAATAGTCTCTTTGGGCAATGTCGTTTTTCTTGTCTAAGCTAACCTGGTCACCTTAAATATTCGTTTCTCAGTGGTGGAAGATTTATCACCCTATAATTCCATTGTGGGACAAGTATGGCTTCACAAAATGAAAGTTATCATGTCTACATATCATCAAATGGTGAGTTACCTTACTGAGGCTGGGCAAATGGACTTACTCGACAACCAACTAGCCGCCCAACAATGCTACCAGGTGACTGAAGAAGCCAAACAAACAAACCTAGTTGGAAATGAACCCGAGTTGTCAAGTGGAAAGAGCCAATAGCAATTATTAGATGAAGAAGGTCATATGACAAGTGCCAACTCTTTGCTAACGACGAAGAAGCATAGCCACCTAAAAGCCTTGCTTCGTCAAAATGTGGATATCTTCGCCTAGACCCATTTAGATATGTTAGGAATCAACCCTTCTTTGGTTGCTTATAAATTGAATATTCTCTCAAACATGCATCTTGTGAGCACAAAGTCCAAAGCTTCCACCCGGATCGCCAAAAGATAATTTTGGCGGAAGTTAATAAGCTATTAGCAGCAGACTTTATCCAGGAAGTTACCTATCCAAATTGGTTGGCCAACGTTGTGGTGGTCCCAAAGAAAATAAGAACCTGGTGAGTGTGCATGGATTATATGAACTTAAACGATGCTTGCCCAAATGATAGCTTCCATTTGCCTTGAATTGATCAAATTGTTGATTTACGTCTGGGAATGAAATGCTCTCTTTCCTAGATGTTTTCTTCGATTACCACCAAATCCCCATGTTTTGTCCTAAACAAGAAAAAACAACCTTCATTATTCCTCATAGATTATATTGCTATAACGTTATGCCTTTTGGGCTAAAAAATGTGAGAGCAACATATAAGAGATTGATGACAAAAATCTTCAAACCCTTGATGGGATAGACAGTTGAGGTGTACATTGATGACATAGTCGTCAAAAGTAAAACCCACGTAGAAGACGTTCAGCACTTGGAAGAGCGTTCGACCTAATGCGGAAGTATAATATGAAACTTAACTCGCTTAAATGTGAGTTTGGCGTTAGCGCGAGTAAGTTTCTTGGTTTTTTGGTGACCCAACAAGGAATCAAAATAAACCCTGACCAAGTAAAAGTTGTGCTTGAAATGCTCATTCAATCCACTAAGAAGGAAACGCAACGAATAATGGGTTGTCTCGTAGCCTTGGGCCGACTTATAGCCCAGTTCACTAATAAGCTCCATCATTTCTTTACTACTTTGCACGGAACCCAAACGTTTAGCTGGACTAAGGAGAGCAAAAATGTCTTTGATGCTATCAAGCAATATCTGATAGAACCTTCCATCTTAAGCAATCCAGAGATGGGCAAGGAACTATACATGTATCTTGTTGTGTTAGACTACGCAATTAGTGTTGTCTTGTTCTAACAAGCCCTAGAAAATTGGCAAAAACCCATTTACTATGTAAGTAAAACTTTGGTAGACATTGAGACCCATTATTCTCAAGTAGAGAATACGACGCTAACATTGCGCTTTGCTGCAAAAAAAAATCTGTCCATACTTCCAGGCACATCAAATGACAATTCTGACAAATTCCCTTACTTACTTAAGCCACTTACTAACTTTAAGATCAAAGGGGCGTGTCTGGACAAATCATTCAGACAACCTTTTGTGCAGATACCATAGTTGTCTACATCTTGAGTGATTTAGACGAAATTGTTGGTTGTGCCATTCATTTAGCTCTTCGTAGCTAAACAAAACCACCTATTTGGATTGTGGAACAACATTGTATTTAATTATTAAATAAAAAACATGATAAGATAATTAAAATTAACTAATTTATAATAATTTTATTTTAATTAATTTATAATATAGAATAAATAAAAGATAGTATATGTGTACATATATAATGTTATGTGATTAGTATAACATCAAAGCTCATTTGGTTTGTTGGTGAAAGCCTACAAGTTCCAAGTTCAAATTTCTATGCATACATGTTTATGATGGAGTCTCATATTCAAATCTTTACACATGCATGTTCGGAAGGAATGATAGTGTGCAGCGAACAAATTGTGACATTTCAAATCTTGACTATAGATAACACCTAAGGGTTGAATAGATGCTTTTTTAAATCAATTTAAAATGATAACTCACAAATGTTAAAATACTCCACTAATTTTTCACTATTAAGGCTTTTCTTTTCAAACTTATCAATATGCAATCAAATACACATGCAAGAATGGATATACCAACACTCTTACATATGCCAACACTCTTCCAATAAAATAGTCAATGCAATTTATCTACAAGTGAATCATTACTCTCCAACTAAAATATACAAGACATTTTTCATCTATTCAAAAATACATTTTCTCATATCCATTAATATCAACACCAAATACGAAATTATTTCATATTATTCCAAACCTTAAATGATCCCATTTGAACTCATTTACATCAACCAACATAATAAATCAATTGAAATTTCATATATTAAGGTAAACTAATGAAAAGATGAGATAAATATAAAGATACACTAATACAAAGATTTAACATGAAGAACCCCCAAATAGAAAAAAACCATGGGTCTACATGCAATCAAAAGTATTTACTATGAAGAAAATCAACAATACAATGATTTACCTAACGCAATCTTTTAATCCTCTCCCAAACCACTTGTTCTCAACCTTCAAAATTTGTTACCCCACTTTCTTCTTCTAGGGCATGGTTAGAGTCCATACCAAATTTGATCTTAACCTTTTCTTGAGTCTATACAAGAAGAAATTTGGGTTTTACCCCAAAAATAGTGAATATGGGAGTAGAGATGAATCCCATATTAAATCAACCCATTTTGAATAAAATAAAATAAAATCTTATTGAAAAGATGATTTTTCATTTTAGAACTCATAAAATTTTCTTTCAAATCGAATACTCCCAAAATAGGTAAAAAAAACTTGAAGTTCAAGGAAAGATACCTAGCTCTTAAAGCCATTAAGTACTCTTCTAGAAATAGAGCTTAAATATTAAGGTTTTAAATTCCATTAAATGGTTCAAATATGTTTGAAAATATGAAGATTTCGTAGATGTGACCAAATCTTGATCGATCTTATGAGATTGTGAAATTCTAGGTATGACAGACATTGTTACCCTTTAATTTAATCGATTAATAATTGATTCAAATATTTTAAACACAAAATTTGTCATCTTTAATCTTCAACTACAATTTTCAATAAAAGAATAAAAGTTTAAAACTTAGTTGATCAATATTTAATATCATTTATTACCTAAAAAATGCATACCATCTCTTCTACCAATCTTCAGTTATAATCTATTTGGAATGACAATAGTCCAAGGGAGGATTTAAAGCAATTGGGCTAAGAAAACACAAAGAGAATTGAAAAACCCGGAAGTCTAGTAGGATAACCTAAAGAGAGGGGATGAGAGGATGGATGAGTGTATTTAAAAATTTAAACAATTAGTTGTTCTAATTGATTAATTAACCACACACGACCATCCAATAAATCAATTAGCCAAATCCAGAGAACTTGTTCACTATTTCTTATGCAACCTTGCATAGTTACCAAAATGTTCTTATGCACAAGAACGGACTAAGAACCAATTCAATCCTCATAAACCATGACTTAAGTGACTTGAGCCCACCAAGGCTTGGGTCACTTAATTTAGCCCAAAATAGGTCCTAATTGCTTAATTAACCACACAAGGCCATCTAATAAATCAATTAACTTGATCTAGAGAACTTGTTCACTATCCCTTGTGCAACCTTACATAATTACCAAAATGCTCTTATGCATAAGAATGAACCAAGAGCTAATTCAACCAAGGCTTGGGTCACTTAATCTAGCCTAAAATGGGGCTTAATTGATTAATTAACCATATAGGGTCATCTAATAAATCAATTAGCCCAATCCAAAGAATTTGTTTACTATCCCTTGTGCAACCTTGCATAATTACCAAAATGCTCTTATGCACAAGAATGAACCAATAGCCAATTCAACCCTCATAAACCATGCTATCATGGTAAATGAGCTTAAAGCGGGGACCATTGAGACTTATAGGAGTATTGGTTTCCTCAGAATCCAATTCTGAAGTTGATTCAATATTCCACTAAAGAGAATCAACTACATTCCAGTATCCTATGTAAATAACAACAAGATGAAACTTGGGGTCCATGACCTACCATCCATTATATGCAGACTCCTCATGAATTGGCGTCCGTAATCTAATAAGGTAGTGTTATCACCTATCAAGATTCATTTTCCAATTCTTGAGTTACAAATCTCACTTATTATGTGATCAATTAACATACTCTAACTCTAAGGAGTATATGCCAAATTTCCACTAAAAGAAATGCTATGACCATAGTCTTCTAGATCATGTCATTTGGATCACCTAAGGAGATACACTGTCTCAATCCATGAGATATCATGGTGCCTTTATTGAGAATACCTATTGTCATCAACGTCCATCAACAATGACCTAATCCATAGGGATATATGACCACTTTTGGATCCCACCCATAGATGAAAGCCTCATGTTAACTTTGGCACAAGCTCAATATCCTCTCAAGGTTGAGAGTCCATGTAATATAGTGGCTTAGTGAATCATAACAATTGATAGCCTTGTGTCATGATTCACTGTAGGTCATGTCTAATGTGCATCACATGCACAAGTACACTTATCATGAGAAAACCATCCTAATAGTCAAGACAAGTTATTCCTCCAATTAGAAGGTAGTATACTACAGTCTCAAATGGATAACCTAAATCTATGAACTAACTATGGACAACTCATCCATCTATAAGGAACCCATGACTTGGATCTACTGTGCAACTCCTAATGCACTCTAGTCATGTACAATGTAAGTGAAGTAGGGTGTGTATGCTTAAATAACCAATTAATACAAATAAGATATTTAAGGGAAGCCAAGAAACATAAATAAATAAATTTATGAATGAATCTCAATCTGTTACATCATGTCATGATTTCTAAGGCTCAATTCCAATAATCAAGTTACATAGATTTACCTGGTCACTTTACTTTAAAGACTTACTCTCTAATACCTACAATTTAATCCATGTCCACAATGCAACAACCTTTGATTGCTGTAATGAATACACTTTAACCTCATTGAAATGATGAAGATCTTTAACTCAAGATTCAAAGCTTGAATTCTTTGAATGAAAGATCGAAAATGGTGTGGTTCGTTAGACGTTTTCCTCAATAAAACCATCTTTAAATAAATTAAGGTTTTTTTCCCCTTTTAGGGGTTATAGAGAGGTATTTATAGAAAAATAACTTGAAGAGGTTCGATATCGATAGGTTTCCAAATCTAATTTACATGAAATTCAAAAAAATATTCTTCAAATCTTAGTAGAAAATACATGAGCACTCGAGTGCACTTAACCACTGCTTGAGCGCCTTGGGTACTTGAGCGGTTCCAACACTTGAGCGATCCCAACACTTGAGTGTTGTTGCCCACTCGAGCGTTCCTTATTTCTTTTAACTTTTGAAAAAGTCAAATTTTGTTGATTAAAATATATTGTTCCTCTTTATACCTCATAGGAGCCTAACTTGCCATAAACCAAACCTTTTTAGACATACTTGCAACTTCTCGATTGGATGAACAATAACCCTTGATCTTTAATGGATAGCAAGTTACTAGCTAAAAAGACTTTTATGACCAAACAATAAAATGAACAAAATTGCTAACATACAAACAATTATAAAAAACTTTACCTCAAGTTTGGAAGTCCCAAATCTATTTCATTAAGAGAAGATTAAAACTAAAGTTTCTAAACATCTCTAATACTTAAGATCTTCCACCTTGGTGACTCTACCTTAATTTTGGGACTCAACCGGTGGAAAGGTTTGGGAGGGTAAAGGCTAGGGCTTTTTTTTTTCTTTAGACGGTGGAAAACAACTACCTAGAAACCCTAACCCTTAAAGGTTTATTTATAGGACTCCCTATTGGGTTTAAGTGATTTAAGCCTACCAAGGGCTTTGATGCTCGAAATTGGTCCTAATTGATTAATTAATCTCATAGGATATTCTAAATAATCAATTATCCTAGTCCAGGGACTTTGTTTACTAACCACTATACAACTTGTGTAATTATCAAAATGCTCTTATACATAAAAGTGAACCAAAAGCTAATCCAACTCTCATGATTGTGCCAACAAGGTATATGAGTTAGAGCAGGAACCACTAGGACCCATAGGATAGTATTGGCTTTCTTAGAATTAAATTCTAAATTTAATTCAATATCCCACTATAGAGAATCAATAATACTCCAACACCCTATTTAAATAACAATGAGACTCTAAATGTTAAGGTTTGTGATCTACTATCCATTGCATTCAATTTCTCTATAAACTAGTGTCTATAGTCTAATAAGATGAAAACTATTAATTTTTTAAGACTACTTCTACTATTTTTGAGTTATAAATCCTCACATCATGTGTTCAACTGACATATCTTAGCTCTTTAAGAGCTTATATCAAGTTCCACTTAAGGAACTATTATGACCATAATTTACATGAACGCATCTCCTTAAGATCACCTAAAGGGCACTCTATATCAATTTTATGAGATATCATGGTGTTTTTATTGAGAATACCTACTATTATTAGCTTCTATTAATAATGACTTAATCTATAAGGAATATATGATCAGCTTATGATTTCACCCATAGGTAAAACCCACTACTAACTTTAACACAAGCTTGGTATTCTTTAAAGGTTGAGAGACAACACAATGAGCAGCTAGGTTGATAACTTGATAGTCTTATGTTAAGACTTACCATGGGTCTTATCTAATGTGTAACCATACATACTAGTGCACTCAACATGAAAAACTCATTCTAATGACCAAAATCGGTTATTTCTTCAATTAAAAGGTAATGCAAGATGATAAATTGTTCACAAGCAGTTCATGAATTTAGACAATCCAATAGAGGTGATAATGTGGTCATATATCTCTAAAAATTGGGTCACTATTAATAGAAGTCGATAGCAACAAGTATTCTCAATATAAACACATGATCTCCCATACAATTGAGATAGTGTGTCTCTTAGGGTAATTCAAAGGACATGTGATCATGAAATCTATGGTCATATTAATCCTTAAGTGGAATATGACATATGTTCCTTGGAGATAGAGTTTGTTAGTTGATTACATAATAAAAAGATCTGTAACTTAAGGATTGGAGAGGTAATCTCGATAGCACTACCTTATTAGATTACAAACACTAGTTCATGAGGAGTCTGCATGTAATGAATAGTAGGTCACAGACCTGACCTTTGTCTCATTGTAATTTCATAAGATACTGGTGTGCAGTTGACTGTCTTTAATGGAGTGTTGAGTCAACTTCAAAATTGGATTATGAGAGAGCTAATATTTTCTTATGGGTCCTAATAGTTCCTAATTGAGCTTCTATTTAATGGTGGCACACTTTGAGGATATTTTGGATATGTAATTCATAAGTGTGCATAAAGGCATTTTGGTAAAAATATAAGGTTACACTAGATCTTATGAATTGTCTTTTTGGATTGGTGGATTGGACTAATTAATTAATTAGGACTTTAAGTAGGCTAGATTAGGTAACCTAAACCCAATTTAGGCTCAAGTCACTTAAGCCCACAAGGAGCCCTAGATAAACCTCCTTACAGGTTTAAAGTCCAGGTTTTTGTCATTTTCACTATTGTCTTCTAATGGGAAAGAGAAACCTTAGCTACCCTTTAGAAAAGGAGACATTCATAGTAAGCTAAATTTTGGAATTTAGAGAGAAATGCTACCCTTTAGAGAAAGAGAAGCCTTAAATTTACCTTCTTAGTATTTTTTTGGAATTTATTTATGAAGACAAGTTATTCTGGCAATATGTTGAATTTTGCATTTTAATTGATCTAAATGTTTAATGCATAATAAATGGATGTTTCATAACTTATTGTCCATTGTTTTATTGTGATATATCATATATGATAGGAAGGTTGGCTTTTTAATCTATTTATTTGGTCAAGTGATGCTCTTAGGATCTTAATTTAAAATCTCACTTATAATGCTCCTATTCTAATTAGTTGGTTACACACTTATCACAATATTTGTTTCTTCTATCTTATATTTATCTAGGAGAAGTATGCATACCTTGAATGATAATTGAGTGTCCTTATGAATCCATGTTCTTTCTTTATGCTATATAGATACCATGCACGTTAAGTTTAGTTCTCTTAATCACTTGTTACTATCTTTTATCCTAACCTCTCTATTCGTATTGAAAGTGCATTATGTTTAGGATATGCTATCTAGGTACGTTTTCTATCTTTCACTTTCAAATTCTATGAATATGCATGTTTGTGTGAACTATACCCATGTTTGACACTGTCCTTGATTGTCTTGATATTTGTTTGATTTTCTTTGATAAGATGCATGTTAGATGTCTTGTTGTTTGAACTAACTTTGATATCTTATGATAGCACTTTAAGTCGCGGTCCAAGTACGTACCTTACTTTTTTCCTTTATGATTGTGACTTGAAATGATTGTTTAACATGCTTAATGTGTTGTTAGAATCACCTTCAGCCCTTTTGGTACCCTAATTCAATTAATTAATTGTCACATTTCCCTCAACCAAGAAAGTAGAGACTTTTTAAGGCTTAATGGGTGGACAGCTTTTAAAGGTATCTTCCCAATAGGTAACCTGATTCTTGAACCTAGACTTAGGATTTTTTTAAAGACACACTTTTCCAAAAGTTTACGGACTCATTTTTTCTTAAGGTTTTAGTTTCTTTTTTTATTTTCCCTATAAAAAATAAAAATAAATGGTGACTCCAGTTTCACTTTAAAAAGTGAGTCTTGCTATCGAGATGGGATGCACATGAAAAATATAGGTCCACAAATATATATGATTTTCTCATTGTTGAATATATAATGGTGGATTTCCCTGATTATGGTGGATAGATTCCAAACCCACATTTGTAAGCCTTTACAAGGTTTTCAAAAAGTGGGAAGGTTACATGATGAGATTATACTTACCTTAGCTTTAGTTGCAAGGTTAACTATATAGGACAGTGAGAGTTTTTATATATTTTATGTATGATTCCATTATCACTTAGCCAAGTGATGAGAAATTGTCAGATCTCATGAATGAACCCAACAGTAATCAAACATTTGGCTTTTAAAGCCTAGGTCATGTTAATCTAAATAAGATCCAAATCCTATATAGGTGGTAAAATGACCAAGAGGCCCTTTATTGTTAAAAGACATAGAGCTAAGAAATGTTTAGAAGTAATGCTTAATAATGTGTTTGGAGCTTTTATTATTCATGCATAGAGAGAGTATGGGTACTTCATCGCTTTTATTGATGAATACTCTAAGTATTGTTATGTGCATAGGAAATTTGATGTCTTGGATAAATTTATTGAATTTACTGTGAAATCAGACAACCTATTGGGTAAACATATCAAGGCACTTTGATTAAATCAAGGTGGTGTGCCTAATAAGTTTGATTCTTTCCTTATGGAGCATGAGATTATATCCTAATTGTGTGCACTCAAGACTCTATTGCAAAA
The DNA here is from genome assembly GCA_030254885.1 of Vitis rotundifolia. Classification (NCBI taxonomy): domain Eukaryota; kingdom Viridiplantae; phylum Streptophyta; class Magnoliopsida; order Vitales; family Vitaceae; genus Vitis; species Vitis rotundifolia. The sequence continues at coordinate 12,339,037 of CM058157.1, forward strand.
TGGAGAGAGGAAGAAGAAATCAAACTTTAATAGACATAGTGAGATCAATGATGGTTCTTCATCATTTCCCACTTACTTTTGAGGATATTTGTAGGGTTATTACCTTTATAGTCAGGATCATTAGAAAATGTTTGTTGGTACAAATTTCAGAATTCTGATGAAGATTATATGATAAGGAATAAGATAAAGAGAGATATAGATTAGAAGATACATTAGAAGATAGTCCCACTTATGCATAGGTTACTATAGGTCCAGGGGTATAAAGACATACCATTCTCATTACTTTTAGTACACCAGTGTCTCATCATAGTGGGAGGTTTGTATCCCACGAATTATGATGAAGCAATCAGCGATGTTGGTGCTCATTCTTGGCAAGGAGCTATGATGGAAGACTTAGAATCTTTGTATTCTAACATAGTTTAGATTCTTGTAGAAGCACTAGAAGAGGAACAAAATCCATAGGTATAAGTTGGTCTACAATCGGAACAAATGAGTAAATGGAAAGCTTAAGTTTTATGCGGTTAGTCTATAGCTAAAAGTTATAGTTGGAAACATTGTTTCAACTATGGAAAACTTTTTCACCACTAATCATACTAAAATCCATCAAAGTACTATTGTCCATTTCGATGCATCCTAATTTTGAAATATAACAATTGGCTATTAAGAAATTGTTCTTGAATGGTGATCTTGAAAAGAACATCTATAAACCATACGGTTTCATAACAAAGGGCTAAGAGCACCTTGTGTGGAAATTGCATAAATCCATTTATGGATTATAGTAAGCATTTCACTCATGGAATAGGTGTTTTGATAAGATTATCAAGACGCATGGCGTAGACAAGCATGGTAGTGCTCTAAGATCTTGTAGGTAGATGACAATCTACTCATTTGAAATGAAGGATATTTTCATTAGTCAAGTTGGTTGTCTACTTGATTCTAAATAAAAATCTAAAAGGAGCTCAATATATTCTTAAGATTAAAATCCTTTAGGAATAAGAAAATTATGCTATATCACCTATACTAACAAGCATTTTATCACATGTATTATGCAAGTCTCTAAGAAGGATTTGCTACATTTTAGGTTTGGAGTTGTTTTTCCCAAGATCAGTGTCTTTGGACATCTGATTTGAGAAATCACCTTAAAGCGGTATCCTATTTCTACAATGGGCAGCCTTATGCATGTGATACTACTATGTGTTGGACCAAATATTTGCTTTACTATAGTAATGATGAGTAGATATTAGTCAAAATTTTGATTAGATTTTTAGGTGGATGTAAAGCATATACTCAAGTATCTTAGGATAATATGGTAATATATGCTTGTGAGTCTTTGTGATGAGTTGGTACACTTTAGGTATCAAGTATGTGTTCACTTTAAGTGGTATTTGTTGCTCTTTCTGAAGTAACAAAGGAAGTCATTTGGTTTAATATGTTCCTTATAGGAACTAAAGGTAGTTCCATTGGTTGTATCATCTAAGATCCTATTATTCAATAAAAATAGGACAATGACAGAGTCTAAAGAACTAAAGTACCATTAAAAGAGAAAACACATAGAACTGAAGTATTATTGTCTTGTGAGAGTTCAGAGAGGTGATATGATTGTGAAGCAAATTCTTTTTGCATTGCACAGTCTGCTTTCGAGGCTAGTAGGAGTTTGTTGGGATTGAGCTCCTAAAAGCAAGACATGATGTAACAAAGTTAGACTTGATTGTCCTTAGCTATCCTTTTTATGCATTGACATTGTTTTGAACATTTAACCTATATGTATTATACATGACTTAGGAGTATTAGGAGTTGTACAAAATATGCAAGTAATAAGTTCCTCACAAGATGATAAGTAGTTCATAGTCAGTTCATGGATTTGGGTAATCCAGTAGAGACTATAGTGTTCTACCTCCTAATTGGAGGGATAACTTGTTTTGACCACCATGATCTATTTTCATGATAAGTGCACTAGTGTGTATGGTTACACATTGGATAGGATTATTGAGAACCTTGGATTACTCTATTCATATGCCTTGGATCTCATAGCGTGCATCATCTATCCCTAGGCATCTTTAAATCTATCACAATGAAAAATAATGGGTTCAAAACTATTTTAGAATAAAGATTTAGATATTTGAAACTCATACATATGATCTGGATGTTCTCAAATCAAAATCCAACCAATAAAGAACATGTTTGAATAGTTTGAAGGTCTCACATACCCAAGATGTTCCGCCTAATGACTTAAACCACGATCTTGGCACTCCAAAGTGTGGGCTTTGGAAGGATGGAAACTTTAACTTTCTCTTTCTCTCTCTAGAGGTGGAAGATGACTAACTAAAGTCATTAGAAAGCCCTAACCCTTTAAAAGGGTATTTATAGGGTTGCCTATTGGATTTAAGTGACTTAAGCCCATCAAGGTTTCAGTCACTTAATCTAACCCAAAATGGGTCTTACTTGATTAATTAACGACATAGGACCATCTAATAAATGAATTAGCTCAATCTAGAGACCTTGCTCATTATCTCATGTGCAACCATGTGTAATTACCAAAATGCTCTTATGCACAAGAATGAATCTAGAGTCAATCTAACCCTCATAAACCGTGTCATCATGGTATAGAGCTCAAAGTGGGGACCATTGGGACCCATAAGACTATTGGCTCCCTCATAATCCAATTTTGAAGTCAATTCAACATTCCATTAAAGAGAATCAACTACACTCTAGTACCTTAAGTAAATAACAATAAGATGAAGCTCACGTCTGTGACCTACTATCCACTACATGTGAAACCCCATGAACTGTTGTTCGTAATCTAACAAGATAGTATTATCACCTATCAAGATTACCTATCAAGTTCATGAGTTATAGATCTCACTTATTATGTGATCAATTGACATACTTTACCTCCAAGGACCATATTTCAAATTCCATTAAAGGAATTACTATGGCCACTTATTTCATGATCACATGTTCTTTGGATCACCCAAGGAGACACACTGTCCCAATCCCATGAGATATCATGGTACCTGTATTGTAAAAATACCTATCACCACCAACCCCCATCAATAATGACTTTTGTTGAGAGTCCGTAAGGATATATGACCACTTTAAGGTCTCAACCATAAATCAAAGCTTCTTGTTGATTTTGACATAAACTCAATATCTTCTCAAGGTTGAGAGTCCATGCAATATAGTAGCTTGGTGAATCATGGCAATTGATAACCTTGCATCAGGATTCACTGTAAGTCTTGTCCAGTGTGCATCACATATATTAGTGCACTCACCATGGGAAACTCATCCTGATAGCCAAGACAAGTCATCCCTCTACTTAGGATGTGGTACACTACAGTCTCTATTGGATTGCCTAAATCCATGAATTAACCATAAACAACTTATCTACTTACAAGTAACCCATGACTTGTATCTTCTATACAACTCTTAATACATACAAGTCATATACAATGTAAAAGACATGAGTTGAATGCTCAAATCAATGTCAATATACCAAAAGGATAGCAAAAGGATAATTAAGTCTAACTTTGTTACATCATGTCTTACTTTTAGGGGCTCGATCCCAACAAGGATTTACTGTGAATCATGACATAAGACTATCGGGTTGTCATGATTCACCAAGCAATTATGTTGTATGAACTCTCAACCTTGAGAGGATATTGAGTATGTGCTGAAATCAACAGGAGACTTTGACTTATGAGAGAGACTCTAATATGGTCATATATCCCTATGAAGTGGGTCACTATTGATGGAGGTTGATGATAACAAGTATTCTCAATAGAAGCACTATGTATCTCATGAGATTGAGACAACATTTCCCTTAGGTGATCCAAAGAACATGTGATCATTAAATTTGTGGTCGTAGTAATTCCTTTAGTACAATATCTCTGAACTATTTTCAAAAAAAGTTACCAAACAAGGTTAAATTTTTTAAGTATAGTCATAAAGCCCTAAAGAGGTTTATATAAGCTTCTAGTGGGTTTAAGTGACTTAAGCTCATCTTGGACTTAGGTCATTTAATCCAACCATTTGGGTCTTAATTGATTAATTAAACCTATTTGGCTCCATTAATCAATTAACCCAACCCACAGAGACCATTCACAAGTTCTTATACAACTTTGCATATTTACCAAAATGTCTTTATGCATACATGTGAATAAAGAACACAACTAACCCTAACCCTTGTCACCATAGAACATAAGCTTGAGTAAGGACCATTAGGACTCATAGGAAAACATTGACTCCCTCATAATCCAATTTTGAAGTTGACTCAATATTTTAATACAAAGAATCAACTGCACTTCAATATCCTATGATATTACAATGAATTATAAAAACTCAGGTCTGTGACCTACTATCTATTGTATTCAAGCTCCCTATGAATTGGTCTCCATAATTTAATGAGGTGCATGTTGTCAAGCTCTAAAGATTACCTCTAAAGTCCTTTAATCTCAAATGTTCTTATTATCAACCAAAGGGACACACTATCTTAAACCCATGAAATATCATGATGCCTATATTGAGCATACCTAATGCCACCAACCTCTATCAATAATGACCCAATCCATAGGGAATAAATGATCATCTTAGGATATTAACCATAGGTCAAAGCCATTGAACACTTTAGCATAAACTCAATATTCTCTTAAGGTTAAGAGCTCACATAATAGTCTAGTAGCTTAGTAAGATCATGACTAATTGATAGCTAAAGTCATGACTAATTGTAGGTCTTGTCCAATGTATAACCATATATATTAGTATACTCCCATGGAAACATCATTTCGATGATTAAGACCAATCATCCCTTCAATTATGAGATAATACACTATAGCCCCAAATAGACGGTCTAAGTCCATAAACCAATAGTAAACAAATCATCTACTTGCAAGAAATCCATGACTTAGATCTTCCTTGCAACTCTTAATACCCCCAAGTCATGTACAATATAATAGATGTCAAGGTAGAATGCTAAAAAAGTGTAATGAATGAATTGGATAGAAAAAATTCGGGAAGTTGGAATCTTACTAATAAATAATAAATTCATTATTATTACATTATGTTATGATTTTAAGGGCTCTATTTGAACACCATACTTATTGTATTAGATGTTGAATAGTTTAAAGTCATTCCTAACTCTTTTTTTTAGCCTTATAAGAGAGTGTTTGTGTGCACCTTCTTCAGAACTTGCATTTCATTTTAGGGCATCTCAATTTTAGCTTTATCTTGCATCCATTTAAGCTTAAACTTGTACTAGGATATTTATTCTCATCAATTATAATCTATGTGAGGTAATTCTAAGTATAGGATCACTTGGAAAGCTTAAGAGTGGAATATCTCTTGAGAGAGTTCATTGGAATCATAATCAAAGGGAGATAGTTTGAAAACTTTATCTTTAAAAGTATTGTAGTTGTAAGGGTCTCTTGGAATCATAATCTAAGTATAAAACTTAGAAGATTAGGTTGAAAACCTCAAAATAGTGGAACCATCACCTCAATTGGCGCTTGATGAAAGTGGGCATAGGTTAAGTTGTGCAGAACCACTATAAAATCTTGTGTTTACAATTTCTCCATCCCTTTTCTCTTTATATTTGATTATTTATAGTTTAATTTGTCTCTCACATTCTTCATTGTTAAATTTGTAAAAAAGAAAAAAAAAAATCAACACCCAATTCAAACCCAGCTCCTTAGGTGATTACCTTATAATGATTAGCACATAAACCAAATAGTTAAATTGAATCAATCAATCTCTTGTGAGCATTCTTGTCACATATATTTGAGTATTTGTCAGCTAAATTATTTCTAAAATGAAGCAAAAAAAAATGACAATGATAGTATTCTTATTCCATGGGAAGGATTTCATCTCATGGCCATGATGAAAAGTTTATTTAGAGTGAATTTGAAAATGATTAAAAGTGTTTTCTAATACTTGTAAATATTTTCTTATAAAAATTAGAATATGATTGACAGTAATTCTAAAAAGTATTTTTTAATATTTTTAACACTTGAAAATATTTATTTTTTAAACATTAAAAATAGTAGAAATATTAATCAGAATTACTGTCAAACACACTCTTAAATATTTGACAAAATTTCAAAGTCATCTCTAAAATTCTACGGAATCACTTAAAGTGATTCCTATGTAATCATTTGATTTGTTATATAATAGTTATAAAAAATACTATCAAAGCACCAAAAATATTTTTAATGAAAATATTATTAACAAAAGTATTACAAATAAGAGCATCTTAATAATAATCGCTCCCAATTAGAAAAGTGGAGTAAATGATTGATGGTCCTGGAATGATTCTTCTTTGGCTTGTAAGTAGTGTAACGGACGTTTAGGCCTTTTTCTTTTATAATTGAAATTCCAAATTGAGATCATTCGAACAATAATGTAAATTGTGTTGGATCTTTTATAATTGGTCCTGGATGAACAGGGTTGGATCTGTTCCATCCCAAATGATTATAAACAATTAAAATTGTATATAAATAATGTAAAATTTAAAATATTTCATTATCATGATTTAATATAATAATGTTAAAGATAAAAAAGAATGATTATAACATTTTATTAAATTATGATTTAATAATTTTTTTTATTCAATAATTGTTTCAATTCTAAAAACATTGGTACATGGGCTTGTGTTCTTGTTTGCATTGTTTAAGGTTATATTTGGTTCCTGAAAAATTTAAGAAAAAAAGTAATATAAAAAAAATAGAGAGAAAAAGATTGAAAGGAAATGTTTTTTTTTTAAATTCATTTCACTTATTATTATTATTATTATTATTATTACTTTTTATATAAAAATTAAATAATTATAAAATATATAAAATTTTAATTAATTTTAATTATATTTTATTTTTTTTCATATTTTTCATAACAAAATTTCTTAATATATTTATTTTTCTTTTTATTAGTACTAGAAAACCAAACGTAACCTAAAAGATTTCCATCCTCTCTTCACTAAGTATTCCTTTTGAAAAATGAGTGGACTCCACGAGCAACACTAGAAATATTCATTTTCTAATGTGGATACCAACAACAAAAATACAAAACTTACAATATGTTTTAAATAATATTCCAATAGTATTTTAAAGATTTTTTTTTTATCCTATATACAAAAACATAATTTTTTTTTTTTTAAAAAAAATGTATTTCCACACACTCAATTAAAATTAATTACAAAATAAATATTCTTTAAAAATATTTTATATTTCATATACCTACCAATAAAAGGTAATACTTAAAATGATCAAATGTGATACTTATATTATTAAAAGGTAGTATCTAAATTATCAAAGGTAATACCTTTAACCAAAAAGTGTATGATTAAAGGTACTACAAAATCTACATTTAAGTTTTTTTTATTAAATTAATGTCTTATAAGAGATGAGAATTTTTGAAAAAAAAAATGTATTTTCACACACTCGATTAAAAATAATTTAAGTTTTATGTACTTATCGATCAAATGTACCTAAAATGATAAAAGAATGTATTTATATCATTAATAGATAAGTACTTAAATGATCATAGATAGTACTTCAATCAAAGTGTATGAAATATTAATTGTTTTGAAATAGTGGCTTAAAATTTGTATTTTATAAAATTAGATTCGTATACTTTAGTTTTTCAGCACGAGCCCATGAAAACACAACTTTTTCTAAAATTTTCAAATATAAAAAACTTGTATGTGAAAAGTGAATTCAAATATAAAAACTTTTAATGTAAAAGTGAATTGTAGTTTTTAAAAATTAGTTCAAGTAAAAATAAAATAATTGATAAAAAATATGTATTTTAAATAATTATTTTTTCATAATATCTTTTAGAATAATAGTTCTTTAAAAAAATAAATAAATCACCTATCCTAGTTACTTACCCTGCACCCATCCGCTGAATTTATTCAACAAACATTTTGAAAAAGGAGTCCTACCAAGATTAAAATTAGGGTTAACTTTCAAATTTCAATACAAGTTTCCATACAAAAGGACACTTCCCAAGGATTAAAACAAAGTCCCATGCCTTGGAAGCCATTAAAATACCAATGCCCATTGCCCATTGCCCACTGCTTCATTGTACCAAATAAAGCCTCTACTTTTCTAAACATCTAGGCATGGAAAGTGGAAGCATGGAGGGCAAAAAAACACCTAGTAGAGAACACAGGCCTGCCTTCCAAACTCTTTTGCCTTTTCCTTTTTCCCTCAAAGCTTGCCTGCCATCAAGGAAGCATGCCACAACTGGTTACTACTTCCTAGGTTCATAAAAGCAAACCACCATGTTTGGAGCTCAAAAGACTGATGACTGAAAAATGTTGTTAGAAATCATTTTATTTTCTTTAAAATAGAAATTTGTTTTTCAAACTCGAATTCGCTCTATATCCTTCCATCTCTAAAGTAATTTAGATTGTCCTCTCACATTCAAAACTCAACACTTTGTTTTCTAAACTTATTAAAAAATAATAATTTACCTCTAATCATAAACCTGGTATAAAATTATGAAAATAAATTTTCTTTTTTGCACTCTAATTTGAATATTGGTTCGAATTTAGAAAGTGATTTCAAAATATAAAAATCACCGGTTTTAATTTTTTATTTTAAAGAGATATTTGTATGATTATTCTTCATTTTTACATGCAATTGCAAAATACCTTTTTTTACATTTCAATCTTATTTCTCCGCTAAATAAATTATTCATTGGTTTTTTAATAATTTTGAGGAATGAAATATTAAGCAAAAGAATGGTTTTGGAGGAAATAAAGTGTAAAATATGTTGAAGTGGAGAAGGTAACGTATATTTAACTCATAATATTTTAATGTAATAATTATTTAAAATATGTTTTAATTATTTTTATTTACTTTCTAAAAAATGTTTTAAAAAATAATTGTACAAAGATGAAAAATGATTGAAAATAAAACATTACAAATGGAAGTTACTTTAAGAAATATTTGAAAATTCAAAATGCAAGACTTTTGTTTAGAGAAAAAAAAAAACAAAATGTTTTTAAAAAATTATTCTCAAAAATTGTGTTTTAAAAACTGTTTTCAAAAGTTACCAAACATGCCTTGTAATCCATCTGCTTCCTAGTAATCTCATAAAGGAAAGATCAGTGCTTATTTTCATCAAGAAAATGTCAATGAAACACAACCACAATATGCATAACCTTCGGTTTCCATAGGGAAATGAAGATGGTGCAAACACAGAATCAACTGAAAATATACACAAAAATATGGACAATGATAGCAGTTCAACCTCAAATGTGAAATCACATGCTTATCATTCTTGACATTTTGCACCTGAAACCTATAAAAATATACTTTTCCAATCAACTTCATGGGGTGTCCACAAGAAAATGGGTACAAGTACCTAACAAGGGGCCTAATATTTGACTAGAAAAGTCCAAATCCACTTGTTTGTGCCCCAATTCAAACCTAATAAAGTTGGGAACTAACACAGAGGCAATAGGGTAGAGTTTAGGAGCATGATACATGAGCCTGATCCTAATGCCTTTATGGCCTTTTCACCCACCTAAACTAAAGCTTTTTCCATTGATATTTGAAGAGTAAACCTGTGACTAGAAGAGATAAGAAAGCACAGTAAAAAGACCAAGGAAACTATCAATGGGGAGTTGATTGTGTGCTTGTGTGTTAGCTTATTTATGCTTGTTCATGGAAGTGCAGTTATTCCTAGTACAAATCCTTCCGCAAGTCCCTTGATAAGTAGAACTCATTCATCAGCAAGAAGGATTTAGGATCACTCAAAAATTTTACCAGCAAGATGTAGATGAGAAAAATCAACATATGATACAACTATCTACTCAATCATCCAATTCCTAAACCACTTTGTCAAAATGGTCATTTGTCTGTTAATCACTTATGAAGGAAGGAGGAATAGCCTACACCTATCCCAATGATAGTGTATGTGAGAGGTATCAAGGAAATGGTGTTTTACCTGATGCAAAATGATGTATGGATTTTGTAAATAAAAAACAGACCTTCTAGGTAGATGCATAAAAGCAGAAAGAGGATACTCCTAAGATTTAGCTTTTGCAGTAATACACAACCCAATTTTCACTTTACGAGTTCTTTTACTTTCTTCTTTTCCCTTTCTTTGGTGGGTCAAATGGGGGAGCGGGGGACTCGCAGTTTGCATGTGTGCATAGATAACAGCATCATATAGAAATATTTTTTCTTACACAGGGGTTCATATTTGGTGCTTTTGTGCTTTACAAAGCTGGTGCCCATCCATGGAGAAAGAATAAAGAACAAAGATCATTTGAACATGGTAAACCCAGACAGACAAGCAAGGAGTAGTGAAGGACAATGGATTGTTAACAACAAAGAATCCAAAAACTCTCAACACATTTCAACCCCTTTGAATATGAGAAGAGAGATACACTCTAGCCTTCTCATCAAGGAGAAAGAAAACATCTTCTGTACAAGTACTCCTATCAAAACCTGAAAGGTTTGGTTAAATCAAGGCAACACCCTACAGTTGGTGTTCAAATTCATACATCTTTCAACAGCTTGATTGTCATAAAATTATGTCTACAAATTTCAGTAAACTCTCATGGACCATATACAGTAAATTAATAACGGATACAAATCAAATAGTAACATTTGAAAATTTAACTTTGGATGCCAATGGATCTCACAATTTTCCATAACCATATTGATTTTATAACATGAGCAACACAGACAAATGTATGAGAGGAATACTAGAAAATATATAAAGCCACAAGAGGCTAAGTGAACACAGGCTTTTGAACATTGAAAGGAATTAGACGAAAGCATTCACAACGGTTTCTGAAGCCAAAAGAAGGGTAGGAGGATCTGCTAAGACACTAAGATCCTTGTCAGAGTCATGAATCAAATCACCATGTATAAAACAACAGCTATTTGTTGCCTAGAATACTAGCTGAAAACAGAAACATTAACTTGTCTAACAAATTCTGAGAACTGCGACTGAAAAATGCAATATCGACTCCCTGTACCAGGTTGACCCAGAATAATACAGACAAAAACTCAACCCCAGAAAATAATGGAGTGAGATGAGAGGGTCGCAACAAGAGTACTGTAGAAGACTTATCTACTCAGCCTTTGGTTCTCATGATCGTGATACTGCCTTTCCCTCCTTCAGTGCGGATTTTAGTTTTACCAACAACAGGCTTCCCAGAAAAAGCTGAGGTAGGGTAAGAAACAGATGGATCTTCATTACTTTGCTTTGATTTTGACGGTGGTGGAGTGCGGATCCGCTGGTTTATGTCTTTCAGGGTAACATCTCCATGAACCCCACAGGGCTTAATGAAGGCAAATGGATAGGCGATAGAAGAAGCTAACTTTGTGGGAGTGCGCATGTAAGACTTCCTACCTAAGTATGCAAAACACAAAGCCTGAAATAATTAGTCTAAACTTAAATATGTTTATAATGAATATCGACAACAGAACAGGGTATAAAGATGTTGCTATTCCTTCTAATGCTATGAGCTCCTACTTGAGAACATGTCAGTACAAATGTTAATGACATAAGTTACTCCTTCTGCATCTCCTTTAAGCTTTGCTCACTCATGGGTGCTTTTTGATAAACAGGTCACCTCAAACAGGAAGCCATACATTATCATACAAGACTAAGTCCCAATGGTTTCTTATTAGATTTTAGGTGTAATTAAGAAACACCATGAAAAGAAGATTGAGAGCAGAAGAAAAACCTTTGAAAATAACATTCCGAGGAGTTCGAGTAGCACGTTCTTGCACCATATTAGCTTCATATTCGGTTGGGATGTTACAGAACTCTAAAACAATGGACATATGATCCACACTTTAAAATGTTGGATAAATGGGAGAAAAAATATAAATGGAAACAATGAGGAAAGAGGAAAAGAAGACAGGATATGCCCAACATAAGATTGAACTACAATACATCTTCAAGTACCTGTAACATCAATTTGAACATCAGATATCTCAGAGAGATTCCTGCATCCCACATATTGAAGCAATCAAACTACACTTGAATGGTGATTAAATTCAGAAGTTAAAAGTTGAAAGAAGCATACATGTCATCAGGGCTAAAATGCATCTCAGCATCATTAAAGCATTCGGCAAGCCACCCCTCAGATGAGTGGTCCAGACCCTCATAACCAGAGGCAGACATATTCTCTAACATATATTAGATTAACATTAGAAATCCCTGTAAACAGCCAAGATCATATTCACTATGGAACTTTCCAAGAGACTAACCCGGAAACCCCGAAACCCACTGAGATGCATCAGGTAGAGGCTCTTCAACAAAACTCTCCCTCTCCTGAACAGAGAATGAAAATCATAAATTTGGGGACTGTCCATGGCACAAATGAATATCACTTAGAGAACTCAATTTCTAACTCACAATAATAAGTAAATATCATTTCCAAGGCACTTGTTATCATGAAAGTATCAAAACTTGAATCAATGGGCTCAAGTCCAAAGCTAAACAAGGGAGGCTAAAGCATTATCCTTAGAAATCATATAAGCATTATCCTTACTTAGAAATCATAATTAGAATAAGTTCAATCCGGAGTATGGATTCATCTCATATATGCAAAATAAGTTCTATATCTAGCAAATTTCTAATGTAACATGTTTTTAGAACATTAAACATTTATCTGAAACTGACATTTGATTTCAGAAATGTGGATGACATTTCTTCACTGCAAGACGGTGGATGCATAACTTGAGGGTTGAACTGTAGCATTCGGCGCCTCTTTACTTGCGAACAAGTTTCTTTACACTCCACTGTTTCCTTGTTCATATTTCCTGGAATCCACTCTTTCAATTGTAAAATTGGAAAACAATGAAGTGCCAATATATCTAAAAGATAGAAAATCTCAAAATAATTTTGGGAAGAAAGAACAAAAGAGTCAAACCACCATCAGTAACATGGTAAGCCAAATCCCCACAAGCCTTAACCGGGGTTGTTTCATCGAACATGTAGGAAAGATCTTCTTCATTCTGGGTTACTCCATCCCACAAGCATTGGGATATGTCTGCTGAAACCAATATGATCCACTCAACATCACTAACTTCATCCTAGCACATGAAGTAACTAGTATATTAAAAACCACTGTGAGGACTTACCAAAGTTTGAATCTTTTTGGAGACAATAATCCTCTCCTTGCCATTGCCACACTTGATTACTAAATTTTCACAAAGAATAAATAAATAAAAACCATAAATAAACATATCCAATGTGGAAGAATTACACAAATTGTGGGATAATTGCATACCTAAGACTAAATTTTATCTTCCATTATTCTAAGGCTTGGTAATGTATGTATGCCATTCATTAATCTAAGAACTTGATTACATTTAATTTTACAACAAAAGCATATAACTTTTTGATTTTCCATTATAATCATTACCCATTTTCGCCAATGGCATGAATCTCCTCAGATCGACCCGACTCATTTTCCATGCTTGATTACAACGCCTGCCAAGAAAAAAATGAGGAAAATATTCATTTTCCTCCGAGAAAATGAATGAAAAATAAAAGCACTGAATGAAGAAGATGAAAAAAAAAAAAAAAAATGATGTTACCTCAACCCAAACTTGGCTCTTAAGTTTTCAACAGATCAACAAAATTTCACTGGCACCGTCCACTTCCCAATCAGATCAAACCCTAACAAATCAACATCTTCTAAAATAAAAAATAAAAAATAAAAATAAAAATATAAAAAGCATAAAACGCCCGTTTCTAAAAATCCTAAAAGGAATTTAGAAAAACATTCCACAAATCCACCAAAAAGGGTTCATTTTCTCAAATTTTAAAACCAAAAACCCAAAAAAAAACACAAAAAAAAAAAAAAAAAATATTATGGGAAACTACCTGTACAAAAGATATCAAAGTGAAGAGTAGAAAGTAATGACAGATCGCATCTGACGTCGAAAATCAGAGGAAAAATAAGAGCGGAGTCTGAGCAATGTGGACGGGAGCGTGAGAAAACTGAATAGTTTTTTTTGAGGGAAGAACGTTTATCCTAACGGTACCAAAAGCCACACCGCATCAGAGACAAAGAAAACAAAAGAAATGTGAGAACCGTAAAAATGAAATGTGGGGAGACAGGACTGAGAACTGTAAAATGAAATGTAGGGAAGACTGAGCAAGTTTATATGGCAAATAACTAAATATGGTCAGAGTAAATCTGTAATAAAATATTGAAGATAAAATACCATTAGTTGAACATGGAGATATTTTTGGGTCATATATGCTACCATTTTGCTACTTTTGCCAACATCTCATCCAATGAGAAATGTACACGTGGAAAATTTTCCAATTTATATATATATTTTTAAGATTTAATGATCGTCCAGCTTTGGAGTCAGATTAAGTGTTAATTAAACCCAAAATCCATTTAAATTTAAATAATAATTAATTAAAACTGATTTATTTATTAATCTAAATTAATTCAATTTGACATAGGTTGGACTCAACTTATCTCTAGAGCCGGTAGTGGACTTGTGAGTTCCATATTAGGAGCGGGCCGGTAGTGACTGGCCAGTGGTAGCGCCGTGGTGGGTCCGTTGCTTTAAAAAATGGAAAGATTTTTTTGTAAATTTAATAAGATTTTTTTTACTTATTTGAATAATTTTATTAAAAATAATTATACCCCAAGAAAAAATTTAATAAAAATGGCAGAAAAGTATTAGGTAAAAGCTCTATTTTATATTTTATGTATTAATATTGCCTTTTAAAAATTATGGCTTTTTACCTTGATTTAAACTTCTAAATGAAGCTCATTATAATAAATATTGCACCCGACTATTGAATCCATATGATTTTCCATGCTCTTGACAATCATTACCTTAGCTACATCGTTATGGATTAAAATAGCAACAAATTTGTAAAATCCATCAAAATAAACCTTTGCTATTAATTGAAATATTAAAAGAATAAATCATAATTTTATTATAGGTTGAAGATATTTATCCTTTAAAATTTGACGCATATTATGCTTTATTGCCTCATATTTAAAACTCAATACTTTGCTCCCCAAATTTATTAAAATGAAACAATGTACCCCTAAATTTATTTAAAAAATTAATATATAATTTGTTAGGTAAATAAATAATACTAACATTTGAAGAAAAATGACTTACATGTAGAGAAAAACATCTATTACTCAAGTTTGAAATCACCACACTTCCACCTCCATGGAAAAATTACAAATAGTCATACAAACATTTCTCTAAAATAAAAAATAAAAAACTAATAGTTACTATATTTTAAAAGCATTTGAAAATTTTCACTTCAAGATTGTTAATTCAAATAAGGTTTTACCCAATTTCATATTCATGTTTGAACCAAAGTATGAAAATTTTCAAATTTTTTATAATTTTGTATCGGGTTTGTAATTAGAGGCAAAGTGTTAGTATTTAATAAATTTAGGGGACAAAATATTAGGTTTTGAATGTGAGAAGGCAAAGTTAAAATACGTCAAAGGTTTAGGGGGTAAAATGTGTTTATCCCACCCAATGATCATAAATATTGAGCTTGATTTGAACTTCTAAATATGACAATAAATATTGCAACTGACGGTTGAATAAATATAATTTTCCATGCTCTTAACAATTTTTACCTTACCTACAATGTTATGAATTAAAATAGCAACAAATTTGTAAAATGCTTCCAAACAAACCTTTATTTTTAATTTAAATATTAAAAAAATCATAATTTTATTATTTATTGATTTTGTTTAATTGTTATCAATCAAATTCAAAACAAAACAACTTTCTTTATTGAATCATTGACATTTACTTTTGACACATCTAGAACTAAATTGGAGTTGAATATTGTAATAAACTATCCTTTAACATGTAGACATTATGTTTATTACATTCAATGAGTCATCACAGCTCTAAAACATGTACACAATTAAGAAAAGCTTACCATATACATTGTGAATTTAAGGTTAATCAATTAAGAAAATCACCCAAGAGGGTGTGGGAGGGTTGAATTGGGTTTTTGAAAATCTTTTCCAAGCACACAAAATTTAAGCAAATTAAAAAATAATAAATAAAGAGATAGAGTTAGAGAAAACACATAATGTTTCATAGTGGTTTAACACTCCTTGCCTACATTCACTCTCCTTAAGCTCCAACCAAGTGAATGTTCCACTATCTTTGAAGCTTCAATTAAGCTTCCAACGTTCTATGCTTGGATTTTGGCTCCAATGGGCGCTACAAAATCCCTTCAAGTATACCTTAACTTGAAGCTTTGAATGCTCATAACCTCACTTCAATAATAATGAAAAACACTCTCACCCTAACTTAATAAATGAACAAATACAAAGGAAGGTTAAGATGACTGACAAAGGTGTAATAAGGTGGTTTTCAAGCGATGAATCAATGCACCAAGTATAGAAAAGAGAGCTTTTAAAGAGTAACAAGTAGTTGGGAAGACGATTGTAGGTGTTCTCTATCTAATAAATGAAGTGGAACTCTTAATTTATAGGTTTCTAGCCTTGGACATCAAAAGTATAAAAAGGTAGCCTCATCCAATTAAGTTCAAGTTCAATCGATTGACTAGTTGTTGGGCATTAAATGCATAGTAGGTGACCATTGGGCCTTGACATTGCCTCAACTAGGAAAAACTTTTCTTTGACTGGGAAAAGTCTCTCCTCAACTAGAAATGCAAGCTCACTAGAAGAAAGAGAAGATTTTTCACATTTCTCAACCGGTCCTCAATCAGGAAGGCTTAATTGGTCAATCGATTCCTTGACTGATTGAGTTGGTTGAGCGACTTCCTTGATCGGTTTACCTATTTTGACTCGAAAACCTATTTTTTCAATTCTTTTTTCTTTTAACACTTAGGTAAGGTCTTTAAGTACCTTAGAAATTTAAATTTAAATTAAATTTGCCTAAGGTTCATGTGAGAATACTCAGGTTTTAATAAAAAAATCAACTTTAGTGCTTAAACTAAGTATTGAAAAATGCATGGTTTAACATGAAAAACATAGGTGCATCTATGTATTCACCTTACAAAGGATTCTTAGGCTTGAACAGTCTTTATGTATTCTTAAACTTGCATTGCTTTGATCTTTTGATGATTATCTTGAATTTTCAATTTAATTTCTCGCATAGAACTTGAAACTCATCTTGATTTTAGGTTATTAGTATACTACTCATAGTTTCTTATTATCAAAACGTGATTAGGAGAACCCCCGAGCTAACATGCATATAGTGTTAAGATTTCTACAATGCTCTCACTATATTTCATAAAATCGTAGGTTAGATAGATAAAGTCCTAGATTGAGGTTGAGATGAATAACGTCTCCATTGTGTTCCATAAGATTATGAAATAGCACAATAGAGTCTCATATTAGGATTAAGGATTATGGATAAACTTTAATACCTTTTGACTTTATTATCATTTTTTTAGTGGCTCATTCCCTTGTATGGGCATTATTTCGATGCGGGATTGACTTTGATGCTATTTGTAATGATTTGTTCCATCCATATATATATATGCACACACTATTAAAAATTTTATCAGAATCGATTCCCAATGTCGATGTAGGACCTTGTCTATTTGGTCTTGCAATTTGGCGAACCAACAAAGATGTTTTTCACCTTCAACCTAGTGGAAGACTTTATGTATAGAGTCTTGTAATCTTGTACAACACAACAATGATGTTGTTTACATTAAATAAGGAAAAAGTGTTTAACATTATATAAGCAAAAAAAAAAAACAAAAAAAGACTATATAGTATAGTAGGTTGGTGAATCATAACTACTTGATAACTAATATCATGATTCATTGTAGTTCTTGGTTTCCCTTTATCCCATAAGCATTAATTGGTTATCTGAGTATACACGCCTATATCTCATACATTATACATGACTTAAGTGCATTAACAATTACACAAAGGATACAAGCCATGAGTTCCTCGTAAGTAGATAAGTTGTCCATAGTCAATTATGGATTTGGGTAATCCAATAGATATTATAGTGCACTATCTCCTAATTGGAGGAATGACTAGTCTTAGCTGTTGGGATAAGTTTTTCTATGGTAAGTACACTAGTGTATGTGATGTACACTAGATAGAACCAAAGTGAATCATGATATCGGGCTATCAATTGCCATGATTCACTAAACTACTATACTATTGAATGGACTCTTAACCTTGAGAGGATATTGAGCATGTGTCAAAATCAATAGAAGGCTTTGACTTATAGATGTGACCATGGGACCTTAAGGTGGTCACATATCCCTATGAACCACTATTGATGAAAGCTGATAGCAACAAGTATTCTCAATAGAGACACCATGATACTTCATAAGATTGAGACAGTGTGTCCCCTTGGGTGATTTAAAGGACATGTGATCTAAAATACTATGACCATGACATTTCCTTTAGTGGAAATTTGACATATGCTACTTGGGACTAGAGTATGTCAATTGATCATATAATAAGTGAGATATGTAGTTCAAAAATTGAAGAGGCAATCTTGATAGATGATAACACTACCTTGTTAAATTATGAACACCAGTTCATGAGGTCTGCATGTAGTGGTAGTAGGTCACGAACCCAAACTACATCTCGTTGTTATTTATATAAGGTATTGGGGTATAGTTGATTCTCTGTAGTGGGATATTGAATCAACTTTAAAATTAGAATATGAGGGATTCAGTATTCCTATGGGTCCCAATCATCCCTACTTTTAACTCATATATCTTGTCGTCATGGTTTATGAGGGCTTGATTGACTCTAGGTTCACTCTTGTATATAAAAGGTGTTTTGGTAATTGCGCAATGTTGCACTAGGGATAGTGAACAAAGTCTCTAAATGGGCTAATTGGTTAATTAGATGACCTTGTATGGTTAATTAATCAATTAGGACCTATTTTGTGCTAGATTAAGTGACTTAAGCCTATGTGGGCTCAAGTCACTTAAATACAATAAGGGAATTCTATAAATACTCCCTTAGGGATTAGGGTTTCCAACATACTTGTGAGAGAACTATCTTTGACATTTAGAGAAAGATAGAGAGACAAGGAACTTCCCTTCCAAAGTCCGCTTTTTGAAGTGCCAAGGTCATGGTTTGAGTTATCGAGTAGAAGACTTTAAGTGTATGAGACTTTCAAAGTATTCAAACATCTTCTTCACTGCAAGGAATTGGTCTAAGAACATCAAAATCCAAATATGAATGTTTCTTCTTTAGTTCTATTAGTCTAAATGGTTTAAAAAGCCATGTTTCCGCTTAGATTCGTTCCTAGAAAAGCATAGGGTAAACCTATACTATTAGTCAATTGTCATAGTTTCCTCCACTTGTTTAGTAGAGACATTTTTTTGGTTTACAAGGGTGATACCCTATGATACCTTCTCAATAAGTAGTCTAACCCTCGGATCTAGACTCGATTTTTACAGAGTTTGCTTTTTCTTAAAAAAATAATAATAAAAGTCTCTTAAGATTTTATTTTCCCTTTAAAAATAAACAAAAATAAGTAGCGACTCCAACTTTTTATAAAACCAATTTTTCACAATACAAAATGAATCTCACCATCAAGTGGGGACACACATGAAAAATGCAAGCCCACACATAGTGCACTTAAAAGAGTACTCAAATTGCACATTTCTTAGGCGTTCTTAGGTAAATAGTGCACTTCCCTTAAGCACTTTACCAATTGTGTACTACTTAAGTGCCCTACGAAGAAAGCGCACCTTACTACCCCAGCTTACATAACATTCACAAAAGCACATTACAACAACCATGAGTACGTTATTTTTTATTAATAAGCTAAGCACACCTTAGCAACCCTAAGTTTGCAATTGTTCTTTAATAACACTACGCACCTCCCTAATTCATAAGTGCACACTTTTCTTCCCCATTTATGAAACGCACCCGACATAGCTTCTACTTTAGTGTATTGCCTTGACTGTTTCACCTTACGCTCATGCCAGACTAATCAATCGATTTTTTTTATTGTTTATTATGTCAAAACAAAATTTATAACCTAATTCAACTATGCTAAGGTAACTTTTGTCTGATCAAAAATGGTTTTTAGCAAAAGTTGTGGTAGTGTAATAGTTTTAGGTATCATCCATTGCGATGGATTATTTTCGATAATTATGGCTTGAATGGGGAAAAAGAAACGATTATGATAAAGTGAAATTGGGTTGACAATTCATGATCAAAAATAAAAAAAAAACAATGATTTCAAATTGGAAAGAACAATAAAATATAAAACAAGAAAAAATTAATAAGGAAAAGAAATTGTCAGAGTTAAGAATTTTCTAGAAAACAATCTATATGGTGAATAAGTGTTGAGATCTATTTTTCATCAAGTTAGATTGAAAATCTAAATTCTCATCTAAACCAAATTTTGATTTAGCTTTAAATCTAGATCTAATTTCTCTTCAAATTAAGTTATTTAATCCAAAAAATCAATTTAAAACCATATATTCAATTCATCTTAAATCATCTTTAATGATTCATACAATGCAACTATTCAAAGTCATTAAATCTACCTTTAAGAATTTAATGAATCTACCTAGTTTGTACTGTGGTAGTCATTCAAGACAATTTGAAGAGAAAAATCCCTAAAATTCAATTAATTAATCAATTGGATTAAATTACCTTTACAATTAAAGCTCATTTATTTAATTCACCATAGATCTTGCCTCTAGATCCTCCTTCCTTTAAGAAAAATGAGATTTAACTACTCATACTTGGAGATTTGGTCTCTCAAGGCATATTTGGCTAGTAAGAAAATGAAGGAAAATGAAATAAAATAGAGAATTCTATTATGAGAGAGAATCTCTAAAAAATTCTATAATCAAAAGTGGCCAAAAGCTTTTACATGAGAAATTCAAGTTTCTATATATAGGTCAAGGTCAAGTGGATAAGTAGCAACCTCTTATTTGTCTTCTAGAGCCTTCTAGATTCATAAATCTAGAGTTTAGCATCAAAATCACCATTTCGCGTGAACCTGGATCATTTTGCACTAGGAATATCATTTTCACACGGTCATCCAAAATTTAATTGAGCAGCAACAACAGTAGAGGGCTTTCTAGACCATTTTGCATGGCTATGCAAAATTTTCGCATAATCATGCGAATTTGCAATATATGATTTTTAAGCTTCTCTTCAATTCAATTCATATTTATTGTCACTCAATGCATTAAAATCACAGCTTGAAACAACTCTAAACCTCATAAAACATGTTAGTAATTCTTGCAAAGGCAACAACATATAAATTATGTATTTTTTATCAATATTACTCAAAAGATATGAAATGCATGACAATTGTTATCTATATTATGCTCTTTTTGAATAGTAATCATTCTTTCCAACCAACACATTGCTAGTCCTTTAGCAATGGTATGACAAAAAGAAAGAAAAAAAAAATATTCAAAAAGAAATCATAAGTCACATAAGCAAATCAGTTCGAAAATATTTTTGAAATTTTCATAGCATAAATGGTTGATAAGCAAACATACCTCACTATCCATAGGTATCATCAAAATCCTAATTTATTCACTATCTTTAATAAAAAGAATATCATGCAAATCAAAGTATTAAAGACATATCCATTTACAATCCACAAACAATATTTCCAAATAAGTCTTGAGTGTAATTAAGTTAGCCCTTAAATATAGTACTTAAAACTAATCCTCCCTCCAACATAACTTAATACATCTCAATCAACAAAAACCACTCTCTCATAGGTCAAGAATGCACCTATCTTTATTTATTTATGTTTTTTTTTTTTCAAATGACTTATTGTATGAGTGCAATGTTAAAGGTATCTCTAAGTACACAGTCCATGTAGTGGGGATTCATCAATGACTATCAAACATTAGGCATATGCCACCAAGTTTAAGGACTTTTCAACCACTAACTTCTCAAACTTCACCCTAAACTCCTCAAATTAGGATCTAATACCTTAGTACCTTCAATTGAACTCATACTCCACCAATCCACACATGTAATGAGCATTGAGGTTGGCGACTAACTCCCAATCAGAATGATTTGAGGCACTAGTCTTCAAGGACTTTTAGGCTATAAACCCCTTGGACTTTGTTCAGGTTTCAAGATAAGCATAACTCAACATTTTTTTTTCATCAATTTTTTTTTTCTTTTTTCAATTTTTTTTTTTCAAATTGGGCGCATTGACTTTTTTTTCAATGTGTCTCAACTCAATTCAAAATTATTCCATGTTACCAAGACAATTAAGCCCAAGTCTAAAGGTTAGACTAGTTTTTCATCTTATGTCTAGAGTCTAGAGAGCATAGTATGTGTCAAGACTTAAATAGAAATGACCTTTAGGAAAATAAATACTTCAAAGTCAAATTAACTTCAATCTACACAACAAATCTTCTAAAATCAAGAAAATAAGCTAGTATTTTAAATCAACTTCTTTCAAGTAAGGCATGCTTATTCATCAATTACAAATATTATAGTCATCTAAAAAATAAAAAATAAAAATTCACCGAATAAATCACAAATGTGATTTATGAAAAAAAAAAAAATCCTAGAAAAACTAATAAAACTAACAACATATTTCATTTTCTTCTTTTCTAACCCTTCCCCTAACCTAACTTGTACATTGTCCTCAATGTACAATGAAAATTTACAAAGAAAGAAAGAGAAGATGCCTCAGTATCTCATGAGTTTCAACTTCAAGAGCTAAAACAAAAATATGATCAAACATGAGCATTGTCATATATAAATGATATAAGAGAAGAATATATATATATATATATATATATATATATATATAAATTCTACAAAGTATAAGCTATGTTAGAGACACAATGTGTGGAGTAAAATCAAGGTATAGATGATGACAATGTCCAAAGAAAACATAATTTCAGTAATGAGTCTCATGAAGTTTTTAAAGTTTCACACAAGTGTGCGAACTAAACAAGAAGGTGAAATGTACTACAACCATGGTTTGAAATGTCAAAAATTTTCGACGAAATTTTAGTTATCAAAGCAAACCGACACGATATTCCTCACTGATAATCAGTCGAGCGATTTTTCATTGATTTTTTGGAAATATTGGTATTTATCAGTATTTTTGCCGATTTTTTGGGAAATTTCTCGATTTTTCGATGGTCAACTCTAGTTAACCTTGTGTTGCCTACCCCATTTTCAAATTTCAAACCTGCTACTCGTTCACCACCTCTATAAATTTCTTTTGAAATTGTTTACATTGTTAGGTTCAAGTTTGGTTACCACAAGACCAAGTGTACACTTATGAATATATGTTGATAATAAATATGTTAAAGTTCATTATTAAAAAATTAATTAATTAATTATAATTATTTTATTTTAAATTTTATTTATTTAATTAATAAATGTATAAAAACCATAATTATAATTTTTTTAACAAATATTCTTTTAATATCGTTTATATAATAATTAAATACAAAAATATAAATATTAAAAAATCATATATGTATCATCATTTATCTCATTAATTATATTTTAAAAAATTACTATCACTTCACTTATAAATTTTTTATATTTATCATTTTAATTTTATTTAATTTTGAATGTTTTTATTTTAAAATATTTAAAATATAAATTTATTAAAAAAAATACTAAAATAAAATAATAATAATAATAACGAAGTTCTAATATTTTATAAATTAAAATTAATTTGATTAAATAAATAATAAATTATTAAGATCAATTTATCCTTACCGATATTTTTCTCTATCTATGTTAATTACACTTAGAAAATAACTTTAACATGTGTATTTTTATTTATTTTATCATTTTTTTGAAATTTTCTAAATATTTCCATAAATTTTGAATAATTTTCACCTTCTCGATATTTTTATCAAAATATCCACCAATATTTCTCCAATATTTCCAATATATCCGTAAAATTCAAGTACAATATACCTGTATTTATTAATATTCCAAACCATGACTACAAATATTTCTTTTTTTTTTTTTAAAAAAAGGCAAAATCATGAGAAAATTCACATCTACATGCAAATTGGTCCGGAGAGCTCTTTCTTATTGCAACATTCAACATAATTTTCATACAATCATGCGAAAATTCACATGATCATGCAAATTGGTCTAAAGACTACAAATTATTGTAGTCGCCCACATCAATTTTACAGTCATGCAAAAATTCACATGATCATGCGAAATGAGACAAAGGCTTAAAACTTTTGAATTTTCAATTATATGAACACTCCCATGTTTAGGCATGACTTCACTTGTTTTGTCATAATTGTGCGAAATGGTGATAGGTCATTAGAACTTCTTTTTGCCTTACTTCTTGCATTCTATCATTTTGACATGTCCTTTAAAACACAAATCAAGGAGTTGAGATGGATTTATTTAATAGAAACTAAAAGAAAAATCAAACAACAATAAAAAAAAAATCAAGATTTAAAGGAAAGTAGAGAAACAAGAAACCAAGGGCTAGCTAGCCATTGAAATGATAGCCCATAAACCCTTTCATCAATACTCGATTTGGATATGACTTGAAAATAATAAATAGACCAACTCCTTGGTACTTAAGCTTTCTTGGAAAAATATGTGCCTTGAAATAACCTTCTTTGAATTTGTTTTTGTTGAATAAGTTGGTCATGCCATTCTTTGAGCTTTTTTTTAATAGCATTTGAATTATTTTGCATATCATGTTTCATTGTTTGCACTTTCTTCAAAACGAAAGACCATTTCATTAACTTCAAAAATTGAATTTATTCATTGATTCTCCAAACTTCAATCCGCTCATTGGAAATTTTTTCACCAAGTTTTGCAAAATTTTCTTCAACCATTTCTTTCTCTAGATCTTCCATAGGTAATTCAATCAAACAAGCCTCCATAAGTTCCTCTTCCTCTTTGGTACCATGCTTCTTACATGAGTAGAAAATGTTTAGCTCAATTGTCATGTTACCAAAGGTAAGTTGTATCACCCCACTTTGACAATTAATTGCTACATTTTCTATCATAAGGAAAGGTTGACCAAGTATAATAGGAACATTATTGAGTCCACTAGTTCCTTGTTCCATGTCAAACACCACAAAATCAACCATATAGTAGAATTTATTTATTTGGATCACATCTTCAATAATTCCTCTTGGAATTTTAACTAATTTATTCACTAATGAAAGTGTGATGGAAGTAAACTTTAGTTCTCCAAGCCCTAGTTGCCTATATATTGAGTAGGGAAGAAGATTCACATTTGCCCCTTAGTCTAAAAGTGTTTTTTTCACAAAAGTGTTGCCAATGTTCATTGAAATAATTGGACATCCTGGTTCCTTATACTTGATTGGAGTCCTACATTGGATAATTGCACTAATTTGTTTGGTGAAGAAAGTTTTTTTTTTTTTTCAAATGCATACCTCTCTTTATGGTACACAAATCCTTAAAATTTTTGGCATAGGTCGAAACTTGTCTAATCATGTCAAGGAATGGTATATTAACTTTTACTTGCTTCAAAACTTCAAAAAAATTTGGAGCATTGTTTACCATCTTCCTTGATTGAAGAGTCAAGGGAAAATGTAGAGTTAAGAGCATATCCTTGTTCATTTTAGCTATACTCTTCCTTTTCTTTTCTTCTTCAAAACTTTTAGCTTTTGTTCTTTCACTCTTATCATCATCTTCAATTTTCAATTTTTCTTTTTCTTTTTCTTTTTTCTTATTTTTCCTTTCATTTGGTTTTGGTTACTCTAATTCCTTTCCACTTCTCAAGGTGATGGTTGCTTTGACTTCATTCTCTTTAATAGAACTTCCACAAGCTTCATTAACTTCATGTTTTCCCCTTGTGGTAGGTTGAAGTTGAGATGGGTATATCTCTTTCTCTTAAAATGAATGTATGTCAAAAAGCTTTGAAATTACTAGCTGAATGTTGTCAATTTTTTGGTTGACATCAACTTGCATGCTATTAAACTTTTGATTCAAAGTTATCTCAATGTAATCCATCCTTTTATTAACTTGAGTATTGACATCCTTTTGATCACCAATGAAATCTCTCAAAATTTTACTCAAGTTTACAATAGCTTGCTCAACCAAAGAAACTTGTTGTTGAGGATCTTGCATAAATTGTTGGCTTTGTGAGTGTTGGCTTGAAGAAAATTGTTCTTGTCCACATTTACATGTCATGTTTGAATGATTCTC
Organism: Vitis rotundifolia; assembly: GCA_030254885.1. NCBI lineage: Eukaryota > Viridiplantae > Streptophyta > Magnoliopsida > Vitales > Vitaceae > Vitis > Vitis rotundifolia. The sequence goes on from CM058157.1 coordinate 12,365,156, forward strand.
AACAATCATTTCCCTTATAGTTGGTATTGTAAGACAATCATGCACTTGATGTTCCATAGATTGACAACTAGAATATTGCTCCATGTAAATTAGATTATCATATAATGCATTTACTTCATGAAATTCCTTAGCTTCAAGTTCATCTAGCCTTTTTTTTCAAAACCATCATTTTAGTATGTAGATCAACATCTTCATTCACCATATGTATTCCTCCCTTTGAATTACTTCGAGATTTGGACTTGTGTGAATCCCTTCCATGTGGCTCATCCCACGACCCTGATATTTCAGCCACATAATTTAGAAATTCACATGGTTTCTAGAAATTGTTTCATAGTGGGCGACATTCCTTCATAAAAGTAACTTACCAACATCCATGTGTCAAATTCGTGGTGAGAACAAACATTGACTACTTCCATATATCTTTCCTAATAAGAATAAAATTTTTCATTGTCCAATGCCACAAAATTGATAATTTGCTTTTTCAAGTCACTTGTACGGTGTGTGGGAAAAATTTTCTTTAAGAAAGTTGTTTTTATCTCTAACCAATACCTTATGCTTTGGGGCCTTAATGAGTTGAACCACAACTTAGCCTTTTCTTTCAATGTGAATGGAAAACGCTTTGATCTTATAAACTCTATGGATGTATTTCCCTCATGAAATGTACAACATACCTCTTCCAAATTCTTGATGTGAATGTATGGAATTTCATTTTCTATTCCATGTAATTGAGGTAGAAGTGGCACTAAGTGAGTCCTTATCACAATGAGTTCATTAGGAAGAACTATACATGATCCCACATCTATCCTTTGAGGATGCATATATTCTCTCATTGATTTAGACATGCAAGAATTACCATTATTTAGTCCATGTTGACGTTATTGGACTTCCCTTTGATTTTTCATTTCTTGAACAATTGGATCACAAACCAAAGATGATTATCGATATAAGTCCTTTGCAATCTCTCTCTCGAAATTTATTCTCAATGTAGCATGCAATGGAGAGCCTACAAAATAAGTCCACAAAAACCAAAGTAAACCAAGAAAACAAAAAGACAAAAAGAAAAGAAAAAAATGAAATTAAAAAAAAATGGAGAATCAGTAAAGAGAACTTCACCAATCTTGTGATGTGGATCACAAGGGCTAATCCTCACCAAAAAATTTGCCTCAATCACCTTCGCACCATCTCTAGCAACGAAGTCATTTTTTATCAATGGATTTTTTTTTTTTTTTTTTTTTTTGTTGTTTATTATATCAAAACAAAATTTATAACGTAATTCAACTATGCTAAGGTAACTTTTTTCTTATCAAAAATGGTTTTTAGCAAAAGGTATGGTAGTATAACGATTTTAGGTATTGTCTACTATGATAGATTATTCCAAGTAATTAAGACTTGAATTAAGCGAAAAGATATGATTGCGATCAAGTGAAATTCGATTGACAACTCACGGTGAAAAATCAAAATAACAATGATTTCAAATTGAGAAGAACAATAAAATGTAAAACAAGAGAAAATTAATAGGGAAAAGAAATTCTTGAAGTTAGAATTTTCTAGAAAACAATCTATCTGGTGAATAAGTGTTGAGATCTATTTTTCATCAAGTTAGATTGAAAATCTAAATTCTCATCTAAACCAATTTTTTATTTAACTTTAAGTCTAGATCTAATTTCTCTTCAAATTAAGCGATTTACTCCAAAAAATCAATTTTAAACCATATATTCAATTTATTTTAAATCATCTTCCAATGATTCACACAATATAACTATTCAATCTTATTAAATCTTTCTTTAAGAATTTAATAAATCTACTTAGTTTGGATTGTGGTAGTCACTCAAGACGATTTGAAGAAAAAATTCCCTAAAATTCAATTAATTAATTAATTGGATCAAATTATCTTTGCAATTAAAACTCATTTATCTAATTCACCATAGATCATGTCTTTAGATCATCCTTAGAGAAAAACGAGATTTAGACACTCATACTTGGAGATTTGGTCTCATAAGGTATGTTTGGCTAGTAAGAAAATGAAAGAAAATAAAAGAAAATAGAGAAATCTATTAAAAGAGAGAATTTCTAGAAAATTCTACTGTCAAAAGTGACTAAAAAAATTTACATGAGAAATTCAAGTTTTTATTTATTGGGCAAGGTCAAATAGACACTTGGCAACTTCTCATTAGTCTTCTAAAAACTTCTAGATTCACAAATCTAGAGTTTAGCACCAAAATCACCATGTCATGCGAGCTTGGATCATTTCACATGAGGACTATCATTTTCACACAGTCGTATGAAATTAATTGAACAGTAGCAATAGTAAGGGGCTTTATGGGCCATTTTGCATGGTTGTGCGAAATTTTGCATCTTCATGCGAAATCAATTCAAACATCCTTCTTAGATTGTAGCACAAACTTCCTTTTCTACTCTAATTTGCACAGTCATGATAAATTTTCGCATGATTATGCAAATTCGCAATATATAGTTTTTGAGCTCCTCTTCAATTCAATTCATCTTTTTTGTCACTCAATGCATCAAAATCACACATTAAATGACTTCAAACCTCATAAAGCTTATTAGTAACTCTTTCAAGGAGAACAACATATAAATTAGGTATTTTAGGCATAATTACTACTCAAAACATGTGAAATGCATGACAGTTGTTATCTATACTATACTTTCTTTGAGTAGTTATCACACACTTTCTGATCATTATGCATGCAAGGTTGTGTAACACTTAGTTCCCTTGGAGAGTTGATTGATCCACCCATGTTACTAGATTGACGTAATAAAAAGGAAGAAAGTGTAGTCAAAAGCTCCACTCTAACATTTCATGATTGATGGTTGCACTGACACACTTAGAGCACTAGCATGGGTAGGTAGTTTGGCTAAATAGCGATGACTTTGGAACGGTAGAGGAGAAAGGAAATTTTTTCCTATAAATATGAGAATTATAAATAAACAAAGAAAGAGAGGGATGATAATAGGGAAATAAGTTAGATTGTTTTTAGTTGTTTTCTTGTATCTTCTTTCTTTTTTTATAATTTTTTCTAGTTTAATAAATCTTTCTTTCTAGTTTTATGTTTTAGTGTTTTCTTTTTTATTGTGTTTTTCATTGGTTTACCTATGAATGGTTGAAAAGGACATAACTTAGCTCAATAGTTATAAAGACCGAAATGAGTAACTATTAACTTAGGTTGATGTTATAAGGACTAAAAGGAATAACCATGGTTACGGGTCTTATAAACCAAACACATGTCTTTTAACATGGGGGGCAATCCACTTAAATCATCTAATTGGAATGACCTAAAAAAGAATAATTAAACCAAGTTGAACTTTTGTTGAGGTGATTAATGGCCATGTCAACTGGAACCCCTTTGGTATAAACCTTAAGCCTAATCTTAAAGCTGACAAAAGTTTAGAGCCTATTGATGAGTTAAGCTTAAGAAAAGAAATTTAAGTGAATTTCTACCCTTGGAGTTCATATTCCTTTAGTTTTTTAGTTTCTAGGTTACCTCCCTTATTCCAATTTTAAAATTCATTTTTGTTATTTTCGCGCTCACATCCTAAAACTAGTTCGTTTATCATAGTTAATCTAAAGTTCCATGTAGAGACAACCTAATATCTATACAACTATTAGTTCTTTTTAGTTTTTTAGTTTAAGAACTAAGAGTTTTAATGACTAATCTAGTTTAATTTTGTTCTTGTAAAATTTCATTACTAAATTTATTTTCAAATTTTAATTTAAATTAGAGACAAACCTTTTCGAACCAATGACCAAGAACAATCATCCTTCCAATTAAAAGGTAGTCACTACAACCCCAAATGGATTTCCTAAGTCCATTAACCATCTATGAACAATTCATCTACTTGCAAGAAACCAATGACTTGGATATTTTGTGCAACTCCTAATGCATTCAAATCATGTATAATGCAAGAGATGTTAAGCCTAAATGCTTAGAGAATACAATGCATGAATAAGATAGATAGAATTTGGGAAAGTGGAATCATATTATTTAATAATAAATCCATTATTTAACATCATGTCACACTTTTAAGGACTCTATCTTAACATGGAAAGTTCGAAGCTATCATTAATTATTTCCTCCACTATGGAAGCAAAATTTGAAGCATGTTCTGAGGCTACTTCTCATGTACTTTGGTCAAGGAAATTCATATCAAGGCTTCAAATTTTAAATTCCATTTCAAAGCTACTAAGATTTTTATGTGATAACCCTGTTGTGATTTTTTTCTGTAAAAACAAGAAGAGTTCAAGTGCATCAAAGACTATTGACATAAATTATCTTGTTATGAGAAAAAAATTAAAAAATTAGATAGTGTAAATTGGACATCAGTATGAACTTGATTATTACAGACCGTTTGAATAAATCATTAGTGCCAAAGATCTTTAAGGAAAGTTTTGTAACATAGGTCTCCATATTTTGTCAAGGGGTTTTTAATTGAGAAATTATGAGATCTCTTTATTTTTCATAATGATTATACTGTATCATGTTTCTATTATATTGTATTTGACATTAAAGTTTGTTGACATAGTAGAATTATTTTAGCCCAAAATTTATATCAAGGGTTGTTTGTTTACTAGTATTATGATGCAAGTTCGGAATTGTGTTAAAAGAGTAATGTAGGATTGTTATGATCTATATCAATAATTTTTTCAAGCTATACAATTTTGGAGTTTAATGTAATTGTGATTATGGATTGCCACTTAATGAGTCTAGTAAATGAAAAACTTAAGGTTATTATTATAGACCAAGTGGGAGAATGTTAGAACCAAAAGTGATCTTAATGACAACATTAAGTTTTCTTTTCTTAAAAGTGTTCTTTTCTTAAAAGATTTTGATTCATTTTACCATTTATAAATTTTTGTGAAATTAAATTAAATTCATTTTGAAATTCACAATATTTATTAAGTTCATGTTCCAATTATTATTATTATTATTATTATTATCAACTAAATAAAGTTCAAAGTATTTGATTAATGGTTTGTTAATAAGAAGAACCATAATGCACCTATTAATATAATAACTCCATTAGAATATCTAGATTAATTCATTCCAAAGCCTTGGATCATGGGGTGTATACTGCTAACATCCTATAGTTACTATATCTAAGCAATGCAAGGAAAATGATAATGCATATCTCGAAACCTAGCAATCTATCACCCAATCACTTCTTCTTTGATCCATGGTACTTGTGTAAAGTGTCTACATACTTTGAGATGTAAAAAAAGAGGAAGCTAGGTATCTGGAAGACTAATGGTTTGAAAAGTTAGTCTAAACTTAAAACCTTTGGGGTTTATATAGACTCTACTATGGGTTTAACTAATTTTGGCCAAACTTTATCTTGGGTCACTTAATCTAACTTAGTAGGTCTTAATTATTTAATCAGCCTTAATGATTTCCAATTAATTAAGTAACCCTATTCAAATAAACACAAAGAATTAATCATTAAGTTCTTTGCAATCTTACACTTTTACCAAAACATCCTTATGACAAATGATTAATTCTTCATAAAGCCTCAAAATAAATAATCATAAGTTTTTGTGCAACCATAACTTTTACTAAAATGTGCTTATGTACACATAAGATAAATCTCTAATTTCCCTCAAACCTTGTGCCAACAAAGACTATGAGTTTGAGTGGGGGCCACTAAGACCTATAGAAAAATACTAGCTTCCTTAAAATCTAATTTTGAGGTTGGCCTAACATTCCACTAAAGAGAGTTAATTGTACTCCAATATCTTATATCATTATATCGTGATAAGAATGGATTAAATATAATTTAATCAATTCCTCTAATATGTAACATAATACCCATTACATGTAGATTTCCCATGAATTGGTGTCTATATTCTAATAACGTAATGCTACCAACCTCTACAGATTACTTCTACAATCCTTGAGCCTCAAATCTTTTATATTATGTGATCAACTAACCTACTCACTCACTAAGGGCATATGTTGAATTACATTAATGGAAATTATTGTGTCGCCATGGATGTCATGGTCACAAATCCTTAGAACCATTTACCTATATTGAGAATAGTGTTGTCAAAGGAGATCGCTTGGTTTGCCTAGGCCACCAGGTGAAGCAAAATAAAAAATAAAAAACGCTTCTTGAAGACCCAAGCGAGGCAATTTCAAAGAATCAATGCCTAGGCGGTTGCCTTAAGATAAAGTTTAAGGCATAATAGCGATTGTCTTTTTTCATAAGACTGAAAACTTAAAAAAAAAATATTAAAAATAAAATTTAGAAAGTTGAGATATGGAGAAGTTGAAAGGTTGATAACAAAGCCTTAATAAAAGGGGGAAAAAAGGAATAACAAGATTTAAGGCTTAAAAGAAAAAAAATTGAGGTGGAGGGAAGAAGAAAAGAAAGTTTTTTGTTACCTTTTAGCAAGAAGAAGGCGAGATGGAAGGAAGAAGATTTTAGTAGCTTCATGGTTCACTTTGGCAAGGTTTTCTCCTCTTTCTCTTCTTTGTAACTCCTCTTATGGCTTTTGTTTTCTATTTTTCATGATTTGAAGTTTTGAACTATGAAGCCAACTTTTTTAAAAGAAAAAAAAGTATGTTGTGATTGTTGTACTTTTTAACTGACCTGTTTTTTCTATTTATTTTATTCTTTGTAAATAAAAATATTATCTTTGCTTGTGTTTTAAAGAATGAAGATTGCCCTATTTTGCACAATTCATAGCTGTTGACTATTTTTTTTTTTTTTTATTCTTCGCAAAATAAAAAACTTGTCTTTACTTGTGATGTGAAGACTCACATGGGCCTTTTTTTTTTTTTTTATATGTTTTTCACTCTGTGTTCTCACTGTAGTATTGCACACTATAGAGTTGTCTGTCACAGTGTCACTACACAGAGAGATTTGACAATTTTCTACTATCATTGCACATTGCAGAAACCCATACTCTACCTTCCTAAGACCATTTTTTTTTTATACATGTCATAGTGCCACTACAAAGTACACACATTGCAATGATTTGACCATTTTTTGTTGCCACTATACATTGTAGAGAGCCATACTCTACCTTCCTGAGACTCATTATTTCAATAGCTCCCACCACTTTCACCACTTATAAGTTCTTATTTTTGAAAATATATCATTCAAAATACCATACTTCTTGCATAAGAATTTTATTTTTATAAAAAATAAAAGTATTTTCTAATTTATAATTTTTTTTACATTGTTGTCATATTTTCCTTATATTTTAAATTTAAAATTTTTAATTATTTTTTTTAACTCAATTTATGTTTTAGAAATGACATCAGAAGATGTCACATCATCAAAAGGTTCAAACAAAAAAAATCCAACTTGCAAATATAATTTTTTGAAAGATCCTAAAGATACAAATTCGGTTACATGTTTGTTTTGTAATAATGAGACAAAATTTGGAATTTTTAGAGCAAAGTAACATCAAATAGGAAAAAAAAAATGATGCAAGGTGTTTAAAATGTCCAGAGGAAGTAAGAGAAGAGCTTGAGTAGTAGTATATGACTAATATAAAGAATAAAAAAGATAACTATAGTTCTTTTCCTAAATTTGGTGGCTTAGAAAATATTGTTGACATTGATAAGGAAAAGAAACTTGAAGAAGTCAATTTAAATTGTAAAAAAGTAATTGATAATAAAAGAAGTGACATGGGAAGTAATAAGAAGATGAAGTCAACAACCAAATGTCCCAATGATGCTTTTGTGTCTCAAAAGCTAGAAAAAATAGTTCAACTTCAAAAGTAGAGAAAGATGAAGCAAAGTTCTATAAAGGATGAGTTTGATAAAAAGAAAATGGAAAGTGTATGTCAATACATTGGTTGATTTTTTTATCAAACAGGAATATCATTTAATTGTGCAAATTTAGATAGTTTTAATGGATGATTGAAGCTATGAGAGAATATGGTCCAAATATGAAACCTCCAAGCTATCATGAATTAAAAGTTTCAATCCTTCAAAAAGAAGTGGAGTACACAAAAAATTTATTGAAAGATCATAATGTTGCATGGATGAAGTATGAAGTTTCTATTATGTCTGATGGGTGGACAGATAGAAGAAATCGAACCTTGATGAATTTTTTGGTAAATTGCCTAACTAGAACAATGTTTATGGAGTCTATTGATGCTAGTTTATTCATGAAAATTGGGGAGAAGACATTTGAATTATTAGACAATTTTTTGAGGTACATTGGGGAGAAGAATGTTGCTCAAGGAATAACTAACAATGAATCTATGTCTTGGCATGTAAGGTTTTATTTAATGAAGTTCTTTAGGTTTTATTTGTGCTATTTGAATTGAAACATTATATTATGAATTTACAACATTGTTTATTATGGTTTTCATGATTTTAACATTATATAGGAAAGTTCCTAGAGGCAAAGCAACCACATTTGTATTAAACACCTTGTGCAACTCACTGCATAAACCTCATTTTAGAATATATTAGGAAACTTCCTACAATTAAGAGAACTTTGACTAGAGTCATCACATTAAATGAGTTCATCTACAATTTTGTGGGGGTGATAACTATGATGAGAGAGTTCACCAAGCAAAGGGAATTGGTTAGACAAGGTAGAACTCAATTTGTAGCATGTTTTCTTTCCCTCCAAAGTATCCATATGCAAAAGTGTAATTTGAGATTGATGTTCACTTCTAACAAGGGGTTAGCTAGTAAATGGGCAAAAGAATCAAAGAGAAAACAAGTCTTAGAAATAGTTTTGATGCCTTCATTTTGGAATCATGTTGTCTATATTCTTAAGGTAATAATGGGTCCTCTTGTTAAAGTTCTTCAACTTGTTGACAATGAAAGAAAACCAGATATAGGGTACATATACGAAGCTATGGATAGATGTAAAAAGACATTTAAAGAGAATGAGCTAGATAAGTACAAGAAGATCTTCTTTATCATTGATAAGATATGAGAATGTCAACTCCATCATCCTTTGCATGCAACAGGTCACTTCTTAAACTCGAAATTTTTCTACGACAACCCTCGTGTGGAGTTTGATGAAAAAGTGACATCAGGATTATATTCTTATATAGATAGATTAGTTTTTGACATTGATGTGCAAGATAAGATCATTCATGAGTTTTTAACTTATAAGAATGTAGAAGGTCTATTCGTTATTCCAATAGCCATTAGATCAAGAAAGATGCTAGTTCTAGGTATAAACTGTAAAGTACTTCAAGAAAGTTTATATTTCTAAATAAAATATTAAATTACTTATTTTGTTAGCTATTTGTTTACATTTGAAACATTATAGTTGAATGGTGGAAACTATATGATAACATAACCCCAAATTTGCAGCAACTAGCCATAAAGATTCTTAGCTTGACTTGTAGTACATCAAGTTGTGAACGTAATTGGAGTGTGTTTGAGCACATAACTATTTAATACTTTGTTGATTATATAAGGTATAAATTTATAAAATTAGAAATTTTATTAGTTAAGTAACTTAAGTTGTTATAACTGATATAGCTTGTGGTAACATTTACTAATAAAATATTTATAGATTCATACCAAGAAAAGGAACAAACTAGAGCAAAAACGGGGATTTAGTGGTTGCTACTTCACAACTGATTTTGAAGAGAAAAAGGGCAACTTAGAGGATATTGAAGAGGAAGATGATAATGAAATGAAGGGATACCAATCTAGTCTTGATGGAAGTGAAGACAATTTTAATTTCAATGATGACTATAATGATGATGCCTAAAGCTTCTTTAGGACATTCATTATCTTATTTTGTTTCTTATTTTAATTTTTGGATGTTTTAAACATTAAAATATGCATATGGACATGATGAATTTCTCTAAACAGTATGATTTTTCTTATGATATAGGATATGATATTTAACACTTTGAATTATTATTACTATTTTCTTAATTTTATAAGGCATCATAAAGGATGAAAATTTAGCACGATTGATTATTGAAGACTACTTATATTGGTTGAGTATAAAATAGGTAAAATGGTAAATATATTTATACTATTTTATCACCTAATTATAGTTAGGCGATCGCCTTAATTTTCACCTTTCGCCTCAGGCTAAAAGGGGTCCTATCACCTTGACATCGTCTTTTGCTTTTGACAACAATGATTAAGAATGTCTATTATCACATGCATTAATCAATAGTGACTCAATTCATAAGGAATATATGTTAATCTTAGTGTCTCACCCATAGGTCAACCATTGAAAACCTCAGCACTAACTCATTAATATTCTCTCAAGGTTGAGAGCCCATGCAACATAGAAGTCTAGTAAATCATGAATACTCGATAACTAATGTTAGAATAGAGCCTTTAAAATCATGATATGATATAATAATAAATAGAATTCATTAATATTTACATTATGACTCTAGTTCTCTTAAGAAAATCTTGTATTTATGCATTATCTATGTTTGACATTCAAGTCTAATATTTCTTACATTGTACATGACTTAGGTGCATTACAAGTTGCATGAAAGATTTAAGTCTTGAGTTCCTTACAAGTAAATGATTTGTTCATATTTGATTCATGGACTTAGGCAATCTATTTGAGGTTGTAGTGCACTGTACCTCCTAATTAAAGGGATAAGTTGTTTTGGTCATCAAAATATGTTTCCTATGGTGAGCGCACTAACTTGTATGGTTACACATTGGATATGACCTGTGGTGAGTCATAACATTAGCTATTATGTAGTTATGATCTCACCAAGTTGCTATACTGTATGGTCTTTCAACTTTGAGAGGATGTTAAGCTTGTGCTAAAGTTTGTAGTGTCTTTGACCTACAGGTAAAACATTAAGGTGGTTATATATTCCCAAAGGATTGGATCATTATCAATGAAGGTTGGTGGTAACAAATATTCTCAATAAAGATTCCATGATATCTCATAAGATTGAGACAATGTGTCCTTTTAGGTGATCTTAAGGACATGCAATCATGAAATATGTGGTTGTAGTAATTCTTTTGTTAGAATAGAGTTATTAAAAGCATGATATAATGTAATAAACATGTGAATTTTTATTATTTATTTAATAAAGTTCTAGCTCATTTTTATCTATCTTATTTCCATGCATTATACTTTGTAAGCACTCTAGCCTGCATCTTTTGCATTGTACATGACTTAGGTGCATTAGGAGTAGCACAAAAGATTCAAGTCATGTGTTCTTTGCAAATAGATGACTTGTTCACAATTGGTTCGTGGGTCTAGGAAACCTATTAGAGGTTGTAGTACATCGCCTCCTAATTGGAAAATGGTCTTGGCTATTGGGATGAGTTTCCTATGGTGATTGCACTAGTATGTATGGTACACATCAAACAAGACCTACGTTGAGTCATGACACAAGGCTAGCAAGTGATCATGACTTCACCAAGCTACTTCAACCTTGAGAGAATATTGAGCTTGTGCTAAAGTTAGCAGTATCTTTGACCTAAGAGTGGAATCATAAGTTGATCATATATTCCCTATGAATTGAGTTATTGTTGATGGAAATTGATAGTAATAGGTATTCTTAATAGATACACCATGATATCTCATGGGATTGAGAAAGTGTGTCCCATTGGGTGATCCTAAGGAGTTATGTTTATGAAAACTATGACCGTAGTAGTTTCTTAAGTGGAACTTGACATTAGTTCTTAGAGAGTTAAGACCATTGTTTTAAAAACCAAACCAGACTAGATGGTCCAATCATCGGTCGATGACCTTTCCTATTCAATCCACCATTTTGGGCCAATGAGTTATTAAATCGGCCTCAAACTGTTGGTTTGACTGGCAAACCGAGTAAACCGACTAATTAGTAGTAAACTAAACAATTCACTACATGTCATTTTTTTTTCCATAAAAGAGAGATTGAAAGATGGTGGGAATGAGACAATTGTTGGCCAACGATCAATAATCATACTCAAGCTGCTATCAATAGTGAGGTGGCCGCTACTCAAGGTAGGCATAGGTATGGTGAAAAGGAAAAAGAAAGAAAATAAAAGAGAGAAGAAATGGAGAAAAAGAAAAGAAATGGAGAAAAATGGGAGGCGGGGAGTGCAACTGGTGATGGGTGAGAGAGAGGCTGGTGATAGGTGAAAAAAGAAAAGAAAAGGGAGAAGAGAAAAGGGAGAAAAGAAAAGAAAGAGGGGAAAAAGGGTTGTTGAGGGAGGAAGGGGAGGGGATGGGAAGAAAGGGTTTTAGGGGTTTTTTAAATAAATGGTGGAGATTAAGTATAAAAATAGAGGGTCCAAATTGGTTCTTTGAAAAATGATTGAATGAACTAAAATGGGTATAAATAAGTATATAAATTGAGTTTTTTCAAAATACATTTATATTTATTTTTATCATTTAATTTGATATATTAAATATAAAAATGAAATATTATTAAAATTTATAATTATATATATAATTTCTTATAAATATTTTTAATTTTAATAATATATAAATTATATATTTATGACATCATTGGTTTAACCGCGGTTCAACCACCGATCCTACCAATGAACCATGATCGATAATTTTTTCGCTTTAGCGATCGATTCGATTTTGAAAACATTGGCTAGGACATGTTAGTTAAATACACAATAGTAGTTTCCTAAGTTTTTTTTACTTTAAGTTACACCATTAAGTTATTTTACCAAACATACTTAATTTACTTAATGACTTTAATTAAGTTATTAAGTTGGTTTACCGAACATCCACTTAGTTACCATTCAAAAAGAATGAGTTTGATGGACCTCTAGATTCTTTATTGAAAATATTCTTATAGCATAAAATTATTCACATCTATATTTCAAATAATTCCTAATTTAGATAAAGAACCCTCATTTTGTTAAATAGGCTTTTTTTTCTTGGTATACCTTACCAAGGAAAGCAAATATATATATATATATATATATATTCTTTTTTCCAATCAATTCAAGCTGTAAACATTGATGCAATTTCAAATATAATAATATTTGGATGTAAAATATATCTTATGGTTTTCTAAAAAGTTATAAGATGTAAAATATGTTTAAAAAAATTGATTGAGAGTATTTTCATTAAAAAAAAATAATCATAATTATATTTTTGAAACTTGGAAGTTATTCTTCTTCTCTCTCCTTTTTTTTTTTTTTTTTTTAATTTTGGGACTATTTTATGGATCCCCATTTTGAAAAATAACCTCAAATCTTTTTAAATTGTAAATATATCCTTGCATGAAGCTAATACCCATTATGATACATTAAAAAAAAAAAAATACTGTAATATGAGATAAGTATAAACAAATTAATGGAGTATTTTTCTTCAAAACAAAAAAAAAAAAGTGTATCATTTTCCTTATAAGTTTTTCAAAAGTGTTATAAATTTTTCTAATTATAAATTGTTTGGTTATCTAAATTATTAAATTATTGTGAAGATGTGAAATGACTAAAATAAAATTTTCAAAAATCTACATGATTTCTTTTATTTTGACATAAAATAATTTTATTTAATTTTTTAAATAAATACTTTTATATTTCCATTTAGTGAAATTCAAGTACACATATGTATACTAAAAGTATTATGTTGTTCTTTCACATTTTTAAATTAGTAACTTAAAATATAAATGTTAAGAGATAAGGTTATTGGCATGAAATAGGAAAAGATATTCAAACTTTTAAAAGGAAAAAAGTAAGTTTTCATGCACTCATGCAAAAATAATTATAAAATAAAAATCCTCTAAAAAATAATTTAAGTTTCATGTATTCATCAATTAAATGTACCTTGATAAAAAAGGGTATGAAATATTAATTATTTTTTAATGGTCGCTTGAAATTTGTATTTCATAAACTTGAGTTTATATTTTGTGACTTTTTTTTATATAAATGCATGGAAACATACTTTTCCCAACTTAAAATGATATTTATTTAAAAATCAACTTTAATTTATTATATCAAATATATTAGCTGTAAAAAAAATTAGTGCAAAAGCGATTTTAAGAAGCCTAATGGGGATGACAATAAGATATTAATTTCAAATCATAACAGAAAAATCCTCTAAGTTTTATTATTTAGCGAGTCGAGCCAAACAATGTAGAATATCCCTATTTTATTCTTTTTCTTCATAGCTTATAAACACACAAAAAGAATTAGTTTCATTCTTCTTCAGTTTTTTATAATTTTTCAAACATTTGAAAAAATTTCGAATTTCAATTTTGATTCCTTCCTATTAAAATTAGAATTTGAAATTATAATATTTTTTCATCCATATCCCCATAGATGTGGATGGATGAGAGAGTTGATAAAAAATCCTTACTTTACTAAGATCGGTAGGTTTGGATCTTATAGCTTAGTAAGTGGATCTTTGGTGAATTAATTTAATGATTTAATTTAAGTTATTAAGTATATTAAGTTTGTTTGATAAAATAACTTAATATTATAACTTAAAATCAAAAATAATTTTAACTATTAAGTTAAAATAATTAATTTATTCTTAATCTCAAATCTCTTCGACCTCATTTACTCATGTTTAATAAGAGTACAATTTATAACTATGACTTTATATTTACAATTCATCTTTTATAATAAATATTTTTATAATTATCTTATATATTTATAATATTTTAAATATTTAAATATAAATATTTAATAAATAAAGTTATTTATTAAAATTAATGAAAATATAAAAATTAATTAAAATTAATGAGGATAAATATATCAATAATTTCATGATTTAGAATAAAATTTAAATTATTTTTATTAAATAATTTTAATACTTAAAATAAAAAATAAATAACAAAATAAAGAATAATTTAACTTAAATTATTAAGTAAAAGATATTAAATTTTACCACACGTATTAAGTTGATTTGGATACCATTAACCAAATATTTCATTTCTCAAAACAAGTTGCGATGGCCCTTCTGGTTTTTCTTGAGCTGAGATTTCATATCAAAGCTTTTGTAATTTGTACAACTGAGAGTATTGATCAAGATCTGAGAAGACCATAGTGCCACCACCTCCGGTTCCATTGGTATAGATTCAACAGCTTAGCATACAACACCTTTTCTATGTTATATAATATATATTACCTGCTTTGATAACACTTGTGGTTTATTGTCCAAGCATGAGGTTACAGGAATATTTGCGAAAGTTCAGGATGACTGATGGACGTTTGATAGGATAGGATGATACAGATGCGATGTCGACTGCTAGTTTTGTTGCTAAGTTTAGGCTGTCGAATATGGAGAAGTACAGTGGGATTGATTGTGCTCTTATCCATTTCAAACTTTATAGCACTGTGATAAGGGCCCGTTTATCACAGAGTGGTGGTGCCGAGAGATGTTGTGCTTCAGCCTTCTAGGATTCGGACTTAGGAGGACCTCACGGATGAGTTTCTATCTCAGTAAGCTTTTAATAGCAACATTGATGGGACAAGGACGGAACATAAAGCTGTCAAAAAGCTTCCCAATGAGACCATTACCGCATTCATTTCGAGATGCAGGGCCAAGGTGGTCAAGATGATCAAGCGACCCAAAAAGCGGGATTAGATGTGCGGATACTCTTCTAGGACTTTGCACCTCAGCTCCAACTGACATATAGAGGGGTTTTGATTTTTCAATTTTTTTGATCGGAGAAATTAATTTACTTTCAAACTTTAAATTATTTTTTTATTTTTTATTTTTTTATAATTTAATATAAATTTTTTATTAAATAAAAAAATTAAAATATTTAATTTTTTTAAATAGAAAAAATAATATATTAATTTTTATTTAATTTTTAATCGTTAATAAAAATAAATATTATAAAAATAAATAATATAATACTTAATACTATTAAACATTAAAATTCTATTTAGACTTAAATAAAAAAACAAACATCACCTTGGTGTCAAGGAGTATATTGGTATATAGGATTATGGACTCAAACAACTTCTTCTTTCTCAAATTCTAAGAGGAAGAAGGTAGTGAGCTTTTCTCCAATGCATTTCAAGTGTTTTTACGCAACAAAATAGGGACTAGAATTGTATTTTGAAGAGTTAGATAGGCTTGACCAAGATTAAGAAGGAAAAAATAAGTATAAAAATAATAATAAGAAGAATTGGCAAAGGAAACACGATGTATCAAAATGAAAGACTTGGTATTAAAATCCTTTTGATACGAAGTTCTTCATTGATTTATGTCAATAGCTTGAGGAAGGATTGCATAGCAAATAGACATAGAGAAGACGAGTTGTTGATGGTTGATGTGCTATCAAGATCATGGTTCCAAGTCGCGGTATCGATCACTGACTCGGAGGGTCCCAAGGCATACCAGTCTTGGTGTATCGACTTGGTATCGGATGATACATAAAATAAGCTAATTAGAAAATTCAAAAAATTATAAAAATATTATGTAAATCATCATAAAAATATATATAATTAAATAAGTTCAAAAAATTAATAAAATAAAATTGTCTCACATTTAACATTATTTAAATAGTTATAAAAATATCCGCTCAAAGTTATTTATGATAATGCAAATAAAATAAAATTATTTTATTTCAAATATAATAACATTTTTACTAACAAACATACAATACAATAATCAATTCCATGTTGAACAATGAGGGAGTTCAAAATCATCATCATCATCAATCCTACGACGAGTATACAAATTGGGATGGTAATTCCCATAATGAGGATAGGGTTGAAAGAGTTGTTCATAACTCGAATATATTGGCTGAAATGATTGGTTTAATGATCCATAATCAGGAAAATATGGTTTCGAAGGCTATTCGAGATCAACACCATATTGATAGTATCCAAAACCTTAATAGACAATGTATTGCTACTAGAAGATTGATCATATCCATAGGAATCATTAGCTCGTGTTCCAGTATTTGAATATACCTTTGGATGCATCATTGGAAATTGATCAAAATTATTTCTACTAAAAGTACTAAAAAAGCTATCACGGTCTCTAAAGTTGTGATATGATCTATCATCTACTCCTCTGAAATACGACCTTGATCTTATACTCAAATTCTGTAAGTGCTCATCAATACAGTGATAATTTGATCTATGATAATCATGCCCATTAGAATAATTATCATCATTGGGAAATGTAGTTAGTCTTTTCAAATGCTTTCGTTGATCCCATATCCCTAGTCGATATCCAGGATCTGTATCTTGTGTGGCATAGTAATTTTCATCTCCTTATGCCCATGACATGCTAGGATATATTTGCCTAACATAATCGCCACCAATGCTACCATCTCCTCCAGTACCCTCACCAGTGCCACCAACTCCTCTACTGCCCCCATTAGTGCCACCACCTCGCCTATTACCCTCATTGTCACCATCATCACTACTAGAATTTGAAGAAATTGTTCTAGGAGCCTTACCTTTACGACGGGAATCAATATCTCTTTCTTATGTAGCATTACTTGTACGCCTACTAACTCTACGATTTGTGGCACCATCATCTTCACGAACTATTTCTCTACCTTCTTCATTAGGGGGAAGACCTTTATCCAACCAATCCAAATTATTAGATGATAAAATAGGCTCCTCTCCTTCTCGTATCCACTCATCTAATATATCATCATCATTAAAGATATGATTAAGATTAATTGGATTGTATAAATCTACACTGTTTTGCTCTTGCATCAAATTCTTAACTCGAAGTCATATATTGTAGTGCACATAAACTAACTTATGCAACTTTTTCATTGCCAAAACGATTGTGTACCTTTGTGTGAATCAATGACCATATGCTCCAATTTCTTTCACAACCTGATGAAGAACAAGTTTGGCTTAAAATTTTAACAACAATCTTTTGTAAATGTGGACCTTTGTCGCCATAGTTGTTCCACCATTCAGCTATAATAAAGAAAATGCATACTTATTAATCACTATGATATATTTAACAAAAAATGATGATAATTTCTTATTTGTAATAGACGTAAATGTATTGAGTACCTGGAAGAGATTGATTTATTACTTTCTTTGTAAGTGCACTTCCAAATTCTCCTTGGCCATTAACAAATAATTGCACCTACATCATTAACATTTTTTTTTAATGCTCATCACATATACAAAATGTATTCTAGAAAGGTCACAAATTATTATTATACCTCGTTAATAGCTTTTGCTTGTCTATCCAAATCTGGCTCTAATCTCTTAATAACCTTCTTTAATCCAATTGTTCGGATGGTTAGAGAAATAGTTTGAATATTGGAACATTGGATTTAAAAAATATGTTGTCATAAGTTAAATAATGATCATTTTATAATAATTTGTACTTGAAAAAAATAATAAAAAATATATAAAGAATTTTTTTATTACTTGCAGCATGCAAATGTCTGTGCAATTGACCTTCCTACCTTCTATCAAAGACTTTCCAATACTTTTCCCATTGCTTGACCGATGCCTTGATAGCCAATTTAGCTCTATCCATTGCTTCATAAATGATTGATAGTGTGGGCTTTTTATCTTGATCAACCAATTTCAATACTTTGACGAGAGGTTCCTTGATGGTTTAAACTTTCTCTGCCTTCTACCAAAATTGATAAGTAAAGATAAGGTTGGATACCTTATCTCTTAGACTTTTTCTATTCATATCTTTATTGAATTCACGCCACTCATTTATTGTGCACATTCTCTTCAAATCAGCCTCATAACGTATAAGACTCTTAAGTGAAATGAATTTAGTGGCAAAACCGGTTATTCCTAGTCTTAACAGATCTCTATCCTTGGTGAACACTTTCATCAAATTCACTACTTTCAAGCT
Organism: Vitis rotundifolia; assembly: GCA_030254885.1. Classification (NCBI taxonomy): domain Eukaryota; kingdom Viridiplantae; phylum Streptophyta; class Magnoliopsida; order Vitales; family Vitaceae; genus Vitis; species Vitis rotundifolia. The sequence goes on from CM058157.1 coordinate 12,383,855, forward strand.
ATTATAAATAAATCATGTGATCATCTTTGCTTGATCTAATGTCTCCTTAATTTGCTTAATGCTTGCAATATCTTTAAGCATTAAATCAATACAGTGGGCTGCACAAGGAGACCAAAACAAATGCTTTCACTTCTCCATCAACAACATACTGGCTGCTTTAAAACTTGTCTCATTATCAATGACTACTTGAACAACATTTTCCTTCTCAACCTCCTCTATAACTTTATCCATAATGGAAAAAATGTAGTCTGTTGTCTTAGAAATGTTGGTAGTGTCAACTAAAGAATGGTATATCATACTTCTATCACAATAAATCATGAAATTGATGATATGCTTTCTAGTCCTAGAACTTCAACCATCACACATGATTGTGCACCCATATATAGGTCATTTAGCCTTCAATGTTGTTATATATACCTCAAGCTCTTACATCTACTCCTCCAAATATGTATTTCCAATTTGGTATCCCATGGGACCCTTGATGCCTAGACCTGCTTCTACTATGGTATCAATCATTGATTGATAGTAAGGCCCACTCTCAATTGCATTAAAGAGAAAGAATTTAGAAATAACTTTACCCATTTTCTTTACGTCTTCAATAAAAAACAAGCTTTTTATTGATTTCTGCTTTGATGGGAACATGTAGGGATCAATTCCTTTTAGAGGTATGCTAGCTCCTTCTCTTATATTAAAGCTACATGTTGGTCCACACTTAATCCTAGCATTAGAAGGTTGTGAGGAACGAGCACCCTTCCGATGCTCTTGTCTACCTTCTTTATAAATTCGACGACTTTCTTTCATTGCTTGTTTCATTTGCTTCTTTCAAAATTAGCCATAGCAACTTCCTCAATTTCATCAGCAAAATCACCATAATCAATTTCATAGAAATTTTCTTTATTTAAGGAACTCAAATATCATTTTTTTTTCTTTAAGTGTGTCTTTTCTTTTGAAGTATCAGACATATGTTGTCTAACACTATGTGACACTTCTACTGGTACGCGTGAACATCCTTCCACTTGTCCAGATATATGTGTGATATGTTGCTTTAATCTTGTTATACCACCATGTATAACTTGTCCATAATATTTACACTTCGTGGTTCTTCTACTACCACAAACAGGTTCTGCATGCTCCCAACCAATATCATGATTTGAAGCCATTTTGAAATTTTAATTTAACAATGAATAAAAGGAAAACAACTTACTTTTCAAATTAAATATATTTAAACACATTTATATAAGAATTATAATATTCAATTTTCCACTCACTTATATGTTTCATATTGTTACCATATAAAAATAAATTCTACTAAAAAAACAATAAATACAATCTCACCTAAGTTCACCATCTTTTAGTTTCCACTTATTTATATGTTTTTTTTAATTAAAATAAATAATAGTTAAATGAATGAATATTTTTATAAAACAAAATTCTTTTAAAAAATTTTGTTTTGATAATTATTGATTTCCTATTGTAATTTAATTATAGAATATCATAAAATAAAAAATTTACACGATATAATGAAGTAAAATTGATTAAAATATAAATTTAATTTCTCTATACTATGTAAATACATACCCTTTAATCCATATTATTAAATTATTACTTTTATAGGTATGATTATTTGAAATTTTTTTAAAAAATAATTATTAATTTTCTAATGTAATTTAATTTTATAATATTATAAGATAAAAACATAAATTAAAAATACAATATCTATATCATATAAAGTTTACCATATAAATATATTTTATATTAAGAAATGTAATTTCTATACCATACAAAAATAATTTAGTGAACCAATTTAATATTGTAAGATAAAAAAATTATATAATTTAATAAATTAAAAATATAATCTCTATATAAAATAAAAACATTACATATAAATATATTTAATATCATCGTAATATTATCATTATGAATTCTCCAATTTAATATAAACATTGCTTTCCAATTCTCCAATTTCATAACATTACGTCTAAACATTACTTTACACTGCATTAATGAATTTCCTAATTTTACCAATTTAAATACATGTAAATTAATTTAATATTATCAAATAAAAAAATTACATAATTTAATAAATTAAAAATATAATCTCAACATAATATAAAAAGATTACATATAAATATATTCAATATTATCATTATCAATACCCCAACTTCATATAAATATTACTTTCCAATTCCATAATTTCATAACATTATATATAAACATTACTTTCCAATTTAATTATCTACTATACTCCCCAATTTTACTAATTTAAATACATGTAAATAAATAAATCAAATTCAAGTAAACTAAATTCAAATTTTACCAATATAACTTATTCTTAATCTCAAATCTCTTCTACCTCATTTGCTCATGTTTAACAAGAGTATGATTTATAACTACGACTTTACATTTACAATTCATCTTTTATAATAAATATTTCAATAATTATCTTATATAATTACAATATTTTAAATATTTAAATATGAAAATTTAATAAATAAAATTATTTATTAAAATTAGTGAAAATATAAAAATTAATTAAAATTAATGAGGATAAATATATTAATAATTTGATGATTTAGAATAAGTTTCAAGTTATTTTTATTAAATAATCTTAATATTTAAAGTAAAAAATAAATAATAAATTAAAGAATAATTTAACTTAAATTATTAAATAAAAAATATTAAATTTTACCACTCGTATTTAAGTTGATTTGGATACCATTAGCCATATATTTCATTTCTCAAAACAAGTTGCGATGACACTTCTGGTTTTTCATTTTCTTGAGCTGAGTTTTCATATCAAAGCTCTTGTAATTTGAACAACTGAGAGTATTGCTCAAGATCTGAGAAGACCATAGTGCCACCACCTCCGGTTCCTTTGGTATAGATTCAACAGCTTAGCCTACAACACCTTTCTATGTTACTAATCATTTTGAGTTTGAGGCTGTACCAGCCCGTATATTACCTGCTTTGATAACACTTGTAGTTTATGGTCCAAGCATGAGGCCAGGGTCAGGAGGTTACAGGGATATTTGCGAAAGTTCAGGATGACTGATGGACGTTTGATAGGATAGGTAGGGTGTCGAACATGGAGAAGGACAGTGGGATTGATTGTCCTCTTATCCATTTCAAACTGTATAGCACTGTGATAAGGGCCCATTTATCAAAGTGGTGGTGCCTGGAGATGTTGTGCTTCAGCCTTGTTCAGAGCCATCTAGGATCCGGACTTGGGAGGACCTCACGGATGAGTTTCTATCTCAGCACGCTTTTAATAGCAACATTGATGGGACAAGGACGGAGCATAAAACTGTCAAAAAGCTTCCCAATGAGACCATTACCGCATTCATTTCGAGATGCAGGGCCAAGGTGATCAAGATGATCAAGCGACCCAAAAAGCGGAATTAGATATGCGGATACTCTTCTAGGACTTTGCACCTCAGCTCCAACTGACATGTGGGTTTGTTTTTTCAATTTTTTTTTTTATGGAAAGCAATTTCCTTCAACACTTTAAATTATTTGTTTTTATTTTATAATTTATTATAAATATTTTATTGAATAAAAAAAATTAAAATATTTAATTTTTTTTTAAATAAAAAAAAATATTAATTTTTATTTATTTTTTAATACTTAATAAAAATAAAATATTATAAAAATAAATAATATAATACTTAATACTATTAAATATTAAAATTTTATATAGAATAAAGTAAATAAACAAACACCACCTTAGTATCATGGAGGGTATTGCCATAAAATCATATTGAAACAACTTTTTTCTTAAATTCTAAGAGGAAGAAGGTAATGGGTTTTTCTCCAACATGTTTCAAGTGTTTTTTATGCAATAAAATAGGGATTAGAATTGTTTTTTGAAGAGTTAGATAGGCATGACCAAAATTAAGAAGGAAAAAAATAGCATAAGAAAAGAAAAAAAAAAAAAAGAATTGGCAAAGGAAACATGATGTATTAAAATGAAAGACTTGGTCTTAAAATCCTTTTGATACAAAGTTGTTCTTCATTGATTTATGTTAATAGCTTGAGGATGGATTGCACAACAAATAGACATAGAGAAGACGAGTTGTTGATGGTTGATGTGCTCTCGTGATAACTTGTATCAAAATTCCTAGTGGGATATCCAAATGCATTTTGATATTGGACTTTCGGATTTATGTAATTTTAATTTTTGATATTCATGTGATATTCATTTCTAGATGAGGTGGCATTATAAGATTATTCCATGGATATATGATAGTATAAATAAGTTATAGAATTATGGATTTATATCTTTTAGATCTTTGGACATTGTGGCCTTTCGCCAATTTAAATTTGATTTTGAATTTTTACTTCACTTTTTCCTCCACTTCACAAATAATTTTCTTTTACTTTCTTAGCAACCAAAAAATATAATTATGTTGATATTTTCCATGATTAGTGACTGAAACTTCTTCATATATGAAAGATGAGTGATCTAAGATGAAAAACCAGGATTAGAGTGCTCTCTTCACAATGAATCTTAGTTCCTATTCCTAGTAAATTCTAAGTAAAACCACCTAGTTTTTTGAAGAGATAGATTAGTTGTTCATTTATTTCATGATATAAATTTATTTTGGCTTAAGAAATGAATGAAAACAAATTCAATCTAGTTGTTATCATATTTTGATCATCTATTTTAAAACCAAATGATTGGCACCAACCAAACACCAAAGCTACTTATTAGTAGGGTCATATTTTTGGGCTCTTGAGATGAGTAATTTTGGGTTTCAGGCACTTAATAGGGTCATATTTTTTGGGCTTCTCTCTCTCTCTCTCTCTCTCTCTCTCTCTCTCTCTCTCTCATCTCAGCCATCACTCCCTCCACTCCTTTTTATTTTATTTTTATCTTTTTTACTTTACAAACCCATCTATACCATTTTTTTTATCAGCTTCTTAAATACACCAATCTTCTTGTTTATATATATATAGTTTCTACTTTACAAACTCATCAATCCTGCTAAGTGCACTCTTTTTTTTTTTTTTTTAAAAATTTTATCTCCTACAAAAAAAGTTTCCAAAATTGTGGATTTTTTAGACAAATATTATACTTATATTTTTAAAATTAAATAAATAATATCATTAATAAATTTTAACGATAAATCATAATGTGTTTTTTTTAAAAATGGCACAAATTTTATCTACTTTAAAATGAATTATAAGGAATAATATAAAATAAAAGGATAATAATGGTTTCAATGAATATAATATAATGATTAATTTGCCACATAATAAAAAATTAAATATTATATATATTTTTTTGTTAAAAGATGATAATATTTCATTAAAATCATAAAAAAAATTAATATTTTAATAAATTTATAAATTATATATATTTATTAAAATAAATAATAATATTTTGATAAATAATGATTACGAATAATATTTTATTTAAAATAATTATAAAGCAACTAAATTCATTTTTTAAAATATGCAAATAACCAACTTTCTTCTTTGCTTGTATAAATTAACTCATCAATTATTATCACAATATTCCAAACTAATTTGCTTTACATTCTTATAATAATTGGTATAATTCTGGAGTTTTAAATTAGTTTTAAAAGCTATTAGAATGGTTAATGAATGAAACCTATATCTTATATTATTTAAGTCTTTTTATTAAGCTTTTAAAAAAAAAATTGTTATGTATACAGTTATTTTGGAATAGTTTTAATTCAAAAAATTCTAGTATCAAGTCTTGTTTGATTTAGAATTTTTTTTAATGAGAAAATTCATGGAATTTAGCAAACTTGTTGATTAAGTTACAAATTTTTTAATTTATGGGGTGTTTAGTAAAACTTAATACTTATTACTTAATGACTTAAATTAACTTTAAGTTAAATTGTACTTAGGTTGTTGACTTAAAACTTATTACTTAATTCTTATTTTAAGTATTAAGGTTATTTGATAAAATTAATTTAAAATTTATTCTAAATCATTAAATTAACATGTCTATTCTTATAAATTATAAATAGGGTAAAGGAAATCGAATAACAAAGAAGGTCATTGACTAGTAAAAGTGATCATGGAGATAATTAGAGCAAATGAAGGTAAAAAGATAAAATGAAGATGTGGTCTTAAAAATAAGTTAATTATTTTTACTTATTATTTAAAATTGGTTTTTCTTTAAATCATACTATTAAGTTATTTCACCAAAAATATATATGATTAATTTACTAAATAACTTAAATTAAATTATTAAGTCATTTTAAGTTATTAAGTTGGTTTATCAAACACTCACTTAGTACCCAAATAGTATGACATTGAAGGAGGAAGAAGACGAGAACTTTGATTTGTTTTTTTTTTCTTCTTTATTAAATATATTGTTCTAGGTTCTTTTGATTCAAATTATGAATTTTTACCCTATTATGGATTGTGAATGTGACATCACCCCCATAAGAGGCTAAGAGCCAACTTAGAGCTTGAAGTATGAAAACCTAAGGGCTAGGAAACCTATAGGGACAATGGATAAATTATTATAACAATGAGATTAATTATTGGTTGGGTGACAATTTATCATTTTTTTTTTAAAAATCCTATCCTTGTGAGTTAGTTTAGGGAATGATACGGTAGGTTATTACCCGATACTAGTGATTCTTGGTAATTCTTGATAATTAGTTATCCTCGTCTTTCCTATCATTATTTGCCCCAAAACAAATTAAGTTATAAGGAGTAGGAAGGGTTAAAAAGTCAAATCTTAAGCTAGTAATCAATTTCATTCATTTAATGGTTTTAGGAATCTATTTTAAAAAGGAAAAATTAGGTTTAGGATGTAATTTTGAGTTATAGAACTCAACTTGATCGAGAGCGGCCAAGGATCCCAAAACCCTAAGATTATATTACTTAAAAGACCATTGTTTTCTTTAATTTCTATACCCTAGGTTGAATTGTGGAAAGCCCCAAACTTGAATCAGTCGAATTTAAAATCAATATTCATTTTGTTATTAATTTAATTTCTTTTACTTAGTTTCACATTATTCACATATTGTTTTTCACTTTAGGATTTAAACAAAAACAATTCATTTATTCTAGTATTGACAATTTCCATAAGTTAGCCCTTGAGGACAATACCCGGATTACTACAAAAGACATAGTGACTCTTTTTCTAGTTTTTCTTGACTAGAGTTGCTACATAAAAAAGGCTAAGTATTTTGGTACAACATAGAAGTTCGGTCAAGAAATTGACATCGTTGTCGGGGATTGGCAAACGTCATAACTAGGATATAATGCATTACTTTGTTTTAGTTATTTTATTTTTTTTCTTTATATATATTTTTCTTCTATTTTATGCTTGGTTAGGAAAAAGATTATTCAGGCAGACTTCAAAGAACAACCAAGGAATCTCAACCAAATATGGAGGACATTGAAGAATCCAACAACAATAACAACAGGCCACAACCACCTATGCAGGACCAAAGAACTATGAGAGAGTTTCTAAATCCTCCCAGGTTGAGCACACCATTGTGTTTTATGCTACCTCCAAATCACGATCATGTTACCATTCGACCTCAAGTGGTATCTCAACCAAAGTTTTTAAAGGTGAAGGCGTAAGGTGAGGCATTTTTGTACCCATGAGGCGAGGCGTAAGCCTTGAAGAGTTGAGGCGTAAGCCTTTTGAAACCCTCATTTTATAATTAATAAATATTTTACGATATATAAAAAATAAAAATAAAATAACATAAATTAAAAACATGAAAATAATCCATTAGACTTGTAAAAAAACCTTACTAGTTCCATACTTTCACAATAGAAAATAAAGGCAACCATACTAATAGTTCCAAACAACCATAACCAAGTCACAAAATATCAAATAGAGTTCAACACATATTACTAGAACATTTCAACTTAAATCATCTTCTCCAATGTCATCATCATCCTCGTCCAATGTATCAATAGTTGGAAAGTTCCCACTATCAAACCCTCCCAACTCATCTAACTCGTCATCTTCATGAATTGGTGTCAAATTCAACTCCTTCCCTTTGCATTGGCCTCCACTTTTACCTAACATAAAGTATAAATTAGGTGTAAATATTATAAGTTCATTAATAAATTTAACAAAATTTATAACTTAAAATTTTGAGTACTTACTTGCAAATTCATCATGTTTTTTTTTGTTGGAATGTGAAGAAACCATGTTGTCTAATAACGCTTGAGTCTCTTGGTTTTGGGATGACACAATTCTAATGGCATCAACATTAAATAGTTCATCATCTTCAAGCCAACAAAGATCAAGTAGGAGGAGGGGATCTTCTTTCTCTGTAATCCACTCATCATCTGAATCAATCTTATCTACCAAAATCAGATCAACATTTTGTTTTCTTTGTAGACTTCGCTCTCTCAATCTAGTGTTGTACCTCACATACACTAGAGCATTTAACCTCTTATGTTCGAGTCTATTTCTCTTTTTGGTATGAATCTACAAATAATAATATAAACAAATTTACATATTAAAATTAAATTAAAGTTCTCTAACATTGAATAAAAATGCATATACTAATTTTTTTAAAAAAAATATAAGTATTACCAATTCAAAAGTGCTCCAATTTCTCTCACATCCTGAAGCACTACAAGTAAGGCTAAGGACTTGAACAACAAACTTCTGCAACTCTGGTGTGGAACCCCCAAAACACATCCACTAACTTGTAGGACTTCTTAATCTTCGAGAATCAATTGCAATTCGGCTTCCAAATTCACCCATTGCTTGGTCATATGAACCCAACTGAATGTCAGCTTTTAAACGTTCTTAGTAATCCAACATCCTATTCATGCATTCAGATAATCCCTTCCTCACCTCATCCACATTAGAGAACTTATCTTTATAGCGCAATTGCGGATTAAGATAATAACTTGCTGTATGTAAAGGCCGATGAAGTTGCGGAGTCCATCTTGCATCTATTTTTCTCCAAATTGGGCCATATTTCCTCTCCATGCCCCCACAATTAAATGTAATTTTCTCCTTGGCTGAGTCCATCAACTCATAAATATAACCCATGGCTGGTCTTTCTTCTGAATCAACCTCTCTTAAGACACTTACTAATGGAATAGTGGTCTTAATACAAAAAGCAACATAAGGCTAAAAATTTGGATCAAACAATACTGCACTTTGAGCTTTTATACCTTCTACCTTTTTGGCCCATGTACTAGAACACCATTTTTCAGAGGAGAACATTGTTATAAGAGCTTGTTTTTGCTTATAAAGACTTTGGAGAGTAAGAAATGGAGTAGCAAATCGTGTAATTGCTAAACAAATAAGTTCATGATTTTTGGTAAATGTTCTCATCAAGCTAAGAACCCAAGCATGCCCATGTATGAACTTCACCACTTGTCTAGCTCGAAAAAGTGTATTAGCATGAACATTTAGCTTCTCAACATCCTCCAACATCAAATCTATGCAATGAGTAGCACAAGGAGTCCACCACAATATTGTCATTTTTTCTATAAGCCTCATTCTAACATTCACATAATTAGATGCATTATCAATAATAACTTGCACAAATTCTCCTCTCCAATTTCTTCAACCACCTCATAAAGATTCTTGAACATCAATTCTCCATTTTTTATCGTATCAGATGCATCAATTGATTTCAAAAACCATGTGCCAATAGGATTATTCACCAAAAAATTTATAAGACATCTATTATTTCCATCTGTCCAACTATCTGACATAATTGAACATCCATATTGCTTCCAAGCTTTTTTGTGCTCTTCCATCATGATATTTATATCATTCACTTCTTCTTTCAAAATCCATGTCCTTAATTCATGCATAGATGGAGGCTTAAATTCGGGCCCAAAATTTGCAATTGCATCAACCATAGGAACCCAATAAGGATCATTCACTGTATTAAATGGGAGACCTTTTAAGTTTATAATCTGACCAATTTTGTTACACACTTCCTTCCTTTCTTCTAGCTTCCACTTAGAATTCAAAGTACTTTGTCTAGGTTGTGAAATGACGAATTTATCCATGGGTCCCCTAGGTATAGGTTTCCCACTCCCATTTACACTCCCACTACCACTCTCACTATCACTGCCACTCCCATTCCACAATGTCCCCATTGTTTTAGAGAAAGCACTCTCATTTGGACCCACACCAATTTCTTGGAGCAATTTATTTCTTTTTTATTTTTGTTCCTTATAATTGCTCAATGCCTCTTTGCATTCCAATCTAACATCTTCACTAACTTTGGTACATGGTTTCATACCATGATGAGTTCTGGCTAAGTGATGTTTGAGTCTATTCACCTCTCCCGCGCATCTTTGATTACAAAACTTACATCGTATATACTTCTCCTCGAAGACTTTAATAACATATTTCCACACAAAATCTTTTCGTGAAGCTTTCAAAAAGAGGAACTCATTCTAAAAAATAATAATAGCAATAATAATTAAATTTCATTATATAATTGACTTAAAAATAATTATAAAACATAACTGAAATATCAAATTAACAATTAAAAATTAAAAATAAAGAATGAAAGAGTGAAAAAACAGTGTTGGGTTCACTGTTTAGAAAAACATTGCTATGTGCCTTGTTTAAAAGATATTGTTGGGTGCCACTTTAGTATTGTGCATTGTTTAAAAATGGTGTAGTGCACCATTTAGCTTTATTGCACTGTGCATGCATAAATGCTGCTGCCAGGTGCAATAAATTCTGTTGGTGTAATAAAGGCTCTTGCAGGTGCAATAAAGGCTGTTGCAAGTGCAATAAAGGGTTGCTGCAATAAAGGTTGCTTTTGGGATTTATTTGACTTTGTTGTGAGGAAAAAATAAATAAAAGGAAAGATCCAGAGAAGAAAAATAATGTCATTGAAGCTATGAGAAGCTGGGCATTGAAAAGAGTGAAAAATAGAGAGAGAGAAAGAGAAGAGGAGATGAGTGAAAAACAGAGAGAGAAGAGGAGATGAGAAGAGTGCGACTGTGTAAGACTAAGAGATGGTGAGTGATAGAGAGAAAAAACCTACCTATTGAGAATCAAGATGAAAAAGATGCAATTCTTCACGTTGTGTTGCTGCCGAAGGAGAACTTTCGTCGAGATGAAGTCGTCATAGTGAGAAAGAAGAGTAGCACTTCAGTGTTTTTGCCCAAGAAGAAGCCGATCTTCAGGTTGTCGAAGAAGAAGTTGATCTTCAGGTCGTTGAAGGTACAAACCATGAAAAGCTAGGGTTAGGGTTAGGTTTCTCCCCTAACTTGTTCTCTTTGTTCCCTTTCCAGCCTTCAATGAGTTTGTGGGGTTATAAAGTCTTCAACGGTAAGTTGTTTATATTTTTTTTTTTATTAGCCACCTCAGCAAACCAAAGGCTCACACTTTAGTGAGCAAGACGTATGCAGGGCACGTCTTTGAAAAGCTTCAGGCGAAAAGGCGTTCACCTTTTGTGTTCAACGTTGTTGTGCCAATGCCTTAAGGCGTTTTCTGGACGCCTCGCCCTAGAGAGTGCCTCAAGAGCGCCTTTCAAAACACTAATCTCAACTACCCATTTTTAAGGAGACGGAAAATGAAAACTCATACTCTCACATCAAGGAATTTAAGGACATCGTTTCAATTTTTCGAGAAGCCAGCACTTCTTTAGAGATCTTCCGCATGAAGCTATTGCCCTTGTCATTGAAGGATAAAACTAAGACTTGGTTAAATAGTCTTAGACCTTATAGTATTAGAAATTGGGGTGATCTATAATCAGTGTTTTTGCAAAAATTCTTTCCAACACATAGGATTAGTGCACTGAAAAATGAGATCTCAAATTTCAAGGCTATGGAGGATGAGAAATTTTTTGTATGCTGGGAAAGATTTAGGGAGATGGTTGCAACATGCCCCTATCACACATTTGACAACTGAATGCTAGTAACATATTTCTATGAACGCATGTCACCGTTAATGAAACAACTTCTTCAGACTATGTGTGAAGGAGATTTCATGAATATAAACCCCGATAAAGCATTTCAATTCCTTGATTATGTTGCCGAGGTATTTAGAATTTGGGAAGAACCAATCGTTAAGAAAACACCTAGAGATGGAATAATGAACAAGGCAAAAACTAGTGGAGTGTGTACCTTACCAGATGGTTTAGATGTCCAAGGAAAGTTTGCAACCATTATGAAAAAGTTGGATGATTTGGAAGCCAAAGGAGTTCAAGAGGTAAAAATAGTCTATGAGAGAATAACTCAACTGTACTTGATATGTAAGTCTACGAAATATGGTGTGCAATCTTGTCCCACTCTACCTGCAGTGCAAGACATGTTTTTGGAGCAAGCCAATGCCTTAGGGACATACAAGCAATATTCTAGCAATTTTCCATATTCCAACACTTATAATCCGAGTTGGAGGAATCATCCAAATCTATCATGGAGAAGAGGTAACAATTGTCAGTTTCAGCACTAAGGAAACCGATTTCAGGGTAATTAGACTAATGGGTAGCAAGGTTTTCAACCACAAGGTATTCCACCTCAAAATTTTAAAAAGCAACCTCTAACATCATCATCTAACTCAAGCATGGAAGATATGATGAGAGAGTTTATACAGAAGCAAGACAAGCATAATAAGGATCAAAATAGGATAAATGCTCAAACATCTCAAGAACTAGCAAATATTAAAACCAATTTGAGCCAACTTGTTGTATGCTTATCTCAAGAGAAAGAAAAGTTCCCAACTCAACCACAGAAAAATCCAAGGGAGTTAATGAAGTCTCTAAAGTGCAAAAGGAAGATTGAAAGGCAATTATCACACTCAGAAATGGGAAAGAATATGAAAGACCCAAGTTACTATTAAGTGAAGATATTCCTACTAAAGATGAATCAACCGTGGAGAAAAATGCTAGAAATGAGAAAGAGTCTGAAAAATATGAGGAAGTCATAGTAAGCAAAGACAAAAGGAGTGTTTCCAATCATTTGCCTTTCCCTTCAACTATGTAGAGACACAAAGTGGGGGATAAGACTTTGGAGATTTTGGAAGTTTTGAAGCAAGTGAAGATCAACATTCTACTCCTTGATATGATCGAGCAAATGCTTACTTATGCAAAGTTCCTCAAGGACTTATGCACTATGAAGAGAATGACTAAATTAAGCAAGAAAGCATTCCTCACTAAGCAAGTCAGTGCCATCATTGACAATAAGGCAATGGTGAAGTACAAAGATCTAGGTTGTCCTACCATCTCAGTCCAGATTGGAGACTCATTTGTGGAAATGGCTTTGTTAGATTTGGGAGCTAGTGTAAATTTGCTTTCATATTCAATTTATAAGCAATTGGGATTGAGTGAGCTTAAGACTACTACCATTACACTCTATTTAGCAGACCATTCAATTAAAGTACCTAGAGAAGTAGTCGAAGATGTTTTGGTGCAAGTTGAAAAGTTCTACTACCTAGTAGACTTTGTGGTATTAGATACAGAACCGATGAAAAATGGTGTGAATTCTATTCCAATTATTCTTAGGAGACCCTTCCTTGCTACAATCAATGCTCTCATTAATTGTCTGAATGGATTGATGCAGTTATCTTTTAGGAACATGATAATGGAAATGAATGTCTTTAATTTATGAAAGCAACCGATGGACCATGATGATGTAGAGGATGAAGAAGCATGCCTTATAGAGGCCTTGGTTTAAGAACACATAGAAAAGTTAATGGAAGAAAATATAGATGAATTTTTCTCTATAATCGTTAAGGAAGAATGTGTTGAAATTGCTACAAAGTGGAAAGAAAAAATGTACCATTCAGTCTTTGAACAATGTTTAGAATGATGAAGAAAACAAAAAGGGGGAGGTTGAGATCAACAATCCAGAGTTAAAGGCTCCACCACATGGTTTAAAGTATGCTTATTTAGAGGAAAATGAAGAAAAACTTGTGGTCATTTCAACTACATTAGCTGAAGAATAAGAAATCAAACTTTTGAAGGTGCTTAAAGAGAATAAAAGAGCAATTGGTTGGTCCATTTCAGATTTGAAAGGGATAAATCCCTTGGTTTGCATGCATCATATTTATTTGAAAGAGTGCAAAACTAGTAAGGCAACCACAAAAATTGCTAAATCCTCTTATGCAAGATGTAGTCATAAATTAGGTATTGAAGCTTTTAGATGCATGCATTATTTTTCCTATTTCTAACAGTAGTTGGGTAAGCCCCACTCAAGTAGTACCTAAGAAAAGTGAGATAACTGTGGTGAATAATGATGAAGAAGAACTCATTCCTACAAGGTTGACTTCAAGTTGGCGAGTATGCATTGATTTTAGGAAGTTGAATGTAGTCACCAAGAAAGATCCTTTTCCATTACCTTTCTTAGATAAGATTTTATAGAGGGTAGCTGGTCATGACTATTATTGCTTCTTGGATGGCTATTCAAGCTACTTTCAAATTGCCATTACATTGGAGGATTAGGAGAAAACCATATTCACATGCCTGTTTGGCACCTATGCTAATAAGCGCATGAATTTTGGTCTTTGTAATGCATCAACCACATTTCAAAGGTGTATGCTCAATATCTTGAATGACATGGTAGAGAAAATCATGGAAGTTTTCAAGGATGATCTGACAGTTTATGGGAAGACCTTTGATGATTGTCTCTTAAATTTGGAAAAAGTTTTGAAAAGGTGCATTGAGAAGGACTTGGTCCTAAATTGGGAGAAGTGTCACTTCATGGAAACCTCAGGGATAGTACTTGGTCATATCATCTCTAGAGAGGGCATTCAGGTAGATCCAACAAAAATTGAGTTCATCTCAAAGCTACCTTCCCCTACTACTGTTAAAGAGGTGAGACAATTTTTGGGACATGTAAGTTTTTATAGGAGGTTCATACAGGACTTCTAAAAAATCTCTCAACCTCTTTGTGCTTTATTGCTTAAGGTGCAAAATTCATATGGACTAAAGCATGCCAAGAAGCTTTTGAGAGACTAAAGTCACTCTTCATTACTGCACCAATTGTGAGACCTCATAATTGGTCTTTTCCATTTGAGTTGATGTGTCATGCTAATGACTATGCAGTGGGAGCTATACTAGGTCAAAGGGAGGATGGAAAACCATATGTGGTGTACTATGCTAGTAAGACCCTGAATGATGCTCAAAAGAACTACACAACTACTGAAAATGAGCTCCATGCAGTGGTGTTCGCACTTGATAAATTCAGGAACTACCTTTTGGGAACTTCAATAGTAATTTTTACTGATCATTCGGCCTTGAAAAATCTACTCAACAAAAAAGATGCCAAAGCAAGACTTATTAGATGAATCATTTTTCTTCAAGAATTTAACATTCAAATCAAGGATAAACAAGGGGTAGAAAATGTGGTTGTTGATCATTTCTCCTGTGTTAAAGTAGAGTCACATTTCGAGGAAGCACAGATTAATGATGAGTTTCCCGATGATGCACTTTGTGCAGTGGAGAAGTTGCCTTGGATTGCAAATATAGTCAACTACTTGGCAATTGGAGAGCTTTCCTCATAATGGAACATGGAGACGAAGAAGTATTTTCTTTTGTGGGCAAAACACTATGTTTGGGATGATCCATATTTGTATAAGTTTTGCCCAAATCAAATTATTCGGTGATGTGTTCTAGAGGATGAACAACAAGACATATTGTGAATGTGCCATGAGGGAGCTTGTGGAGGTCATTTTGCTCCAAGGAAGACTTCAGCAAAAATTCTACAGAGTGGATTCTATTGGCCAACTATGTTCAAGGATTGTAACACTCATTGCAAAAGTTGTCCACAATGTCAACAATTGGGGAAAATCAATTGAAGGTATCAAATGCCACAAAATTATATTTGTGTTGTTGAGGTCTTTGATTGTTGGGGCCTTGACTTTATGGGACCATTCCCTCATTCTTTTAGTAATTTTTATATTTTGGTGGGAGTGAATTATGTCTCTAAATGGGTAGAAGTAGTGGCATGCAAGAGCAATGATCACAAAATGGTGCTTAAATTTTTAAAGGAGAATATTTTCTCTAGGTTTGGCATTCTGAGAGCAATCATTAGTGATAGAGGTTCACATTTTTGTAACAAGCCATTTTCCACTATTTTGCAGAAATATGGAGTGAGGCATAAAATGTCCACCCCATATCACCCTCAAACGAATGGGCAAGCTGAGCTAGTAAATCGGGAGATTAAGAAAATCTTCACCAAAGTAGTCAATACTATAAGAAAAGATTGGTCTACCAAGTTGAGTGATGCACTTTGGGCATATAGGACAACCTATAAAACTATCCTTGGCATGTCACCGTATTGGACTGTTTCTGGTAAAACATGTTATTTGCCTGTTAAACTCGAATATCGTGCATATTAGGCTATAAAGAAGATGAACTTTGATTCAGATCATGCCAGAGCTAAAAGGAAATATGATCTGAATGAAATTGAGACATATCAAAATGAGAGTTATGAATGCTTACGTAATGTAAGGGAAAAACACAAATTCTACCATGACAAGCTTATTTTACGAAGGGAGTTCAAGCAAGGAGAAAATGTGTTGTTGTACAACTCCAAGCTTCACATTTTTCCAGGAAAGCTTAGGTCAAGGTGGAATGGCCCTTATGTGGTAAAGGGAGTCTTCCCTTATGGCACCGTGACTATTCGAAATCCGAGAATTGGTAATGAATTCAAAGTTAATGGTCAGCGCTTAAAGCATTTCATTGAAAGATTTGAGACACAAGAGGAGAATCTCCATTTTTTTTATGGGGATGTTCAAAAGGGTAGAAGTATTTTATATCAATTTAGTAAGTAAAAATTAGATTTAGGTAAAACTTTTATTTATTTAATTTCTCTTTTATTTTTTATTTTATTTTATTTTATTTATTTATTTTCCTTTGTTTAGTTTTGCATTTTCAATTAGTCATTAGCAATATGGTTAGCATTTTTTTTAGTTGTTTTTAACTTACTAATGAGTTTATGAGTTGTAGCAACTTAGCTTGCAAACATCCGACTAATATAGGTAAATGCGAACTTCAAGGGAGTGAAAAGGTAAGCCTCACATGTATTCAAGGTGACAAAGCTCCTATAGGTACATTGATCCATATTTAAGATTGTAGGCCTCCCAAAAATTTACTTGTGAGAATCATTGGTGAACATTGAAAATAAATGATGAAATACAAAACTGAGTAACCCTTGGGAGAGAAATCCTAAAATTTTATAATGAAGGGTTAAAGGTATAGTGGATGAATTCAAAATTCCTTTATTTTTGAATTTGAAATATCAAATGGAGATGACACTTTTGGAGATCAGTAATGGGTAATTTCAATATTATGATCCTTTCAAATTCAAAATTTTTGTCTTGGAATTGCAATTTTAAATCTACAGAAAGTGAATTCAAATTGAGATTGATTTCAAAATCACTAGTAAATGTCAAAATAGGTGTTTTGAACTCACTGACAATGAGTTTGAAATACAATGAATTTTGAGATGGATTTTAAATTACAAAATGAGCAAATTTGATGCTTTAAGACGGACTTCAACACTAATAGTGGGTTATTTAGAAATGAAAGCAATTTCAAAATAAAAAAAATTGTTATTTCGAAATAGAAGTTGGAATCAATAGTGAGTCATTTCGAAATGGACCTATTTTTGAAATCATTAGTGAAATTTCGAAATGGGTTTTTTGTACTGCATTGAGGCTACAATTAGCAAATTTGAAATGGTGGGCTTTTTGGAATTGAAACTTTTGCTTTAGAATTGAGATTTTTGAACTTCAAAAGGTGAATTTGAAATTTTCCCAATTTAGAAATGATTTTTTTTTTTCATTTCAAAATGAGTTGTTCGAAATGTTTTTGTATATAGTGAGCCATTTCAAAATAAGGTAGTTTTCAAATCCAATGGTTACATTTTAAAATGGGCATTTTTTTTACCATCAGTTAACGAATTTGAAAAAGGTTATTATCGAATTCAATAGTTAAATTTCGAAATGACTCTTCTTAACCAAAACCCAATTCAAAATACCTAATTTTTATTTCGAGCTCATTCCGAAATCACCCAAACTCCTTTATAAACGATCGTTTCCACTTCCAAACCACTTCATCTCCTCTCTCCCTTGTTTCCTCTTCCCTTGTTCATCGTCCTATCTTCTATTGAAGGTGATTTTAGAGTTTCGTTGTTTGTCACTTTTTAGGTATGCATTACACTCATACTCGTTTCTTGTTCATTTTTCATGGATTTTTCTTGATTTTTATGGTTTCGTTGTGCGGTGTTCCTCCATATAAAATGCGGTGTTATCCAACTCTCATCAACATTGTTTAGGGTTTCTATTGTTTTGGTTGGATAGATAAATCAAAAACAATAAATATAATGAAAAGAAAATTTCTAAGGGGCGCTGTCCCCTACTCCTGCAGCTGACCGGGTAGCTCAACCCCCATGAGCTTAGCAGGGAGCTTGACCCCCGAAAACCTGAGCGTAGCGTAACAAGACTGATTTTGGTTACACAGAGTTCATTTTCTTTGCTTGGAAATTTAAGGTGTTAGAATTTTTGGTTTATACTTGGAGAAAATTTTAATTTTTTTTTCTACATGATTCTTAGGGCTTGTTGAACATCTTAGAATACTTTGAGAGCAAAGTTCTTATTTTTCCATAAGTTTTGCTGAATTGTTGCCTAATTTATGTTTTATATGCTTTGGAACATTTTAAACTCTCTAGTAGACTTTTTTATTTGTTCTACACATTCTCCTAAGCTAACCAATCACTTTGATTTCCTTGTCACATGATATTTGAACTTAGGTATTGTTTGGATTATATGTAAGGCTTCAAAGACTCATGCTTTCATCATTGTTGGACACCTTGAATGTTCTCCCGCATTTTAGGAATGGTCTACCACCGTTTCATATGAATCCATAAATTTCATGAGCATACAATTTTTTTTAGATTGTTTTCTTAACCCTTATGAGGTTATTTATTTATTTATTTATTTTCCCTTTTTAAGTTTAGTTTGTTTCTCGACATTTGTTTCTAATGGCTTGAAATAAAAGGAAAGTTGTTGTTCAAAAGTGACAATGAGACTAGGCATTCCCTGAGGCAAAAGCATGCCCGACCTCTTGTTCAAAGTCAAAGTGGTGTAGTGATTAGTGAGCCTACCGAGAGGCATGTCACTTGTCAAGCCAAGCATGTGGAGGCCAAGACAAAGGCTCGTTGTGATTGCCCAACCATTAAGAGGACTATAGCCATGCATGTAGAGGATAGGATGAAGGCCCGTTTTGATCGCTCAACCACTCCTAAGACCATTAGACCTACTACCACTCCTCCACATCCATAGGCAGCTCCCCCTACTCCGAGCCCTGTATGTCCTCCATCTTTAGGAGTTTGTGATGATGCCCCTAAGGTGGACCTATCTCGATGGGAGTTTGGTCAAAAGTTCTGTTATGACATAAAGGCATTTAGTACTTATGAACTTACCGTACAATTCATACGTCTTCTCAACATATATTATTTTCTAGCATTAATGGATTCCCCCCCTTTCCCTCTCCCTCCCCCTCATATTTTTATGCCACTAGTGTACGAGAGTTCTTCTTTACTCTTGAGGATTGGAAATGGGGGTATCGAGAGCTCCATTTTTCTATCAAAGGACAAGATGATATTATTTCCATTGAGACCATTGCTATAGCCATTGGTTTACCATAATCCACTCCTCCTAAAGCCCGATTTGTACCTTAGTCATGACTAGCTTTTTCGAGGATTGCACGTATATTAGCATTTCGGGGTACTCGTTGTCATTCAACCATTACTTGCCTTGAGATGCCATAGACCTATGGTTTGTGGATCAGGTCATTAAGACCAACATTTTTCCATTTGGACACTCTATAGAGCGCTTTGGTTTAGTCTTATGAGGGTTATATCACATGTGCACATGCAAGTGGTGGAGTCCAACTCAACTCATCATGGATACCATCATTTATTTTTTTCAGAAGGTCAAGGAGAAACAATTAGCTTCAGCTCAAAGCTATTTGATTCCTTTGCCTTGGTTACTTTCATACTACTTGCTCTATTGTGGACACCAGTTACCCATGTTTGATCGTCACATGGTTTCTCATACTTGTGTTATCGATTAGTGGGTTTGAGAGATTCATTCAGGGTCACAGTTGACTAGGCGAAAGA
The DNA here is from genome assembly GCA_030254885.1 of Vitis rotundifolia. NCBI lineage: Eukaryota > Viridiplantae > Streptophyta > Magnoliopsida > Vitales > Vitaceae > Vitis > Vitis rotundifolia. Next base: position 12,403,925 of record CM058157.1, read on the forward strand.
GAGCTTTGTATGTTGTACCACTTCCATCTACTATAGAGAGCCCGCTCCTGCCTACTCCTATTTTTGACACGAGCTTACCAGTACTTCCTATTCATCTTTCACCACCTCTTTCAAGTGCCCCAGAACCTGTTGTTCCTATTTCTACACCAGCACTACCAGTCTCCGATCTTCCTAGATCTTCACTGCCTCAGGTTGTTAATGCTACCCCGAGTACCTTATCAATCATGGCTCATCTAGACACACTTTAGGAGTTATTTGTGTCCATGAACTCCCACATTGATGCTCGCCTAAGATGGAGACTCGAATGGATGACTTCACTTTTTTTGTATAGCAGCTCACTTCCTTGGTTATTCCATTTAGACAGATGGGAGATTTTGTTACACCAACTAATACCAACTTAGAGGTAGATGGCAACACAAAGGTGATTGGTTCTAGCTCTAACACTAGAGCATCGACAGTAGCCCATGAGACCATGCCTATTTTACAAACATCAGGTGATGTCGTAGCTAAGATTTTTACCTCGACTATTGATATTCTAGATTCTACAAGACAAATCAATGGTGAGATCTCCATTCGTGTTATTGACACTAGTGTGGACATAATTATCAAGGATGACCCCCTATGGTACAGGATGTTGGCGAGACCGTTACACCTATCGTGGAGTCACTAATAAGGCTACTACACCTATGTTAGAGGATATTGACCAGGTAGCCACTGTTGTGTTGGAGGAGATAGATGGAGTTGTCGATCCTATCATTGGTGCTTGATTTTCATTTCTATATATATCTTATTCGATATGGTTGTATACACAATGGTATTTTTGGAGCATATTGATACTCTTATACTCTTTTTTAGATTCTCACTATTTATATTTTTCTCTATGCATACTTTTGCTACTAATCTTGTTGCTTTTGTGCAAGACTAGTTTATATGAAGTCCTCATAACAAACTTTTCACTTGATGATCTTGAGGTAACATCTTCATTTTTCCTTTCTTTTGACCCATTATCCTACACATTAGGGACAATGTGTAATTTAGGTTGAGGGGAGAAGGCCTATTAGCCTTAATTTTTTTCAAAAGTTTGCATGTTATATTTGGTTAATTAATGAGATTCTTGATTTTCCTTGGTAACTCATGGTTTATTTTGTATGAGAATGTTGTAAGTAGTATTATTTCTTTAGAATTTGAGAAAAAAATACAGTTAGAGCAAGTGTATTAGTTCACTTACCTTATCTTTCTGTACCTTTAAGTGCAAAAATAGTTAGGTTGAATCTTTGGATTACCTTCAATTTTTCTTTGATGTTTATTTTCTATTTAAGACTCAAAGCACACACAAAGCACGTATACCGTTATGGTATCTTGATTAAGATAATTTCTTTAGCTTAAAAGGAGTTGTTCTTAAGTAATAAAATGAGGAAATGAAAAAAAAATTGAAAATGACTGATTTAAGCTTGAGCAATTATCTAAGAGGGTAATGGCCTTGTGTCTTCAAGCCCTAGTGCCCAAAACCAACTAGTTAGGAGTCATCGGTATCTTGCTCGTTACATAAGCTAAATTCAGTTTTTTTTTTTTTTTAAAAAAGAATAAATGTTTGGGAAATTCGACTTTGTTATACCTTGAGTGAGGGTCATACCTGAAAGGTAAGTGACCTATAAAGGTCCTCAATGCTTGGTACCTTGGGTGAAAATTCGGGAGTTTTCGGTGGATCCCTAGTAAGCCATATAGAAGGAGATTTCCTAAACTAAGAAAAATAAATCAAAATAAATTTTCCTCTCTTTAACTTAAAGAATGATGAAATTTGAGTTTAAGAAAAGTCTTAAGAAAAATACTATGAGGGGACACCAAAATTAAGCACATGAGGTTTAGGTGAAAATAACCAACCAAGGGAAAATCAAGAGACACTAAAGTGAATGTTAAACATGGATGCACATTTATGTATACGAAGATAATGTGAGAAAACTAAGAAATTGCATACTTGTGTCATCTTGCTCAATTCTAGGAAATTTGACTACTTGGGTATCTTGTGTGTGAAACATGTTATGTTGAGTCAATATGGTTTCATGAATCTCATTACATATTTTTCATTCTTCTTTACTCTTTTCATTTGCTAAGGACTAGCAAAGTTTGGGTTAAGGGGATGATTGAAGCCAAAATATGTGCTCTAATGGCACATATTCAATATGATTTGTACACCAAAGGACATTTAAATCACCAAACTTGACCTAAATCAATGTTAAGGCCCTAGCCATGAGTTTAATTTATACTTTGGAGATTTATCTCAGGTTCAAGGGAAGAAAAGGGTGCAAGTTGAATCACTTCAGATTTTGAAAGATCAAGAAAGGGTTAAATGAGGAAATAAGTGAGTCAAAAGTCATGGACCAAGAGGAAAGGCAAGACGAGGATATCATGAGTTTGGAAGATGAGAAATGACCACTGTGGAGTAAGAAAGAAGGCAAGAAAACAGAGGAAATGAGACATGAATCAAGATTCAACTGCATAGAAATTTAGAACTCAAAAATTTGATGGTAATATATACTCTAACTTTGAGAAAAAATTTGGAGTACTTTTGAGAGTTCATTTTATACATACCATATATCGTTTTGAAGCTTGGGAAGTCAGGAGTTCAATGCTTCAAACGGTGTGCAAATGGAGCTGAAATGAAGAAGTTATGGCCATTTGAAAACATCTGCACAAAGTTGAAGGGTCATTTCGAAACGATTTCAAAATTCAACTTATGAATTCGAAATCCACTTCGAAATGACACCAATTATGAACTCACCCATTGCGACTTTTATTTTTCGCCTTCTCTACCTCGGGAATTTCATTTAAGGCATACCATCCACGACTAGAAATCACCATTTTTTTTTATTATATTTTAATCATTTTTAGGTAATTATTTTGTAATAAGTGGGCAATGAGAGTGTGTCACATGTTAAGTAATTGATGATATTATTTAAACCCTTTTAATTCTAGGTTTTAGGGATTTTGGATTTTTTTTTGGAGAGTTTGATATTGAAGGTGAAAGAAGACAAGAACTTTAGTTTGTTTTTTTTTTTTTATTATTATTAAATATATTGTTTTAGGTTTTTTTAAATTCAAATTATGGATTTTTACCTTATTATGGATTGTGAATGTGACATCACCCCTATGAGAGGCTAAGAGCCAACTTGGGGCTTGAAAAATGAAAACCTAAGGGCTAGGAAACCTATAGGGACAATGGGTAAATTATTATAAAAATGAGATTAATTATTGGTTGGGTGACAATTTATCATTTTTTTTAATCATATCATTGTGAATTAGTTTAGGGAATGATACGGTAGGTTATTACTCGATAATAGTGATTCTTGGTAATTCTTGATCATTAGTTATCCTCGTTTTCTCTATCGTTATTTGTCCCAAAACAAAGATTAAAGAGTAGGAATGGTTAAAAAGCTAAATCAAAAAGGAAAAATTAGGTTACAGATGCAATTTTGAATTATGGAACTCAACTTGATCGTGAGTGGCCAAGGATCCTAAAACCCTAAGATCATATTACTCAAAAGACCCTTATTTTCTCTAATTTCTATACCCTAGGTTGGATTGTGGAAAACCCCAAACTTGAATCAATCGAATTTAAAATCAATATTCATTTTGTTATTAATTTAATTTCCTTTACTTAGTTTCACATTATTCAGATATTGTTTTTCACTTTAGGATTTAAACAAAAACAATTCATTTATTCTAATATCGACAAATTTCATAAGCCAGTCCTTAAGGACGATACCTGGAGTACCACAAAATCCATAGTGACTCTTTCTCTAGTTTTTCTTGACCAGAGTTGCTATGTAAAAAAGGCTAAGTATTTTGGTATAATAGAAAAGTTCGGTTACCTAACATTTCACTAAAGAGAGCTAATTGTACTCCAATATCTTATAACATTATATTGAGATAAGAATGGATTAAATCTAATTTAATCAATTCCTCTAGTATGTAACCTACTACCCATTACATGCAAATTTCCTATGAATTGGTGTCTATATTCTAATAAGGTAAATGCTACCAACCTCTATAGATTACTTCTACAATCCTTGAGCTCCAAATCTTTTATATTATGTGATCAACTAACTTGCTCTAACTCACTAAGAGCATATGTTGAATTACATTAACGAAAATTATTGTGTCACCATGGATGTCATGGTCACAAATCCTTTGGACCACTTACCTATATTGAAAACAGTGTTGTCAAAGGAGATCCCTTGGTTCACCTAGGCTACTAGGTGAAGCGAAATAAAAAATAAAAAACGCCTCTTAAAAACCCAAGCAAGGCAATTTCAAAGATGCAATGCCTAGGTGGTCACCTTAGGATAAATTTTAAGGCATAATAGCAATTGTCTTTTTTCATAAGACTAAAAACTTGAAAAAAAAATATTAAAAATAAAATTTAGAAAGTTGAGATATGGAGAAGCTAAAAGGTTGATAACAAAGCCTTAATAAAAAGAAAAAAAAAACAATATTTAAGAATTAAAAAAAAAAAAAAAAGACAAGGTGGATGGAAGAAGAAAAGAAAGTTTTTTGTTACTTTTTAGCAAGAAGAAAACGAGATGGAAGGAAGAAGATTTTCGCAGCTTTGTGGTTCACTTTGGCAAGGTTTTCTCATCTTTCTCTTCTTTGTAACTCTTTTTATGGCTTTTTTTTTTCTCTTTTTCATGATTTGAAGTTTTGAACTATGAAGCCAATTTTTTTAAAAGATATGTTGTGATTGTTGTACCTTTTAACTGACCTGTTTTTATTTTTATTTTTTTATTTTATTCTTTGCAAAGAAAAATATTATCTTTGCTTGTGTTTTAAAGAATGAAGATTGCTTTCCTTTGCATAGTTCATAGTTGTTGACTATTGTTTTTTATTTTATTATTCACAAAGCAAAAAACTTGTATTTGCTTGTGATGTGAAAACTCACATGGGCCTTTTTTTTTTTTTTTATGTTTTTCACCTTGTGTTCTCACTGTAACACTGTACACTACAGAGTTGCCTGTCAGAGTGTCACTACGCAGAGAGATTTGACCATTTTCTGTTATCATTGCACATTGTAGAGACCCATACTCTACCTTCCTAAGACCATTTTCTTTTTATGCATGTCACAATGCCACTACACAGTACACACATTGCAATGATTTGACCATTTTCTGTTGCCAGTATACATTGTAGAGAGTCATACTCCACCTTCCTGAGACATATCATTTCAATGGCTCCCACCACTTTTACTCTTTTAAGTTCTCTTTTTTGAAATATATCATTCAACATACCATACTTCTTGCATGAGAATTTTATTTTTATAAAAAATAAAAGAATTTTGTAATTTATAACTTTTTTACATTATTTTCATATTTTTCTTATATTTTTAATTTTTAATTTTTAATTTTTAATTCATTTTTTAAACTAAATTTATGTTTTGGAAATGACATAAGAAGATGTCACATCATCAAAAGGTTCAAACAAAAAAAATCCGACTTGGAAATATAATTTTTTAAAAGATCCTAAAGATACAAATTCGGTTACATATTTATTTGGTAGGATCGAGACAATGTGGAATTTTTAGAGCAAAGTAACATAAAATAGGAAAAAAAAAGAAAAAAAAAAAAGAAATGATGCAAGGTGTTTAAAATGTCCAAAGGAAGTAAGAGAAGGGCTTGAGTAATATATGACTAATAAAAAGAATAAAAAAGACAACTATAGTTCTTTCCTTGAATTTGGTGGCTTAGAAAACATTGTTGATATTGATAAGGAAGATGAACTTGAAGAAGTCAATTTGAATGGAAAAAAAGTGATTGATAATAGAAGAAGTGACATGGAAAGTAATAAGAAGATGAAGTCAACAACCAAAGGTCCCATTGATGCTTTTGTATCTCAAAAGCTAGAAAAAGTAGTTCAACTTCAGAAATAGAGAAAGATGAAGCAAAGTTCTATAAATGATGAATTTGATAAAAAGAAAAGAGAAAGTGTATGTCAATCATGGTTTTAAAAATCGGATCGGCCCGTTCGACCAGTCCAATAGCCAACCGATCACGGTTCCGGTTCGGTCCGATCAATTGGGCCGAAAAATGGTCAAACCAGAATTGGACCGTTTAAACCGATGGTCTGATCGACGAACTAGATGAACTGGACGGTTCCCTCCGAACCGTCTTATTCAACTTTTTTTTTTCTCCATTGTCGCCGTTATATCCCAGCAACCCGTTAGAACCCTCCCTGCCCTCATGCTGAAAAAACCTTGCCAACAAGACCCCCACCTTCCTTCAAAGCCACCTTGCGACCCCACCGAAACACCACCACCCCCCGCATGCGGGCTTTTCTTGCCCATCGGAACCCCCCGACAACCTCGTTGGAACCCCCTCTGCCTTCGCGCTGGAAAAGCCCTATTGACAGACCCTTCACCCCCTTGCAAAGCCACCCCATGACCCCGTTGGAACATCACCATTCCCTGCTTGCGCACGCGTCGGAAAAGCTTTTCTTGCCCGCCGAAACCCCCCATGCGCTGGAACCCCTTGCGCTGGAAAAGCCGAAAAGCTTTCCCCTTTTTACCCATCGGAAGCCCCTCACTTGGTGTTGGAAGTGGAAACCCCACCCCCTAAAACCTCGCTGTAACCTGCCCGTTCCTCTCTTCTTTTCTTCAATTCTTCCAGATTTTTATTTTAATTATTTTTTTACCTTATCAGTTATCTCATTATTATTTATTTCCTTTTATATTTATTATTATTTTATTTTAAAACTTATGATTTTAATTTAAATTAATGAAAGCATTACAATTTTAAATAAATTATTGATTTTAAAATGAGTTTTTTTTTTTAATTTTAAATTTTTAAAATTAAAATTAAAATTATGATTTTAATTTAAATTTATAATTTGAAACTAATTTTTTTATTTTCAAATAAAATTTTAATTTTTAAATAATATATAAATTATAAATTTATGACGTCACCGGTTCAACCATCGGTCCAACTAGTGAATTGTGAACCGGTAATTTTTCCAGTTCAATGACCGGTCCGGTTCTTAAAACATTGATGTCAATACATTGGTTGATTCTTTTATCAAGCATCAATATCATTTTATTGTGCAAACTTAGATAGTTTTAAATGGATGATTGAAGCTATCAGACAATATGATCCAAATAGGAAACCTCCAAGCTATCATGAATTAAGAGTTTCAATCCTTCAAAAAGAAGTGGAGTACACAAAAAATTTATTGAAAGATCCTAATGTTGTATGGATGAAGTATGAAGTTTCTATTATGTTTGATGGGTGAACAAATAGAAGAAATCCAACCTTGATGAATTTTTTGGTAAATTGCCTAATTGGAACAATGTAAATGGAGTCTATTTATGCTAATTCATTCATGAAAATTGGGGATAAGACATTTCAATTATTAGACAATTTTGTGGGGTGCATTGGGGAGAAAAATGTTGTTCAAGTAATGACTGACAATGGATCTAATTATGTATTGGTAGGTAAGATTTTATTTAATGAAGTTCTTTAGGTTTTATTAGTGCTATTTGAATTGAAACATTATATTATGAATTTACTACATTATTCATTATTTTTATTTATTATGGTTTTTATGATTTTAACTTTATGTAGGAAAGTTCCTAGAGGCAAATGACCACATTTGTATTGAATACCTTGTGCAACTCATTGCATAAACCTCATTTTAGAAGATACTAGGAAACTTCCTACAATTAAGAGGACTTTAATTAGAGCCATCATATTAAATGGGTTCATCTACAATTATGTGGGGATGCTAAATATGATGAGAGAGTTCACCAAGCAAAGAGAATTGGTTAGACAAGGTAGAACTCGATTTGTAGCATGTTTTCTTACCCTCAAAAGTATCCATATGCAAAAGAGTAATTTGAGATTGATGTTCACTTCTAACAAGTAGTTAGCTAGTAAATGGGAAAAAAAAGCAAAGAGAAAACGAGTGTCAGAAATAGTTTTGATGCCTTCATTTTGGAATCATGTTGCCTATATTCTTAAAGTGATAATAGGTCTTCTTGTTAAAGTTCTTCAACTTGTTAACAATGAAAGAAAACCGGCTATGGGGTACATATACGAAGCTATGGATAGATGTAAAAAGACTATCAAAAAGACATTTAAAGAGAATGAGCTAGATATGTACAAGGAAATCCTCTTTATCATTGATAAGATATGAGAATGTCAACTCCATCATCCTTTGCATCCAGCAAGTCACTTCTTAAACTCAAAATTTTTTTATGACAACCCTTATGTGAAGTTTGATGAAAAAGTGACATCAGGATTATATTCTTGTATAGATAGATTAGTGTCTGACATTGATGTGCAAGATAAGATCATTCGTGAGTTTTTAACTTATAAGAATGTAAAAGGTCTCTTGGGTATTCCAATAGCCATTAGATCAAGGAAGACACTAGTTGTAGGTATAAACTATAAAGTACTTCAAGAAAGTTTATATTTCTAAATAAGATATTAAATTACTTATTTTGTTAGCTATTAGATCAAATATTACTTGCTAGTCTACTAATTTTTTGTTTACATTTGAAACATTATAGCTGAATGGTGGAAACTAAAGGACAACACAACCCCAAATTTGCAACAACTAGCCATAAATATTCTTAGCTTGACTTGTAGTACATCAAGTTGTGAACGTAATTGGAGTGTGTTTGGGCATTAACTATTTAATACTTTGTTGATTATATAAGATATAAATTTATAAAATTGGAAATTTTATTAGTTAAGTAACTTAAGTTGTTATAACTTATAGAACTTGTGGTAACATTTACTAATAAATGTTTATAGATTCATACCAAGCAAAGGAACAAACTAGAGCAAAAATGCCTAAATGACTTGGTGTTTGTTAAATAAAACCAAACACTTAAACACGATATGATAGATGCAATGTCATTGATCCATCTCATTGGTAGATATTGATGAAAGTAATGAGTGGTTGATTGAAAAATAAGTGAAGAAGACATCACCATTCATGGGGAGGATGACTTGGTTTTTTAGGATGTTTACTTGACATGGGGTGAAGTGGCAAGTGTAGCAAGAGTTGGAGATACAAATATTTTCACTAGACTTCGAGCAAGATCAAAGACTAGTTTAAAAGGGGATTTAGTGGCTGCTACTTCACAATTGATTTTGAAGAGAAAGAGAGCAACTTATAGGACATTGAAGAGGAGGATGATAATGAAATGGAGGATACCAATCTAGTATTGATGGAAGTGATGACAATTTTAATATCAATGATGACTATAATGATGATGCCTAAAGCTTCTTTAGGACATTCATTATCTTATTTTGTTTCTTATTTTAATTTTTGGATGTTTGGAACATTAAAATATGCATATGGACATGATGAATTTCTCTAAATAGTATGATTTTTCTTATGATGTAGGGTATGATATTTGGCACTTTGAATTATTACTACTATTTTCTTAATTTTATAAGGCATCATAGGGGATGAAATTTAGTAGTATTGATTATTGAAGACTAATTATATTGGATGAGTATAAAATAAGTAAAATGGTAAATATATTTATACTATTTTATCGCCTAATTATAGTTAGGCGATCGCCTTAATTTTCACCTTTTGCCTTAAGCTAAAAAGGGTCCTATCACATTGACATCATTTTTTGCCTTTGACAACAATGATTAAGAATGACAATTATCACATGCATTAATCAATAGTGACTCAATTCATAAGGAATATATGTTAATCTAAGTGTCTCACCCATAGGTCAAAACCATTGAAAACCTCAACACTAACTCATTAATATTCTCGCAAGTTTGAGAGCCCATGGAACATAGTAGTCTGGTGAATCATGACTACTTGATAACTAATGTTGCGATAGAGCCTTTAAAATCATGATATGATATAACAATAAATAGAATTCATTAATATTTATATTATGACTCTGGTTCTCTTAAGAAAATCTTGTATTTATGCATTATCTATGTTTGGCATTCAAGCCTAACATTTCTTACATTGTACATGACTTAGGTGCATTACAAGTTGCATGAAAGATTTAAGTCTTGAGTTCCTTACAAGTAAATGATTTGTTTACATTTGGTTTATGGACTTAGGCAATCCCTTTGAGGTTGTAATGCGTTGTACCTCCTAATTAAAGAGATGAGTTGTTTTGGTCATCGGGATATGTTTCCTATGGTGAGTGCACTAGCTTGTATGGTTACACATTGGATATGACATGTGGTGAGTCATAACATTAGCTATTGGGTAGTTATGATCTCACCAAGCTGCCATAATATTTATATTATGTTCTTTCCACCTTGAGAGGATACTAAGCTTGTGCTAAAGTTTGTAGTGGTTTTGACCTACAGGTAAAACATGAAGGTGGTCATATATTCCCAAAGGATTGGATCATTATTAATGAAGGTTGGTGGTAACAAATATTCTCAATAAAGATACCATGATATCTCATGCGATTGAGACAATGTGTCCCTTTAGGTGATCTTAAAGACATGTAATCATGAAATATATGGTTGTAGTAATTTTTTTGTTAGGATAAAGCTCTTAAAAGCATGACATGATGTAATAAACATGTAAATTTTTATTATTTATTTAATAAAGTTTCAGTTCATTTTTATCTATCTTATTTCCATGCATTATACTTGGTAAGCACTTTAGCCTACATCTTTTGCATTGTATGTGACTTAGGTGCATTAGGAGTAGCTCAAAAGATCCAAGTCATGTGTTCATTGCAAATAGATGACTTGTTCACAACTGGTTCATGGGTCTAGGAAACCTATTAGAGGTTGTAGTACATTGCCTTCTAATTGGAAGATGGTTGGCCTTGGCTATTGGGATGAGTTTCCCATGGTGAGTGCACTAGTATGTATGGTTACACATCGAACAAGACCTATGATGAGTCATGACACAAGGCTATGAAGTGATCATGATTTCACCAAGCTACTTCAACCTTGAGAGAATAATGAGTTTGTGCTAAAGTTAGTAGTAGCTTTGACCTACGAGTGGAATTATAAGTTGATCATATATTCCATATGAATTGAGTTATTGTTGATGAAAATTGGTAGCAATAGGTATTCTTAATAGATGCACCATGATATCTCATGGGATTGAGAAAGTGTGTTTCATTGGGTGATCTTAAGGAGTTATGTTTATGAAAACTGTGACCATAGTAGTTTCTTAAGTGGAACTTGACATTAGTTTTTAGAGAGCTAGGACCATTGTTTTAAAACCAGATTGGATCGGACGGTCCAATCGTCAACCAGTGACCTTTTCGGTTCAGTTCACCCTTTTGGGCCAACGAGCTATTAAAGCCTCAAACTGTCAGTCTGACCAACGAACAGAGTAAACCACCCAATTTGTAGTGAATCGAACGGTTCACTACATGTCGGCTTTTTTTTCTATGAAAGAAAGATGGTGAGATGGTGGGAATGAGATGATTGCTGGCCGATGATCAGCAGTCATGCTCGAGCTGCTGCTAACGATGAGGTGGTCGCTACTCAAGGTAGGCACGAGTATGGTGAAAGAGGGAAAGAAAGAAAATAAAATGGAGAAGAGAAAGAGAAGAAGAAAAGAAATGAGGAAATGGGAAAATGAGAGGCGGGGGGTGCAACTGGTGATGAATGAGAGAGAGGCTGGTGATGGGTAAAAAAGAAAAAAATGGAGAAGGGAAGAAGGAGAAAATAAGAGAAAGGAAGGGAAAGGGCTGTCAAGGGAAAGAGGGGAGAGGATGGGAAGAGAGGGTTTTAGGGGTTTTTTAAATGAATGGTGGAGATTAAGTACGAAAATGGAGGGTCCATATGGGTTTTTTGAAAAATGATTGAATTACCTAAAATGGGTATAAATAAGTATATAAATTGAGTTTTTTCAAAATACATTTATATTTATTTTTATCATTTAATTTGATATATTAAATATAAAAATGAAATATTATTAAAATTTTTAATTATATATATATTTTCATATAAATATTTTTAATTTTAATAAAATATAAATTATATATTTATGATGTCACTGGTTCGACTGTGGTTCAAGCACCAGTTCAACCAATGAACTGTGAACCGATAATTTTTTCGATTCAGTGACTAGTTTGGTTCTAAAATCATTGGCTGGAACATGTTAGTTAAACACACAATAGTAGTTTCCTAAGTTGTTTTTTACTTTAAGTTGCACCATAAGTTATTTTACCAAACATACTTAATTTACTTAATAACTTCAATTATGTTATTAAGTCACTTTAAGTTATTAAGTTGGTTTACCAAACACCCACTTAGTTACCATTTAAAAAGAATGAGTTTGATGGACCACTAGATTCTTTATTGAAAATATTCTTATAGCATAAAATTATTCACATCTATATTTCAAATAATTCCTAATTTAGATAAATAACCCTCATTTTGTTAAATAGGCTTTTTTTTTTCTTGGTATACCTTATATATAAATATATATATATTCTTCTTTCCAATCAATACAAGCTGTAAACATAGAAGCAATTTCAAATATAAGAATATTTGAATGTAAAATATATCTTAAAGTTATAAGATGTAAAATTTGTATAAAAAATTGATTGAGAGTATTTTCGTTAAAAAAATAATCATAATTATATTTTTGAAACTTGGAAGTTGATTCCGTGGAAGGCCCAATCGGGTATTTTAATCAAAAACATTTATAAAACCTATGACCTCATATTGGCGTAGCAAAGCTACTATAGTATAGCGGCTCTAGGGTCGAACTCTGGGATGGGTTTTCACTCTACCAGTGATAGACTCAAGATTAGAAATTGAATATAATGATTTCCTTTGTCAAAAACTTAAAGTTTAAAAGAAAATAAAATTTGTTTTGAAAGTGGAGTTTGAAACTAAACTAACATATAACTAGGTAAAAATGGAAGAAAGAAAGTCTCTCAGAGCTAAAGGTTGCTAGGATCAAGTTCAGATTGCAAAGTGGGAAATTTCGGATTCTTCTCCTCACATTAGGGAAAACAACATAAAGGATGGTTGTTTCCCGAACCGGTATAGGTTTAACAATGAAGATTTAATCCATAAAAAGTCAATAGAAATGGTAGTCAAGTTCCATTAATGGCTTTATACACTGTGGGTCTTCACCTTGAGCCACTTTCCAATGGCTCGTACATGATAACTAATGGACTAATATGGATCTAGTAATAAGCATCCACAGAGACCTGAAGCTTACTATGTATTGGCCATTCAAAGTGATTCTAAGGGATTTAAAGCAAACTTTTAGGTTTAAAAGCCATTTATGAACTCCAACTACCTGTATTTAAGGCATGAGAGTTTCCCACTTTTGCATCTGGACTTTTCACCTAGCTTCCTTCACTCGAAGAAACCAAAAGTTTAGCCTCTCATCCTCTGGGAAAACATCCTCAGAGGTTGTTTGGCTTCCAAGAAAAAGAAAATAGTAGAGAGAAAAGGAAAACGAGAGAGCTCTGTATTTCACTCAATGTAAAACATAACATAACACAACACTTCGCCGAGAGATGATTTCCACCCCTCTTATAGTCTTTACAAAAGCAAAGCTTGTGATTGGCTAGTTACAAGGATAAGAAAGGAATTTACATCAAAAAGATACAAAAGAAAAGATCTAAAGTGGAGTTGGCAGAATAGAGGAGAATTCGCACCACGCATGGGCTGGTGTGAATTTTCAAGGTGTTGTGCGAATTTCGCACAAGCCTGGAGCAGTTGTCTTCCGAAGGCCATATCTTCCTCATTTCAGCTCCAAATCATACAAAATTTGAAGCGTTGGATTCTTGACTTCTAGAGATTTCCAACGGTATATAGCATGTAAAAAATGGACTTCGGGAAGTGCTCCAAAAGTGCGAAGGAAGACTATAACTGCTGTCCTCTGTTTTCTTCACTTTGCTTGTTTTTCCTCTTTGCTTCTCTCCTTTACTTGGCTTGTCTTAATGATCCAAAAAGCTGTCAAAACACTAAAACTAGCCACAAATATGATTAGAAGTCATTGCTAGGTCCTTAACATGCCAATTGGAATAAAGATGGAGAACTACTACACAAAAGTGCTTAAAACATAATGAATTAAAGGTGCAAAATAGCACTTTTTGGGTAGTAATCAGAAGTTATTCTTCTCTTTTTTTTTTTTTTTGTTTTGTTGTTGTTATTGGTTTTTTTTCTTTTTCTTTTTTTTAAAAAAAAAAAAAAAAATTGGGACTATTTTATGGAACCCCAATTTGAAAAATAACCTCAAATCTTTTTAAATTATAAATATATCCTTACATGAAGATAATAGATACATTTAAAAAAAATACTGTAATATGAGATAAGTATAAACAAATTAACGGAGTATTTTTCTTTAAAAAAAAAAAAAAAACAAGTATCATTTTCCTTATAAGTTTTTCAAAAGTATTATAAATTTTTCTAATTATAAATTGTTTGGTTATCTAAATTATTAAATTATTGTGAAGATGTGTAATGACTAAAACAAAATTGTCAAAAATCTACATAATTTCTTTTATTTTGACATAAAATAATTCTCTTTAATTTTTTAAATAAATACTTTTATATTTCCATTTTAGTGAAATTCAAGTACACATATGTATACTAAAAATATTATGTTTTTCTTTCACATTTTAAATTTAGTAACATAAAATATAAATGTTAAGAGATAAGGTCATTGGCATGAAATAGGAAAAGATATTCAAACTTTTTAAAAGGAAAAAGTAAGTTTTCATACACTCATATAAAAATAATTATAAAATAGAAATCCTTTAAAAAATAATTTAAATTTCATGCATTCATCGATCAAATGTACCTTTGACCAAAAAGGGAATGAAATGTTAATTATTTTTAAATAGTCGCTTAAAATTTGTATTTCATAAATTTGAATTCCTATTTGATAATTTTTTTTCATATGATTGCATAAAGACACTTTTCCCAACTTAACATGATATTTATTTAAAAATCAACTTTAATTTATTGTATCAAATATATTAGCTGTAAAAAAAATTAGTGTAAAAGTGATTTTTAGAAGCCTAATGGGGATGACAATAAGATATTAATTTCAAATCATAACAGAAAACTCCTCTAAGTTTTATTATTTAGCTGTCGAGCCAAACAATGTAGAAAAGGATGTGTTAGTATAAAATTCACTTCAAATGATTCCAAAGAATATCCCTATTTCATTCTTTTTCTTCATAGCTTGTAAACACACAAAAAGAATTAGTTTCATTCTTATTCAGTTTTTTATAATTTTATAACCATTTGAAAAAATTCCGAATTTCGATTTTGATTCCTTTTGATTAAAATTAGAATTTGAAATTAGAATTTTTTTCATCCATATCAGCATAGATGTGGCTGGATGAGAGAGTTGATTAAAAATCCTTTCTTTACTAAAATCGATAGGTTTGGATCTTATAGCTTGGTAAATGGATATTTGATGAATCAATTTAATAACTTAATTTAAGTTATTAAGTAAATTAAGCATGTTTGATAAAATAATTTAGTATTACGACTTAAAGTCAAAAATAAACTTTAAGAATTAAGTTAAAATAATTAACTTATTCTTAATTTCAAATCTCTTCTACCTTATTTACTCATGCTTAATAAGAGTATAATTTATAACTATGACTTTACATTTACAATTTATATTTTAGAATAAATATTTCTATAATTATCTTATATATTTACAATATTTTAAATATTTAAATATGAATATTTAATAGATAAATTTATTTATTAAAATTAGTAAAAATATAAAAATTAGATGAAATTAATGAAGATAAATATATTAATAATTTAATGATTTAGATGTTATAAATTATGAGAATTTATCGGATTATGGGAACTTGTGGATGATCATCCATATTGATGTATATCTCTTTGTGAGTTCCTATAAAATAGAGATATCTTTAATGAAAATCAATTCCATTCTCTTCCTACGTTCTAATTTTTCTTTCTTATTTTCTTCTCCTTTCACTTTATAATTTTACAACACGTTATCAGTACGACTAGTCTCTACAAAAGAAATAGAAAGATTTTTCTCTTTTCAGAGAAATAGAAATACTACTCTCTCTTCTTTCTCACAAAAAGGTATGTGATAAACTTATGTCATGATATTCTACTTTATCACCCTTTGACTCTCTATTTTTACTTATTTTATTTGAATACATAAATATGTACAAACCCTATAACTAGAAGGTATGGGATAAATTACAAATTATAGGGTAAATTCATAACCAGAAGTTATGAAAAATACGTACAATCCTTATAACCAGAAATTATGGGATAAATTTATAACTAGAAGTTATGAAAAATATGTACAATCCCTAAAACCAGAAGTTATGGGATAAATTGTAAATTATGAGGTAAATTCATAACCAGAAGTTATGAAAAAATGTGCAATTCTTATAACTAGAAGTTATGGGAAAAAATTATAGAATTACAAATTTATGACCAGAAGTTATGTATATGATCCCCAATTAGTTATTTTTAATTATACGGTATAATTGGATGTTATACCAAACAATATTATATAGCCAGAAGTTATAAAATAAATAAATAAATGTTCATAGCCTGAAGCTATGTACAAATTTACATAATGAAAGTTCATAGCCCGAAGCTATGAAAATATATATATATATATGTATGTATGTATGTATATATATTAAATTTTAATTCTTATTTCATATTTCTACATTTTTAGCATATTTATAATTGATAAATTTTAGGTCATTATATTTTTAGATATTGTTTATTTGAAATATTATTAATGCATTTTTAGTTTATTATAATTAAAATATTTCTTTGATTAATATTATATATAGCTTTCAAATAATGTCAAACCTTGCAAAGCTCGAATTTGTTGCCCTTGATATTTCGGGCAAGAACTACTTATCTTGGGTTCTAGATGCTAAAATTCATCTAGATGCAATGAATCTTAGAAATACCATTAAAGAAGGAAATGACACATCTCTACAGGATTGCGCCAGAGCTTTAATATTCCTTCGCCATCACATTGATGAAGGATTAAAAGGTGAATACCTTACGATTAAAGATCTTTTCATCCTTTGGAATAATTTAAGGGAATAGTATGACCACCAAAAGACTGTAATCCTTCCAAAGGCACACTATGATTGGATGCACTTGAGATTACAAGATTTCAAGTCTGTTAGTGACTACAACTCGACCCTATTCAAAATTAACTCACAATTAAAATTGTGTGGAGAAAAGGTCACTGAAGAAGATATGCTTGAAAAAACATTCACGACTTTTCATGCCTTGAATATGCTCCTGCAGTAGCAATATCGAGAGCGTCGTTTCACTAAATATTCAGAATTGATCTCATGTCTTCTGGTGGCTGAACAAAATAATGAGCTATTATTGAAAAACCATCAATCTCATCCTACTGGGTCTATGTCATTGCCTGAAACTAATGTCACATCTGTTCAAACCCTTGGACATGGACAAGGACGTGGATATAGACCAGGTCGAGGACGTGGTCGCGGTCGAGGTCGTGGTAAACACAATTCTTCTCATCGTAGTGGTTCTCAAAGTAAAAAGAACAACTCAAACCACCAGAAGTGGAATAATTCAGAGGCACAACTTGAAAAGAGGATAGAACCACAAAGGAAACATGCTTGTGAGAATAAGTGTCATAGATGTGGCATGAAAGGACATTAGTCACATACTTGTCGTACTCCAAAACATTTTGTTGACCTTTATCAAGCCTCAATAAAAGTAAAAAGAAATGAAGTTGAAATGAACTTCATTGATAGTGATGGCCAAGTAGATCTAATCCATTTAGATGTTTCAGATTTCTTTGAGAATCCTAATGAGAAAATTGACCATCTAATTGGTAATGGAAATGTTTGTTATAATTAAATGTTATGTTTTTATTTAGTTCTTTGCAAATAAGTTTATTTTGTTATCATCTTGGAACACATTGTTTATTATTTACCTTTTATAGTTTATTCCACATTTTACTTAATTTCTTCTATTTATTTATACTTGAAGATACATGGATCTTTCTCATACCTTGATACATCATACGACATCCAATGTAGATGCATATATTGCAGATTGTGCCACAACACACATAATCCTTCGTGATAAAAAACATTTTTCCAACATATCATTGGGTAAGTCTAATGTTAATACAATATCAAGTCTTGTAGACTTGATTCAAGGCTTCGGAAGAGCAACTATTATTTTACCCAGAGGAACTAAAATCCACATTAATGATGCCCTTTATTTTGCTAAATCCAAGCGAAATTTTCTTAGTTTCAAGGATATTAGCCGAAATGGATATCACATTGAAACTATGAATTATGATAGTAATGAATACCTTCTCATTACTTCAATTATTTATGGGAAAAAACACATCTTGGAAAAACTTTCTTCTTATTCTTGTGAATTATATCAAACAATCATTAGACCCATTGAGTCATATGCTGTCATGAACTAGAAGTTCTGTGACTTAAAAACTTTTATGATATGGCATAAACGTCTTGGTCATCCAGGATTATCCATGATGCGTCATATCATCAACAATTCTTTAGGGCATCCCTTGAAGAACCAAAAGATTCTGATGCCCAATGATTACAATTGTGTTGCTTGCTCACAAGGCAAATTAATTATTAAACCATCATTTACCAAGGTTGAATATGAATCACCAGCCTTTCTAGAACGTATTCAAGGTGATATTTGTGGACCTATTCATCCACCTAGTAGACCTTTTCGTTATTTTATGGTTTTAATTGATGCATCAACTCGTTGGTCTCATGTTTGTCTTCTTTCAACTAGAAATATTGTCTTCGCTAGGTTACTTGCTCAAATAATTCGACTCAAGGCACAATTCCCTAATCATCCTATTAAGAAAATTCATTTTGATAATGCTGGTGAATTTTCCTCTTAAACATTTCTTGATTAGTGTATGTCAATTGGTATTGATGTTGAATATCCTGTTACTCATACCCATACTCAAAATGGATTAGTTGAATCTCTAATTCAGCGTTTGCAACTGATTGCAAGACCATTACTCTTGAAAACAAAATTGTCCTTGTCTACTTGGGGGCATGCTATTCTTCATGCTGCCACTTTAATTCGAATTCGCCTTACAACTAATCATGATTGCTCACTTTTACAACTTGTTTTAGGCTCCCAACCAAATGTTTCACATTTTCAAATTTTTAGTTGTGCTATCTATGTTCCCATAACTCCACCTCAACATTCCAAGTTAGGACCTCAACGTCGACTTGGTATATATGTTGGTTTTAATTCTCCCTCCATTATTCGTTATCTTGAACCTGTCATAGGTGATGTTTTTACTGCCCGCTTTGTAGATTGTCATTTTGATGAAAATGTTTTCCCGCCATTAAGGGGAGACAAGTCAAAAGAATGGCAAGACATTACATGGAAACATAAAACCCGTTGGATATAAATGGGTCTTTGTGAAAAAATGAAATGAGAATGATGAAATCATATGATATAAAGCACGACTTGTTGCTCAAGGTTTCTTTCAAAGACCTGGTATAGACTATGAGGAAACTTATTCCCCCGTAATGGATGCAATCACATTTCGATACTTGATAAGTTTAACAGTCTCTAAAGAACTAGATATGCGTCTTATGGATGTTGTCCCAGCCTATTTATATGGGTCTATAGATACTGACATATATATGAAAATCCCTGAAGGATTCAAATTGCCTAAAGCAACTAATCCAAAGCCTCGAAACATGTACTCAATCAAACTACAAAGGTCTTTGTATAGATTAAAGCAATCTGGACGTATGTGGTATAATCGTTTGAGTGAGTATTTGTTAAAAGAAGGAGATGTGAATAATTCAATTTGCCCATGTGTTTTTATCAAGAAATCAAAATTTAGGCTTACAATAATTGCAGTATATGTGGATGATTTAAACCTTATAGGAACTCTTGAAGAGTTCACAAAAGCAGCCAATTATTTAAAGAAGGAATTTGAAATGAAAGACTTGGGGAAAACAAGATATTGCCTTGGCCTGCAGATCGAGCATTGTTCAAATGGCATATTAGTCCATCAATCGACATATATAGAGAAGGTATTAAAACGATTTTAGATGGACAAATCACATCCAGTCAATTCCCCTATGATTGTTCGTTCACTTGAAGTGAACAAAGACCCATTTCGTCCTAAAGAAGAAAATGAAGAATCGCTTAGTCCAGAAGTACCATATCTCAGTGCAATCGGTGCACTAATGTATCTTGCAAATTGTACTAGACCAGACATAGCATTCTCTGTCAACTTACTAACAAGATACAATTCTACCCCAACTAAAAGACATTGGAATGAGGTTAAACATATATTGTGATACCTTAGTGGAACAAGTGACATGGGTTTATATTATTCAAAAGAATCAAAATCACAATTGATTGGGTATGTAGATGCAGGATATCTTTCAGATCCTCATAAAACTCGATCTCAAACGGGATATGTCTTTACTTATGGTGGAACAACAATATCTTGGAGATCAGTCAAGCAAACAATGATAGCCACATCTTCAAATCATTCAGAAATTCTTGCAATTCATGAAGCAAGCCGTGAATGTGTATGGCTAAGGTCAATGATCCAACATATACAAGAAGCATGTGGACTACCTTCCATCAGAGGCAATGCAACTATGTTACATGAAGATAATGCTGCTTGTATTGCACAAATTAAAGGAGGATTCATAAAAGGTGACAGAACTAAGCATATCTCCCCTAAATTCTTCTATACTCATAAGCTCTAAAAGAAATGTGAGATTGATGTTCAACAAATTCGGTCATGCAATAATCTAGTAGATCTATTCACAAAAGTGTTACCTTCAACTACATTGAAAAAGTTAAGGTATGACATTGGAATGCGAAGATTGAGAGATTTACCATTTGAAATATTGAAGAAATCATAATCATGTTTACATGAGTGGGAAAATGATAATATGGATATACTGCACTATTTTTTCCTTCATCTAGGTTTTGTTTCATTGAGTTTTACTAACAAGGTTTTTAATGAGGCAGTTATAGTAATCCAAAAACATATTATACTCTTTTTCCTTCACTAGGGTTTTTTTTTCCATAGGGTTTTTCCTAGTAAGGTTTTAATGAGGCATATTCTTATGATCATCCAAATGAGAGTGTTATAAAATATGAGAATATATCGAATTATGGGAACTTGTGAATAATCATCCATATTGATGTATATTTCTTTGTGACTCCCTATAAAAGGGAGATACCTCTAATGAAAATCAATTTCATTCTCTTCCTACGTTCTAATTTCTCTTTCTTATTTTTTTTCTCCTTTCACTTTATAATTTTATAACATTATAATAAATTTTAAGTTATTTTTATTAAATAATCTTAATACTTAAAATAAAAAATAAAAAATAAATTAAAGAATAATTTAATTTAAATTATTAAGTAAAAGATATTAAATTTTACCGCACGTCTTAAGTTGATTTGGATACCATTAACCAAATATTTTATTTCTCAAAATAAGTTGCGATGACGCTTCTGGTTTTTCTTGAGCTGAGTTTTCGTATCAAAGCTTTTGTAATTTGTACAACTGAGAGTATTGGTCAAGATCTGAGAAGACCATAGTGCCACCACATCCGGTTCCATTGATATACATTCAACAGCTTAGCCTACAACACCTTTCTATGTTGCTGATCATTTTAGTTTGAGGCTGTACCAGCCCGTATATTACCTGCTTTGATAACACTTGTAGTTTATAGTCCAAGCATGAGGCCAGGGTCAAGAGGTTACAGGGATATTTGCGAAAGTTCAGGATGACTGATGGACGTTTGATAGGATAGGATGATACAGATGCGATGTCGACTGCTAGTTTTGTTGCTAAGTTTAGGGTGTCGAATATGGAGAAGTACAGTGGGATTGATTGTGCTCTTATCCATTTCAAACTTTATAGCACTGTGATAAGGGCCCATTTATCATAGAGTGGTGGTGCCTAGAGATGTTGTGCTTCAGCCCTCTTCAGAGCCATCTAGGATATGGATTTGGGAGGACTTCACGGGTGAGTTTCTATCTCAGTACGCTTTTAATAACAACATTGATGGGACAAGAACGGAGCATAAAGCTGTCAAAAAGCTTCCCAATGAGACTATTACCGCATTCATTTCGAGATGCAGGGCCAAGGTGTTCAAGATGATCAAGCGACCCAAAAAGCGGGATTAGATATGTGGATACTTTCCTAGGATTTTGCACCTCAGCTCCAAGTGATATTCATGTGATTTTCATTTCTAGATGAGGTGGCATTATAAGATTATTCCACTTGGATATATGATAGTATAAATAAGTTATAGAATTATGGATTTATATCTTTTAGATCTTTGGACATTGTGGCCTTTCGCTAATTTAAATTTGATTTTGAATTTTTACTTCACTTTTTCCTCCACTTCACAAATAATTTTCTTTTACTTTCCTAGCAACCAAAAAATAGAATTATGTTGATATTTTCCATGATTAGTGGCTAAAACCTCGGATTCTTTACAATTTTACGGCTATTGGGGAAAGTAATCCTTAAAATGCTGTAGTTTGGAAAATAATTCCAAATCTACGGCACTTTTTAACACGATGGATGACACGTAGGATGAGAGTAGAAAAAAATAGCATTTTATATTTGAAAAGAAGTGGAAACCCATTTCCCCCTAGCCCGTTCTTTCTCTGCCTCAAAACTCATTTTATCCTCTACCCGAAAGTCCATTTTCCCACACGCTGATCATGGAGTGGAGATCCTTGCCTTAACACCAATAGGAAGGAAGTGAAGTGCAGATCTGAGAGACCATTGCCCCCGGTGTTTTCTGTAAGTTTTGTGGTTATATTTGATGGTGTGGTTGTGTTTGTTCATCGAGAAAGTGTGGGAAAGTTGAAAAAAAATAAAGTTTTCGTTCTTTTTTTTACAATGAAACCAAGCAGACTAAAAATTATGGAGAAAGTTTTCATTTTTTTTTTGTTCGGCTTGTTGTGATTCTGTTTGGTTGCCAAGAAAGTGTGGGAAAGTTAAAAAAAAAATAAAGTTTTCCTTTTTTTTTTTTTTACAATAAAACCGAGTAGACTAAAAATTATGGAGAAAGTTTTTATTTTTTTTGTGGTTCGGCTTGTTGTGATTCTGTTTGGTTGTCAAGAAAGTGTGGGAAAGATGAAAAAAAATAAAGTTTTCGTTTTTTTTTTTTTACAATGAAACCGAGTAGACTAAAAATTATGGAGAAAGTTTTCATTTTTTTTGTTGTTCGGCTTGTTGTGATTCTGTTTGGTTGCTAAGAAAGTGTGGGAAAGTTGAAAATTTTGTTTTCATTTTTTTATTGGCCGACTCCGACACAATATTCGTCACCGATTATGTGTCCATTTTTTTTTTATTTATAAAAAAACATAAGATGCTATTTGGTAATCTGATCATGATTTGCGGGAAAAGGTTGTGTTTTTCAACTTGGCTCAAAAATCGTGGATTTAGGGTTGGTGAAATTTAAATCCAATGGCACAAAAGCAAAGAGACCCTTATTACTAATCTAGAAAGCACAGGGAGCAAAAAAAAAAAAAAAAAAAAAAAAAAAAAAGCAATTTTTTTGGTTTTCCTTGGGGGGTTTTGCATGGATTTTCTCGGAAATCAAACGAGGATGAATTTTCCAGGAAATCGAATAGGGGATGGATTTTCTGGGGAATCAAATGGGGGTTGCAAAAAAAATAAAAAATAATAACATGATTAGATTAGTACATGCGAGGATTGAGAGTGGCAGAGGAAAATAGGGTCTTTTTCATGAGAGTAAATTGAGATTCTTCACTGGATAAAGCTTGTTGCCAATATAGTGAAGGAAATGCTACCAGTGGTGGCAAATTCAATTTCATGGGGCAAAATGGGATTCTTCACTGGGTTGCAACTTGGAAGCAAATCCAACGAGATTCTTCACTGGGCAAAATGGATGTACTATCTTTTTATTTGTTACACCTATGGAGGTGCCATCCACACCACCTATAATACGATTTGTTGCATCATCACCACCATCGATAAAGGCTATATTGGTTGATGATCGTGGTCGAGGACATGGTCGAGGACGTGGTAGGAGACGTGGTCATGGAGCTCATAGAGGGTTACATGTTAGCCCCATAGAGCCAAGTGGGGAGCATGCATATCATAAACGTCCACAACGGAAGAGGAAGACTCCTTCATGCGTTACACATTGAGGATGTTACTACATCTT
Organism: Vitis rotundifolia; assembly: GCA_030254885.1. Taxonomy (NCBI): domain Eukaryota; kingdom Viridiplantae; phylum Streptophyta; class Magnoliopsida; order Vitales; family Vitaceae; genus Vitis; species Vitis rotundifolia. The sequence continues at coordinate 12,428,112 of CM058157.1, forward strand.
TCTTGTATTTTGGATTTATTAGTATTTTTCATATCAGTATTTTGGACAAATACTCAAGATGTATATTTATACTTGTTATATTTTGGATTAACTAACTTTTTATTAATGTAAGTTCTATAGTATTTTATCTATTTTGGACTTATTTTACACAAAATAGTATTGTTATTATTTTGGAAATGTGCTTACCAAATTGAATTTGGTTTACTTGTTTTCATTGGTTTTGGATTGAATGTCAAAATATTAATTATAATATATACAGGTGATAAACTTTAAACATTTAGTTGTACAACAGGTAATACTAATTAAGAGATAGAATTTTTTTTTCTTTTGTGGAAGGTGTCTCTTCAAGAGACACTTTCAACATAAATTCAAAATTTTTCACCGTGTATGGAAATTGTGGAAGGTGTTTCTTGAAAAGACACTTTTAGTATAAACCCAATTTTTTATAAATTATGGAAGGTGTCTCTTCAAAAGACACCTTTAGTATAATTCCATTCCGATGTGGAAGGTGTCTCTTCATATAAACCCAGTTTTTAAAAAATTATGGAAGGTGTCTCTTCAAGAGACACCTTCAGTATAAATTCGAAAAATTTCCACCATTTGTATGGAAATTGTGAAAAGTGTCTCTTCATTTCCGTATAAACCCAAAAAATGGAATTATACTAAAGGTGTCTTTTCAAGAGACACCTTCCATTATTTTAAAAAAATTGGGTTTATATTGAACAATTTTATGCACAGTAAAAAATTTCGAATTTATATTGAAAGTGTCTCTTCAAGAGACATCTTTAGCTTTAAAATTATTTCCATAATTTTTAATACATATTGAATTTTGTGAAATTGTGGAAAATGTCTTTTCAAGAGACACCTTTAGTATAAATACAATTTTCTGTAATTTTAGTATATATATATATTGGAAAGTGTTTCTTCAAGTGACACATTTTTATAAAAATTATAATTTGTTGGAATTGTTGAAGGTGTCTCTTCAAGAGACATCTTTAGCTTTAAAATCAAATTCATGAAACATATTTAAATTTGTCAAATTGTGGAAGGTGTCTCTTAAAGAGACATCTTTAATGCATATTGCATTTTATGAAATTGTGGAAAGTGTCTTTTCAAGAGACACCTTCAGTATAAATCCGATTTTCTGAAATTTTAGAAGGTGTCTCTTGACACATTCAGCTTAAATTCAATTCGTATCATGATTTTGAAAATTGTGGAAGGTGTCTCTTCAAAAGACACCTTCCACGTGGACAAAACTATCGTAGATTTGTAAATATTTTCACAACTACCATATTTTAAGAATTATTTTTAAAAACTGCCACAAAAGTTGAAAAAGCCCCTAAAACCTCTTCATATATGAAAGATGAGTGATCTAAGATGAAAAACCAGGATTAGAGTGCTCTCTTCAGAGTGAATCTTAGTTCCTATTCCAAGTAAATTCTAAGTAAAATCACCTAGTTCTTTTAAGAGATAGATTTAATCATTATATTAGTTGTTCATTTTTTTCATGATATAAATTTATTTTGGCTTAAGAAATGAATGAAAACAAATTCAATCTAGTTGTTATCATATTTTGATCCTCTATTTTAAAACCAATCAATTGGCACCAACCAAACACCAAAGCTATTTATTAGTAGGGTCATATTTTTGGGCACTTCAGATGAGTAATTTTGGGTTTCAGGCACTTAACAGGGTCATATTTTTTGGGCCTCTTTCTCTCTCTCTCCCTCTCCCTCCCTCCCTCCCTCCCTCCCTCCATCTCCCTCTCATCTCAGCCATCACTCTCTCCACTCCTATTTATTTTATTTTTTATCTTTTTTACTTTACAAACCCATCCATACCCTTTTTTTTATCAGCTTCTTAAATACACCGATCTTCTTGTTTTCATTTATTTATTTATATATTTTTATTTTGTATAGTTTCTACTTTACAAACTCATCAATCTTGCTAAATGCACTCTCTTTTTTTTTAAAAAAAATTTTATCTTCTACAAAAAAGTTTCCAAAATTGTGGATTCTCTAGATAAATATTATAGTTATATTTTTAAAATTTAAAATAAATAATATCATTAAAAAATTTTAACGATAAATCATAATTTTTTTTTTTATAAAAAAAATGGCACAAATTTTATCTACTTTAAAATGAATTATAAGGAATAATATAAAATAAAAGGATAATAATGGTTTTAATGAATAATATAATGATTAATTTGCCACATAATAAAAAAAAATATTATGTATTTTTTTTTGTTAAAAGATGATAATATTTTACTAAAATCATAAAAAAGAAATATTAATATTTTAATAAATTTATAAATTATATTTATTAATTAAAATAAATAATATATTTTGATAAATAATGATTACGAATAATATTTTATTTAAAATAATTATAAAGCAAATAAAATTCATTTTTTTAAAATATGCAAATAACCAACTTTCTTGTATAAATTAACTCATCAATTATTATAACAATATTCTAAACTAATTTGCTTTATATTCTTATATTATTTAAGTCTTTTTATTAAGCTTAAAAAAAATAAAAGTTGTTATGTATATAGTTGTTTTGGAATAGTTTTAATTCAAAAAATTCTAGTATCCAGTCTTGTTTGATTTAGAATTTTTTTTTAACAAAAAAATTCATGAAATTTAGAAAACTCTTGATTAAGTTATAAATTTTTAATTTATAGGGTGTTTAATAAAACTTAATACTTATTATTTAATGACTTAAATTGACTTTAAGCTAAATTGTACTTAGACTGTTGACTTAAAACTTATTACTTAATTTCTATTTTAAATATTAAGTTTGTTTGATAAAATTAATTTAAAATTTATTCTAAATCGTCAAATTAACATATTTATTCTTATAAATTATAAATAGGGCAAATAAGATCCAATAGCAAAGAAAGTCATTGAGTAGTAAAAGTGATTATGTAGATAATTAGGGAAAATGAAGGTAAAAAGATAAAATAAAGATATGGTCTTAAAAATAAGTTAATTTTTTTATTTATTATTTAAAATTAGTTTTTTTAATTCATACTATTAAGTTATTTGATCAAATATATATAATTAATTTATTTAATTATTTAAATTAAATTATTAAATCACGTTAAGTCAGTAAATTGGTTTATCAAACACCTAACCAATAGCATAAAGTACCCTTTCTTCTAATAAGAAAAAATCATGAAATTTAGGGTCTCATTGAGTGAGTTCTAGGTTTTTACCTAATAACCGAAAAAGTAAATAGGAGGTATCTTAACATGGGCTAATACGTACTTGAATAAAAGTTAATACAAACACAAACAAGAGTCATGGGTACCATCCTCTTACAACGCTAATAGAGTAGAGAAGGCCTATGCCTTCGGTCATGTCCACGTACCGGAGCATTCAATGGTGTTGTCATGTCGTACCCTTGAAGTAGCCGAGCAACCGTCAAGTGTAAAATTTGTAAGGCCAAAGCGATTCCCGGGCAAGATCTTCTCCCTGAGCTAAATGGGATGAGCTCAGAATTCTGACCAAACACATTTAAATTTGCATGAGTTGTTAAAAACCTGTCTGGTTGGAACTCTTCGGGATCTGACCAGGCATCTGGATCTGGATGCAACTTCCACACATTCACGAACAAGCGGGTTCCTTTTGGAATATGGTATCCACAAACATTACAGTCTTGAATGGCTTCATGCGGTACTAAATAAGGGACCTGGTGGATACAGCTTGAGAGTCTCCTTAACAGAAGCTTGAAGGTAAATCAGGTTTTGAATATCAGATTCTTCTACCCATCTGCCTCTACTAACTTTTAGATCGAGCTCCTCTTGAGCACGCTTCAAAGCATGCCTATTGTTCAATAATGCAGACAAGATCCATATGGAGGCAATAGAGGTGGTCTCTGACCCTCCCACAATCAGACTCTAGTTTTAGATTTAGGAAAATTATCAAACAAAAGGTTTTAGAAAAGAGTAGCTAGCAAATAAATATGGATAAAAATATCGATAATTAAGGATATATTGGTAGTTTGATTTTACGCATATATCGAATATATTAGAAATATATCGATGAATATTTTGATACAAAATATCGATTGATTTAAAATTGATTAAAACTTATAAAAATGTAAAATAAAACTCTTAGAAATGAAATTATAAGTATAATAGATATTTTGAAGTTGTTTTGTTGAAGAAATTTATATATATATAAATGTATATTGATTATTAAATTGTATAAAATATTATTTAATAATAATATTGTGATATTTGATTATAATATGTATAATTTTAAAATATGTTTAATATTAAAATTATGATATATTTAATTTAATTATATTAAATGATAATAAATGTATAATTTTTAATATTTAATTAATATATTAATGATATTTAAAAAATTTTGCTACTTAATTAAATAAAAAATTTGTATTTATTTATAAAATTATTATAATTAATTCGTTGTTTAAAGTATTGTTTTAATATTTTGTGTATATAAAAACTATATATATATATATGGGGTGCATGATAATCAACAAAGGGCAAACTTGTAGTAATGGTAAGTGGAAGCTGGCCCAACGTTTTGGTTGGAGGGGTCCAACTCCCGGGAGCAACAAAAAACCAGCCCCTTTATGAGCAGCAAAACAGCCCATTTTTGAGCTTTGACTCGGTCAACGTGGAGCCTTGACCCATGTTGACCGCCGATATTTCGTTTCCAAATGTACCATATACGAAATACCATGATATTTTAATCAATGCAAATAAATAAATATATGAACAGATCAATAAAATAACCTACTGTCCAGTGGATGAGCCCCAGCCACCAGTTCAGACTATGCATCTTGAAATTGATTTTAAGAAGAATGGTATTGCACACAAAGACTCACAGTAGTCTTCAAATTATGTCTAGGGAAGTATATGCTGATTTGGAAGAAAGAGTATACGAACGTATATGCCATTACTGTTGCCTTGATAACAGTTTCTCGTGTATGGCCAAACATGGAATTGTCTTTGAGAACAGATAGCATCAAATCAATGAAGTCTTGCCTGCTGCTGGGGTCACTCTTGAGTTTCGTAACATGCTCTTCTACCCAACCTTCCACAAAAGGGTCCAACTGCTCGGCTACACGCTTCATAGACCCCAAATGGCCTTGCAAATCCATCCATTCTACAAATGGAATGGCATCAGATGCAACAAAGACTCCAGTTAGAAACATGAATTTCTTAATAACTGCTATGGCATGCCTTGCTTCTTCATTTCCATGGACCCCATTACCAAAATATCTCTTCCCTGCAACCATCCTTAGGACTACATTGAAGGTCAACTGTTCAAGCCACTCACTCATGGCTACCTTAATCGGATTCACCCAGTTTGTCTCTTTGCCAAGTGAGTAGTGATCTCTGATGCAAACATCCAATTCAGAAACCAGAACATGCTTCAACTCATTAAGGCGACGGTTTGAGAGAAGTTCCGTCACGGATAGCTTGCGCATCTCACGCCAGAGAGGCCCATAAGGTGCAAATCCAAATCCAGCATAATTGTATCCTAAAAGCTTTCCTGCACTGGAACTTGGGCGTGAGGCGAAAGCCTCGTCGTTGGTAGTGAGGCAATCTTCACAAGCGCCCGGTGCATTCCAAGGCAGATCATGAAGACCGGACCATGCTTATCAGCCATGGCTGCAAGGGTTCGAAAAATAGGCGTTGGGCCACTGAGTAGATGAAGGTGACCTACAAATGGCCAGGCACCAGATGGTTCTGGGGCTGACCTGCCCTTACCCCTGTGAGCAAAACTCTTGACTCTCCATACATTACACAATAGCAGCAGCCCCATAAACCCTGCAATTGCTAGTAAATGGGAAAGGAGAGTTGTGACAACTTCCACGTTTATGCTGTTTCAGGGTTGCTAATTCTGGTTTTAGATTGTCTGTTTGCTAAGGCTTCCTCTCTTTAATGCCATTTAAATATAAGGAAAATACTACATGTATAATCAAATTAATTGCTTGAATACATATGAAAGATTCTTGTCCTTTCTTTTCACTTCAATGCACCGGCAGCTCAGCTGCTCAGCCTTAAAACATGGGCTTTTCCACGGGCAGGCTAATTTTTAAATTATCTTTTAAAAAATCGTCCCATAAAAATTAATTCTAAGACCATCTCTTGTTTTATTCTATACGTAACTCTTTAGTTTCCAAAGATGAATGCATCGTAAAAAGTGAAGTCAAGAGAATTCGATGTAAAGTGTAGAAAGTGTTGAAATACCAATTCAATTCAAAAGTTTAAAAATACAACTTGTCTTTTAAGAAAAACAAGTTGAGTGTAAAAGTAAAGTAATGAGCCAAAAGAATCATTTTTCTATTTAGTTTTTTAGCAAACCATTTTTAATAATTTTATGTAAAATAATATTTAAAAAAAATATATATTTAAAAATAGGCAAAACTATTAAAAAGCAACTCACAATGATAAGTCCTTTTTAAAATCCTCAAAAGGGCTTAAAAGACAAAAAATTTAATATACAAAAGAATTGTGTTTTAAGACTAGAAAAAATCCTAACAATGGCCCTAAGAAATATAAATGTTGTAAAATTAAACCCCAAAAGCTAGAATTGTTATATAATTAAGTTGAAGGACATACAATGTCCATGATATCCAAATTAACCTTAGTGATGTTAACTAATGTAAAATTGAAAATTGAATAAAAGTGCAATCGAATACATCTTTACATCATAATATCAATCTTTTCACCCTTAACAACACCACTTCCATCTATCTCTAGGGTAATATGACCACATATTAAAAAAAATGAAAAATTTAAATTGTAAAAGAATAAAAAAAACTAAAATATATATAGTACAATGTAAAAATATATATTTAAAATTGCTATTTTTAAAAAACATGTATTATAAAAATGGAAGATTTATATAGTTTGATAAATGTCCTTTTATCTTGTAATTTTTAAAGTTTAATTATTCCATGTTTGGAAAATCACTTATTCTTTCAAGTGAATTAATGAGATTTATTACTTTTTTAAGTGACTTGCATTTATTATTAGGTGGCTTATATTTAGTATTTAACTTTAATTATCATTGTTTCATATGGACCTATAGGGAAATTGATTAACAAAATGATGTGTTAAATTTCACTTAAAATTAAATATAATGGTTTCATATGTCATAAAGTTAAATGCAAATTTTGTTAAAATACATTTATTTGTGGTTGATCAAAATTATTTATTCACATTTTGATGATTATTCTAGGGATAGTGAAAAAGACATTGGTTTGTATAATCCGTACAAATGTTTTCTTTATAATATGAAAATTTGAAGAAATTGAATGAGAAATGAGTACAAGGGTATACAATATTTTTCATTGGTCTAATATAAAATTCAATAAACTATTAAGAAGGAATGTGGGAAAATATTCTTTTTCATTAATTGAAATTATTTGTTATTACTATTTTTTTTATTTTGTGTCAAACCTGTGGAAAACATCATTAACATATTTGTATAAATTGTATTTATGTGAAATTCATTTTCTTCACATTTGCACACAATGAACAAGGCTTATATACTAATTATGCAAGGCGCTCTATTTGAGTATATTTTAAATCTTTTCTTTCAGTCTTCATGTTTGGGTTCATACCAAATCACTAGAATATATTGTTTTTACATTTGCACATATGTTCAAATTAAATTTCTTCTCATTTGCACATAATGTACAAGACATGTGTACTAATTATACATGACATTTATACTAATGTATAAGACATGTATATATTAAACTAAAGTTTGATTAATTATGATTTTGATGATAACAAAATAAGGTTTGCATGTAATGGTTATATCGAAGTATAATAGGCAAGAAGATCTATATGGAACCATCAAGAAGAAGATACATAGAGTAAAATAGAATTTTAAGAAAAGGTTTATCAAGTTCATCATTAAGATATTTTATGTAAGATGATAGGTGCACTTAGTTAGGATATATTACATATTTTTGTTAAACACCAAAACATTCATTCACAGCTTTTTAATTGGTTTTATACTTCTTTAATTTGGATGAAAATCTTTTTGAGGATGGAAAGATTTACCTAACCTAGAAGACTACCTTGGATCTCAAGATTTCCATGAAAATCTTTTGAGGTTTCTTAAAAACATTATTGGCTTAACTGAAGTACCTTAGACTTGAATTTTTTTTCAAAATAGAGGTTAAGGCTTTGTTAGAAGGTGGCCTACATTCATATGAGTTAGTTTAAAAAGGCCTTAGCCCCAAAACATGTATGAACTTTGAAACATATGGGTTAGAGCACATGTGGATGAGTAGACAACCATCTAGTTGTCATGGAGATGACTAGATGGTCATTCACTTGCTTTATTTTGATAGTTTTAACTACCGAAAGCCAATTTAGAAAAATCAAATGAAAATTCATTTCATACCAAAATATTGAATTTATTTTTATCACATGCCAAAAAAAATATAAAAAAATAAATATAAAAGAAAAGAAAGTAAAATATTTCTATTGACCTTAGGGATCTTATTGCATATTTGGTAATTAAATTTAGACAAAATCCAAATTACCAAAATTACGATAATAATCCTATAACAAAAAATTAGGGTTAGTTAATAAAAACACTAAATTATTACAATTATCTTAAAAAGCCTTTTCTAGGCATTGCCCTTTTCCTGACTATTGCCTACAACACTCAAATGCACAAGCGCTCTAAGTAATAGCTTCAACACTTAACATGATCACTTGAGTGCTAATCTATGTGCTCAAGTACTAATCTAAGTGCTCAAGTGTTGTCGCTTGACTGGTTTTCTTTGTTGTACCAAAATACTTAAGCCTAAATATGTAGTAGCTTTGACCAAGAAAAACCAACGAAAGAGCTACTGTGACTTTTGTAGTATTCCAAGTATCATCCTTAGGGATTGACCTATGGAAATTGTAAATACTAGGTTAAATGAATTGCTTTCATTTAAACCCTAAAGTAAAAAATAATATGTGAATTGATTTTTATGAAATGAAATTGAATAAAGAAAACTAAATTAATCACAAAGCAAATGTCAATTTTTAATTCAAATGATTCAAATTTGGTTGCCCATGATCGTTCTAAGCTCTATAACTCGAAGTTGTATCTGAAACCTAATTTTCATCTTTTTTTTTTTTTTGAAAACTAATTCCTAAAACATCAAGTGAATGAGATTAATTACTGATTCAATGTTTGTCTTTTTAACTCTTTCTACTCCTTCCAACTTTGTTTTAAGGCAAATAATGAGAAAGAAGATCAAGATAACTAATGATAAAGAGTTATAAAAAATCACTAATATCGGGTAATAACCTACCATATCATTTCATAATACAACTCTCAAGGATAGAACCAAAAATCATATATTGTAACCAAACCATTCATTAATCTCATTGTTATTATTATTTACTTATTCTTTCTCTAAGTTTCTAGTCTTTAGGTTTTCATATTTCAAGCCCCAAATTGGCTTTTTAGCCTCTCATGGGAGTGTCACAATCACAATCCATAATAAAGTAAAAATTCATATATTGAATCAAGAGAAACTAAAAATAATTTATTAAATAAAAATAAAAGGAAACAAACCAAAGTTGTTGTCTTCTTCCACCACCAATGTTAAAACTCCAGGAAGAGAATTCCTCAAACCCTAGAACTAAAAGAGTTTACATAATAAATTCAATAACCTAACATGTGACTCACTCCCATTGGCTACTTATTATAAAGCAAAGTCATAAATAACCTAAAAGACTCAAAATATTAGGAGTTCCAAATGAGTATTATGCATTTCAAATTAGATGGAGGCATTTGGAACTCATTTTGATGTGTTTTAGAGCTTAAACTCGATCACCAATGGTTGATTTTGAAATTTGGTAGGAGAAAAAGGCTCAATTTGAAATCTAACATGTGAGTCTAAAATTCACTATGAATTTCAAACTCATCTACTGTCCATGCATGTTCACCAAGTTTTTGGGTTCGAAATACATGCCTTTTGTTCGAAATAGGTAGGGGAATTCAAACTCATCCTTTACCAAAAGTTTCTTTACATTTCTTTAAGTTCTAAATGACAAAAAAAAAATTTCGAATTCAATGTATCAATTTCAAACTCATCATTCTTCTTTGCCCAGTTCCCTTCAAACATACATAACTTCCTAATTTCATCTCTAATTCATGTATCATTTGAAGTGTTGGACTCCTAACTTCTCAAATAATATATAGCTTGCCCAAAAATTGACCTTAGGAAGTGCTTCACATTTCACCTCAAAGTTAGAGTACATGTTGTTGCTAAATTTTGAGTTCCAAATTACCATGTGAATTTTTTGAATTTTGCTTTAGGTCTCATTTTCTATATTTGCATGTCTTCTCTCTTACTTTATACTGAACATTCCTCATCTCTCAATCTCATGACATCCTCATCTTGCTTTTCCTCATGTTTCATGAATCTTGGCTCTTCATTTTCTCATTTAACCCCTTCTTGGATTTTTTATATTTTCAAAGGATTTTTCAACTTTCACCATTTTTCTTTTCTTAAACTTGAGATAAATCTCAAAATAAAGGTTAAACTCATGGCTAGGGTCTTAGCATCGATTTGGGTCATGTAAAATGATTTGAGTGTCTTATAGTGTATAAATCATGTCATATATGTGTCATTAGTATATATATTCTGGCTCCAATCACTTCTTGGATTATGCACCTAAGAGTGAATTCTCCATGGTTTTCGATCATTTTTCAATTGAAAAACTTATCATGATCACTTGATTTCTCCACCATGGACACGATTAAAGTCATGAATGAAAATATTATGACATATCGAAGGTATATCGCTAATATATCGTGTATCAGAACTTATGGAAACGATATTATGTAGAGAAATATCGATCAGGCGATATATCGAGAAAAATTGCCAAAAATCACCGATATTTCTTGATATTTTGGATAATTTCAGCTTGGTCAAAGCATGGCTCGGGCGATCAATGCGCGGGCGCTACAATCAACGCTAAAAAATGAGCTCTATCTTTTGCAATTAAGGGGATTCAAACCCCTAACAAAACACTTACCCAGTAGGTGGCCAACTATTGAGGCAAGTTTGCTCCTTATTGAATATAACTCACCAAACATATATATATATATATAGTAAAAGTCATTATATAAACAACATTTTAAAAGAATATTTTAAAAAACAAATTAATTATACTTATTTTATAATTAAATGAAAAAATCTCATTTAATTGATTGCCAAAAATATAAAATTATTATTATAATTTCTTTTATAGTGTTTTTAATATCATGAATAGATTAATTAAATATTAAAAAATTGTATATATGTCATCATTTATTTTATATCATTTAATACAATTGAATTAAATGGATCATAATTTTAATATTAAATATATTTTAAAATTAGACATATTATAATCAAATATCATAATATTATTATGAAATAATATTTGATGTAATTTAAAAATAAATGTATACATATAAAATTCATATTTTATGATTAATATATAGGATATTATTATCAAATATGATAAATCATATTTACATATATCAAATTATTCAACAAAACAACTTTAAAATGTCTATTATACTTCTAATTACATTCTATAAGTTTATATATGTGTGTATATATATCTATTATCTTTCTTAACAAACAAAGTCTTAATGTGGTCTTGGGTGTCTATGGTATCAAAGCCACGGGAAGGGAAGTTGGGTTTTGTTTTAAGTTTTTAATCTATCATAGGAAAATTAGCAGTTTGCTTGAGGCGATCATTGCCGGGTTGAGCCCGTTGTTAGCCAATGTTAGGCGTTTTTTAGGGCTGTAAAAGGGTTGGGGTGGTTACTCACTAGGTTTGTCAATCTGCTATTAGGCTTTAGATTAAGACCTTAAAATGAGTTCGATTTTTAGAACCATGTCTAGGAAATCCACAAATTCTCAAGATGCTGTAGTAAACAGTGAAAAGATCAATTATTCTAAGACCCAAAATGATTTAGATGATTGGAAGTTACCCAAGGTGTCTAATCAAGAAATTTATAAGAAAGGAACCTTTAAGTTCTTTACAGACTACACCATTAAGACTCTTGAACAGACCATAAGCATAGAACAGGAAGATCAAGTGATAAGACTCTTGGATAGTAAATCCATAAAGAGACATAAGAAATACTACAACTTTATACACTTTGGTATGATTCAAGTTGCAACTAAGCCTTTGACAAGAGTAAGTTTAAACACCTCAATTGTCATGTGTTTAAGGGATAATAGACATCTTAATTATTGAGATTCTATTATAAGAGCAATCCAAGTAGGATTGAAGGATGGTCCTGTTTATTACCAGTGTTACCCTAACTTCATAGTTAGATTAAGAGATGCCGACATCTTGGATTCGGTTATCCTCCATGTTAAGACCCATGGATTTAAGTTTAAGGAAGGAAATAGTCTTGTTTCCATCATCATAAGATTTGCCTATAAGAGTATGACTACAAGCATTGCATCTAGAGCATTGTGAACCAATCCTAAGGGTGAAACTATTCTCTTCCACTCAGATGTCTTAAACAAGTCAAATTTCATAATCCCCAAAAGGATCATGTGGAATGAGGTTGAGTTTCCTGAAACTTGGCATTTTGCTAATGCGGTTCCAGCCTTAGAGCAAAGATTTGAAAGGATTGAATAGATTGTTCAATATCTTGATAGAGGAGGAGATTTGATTTACTCTAACTCTTTTCGTCATTCTAGCAACCCTAGAATTTCAGATTATGAACCCTCTAGAGCTTCAAGTTCATTTATCCTAGTAAGAACCACTAGGATAGAAGAAGGATCTACTTCAGCAAATCCTAAGAACATTAAATTAATAGGTGTTAGAAGTCACGCCAACTTGGCCAGACCCTTTTACACAGAGGAAAAAGAGTCTACCCAAGGATCACATTAGGATGAATCTCCTGATATGTCTCCTACGTATTCACAAATGATTAACACCCTAAGCTTAGATGACGAAGATTTTGAGATTAATAAGGATCTCTTAAGAAATGACTTATCTTCTGAAGCCAATAAGGAAAGAAGAGATTGGTTCTTTAGCAAGGTCCCTAAGGTCTTTAGAACCATCTATCAAGAAGAATTCTATACATACTTAAGACAAGAAAAGAAAAATATGAAGTATTGGATCTAGTTTGAACTCTTCAAACAAGAAAAATACCCAGATTGCCAAGGAAAACGTGTTAATTACATATCCACAAAAAGTAAGATGTAGAAAACTAGTGATGACACTGTCATAGAATCCATTCGCCCTCTAGAAGCTAAGATAGAAAAGAATATTAATGGAACTATAATAAAAGCTTGACATTTTAAGACTAAGCTTGAAGATAAAGGAATTGCTGGTGCAGTAGATGTTAGAAGAATCATGGAACATAACAACTACACCAACATATTTTTTAAGACTCTTGGTGATCAACTCAACAGGGCTGAGGAGATCATTGAAACCCAAGACCACATTAAGACTTCGTTTGTTAAGAAAGATAATAAGCCTTTATTCAAGCCGTTTGAATTCTCTAAACATTTCCAAGAAAATCCTCATATTGATCAAGCATTGATTGATAGGATTAGCCAAAAAGTTAAAGATAGCTTAATTGTCCCTAAGACACCTCAACCTTCTCATAGGAGAATCAATTTTATTAAGGAAGATATTAGTTCTAAAGTAGAGGCTGATGAACTAATCAAAATTTTTTAAGAACCCCTAGATCAAAGAGTTTTAAGGATTATCCATAACTAAGAAGCCCCTAGGACTAGGAATTTCTACCCTATGCCAACCTTTCCTGATATGCAATATAAGGAAAAAAACCAGTATACTCAAGCTTCCTATACTAGTGGTACTATCTATGAGTGAAACGTAGATGGTATGACTGAGTATAACATACTCACTAAGCTTCAAGAAATGATCATGGTTAGTACAACCTATAAGTTAAACAATAGACTATCAGATCATGCTGTAGCTCAGACAATTGTTGTTGGGTTTACAGGTCAGCTAAAAGGATGGTGGGATAATTATCTCACATTTGAGGATAGGAATGGTATCCTAAAAGCCTATAGGCTTAATGAGGAAAATGAAGTGGTTAAGGACGAAGAAGGACAAGATATAGAGGATGCAATGGCTACTATAATCTTTTCAATATCAAAACACTTCATTGGAGATTCTGTAAAGATTAAGAACAAGACTGCAAATCTCTTAATCAACCTTAAGTGTCCTAAGCTTCATGACTTTAGATGGTATAGGAGGGTTTTCTTAACCAAAGTCATGCTAAGATCAGATTGTAATTAGTCATTTTGGAAAAAAAAGTTCATCTCAAACTACCTAGACTTTTCTCTGAAATGATTAGGATTAAGATAAGAGAATAGTTTAATGGTCAAATCCCTTATGATAAGCTAACTTATGGAGAAATCATAAGCATTATCACAACAGAAGGAATTAAAATGTGTAATGACTTTAAGCTTAAGCAATAAATGAAAAATGAACAAAGGATCTACAAGAATGAATTTGGTTCATTCTATAGCCAATTTGGATTTAGCCAAAAAGAAACTAAGCTTTCTGCTAAGCAACACAAGACAAAACAAATAGAAAGAAAGCCTAGCAAGGAAAATTTTTATCACAACAAGAGAGGTACTCATGGGAAGTATAGAATGAATGAAACCAAGAGATCTAGACACATCCAAAGAAGGATGAACAAGGAAGCCTAGAAAAAGTTAGAAATCCCTTCACAATCTAAGCTAATTTGTTTTAAGTGTAGTAAGGTAGGCCACTATAAGAAAGATTGTAAGGTTAAAAAGAAAATTAATAACTTGAACATCTCAGACGACTTAAAAGATATGCTTTACGAAGTAGTGTTAAACTCCTTAGAGTCTAAATCAAGGATTGATTCAGATAATGAAGATGATATTAATCAACTAGATAGTGGTGATTCGCTTTCTAGCCAAACTTCTACTGATCAAGATGAATGCATTAAGGGTAATTGTGATTGCCAACCTAAGACTATAAATGTCATATGCTAAGAATAAGAACTAGTTTTAGATGTTTTAAGAAAAGTTGAAGATAAAAAAGTTAAGCAAGAACTTTTTGAAGTCTTTAAGAAATCTATCAGTAAGATAGAAGTTAAGAAGATAGTCTATCCTTATAATCTAAGTGAAATCTGAACAAGATTTAATCAAAAGTCTCCCAAAGAATTAACCATTAAGGATCTTCAAGAAGAGGTAAGACAATATAAGAAGAAAATTAAAGATTTAAGACAATTCACAAGCTTAGGTTTTACAGACCTCCAAGAACAAATTAATAGGATTGTTATTAATCAAGGAAACCTTGATGATAACTAGGAAAACCTTGAAGAGGTTCCAAAATCTTCACAAGCTAATGATGAAGAGGCAGATGCATACTTGAATACTATTAACAGGGTTATTTTCCAAAGGTAGGAAGTCTCCCTTACTATAGTAATCAAGGATAAATTTGTCCTTAGTATTGTTGCTTTGATTGATTCAGGAGCAGCTTTGAATTGCCTATAAGAAGGTCTTGTACCTACCCAGTTTTATGAGAAAACTAGACAAACTCTTTCAAGAGCCAATGGTAAAAGACTTGCCATTAAGTACCAGTTGTCAAATGCTCACATTTGTAACCAGGGCATTTGCATTAAGCAAACCTTCATTCTAGTTAGAGATCTAAGGGAAAAGGCTCTCATTAGAGTCCCATTTTTAAACTCTATCTATCCTATTAAGGTTGATGATCAAGGTCTAAAGACAACACTCTTAGATAAGGAAATTTTATTTGAATTTGCCAACCCACTTGATGAAAGAAATATGAACACTTTAAGGGATCAGGTGATTCAAGCTAAGGAAAGCCAAGTTAATCTCTTAAAATAGGAGATTAATCTTGTAAGAAGCGAAGAACAATTAAAAGTTAAGAAAACTCAAGATGAGATAGAAAAATTTAAGAATAAGATTGTTGGAGAAGTTTGCTCTAACATTCCTAATGCGTTTTGGCATAGGAATAACATGAGGTAGAATTACCTTATGAGCCAGACTTTAGTGAGAAGAATATTTCCACTAAAGCCAGACTTATCCAGATGAATAAGGAATTATTAAGCTATTGTGAAAAGGAGATCCAGGATCTTCTTAACAAAAAGTTGATAAGGAAGTCTAAGTTCACTTGGAGTTGTTCAGCCTTCTATGTTCAAAAACAAGCTGAATTAGAAAAAGGAACACCTAGACTAGTCATCAACTACAAGCCTCTTAATGATCCATTAAGATGGATTAGGTATCCTATTCCAAATAAGAAAGACCCCCTTCAAAGGTTAGTCAAGTCTAAAGTTTTTTCTAAGTTTGATATGAAATCATGATTTTGGTAGATCCATATTGTAGAAAAAGATAGATATAAGCTGCCTTTGTGGTACCCTTTGGACATTATGAATGGAACATAATGCCCTTTGGTCTTAAGAATGCATCTTCAGAATTCCAGAACATAATGAATGAAATCTTTAACTAATTTTCTGATTTCATTATTGCTTACATTGACGATTTTTTGGTTTACTCTATTTCTATAGAGAAACATTGGAAGCATTTCAATAAGTTTGTTCAGACTGTTAAGAGTAATGGTTTTAGCTTTTTAGCCACTAAGATTAACCTGTTTCAAACTAAGATTAGGTTCCTAGGTCATCATATTTACCAAGGAACTATTACCCTAATCCAGAGATCAATCCAGTTTGCTGATAAGTTTCCTGATGAGATTAAGAATAAGAAACAATTGCAACGTTTCTTAGGAAGCCTTAATTATGTGTTAGATTTTATTAAGGATCTAAGCCAGCTTTGTGCCCTTTTAAGACAAAGACTTAAGAAAAATCCAGTACCTTGGAATGAGGAACGCACCAAGATTGTTAAGACTGTTAAGTTTAGAGTCAAGACACTACCATGTTTAGCCTTAGCTAATCTAGAAGCCTTTAAGGTTGTTGAAACAAATGCTTCAGACAAAGGTTATGGTGGGATTCTTAAGCAAAGAGATGGTAACCAAGAGAAGCTGGTTAGGTATACTTTAGGAACCTGGAATAATGCCCAACTTAATTACAACGCCATCAAAAAAAAGATTTTAAGCATTGTTTTATGCATTTCAAAATTTCAAGATGATCTTTTGAACCAAGAGTTTTTATTAAGAGTTGATTGCAAATTTGCAAAATTAGTTTTACAAAAGGATGTTAAGAATATAGCTTCTAAGCATATTTTTGCTAGATGGCAAGCTATTTTAAGTAATTTTGATTTTCAAATTGAGTATATTAAAGGAGAAAATAACTCAATCCTTGATTTCTTAACTCGTGGATTTTTGTAGGATTCACAAGATCATAGCCCCCAAAAAAGAAAAACAACCTCTTAACCCCAATAAGAAATCTCCAAACTCTAAGAAATCCCATTCAACTCTTTTTGAGAAATTCATGCCGCTATACTAGGAACATTTTGAGGTTGCGGGTTCGTGCAGCTTCTTAAAAGATTCTTTTCCTTCAGAAATCCTTAAACTTTCCTCATCCCCTAACAAAAATAAAAGAGCAAGTTTGAGTTCTCTACCTTCTGTGGAGGATTCTCTCCCCACAAATCCATTCTCTAATAATACTAACCCCTTATCTATTTATCTCAAAAGTTTTTGTGATTTGCAGGAAAGGTGCAGAACTTTGGAAAGGAAACTAGAAATGGTTGACTTTCTCAAAGGTCAGCAAGATATGCTTAAGATTTAAGCCTCATTTTCCCCACTGGAAAATGGTAAGAATAAGCAATCACCCCACTGGTGGATGAAGTAAAATTGAGTAGAACAACTTTAAATTAAGGATGTATTTTCATAAGAAAAAGATATTGTATTTTCTCAAGGAGGATGTCCGTTTCCTGATCCATGAAAAGGCCAAGGCCTTAGCAGAAGAAAAACAAGTTTTTATTTCAGTATATCTCCAAGATCTTCACATTTATCTCTCAACCATTCTTGGTCTTCGGGTCCTAGATTTAAAATTGGTTAAGGATATGGAATTTGATGATTTTAAGTTTTGTAGAATTTTCGAAGATCCACTTCTTTACCAGCAAGGCATTAAGCAACTATTCTACAAGTGTAATAGAAATTTTACTATCAGTTGGGTTTACTTGGACTTGCAGTATTATAAGCAAATTAACCTCTTTTTTAAGAATGAGGAATTAATCCTAAATCTAGAGTTACTTCTGGACTATGGTTTAGTTCATCAAATTGTTTGCTCAGATTCAAATCAAACAAATAATTTTGGAAGAAAGATAACTTTGGGGTTAATGCAAGGATTTAAGATGAATAAGAAATTTGCAAATACCATCATCGTTAGTAAAGCTCCAGAATAGGTATC
This sequence comes from Vitis rotundifolia, assembly GCA_030254885.1. Classification (NCBI taxonomy): domain Eukaryota; kingdom Viridiplantae; phylum Streptophyta; class Magnoliopsida; order Vitales; family Vitaceae; genus Vitis; species Vitis rotundifolia. The sequence continues at coordinate 12,446,480 of CM058157.1, forward strand.
TGACCGAAATTCTCTATTGTACCAAAATACTTAGCCTTTTTATGTAGCAACTCTGGTCAAGAAAAACTAGAGAAAGAGTCACTACGACTTTTGTAGTACTCCGGGTATCGTTCTCAAGGACTAACTTACGGAAATTATTAATACTAGAATAAATGAATTTCTTTTGTTTAAATCCTAAAGTGAAAAACAATATGTGAATAATGTGAAACTAAGTAAAAGAAATTAAATTAATAAAAAAATGAATATTGATTTTAAATTCAATTGATTCAAGTTTGGGGTTTTCCACAATCCAATCTAAGGTATAGAAATTAGATAAAACGAGGGTCTTTTAAGTAATATGATCTTAGAGTTTTGGGATCCTTGGCCGTTGCTATCAAGTTGAGTTCTATAACTCAAAATTGCATCTGAAACCTAATTTTTCCTTTTTAAAATAGATTCCTAAAACCATCAAATGAATGAGATTGATTACTAGTTTAAGATTTGACTTTTTAACCTTTCTTATTCCTTATAGCTTTGTTTTGGGGCAAATAATGATAGGGAAGACAAGGGTAACTAATGGTCAAGAATTACCAAGAATCACTAGTATCAGGTAATAACCTACCATATCATTCCCTAAACTAACTCACAAGGATAGGATAAAAAAATTAATAAATTGTCACCCAACCAATAATTAATCTCATTGTTATAATAATTTACCCATTGTCCCTATAGGTTTCTTAGCCCTTAGGTTTTCATGCTTTAAGCCCCAACTTGGATTTTAGCCTCTCATGGGAGTGATGCCACATTCACAATCCATAATAGGGTAAAAATCCATAAATTGAATCAAAAGAACCTAAAACAATATATTTAATAAAGAAGAAAAAGAAAACAAACCAAAGTTCTCGTCTTCTTCCACTTTCAATGTCAAACTAACTCAAAAAAATCCAAAATCCCTAAAACCTATAATTAAGAGAGTTTATATAATATCATCAATTACCTAACATGTGGCACACTCTCATTGGCCACTTATTACAAAATAATTTCCTAAAAATGATTAAAAATAAAATAAAATGGTGATTTCTAGTCGTGTGGGGTCCACTTAGGGCGGATGGAGTACCCAAGATGCAATTCCCGAGGTAGAGGAGGCGAAACATCAAAGTGGCAGTGGGTAATTCGAAATTGGTGTCATTTCAAAGTGAATTTCGAATTCATAAGTTGGATTTCGAAATGACCCTTCAACTTGGTGTAGTTGTCTTCAAATGACCATAACTTCTTCATTTCATCTCCGATTTGTACACTGTTTAAAGTGTTGGACTCTTAACTTCCCGAGTTTCAAAACGGTATACAATAGACTCCAGAAAGTGCTTCAAATTGTTTCTCAAAGTCAGAGTATGTATTACGATCATATTTTTGAGTTCTAAATTTCCATGCAACTGAATCTTGCTTCATGCCTCATTTCCCATTTTTTCTTGCCTTCTTTCTCACTCCATAATGGTCATTACTCATCTTCAAAACTCATGATATCCTCATCTTGCCTTTCCTTATGGTCCATGAGTCTTGACTCACTTATTTCCTCATTTAGCCCTTTCTTGATCTTTCAAAATCTAAAGTGATTCAACTTGCACCATTTTCTTCCCTTGAACCTGAGATAAGTCTCCAAAGTACAAATTAAACTTATGGCTAGGGTCTTAGCATCGATTTAGGTCAATTTGGGTGATTTGAATGTCCTTTGGTGCACAAATCATATCAAATATGTGTCATTAGAGCACATATTTTGGCTCCAATCATCTCCTTCAACCTCCAAGGAGCTGCTCTTGACTCTAGCTATTTCTTATTGCAGGGAGGAAGTTGGTGCCTTGATTATGCCTAATGCTAGTCCCTAGCAAATGAAAAGAGTAAAAAAGAGTTAAAAATATGTAATGAGATTCATGAAACCATATTGACTCAACATAACATGTTTCACACATAAGATACCCATGTAGACAAATTTCCTAGAATTAAGCAAGATGACACAAGATATGTAATTTCTTAGTTTTCTCACCTTATCTTCGTATAAATAAATGTGCATCCATGTTTAGCATTCCCCTTAGTGTCTCTCGATTTTCCCTTGATTGGTTCTTTCCACCTAAACCTCATGTGCTTAATTTTGGTGTCTCCTCATAGTAATTTCTTAAGACTTTTATTAAACTAAAATTTCATCATTCTTTAAGTTAAAGAGGGAGAAAATTTTATTTTGATTTTTCTTTCTTAGTTTAAGAAATCTCCTTATATATGGCTTAATAGGGATCTATCGGCAACTCCCGAGTTTTCATCCAAGGTACCAGGTATTGAGGACCTTTATATGCCACTTACTCCTCAGGTATCACCTTAGCTTAAGGTAGAACAAGGTCGAATTTCCTAAACATTTATTTATTTATTTATTTTTCTTCAAAACTGAGTTTAGCTTATGTAATAAGTAAGATATCGATAACTCCTAACCAGTTGGTTTCAGGCACCAGCGCTTGAAGACAAAAGGGCATTACCTCTTTAGATAATTGCTCAAGCTTAAATCAGTCATTTTAATTTTTTTTTTTTCATTTCCTTCTCTTATTGCTTAAGAACAACTCCTTTCAAGCTAAAGAAATTATCTTAATCAATATACTATAAGGGTATACGTGTTTTGTGTGTGCTTTGAGTCTTAAATAGAAAATAACCATCAAAGAAAAATTGAAGGTATTCCAATGATTCAACCTAACTATTTTTTCACTTAAAGGTATATAAAGATAAGGTAAGTGAACTAATACTCTCGCTCTAATTTTATTTTCTCTCAAATTCTAAAAGAATAATATACTTAAAGCATTCACATGCAAAATAAACCATGAGTTACCAAGGCAAATCAAGAATCTCATTAACTAACCAAAAATAACATGCAAACTTTTGAAAAAAATTAGGGTCAATAGCCCTTCCCCCTTCAACTTAAATTACACATTGTCCCCAATGTGTAGGATAACGGGTCAAAAGAAAGGAAAAAGGAAGATGTTACCTCAAGATCATCGAGTGAGAAGTTTGTTATGAGGACTTCATATAAACTAGTCTTGCAGAAAGGCAATAAGATTAGTAGCAAAAGTATGCATAGAGAAAAATATAAGTGGTGAGAATCTAAAATAGAGTATAAGAGTATCAGTATGCTCCAAAAATACCATAATGTATACAATCACATCGAATAAGGTATATATAGAAATGAGCATCAAGTGCCAATGATAGGATCGACAACTCCATCTATTTCCTCTAACACAAGTGTAGTAGCCTAATTAGTGATCTCCACAATAGGTGTAACGGCCTCGCCAGCATCTTATACCATAGGGGGGTCATCTCTAATAAGGATGTCCACACTAGTGTTAGTAGCACGAATGAAGATCTCACCATCGACTTGTTTTGCAGAATCTGGAATATCAATAGTTGAGGTACAAATCTTAGTTGCGACAGCACCTGATGTTTGTAAAATAGGCATGGTCTCATGGACTACTGTCAGTGCTGTAGTGTCAGAGCCAAAACCAATCACCTTTGTGCCGCCATCAACCTCTAGTCTGGTATTAGCCGGTGTAACAAAATCTCCCATCTGTCTAGATGGAATAACCAAGGAAGTGAGCTGTTGTACAAAAAAAGTGTAGTCATCCATCTGAGTCTCCATCTTACTTAGGCAAGCATCAATGCGGGAGTCCATGGACACAAATAACTCCTGAAGTGTGTCTAGATGAGCCATGATCGATAAGGTACTTGGGGTAGCATCGACAACCTGAGGCTGTAAAGGTCTAGGAAGATTAGAGACTAGTACTGCTGGTGTAGAAATAGGAACAACAGGGTCTGGGACACTTGAAAGAGGTGGTGAAAGAGGAATAGGAAGCACTTGTTAGCTTGTGTCAAAAGTAAGAGTAGGCGAGAGCGGGCTCTCTATATTAGATGAAAGTGGAACAACATGCAAAACTCTCTTTCGTCTAGTGCCATGGGTAGTCAACTATGACTTTGAATGAGTCGCTCAAACCCATTGATCGATAACATAAGTGTGAGAAGCCATACGATGATCAAACTCAGGTAACTGGTGTCCACAATGGAGCAAGTAGTATGAGAGCAACCGAGGCAAAGGAATGAGATAGCTTTGAGTTGAAGCTAATTGTTTTTCCTTTACCTTCTGAAAAAAATAAATGATGGTATGCATGATGAGTTGAGCTGGACTCCACCACTCACCTATGTACATGTGATATAATCCCCATAAGACTGAACCTGAGTGCGCTCTATAGAGTGTCCAAATGGAAAAATGTTGGTCTTAATGACCTGATCCACAAACCATAAGATTTATGGCATCTCAAGGTGAGTGATGGAGGAACGAAAAAGAGTACCCCGCGGTGTTAGTATACGTGCAATTTTAAAAAAAGTTGGTCTTGATTGAGGTGCAAATCGGGCTTTAGGAGAAGCGGATGATGATAAACCAAAGGCTGTAGCAATGGTCTTAGTGGAAATAATATTAGCTCATCCTCTTATAAAAAAATGGAGCTCTCGATACCCCCCTCTCCTATCCTCAAGAGTAGAGAAGAACTCTCGTACACTAGCGGTATAAAAATATGGGGAAGGATCCATCAATGCGAGAAAATAATATCGATCAAGGAGATGCATGGATTGTGCAGTGGGCTCATAAGTACTAAATGCTTGTATGTCATAAGAGAACTCTTGACCAAACTCCTGGAGAGATAGGTCCACCACAAACTCCTAGAGATGGAAGACATGATAAGGTCGGAGTAGTAGGAGCTGCCTATGGATGTGGAGGAGTGGTAGTAGGCCTAGTGGTCGTAGGAGTGGTTAAGCGATCAAAACGGGCCTTCGTCCTAGCCTTTACATGCATGGCTTCAGTCCTCTTAGTAGTTGGACAATCAAAATGAGCCTTCGTCTTGCTCTCCAAGTATAAACCAAAAATTCTAACACCCTGAATTTCCAAGGAAATTTCCAAGCAAAGCAAACGAATTGTGTGAAACCAAAATCAATCTTGTTGTGCTACGCTCGAGGTTTCGAGGATCAAGCTCCTTGTTGAGCTCGCGAGGGTCGAGCTACCTGATTAACTCGCGGGGGTCGGGGGGTAGCACCCCTTGGAATTTTTTTTTTCATTATATTTAATATTTTTGATTTACCTATCCAACCAGAATAATAGAAACCCTAAACAATGTTAATAAGAGTTGGGTAACACCACATTTTATATGGAGCAACACCGGACAATAAAACCATAAAAATCAAGAAATATCCATGAAAAATAAACAAAAAACAAGTATGAGTGTAATGCATACCTAGAATGCAACAAACCCACGAAAAAACCCTAAAATCGTCTTCAATGGAAGCTAGGACAACGAACAAGGGAAGATGAAACAAAAGGGAAAGGAGATGAAGTGGCTTGGAAGTGGAAATGACCATTTGTAAAGGAGTTTGGGTGATTTTAGAATGAACTCGAAATAGAAATTAAGTATTTTGAAATAGATTTTGGTTAAGAAGAGTCATTTCGAACTTTAACTATTGAATTCGAAAATAACCTTATTTCGAATTCGTTATTGATGGTAAAAAAAATGCCCATTTTAAAATCTAACCATTGAATTTGAAAACTACCTTGTTTCGAAATGGCTCACTGTATACAAAAACATTTCAAACACCTTATTTCGAAATGAATAAAAATCATTTCTAAACTGGGCAAATTTCGAATTCACCTTCTGAAGTTCAAAAATCTCAATTATAAAGCAAAAGTTTTGATTTCAAATAACCCACCAGTTCGAATTTGCTAACTGTAGCCTCAATGCAGTCTAAAAAAAACCATTTCCAAATTTCATTAATGATTTTGAAAATAGCTTCATTTCGAAGTGACTCATTGTTGATTCCAACTTCTATTTCGAAATAGCAATTTTTGATTTTGAATTTGCCATCATTTCGAAATAACCCACTGTGAGTGTTGAAGTCCAACTTAAAGCATCAAAATTGCTCATTTCAAAATTCAAAATCCATCTCAAAATTCATTGTATTTCGAACTCATTATCTGTGAGTTCAAAACACCTATTTTGACATTTACTAGTGATTTCAAAATCAATCTCAATTCGAATTCACTTTCTGTAGATTTAAAATTGCAATTCCAAGACTAAAATTTTGAATTCGAAAGGATCATAATATTGAAATCACCCATTACTGGTCTCCAAAGTGTCATATCCATTTAAGATTTTAAATTTAAAAACAAAGGAATTTTGAATTCAACCATTATACCTTTAACCCTTCATCATAAAAATTTAGGATTTCTCTCCCAAGGGCCACTTAGTTTTGTATTTCATCCTTTGTTTTCAAAGTTCACCAATGATCTTCATAAGTAAATTTTTGGGAGGCCTACGGTCTTAAATATGGATCAACATACCTGTAGGAGCTTTGTCACCTTGAACACATGTGAGGCTTACCTTTTCACTCCCTTGAAGTTTGCATTTACCTATATCACTTGGATGCTTGAAAGCTAAGTTGCTACAACTCATAAACTCATTAGTAAGTTAAAAACAACTAAAAAATAAAATGCTAACCATATTGCTAATGACTAATTGAAAATGTAAAACTAAACAAAGGAAAATAAATAAATAAATAAATAAATAAAATAAAACAAAATAAAAGAGAAATTAAATAAATAAAAGTTTTACCTAAATCTAATTTTTACCTACTGGATTTTTAGAAAATACTTCAACCCTTTTGAACATTCCCATCAAGAAAATGGAGATTCTCCTCTTGTGTCTCAAATCTTTCAATGAAATGCTTTAAGCGCTGACCATTAACTTTGAATTCATAACTAGTCCTTGGATTTAGAATGGTCACGGTGCCATAAGGGAAGACTTTTTTTACCACATAAGGGTCATTCCACCTTGACCTAAGCTTTCTTGGAAAAATGTAAAGCTTGGAGTTGTACAACAACACCTTTTCACCTTGCTTAAACTCCTTTCATAAAATAAGCCTTTCATGGTATAATTTGTGTTTTTCCCTTGCATTATGTAAGTGTTCATAACTCTTATTTCGATATGCCTCAAGTTCATTCAGATCATATTTCCTTTTAGCTCCAGCTTGATCTGAATCAAAGTTCATCTTATTTATAGCCCAATATGCACAATGTTCGAGCTCTACAAGCAAATGACATGCTTTACCATAAACAGTCCAATACAGTGACATGCCAAGAATAGTCTAATAGGCTGTCCTATATGCCCAAAGTGCATCACTTAACTTGGTAGACTAATATTTTCTTGTAGTATTGACTATTTTGGTGAGGATTCTCTTAATCTCTCGATTTGCTAGCTTAGCTTGCCCATTCATTTGAGGGTGATATGGGGTGGACACTTTATGTCTCACTCCATATTTTTACAAAAGACTGGAAAAGGGTTTGTTACAAAAGTGTGAGCCTCCATCGCTAATGATTGCTCTCAGAAGGCCAAACCTAGAGAAAATATTCTCCTTTAAAAATTTGAGCACCATTTTGTGATCATTACTCTTGCATGCCACTGCTTCTACCCATTTAGAGACATAATCCACTCCTACCAAAATATAGAGATTACCAAAAGAAAAAGGGATGGTCCCATAAAGTCAAGGCCCCAACAATCAAAGACCTCAATAACACAAATATAATTTTGTGGTATTTGATACCTTGTGTTGATTTCCCCAGTTGTTGACATTATGGACAACTTTTACAATGAATGTTACAATCCTTGAATATAGTGGCCCAATAGAATCCACTATGTAGAATTTTTGCTGAAGTCTTCCTCGAAGCAAAATGACCTTCACAAGCTCCCTCATGGCACATTCGCAATATGTCTTGTTGTACATCCTTTGGAACACATCTTCGAATAATTTATCTGGGCAAAACTTATACAAATATGTATCATCCCAAGCATAGTGTGTTGCCTGCAAAAGAAAATACTTCTTCGTCTTCATGTTCCATTCTAAGGGAAACTCTCCAATTGCAAAATAGTTGACTATATTTGCGAACCAAGACAACTTCTCCACTGTACAAAGTGCATCATCAGGAAACTCATCATTAATCTGTGCTTTCTCGAAATGTGACTCTACTTTAACTAGGGAGAGATGATCAACAACCACATTCTCTGCCTCTTGCTTACCTTGATTTGAATGTTAAATTCTTGAAAAAGAAAGGGTTTATTTGATAAGTCTTGCTTTGGCATCCTTTTTGTTAAGTAGATATTTCAAGGTCGAATGGTCAGTAAAAATTATGATTGAAGTTCCCAAAAGGTAGTTCCTAAATTTATCAAGTGCGAGCACCATTGCAAGGAGCTCATTTTTAGTAGTTGTGTAGTTCTTCTGAGCATCATTGAGGGTCTTACTAGCATAGTACACCACATATGGTTTTCCATCATCCCTTTGACCCAGTACAGCTCCCACTGCATAGTCACTAGCATCACACATCAACTCAAATGGAAAAGACCAATTAGGAGGTCTCACAATTGGTGCAGTAGTGAGGAGTGACTTTAGCCTCTCAAAAACTTATTGGCATGCTTTAATCCATATGAATTCTGCATCCTTAAGCAATAAAACACAAAGAGGTTGAGAGATTTTTGAGAAGTCCTGTATGAACCTCCTATAAAAACTTGCATGGCCCAAAATTGTCTCACCTCTTTAACAGTAGTAGGCGAAGGTAGCTTTGAGATGAGATCAATTTTTGCTAGATCTACCTAAATGCCCTCTCTAGAGATGATATGACCAAGTACTACCCCTGAGGTTGCCATGAAGTGATATTTCTCCCAATTTAGGACCAAGTCCTTCTCAATGCACATTTTCAAAACTTTTTTCAAGTTTAAGAGACAATCATCAAAAGTCTTCCCATAAACTATCAGATCATTCATGAAAACTTCCATGATTCTCTCTACCATGTCATTGAAGATGCTGAGCATACACTTTTGAAATGTGGTTGGCACATTACAAAGACCAAAAGGCATGCGCTTATAAGCATAGGTGCCAAATGGGCATGTGAATGTGGTTTTCTCCTGATCCTCCAATGCAATGACAATTTGAAAGTAGCCTTAATAGCCATCCAAAAAGCAATAATAGTCATGACCAGCTACCCTCTCCAAAACCTAATCTGAGAAAGGTAATGGAAAATGATCTTTCTTGGTGACTACATTCAACTTCCTAAAATCAATGCATACTCACCAACTTGTAGTCAATCTTGTAGGAATGAGCTCTTCTTCATCATTCTTCACCATAGTTATCCCACTTTTCTTAGGTACTACTTGAGTGGGGCTTGCCCAACTACTGTTAGAGATAGGATAAATAATACCTGCATCTAAAAGCTTCAATACCTCATTTCTAACTACATCTTGCATAAGGGTATTTAACATTCTTTGTGGCTGCCTTATTAGTTTTGCATTCTATTCCAAATAAATATGATACGTGCAAATCAAGGGATTTATCCTTTTCAAATCTGAAATGGACCAACCAATCGCTCTTTTATTCTCTTTAAGCACCTTTAAAAGTTTGATTTCTTGCTTTTTAGTTATTGTAGCTGAAATGACCAGAGATTTTTCTTCATTATTGTCTAAATAAGCATACTTTAAACCATGTGGTAGGGGCTTTAACTCTGGTTTGTTGATCTCAACCTCTTCCTTTTTGCTTTCTTCATCATTCTCAACACTTTTCAAAGATTGAATAGTACATTTTTCTTTCCACTTTGTAGCAACTTCAACACATTCTTCATTAACGATTGTAGAGAAAAATTCATCTATATTTTCTTTCATTAACTTTTTTGTGTGTTCTTGCACCAAGGCCTTTATAAGGCATGCTTCCTCATTCTCCACATCACCATGGTCCATCAGTTGCTTGCATAAATTGAAGACATTCATTTCCACTGTCATGTTCCCAAAAGATAACTGCATCAATCCATTTCGACAGTTAATGAGAGCATTGGTTGTAGCAAGGAAAGGTCTCCCAAGAATAATTGGAACATAATTCACACTATTTTTCAACGGTTTTGTATCTAATACTACAAAGTCCACTGGGTAGTAGAACTTTTCAACTTGCACCAAAACATCTTTGACTACTCCTCTGGGTACTTTAATCGAACAGTCTACTAAAGAGAGTGTAATGGTAGTAGCCTTAAGCTCTCCTAATCCCAATTGCTTATAGATTGAATATGGAAGCAAATTTACACTTGCTCCCAAATCTAACAAAGCCCTTTCCATGAATGAGTCTCAAATCTGGACTAAAATGGTAGGATAACCTGGATCTTTGTATTTCACCGTTGCTTTATTCTCAATGATGGCACTGACTTGCTCGGTGAGGAATGCTTTCTTGCTTAATTTAATCCTTCTCTTCACAGTGCATAAGTCCTTGAGGAACTTTGCATAAGCAGGCACTTTCTTTATCATATCAAAGAGTGGAATATTGATTTTCACTTGCTTCAAAACTTCCAAAATCTCTAAAGTCTTATCCCACACTTTGTGTCTCTGCATCGCTGAAGGGAAAGGCAAATGATTGGAAACACTCCTTTTATCTTTACTCACGATGACTTCCTTATATTTTTCAGACGTTTTCTCATTTCTAGCATTTTTCTCCATGGTTGGTTCATCTCTAGCAGGAATATCTTCACTTATAGGTAACTTGGGCCCTTCATATTCTTTACCATTTCTGAGTGTGATAACTGCATTGCAATCTTCCTTTTGCACTTCAAAAAACTTCATTTACTCTTCTCGGATTTTTCTGTGGTTGAGCTAGGAACTTTTCTTTCTCTTGAGATAAGCCTACAACAAGTTGGTTCAAAGTGGTTCGAATATCTGCTAGTTCTTGAGATGTTTGATCTTCATTACGCTTGTCTTGCTTCTATATAAACTCTCTCATCATATCTTCCAGGCTTGAGTTACATGATGAGGTTTGGTGTTGTTGTTGAAAATTTTGAGATGGCATACCTTGTGGTTGAAAACATTGCTGCCCATTAGTTTGATTACCCTTAAATCGGTTTCTTTGCTATTGAAACTGGCCATTGTTACCTCATTTTCCATGATAGATTTGGATGATTCCTTCAACCTAGATTATAAGTGTTGGAATATGGAGAATTGCTAGAATATTGCTTGTTGTCCCTAAGGCATTAGCTTGCTCCGAAAACATGTCTTGCATTGCAGGTAGAGTGAGGCAAGATTGCACACCATGTTCTGTAGACTTACATATCAAGCACAGTTGAGTCACTCCCTCATTGACTATTTGCACCTCTTAAACTCCCTTGGCTTCCAAATCATCCAACCTTCTCATAATGGTTGCAAACTTTGCTTGGACATCAAACCCTCTAGTAAGGTATACACTCTACTAGCTCTTCCCCTGTTTATTGTTCTATTTCTAGGTGGTTCCTTGACAATTGGTTCCTCCCAACTTCGAGATACCTCGGCAACATAATCAAGGAATTGAAATGCTTCATCGGGGTTTTTATTCATGAAATCTCCTCCACACATAGTTTCGAGAAGTGGTTTCATTGGTGGTGACATGCCTTCATAGAAATATGATACTAGTATCCAGTTATCAAATCCGTGATGGGGGCATGCTGCAACCATTTCCCTGAATCTTTCCCAGCATGCAAAAAAATTTTCATCTTTCATAGCATTGAAACTTGAGATTTTCTTTTTCAATGCACTAGTCCTATGTGTTGGAAAGAATTTTTGAAAAAACACTGATTTTAGATCACCCCAATTTCTAATACTATAAGGTTTAAGACTATTTAACCAAGTCTTAGCTTTATCCTTCAATGACAAGGGGAATAGCTTCATGCGAAAGATCTCCAAAGGAGTGTTGGCTTCTCCAAAATTGAAACGATGTCCTCAAATTCCTTGATGTGAGAGTATGGGTTTTCATTTTCTATCCCCCTAAAAATGGGTAATTGAGACACCACTTGAGGTCGAATGGTTACATGATCTTGATTTGGTGGTAGCATAAAACACGATGGTGTGCTCAACCTAGGAGAATTTAAAAACTCTCTCATAGTTCTTTGGTCCTGCATAAATGGTCATGGCCTATTGTTATCGCTGTTGGATTCTTCAATGTCCTCCATATTTGGTTCAGATTCCTCAGTTTTCTTTGAAGTCTACCTGAAAGATCTTTTTCCCAACCAAGCATAGAATAGAAGAAAAATATATATAAAAAGAAAAAATTAAATTAAAAGAACTAAAACAAAGTAATGCACTATATGCTAGTTATGACGGTTGCTAATCCCCGGCAACGGTGCCAATTTCTTGACCAAAATTCTCTATTGTACCAAAATACTTAGCCTTTTTACGTAGCAACTCTGGTAAAGAAAAACTAGAGAAAGAGTCACTACGGCTTTTATAGTACTTCGGGTATCGTCCTCAAGGACTGACTTATGGAAATTGTTAATACTAGAATAAATGAATTGCTTTTGTTTAAATCCTAAAGTGAAAAATAATATGTGAATAATGTGAAACTAAGTAAAAGAAATTAAATTAATAACAAAATGAATATTGATTTTAAATTCAATTGATTCAAGTTTGGGGTTTTCCACAATCCAACCTAGGGTATAGAAATTAGAGAAAACAAGGGTCTTTTAAGTAATATGATCTTAGGGTTTTGGGATCATTGGCCGCTCGCGATCAAGTTGAGTTCTATAACTCAAAATTGCATCTGAAATCTAATTTTTCCTTTTTAAAACAGATTCCTAAAACCATCAAATGAATGAGATTGATTACTAGTTTAAGATTTGGCTTTTTAACCCTTCCTACTCCTTATAGGTTTGTTTTACGGCAAATAATGATAGGGAAGATGAGGATAACTAATGATCAAGAATTACCAAGAATCACTAGTATTAGGTAATAACCTACAGTATCATTCCCTAAACTAACTCACAAGGATAGGATAAAAAAATTAATAAATTGTCACCCAACCAGTAATTAATCTCATTGTTATAATAATTTACCCATTGTCCCTATAGGTTTTTTAGCCCTTAGGTTTCATGCTTTAAGCCCCAACTTGGCTTTTAGCCTCTCATGGGAGTGATGCCACATTCACAATCCATAATAGGGTAAAAATCCATAAATTAAATCAAAAGAACCTAAAATAATATATTTAATAAAGAATAAAAAGAAAACAAACCAAAGTTCTCGTCTTCTTCCATCTTCAATGTCAAGCTCTCTGAAAAAAAATCCAAAATCCCTAAAACCTAGAATTAAGAAAGTTTATATAATATCATCAATTACCTAACATGTGGCACACTCTCATTGGCCACTTATTACAAAATAATTTCCTAAAAATGATTAAAAAAATAATAAAGTGGTGATTTCTAGTCGTGTGGGGTCCACTTAGGGCGGATGGAGTCCCAAGATGCAATTCCCGAGGTAGAGGAGGCGAAACATCAAAGTGGCAGTGGGTAGTTCGAAATTGGTGTCATTTCGAAGTGGATTTCGAATTCATAAGTAGGATTTCGAAATCATTTCAAAATGACCCTTCAACTTGGTGTAGTTGAATTTAAATGATCATAACTTCTTCATTTCATCTTTGATTTGTACACCGTTTAAAGTTTTGGACTCTTAACTTCCCGAGCTTCGAAACGATATATAGTATGTATAAAATGGACTCCAGAAAGTGCTCCAAATTTTTTCTCAAAGTCAGAGTATGTATTACCATCATATTTTTGAGTTCTAAATTTCCATGCAACTAAATCTTGCTTCATGCCTCATTTCCCATGTTTTCTTGCCTCCTTTCTTACTCCATAATGGTCATTTCTCATCTTCAAAACTCATGATATCCTCATCTTGCCTTTTCTTATGGTTCATGAGTCTTGACTCACTTATTTCCTTATTTAACCCTTTCTTGATCTTTCAAAATCTAAAGTGATTCAACTTGCACCCTTTTCTTCCCTTGAACCTAAGATAAGTCTCCAAAGTAAAAAATTAAACTCATGTATAGGGTCTTAACATCAATTTAGGTTAAGTTGGGTGATTTGAATGTCCTTTGGTACACAAATCATATCAAATATGTGCCATTAGAGCACATATTTTGGCTCTAATCAGTATCTAATGGAAGTCTTCTACCTACACGACACAATGTTTCTTTTCATTACCAAAATAGAAAACCAACATTATTATCATGCCTTGTTGAACACTCTGATATCTGTGTCGAGCCACTTGTTAATCAAATCAGATATTGGAGAGTTAAGATTATTAGCAAAGACTTTGAAGCATATCCGAAGAACATGGGTTATCTCTTTGTTGTCGACCCCTTTCAGAAATTTTTTTGCAACAAGAGAATTGATCCTCTACCAACCAAGTTTGTTATTGAAAATGTCAAGTTACTTGAGGAGCATCATAAAGATTATATTTTTCCCTAAGCACATGACTCTCCATCAACAAGAAAATTCTGCACCGACAAGCTTTAAGCCATTTCATCACCAAAAGTATGTTTGTCTTCCATATGTGATTCCACAGTTCAAAAGCAGTTTGTCAGCCCTTAGTATTCCATCGAAAGTAAGATTAGTTTGCCGAAAAGTCAAAAGTGCTATAGTAAAGTTAGTTTTACTGTTCACTATTCATTCATGGGTGGCTACTATTCACAACTGAAGTCAAAAAGTACACAGTGCCTTGTCATCCACTTTGTACTATTTAAGATTCCTATTTTCAGTTATTTAAGGAGGAGACTAGTTCCTCAGTTGTAAGCACGATTAAATTTTCATAGTTCTTCCTCCATTTTAAGCTTTTCTTTCTCTCTTCTTTCTTTCTCATGATGTAAGCCCTCCAAGCTAAAGCTTTCTTCAAAGTTTTCCTACCATTTCCATTGTAAGATATCGTTCCCCTGTTTCTTCTTATAAGTATGTTTTTTAAGTTATGTAATTTTCAAGTTATCTTCTTTATAGTTATGTAATATAAAGTTTGATGTTACTTTTCCTTAAATTTCTTTATTAAATATTTTGTGTATTTCCGATTTCTCTTATTTGATTTTGAGTTTTGGTATAATTTATGTTTTCATTGCATATTACTTTGTCTTGGGTGTTTATAGTATCAAACAAGCAAATTATGGTGGTTGCCAACCCCGTACCTCTTTCTTCAAAATCAAGATATAGGAAAAAGAATCTTAATAAACCTATTTTGGTTATTGAAAGAGAACTTTTCTCTAAAAACCCCAAAGAGATAGCTGCAAAAGCTTTTCATGAAAACTTTCATTATCTCTTTAGTGATCTTTTGAAAACAAGAGAATTTTATGAACATATCTTTATGGAAACCAACACTGTTAAGATCAAGCATAATGCTGATAAATACAACAACTTGGATTTGGCATTTTCTATTTGCCATATTTTTAAAATTCTTACAGTTAAGCAGTGGGGTGGGAATCCAAAATTTTCAAGAGAATTCTCTAAGCCTTCAAAATCGAGATTTTTCAACTATTGGGACTACCAGAGAGCATGGTTCAATGCTTTTCTTATCCAGCACAAGGACTTCCATCATTCATGGATGTTCTATTTCCCATCTAAGCATCAGTTTCCTTCTTTTCCATTTTGGTTCCACAATTGGTGGACTTATTTTGGTCTAACTATTAAGATTCTCCCAAAACCCATCTTGAATGGCTTTGAGCTATTCAAAAGTTCTTTTGTTACCCCTAGAGAACTTTCAGCTTTTTCACCTTTACTATTCTTTTTCAGCGAATTTGGCCTTACTTGGATAGTCCAGTGGGACTATATCATTATTGTAGATGAATCAACAACTTTTCTAGCCCTTAGAAGGACTTTCAAGACTAAATGGTGGGACTCTCTAAAAAATGATGCCTCATTGCAAGTAGTAAAGCAATATTTTCTTAAGCATCCTACACAAGCTTCAACTTCTGATGATATGTTCCAATTTCTTCTTAAGAAACAACAGCTTCAAGCCATGCTTGTCACAGCAAAAACACCTCAAGAATTTCATAAAATTCTTGACAAGAGCAGCTCTAGATTTTACTATATCACTTTTGACTTTTCGACAAACGAATCTTGCTTTTGGTGGAATATTGAGTACTGACAGACTGTTTTTGAACTATAGAGTCACATGCGAGAGACAAACATGCTTTCAGTATTGAAACGTTTCAAGCTTGTCTGTGGAGAATCACCTTGTCAGTGGAGAGTCGCGAGGAGGCTTGAATAGAGTGTGCTTAATGTCACCATATGACTGAAAATAATTATTTTGATTTCCTTACTGGAGGGAGAATACCCTCGCAATCGTCACCATTATCCTGGAGGTAGTTTGTAGTAGAATCATCTGATTTAGCATAAGAGTCATCTTGGGAAAAGCTCCAAAATGGGTATCTAATGGAAGTCTTCTGCCCGCATAACACAATGTTTCTTTTCATTACTAAAACAAAAGACTAACATTATTATCTTGCCCTCTTTGAACACTCTGATATCTGTGCCGAGCCACTTATTAATCAGATTAGATACTAGAGAGCTAGGATTATTAGCAGAGACTTTGAAGCATATCCGAATAACATGGGTTATCTCATTGCTGTCGACCCCTTTCAGCAAATTTTTTGCAGCAAGAGAATTTATTCTCTACCAACCAAGTCTGTTACTGAAGATGTCAAGTTACTTGAAGAGCATCATAAATATTATATTCTCCCCTAAGCACATGACTTTTCACCGACAAGAAGATTTTTCACCGACAAGCTTTAAGCCGTTTCAGCACCAAAATCATGTCTGTCTCCCACATGTGATTCCACAATTCAAAAGTAGTCTATCAACCCTCAGAATTCCGTTGAAAGCAAGATTCATTTGCCGAAAAGTCAAAAGTGCTACAGTAAAAGTCAATTTTACTATTTAGTATTCATTCACGGGTGGTTACTATTCACAACCAAAGTCAAAAAGTACATAATGCCCTGTCGTCCACTTTGTACTATTTAAGATTCCTATTTTCAGCTATTTAAGGAGGAGGCTAGTTCCTCAGTTGTAAGCATGATTAAATTTTCATAGTTCTTCCTCCATCTTAAGTTCTTCATTTTCTCTTCTTTCTCTCTCATGATGTAAGCCCTCTAAGCCAAAGCTTTCCTACCTTTTCCATTGTAAGATATCGTTCCCCTGTTTCTCCTTATAAGTATGTTTTTCAAGTTATGTATATATATATATTCATGAATTTTGATCAATTTTAGGTCTACCGATATTTTTTTCCAAAATATCTGCCAATATATCTCCGATGTATCTAATATAGTTGTAAATTCAAAGTATCGACATATCTGTGATTACTAATATTTTCATCCTTGATTAAAGTCGTGAAATGCTTCTTCATTTTCTTTTGGTTTACAAAGATGAAAAAATATACAATTTTTACATAGGAAACAAAACCTATGGTCCGTCCTTTCGAAGCATACAACTCATCTAACGAAAAGAAAACATTTTAAAATAAAAATATTCTTATACTCCTAACAATAGAGTTGACAACCCAATTTAGATAAAGAAACAATTTTTCATTAGAAACAACAATCACATAAACAATATATAAATGAATAAAAATCATTTATTCATCATTTGGGCTATGGAATGAATTAAACAACCCTACAAAATAGAGTTAACACATCTTATGACAGATCTAACATGCAAAATCTTATCCTAAGGCTTTGATATTAGTTGCTAGGTACTTTATATTACTCTGTACCCTAGCCCTGAATCGTATAGGGTGCATGGTTTCTATTATATACATCTCTAAATCTATCATAGTGGAATAACATGACTATAAAACCAAAAACAATAGATTTAGAAACTATATATATCATACCTTCAATTTGGATGTTCCTAAATCATTTCTAATCCGATGAAGATGTAAAAAACCATTATAAATGTCATTTATTCGGTGTTTTTCCACCTGATCTCTCCTTCAAGAGTATAAGCATGAGAAAAATGTGAGTTTTTCTTTCTATATGAGAACCAGTGTTTCTCTTTCTCTAAAAGCCACTATAAGAAAAAACGTTAACCATGACGCTTTTTAAGTGTCAAGAAATACATTTAATGGCGCTTCCCCAAAGCGTCATCTAGGAGCCTGTCATAATAAGTATTTGCCTACAATGACGCTTCTAAAAAGCGCCATTGAAGAGTACCTTAACGCTTAAAAAAAGTGTCATCATTAGTTATATCAAACTTCATTGATACTTTCATAAGCGCCATTGTTGTGTGGAAGAAACCTTGACGCTTTCTATAAGTGTCATTGTTTAGCAGTTTCAAATATCGAATAATAAGAACACTTCTAGAAAGCGCCATTGAAGAGAACCTTGACACTTAAAAAAGTGTCATTGTTAGTTGTTTACGCTACATTGACACATTTATTAGTGCCATTATTGGGTTGTATAAATGTTTCCTTGACACTTAGTAAAAGCATCAAGGAAGATGATTGTTTAATTTTAAATTTAGTTTTAATTTAATAATTGTTGTACCTAATTTTTCACCTGCTATTGAAATAATGCATACACATAAGAAAAAAATTATGTACCAATGAAATTAGTTGTTGCACCTAATTTTTCACCTGGTAATACATTTCCAAATTGCAGTATTTAATCACAAATAGAGAACTTGTATTTCATAAATAAGAAACACAAAAAAGCTAAAATATATTAAAATAACAAAAAAAAAAGGTCATAACTTTAATGTTTAGTCCCTTAACATAGTCCATTTTTTCTTTACATGCAACCCAATTGTGCTTTGGTCTTCAACATACTCCTTCATGCTAGCTTATCCAACTACAAGGTTAATTTCCCAAAAAGATGACCTACATGCACAAAAAAATAAAATCAATTACAATTTCAGAAAAAGATATATAAGTGAATACTTCTAGAAATAGAGAGAAAGAAATGACAATGAAAATATAATAGGAAAAAAAATGTGTATACCAATTGACATATGTGACCCTAAGAATAATTACCATAAAACTACTATCAATTATTAAAACACAAAGCAAGAGATTAATCAATTACAGGACAAGAGAACAACAACATCAATAATAATCCATTAAATCTTTAGTATAACCCAAAAGAAAATAGAAAAACAAACCAAGTTTGGGACAAGAGAATATCAACATCAATAGTCCATTAAAATATTCAATTATAGGCATCATCGAATAATAATAGACCTCATCGAATGCGCAACATTAACAAAGGAAGGTTTGGAAATATGGTGTAACATGAAATAAATAAGGTTCACACCATGATACTTTATCAACTAAATATTTTGTTAAGTTAAAAGAATTAACATTTCCCTCCATATGATATGCATTGCAACATTGCATCCAAAATAGTGGCCAATTGTATCATATTTATCACTATCAAGGCTAGCAAAAACTATATGAATTCCAGAACTTAATAATAAATAAATTGGCATGCAAAAAAAAATGTAGAGAACAATATGTACAACTTAATAGTAGATAAACATCTTCTAATGATGAATATTTTTTAATGAAAGCTCATATTTCATATTTTAAAAAGATTATGATTATTTTTTTAAATAAAACATATTTATTTAGGCATATTTGGGAATATATCTAGAATTATGTGAGCGATCCAAAGTGACAACTATATGGCAAAGATATGATTGCATAAAAATTTAACAACAAATTTAGGTTTTCTATGAAGCTAAATATAGATTCAAGCATCAGCCTATCATGCAATACATTACACAAAAGTAAAGCTTAAGGAACTTTATCTTAAGAATGTCCATAATACAAACACATAAAGTGCGAAACCGGAATTCATTTTTTTTAATTGTTATTTCTCATGCATACTAAATTTAAAAAGCATGGTTATCAAGCCAAGGATGTAAAATAATAAGAACTTCATCACCAATATAAATTTTCTAAATTAAAAAAATATAATGGTAATTTATGAGTAGTAGAGACCATACATACCTCTAAGAGTATGTTGTTGGTCTTAAAATTTTTGCTAGTCATGAGGGGATTATGTTCATAGAGATACTTCATTGGCAGCTTCTAGAGTTACACTCAATCCATTACCCAGTCTACAAATTGGTTGAAGAGATAAAAATAGAACTATTAATTTTAATAAAATGAAAATTAAACTACAAACCACATTTTCAACACTTGAAAAAACTTAATTAGAAGTTAATTAAGCAATGTAATTTGAACTTCCACTGGTTGTATATAAATATATAGTAATCTATCATCTTGTAGTTTTAGATTCATTGAAAAATAAATAAGTTAAGTAATGAAACAAAAAATTTAATTTATGAAGAAATCTTTATGTTTTATGAGGGTGACGATATAACTTACAATGTTGTGGTAAAACACCATGGCCAAAATTAGAAATCTTCATGTTTCCTTTTGAACCAACAAGAACATTCTGTAGTTGAGAATGAAAACAAATGATCACATGAGAACAACAAAATTCCAAGTGTATATCCCCTTTTAGAAGATCTTTAATAGGAAGCAAGAAATAATAAACTTGATATCCCTATGAAAAACACCTTTTTTGTGGCAGTAGCTCATGAACTATTAGAAACTTGGCAAAACTTCCAACTTTCAGCTTCAAAAAGTTTCCTTTTGGATGCCTGTGAGTCATGCATGCAATTAACAACTTAGTTCAGTTATGGGAAACTGGAGAAATATCATGTCAATAGAAAGAAAATATTATCAATTTGGTTGTGATTCCATCAAACAATTTACTTTTAATCATAGTTTGGTTCAAAAGAGAAAAAAATAAAATATTAACCTAAGCAAAAGTGATAGTTGGATAGGGCAAAATTATGATCTATTTCCATACAAAAAGGTGTCTTCAAAGCCTTCAAACAGAAGAAAGTATCAACTGAGTGACCAGCATTACCCATTCAGATCGTACTTCGTTCAACTCATCTTTGCTATACGATTTTTTTCCGTGAAACTATTAAGGAGTAATGTAAACAATTTGATCAATTACATTGAAAAATAAGGTAAAAATTGATATATTGGAAATTAATAAACTGGTGCATACCTTTGATGTAAGACATCCTTGATCAGCAATAATATCTCTCATATATCTCATCACATAGTATCCACATTCAACACTGCTTGGTTGTATTGGGCACTTTAAGCATAAAAATAAATCATTGTAGAATTCACCAATTTTATAGTTAGTAGTAGGATATCTTGTACTTAATTAAAAATTAAGAAATGGTATTAAAAATTGCATTACTTAATTTATATGAATTACTCACCCCTACTACAACCCAAGTAGGCTCCCTCTTTGATGATTTATGTTTTTGTGGTGGATGAATTCTAAGGGCCCTACATGAAGAAACTAATATTACTTACCAATTATGCTTCATGCTCTAGTATTGAGAGAAAAACTTACATATTAACAATCTCCTTAAGATCATCACAAGGTTGATCTTGCAATGAGTCAAGGTAATATGCAATCATAGTCCTTGTTTCCAGTGCCACCAAAACCCAATGATAGCTACAAAATTTTACATAAATTTAGTTATATATTAATTATGATTTAATAAGTATACATACATAGCTTACTTAAGTTCTATAATTTACCTTGGGTTGTATGGAATGAAAATAAAGTCAGCATGATTTGCATTCATCAATCGATTAGCAATAACCCTTAACCTACTTTCCTTGCTTGCTTCTCCCATTCCAGCTTTGGAAACCAAAGTTGGATTTACAAAAGCAAATCATCCTGCCATCTTAGCATCAACCATCTTTCTATGCAAGTGCCTAATTTAATTTCACATACCGTTAAAAAGAAGTTAATATTTTAATGCAACTAATATTTCAACTCTCCTAATATGATTATAATTAAAAATTAAACTATAATGAAGCAACTAAAATATATGAAAAAAAACAAAATAAATGTTCCCTCACCATATATAGAACATAAGACAGTTAGATGACACCTCTGTCAATGAAATTATCATATCCATATCATCATTCATGAGAAAGCTCTTACAAGACTCTCCAAAAACATCCTTTGTGATGTTTACTGCATATGCCTTCCCTTCCTTGAGCAGTAGACCAACCAATGTAGCAAAGTTCTTAATGTCTACGGGGTTCTCATCCTTAGAACTTGATTGTGTTTCTTTATTCCTTTGTTTCTTAAATTTCTTTGAATCCTATAAAACAAAGTGTATGATTGCATATATAATTATTGTCCTTGATAAAATGAATTAAGATTATTACCAAGAAATTGTTAATGAAAATTATAAAATAAAAAAAAATAAAAATAAAAACTATACCTGGATGGGATGAGTAGTAAGACTGACCATTTGGGCAGGCCACAAAACTTGATACCCAAGAGCCTCTCCAATAGTTGTAATTTGGTTAGGAATAGGCACGGGAAGTGGTGCATTTGGCTTATAAGAAGCATCCACAACAACTAAGAAGTTAACACCACATTCAAGTATAATTGTGCCAGCTGCAACTACATTTTCCTTTGTCCCTATGCCTAATTGGCATTTCCTAACCTATAAAATGAAACAAGATTGTTTACTTATATGCAACCATTGAAAATTCAGAATTTTACTAGGATAGTAAGAGTTAGTTGAGGAAATTTGATTCATCAAGGTCAAATATGATGCTTATTTACATAGTTCATTGTACATATATATAGTACAACATTACTACTATATATTATATTATACTTTCTAAATGTCATAAACTAGTGCTTTTACCATAAGAAATTTTTTTCCCATAGTTAGCTCATTCATCATGTAGGTGGGACAAACCTAGACAAGTAAAAACTATATTTAAACTCTATAACTTTCATTCTTGAAGGATGAAAATGTCTCTTAATGAGTTGGTATTTGAATAGTTTCAACTAGATGAATGAAATGAAATTTGTAACTTTATGTGTTATCACATAGGAATTATAGAACATAATATTAATGACAACATACCTTGTTTGCTTTTTGCACTATTGGGACATAGTCATGAACTTGACGCTTAGGTTGCTCAACAGCTTGAGGCAAGACAATTTGATTTTGCTTAATATTAGAGCTGCTCACATCAGATTGAGGTGTGCTAGGCATCATCTGAGAAAGTTGGGCTAAAATATTTGCCTCAAACTTAGATTGTCGCTCTTGAGATTCTTTCACAAATTCCCGCATAGCACTATCCGCCATGGAATGGAAATATTGGCGTGGTGTATAATGCTTGCCTTTAGCCCGTACTCGACCATTGTATTCGGGAGTGCCCAATGCTTCTGTAAGTATGTCATTATTGCCACTAAAAATTCGACCACTCTCTCGTGACTCTTTCAACATCTTGTCCTAAAACACAACGATGTTATTAACTTCAATGTCATATTGGTTACTATAAATAAGGTCTTAAAATAAATGAAATATATGTTAGAAAATGTATACTTACAATCTTCTCCACCACTGGTATGACAACTTCATCATAAGTGTCATCTTTCTTCTCCATTGCTTTCTTCCATAATATGCTTCTATCAATGATTTCTGTATAGCCAGTTGTTGCCATCTATTAAGATATTAGAATGTACTGTAATGAGTCTTTAATCAATTTATGCATAAAATAAAATAAAACAACAAACTATCATTAACCTACCATTTCATCCTCATGACCAGCATATCCCTTCCTACTGAGATGATGATTGTAAATATGCTTCTTCCTTCTTTCTTTTTGAACTTCTCTAAAATCCTACAAATTTATTTTGTATTTAGTAAATGTGAATATGAGTACAAGGCATGAAGATGAGTTTAAGTTGACCTGAAATCTTTTAGACAATCTTTCCTTCACTAATATAGTCCAATCTTCATCTTCAATAAAAACATATTCAATTGGTGGTTTCTTAAGGACCTCTGGTTGGTCTTTGAAAGGAATAACATACTCGACAGTCAACATGTTCTTGAATGATCGAAAGCATTTGCCCAACGTTAGCATACAATTCCTCCTACTTTTACTATCCAATGTAAAAGAAGCCTGTAAATCATTAACATAGTTATTAGTAATTAAAAATGTTTCATAAACTGAATTGGAAAAAAAAATTATACATCGAAAAACTATTTTACCTCAATGGTGTCCCATAGGTTATTCTTCACTTGCATAGGTACATCTCTCCAACTGTTATATCTAATTGGCACCATAGTACGTGCCAATACGCCTAAAAAACTTGTTAGATGCACAGAAGCTTGTCCAACATAAATACCATCAGGATTGTACTTTATCACCAACTTTACCCCTTTGCTCCGATTCTTGATAATCATAGACTTTCTAGTTATCCCTCTACACCTCCTTTTTGTAGGTGGTTTTTCTCCTTGCTCTAGATCCATACCTGTAATAAAAAAAATTATAAAGTTTAAAAGTAAGTTTATAAAATATCCATAAATCCATACAAATTTTTTATGAAATATCTAACCAAAATTTTAAGTATCAAAACTTCAATTGCATAAGGCATTACCTAATGAATTGATCTGTTTAAAACATAATATTGAAAATAAATCTGTTAATGTTTTTCTGAAGCCAATCTGACATTAACTAAAACTGAAACCATAACAATCATCTAATAGTACATTCAAATGAACTAATGAGCATAAGGTTTACCTTATAGAAAACTATAGTAGCATATCAGGTCACCACATAAAAAACAAACAACAACTACTTAGTTAGACAAATACATATTGTAATAAAAACTAAAATACATTTTGAAATAAAATAAACATTTGAAACATCATTATAACAAGGCTATAATTCAGTTACATATGAGATTTGTTCTCAACCCAAATCCCCTCACAGTCGCCTCGCATACATATTGCATCAGAGTCATCCATAGCATCAAACGATTCAACTTGTGGCAAAGAAGAAATAACTGGATGGTGTTCGATAGAGTTGTCCATGAGATCATCACCCTCGTCCCTTTCCAAGAAGTCTTGTTAAGGAGTTGATAAAACAACTGACCATCTTGGATCAAGTTCATCTTTTACATAGAAAACTTGCTTAGCCTGGGAGGCTAAAATGAAAGGATCTGATTTATGAGCCATTTTGCTGAAGTCAACTAAGGTAAACCCAAGATCATCAACTCTGATTCCATTCTTATTATCAACCCAATCACACTTGAAGATTGGAATCCTGAACATGGTATAATCAAGATCCCAAATCTCAGTAATAACCCCATAGAAACAAAGCTCACCAAATACTGGATTTTTATCCTTGGCACTAGCAATTTGCATTGTTGTAGCTACAATACTGACTCCACTATTTTGGGTAGCTCGTAAATCTTCACGCTCCTTGGTATGGTAGTGACACCCATTAATGACATAGCCATGATACTTAAAAACATAGTGACTAGGACCATGAGCTATCCATTTAAGGGTTTCAGATATAGGTTCTTCATTACCAATGGCAACTTCAATCTGTATAGATAAGTTATAGTTATTACTAACATAGTTAACCATGAGTGTAAAGAATACAGTAAGTTTTACTACCACTCTAGTACCTTTTGTCGCAACCAATAAGTAAAAGTACGCATATGCTCATCTTGCAGCCACTTTTGTCTTTTAGCTTGACGTGGATATTTCATTTTCAACCATTTCATGTGATCTCTATGAAGTCATGTATAATAATTTTATAGTTAGTATCCTATATTTATTATAAGCATGATAAACAAAGAAACAAAAGTGTGTCCCACTTACTCGACATAAGGTTGGATGATTGTTGTATTCTCCAACTTAATGATGTGCTTGTAACCATAAATTGGAATCAACCTTCATGGTATGACCTCCAAATATAGATGCCCCAACTTTTTGGTCAATGTTTAAAGTACTAGGAATTCCAATTGCCTCTACATTTGATAAGTACTCTGTACAAAACTCAATGCCTTCTTCTGCAATATAGCATTCAGCGATGCAACCTTCGGGCCAATTACGATTTCGTACATAGCCTTTTAACACTTTCATGAACCTTTCAAATGGGTACATCCACCTAAGGCAAACTGGTCCACAAAGTCTCACCTCTCTTACAAGATGCATAGTAAGATGCACCATGATATCAAAGAATGAAGGTGGGAAATACTTTTCAAACAAGCACAATGTCACCACAACCTCCTTTTGTAACGCATCTAATGTAGAAATATCAACCACTTTACTACAGAGAGCATTCAAAAAGGAACTCAATCTACAAATGGCATTCCACACATGCTTTGGCAAAATAGATCGTAATGAAACTGGCAATAACTGCTGCATTAATGTGTGGTAGTCATGGGATTTCAAGCCATAAAGCTTCAAGTCTTCCATTGAAACAAGGTTTCGAAGGTTAGAGCAATATCCATAAGGAACCTTCAATTGTGAAAGAGTTTGGCAAAATACCTTTTTTTCCATTTTCGAAAGTGAATAACATGTAGGAGGAAGATATGTTCTCTTTGATTCAAACTTTGGTGCCAATTCACTTCTTAAGCCCATGTCTACAAGATCTAAACGACAGTTGAGTCCATCCTTTGTCTTACCTGGAATGTTGAGTAAGGTACCAATGATGCTTTCACAAACATTTTTCTCAATATGCATTACATCCAAATTATGACGAACATGAAGATATTTCCAGTACTCAAGATCAAAGAATATGGACTTCTTCTTCTAACAATTTGGATTGCTAACTTTGGATTTACCACGATTAAACTTTTTTTTCCCCCATGAATTACAAATGACATTGATTTTTCTGAGAATTTCCTCTCCACTTAATATTTGTGGAGGTGGCCTAAACTCTTGTTCACCATCGAAAGCTTTCTTTTGTTTTCTAAATGGATGGTTGCATGGAATAAATCGTCTATGTCCTGTATATGAGTTCTTTTTTCCATGTTTCAATCTACAAGAATATGTTTCTTCCCCGCATATTGGACAACCAAAATATCCTTTAACTGTGCACCCAGACAAGTTTCCATATGCAGGGAAGTCACTAATTGTCCATAATAGAACAGCTCTTAATGTAAAGAACTCTCGTTGATGTGCATCGTAAGCCTGAACTCCGACCTCCCACAATATTTTAAGATCTTCTATCAATGGTGCTAAATAGATGTCAATGTCATTACCAGGTTGTCGTGGACCTGAAATTAACAACGATAACATCATAAATTTTCTCTTCATGCACAACCATGGAGGAAGGTTATAAATTATCATGAGAACAGGCCAACAACTATGTTTGCTACTTAATGAACTGTGAGGATTTATCCCATCTGCTGAAATGGCAAGTCTCAAGTTTCTAGGTTCTGAGGAAAACTCGGGCCATCTATGGTCAACTAGCTTCCATGATGGTGAGTCGGATGGATGACGCATTTTACCATCAAAATCTCTTTCTTCGGCATGCCATATGAGCTCTTTTGCGATTTTTAATGATTGAAACATTCTTCTAAATCTTGGAACTGAAGGGAAATACCACATTACTTTCGCAGGAACTCCCTTCCTCTTTTTAGTTCCCGTTTTATCTGTCTTCCACCTTGAAGTTCCACAAGTAGGACATAAGGATGCATCTTTCAACTCATTCCTATAAAGGATACAATCATTGGGACATGCATGTATTTTCTCATATTCCATTCCCAATGTATTTAATGTCTTTTTTGCTTCATACATAGACAAAGGCAACTCATTATTTACAAGCAACATATTTCCAAGCATTTCTAAAAGCTCTGAAAAGCTTTTATCAGACCACCCAAAGCGTGCTTTCAAGTTGTACAATTTAATCAATGCAGACAATTTTGTAAAGTTTCTACAACCAGGATATAAAGGTTTTTCTGCATCTTTCAGTAATCTTTGAAATGATTCTGGGTCATTTTTACAATCCTCTTGTGCAGCTTGAACCATTTCTATTGTATTATGCACATCATCAAATTGAACTCTATCATAATGTCCTGCTCTTGTAGTTGGTGGTCCACTTGGAGCTACCTCTCCATGCCAATACCATGTATGGTAACTTTGATCAATTCCATGGAAAAACATATGCTCTCTAATCTTTTGAGGAGTATGGAATATCATATTACCACACTGTAAACATGGACATTTAATGGAGTTTTTATTTGCAGAATTTTGTATTGCAAATGTGATAAAACGTTCTACCCCATCCTCATACTCCTTCGATCTTCTATCAAAAGAGATCCATGAACGGTCCATTTTTTAATAACAAACTTCCAACAATGATCAAACTTTACATTGAAGAAAATATTGACATTTTCTATGTCATTCGTTTAGCAACCTCTCTTTCCTCTATTCAAAGAATAATCAATAATCAATTGAATACAACATTTGTTTAAGAGGCTAGATTTAAGAGAAAAGGGTGAGCATTAATTTCAAAATCATTTTGACTTTTGTACATATATCTACACTATTGGAATAACACGCTAATTATTGACAATTTTTAAAAACGCCAACCAAAAACAAAAGGTCATTGTATATGTTATATGTAGTAGTCATTAAGAAGCTATAAATGTTATTGACCTTGAATACTTGCATTAAAGGTGATGCATAACCTCAATCAAACAAGTGCATATTAATATTATTAGCATATACAATTCAAGTTATGTTGCATGTTTTATGCTATCTAACATCTCCAACATCGTAAATTAGGGAGTGGTTCTTATCCCATATAGGAATACATAATCTCTATGTGTCAACTGCCAATGTGCTCAATTTAAGTTTAAAAAAATTTCGGCAGCATTTCCCTATAGTTCTCCAAGTACACAAAATGGATAAGGCATAATATGTCACCTTGTCCAAGTATGTACCCAGAGAACAAGAGGAAAGAGTACCAAAATTTATTTAAAATGAATTAAGAACAAGCAATTAACTTCATAGATATTATGTTTTCCTACACTGTCCAATCGGACAATTCAAGCATCATTTGTAGAGAAAAGATCTTTATCACATGCTAGACAATTTAAAAGTTGTCAACGTGAAACTAGCATAGAAAAAACCATTTTCACCTTTTGACAACTAATATGTCTTTACTATGTAATAATAGAAACTTTTGTCTCACAATGATACTTGAACGGGAACTCTAAGGTTGCATGCAAACATAGTTGAGTAAAATTAAAACACAATTACTAATTGAAATATTACAACAAAACAACATAACTCTCATTCTATCATGTGTCATCCTTTAAAGATGATAAGATATAAGAAATAAACATCTAAATTTTAATTGCAATTCTTTAATGTACTATATTGTATCAAAATATTTAATTAATGTATAAATAGTAATATTTAATTAATTAAATGTAGTAATTAAAAAATATTTTAATTAATTAAATATATATTTAATTAATATAAATATATAGTAATATTAAATATACTAAATATTTAATTAATTCATAAAAAATATTTAAAAATAGTATAAAGATAACATAGTAATATTTAATTAAAAAAATATGAGGGCGTCAATTCCATTTTGTATCAAAATTTAAACTTAACTCCTTTTTGTGTATGATCCAACTTGTACTATAGAATAAATAGAAATAAAACCAAAATATTGCCATATAGAATTTATCCTATATAGAATATTCCAATATAGTCCAAAAATATTTAAGGTTTATTTTTAATTCTTTGATATGGTTTCTATATATTGCCATATAGAATTTATCCTATATAGAATATTCCAATATAGTCCAAAAATATTTAAGGTTTATTTTTAATTCTTTGATATGGCTTCTATATATTGCCATATAGAATTTATCCTATATAGACGTGGGCACACTAAGTGATCCACAGTTGTCACTCTTTTGACTTCATTAAGGATTTGAGATCAAATAAAGTAAAAGGTCTCAAAAATGGAATAAAACATTGATATATTGCCAAAAAAAATTGAACGTCTACTTCATATTTGAGTGGGTATCTATTATTGGGCCAGCTCCTAAGCAACTCAGAACCAGAAAATATGGGTTATGGACCCAAGATCCCATTAGGGCCTTAAGTCCAATAGATGGGTCCAGGGCATATGTCCAACCCCCATCAAGTCTTTGAATTCATTTGGTAAATCTGGATTGTATGGTATACTCGGAAGTCTTTCACAGAAGCAACCAAGAATGTGAGGTCCAATTCATATTCTTTACTTCTATATTTATCAATGTTCCATTTAAAGCCATCTGGGACCAACTTTCCAATGAAGCCCAAATTTTGCCATCAAGAGAAAGATATAAGAAAAATTTTGCAAGTTTTAAATGCTTTTACCAAATGAAATCTCCAAAGAAGGTATTGAATATCCTAACAGTTGCAATTGTAGTTTAAGCTTTTATTGCCCATTTAAAAAAAAAAAAAAATCAAAGGGTAACAAGCTAGAACTTTTTAGTGAATCATCTTTTTTAGCCTAATTCCATGTGCAGGTTCCATTAATTGCTTGATTAGCTAATCTAGGCTTCCAATAGAAAGAAATTTCCATGTATTTTGATAAATCAAACATCTCTATCATCTAATGATTGTAGCTCATTACAAAAGTGCAGATTAGGTTCCAAATATACTCTTAATCTTTTTGAGACAAGGGAAATCTGGAAGTTGTTTTTACCTTTTTATCTCCTTGAAACAGGTCCATGGACAAAACCCTCTGTTTTTATTGATTTCATGATGTGTTTGCTATAAGCCTTTAGCGGTGAAGGATTGATTCC
Source organism: Vitis rotundifolia (assembly GCA_030254885.1). Taxonomy (NCBI): domain Eukaryota; kingdom Viridiplantae; phylum Streptophyta; class Magnoliopsida; order Vitales; family Vitaceae; genus Vitis; species Vitis rotundifolia. Next base: position 12,477,026 of record CM058157.1, read on the forward strand.
ATGGAAATTGTTTGAGCAGCTGATGTCTAGCTTTTTCAAGTAAATTGAAACATGTTAATTGCTCTATCCATTTTGGGGTCTGATGTTTTTATAGTTTTATGTTCAATCAACTTCACAGTAATAATCTCTACTTTATTTTGTTTTACCCGATGATAAAAGTCATGTAGTTCATGATATTAGACATCCTTAACAAATTCTCTTGAAACCATGATATCATTTCCTTACTAGTTATTTCCTACCTAGCATTCTTACATAAACTAGAGAGACGCCTAAAGAAAAGGTAAAAAACTTCAAATAGGTGGTTGCAGTTCCTGATATGGTTGGGTTGAATTAACTGAGCAGTTGGGTTGACATCACAGTTCCTAACCATGTTGTCCTTACAAGAGGTATTGGAAGCAGCAAGGTAACATGGCCTTTATGTGCTTAGGAGAGAGTGGTCATTTTCTATCTTAGAAACTGCTTTCATTGATTAGCTATGATAGTCACTGCCTTTCGGTGAGAACAGTGAGCCCTCCTTCCTATTTTCTCTGTTTTTGTCCTCCCTTCATCAACCAATCTAATTCGCAGAACATGGCTAGCTTCTTTTGAAGGCTGCCCCCCCTGGCCCATGGAAGAATATCTTTCAAAAGGGAAAATCTCATCTCCCAGGAAAGGACCCTCTTTCAAGCCTTCAAAAAAGGTCAAAATTTCAGCCTTGGTAGTAAACCAAAACTAGTCAGGTTAAAGTTTTGCATTATCTCTGGGCTAGAGGTTTTGCTAGTCCCTTGGATGCTAGCTTGCATCAGATTACCCAAATAGTATCCATCAAAACTAAACTTGTATTGGCATATGATAATCTATTTACTCCATGTTCTACATATAACCACATCTATTGAAATAATGTTAAAAGGAGTTCCACCAAACCCCTTGGTAATGACACTTTTAACCAAGTAAAAAGTTGAATTCTACCCAGCCTGCAAACAGTTATGCCATGATTATCATCAAGAAACTTGTGTTCCTTTTCACAAAATCACTCAGATTGTGACTAAAATAGAATAGTGCCAATTCCTTTATTGCTAGAATTTTCACTCAACAAACAATTCCTTGCTCCCAATTTCATTTGGAGACCCAAAACCCACTAAAGGTAATGACATTTTTTTCCTGTTTAGTGCCTAATATGCAGCTGCATGGCAAGCATATACTATTAGTGGCCACTAGCTAGTGTGAAGGTTCTTGCCAATCATATGCTACGGATGAGAAGTCCTTATAGGGCTTTCAGTTCAGATCATTTTGTTTTATGTATGGGCAGTGGCGAGCCAACTGACCATTTTTTTTTCCATTGCCTATTTATCTAAGATCTTTGGCCAGGTTGCTCAGATTTTCTAGGATGGGTTCCCTTAGAAATTGACATTCACGTTGATAATCTCTTTTAGGCTTCATAGGGGTTTCTAGAGGCAAGGTTCTGTTGTTAAGTTTCATTTTGATCTAGATGATTTGAAGAAGAAAAGCTCTAGGCTTACTTGTGTGTGTGTGTGTCTATAGGTCTAAGGTGCCTGTTGAGGACTTGTTTGATTTCTTTTCTTGTCTATGGGGTCCATCATTGAAGCTTTTATGGACACTCTGATTTTTATTATGGTAGATTGTACCTTTCTTTTAATAGGTTAAAGAGGTTTGTTGAGGATATATATATTTAAAGTAGGACCCGTTCCCCATAATTCTGAATAGGTAAACTTTGATGGATGATCTTTGAGTAAAGAAATACAAGGTAGAGATTTTAGCTTTTTCAGAAAGTATGGGCAAAGTCATGCTGTAGGTCACTAGCTAAGAAAGTAGCTAGACAGTCAAGGCCTTTTGCAAAACACATTTACATAGGCCTCACCACCTTTGGACCTCCTGTTTTCATTGTTTCCATACTTATTATTATGGTCCCAGTACCCAGACAAGTTCCAGTGCTAGTGTCTCAGTTGCTCAGGCCCATAGTTCCACCTGGAACTCATTTTGGGCTCCATAGGGTTGTGGCCACCCAACATGTACTTTGGAGTCCTGCTATGACTGATCTCAGGACTCCATGTTTCAAAATCATCCTCAAACACATTCATTTCGTTCTCAGGAAGGAGCTGCCAGCGAGGGATGCTGCAAAGCTCCTCCAACCGGGAAGAAACAACAAGAATCATTTCATTCCAAAGCACAATAGAAAATTATTCTATAATTGTTTTTTAAGGAAGAATCACTCACAAAATCGTTGTTTTCCAATTAGAGCACTCCACTTTAAACCTCGAACAGAGATGAAGCTCTCATTATCCCAATTCACCAAAGCCCAAACATATCTCTCACCACTCTCTTTCTCTTCAAAATTGGAACAAAGCCAAACCTGTACATACCCAAATAAACATTAAACTGAATTAAAATTCAAAGCCCCAAACTCAATTTTGAAACAAATTTTTTGCATATTTGTAGCTGATTTATCCACTTTCCCTACAACCAAACACTCGAAATGAAAAACCACTTACTTCAATCTTGAGAGACCAACGAAACCCTAAGATTCTGAAACAACAAAGACACCACCACCAATGCTCCCAGCCGAGGCTTTCCCCTCTTCTCCATTTCTAGCCATGGACGTTCTCTACACCACTCTGAATACCAACCAACTACAACCCAAATCAAAATGCACTCAAACAAACCAAAAAATTTAACCTTTCCAACAGAAATACCGAGATCTTGAAAACTCTAATAAATTGACTGCATTCAAGCTTTGAAAATGCATGATTCCAAATCTATTTCTTTTTTTTGTTATTATTATTATTGTTTTTTTACCCACTGTTAGAAATTACCTGACACAATGAAGTGTTTTTGGGCGTCTCTGGTGAGGTGCTCTCATTATCACTGGTTAGTAGTTGATGGTTAGATAGTTGGACATCTCCGACGAGTGTGTTGAAGGCAAGAAATCAGGGATGATTTTGGGTTTAGTTTTCTAGGTTGGTTGAGACGAGGCGGGATGTTTCTTGAGTCGAGGCGGGATGTTTCAGAAGTGGGGAAATATTACTACATATAAATAGTAGGAGACAATGACACTTGTTACAACTGCCAAGAATGATGAAATGCAACAATGACACTTACATAAAACGCCATTGTTTATAAAACGCCATTATTCATTCTTACAATCACTGTTCATTGCATTCCTGGTCACTTTTTAGAAGCGTTAAGGAATTAAACGTCATAAAACGCCATTATTCATTTATACAATCACTGTTCATTGCATTCCTTGTCACTTTTTAAAAGTGTCAAGGAATTAAACGTCATTATTTACAATTTTTGTAGTAGTGAGCCTTTTGAAATATAACAATCAAAAGTGTGAAACCCTAACCCTTAAAAGGGTATATAAAGCTACTTGTAGGCTTATGTGACTTGAACCCAAACTGGGCTTGGATAACCTAATCTATCCCACTTATGTCCTAATTAATTAATTTGCCTTATTGACCTCTAATTAATTGATTAGCTTAGTCCAAAAAGATAATTCATCATATCTAGTGCAACTTTATGTTTTTACCAAAACGTCTTTATGTACACTTATGAACTTGAAACCTAAAGTTTTTAAAATAAATGTGCCACCATGAAATAGGAGCTTGAGTAGGCACCACTAAGACCCATGGGGAAATACTGGCTCCTTGATAATGTAATTTTGAAGTTAATTCAAGATTCCATTAAAGAGAATCGGTTGAATTTTAGTATCCTATGTAATTATGACAAGGTGAAACTCATTACATGCCCTACTATCTATTGCGTTTAGACTCCCCATGAACTATTGTTCACAATCTAGCAAACTAGTGATATCAAGCTATCAAGATTACCTCTCCAATCTATGGGTTGTAGATCCACTTATTATGTGATCAATTAATATACTCTATCTCTAAGGAACATATGTCGAAATTTCACTAAAGGAATTGCTATGACCATAGTCTTCTAGATCATATGTCATTTGGATCACACAAGATGACACAGTCTTAATCTCATGAGATATCATGATGTCTCAATTGAGAACATTTATTACCACTAGCCTCAATCGATAATAACTTAATCCATAGGTTAAAGCCTCATATTGATTTTTGACACAGATTCAATATCTTTTCAAGGTTGAGAATTCATGCAATAAAGTAGTTTAATGAATCATGATAATTGACAGCCTTATGTCATGTTTCGCCATAGGTCTTGTCCAATGTGTAACTATACACATTAGTGCACTCACTATAGGAAACCCATCTCGACCGCTATGACAAGTCATCCCTCCAATTAGGAGGTGGTGTACTACAATCTCTACTGGATTACCCAAATCCATGAACTGATTGTGAACAAATAATCATCATGCAAGGAACTCATGATTTGTATCCTTTTTGAAACTCTTAATAAACTCAAGTCATGTACAATGTAAGTGATATGAATGTGTATGCTTAGATAACTGATTAATACAAATGGGATATGAAGAGAGAACAAGAAGTATAAATTATATATATTAACGAATTTAAAACCGTTAAACATGTCATGCTTTCAAGGGCTCTATCACAACACCACATTTGTTTCTTGAAGTGAACTTTGGCGTCTTGGCTAAAATAATTTCTAGATTCTTTCCAAGAATATAATGCCATCAAATTTCATGTTAAATAGGAATCTAAAAAACTTTGCTTAAATTGATTGAATGTTAAATAAATTAGATCTTAGCATTGTTTAATATCTTTCGAGAATTCAATTTTGAAATATGAAAATTAGGCAGTAAGTTGATACTCTTAATAATCAATGCCTTTGATTATTTTAGTTTTACCATACTTTGAATGTTATTGAAATAATTTCTAAATAGAGTTTGTGATTAATATTTTTCTTTGGATATGTGTAATTCATTCTTAGATTTTTAGACATGCATTGTATAGCTTTATACTTGATTTCATTTTGTTCTTGCTATTTTCTTAATCTTCTATAGTTTTGTCAAACCCTAGGTTGTAGTTATTAGTCTCTCATATCTTTCTAGGCCTTTATGAGTTTAACAAATTGATTTTTCAGGGCTTTTACATCAACAAGGACATTTTAGATGCTTAGTGGAATGCTTTTACTAAGATTGTCGCTTACAAGTCCAGTCTTGGACACTAAAGTGCTTCTTTAAGCACTCAAGTCCCTTAAGTCTCTTCCAACGCCCTTTCTAGTTCATCTTTAAGTGCTTCGAGCGATTAAAAGAACTTTTACGCATGCATTTTCTTCATTTTCTTCTCCCTAAGTTACCTCTCATGCTCGGTGTCTAACTGTCTATGCTTACTTTTCTTCTAGATTCATTTTGGGTTTTTTTTCTTTTTTGTTATTTTTAACTCTGTAGGAGTGTTCAAGACTACTTTTTGAGACTTTCTAGTGGCTCATTTTTTCTTAGGTATTTTCTTGGTTCTCATATGTTTCCCATTTTTAGGCTTGGTAGGTTGGTCATAGGGAGATGTCTCTTATGCCTCCTTTTCTTGAGCCCATAATGGGTTTTTCTATTAAGGGTCCTTTCGACTTAGAGAACCTTCCCATTGAGTGCTTCTTCTTAGAGGAAACTTGGGAGCATTTCTACTCACAAGGTAACGATTGAGCAAGGTATTGACATTAGAACTTTTCATGATATCGAGCTTCTAGTTATTATTCGGAAAAAGGGTTAGGACATATTTGCATCTCTTTACAAGTTTGCTTAACCCCATTATGTTCTGATGTTCTATGCAAACATCCATTTTGTCATGACCAAGGCCATGTTTAGAGTCTCTATGTATAGTGAAACATTATTGGTTTCTATTAAATCTATCAATTGCACCCTCCATATGTCTACTTTATTGAAGCTTCTCCTTAGCTTAGTGGTCGAGGTACATGCCCTCACCCATTCTGAGCTTGTCACCATCTCGACTTCTCTCTTTGGCGACCCTCATCCACTACTGGTATACATCTCTATTACTAACTTCACTAAGTTAAGAGGAGACTTTACTAATGCTTAGAATAGTATACACATTCCTTTAGTAAGTCTCATTTTTATAAGAAGTCGGGAGGAGATTTACAATGACATTTAAGATAATCAACTATATTGGAAATTAGATGATTATCCATAAGTTCTCATATCCTAACAAATTTTCGTAACAAAATCCATTATTCATAACACTCCCATTTGGATGATCATAAAAATATACCTTGTTAAAACCTTACTAAGTATTGTCTCTTACCCGTTCCAAACTCATCGCCATCCCGACTTCTCTCTTTGGCAAGCCTCATTATCGATATACATTTGTTGTTGACTTCACTAAGTCTATATGGGTCCTTAATACTTTCTTTTCCTATGCTTCTTTTTTACATCTCACTAGACACAAATTCATGTCTTGTGGCCCATTTCATTTATGTCATCTTAACTAGCAATAGTTCAACTTTGACCTCATGGCTACTTATTGAGAGCTTGCTTATCCCAATAGCATTTTTTTTTTTTTTTTTTTTTGCATTGATTATCTCTTATATTTTGGTGGATGTCTGGTTTGAGATTGATTAGACCCTCCATATGCCTAGGCCACGTGCTCTTAGAAATGAAGTTTGTGGTCCAAGCATGAGAGCCATATCAGTAGTGACATTGCTTTAGAGGCCATTTAGGAGGATAACGAGATTTGCACTATGAACTAGACCCTTCTATGCAACAACCTGATTTCCTTAAGCCCACACCTAAAGGGCATCATAATCAAGGATGAGCGAGCTCATCTCGCTCCTCTTCTCGCCCCTAGGCTCCCGTCTCTAATGATTTGAGACTTTAGTAGGTGATGGACTCCATTGATCATCTTCATTTCCTCATAGATGCATTGACTACCTGTGTAGATGATTACCATTGCACATTGACTGAGCATGTGGACTCACTCCATCGTTAGCTTATAGATTGCATAGATGCTCACTTTCAAGGCCTTAAGGGACAACCCGCATCCATCTATGCTTAGCTCATGTCGCAAAGTGTGTCCAATTCTACACCCAACCATCATTCGATCAAGATTTCTAGTTCCCTACTATTTTGTTTGTGGTATGTTTCTTTTGTACACCAAAGTTGTATTAGCTTAGTTCATGTTATTTAGTTTGGTCTGGATGTATGCATTTCTTTTATTATCTCTTGTATCCAAAACCTTCTTTATACATGGATATTGATTGCCATTTTTTATTCATTTCTTCCTTTGTATTTATTACTTTATTTATTATCATTGTCTTATTTTTCGACAAAAAGGTGGAGATGGGTTTCTTTGATTGGTTTTGATATCCATTTGCATGCATGGCTCGCATTCTTGTATTTATTTATCTTTATCCTAATTTGGTAACTGCTTATCTCTATTCCCACACATTGTTTTGCCATGGGTATTTTTATTGTTTTGATGTTACAGGTTATAGGTACTAAGAAATGACTTACTTTTAGATGCGACATGTTGTTCTCTACATGTTATAAAGTGAATAGGTTTAGATGAGCATGTTGAGAAATTTGTAAACTCCATTTGGAAGTATTGGGGGTTTATGTAATCTAAATTTTATCAGGATATTGCCAAAAGGGGAAATTTGGTAGTATATTAGGCTATGTAGTTTAAGATTGACAATTTTGTTCCATTCATTCTAGCATAGGATCTTTGTAGGTTCTATCTTACTCTCCATTGAAGACTTGAGATTGATGATTGATCAATTGGGATGACATAGGTAAGTTTGGAAGGGTTTGGAAAAAGGCAACTTAGAATTGGTATGGCATCGAATGGATCATGTTTTTAAAGCTGTGTAAAATAGCTTTCCAAGTACTCACTTAAGTGTTGGTTCAAGGATTGGCTTAAGCATAGGTTCAAGTGCTCTAACAACGATTGAGACAAATTCTTCTAAAATTCTGGAGATCTATCTTTAAATTTTTTAAAGTTTTATTTTTGGGGATTATTCCATAATCGGTCCACTAGGTCATTAAGCCTATATGTAACCTACCTAAATAGGCTTTTCAATTTGATATAGATGTTTAGAAAAATCTACTTTGTCTTCCTATTCCTAAAGCTCTCAAAAAATGTTTTTCAATTTTTGATGGGTTGTGAAGGAGATCTACATCACCTTATGTACTAAGGTCAGATCCACTAGGAGACACTAGGTGTTGCATCACATATGTGAAATGCAATATAGATATTGGAGAGTAAGTTTAAGGATAGCATATGCTGGGTGAATTTGCCTATTGTATTCTCATATAGTGGATTTAGATTTGAAGTCTCTTACTGCGTAATTTTTTTTTTTTTTTAATCTCCGTTATGTGGAGGTTTTCTACATAAAAATCTCTTATCTTGTGTATTGGATTGGTTTTGATCTTTTCGATTCTTTCAAATGATTTAATTAAATTAAAAGGATTCAACTTAATAAGAGTAAAAACACCTATACTTGCACCACAGTATTGGAACCCTTTCTTTTAATAAGAAAAATTCATGAAATTTAGCATGGTTTTTCATAAGTATTTACATTTTAAGTTTTTATTTAATAACCCAATAGTATAAAGTATCACTGGATTTGGAACCTTTTCTTTTAATGACGTTTTCACTTAAAAGAAAATAATTCATATCTTAACATGGGATAATACATGTGTAAACAAAAGTTAATACACACACTAACAAGAGTCATGGGTAGCATCCTCTTGCAACGTTAATAGAGTAGAGAAGGAAGGCGCGGTGTGAGCATTACTTCTAGTGGAGTTGCCCTGGGCATGGTAATTCCTATGCCTTCGGTCATGTCCACCGGAGCATTCAATGGTGTTGTCATGTTAAACCCTTGAAGTAGCCGAGCAACCGTCAAGTGTAAAATTTGTAAGCTCAAAGCGATTCCTGGGCAAGATCTTCTCCCTGAGCTAAATGGGATGAGCTCAAAATGCTGACCAAACACATTTAAATTTGCATTGGTTGTTAAAAACCTCTCTGGTTGGAACTCTTCCGGATCTGGCCAGACACCTGGATCTCGATGCAACTTCCAAACATTCACGAACAAGCGGGTTCCTTTTGGAATGTGGTATTCACAAACATTACAGTCTTCAATGGCTTCATGCGGTATTGATAGGGGACCTGGTGGATACAGCCTGAGGGTCTCCTTAACAACGGCTTGAAGGTAAATCAGGTTTTCAATATCAGATTCTTCTACCCATCTGCCTCTACCAACTTTTAGATCTAGCTCTTCTTGAGCACGCTTCAAAGCATGCCTATTGTTCAATAATACAGACAAGATCCATGTAGAGGCAATAGAAGTCGTCTCTGACCCTCCCACAATGAGAGTCTGTAATTTTATATTTGTGTAAAAAAAACAAACAACATGTTTTAGAGAAGAGTAGGTAGCGAATATATAAATAAATGAACGGATAAATAAAAGAACCTACTATGTATCTTGAAATTGATTTTAAGAAGAATGGTATTGCACACCAAGACTCAGAGTAGTCTTCAAATTATGTCTAGAGAAATATATGCTGATTTGGAAGAAAAGAGTATACGAAACATACATACCATTACTGTTGCCTTGATAACAGTTTCCCGTGTATGGCCAAACATTGAATTGTCTTTGAGAACAGATAGCATCACATCAATGAAGTCTTGCCTGCTGCTGGGGTCACTCTTGAGTTTCGTAACATGTTCTTCTACCCAACCTTCCACAAAAGGGTCCAACTGCTCCGCTACACGCCTCATAGACCCCAAATGGCCTTGCAAATCCATCCATTCTACAAATGGAATGACGTCAGATGCAACAACGGCCCCAGTTAGAGACATGAATTTCTTAATAGCTGCTATGGCATGCCTTGCTTCTTCATTTCCATGGAGCCCATTATTAAAATATCTCTTCCCTGCAACCATCCTTAGGACCACATTGAAGGTCAACTGTTCAAGCCACTCACTCATCGCTACCTTAATTGGGTTCACCCAGTTTGTCTCTTTGCCAAGTGAGTAGAGATCTCTAATGCAAACATCTAATTCAGAAACCAGCACATGCTTCAGCTCGTTAAGACGGCGGTTTGAGAGAAGTTCTGTCACGGATAGCTTGCGCATCTCACGCCAGAGAGGCCCATAAGGTGCAAATCCAAATCCAGCATAATTGTATCCCAAAAGCTTTCCGGCGCTGGAAATTGGGCGTGAAGCGAAAGCCTTGTCGTTGGTAGTGAGACATTCTTTAACAGCCTCATGGCTACTCACCACAAGCGTACGGTGCATTCCAAGGCGGATCATGAAGACTGGACCGTGCTTATCAGCCATGGCTGTAAGGGTTCGAAAAATTGGCATTGGGCTACTAAGTAGATGAAGGTGACCTATAAATGGCCAGGCACCAGGTGGTTCAGGGGCTGACCTGCCCTTACCCCTGTGAGCAAAACTCTCTACTCTCCATACATTACACAATAGCACCAGCCACAAAAACCCTGCAACTGCTAGTAAATGAGAAAGGAGATTCATGATGAATTGGGCCTCAGTTTGAGACAACTTCCGCATTTATGCTGTATCAGGGTTGATTATTCTGGGTTTAGATTTGTCTGTTTGCAAAGACTTCCTCTCTTTAGTGCCACATACAGATAGTAAGATAGTAAAATACAACATGTATGTGTGATATAAAACATTGTGCTTCTTTGACCTTTCTTTAGTCTTCAATGCAGCAGCCGCCCAACCCTAAAAAATGGGCGTTAGCACCGGTAGGGCTATTTTTTAAAAAAGCGGTTCCATAAAAAAAACTAACGTAAAAATTAAACAATTGCACTATGAAAACGCGAGTTTAGTTTTAAAATCAATTCGTAGGAAGAGTTCAAAAAGACAAATCCAAAGGAAGGTTATTTTGGGACCGCCCATTTGGGAATAATTGGGTCTTCTGACATGGACATTGACATTGGGTGAGGGTAATTTGGAGTCAGTGTAAAAAATCATATTATTTTCCACATTAATAAAAAATATTGAATTTTCAATTTTGTGCTCAAAAATCATATTATTTTTCACATTAATAGAGAAATTTCGGATTTTCAATTCTTGGGTTTTGAAAACCTATTTTTTCCCAAATGGATGTCCAAAACATAAGTTTCCCCGAATTAAATATGAAAAGAATTAATTTTTATATTCATGTGATGATGGTTTAATGACAAAAGTGAAGTTTTTGTATAGAAACATGAAAAGAGAATTTATCATAAAAAAATTTCAATGTAAAACATTTTGAAAGACAAGTTTAATTTAAAAATAAAAAAAAAATGAATTTATCTTTTAAAAAAGCAAATTACGTGCAAAATTAAAACATTCGAGGTCAAAAGTACCATATTTTTGTATTTATATTTTAAAAAATCATTTTTAAAATAATAGGGAAAATGATTCAAAATGGTAACCCGCAATAATGATAAGTCCCATAAGGGTCATCCTTTTTTTATAAGTCTTTTAGACATAAAAACATAAAATAAAAAATTAAAATTAAAAAATAAATAAATAGATCATGTTTCGTAACTGTTTTAAAAAAGTAGTAGTTTGGGTATTTGCCAAACTTTTAACCGATAAAAAATATAAAAATCTAATTCTAATTATTTTATTTTAAATTATATTTAATTGATTAATATTATAATTTTTTTAATAAGTCTTTTTTTATATTATTTATATGATAATTAAATATAAAAAATATAAATATTAAAAAATTCATATATGTATCATCATTTATTTCACACAATTAAATGTATTTGAATTAAATAAATTATAATTTTAATAGTAAATGTATCATAATTTATCTCATTAATCCTATTCTAAAAAATTACTATCACTTCACTTTTAAATTTTTTAGATTTATCCATTTTAATTTTGAATGTTTTTATTTTAAAATGTTAAAAATATAAATTTATTTAAAAAAACTAAAATATAAATAATAATGATAATAATAAACTTATAATATTTTATAAATTAAAATTAATTTGATAAGATAAATAATAAATTATATATTATATCATTGCATATAGATATTTTTCTTCATAACAATATTTATGTCAATTAAATTTACAAAATAACTTTAAAATGTGAATTTTTATTTATTTTATAATTTTTTTTATAGTGTTTTCAAATATTTTCATGAATTTTAAATAATTTTTACTTTATCGATATTTATGTTAAAATATCCATCTATATTTTTCCATATTTCCTATATATCCGTAAAATTTAAATAATGATATATTCATGGTGTTTACCGATATTTCAAACCTTGATGCCAACTAATGTAAAATTGAAAATTGAACAAAAGGAAAGTCAAACATATCTTCACATCACATCAATCTTTCTCCCCACCCTCCCCCTTATCTCTCCTCTTCCATCTATTAATTTCCATAATCAACACCATTTCGAGGTTTCTATTTATCTCTATGGTAATAGGAAAACATATTTAAAAAAAATAAAAATTCATACCGTAAAATTTTAAAAAAAAAATTCATAAAGACTTTATAATATAACATAAAAATATATTTAACGTTGCCTTCTCAGAAACATATATTGTAATTGATGATAGTTTTTTTATATTTTAAAATTTTATTTTCGTTTTTCTTACTAAAATAATTTTATGTATTTGATTGAATGTCAAACCATTGGAAAGTATTGTTAACATATTTGCACTCATATGGAATTTATTTTCTTCGCACTTTCGCACAATATACAAGGCTTGTATATCAATTATATAAGGCATTTCGTATTACTTGTACAAGTGTGGATCTGCGTTTTTCATGTGCATTTCCACTCGACGGCGTGACTCACTTTTTTATTTATTTGTGCAAATTTGATTTTTAAAAAAAGACTTGAAGTCGCCACTTATTTTTGTTTTAATTTTTAAGGGAAAAAAAAATAAGAAATAAAAACCCTAAATGTGACTCCTGAAGGAAAAACAGGTCTGCAAAAAACCAAGTCGAGTTCGGAGGTCAGATTACCTATTGGGAAGATATGGTGGTGAGTCATAACACCTCTCTAAGCCCTATAATAAGGTCTCTACTAAATAAGATGAAGCAAGTGTGACAATTGATAAGGAAATCAATAAATACCAGTAAAATAATAAAATAATAAAATGAATCAAGCATAAAAATAAGCAAAATGGGAGTAAGAATCGTACCTTAGCAGCAAGTAATAGTGCGCTATTATGGAAACAAGGTTAGCTCAAGTATAAAATTATCACATGCATATCAAAGAGTAAAACAAAGATCAAGCAATATTCATTAAGCACAACAGTTGACAATTAGAAGAGAAAACTCATATGTAGGACCCCCACCAAAGCCCAATTGATCTTCTATGAATTAATTCCATAAATTCCATTATTTTGGAATTATGAAAATTTCCTTCATGCTTATTAAAAATAGTGAAAAACGGGAAAATTATTAAAAGCCAAAGAAAATCACAAGATGCATGCTTGAATAAAATATGACAGCAAGTTTATTAAAAAATAGGTTTTGGTGACTCGGGATTTTAATGAAAAAGAGAAAAAGAAAGAAATAAGGAAATAACAATAATAATAATAACAATAATAATGACAAATAAATAAATAAATAAATAAATAAAATAAAGTAACATAATAAATTAAAATAAATAAATAATTAGATAAAAGATGAATAAACAAATCAATAAATAAATTTAAAAGATTTAAAATCATTTGAAAGACAAATTTTTGAAAATCAAGTTTTGAAAATAAGTGTGAGAGATTAAAAAAATGAGAACATGTGGCGTTTAGAATGTAATCAAAATTGTTTGAAAATCTAGAGTTTTGAAAATTAAATTTGTGAATTGGAGTTTTGAAAAATTAAATTTTTAAATTTGGATTTTTTGGAAAGTATTTGAAAATGAAAGTTTTGAAAATTGGAATTTAAAAATGTGAATTTTGGAAGGTTATTTGAGAATAGAATTTTTATAAAAATTAAAATTTTTAACATTAAAAGATAAAGAATTAAGAAGGCCAAACACTTGGCCCATTGGGGTCTATACCAAGCAAACAAAGGCTTAGAGCAATAAAAAAACCAAAATATGCCAAGTAACTTTCAGTAAAGCCCAATTATATAAAGCCTAAATGAATATAAACTAATCAAGCCTAAACTCAATGAATGGAGCTTAAAACCCACATGAACCAATTTAGGCCCAAAGATAAGCACAACTTAATGCCTTAAGAGTCCACCAATAAAACCCACTGCTCAAAATATCAACTGTGAAAATCAAAGAATGACTTCACCCCACTTTTAAAACTCTAGGTTGAAGATCAATGGATGGCAAGCTGATGACAGTGAGAGAATGAAGAAATGGGATGGGAGCAACCACTTGTGAGTTGCAGCATGGGCAGGCAAACGAAGACATGGGTATGACGGAGATGAAGACAAACGAAAGTAGAGGGGCGAAAAACAGTGCCGCGAACCGGTCGATACCAGAATGAGAGGAGGAGTCGAAGAAGCAGACGCTTTTGGTGCGGCACCAACCACCGGAGTAGGGCCAGCAGCGACAGCCGAGTACACTGGAGCATCAATCCTTACACGCTGGGAGTACCGACCCTTCTTCAAGTAACAACCAATCCTTCCTACCAAGACACCGACTTCTTCTTAGGGCGGCAGTAAGTGAGGAGGGGGCGCCACCGGTGATGGCAGACTTGTGCTTGGGGAAGGGAGATCTCAAGGAGGAGTTGTTGACGTCAATCTAGGCGCCGAAGCAGGCATGGTGGTCGGAGCATCTGAGAGCTCCTCCAAACTGACGGCCACTACACATGGGGGTGAGGATATGTTCCAGTGTTTTCATGCGCATGGGTTAGGGCCAGTGAAAAAGGTGATGACCTTTATGTGGGATGTGGATATGAGAGATGGAATCGACCACTGAAATGGGAAACATGCAGTAAGCCCTGCCGTTTTGTGGAGCTCATCCCCATAAAGAGATAAATCGATCTCGGCCTTGGTTGGCAAAGAAGGAGAGATGACCACCCATTCCATATCGTCCTACTCATTTCAAAAGGTGCACTCTCAGATGACAAACCGGGATCCCGGGATACGTTCTATAGTCGTTCCGACATCATCAACCGTTGAGGCACATGCTCATGCACTCTTGAAAAATTACCAATAATAGGAGAAGACGAGAATAGGAAGGAAACCAAGGAAGCAAAACATAAAAACCAAATAAAAACAACGCCAAATAAAGCTCCCTTTCATGGGTCATCATTGAGCTTCCTAATCCGTGGGAGAGACCAAGATGAACTTTTCATATAAATAGCTAGATGAGTAAATAAATAATCAAATAAAAACATGGTTGTAAGCATATTTAAGAGAAACCAAGATAAAGCTAAAAACATAGCAGGATGGTGCAAAAATTAAGGAGTATAGAGCGTGCAGCGATTGTACCTAAACACCTACCTTTGAGCAAGGATTGCTTGGCTTCAAGCTCTAGATTCCATAATTTCTTCAAGTTTTCCCCCCAAAAGTCTACCATGCTCCTTTAATTCTCCTTTTCTCCTTGTTTCCTCTGAAAAAACTCCTTGCTCCCCCTCTGCTTTTCTTTAAGCTTTTCCCCACACCTCTCAGTTTAGCTCTCTATCCCCCATAAGCTACCTTCAGCTCCACTGCTCCTTACATAGGGAAGATATCGTCACCTCAACCACCACCATGTGAGTTAGTGGAGTCTTCTGCCACACGTCTCAACATGCAGCTTCATGGAAGTTGTCCCTCACTTCAAATGAAAAATCTCCAACTCCCCTTTGGTCCAAAGAGAGGTGGTAAAAAAGAAAAAGATAAACCTTTTGTCCATTAAGGGGTCTATAAATGTGCCCCTCTTTGGTAGAGTTCACGAGTATAAGAAACATGAACACTAAAGTGAAAAGAAAGTGTGAATAGTGAGTGTAATGAAGTGGAGTCTACTGAAGAAGAAGAAAGACCCCTAAATGTGCACAAGTAGAACACAAACTCGCCCAAACCAATAAAGGAACAAAAGGGGTTCTAAAATCCTAACAGAAGGGTAGCTCTCAGAAAGTCTCTAAAGTTGCGCTATGGATCCAGACTCTCTCTAAAAATGTCTCCAGAAGTGACTCGAAGATCAATGTCAAAGATGAGTAACGCTCAAACCACTAAAAAGCATAGAAATGAGTACAAGGGAAAAAACCATACGTGTACCATACGAAGACACAAGGTGTAGAATGTTTAACAATACAATCAAGACACATGCTATGAGCTTATAGAGTTATATTCTGTACAAAAGATGAGAAGAAACTATAGAATATCACAATGAAGTGAGAAACACATATGCAACAAAGAGAAGTAAGATGAAACATGAAACTATAAGAACGAAGTATGTACTGCTAGTGATCATGAATATTAGGAACTATGGCTCTGAATGACTAGACTGGCTCTAAATGCTAAACTGAGAAAAAAATGGCTCTGGAAGCCAAACCAAAAAGCTAACTCTAAACGTTAAACTAAAAGGCCCATAGGTGAAAACCTATGGTGGTAACAACAAGAATGCCCATAGATGCCAATCTATGGTGGTGAAACTGAAATGCCAATAGATGTTTGATCTATGGTGGTGACAACTGATCAAAGCCCATAGATGAAAATCTATGGTGGTGAAACTGAAATGCCCATAAATGTCTAATCTATGGTGGTGATAACTGAAATGCCCATAAATGTCTGATCTAAGGTGGTGAAACTGAAATGCCCATATATGTCTGATCTATGGTGGTGATAAATGATCAAAGCCCATAGATGAAAATCTATGGTGGTGAAATTGAAATGCCCATGGATGTTTGATCTAGGGTGGTGAAAAAAACTAATCGAGGCTCATAGATGATAATCTATGGTGGTGAAAACTAAAATACCTATAGATGTCTGATCTATGGTGGTGAAAACTGATCAAGGCCCATAGATGAAAATCTATGGTGGTGAATCTGAAATGCCCATAGATGTTAATCTATGGTGGTGAAAATTGATCAAGGCCTATAGATGAAAATCTATGGTGGTGAAAACTGATCAAGGCCCATAGATGAAAATCTATGGTGGTGAATCTGAAATGCCCATAGATGTCTGATCTATGATTGTGAAAACTGAAACAAATGCTCATAGATGAAAATCTATGATGGTGAGATAACTAAAACAAATGCCCATAGATACATAATCTATGGTAGTGAATCTAAAATGTCCACAGATGTCCGATCTATGGTGGTGATAAACTGATCACGGGCCATAGATGAAAATCTATTGTGGTGAATCTGAAATGCCCATAGATGTCTGATCTATGGTGGTGAAAACTACTGAAATGCCCATAGATGTCCCATTCATGATGGTGAAAACTGATCAAGGCCCATAGATGAAGATCTATGGTGGTGAATCTAAAATGTCCATAGATGTCTGATCTATGGTGGTGAGATAACTGAAATGCCCATAGATGTCTGATCTATGGTGGTGAAAACTAATCGAGGCCCATAGATGATAATCTATGGTGATGAAAACTGAAATGCCCATAGGTATCTGATCTATGGTGGTAAAAACTGATCAACGCCTATTGATAAAAATCTATGGTGGTGAATTTGAAATGCCCATAGATGTCTGATTTATGGTGGTGAGAATTGATCGAGGCCCATAAATGATGATCTATGGTGGTGAAACTGAAATGCGCAAAGATGTCTGATCTATGGTGGTGAAAACTGATAAAGGCCCATAAACGAAAATTTATAGTGGTGAATTTGAAATGCCCATACATGTCTGATCTATGGTGATGAATCTAAAATGCCCATAGATGTTTGATCTATGGTGGTGAAAACTGATCAAGGCCCATAGATGACAATCTATGGTGATGAAAACTGAAATGCCTATAGATGTCTGATCTATGGTGGTGAAAACTAATCAAGGCCCATAGATGAAAATCTATGGTAGTGAATCTAAAATGCCCATAGATGTCTGATTTATGGTGGTGAATCTAAAATGCTCATAGATGTCTGATTTATGGTGGTGAAAACTGATCAAGGCCCATAGATGATAATCTATGGTGGTGAAAACTGAAAAGCCCATAGATGTCTGATCTATAGTGGTGAAAACTGATCAAGGTCCATAGATGAAAATCGATGGTGGTGAATCTGAAATGCCCATAGATGTCTGATCTATGGTGGTGAATCTAAAATGCCCATAGATGTTTGATCTATGGTGGTGAAAATTGATTGAGGCCCATAGATGATAATCTATGGTGGTGAAAATTGAAATGTCCATAGATGTCTGATCTATGGTGATGAAAACTTATCAAGACCCATAAATGAAAATCTTGGTGATGAAAATCACTAAAAGAAGGGGGATGCCCTAAACAACCTACAAGAAAGGGAGATGCCCCTAAACAAACTAAAGGAAAGGGGGATACCCTAAACAAACTGACGATAGGGGGATTCCCCAAACAAATTGAAAGAAGTGGGATGCCCCAAACAAACTGATGAAAGGGGGATGCCCTAAACAAACTTATAAAAGAAGAATGCCCTAAACAAGATGATAGTAGGGGGATGCCCCTAAACAAGCTAAAGGAAAGGGAGATGTCGTAAACAAACTAAAAAAAGGAGTTGCCCTAAACAAACTGAAGGAAGTGGGAGTGCCCTATACAAATTGACGGTAGAGGAATGCCCTAAACAAATTGACAGAAGGGGGATGCCCTAAATAAACTGAAGAAAATGGGAAATGAATTAAACAAATTAGAAAAAATGGGGATGCCCCAAACAAACTGGCAGTAGAAAGAAGTATACGATTTGCAAACGAAAACACCTAAAGCAAAAACAAGTAACAAGGAAAGTGGTCTACAACTAGAAACACCCAAAAAAAACCCTAAAGAAGTGACTGGGATAATGAACTCAATGAAAAGGGAGTATGCCCTAGTAAAAGACTCGAAAGTATTAGTAAATGGGTCGAACAACCATGAAATCAACAGAAGATATGATGAACCCAAAAAGAGCATATGCCCCAATAAAAAAAGTGTTAAAAAGGGTATGCCCTAGTATGACGACTCACAAATATCAAGAAATAGATTGAGTAGTGAGAAAATCTGCAAAAGATCTACTGAACTTAAGGATGGGGGTATGCCACAGTGTAAGATAGTAACCAACATAAGACACAAAATGTCACCATAAAAGACACTCTAGGATATGCTCAACGATTATGCAATGAAAAATTCTAACATCAATGAATAAATGCTTAAATAAAACCATACATAACATAAACTATGTTGACAAAGCAAAACTAAAATAACAGACCAGACAAATGCTGACCAAGACTCCAAGTCTGAAATGTAAACAAAGCAAGACACAACATATCAACTATCAATATGAGAACATCATCACAAATACATCAACAATCTAATAGGCCATGCCATCATGGAAGATGTTGAACCTAACGTCTAAAGGCATGTGAAAACTCGACCAGAAAATTCAAGACTGGTCTACATCCTCCCCTGATCAAGAGAATGGGATAAGGTCATGTAAGATGATGAAATAGGTGGGTTCAAAAGAAGATATGTAAGGCACTAACAAGATAGATGCAGGTATAATGGAATCAAACATAGGATGTTCGGATACTCAACAAAGGTAAGTGGGTAGCCAAATCAAACCAGGTGAGCTGAAAAGACTAATCCCAAAGATATCATCATCTCTATAATCCATCTAAAATAGCAATCATAAATAGAAGGTCGAGTCTCGATGTCAAAATCAGCAAGGTAGCTATGCCCCAGTACGAATACATCATCTCAAAATGGCTAAGCCCTCAATCAAAGATAATCTTTGGAAAGTATGTGTCTAGCATAAATTGTCATCTCACAAAATCTATCACCAATGAGTGGGTTATGTCCCAGTGTAAGCATCTCCAAATCAAGCATCATAGGAGAAGTACAACCAATCATACATAATCTGATCAAAATGAATTTCCACTCCTTAAAGTCATCGTGGTAATGTGAAGAGAGTATCTGACCTCATCTAAAGAGAGATCATGTCCCAATGTGAAAAAGATCAAGCAAAGTGGTATGCCTCAACAAAAATGCACTTTGACATGATCATGCTCAGATGTAAGTTGGTATCTCTAAGGTCAATCACCAATGAAACGATCATGCCCTAGTATAGGGTAATCTCTAAAATAACTAAACTTTGTTGCATGATCTCACAAGTGTCTGTGTCCTGATCCAATTATCTCAAAAATCTCTCAACAATGATGAGAAGGCTATGCTCCTATAATCACATCAAAGGAATCACCCAGTCATATCTCGTACTCCAATGTAAAAGAAATCTAATCACCTCCAAGGAACAACTATGCCTCAAAAACCATCATCAACTAAGAGGGGTATGCCTCTGTGTAAGGTACACCAGATGAAATATACCAATCATGTCTCATGTTCCAATGTGAAAAAGGACGTACGATCTCCTCCGAGAGATGACCATGACTCAAAAATCCATTATCGACTAAGAGGAGTATGCCTTGACATAATGGTCATCTAAAAAAACAACCCTCGACCAAGAAAGGTGTGCGCCCCAATGCAATGTATCAAGTAGAATGGTTGCATACCTAATAAAAAAACTCTTTGAAGTGGCTATGCCCCAGTGTAGGGTCATACCACAACTCCTAAACCATTATAATCAAAATGCTCTCCAACCAATCCCAAGTATCGCCCACATGAGAGCTATCAAAACACAATGCATGATATCATGGCCTCAGGGTGGTCTTAAGACTCGGGACGTAATATAGGCTAAGGTAATAGGGTGAAAGAAATGAAAGGAAACAAGACTCAAATACCCAATGATAAAACCTCATACCTTCGTGTATAAAATGCAATATGTGCAGAGAGTCTCATAAATCATGGATCTGAGGACGTCCAATTTGAATATATCAGTGAGGAAGGAAGAATCCAAGATGAATATAGCAATGATGAAAGAGAATAAATGAAGAATATCGAGCTACGAATGGGATGCATAAGAAAAATATGTGAAAAATATTGAATATAGAATGTAAATCGATATGAATGAAGATCAATATAGGCAAGATGTATCAAATACCATCAAAACAACAAATAGATCAAAGGAAAATGAATGAGCACTGACCTACTCAAATCAAGTCATGAAGAACAATCAAATCATCAACATATAGATTGATGGAGGAAACAATGATCTGGAGTCCCTAGGAAAATGTCACTTGTCTCTCACACATAAGATACATAATGAGATAGGTACAAGGAGAGGAGAACGTCTGAAAGCTCACATACAAACATACATACATACATACATGCATTTATTTTTATTTTTTTTTCCTTTTTTTTTTTTTACTTACACGTACTCTAAATATCAACAAACAAACACCACTGAGAATACATAATGAAATGGATATACTCTCAAACAATGATGTAGGCAAACTCTCTCTGACAAAATGACCTTCTCAACTAAGAATCTTCGAACCAATGTCCATGAGATAGGAGTGGAGAGGGATACGACCATTCTCCATGCATTGAAATGTGAAAGATCATCACTTATGACATAGAAAGAAACTTGATGACAAAGACAAGGGATAGAACAAATGATATAAACAAAGAGGTATGATGAAAAATGATGGTAGGACAACAACAAAAAATAATGAAAAAGATGAGTCAATAAGTCCATGGCTCATGAGATTCCTGAATAAAGCATATATATACACCGGAGGGCCCCTATCCTAGTGTAAAAAGTGAGCAAGGCTATAAGAAAGAAAAAGTTACGATGCTCATGTGAGGCTCAAAGGGCCAACAATGGTCTAGATGTCAATAAAGGCAATAAGATGTGAGCTAATCGAAATAAAGGTCACCCATCCTGCAACCACGGTCTCAAACATCGTGTTCTCAAACCCTCAAATGATCAATACTGAAGATCGATGTTCATATGATATAACCACGTCAAACCTTTGGAATCGTTCGTCAAACTGCACTCCAAATGCTCTATAAGAGTATCAAATATGATCCCCTCAAAGCAAAATAAACGATGATCTCATCAAACACAAGTGCTCATCACAAGACAACTCTCATCATGCAAAATCAATCTCTATATTCATGGTAGAAAAAACGATAGTCCATCAAGCAATCGACCAATCTTCACATCATAAGCCATCCAAATATCATAAGTCATCCATCGCCATGCAAGATCAACCCTAGGCTCAAACTCCTCACACTCTACCTAGTTGGATTAAATAGGAGATGTGCAAAGCTAGAAAAGTTGAGGATGGAAAGGTCATATAATGGTGTCAAGGGTGATGCGGCGCAAAGCTCACAATGGATAGATTTAAGTCAAAGCAAAACCAAGATGTGAGAGTGAGTAAGGTACTTCTCTGATCATAAGAGGATGAGTCACTGTCTCAAACTCCCTAGGTCAAATCTTCGATCTTAGGCTAACAGGCTCAAAATCCTCCTTGATAGGTCAAGCCTCAAGACCTCAAAGTGAAAGTGAATAAATGCCTCAAGAGATAATACATTATATCACAAAACACAAGCATATGTTCATAAATGAAAAGACATCATGGAATAACTGATGAGTACATCATGCACAAAAAGGAAGGATAATAAAGACAATACTCAAGAATTGAGTTATAGTCTCTAAATGTCAAAAGTAAAACAAGACTAAAAAAAACAGTGACTGGTCCTGACATCACATCTCTATCCATAGAGGGAACAAAATTTGAGCATTACCATACCAAGGTAATCCAATCATGAGTAAATCACCCAAGTCCAATGTTCTAAAAACCGGACCGGACCGGCCGGTCCAACTGGTTCAACCGTCGACCGGTAGCATTTCCGGTTCGGTTCACCCTATTGAACCGTTCAAGTATTGGACCGGCCACGAACTGCCTAAACCAGCAGTCGGACCGGTGAACCGGTTGAACCGGACAGTTCTAAAATAACCGAACGGTTAAAATTACCCCCTAATTCTATAAGCATGGAAGGGTCAAATTGGGCTTAAATCTTTTTTACTAAGGCCCATGCTGGGCCTTATCTTATGACAAAGCCCACACGCCCACTCCAACCATTTGATGGCTAAGGCTTGAGCTCACAAGCCTATGTCATGCCTCTGCCGACTGTGAGGATGGCTTTTATAGGAGTGCTTTGCATCCTTATTCCTCTCATTTTCCGATGTGGGATTGCTAACATATCAATGAAAAAATTATGGCAAAACTCCACCAAGAGGGTTTGATCCTTGGACATCCGATTCTATAGCCTACCTAGGACACCACTTGGCTATAAGCATTTTGCTATCAAGGATGCCAAACAAAAAAATATATATTAGATTTTAAAATTTTTTATAATATTAAATAAAAATAATGCAATATTTTTAAAAATTATAAAATTAGTTTAAATTTTCATTTTTAATATATTCACATTTAAATATTATACATATTTCATTTAATAAAATTTAAAATATTAATATAATTTAATTTGATAATATTAAAGACATAAAATAATATTATTGATTTTTAATTTATTCATATATATTTTAAATTTTTTATAATTATTTTTAATTTTCATAATATATAAATTACATATTTATGACGTCACCGGTTCAATAGCGGTTCGATCGCCGGTCCGACTAGTGAACCGTGAGCCGGTAACTTTTTCGGTTCGATAACTGGTCCGGTTCTGAAAACATTGCCCAAGTCAATAAGATCAGGGACTGCTGGTGAAAGGGTGTCTGCATGCATGGCTTGAGCCGAGGTAGGAAAAAAAAACATATCAGGCTGAGGATGTCCAAATGTCCTAGAATCAACAATGTCCTGTATGACATGTCGTAGAGCAATGCAACGATCAGTGTGATGCCCTACTGATTAATGGTACATACAATATAAATCAAGTCGAAATTGTGAAGGCACAAGATCTGGAAGTGTCCTAGGAGCCAAAGGGGCAAAAAATCCATTGGCCTTAAACGTCTCAAAAACTCTACTTAGAGGTATGCCTAAGTCTGAAAAGTGTCTCCGACATCGTCGACGAGGGTGAAGTCACTCCTAAGGAGCTGTAATGACTGAAAGGTCCTGAAGCAGGGATGGAGGTCGTGTCAATGTAGCCAATGTAATGGATGGGGAATGCTACTGGAGCACTGAATGTGGGCGAGGTCGTGATGTGAGGCACCTAAAGTAATAGATGTCGATGAAGTCAAATGTGGCAATGAAGGCATCACTACTCCTGGAGCTCCTCTTGATGACGATGGATACTCTGACAAAATAAGCTCAATCCTCCGTGTCAAATCCACCATCATCTCATAACGAGTAGTAAGAGTAATTGGTACGATCTCGTATGACATGGTAAACCTCAGCTGAAGAAGTCTAATCTCAATGTACTCTGTACCATAACCATTATGCCATTAATCTTTACTCGAGAACCAGTCACGATACTCAAATTGTCCAAAACACTAAAACAAACACAGGCAAAAGACAAAACAAAGCAACACATAATGCTACTCAAGATAACAACATATAAAATGCATGATATGAAACAATAATAATAATAATAAAATTAAAAAAAAAAAAAAGACAGAAACACATACTCAAGAAAACAATAATATCATTAAGTGAAACGAGAATACATTATGCAAAATAATAAGACAATAAGGTCTACTCTAGAAACACGAGGTACGAACTCGAATCACTAACTGTAAAACAAAACTCAAATATAAAATAAAAGAAAACAAAAACTCAAACAACCAACTAAAAATGTAGTCCCAAAATACATCAACAAGGTCTACAATATCAAAGTGTCTTGTGAATATCAGTGCCCTAGGTGTCTAAAACATGATGGTATAAGCCTAAAGAAGGAGGAACTACATGTGTGGAATAGGCTGGAAAGAAATCAGCAATCATATCTAGATCAAGATCAGTATCTGTGGTCGATACAGGAAAGCTAACCACACCATTGTCAATAAGATCATGTATGGTATGACGTAGAGAAACACAATAATTTGTACGGTGGCCTGCCATATGGTGAAATGCTCAGAACTTGTGAGCATGAAAATGCAGAGACAAAGTACTCGGGGACGGCCTAGGGGCCAATGGTACTTAAAAACCAGTAGCTCTGAGTCACTCAAAAGCTCTATCCAAAGGCATCCATAAATCAGAATAAGTCATCTGATGTCGCCGATGGGGATGAGACTGCTCATGTCGTGGGGTATTGGTCTATGGACGCTGAAACTGAAATAAAGGTCATATTATGGTAGTATGAGGATGCATAGAAGCATAATGCTAAACTGACTGAGGATGACGATGTTGTAAGGGTGGGAAATCACTTCTAGGTATCTGCAATAATCCAGCTTAGGGATGATAACCAGGTCGTCGATGTTGAAAGCTTGCAGAATATACGCCTCCATAGCTCTCAGATGATCCAACAACTCTCTTCCCATTAGTATCTGGGGAAGGACTAATATCTGACCATAATCCTCTAGATATGTCGTCATCTACATCGAACAAAGCCTGAACCAATGATCTGAAATCTTGGAAAGGGACCTCTATCAGATGTCGAGCAAACCTAGGTTACAAAATCCTAAAAAAATGCACATCTAATCTCTCTCGGTAGGTCGTTCAATCATCTCCGCGGCTTTCTCCCTTCAATGAGAGATAAAAGAAGAAACAGACTCATTTGATCTCTGTTTAAGGAACTCAAGCTCTCTACGTGTAACACTCTTATCACTACTGAATGAATACTTTCTTATAAACTCCTGTGCTAAGTCCTCCCGAGTTCTCCGACGAGATGACTCTAATGAAGCGTACCATCTTTGTGTTATGCCACTCAATGACAATGGGAACAAAATGAGCAACTGTGCCTCATCTAGACCAAGAGCCCTCATAACCGTACTGTAAAGTCTGAGATGAATACGATGACATCCAACACTCGTATATCTCTCTATCTCAGGCATCCTGAAACCGACTGGCAAAGTGGCCACTAACATATCATCAGTGTCATCCCAAGAAATTGTCTCATCAGGATCTCTCATCCGTCTAATCCTCTGCTCGAGTATGTCCATATGAGAGTGAGGATCCTCAATAATGGTCACTAGTGTGACAATGGGTGAAACGACAGCAGCCTGATCTTGTGAAATAATATGCAAAATCTGTGTAGTTGGAATCCGAACAAGTAGAGGTAGTGGTGGCACTAAATTGGATGGTGTGTTCTCGAGCACTACATGCCTACTCTACTGAGTATCCATCCTCTAACTCAAACTGGTCAATGCCTCTTGAATCGAAGCCACAAATGTGGTAAGATGACCAACCAAAACCAACTGTGAATCCATCTATAACAGCTCGGTGATACAAATCAACCTCTCTCCAACTTAACCCAGGGCACTAAACTAAGATTGGAACTACAAATAGGTTCCTATAAAAGAACTAAACAAAACGAATCAAACACGACTCATGCAACGATGCAAGATGTAACGAACAATGACCAATGCATGATACAACACAACCCAGTACATGACAAGGTGCGATACACAGTCCTATGGTGACAATCAAAACTTGGATATACGATAGAAACTCTAGAGTCATAGGAGTGTCTAATGTGAGATGACTACAAATATGACTAAAGAAATCCTATCAATAATCTAGAAAATGAATGAGGTGTGAAGAATACTATCACGAGATCGATACTCAATCTATAACAAAATATTCTTAATTCACTTTCAACCCGAGCTCCATAAAGAAAAATGATAAAGTGATCAAGGCGGATCTCTCAAAAATGGTGCAAATATGAAAACATGTCTTTCACCTTCCTGTAATAAAAATATTGGGTTGAAAACAAAATTAGGCAAATCGACCAAAAAAATGAACTATTGAGCCCATGACAGGTAAAGAATATAAAAAAATGAGCATGATCAATGAGCATATCCCAAAACGTCAAGCCAAAAGTGACAACAAACCAAAAGAATGTGTTAACTCAAGAAAAGAAGACTATCTAAAGCCCTAGGGAGAAAGTATGTTAAACTCAATGAAAGATTAAAAGAAACCAAAACCACACAGCAAGAGGTGGTCCAACTGATACTCAAACTTGCACTGATCTCTAAGCACTCTCAACTGAAGACCGAAAAAAGGAATATTGGATTCGAACTGTAACTAAAGAGGCTTTGAAGGCCCTCAGATGCACCCACGTGTAGGAAAGAAGTCCTAGTCGAAGGATCTAAGGCTCAACCTACAAGGTCAAGGCGGCTCTAAAAAGAAAAAGGGTGGACTTTAAAAAATCCCTAGCAGAAGCGATCATACCCTTCGGCAGTATGTGACCCTTTGCATGCCTCCAAAGAGATGGGGCACTTCCATGCAAGGTAGTCATCACCTCCACACATGCACTACCTCAACATCCCATGGGGTTTCCTATGGTGAAAGCTTCCACAACTCTCAGTACTCAGTGGTAATCTAAGGTACACAGTGAGTGGTATGGGTGCATCCGAAAATCCTATGAAGCTAAAGCAGAAAAGGAAACACACTAGTCACATAAATATCCACGATACCTAGCTTTGGGTTATACAAGTCTTCAAAGATCGAACTCCAATCAACATCAATATGTCCACCAGAATGCTCCCAAACATCTATATAGCCTGTCACTATACCCTACTCCTAATCACTAGCTTAGTCAAAGAGCAAATAAAGCAACAAGTCTCATATCAAATACGAGATCAAGGAAAACAAGGTCGGCCGAGACTAGGGACTTGGAGACAAAGGGATAGGTGTGTGTCCCACATAAACAAGCAACTCATGCAATCACACGGAAAGAGATAAGTTAGGCAACAGACAATCATGCAAAGCACATGATAATCAAGATGAATATCTAGCAAGGATAGCATGCTTCAAGATGATCAAGATAATATACAAGCAAGAGAGCCAACACTAAGACAAACAAGACATACAACAATGTGAACATACATGTCAGAGTGAGCAAGATAATCATGGCAAGAGCAAATTCAATACACTAAGACAAGCAAGATAATCACTCAATATCATCAGCATGTCAATGTCACAAATGGATATAGCAATCAAGCATAGAAAATCACCACATCAAAATCCTCAATGTGCTATGATCACTCAAGTATAGAGAAACAGAAAGGAAATGTATCCATCAACCGACTAATCAAACGTCATATTTGCCTCAAATTAAGTTCAAGTTTGACCCTCTAGTGATTCCCCAACAGAGTCACCATTTTGTGGACCTGCGTTTTTCACATGCGTTCCCACTTGAAGGCGTGACTCGTTTTTTTATTTATTTGTGAAAATTTGATTTTTAGAAAAAGACTTGGAATCGCCACTTATTTTGGTTTTATTTTTGAAAGGAAAAACAAAATAAGAAATAAAAACCCTAAAAATGACTCCTTAAAGAAAAATAGGTCTGTAAAAAATCAAGTAGGGTTCGGAGGTCAGGTTACTTATTGGGACGGTATGGTGGTGAGTCGTAGCATCCCTCTAAGCCCTATAATAAGGTCTCTACTAAATAAGGTGAAGCAAGTGTGGCAATTGATAAGGAAATCAATGGATACTAGTGAAATGATCAAATAATAAAACGAATCACGCATAAAAATAAGCAAAGTGGGAATAAGAATCGTACCTTAGCAGCAAGTAATAGTGCGCTATTATGGAAACAAGGTTAGCTCAAGTATAAAATTATCACATACATATCAAAGAGTAAGACAAAGATCAAGCAATATTCATTAAGCACAATAGTTGACAATCAGAAGAGAAAACTCATATGTAGAGCCCTTACCAAAGCCCAATTGATCTTGTATGAATTAATTTTGCAAATTCCATTATTTTGGAATTATGAAAATTGTCTTCATGCTTATTAAAAATAGTAAAAAATGGGAAAATTATTAAAAACCAAAGAAAATCACAAGATACATGTCTGAATAAACTATGGCAGCAAGTTTATTAAAAATAGGTTTTAGTGACTTAGGATTTTATTGAAGAATAGAAAAATAAAGAAATAAGGAAATAACAATAATAATAATAATAATGACAAATAAATAAATAAATAAAATAAAATAAAATAAATAAATAATTAGATAAAAGATGAATAAACAAAATAATTAAATTAAATGAATAAACAAATCAATAAATAAATTTAAAAGATTTAAAACCATTTGAAAGACAAATTTTTGAAAACAAGTGTGAGGGATTAAAAAAAATGGGAACACGTGGCATTTGGGATGGAATCAAAATTGTTTGAAAATCTAGAGTTTTGAAAATTAAATTTGTGAATTGGAGTTTTGAAAAATTAAATTTTGAAAATTGGATTTTTGGAAAAGTATTTGAAAATGAAAGTTTTGAAAATTGGAATTTAAAAATGTGAATTTTGGAAGGTTATTTGAGAATAGAATTTTTATAAAAATTAAATTTTTAACATTAAAAGATGAAGAATTAAGAGGGCCAAACACTTGGCCCATTGGGGTTTACACTAAGCAAACAAAGGCTCCAAGTAATAAAAAAAAAAAAAAAACAATGTGCCAAGTAACCTTCAATAAAGCCCAATTATATAAAGCCCAAATGAATATAAACTAATCAAGCCTAAACTCAATGAATGGAGCTTAAAGCCCACATGAACCAATTTAGGCCCAAAGATAATCACAACTCAATGCCTTGAGAGTCCACCAAAAAAACTCACTGCTCAAAATATCAACTGTGAAAATCAAAGAGCGACTTCACCCCACTTTTAAAACTCTAGGTTGAAGATCAATGGATGGCAAGCTGATAGAGAGGGACAATGGTTACACGTTGATGATCATAGTGAGAGAATGGAGAAATGGGATGGGAGTAACCACTTGTGAGTCGCGACATAGGCAGGCAAACGAAGGCATGGGTATGGCGGAGATGAAGTAAAATAAAAGCAGATGGACGGCGAACACTGCCGCGAATCGGTTGATACCGGAATGGGAGGAGTAGTCGGAGAAGCAACTTCTTTTGGTGCAACAGCAGCCACTAGAGTAGGGATAGCAGCGGCAGGTGAGTACATTGGAGCGTCAATCCCTACACGTTGGGAGTACCAGTCCTTCTTCAAGTAACGAAAAATCTTTTCAACCAAGACACTAGCTTTTTCTTAGGGCGGCAGTAAGTGAGGAGGAGGCGCCACCAATGATGGTAGACTTGTGCTTCGGGAAGGGAGCTCTCGGGGAGGAGTTGTTGACGTCAATCTAGGCGTCGGAGTTGGCATGGTGGCTGGAGCCGGCATGGTGGCTGGAGCATCTAAGAGCTCCTCCAAACTGACGATCGCAACACATGGGGCTGAGGATATGTTCCAATGTTTTCATGCGCATGGGTTGGGGCCAGTGAAAGAGGTGATGAGTTGTACGTGAGATGTGGGTATGGGAGATGGAATCGACTACTGAAATAGGAAACATGTAGTAAGCCGTGCCGTTTTGTGGAGCTCATCCCCATAAAGAGATAAATCAATCTCAGCTTTGGTTGGCAAAGAAGGAGAAATGACCGCCCATTCCATATCCTCCTACTCATTTCAGAGGGTGCACTCTCAAATGACAAACCAGGATCCCAAGATACCCCGATAATCGTTCCGACATCATCAACCGTTGAGGCACATACTCATGCACACTTGAAAAGTTACCAATAACAGGGGAAGACGAGAATAGGAAGGAAACCAAGAAAGCAAAACATAAAAAACAAATAAAAACAATGCCAAATGAAGCTCTCTTTCATGGGTCATTAGTGAGCTTCCTAACTGGTGGGAGAGACCAAGATGAACTTTTCATATAAATAGCTAGATGAGTAAATAAATAATCAAATAAAAACATGGTTGCAAGCATCTTTCAAAGAAACCAAGATAAAGCTAAAAACAGAGTAGGATGGTGCAAAAATTGAGGAGTACAGAGCATGCAGCGACTGTACCTGAATGCCTCCCTTTGAGCAATGATTGTCTGGCTTCAAGCTCTAGATTTCATAGCTTCTTCAAGCTTTCCCCCCAAAAGTCCACCCTGCTCCTTCGGTTCTCCTTTTCTCCTTATTCCCTTCAAAAAAACTCCCTGCTCCCCATTTATATTTCTTTAAACTTTTCCCCGCACCTCTCAGTCTAGCTCTCTATCCCCCATAAGCTACTCTCACCTCCATTGCTCCTTGCTCAATGAAGATGTCATCACCTCAACCACTACCATGGCGAGTTGGTGGTGTCTTCTGCCACACGTCTTAGGATGCAGCTTCATGGAAGCTGTCTCCCACTTCAAATGAAAAATCTCCAACTCCCCGGCTCTTCCCGGTCCAAAGAGAGATGGTAAAAAAGTTAGATTCATTAAGGTAAACCTTTGGTCCATTAAGGGGTCTACAATAAGGCATGTACAAGACACCCTATTTGAATATCTTTTAAATACTTTCTTTCACTTTTCATGTTTGGGTTCATATCAAAATGTATTATAACTAAAAGTAATCTTAATGACCACATTAAATTTTCCTTTCTTAAAAGTAAAGTTTTTTTTTATTAAATATTTTGATTCACTTTCCCATATATAGATTTTGATGAAATTAAATTAGATTCATTTTGAAATTCATAATTAGCTAATAGTTCATTGATGGAATGAACTTACTACATCTATAAATAAATTATCGGCCTTTCTCTTCACTCTCATAATTCAGTGGAAGCATCTCTATACATATCGCTAAGGAATGCATAAAAGAAGAGTAGAAAATGGAAAATCAAGAAAGAAAGAGTTCAAGATAGTAACATGAAAAACTTCAAATCATATTAAAGTTAGGAGTATGGATCAAGGTATGGTTTTTCTTTTTCTTCATATCCTAGATTATATTATTTAAATTTAATATTAAACACCAAATGAAAATATTTTTCAACATTTAGTATTAAAGCTAAGGTTAATAATTTGTGTGTTTAATTTTTAAAATTTAGATGTGATCAAAAGGGAAAAAAATCCATAACCTAAAGTTATGAAGAAAATTCTTGAATATAGAGAAACCATAACATGAAGTTATGAAGAAACTTTTTTTCATGAAAAATCATAATTTGGCATTATGAATTAATTGATGTATTGTCTTAACTTCATTCTTGAATATGGAACAACCATAACCCGGAGTTATGGAGAAAATTTCCTATGGAAAATCATAACTTGACATTATGAATAAATTGATATATTTTCATAATTTCACTCTTGAATATGGGAAAACCATAACATGAAGTTATGGAGAATATTTCCTATGGAAAATCATAACTTGACGTTAGGAATAAATTAATTTATTTTCATAGCCCAAAGCTATAATAAAAGTTATACTTTTATAATTTGAACTTATGAATAAAGGAATTTACATTTATTATAACCCGAAGTTATGAATAAATAAGTTTCATAATTTAAAGTTATAAATAAAGAGATTTGTTGATTTCATAGCATATATTTATTTTTCTTATTATTATTTTTCTTAAAGTAGTGTGCAAATTATTTTTTTTTACAACTTTTTAAATAAAAGTTATATGATGAGAAATCATCTTATGATTTATAATAACTAAAAGATTATACCATTGAGTTACGTCAAAATATTGTAAATCTTATTATAATATATATATATATTAGTTTGTTGGTTACCAAAGTGGTCAAGTTAAAATGTATATAGATATTAATGGTCAATTATTTTGGTTTTTGGTTGCAAATTGATAATCAACCCACAGGATGATTATTGTTTGACAAACAAAACATGAGGGAATAATACATTAATACAACTATATTAATATTGAACTTATACCCAAAGGTAGAAAACAATATTAAACAGTTACATTAATTTACAAGTGAGTTTTCTCACTTAGTAAATTAATAGTATGTTGTAAACCTAACTCAAAGGTGGGATTGCAACGATGTAATATTTACTCAACAATAATATAATGAAAGATTATATAAAGTTCTAGATTATGTTTTATAACTCATAGCATAATTGATTAAGCGTGTTTCTTTATTTCAGTAATGGTATCATCAGCTTCACTCTCCAGGCATCTGCCTGGGATGACAAAGTTAAGCGATTCTAATTTCTCTTATTGGAATGAACAAATTCTTATTACCTTGGGCTGCCTTAACTTAGATTTGGCTCTTCGAGTTAAGAAACCTCCTATGTCAACCAATGGTAGTATGTTTGATGCAAAGACACTTCATGAAAAATGGGAACATTCTAATCGAATAAGTCTCATGATCATGAAAAGTAAAATTACCAAGAATCTTAGAGGTTTCATTTATGCTTCCACAAAGGCTAAAGAATTTCTTAATTTAGTGGAACAATAATTTGTAGCATCAAACAATGTGCTAGCTGACATGTTGATGTCAAAATTAACCACTATGAAATACAATGAAGTAATTGTTATTAGACAAAATATCTTGGAAATAAGCAATATCGCGAATCAATTCAACAGTTTTAAAATAAGTATTTCAGAATCTTTTCTTGTGCAATTCATCTTGAACTTTTTCTTTTCAGAGTATGGTCCATTCAAAATTTCATACAATACACATAAGGATAAATGAATCATTCATGAATTAATTTCTATGTGTGTGCAAGAAGAAGGGAGATTAAAACGGGAACATTTACAAATGGTTCAGATGGTATTACATAATAGAAATCAAAACCATAAAAGGAGAGGAACAACAAAGAAGGGTAAAAAGTTTGACAAATTAGATAATAAAGAGAATAACAATAATCTAAGATGATATTTCTATAAAAAGAAAGGACACATGAAGAAAGACTGCTTGAAGAGAAAGAATTGGTTTGAAAAAAAAGGTGATAACTTATCCCTTCTATGTTTTGAAACCAATTTAGTTCATGTTTCTTCTAATATATGGTGGTTGGATTTATGTTCCACAATTCATGTTCCAAATTTTATGTAAGGATTCCTTACAACTTGGAGTCTAAGTGAGGGAGAAAAATATATAGAAATGGGGAATTGGCTAAAGTCTAAAGTCACAGCTATTAGAACCTACAGAATTATTTTGGATACCTCACATGTTTTGTACCTGCATAATACCTTTTATATTCCTTTTATTTCTAGAAACCTCTTTTCTTTGTCTAAACTTGATTTGGAAGGATGTGTTTTCAATTTTGGAAATCAATTTCTCTATCTTTACATAAATTCCTTCCGAATTGGTTATGGGGTTTTATGTGATGGGTCATTGATTGAAGCCAAAATATGTGCTTTAATGGCATATATTCAATATGATTTGTGCACCAAAAGACACTCAAATCACCCAACTTGACCTAAATCGAATCTAAAGCCCTAACCATGAGTTTAACTTGTATTTTGGAGATTTATCTCAAGTTCAAGCAAAGAAAAGGGTGTAAGTTGAATCACTTTAAATTTTGAAAGATTAAGAAATGGTTAAATGATGAAATAAGTGAGTCAAAGACTCATGGACCATGAAGAAAGGCAAGACGAGGATATCATGAGTTTTGAATAAGAGAAATGACCATTATGGAGTAAGAAAGAAGGCAAGAAAACATAAGAAATGAGTCATGAAGCAAGATTTAGTTGCATGGAAATTTAGAACTCAAAATCTGGTGGCAACATATACTCTAACTTTGAGGAAAATTTTGGAGCATTTTATGGAGTTTATTTCAGATATACTATATGTCATTTCAAAGATCGAGAATTCATAATTTCAACGCTTCAAACAGTGTGCAAATTGAAGTTGAAATGAAGAAGTTATGGCTATTTGAAGACAACTACGTAAAGTTAAAGGGTCATTTCAAAATGATTTCAAAATTCAACTTATGAATTCAAAATCCACTTCAAAATGACCCCAATTTCGAATTCACCCACTGCCACTTTGATGTTTCACCTCCTTTACCTCGAGAATTGCATCTAGAGTACTTCATCCACCCTAAGTGGGCCCTACACAACTAGAAATCACCATTTTATTATTTTTTTTAGTCATTTTTAGGTAATTATTTTGTGATAAGTGGCCAATGAGAGAGTGCCACATGTTAGGTAATTGATGATATTATATAAACTCTCTTACTTCTAGGTTTTAGGGATCTTAGATCTTTTTTCGGAGATTTTGACATTGAAGGTGAAAGAAGAAAATAACTTTGGTTTGTTTTCTTTTTCTTCTTTATTAAATATATTGTTTTTAGTTTCTTTTGATTCAAATTATGGATTTTTACCATATTATGGATTGTGAATATGACATCACCCCCATGAGAGGCTAAGAAGCCAACTTGGGGCTTGAAACATGAAAACCTAAGGGTTAGAAAACCTATAGGGACAATGGGTAAATTATTATACCAATGAGATTAATTATTGGTTGGGTGACAATTTATCAAATTTTTTTTTTATCCTATCCTTGTGAGTTAGTTTAGGGAATGATACAATAAGTTATTACTCGATACTAGTGATTTTTGGTAATTATTGATCACTAGTTATATTGGTCTTCCTTATTGTTATTTGCCCCAAAACAAAGCTATAAGGAGTAGGAAGGGTTAAAAAACCAAATCTTAAACTGGTAATCAATCTCATTCATTTGATGGTTTTAGGAATATGTTTTAAAAAGGAAAAATTAGGTTTCGGATGCAATTTTGAGTTATAGAACTCAAGTTGATCGTGAGCGACCAAGGATCCCAAAACCCTAAGATCACTTTACTTAAGAAACCCTTGTTCTCTCTATTTTTATACCTTAAGTTGGATTGTGGAAAGCCCCAAACTTGAATCGATTGAATTAAAAATCAATATTTATTTTTTTATTAATTTAGTTTCATTCACTTAATCCTATTTCATAAAAGATAATTCTTGAATTATTTTTCACTTTAGGATTTAAACAAAAACAATTCATTTATTCTAATATGGACAATTTCCATAAGCCAGTACCTGAAGACGATACCCGGAGTACTATAGAAGTTGTAGTGATTCTTTCTCTAGTTTTTCTTAACCAACGTTGGTATGTAAAAAGGCTAAGTATTTTGGTACAACAAAGAAGTTCAGTTAGTTATATCGAATTAATCTTAATCCTTTGTCCGCCTAGTCTTTTTTAACCTTGCATATTAATGTTGGTATGAAACATTGCATCTTAAATGAAAAATCATCCGTGTTGTGGCATAAGAGATTAGAACAAATTTCTAGATAAAGACTTGAGAGGCTAGTAAAGGATGGAGTTTTTAAAACTCCAAATTTTTTTTATTTTGATATCTATGTTGGTTGCCTTAAAGGAAAGCAATCTAAAAGTATCAAGAAATGTGTTACTAGAAGCTTGGGATTATTAAAAGTGATGCATATTGATATATGTGGGCCCATTTCAAATCCATGTATAGGTGGTGAACAATATTTTATCACCTTTATTGATGATTTCTTAAGATATGGATATGTCTATCTATTAAAGTATAAAACTGAAGCTTTGTAATATTTCAAAATTTTAAAAGTTGAAGTTGAAAATCTATTAGATGGTAAAATAAAAGTTGTGATCTTTGACTATTTGCTAGATTCCTAGAACAACATGGAATTATTGCATAGTATTTATTGACTGGTGTATTCTATAGAATGGTATAGCTGAGAGGCGTAATTGGAAACTTATGGATATGGTTAGGAGTATGATAAGTGATATATCTTTGTCTTTGTTTTTGTGGGGAGAAGCATTAAAATTACAATATACATATTAAATGGGGTTCCTAGTAAGGTTGTCCAAAGAACTCCTTTTAATTTATAGACACATAAGAAGCTTAATTTGAATCATGTACATATTAGGGGATGTCTTGCAGAAGAAAGAGTATTCAACCCACATGGAAGGAAATTAGATCCCAAAACCATAAGTTGTTACTTTATTAGTTATCCAAAAAAATCTAAAGGCTATAGGTTTTATTGTCCTAATCATATCACTCAAATTGTTGAGACTAGAACTCCTAAGTTTTTTCAAAATGGTAGTGATAGTGGGAGTATTGCTTCACAGATGGTGGTATTTGAAGAACAAAGGGTAGATATTCATTTACCAAGTCTAGTAAAAGGATTTGAATTTTCACATAATCATGTACCGCATGATGAAATGAAATTTCCTCTTAATCAACCACTTATTGAAGAAATTATCATTATTGAAAATACATATCAAGGTAACTTAGGAACTTTAAGACAATCTCAAAAATATAAGAGATGATCTGTTATTCCTGATGATTACATTGTATACTTACAAGAACATGAATTTTATATTTGCATAAAAGAAGCCATTGAAAGTAAGGATATATTCAATGGATTAATATCATGAAGGATGAGTTAGAATCCAAGCACAAAGATGAAGTTTGGGATTTAATTGAATTACTTGAAGGGTAATAAACCAATTGTTGTAAATGGGTTTTCAAAACCAAAAGAGACTCCAAAGGTAAAGTAGAAAGACATAAAGTTAGACTTGTTGCAAAAGGATTTACTTAAAAGGAAGGAATTGAATATAGGGAAACATTCTCTCTTCTAGCACGAAAAGACTCATTAAGAATCCTCATGGTACTAGTAGCTCATTTTGATTTAGAGTTACATCAAATGGATGTAAAAATGACTTTCTTGAATGGGAATCTAGAAGAAAATATTTACTTCTTGACAATGAAGGTTTTGAAGAAAAATGAAAGGAAAACCTAGTATGCAAATTATAAAAGTCCATATATGGGTTAAGACAAGCTTCTTGACAATGATATTTAAAGTTTAACCATGTCATTACATCCTTCAGATTTATAGAAAATATTATTAATCAATGCATATATTCGAAGATCAATAGGAGTCAGTTCATATTCTTAATCCTTTATGTGGATGATATCTTGCTTGCTAGTAATGATATTAATTTGCTCAAAGAAACTAAAGTTTTTCTTTATGAGAACTTTGAAATGAAGGACTTTGGTGAAGGATCCTTCGTGATTGGAATTGAATCTTTAGAGATAAGTCAAAACGACTTCTTGGATTATCCCAAAATAATTATATCAATAAAATTCTTAAAAGATATAATATGCTAAATTGCTTAGTTGGAATAGTGCCCATGTTTAAAGGAGAAAAGTTCAATTCTAATCAATGCCCAAAGAAATGAAATTGAGAAGAGCAAAATGAAAGAGATTCCATGTGCTTCTGTTGTGGGAAGTTTAATATACACTCAAACTTATACTCATCCTGACATTACTTTTGTGATTGGAATGCTAGGAAGATTTCAAACTAATCTAGGATGGGATCATTGGGTTATTGCTAAGAAAGTAATGCAATATCTTCAAGGAACTAAGGACTACATACTCACATGTAGGCATACTGAAAATCTTAAAGTCATTGGATATTCAAATTCAAATTCTACTAGATGTCTTAATAGTAGGAAATCAACATCTAGATATGTGTTTTTGCTTGCTAGTGGAGTTGTTCTATGGAAAAGTTTAAAGCAATCATTAATTGCTTCCTTCACTATGGAAATAGAATTTGTGGCATGCTATGAGGCCACTTCTCATGCACTTTGGTTAAGAAACTTCATTTCAGGGCTTCGAGTTTTAGATTTTATTTCAAAGCCATTGAGAATTTTTTTGTGATAATTTTGTTGTAGTTTTCTTCTCCAAAAATAACAAAAGTTCAAGTGCATCAAAGGCTATTGACATAAGTTATCTTATTCTCAAGATCATTAGTCCTTTATTCATTAAGCAAATCAATTTTAGCTTTACAAGCATTAAGAATATCATGATTCCTCAAATATTTTTTAATCAAATTTTGATACCCAATAGTAACATTATCAAGGAAAAAAACATTTTGTTCGTCAGTATATTCACATTCACTATCACTATTACTATCATTAATATGTATAGAATCAACAGATGTAATAAAATATAAATAATTGTTTTGTTTATACCTTGCATCTTCAATAATTGTGGAGTCACTCTCTTCGGAATCAGTTTCACTCTAAGTAGCATACATAGATTTTTTTAATGTCCTTGGGACTAGGACAATCAGTAGTAAAATATCTCAAACCTCCATAATTAAAACACTATCTTTTTGCCTTTGGAGAATCCCTTATCCTTTCTTTTAGAGGATCTATGAGTTTGTTTTCCCTTTCCAAAGTTTTGATTTTTATTAGATTTTCTAGTTATTCTCATGGCCTTCTTAATTCATTTGACTCTATAAGCAAGTTCATCCTTAATTAAATCATTAAGATTTTCAATTTCTTTCTTTTTATTCTTAAAAGCCATAAAAACGAACTTTTTAAGCTTTTAAGAATTAGGAAAGGTCATCTCATAGGTTTGAATTGAACCAACAAGTTCATCAACTATCTTCATATCAATGTCCTTTATTTCCTTTATAGTAGTGACCTTAGGCCTAAATCTCTCTAGAAGCAAGGATTTGCTCTCTTGGGTTAAAAGAGGAGTTCACAATGTCACTCAACTCTAAGTAGAATGTAGAGAAATTCCAATTCTCTTACATTCTTATACTTTCAAATTTTGAAGTGAGCATATGTAATTTAGACACCTTCACAGCAAAAGTGCCTTCATGAGTAACCTGGAGAATGTCACAAGCTTCTTTAGTATGTGTACAATTTGCTATCTAGTGAAACTACTCAGGACTTACTCTATTAAATATGCTAAAGAGAGCTCGAGCATTGGCCTCACTTCCATCATTATCTAATTTTTCTCATTCTTGTTTGGGTTTTAATTCACCAGTAGATTTCCCATTCACATCCAATTTCAATGCAGGTCCCCATCCATATTCTTTTGAATTCAAAACCATTTCACCTTGCACTTTTAGAAAAACTTTCATTTGGGCATTCCAATGTGGGTAGTTACTTCCATCAAAATATGGTGGACTATTTAGGGGACCACTAGATCTTGGTTGTTCCATATTGGACTTGCAGGATTGATAAAAATTTGATTTGTATCTTACTTTGATACCAATTGAAAAACTATTGTTCAGTAGGATAACACCCAAAGAAGGATAAATGGGTGTATTTTAAAGATTATAATATAAGAATTGAAATTTATTAACCCAAAAATAATTCAGAAGACATTAGGGATAAACAAAATATCCAAAATCAAATCAATATGCAAGAAACAAGAATTTTTACTTGGAAAACCCTCACGCTAATTGTAGAGATAAAAAAAACATGAGGTTAAAGACCTCAAATCTAAATCCACTACATGAGATCAAGTCACACAAAATTACTTGACTGCTTTACACTCAAAAACCTGCAACTTGATCTATATCTATGATGCTCTCCAATTGCTCCAACAAATACTCTTTAGCCTCACTAAAGGGATATAGGTCTTCCAACAACCCTAAATTCAATTTTTTGAATCCTTCTTAAGAGATTGCGGATGGTATGGAAGTTTGGCTATCTTTCTCAATAAGTGTCCAACCCTAAAAAGGTTATAACAAGATTTATATAGGCCTCTAGGTCCTAAGGGATTGCTATCTTGAATTTTCCAAAAACATTTTTTGTGATTTTTCACAAAAATATTTTGTCATATTCTAGCAAATTATGCATGAGCGCTCAAGCACACTTACCCATTGCTTGAGCACTTTAGGTGCTTCAGCATTAGATAAGTGCTTGAGCAGTTCTAGCACTTGAGTGTTACTTCCACTACTCAAGCGTCCCCCGCATTCTCAAAATATTAATTTAAACATTTTTTTATATCGATCTTCCTTAACCCTTTAAACACCTAACTTGCCATAAACCAAAGCCTTTTAGACTTACCTATGATTTTATGATTGAGCTAATCAATAACCTTAAATCTCTAATCGAGAGTAAGTCATTATCTAAAAAGTTTCATAAGCCAGAAAATAATTGGAACAAAATTGTCAATTTACAATGAAAATTTATTGTCCAAACATACACAACATTTACAATACGAATATACTAACTCTACTTTATATATTACAACATGAATTCATTTAGAAAATTTTGAATTTTGTTGCAAAATTGACAATTTTCTTACAACATGACTCAATGTATCCCATAGATGATACTAATACAATGATTTATTAATTCCATTGACAATAGAGCATAAATATGTCTCTCTAACTTTATTATGTTTGCTATAAAATATACAAACTAACATAAATGCATTACAATTATAACATGAATATATTAAGGTTATAACCCATTATGAAAATACCTAATTTAGAAATTTTTGACAAAGTCATTAGGATTGAGGCGTCGATTTTTGAATGCCACAAAAGAAAAACAAATCTAATAACAAGCTTGCACAAGGCTCCTCTTTTAACATAAAAAGAATAATTGAATAAGATCATTGTTAAAGCAATCACTATAGACATTACAATAGAATCAAAATTGGTGAGTATTACTTGTTTTGGTAGAAAATGTTTTCAATTTCGAGAGAAACGTAAATTTTGGGTGTAAATAGGAATCTTTCTCAATAACCATACAGAGGGAATTCAAACTACTTACTCAAAGGATGGTCCTTTGAATGGAAAATTCAATTCAAGTCTCTTCAACTATCTGAAAAATAACTCAGCTTCTCTTCCTCTCTCGTAATTTTCTTGGAAATGGGTCCAATAGCCACCACCATGATGGTGAGGTGACAAATTTTGAAGTTAGGGCTTTGGCAATTTATATTTAAAGTCTATAGAAAATTGATTAGAAGAAAACTAATTAGAAATCAAAGGGCCTATTTGGTTCCTATTTTTTAAAATTGTTTTAAAACACAGTTTTTAGTATTTTTATAAACAAAATTGCCTTTGAGAATTGAAGTTTGAAAAGTTTTGTTCTCAAAAACAAAAAAGCATGTTTGATTAAGTTAATAAAAAAAAAGTTTTATAGAAACAAAAAACATGTTGGAAGTTGGTTTTTTTTTAAAAAAAAATTAATGTTTTCTTCATAACTCCTCTTAATTTATGAAAAAAATATATAAATAAATAAATAACTCAACAAAAGATAATAATAGGAGGGTGAAGGATTTGAATGGGAAATCAAGTTAAATTTTTAGTTTTTATTTTATTTTAAATTTTGCGTCTGTTTTTTATTTTATTTTAATTATAATAAATAAAAAGATAAAATATTTTAACAATAAATGGTTTGAGGATTAACAATAAGGTGACCCCTTTCAATAAATGGTTAGATTTTTTAATAAATAAAATTTTATAATTTAAATTTAAAACTTTTGTTCGCATTCAAAATTAATTGTAGAAATACTGCATGAAAATATTTAAATAAAATATTGACAATTATGTTAAATCAAACATATTTTATTATTTTAAATACTAGTGAGAAATATTATTAATTCAAGGATTAATGATTTATAAGGATATATTCATTTTAAATTTTTTTAACTATTTATTCTTTTTTCTACTATTTTCTATCAAATCTTATCCCTTCAACACCCTTTCCAATTATTCTAATTTTTAAAATAAAAATAATAAATGTGTTTTAAACATAAAAATAATTTGGCACTTAAATTAATCTATAAATGTAAAGCCTTTTTAGCATGTTTATTTTTTTTTTGTATAGTAATTTTTAAAAAATTATATTTTGTTTGATCAACTTAATATTTTAAATATAAATAATTTTAAATAAAAATTTATATCCATTTTTAAATTAATTTATATGATTTTAAAATTAAAAATATTGTACCCATTTTTTAATATAAAAATTATTTTTTTTAATCAATTAAAATAAAAATAGAATAAACCTTTTGCATGCTAACCCCTTACCCCTAAATTCTTTTTTCATCTCCACTTTTTTCGTCCCTTGATATCTATCTC
The DNA here is from genome assembly GCA_030254885.1 of Vitis rotundifolia. Classification (NCBI taxonomy): domain Eukaryota; kingdom Viridiplantae; phylum Streptophyta; class Magnoliopsida; order Vitales; family Vitaceae; genus Vitis; species Vitis rotundifolia. The sequence goes on from CM058157.1 coordinate 12,519,631, forward strand.
ATGATCTCTCCCACTCTTTTCTCATGGCTACTACTTCCACAAAATCCACACTCCTCCTATTTCATCCCAATCACCTTCACTTCCCCACTTCTCTTATCTTCTCCTCTCTCTCTCTCTCTCTCTCTCTCTCTCTAACAACCGTTGGTCAATTTTCTCATTTGGAGAAGAAAATTGAAATAATAATAATAATAATAATAATAATAATAATAATAATAAATAACACAAATGAAATTGAAATAATAATAATAATAATAATAATAAATAACACAAATTTGAGGGTTTGTGGTTTGTGGGTTTGTTGAGAGTTTGTGGTTTACTCTTTACATGTGTTTTTTCTTTTTTCTTTTTTTTTTTTCTTTTTATTCATAGTGTATAAATATAAAGAAAATAATTTGAGATCGTTCTCTAAAAACATCATATTGAGAACATGGAAAATAAATTTGAAAATATGAGAAACAATTGCTAAATATGTTTTTGAGTGTTTTCTATTCTCAAAAATAGAAAATAGTTTTTAAAAGCAACAATCAAACAGCCAAAAGTATTGAACTTTTCAAAATATTGATTATAACAAGGATGGGCATAGAAAGGTTGTCTTTTACAACAAGTTTTTCTCTTTCTTTATTTTTCTCATAAATGTGTGGAGAAATAGCAAAAACTAATTAGAGGAGCCAAATAATCTTCTTAAAAATACTCGCTTTTTATCTACCTTAGCTTCTTTTTTTTCTTATAAAAATTAAAATTAAAATGGGCCATGAAACCATAAGTTTAAGATGCAATATTCATATGTAAAATCTTTAGTAAATATGAAATAATTTTCAAAGAACTTCATTCGAAAACAGAAATTTCTATTTTCATAATAATTTCTTTTGATAAAATTAACTGAATTAATTATTAAATTAAAATTTTAAAATTTTCAATAATTAATCCAAACAAGCTAATGTCCATTTACCTTCTTTTTTTTTAATTGATGGTCCCAACTATCTTAATCTCCTATCTTGTAAATGATCTAAGTAATTAAATCTTAAGATACAGACCATTATATATCACAAAATTGTAGTCAACTTTAGGGGCTGAGTGAGCTTTAGCCGATTCCCCATTAGTTTAATTCAAAATCAAGTTGAAAAGGGTTTTCAAATATGATCAATTTTCCAAAAAATCTGATCATATTCAAGAAAAGTTGAAAGAAACATCTTTAAAGTTCTCTTGGGGGGACAACTGTTGATAAGGTGTCAACGCAGGTGTTTTTGGGCACTTGGGAGGGAGGATATGGGTTTTTGGCTAATTTTAGATTTTGGGCTGATGAATTGAAATGCTTGAAAGTATTGAAATGTTGAATAAAGGAAACATTTGCAGAGGGTTTTTCTTAGTATGAGTTCCAACAATTGTTATGGACTTTCAACCTTCTTGAATTTTTATACTTTGATGTAGATACAACTAGAGAATTCTACAAGAATATAAAGAACCTACTACTACAAAGAGTAGTTAGCTCTAATATCTGATAATAGAGTTTGCTAAAACTAATTAATAACTTAAAATCTTGCTTCAACTCGTCCCCTTAAGGGGCTCTATGTCTTAGCAAGGATGAGCTTGCCACAAAATGGTTCAAACCGAGTAGTAGTTAAGGGCTTAGTCATTAGGTTTTTAGGTTCAAAACTAAGCACATACCTTACATCTAATGAATGTCAATCTCTATGTGTTTTCTTCTTGCATGAAAGATTGGAAACTAATTAAAGATCCTATTCCAATGTTGTCACACCACAATATAGGACTATGCATAATTTTTAGTCCAAGTTCAGCAAACAAACAAATTTTGTAGTCAAACTATTTCAATAGCAGCTTTAGCTGTACTTTACGTTGCTACAACATTTTGCTTTAAAGAACTTTATTGAATCAAATTGCTTCCAAAAAAAAAAAAAAAAACCAATACAATAACCACTAATAGACTTCTTGTCATCAATGTTGCTAGCCTAGTCTACATTGTAAATATCAACTGTGCCTCTTAGATACCTCAGTACTCCTTTATAGGCTTGCCAATGTTGAACTTGAGGTGCTTGAAGAAATTAGCTGAGTTTGTTTACCGCAAAGGATGTATCAAATACTTTGATACAAGAAAGGTTGCTCAAACAATTTGCTATCATTTGAGTGTAACTCAACTCCAATCAAAAGGGGTATCGGACTTAGATTAGCACCAGTCATCTTAGGTGGTGTTTATTTTTTTACTTAATTCTAAATAGAACCTCAATGCTTAATAGTATTAAATATTAGGTTGTTTGTTTTTGTATTATTTTATTTTTATTAAGTATTAAAAAGTAAAAAAAAAAAAAAAACTAATATGTTATTTTTTCTATTTAGAAAAAGTTACATATTTTGACTTTTTCTGTTTAGTAAAAAATTTATAATAAGTTATGAAAAAATATAAAAACAAACAACTTAAATTCTAAAACTAAATTGCTTTAAGTAAAAAACTAAAAAAACAAACACCACCTTAATATTTTCCAAAATATCCATAGTACACTTTGTTTGAATCAAGCAAATACCTTATTGAGCTTTGTATGTCTCGAAACCAAGAAAATAACTCATAGAACCTAAAGTCTTAAATGCAAACTTTTCATGTAAATCCTTCTAGAAAATTCTAGAAGGATAGAAAACCTATAACAGAAAGTTATTAACTCAAATAACTAAAAAAGTAAATAGAAATTTGCTAACTCTAATAATTAATTATAAGAAAGTTGTTAGTTCTAATAACTAATAATAGAGTTTGCTAAAACTAATTAACAACTTAATAACTTACATTAATTGAAGGCAAGGGTATCAAATGTTCAATATTTTCAAATTCGTGTCTAAAAACATAATTCTCCCTGTAGAAGCTCATAAAACCTATGACAGAAATAATGAGCATTACTCTCTAATAGAGTTGAGAAGGAAGGCGCGGTTTGAGCATTACTTTTAGTGAAGTTTCATCGGGAAAGCCACAACCCATGCATGGGGTCATGCCCACTGGAGCAGTGATTTCAAATCCTTGGAGTAGCCGAGCAAAAGTCAAGTGTAACGTTTGTAAGACTAGAGCGATTCCTGGACAACATCTTCTCCCTGAACCAAATGGGATTAACTCAAAATGCCGACCAAACACACTTATATCTGCATTGCTTGTTAAAAACCTCTCTGGTTGGAACTTTTCAGGATCTGACCAGGTTCTTGGATCTCGATGCAACTTCCACACATTCACGAACAAGCGGGTTCCTTTTGGAATGTGGTATCCACGAACATTACAGTCTTCAATGGCTTCATGCGGTACTAATAGGGGAGCTGGTGGAGACAGCCTGAAGGTCTCCTTCACAACGGCTTGAAGGTAAACTAGGTTTTCAATATCAGATTCTTCTACCCATCTCTCTCTACCAACTTTTGCATCTAGCTCTTCTTGAACACGCTCCAAAGCATGTCTATGGTTCAATAATGAAAACAAGAGACATGCAGAGGCAGTAAAGGTAGTCGCCGACCCTCCCACAATGAGATTCTGCAGTTTTAGATTTTGGAAAAAACAACAAACAAAAAGGTTTAGGTTTTAGAGAAGAGTAGGTTGCAAGAAAGGTTATAAATTAAGAAGATATATGTATATATACCACTACTGTTGCCTTGATAACAATATCCCGTGTATGGCCAAACACGGAATCGTCTTTGAGAATAGACAGCATCTCATCAATGAAGTCCTGCCTGCTGCTGGGGTCACTCTTGAGTTTCATAACATGTTCTTCTATCCAACCTTGTACACTAGTGTCCAACTGCTCGGCTACACGCTTCATAGACTTCAAATGGCCGTCCAAATCCATCCACTCTACAAATGGAAGGACATCAGATGGAACACGGGTCTCAAGGAGATGTACGAATTGATTAAAACCTGCTATGACATGTCTTGCTTCTTCATTTGCGTGGACCCCATTAACAAAATATCTCTTCCCAGCAACCATCCTTAGGACTACATTGAAGGGCAACTCTTCAAGCCACTTATCCATCTCCACCTCAATCGGTTCCACCCAGTTGCTCTTTCTGCCGAGTGAGTAGAGATCTCCCGTAAAAAAATCCAATTCAGAAAGCAGCACATGCTTCAACTCATCAAGGCGACGATAGGAGAGAAGTCCCATGACGGATAGTTTGCGCATCTCACGCCAAAGAGGCCCATAAGGTGCAAATCCAAATCCAGCATAATTGTATCCTAAAAGCTTTCCCGAGCTGCATCTGGGGCGTGAGGCGAAAGCCTTGTCGTTGGTAGTGAGGCATTCTTTAACAGCCTCATGGCTACTCACCACGAGCGTCGGGTGCACTCCATAGCGGATCATGAAGACCGGACCGTGCTTATCAGCCATGGCTCCAAGGACTCTAAAAATTGGCATTTTGCCCCATAATAGATGCAGGTGACCTACTAATGGCCAGGCACCAGGTGGTTGTGGGGCTGACTTCCCCTTACTTTTTCTAACTCTCCATGCATTACAGAAAAACACCAACCCCACAAGCCCTCCAACTGCTAGTAAATGAGAAAAGAGATTCATCATGAAGCGGGCGCCGCTGTCTCAGAATTGCTGCGGGAAGTCCATTTTGGGTATCGGCGATGAACAAGTCGGGGATTTTGTAGTAGTTTCGTGTTCCACCATATTCGATGTTATAGGTGATAAGTGATAAGGTCAATTTCTCCTTATCCGTTCAGTGCAGCTTTTTCCGATATCATAGGTTTTGGCAAGTTTGTTGCTTTTCGATATGGCGTGTGTGAATCATAATATACACGTGGAAAAACTTATTATTAAATATATTATTTTATATAACCATTTGAAAGAGTATATACTTAAAATTATAAATTATAAATTTAAAAATTATTTGAATGGTCTTTCATTTGTTTTTCGAGTATAGGATATGATCGAAAATAACGCCAACGATAACAAATTTTAAGTCTCAATTAAAAAGTTTGTGATTGGAAATCTTATGATTTCAATAGAAATTATACTATTATATTAAAAAAAGATAAATAAAAAAATAAATGCAAGAAGAAGAAGTTTAAGCCGATGTTTGTTAAACCAATTTAATAATTTAAATTGATTTAATAATTTAATTTAAGTCATTAAATAAATTAAGTGTATTTCGTAAAATAATTTAATAATACGACTTAAAATCAAAAACAACTTTAAGTAACAAGTAAAAAAAATTAATTGAGTGTTTGATTTTTTAGTTTTTTATTGAAAACAATTTATTTTCAAACTTTAGATTTTTGTTTTTCTATTTTTTTTTTTTATGACTTCTTATAAATTTTTTGTTGAATAAAAAAAATAAAATATTTAGTTTTTTCTAAATGGAAAAATTAACATGTTAATTTTTATTTTTATTTTTTTAATAAAAATAAAATATTATAAAAACAAACAACCTAATACTTAATACTATTAAACATTAAAATTCTATTTAGAATCAAATAAAAAAACAAATGTCACCTTATTTTTAAGTTTATATCTTCATTTTACATTTGTATCCTCCTTCATTCTAATTATTCTCACAATCTCTTTTACTACTCCATAACCTTTATTATTAGTCTATCTCATTTGCTCTAGTTATAATTTACAAAAATAAATATATTAATTTGATAATTTAAAATAAATTTTAAATTAATTTTATAAAACAACCCTAATACCTAAAAGAAAAATTAAGTAATAAGTTTTAAGTTAATAATTTAAGTATAACTTAATTTAAAGTCAACTTAAGTCATTAAATAAAATAATAAGTATTAAGTTTTACCAAACACCCCTTAAATAAGTTTGAATTAGAAATATCTTAAAAATAGAAAAACTTTACTATTTTGCAAAATAAAATAATGGGAACAAGAAAAGAGGAGAGAATAATATGTATTAAAAAATAATAATAAACTTTCTGCAATATTGAATGTACAATTTTAAAAGTTTTAACCTCCATAACTTAAAGATAACAGTGAGGATACAATCAAATTAGATTTCAATAGTAGCAAATTAAGAATTTCAATCATTCAATTTAAAAACGAAAAATTCATATAATTCCTTGGTAACTTTAAATTATGAAAATATATAAAATTTATATAATTTGAGGCTATGAGCCATAAAATTGTACAAATATATTCTATAGTTTGAGACTATAAAATATTCTAAAGGCTATATAATTATAAATAAATAAAAATGTGTATGAAAAATATTAATTTTTTATTATAAAAATATGTAAAGGATATCTTCATGTTTGTTTTCATAGCTTTTGGCCATAAATCATTTTACATAATATTGTTATAATAAAATATAAAAATAAATATTGCATAACTTCAAATTATAAATTATTTTTTACATAAGATCAAGTTATATGAATTTCATAAAATCATACCAGACGTAAAAGTTCTCCAAATAACATAAATACTTAAGATAAAATTTAATTATCAATATAAATTAGAGAATATCTTATCTTCAAGCCAAAAAAAAAAAAAAAAAATCAATTTAAAAAGAGTTTAATTAGAATTAAATTCCTTTTATAAAAGGATAATATGGTAGGGTTTAAAAACTAAATTCAAACTCTTCTCTTTCATTCTTATTTTTATAAGATAATTTATTCTCTTATTATTTTATTCATATGTAAATTCCTCATTTCATTAAGCTCCAACTAGCTCAACCTCAATACTTAAAACCTAATATGGAAATTTTCTTTTCACAAAAAGGCTTGCCATCCACAATCCACATTCTACCGCCACTTTTTTTTTATTCATTTTTTTTTTTTTTACTTGTTCAAAACACATAACATCTTCAATATCCACCACAAGATAAATAATAATATTATTATTTAATCTTATCTATTCAAATATAAAAATAATAAGAGTGTAAAACTATTTACGAAGTAGATAATATTAATTTTATTGCTATAAATTTTAATCTAAATATAAAAAGAAATTATTTTTCTTGTCAAATCTCATAATTCAAAATTTGAATCTATAAAGAAGATCTGGGATGTCTCTATCATTATTTATTTTTTTCAATTTTCAAAATAAACATCTAAAAATTATTGTATAATAATAAATAATTACAAAAAAAAAAAACATAATCTCATACTAGTAGAAAAAAAAAATTTAGTATTTTATTTTCATAACTTATGGTTATAAATAGTAATTACATTGCTTTTGACTATGTATAAATTTAATTTATAAGGCATAGCTTTTAGTTATATGGGTTTACAGTAAATAATAATTACATAGCTTCTAGCTATGTATGATTATAATTTGTAATATGTAGCTTCGGGTTATATGAGTTTAATATTTGTTTATTTACTAGCTTTTTTTTTCCTTTACATAGCTTTGGCTATAAAAGTTTGGATTATTTCATAAAAAATTAAAGAATACAATATCGTAATGACCTTATCATGTAGAAGCCTTTGATCTCCTCTTCTATGGCCTAGTCTCATACTCTTCTTCTGTGGCCTAATTGCACTTTTATTATGCTCTTTCTAATAAGGTATTATAAAATAAAAGAATGGGAAGAAGAAAAAATGAGAGAATAATATGAATACTTAGAGAAAATAGAAATATTAATGAAAAAGATTATATTAATATTTCATTAAAGTTTTTCCCTTTTACAGGGAGTCACAAAAAGTTTTACATTTATATGGATAATTATCTACACACAATCTGATAAATTATTATATTTTATAACATACACCTCTTTTTTAATCGATATTTATTACTTTTGAAGAGATTTTTTATATAATTTTATAACTTGACAAATAAATCAATTTGATAAAAATTAATTAAATATATTTAATTTAATACTTATCAAAATTTAATAGATTCTAGCATGGAGGAGGAAAATAAAAAGTTAAAAAGAAGTGCAAATTAATTACTATTGTCGCATTTTCGTACCTTAGTCACATTTGTTATGTACTTTAATGATATTTTTTATACCTTGATCATATTTTTTATACCTAAGTTACATTTTTTGAACCTAAATTGGTTATATTTTTCATATTTTAGCATCTTGGTCACATTTTTATACTTTAATATCTTAGCCACATTCTTCCCACTGTGGTCACATCTTTTATTATACCTTAGTTATATTTTTTGCACTTAGACTATATTTTCACATATTTTATGTTTTGGTTACATTTTTTGTACCCTGATCACATCCTTCCTATCTAAATCACTTTTTTTTTTCTTTTAATATTTTGAGAACATTTTTCATATCTTGATCATATTTTTCATACCTAGGTTACTTTTAATACCCAGGTCATATCCTTCATATAAGTCACATTTTTCTCATTTTAGTACTTAAGTTACTTTTTTTATGCCTTATAAACCAAATCATATTCTTTGTACCACAGTCATATTATTGGTATCTTAGTACTTAACTCACTTTTTTCATACCTTGGTCTAAATCATATTATGTTGGTCACATTATTTGTGTTTTTATAGCTAGATCATATTTTTATCATACCTTAATTATTTAAGTCACATTCTTTGTACGTAAGTTATATTATTCATACCTAATATATTATTTGTAATTTAGTATAAGATCGCATTTTTGTACCTTAATAATTAGGTCACTTTTTTAGTATTTTGATCACCGTATTTGTACATTAATAACTAGTCCCCTTTTTGTATCTTAGTACCTAAATAATTTTATTCGTATCTTAGTACTACCTAGTAACATTTTTTGTACCTTAATACCTAGGTTGCCGTTTTTATATCTTAATACCTAGGTCACATTCTTTTTACCCACATCACATTATTCAAACATTAATACTTAGATCATCTTTTTCATACCTTAATAGTTAATTAGATCATATTTTTCATAGCTAGGTTACTTTTTTCATACACAAGTCACATTATTTGCACCTTATTACATAGATCACCTTCAAGATTTGGATAAAGAAATAAAATATGTAAATGGATAAAATCATAACAATCAATATTCAATAATAAATACTCTTCCTATAAAAATATAAAATTGATCTTCAAATTAATAACTAAATTTATAAACTTTTTAAAATAAATGACTCAAATTCTTAACTTATAGTATTTATTTAGCAATAGTAAGTGCAAAAATAGCAGCTATTATTTTAGTCTTAATACTTCTTTATATTATAATAATTTGTTAAAATATTATAAATTTATACTAAATAATTGCATCATTAGAAATATTTAAAATTAACAATATGTTTAAAAATATTATTAAGGTTATATATATGAGATACACTTCAATTTTTTTTTTTTTTTAAGTAGAAGGAAATGTAAGTAGTTTCCATTTGAAGAAAAAATTATAGTATCAAATGTCTTAACAAAATTTTGCATAATTTTGAAAGACTTGTCTGGAGTTAACTTTCTTCTTATAATAATTAATTTTTATATCAATCATCTTATAGTAATTGACTGGTTTGTGAGTTAAGTTTATCAACAAAACTCTTTTTGCTAGTATTTATATAATTATTTTTCTCTTGGAGTTTTTTTTATCCCTAGATTTATAGAGTCAAGGCAATGTTTGGCTAATGGAATGAGCATCCCATTCCTTTTCTTATATAACTCAAGTGTGAATATGAATAGAATCATTTTTTATTCCAAAAGAAATAAAATTTCATTTCATCCCTACTCCAATTTTCTAATACAAGTTATTTTTAAAAATAATTTTTATTTAAAATTTTTTAAAAAACATTTTAAAATTAAAGAAAACAAATATGTTAATTTGATGACTTAGAATAACTCTTAAATTAAATTTACCAAACAATCTTATTACTTAAAGTAAAAAAAACAAGTAATAAATTTTAATTTAACAACTTAAAACAATTTAACTTAAAGTCATAAGTAAAAAGTATTAAGTTTTATCAAACATGCTCTTTTAAGTATTTGATCTGCACTATTTTGGTAAAAGTAAAAAAAATAAAAAAAATAAAATAATGAAATAAAATAAAATAAAAAATGAGGGTGGGGGGGAATTGTGACTTTCTTGACTAAAATGGACAACCAAGGTTAATGCCAAACTGGATTACTATTTTGCTTCTGTCGTTCTGTTAATCCATTGAATCCATCTGCATTAAGTTACAGCAATATTTGAGTCATGAGATGCATTTGTCAAGGGGCGAAAGATTTTGGACACAGTTCTGAATGTCCAAACATGAAAATAATATAGATGAATGAACTTTTTAATTTTTAAAATAATTTGGACAAAATTGAATAATAAAATTCTCATTCACCTTTAGCTTAGCATTTAAATGTTATACTCCTAATGATTAACAAAATTAAAAAAATTAATACATCTGCATTTGCATTTTATTCCTGTTATAATTTAATCTAGTAACATTAAAAATAAAAATTAAATATATACATATATATATATATATATATATTAACTTTTAACATTTATTTTTAATTTGATAACATATATAGATTATATACTTATGATGTGATGCTAAATATTATAGTTCAACCATAGTTGAATCATGAGTTCAATCAATAAATCCTAATTGGATGAGTAGTTCTGAAAGCATTGCACAGAACTTTATTTTCTATATGTATACATCTGAAATGATTCTTTTGAATTGTTAATAGAAACAATCTATCAAAATAGTGTTTTTACAAATCCCTGCCTTGATAAGTTAGATTGACCCAAAAGGAGGGGATGAGAGTTTCTCTTTTCAAACTTGAACCCTTCCACCAAATTCATAGATTAATCTAGTTAACCAGCTCCACCATTCAATTGCAACCCATAAAGCAGAAAATTAGTAGCGAGCAAGATGCTAAAATTATGTGGAAGCCCCCTTTTTAAGGCACCTACACATACTAGGGGAAAAAACTAGAAGACCTAGGACCACAAGAATTTCTAATAAAAGAAACAAACAAAGATTAGAAGGTTTTACTAATCATTGAGTACCTACATTCCAATCTTGGATGCAACTCAACTTCCCATTTTGATCCTCAAATTCAGGACCCCACCAGAGCCTATGCCCTTGGAGCCTCCTTGGAACTCCAATAAAAACCTAACTCTTCTCCAAGAAGAACATTCATGAAGTACATTATGATGATGAGAGTGAGAGTTGGGTGAATTGTTTTTCAAAATCTAGAGAGGCACACACTAACGAAGATTAGGTTTCAAGGGAATTAAATACATTTGGACACATAAAAATCCTAAGGGAATTGGATTAGGAAATTTCATAAAGTTCCTATCATTGTTAAACTACTTTCTAATATAAATGTGCTGAGACTTGATCAATTGGCTTGCATGCTCACCAATCAAACATGTTTCTTAAATCAACCTAGACATGAAGACAAATTTTCGATCCATCAGGCACCTAACTTAGAAAAATATGGCCTAGTATTAACACTTTGAATGGCCTCTAAGCTCAGCCTAGCGTCACGGATTGTTTGTTTGGTGTCCGTGACAATAGTGGAAGTGCTTAGCAAGAAGAATGTTGGTTGGTCAGAGCAGAATGAAGTGGGGATCATGCTCCATGGATTGGGCATGTAGGCATTGTTGGAAGATTCTTTGAAGTTTAGGCATGCCAACCCGGTTGAGTTTAGGGAGTTTGTCGCTAGTCGAGGACTTAACAATGAAGAGGAGATTTGACCACTCCTACACAAATTGGTCGAGAGTTGGAGTCGTTCCCTTGATGAGTCCATGGTAGAACAAAACTAGTTAGCATAAAACCTTTAGAAAGTATGGCATGCAGGCTGAGCCCCTTGAATAGGCTTCTATAGGGGTTGCCGCACAGGTCGTGCCACTACAACAAAACTCTAAGCCCATGACAAGTGGTATCAAAGCAAGGCAGAAGTGGTGAACACAGTGATGTTCCCTTCTAACGATCTTGGTCGAAGAGTTATCTCTACGATGGGAATGCAAGTTACCTATGAAGCCTCACATTGTGACAGTGTAATCAGGTGGACACTGTGGCATGTATCAAAGCTACACTTATGGGGACCCCATGAGGGAATATGGGCATCTTTGGATTGAAAAGGTTTCATTTGTTGTTCTAGTAGTGCGCAAGGTCTCGCCTACTAGGGTTAGAAGTTTGTGTCTAGGAGCACACTTCCAGGGTGTTACTGGGATAACACGACAAGTGGATGTCGCATCTTGTGGTGAGAGGATGTCCTCTTTGGCCCATTGGGTGTCAACTACAAACCTTGGTGATTATTGGCTTGTGGGGAGCAAGCAGTATTTGAAGGGCATCATTTGGTGAAGACATGAAGCCTTGCACGGGGGCGTGCAAGAGATTAGGTGGGGGAGAATGTCACAAATTGTTTGTCTGGTATTTCTAAGAGTAGCGGATGTGCTTACCAAGAGGAATATGTTGGCTGGTCAGAGCAGAATGAAGTGGGGATCATGCTTTAGGGATTAACCATGTAGGTGTTGTTGGAAGATTCTTCGGAGTTCAGACATGCCGACCCCATTGAGTTTCGGGAGCTTGTCACTAGTTGAGAACTTAACAATGAAGAGGAGACTTGGACACTCCTACACAAACTAATCGGGAGCTAGAGCCGTTCCCCTGATCAGCCCATGGCAAGGCAAAACTAGTTAGCATGGAGCCTTTGGAAAGCATGACGTGTACGCTGAGCCCCTTGAATAGGTTTATAGGGGTTGCCGCATGGGTCGTGCTGCTGGGACAAAACTCTAGGCCTATGACATCAGGGTTTCATAAAAAAATGTTCAATACAAATTTCATAACATAAGCTACAAAACACTTGGGTAAAATGCTTTTTCAATGTTCATCTACCATGAATTTTTCAATATCAGCCAAAGTTTTGAGAAATTTTTAGTTCAATGAGAAACAATTTTTATGAAGTTATGAATGCAAAGAAATAAAAAAATTTCAATCTCAACTCACTCTAACATCCAACTTTAGAAAGAAGATGAGGTACTTTTAGAACCTTGAAAGAGAACTACCAAATCATATTGACTCAAGACAAAATCCTTAACAATGCTTTTCAAATAACTTAAGTCAATTTTTAATATAGATTTTTCCAGAATGATTTTTAGAATCATTTGAAAATATGGAGAACAATTGAAAAAATAGACTTGGAAAGGTGGGTTATAGTCCTTTCCAGGAAAAGATAATATAGAATAGAGAATATCTCTCGAACAATTTTTGAAAAATGGTCTTTAGAACACGAAAGAATTTTAGTGAAAAGGATGTTCAGAACAAAAGAGTTTAGAAAAAAAAAAAAAAGAACCCTTCAGACAAGCAAGTTTTCTTTAAAATAATGTAAGATAGTGACCAATGTGATTAGTTTTTCATGGTGATGAAGTCTCAAAATGACAATCACTAATGCCGCATTATTTTAATACAAAACGTTAGAACGCATTAACAAAGAGTTTCTCTTTTCCTAGTCATCCACAGCTATTTGAAAAGTTTTTTAACAGGTTCCTGTGACCTATTTTGTTTCACTATTTCATCCCACTAAACACTTGTTTTTGATCAAAAAGCATAAAGATTATTTCATGGTCTCATTCTAGAAAATTGGTTTGATAATATACAATCAAACATGTTCACACGATCTGTCCAGAAACTAATAGCTATTGACCCTCCACCTTGAGCTCTATCCATCTTTCCCCCACCAAAAGAGTTCAAAAATATAAAAATGCAACATATCTTGCAATAAAATTTAATATGGGCTTGACAAAAATAAATAATCAGAATTTCTTATATCATTTATTTTCTTGAGCTAATAAATCTCTTCCAAAATCGTGGGAGGAACTGCTTTCGTCATGTGGAAGGACATAATTTCAAATTTTTGACAAGGTTCCTGTGACTTTGCTAAGCTTATTAGGGTAATCTAGTTGTAATTTTTCTTTTCTTTTTTTCTTGTAGGCAAATTGGGATAATTCTATTAGAATAAGTGTCCAACAAAAGGGGGTTCAACCCAAGTAATTTAATTTTTCTTATCATAAATCTTCCTAGGATATGGAAGGTTACTACAAATGTGAAACACAAGGCTATAGAAAAAATCATTTAAGTAACAAAAAATGTGCTAGTCAATGTGGTACAAGTTATCAATATCTTGTAAATGTTCAAAAACCTTACTCTGGACATTGTGACACAATAGTGCATCCATCAGGCAATTTATACAACTATAATTCATAAAACTATACAAAGAATGCAAGGACATTACGCCAACTTCAAATAGAATGATGTTTAGGCATATATCAAGAATCTACAAAAGCAAATTCAACGATTCATATACTTGCAATATTTGTAGAATATAGTAAGAAAATTACAAAGAATTACAAACCAACAGAAGAAAGCTCATCAACTGAGATTATGCAACTTCTGCAAACAAAATATAACATTCCTCATAAATATTTTCCATTTATATAATATATGAAATTGTCAAAACTGATAATTTTCAGACTAAGCATTTTAGATTTCTCTATTGTAAAAGAAGCATAAGCAAGAAAAAGGACTGCTTGAGAAAAATAGTAAATACTATTTCGTAAGGTGGCAAGTTACTTTGGTTTCTTGTTTCTCTGTAGAGATGAGGTTGGAGGAACTACTCGCTTCTTGCTAAATGATTTGGTTCTGCTCTCTAGATCCTCATCACTATCATCACTATAGTCACTTCCATTTCTTGCAGATAGAGTAGACTCTTTGCTACTTTTGGAAGATTTTCTTTTCCCAGCATCCAACTTAGCATATAATTTTCTTTCAATGGGATCATTTGAAGGCCCAATTTTGGATTGACGTGAAACTTTAGAACCCAGTCCAAGCCTGTAGAAATATATTAAATACATCTTTTGAAAAATAATAGAGAACCAAAATAATATCAAATGTGCAGTTACTAAAGGCAGATGACTCACCTAGAAGGTCGGGCTTCTAACTTAACTTCAGTTGGTTCATCCTCTAAAGGTGTGGACATATTCTTAACCCATTGCTCAGCCTGTATATACACAGCATATAATCATGCACAAAGCACACTTTAAACCTAATAAGTAGGGGGAAAAGAAGTTGGTAGTGAATACTGGTACAATTGAGGCATCTAATATACCTTTAAAGAGTAGCTAGAGTAATTTTAATTTAAGCACACACACTCTCCCTCTCTCTCTCTCTCTCACACACACACATACATATACACACACACACACACACACTTATGGGATTATGCCTACAAGGGCATGCACATGAGAGAGAGAACAAAATGCATAACAAATTAAAATAAAGAAATAAAGCAGTCATAAATGGAGCAAAGTAGTTTAGTGCTCAAAGCAATTTCAGTTAGAACACCAAAATTTTCAGATAGGCCTTCCTCTATCTTCCTTTCATTGTTATCAAAGTCATCAACACAGGCCACTATTATATCACATTGGCGGGATAATAACCTTAGAAAATAGACACAATAACATACTTTAGGCCTTCAATCCAAGAATTGTTTGAATCATGATTCTAATAGCAGCACCATGGCAGTACAAGTTCAGGGAGGTCCAATCTTGCAGAGATTGGTTGGCAAGGTAGAGCCTCAGTTTTATGCTGGTTTGTACCATGTTGAGGGATTCTCCCAAAGGGATTCATCCTCTTCTGCATAATGATATTAGCAGGTTACTTTGCCTTGTTTGAGCATGGAGACAACACCTCCATAGAAATAGATAGACGCACAAATGACACACATACACAAAGTGATGTCCTTTTGATTCGTATGATGTGCAATCAGCTGATGCCCTACCCTGTCATTAGAGACACGCCTAGTCTCACTTCTCTATATTGGCTAATACCAATTGATCCACACACCTTCAGATATTTCTTCCTTGTTTGGTTTCTCTTTTTCAAGTTTTAGTGAGGCGCTGAGGTAGATGCTTGCAGAGAATAGAGGAATAAAGAATTGTAAAAGATGTCCATTAAAAAACCAAACTCACTTGTATCTTATCAGGCTTTAGCATCTTCTAACTTCCAAGGATATCTTCTCCTCATCACTTGTATAAGTGCTTGTCCTTTTTGTTTCCGGTTTTTTAGGTGACGCTTGTATACTCCCTGTATACTCTGGGTCGCCTTTCATGCACCCTTTTTTTAATTTTTTTTTGTGCGTTTATCTATCAAAAAAAAAAAATCTCTTATACATGGGGATTCTTGCTTTCAGTTGTTAAAATGACTCTTTTTTTTTATGTTGTAGGCAACACCATTGAGAGGTCTCCTGAAAATATCCCATTTTCAGCAAATTTTTCCACTCAACCCAAAGACTTTTGTGCTAACTATAATTTTAAATGTTCTCAGAATTAAAAAAAAAAGGGTTTTGGGGGGGGAGGGGGGGGGGGGGGGGGGGAGAGGAGGGGTGGTGTGGGAATTTACCAATTTGAATGCCTTGTTTAAAACGACCAATTGAGAAGGACAAGTCTTCAGTGGAGTAGCAGTGCTCATTGAAATTCTTTTGTCGCCCTAAACAATCAACACAGGACAGAACATAATCAAACAAAGCCGTGAGATGTAATCAAACATCATTCATATTTCATGGAAGAAAGGAACAGGGAAAAAAAACCAAATAAGAAGAGTGTCATTGAAAAGCAAAAAGAAAAAAAAAAACAAATAATTTTCAGAATCAGATCATCAAACATTTGGTGTGCAATTCAATCAGCCCCAACTATAGGCCTTAAAAAATTAATGGGCATCATATTCGTCTTAGGCACTTCAAACTAACCCTAACAGTAATCACTTTCATCAAATAACAACTACTACAAACAAGTGGACTACAGTGCACCAATTAGACAATCAGCACCAAGAAAGGCCCAAACCCAAAGCTGGATCATCAATGTTCAGTTTTTCAAACCAATCTATATCTATACTAAATATAAAAGTACAAAAAGTTGTAAACTTTTTCTTTCCCAAAGTGTCCATAATATCATGTTCATTATACTTATTTTGCACTTTAAAGTTCTTTATGTTCCTTTAAGATAAAGACTTTTTTATTTTTATTTTTTTTGTTGCTTTTTTTTTTCCAAAGGCTTCCATTTACATGAGGCATCCATTTATGTTTCCATGGTCAAATTTGCCTCTTAGTGCTCTTGTATACATCTTGTGCACCCTTCTTTTGGAGCTTTTTAATATATTGTTTCCTTATCAAAAAATTGTTTCCATGTTAAAATTAGTGAATGTCAATTCAACCTAATTTTTTTTTATACAATAGTACAAGATAATGTTCCCAAAATTATAGCTTGAGCAGTAGTCCAAAATGAAATCCTAGAATTCAAAATTTTTAGCAATAGCATTGAGGAGTTAAAAGCATTCAAAAAGAAACCCTAACCCTATGTTTGGTTTCCAAGAAAATAGGGCAAAAAAAGAAAACAACGTCTTCATTCTTTTGCTATCTCTTATCTTTTGCTTTGAAAAAATAATAATAATAAAATAAATAAATAAATAAACCCATTTCAACAAGGCCAAATAGTACGTGAGTTTTAAGTAAGAGGCACTTTTTCTATATTCCCTAATTCTAAGTGGTGAAAAATTTCCAATCAAAACTCTAGTTACTTTTCCCATATTTTCTCTGCATCCAAACTGAATCTATTTTTTCAGAAGAAAATATTCCCAAATAGAAAATACCTTCAATCTAACAAAAATTTCAGTCTTAGCTATGATCCAAACCACGTCTGTTCAACCTTAGATTTCAAAACTTCCAGCAATAGCATTCCCAAGTCGTAAATCACTAAGAATGAAATCTGACCCCCTGCTCGGGTACTGAGAAAAGGAAGAAAAATAAAAAAATAAAAAACCACATTTTTATTCCTCTGTTATCTCTCTCACTTTCCTTGCTGCCAAAAATCCAAAATAATAACAACAACAAAAAAGAGAAAAAAATCAGATCAACTAAGCAAAAAGAGTCATACGATTCTTGTGTAAATAGTCGTTTTCTGTATTCTCGAGCCCTAGATGGTGAAAATTTTACGATTTAAAAAAAAAAAAACATTCTCAGTATCCAAACGATTGTATCTAACCTAGAAGTCGATTGATTGAATTGAGAACAGAGACTGGAGCAGTACCTTGAACTCAGAGATTGATAGAAAAGCAGTGTTTGGAGAAAAATATCGAGTGCTTTTGTGCAGATGGAGATCGGGCGTTCTTATGCACTGCTAGCAAACCCTATGGGGTGTACAGAGCCACTTTAGCATCAGTCCAGCTGATAAGCCAATCGCCCAACATCACTTTGCTTTGGAGTGATGATTTTAGAGTGTGTTTGGGATTCATTCTTGGAACTGTTTTTAAACTTATAATACTTCAAATATAAAAGTTTTATATTGTTAGAAATAGAATTATCAGCAAACGCGCTCCTAATCATACTAAGTTATATAAATTTGATAAATAATTTAATTTTCCATTCATAATCAATTTAATCAAATTTAAGCCCGAATCAAGCCTCAAAATTTTGATAAATAAATAATTTTTTAAATGCATATAACAACTATATTTAATGTCATATCAATTTTATAATTAATTAATTAAGTATACCTTAAAACAATTTAGATTAATTTTATATCACTTTATTTACTCAATCAATACTAACCTTTCAACATTTTTCTACCTTAAAACAAAGTTCATATATAAAATATTTTGAATGTAATAGGAGCTTCCATGGACAAAAGGATCACCCTAATATGGTTTATATATAGGGATGACAATGGGACGGGTTTTTTCGGGTACCTACCTTGCTCTACCCTCATTGGGATGAATCTGAAATTTAAATAAACTGGGTTTAGTCAAGTTTGAGATTTTTTTTAAAACCCGAAACAAGTTCGAGACGTGTTTGGGTATTGTCTTGTCTTGCCCTAATTATATGTAAAATTTAATTTAATTTTTATTTTTCTATTTTTTATATATTTATTATATAATAATAAAATAATTTTAAAATAAGTTATAAAAAATTATAAGGTTTTAATTATTTATAATATATTTATTTTAATGTAATTAAGAAAATTTTAAAATATTTTTTAAAAAAAAACATTAAAAAAAATTTAAAAAAAAAAAAAATAAACAAGGTGGGGCAAGTATGAAAATTTCTCATACCTACCTCATCCCATTTTATTTTTTTAATGGGATAAGAATGAGAAATATTTTGAATAAATAGGATAGGGTTGGTATGGGTACCTCATGTGCTGCCACGTGGTAAGCCACCCCTGACCCATGTGGCACTCTCATTCTTCTGTCTGGGTGGGCATAACCAAAGCCAAGTAACCTACCCGGCCTATGGGCAAGGATGGCTGGATGCATTATGTCTTGCTAAGGTGGCACGATGCACTTTGGGTAAACCTCCTGACCAACTCCCAAGGGCAATCATTCTACCATGTCAAAAGTACACTTGATGAGACATCACCCTGTCTCCGCAGACAAATCACTACACCTTATGCCATACTTCTTGCAAACTGACGCGGTAGGTGGACCATCACATCACCCCTGTGTGCAGCCCTTGTCAGCCGCCTAATTGGTGATGATTGCTCTGTAACAAGCCGCGTCATCATCATGGTTGCCAAAGTAAGGGTTCACCTTAGCATAGACGTGACCCATTCCAAACACTATAAAAACCTTCTTGCAACCCAAAATGAAGGTACACAATATATAATTCTCTCCTCTCATTGCCAGGAAGGGGGAGATCTCTCTAACTCATAGTTAATTATTTGACTTGGGCTTCAGAGGTAGTGTCCGGACAACCTGTCCGGACATCTTTTGCAGGAACAAGAAAGGAGTCATCCCTGCACCACTGCATCCAGTTTATTTCTGTTGTAACGTGGAACAGCCTCACTTCTAGTTGACCAAGCATCAACATTAGCTCCATTTTATGGGAATCTGTGCAAAAAATGCCAACACCCTCAAGAAGTCGGTCGTCGGCTATAGGCTACAAAGGATATTTTGATTGGCACGACAGTATGGAGAGACGCCAGCGAGATAGCGAGCGACAAGTGCAAGCCCTGCTCCAAGAGACAAGGAGACTCAGGCAGGAGAATGATGTATTGTGGATTCAAGCGTTTTCATTAGGCCCCTCTTGTAGTCGGCAGCGAATGAGTCAGCAAACCAACTCCAAGCGAAATAAGGAGGTAATATAGCCCAAAAATACAGTCCCCCTCGGATGAACATGATGCATGGCCTAATGTGAGACCCCTACCAACTTATCATGCCCCGTTAAACGAAAGCTCCGATTCCACTCGTATATCTTCAAAGAGAAGACGAGATAGGAAATCCCAACTGTCGGACTCGATGCGCGCAAGGCTAGGACCCCAAATGCGCAGTGTGGAGAAATCACGTGTAGCCGCGGCCCAAGAGGTGTATTCTGGCCCCTCAGTTACACTCGCTATGCCCGATTGGCCTTCTCACCAACCTCTACCACAAGTGGGAGGGGGTATAGTGGGTAGAGGTCCTCTCGACTCTGTCAGCAGGCATCTGAACGACATGCTCTCTACGCCTTTCAGCCCTCGCATCATTAATTATGAACCCCCAAGGGGATTCATTGTACCAAAATTTTCCACGTACGACGGATTTAGTGATCCATTTGATCACATCATGGATTATAAACAGCTTATGACCCTTAATATCGGGAACGACGTGCTATTATGCAAGGTCTTCCCGGCCAGCCTTCAAGGTCAGGCTCTTTCATGGTTCCACCGTCTCCCAATGAACTCCATTGATAACTTTCGAGACCTATTGAAGGCCTTTGTGGGGCAATATTTATGCTCAACATGACATAAGGAGAACATCAGCATCCTGCAAAACATAAAAATGCAGGAAAGCAAGTCCTTGAGGGAGTTCGTGAAACAATTTAGGCAAGCTGTGCTCCAAGTCGAGTCTTACAACATGGACGCTGTCCTCCAAATCTTTAAGTGAAGTATCTGTTTAGGCACGCCTTTCTTAGAATCCCTAGCCAAAAAGCCCCCTGTGGACCTGTTCAGACGGGCAAACAAATATTCTATGCTCGAGGACGATGTTCGCACAACCACCTAGCAGGTCCTGGTCACCAACCGACCAACCAAGAACGATGTGATAGCGAATCCTAAAGCAGCAAACCAACGAAGGCAATCGAGCAGGGGGGCAGGGCGGACAGCGCCAGACAAACCAACCCAACTTCACCCCTCTCAACGTCTCATACGAAAAGCTCATCCCCATGATCCGAGAGTTGTCCGACTTCAGGTGGCCAGAACCTCTGAAAAATGACCCAGAAAAAAGGGATTGTAACAAGAAATGTGTCTATCATAAGGAGCATAACCATACTATGGAACAATGTAGGAGCCTCCAATATTTGGTGGAAAAGCTCGTAAGAGCCGGACACTTGAGGCAATATATTCGCTCAGAAGGCAAGAACGGAGAATCATCCCAAAATCCGGTCACCACGGCCCCCACAACTTTCGCACCCCTAAGAGCCGTGATTAACTATATCTATGGAAGACCCCTCGATAAGGAGTACAACTCTAAACGAAAAAGACAAAGGCTACTCAGAGCCGCTTCTGTGTAGGAGCAAGTTAGCTCCATCCGATTCGGATTAACTAGTAGAAGCATGCAACTAATAGACGGAACTATCACTTTTCCCCCACTGGATTCTCACCGAATAGTGCAACCACACCGGGATGCCCTTATCCTAACATTGGGAGTTAGTGACTTCGATGTAAGACGAATCTTAGTTGACCTAGGAAGCTCGACCGACCTTTTGCAGGCATATGTAATCAAGCAGATGGGATTTTCACCTTCGAATCTAGAAAACCCTAGGCGGATATTGTCGGGATTCAACGAAGCTTCTATAACATCTTTGGGTGACATTGTGCTACCCGTTCAGGCCGACCCTATCACCTTAAATGTACAGTTCTCAGTAGTAGAAGACCTATCATCGTTCAATGCCATATTAGGCCACACCTGGTTGCACGACATGAAAACCATTCCTTTTACATATCATCAAATGGTAAGTTATCTCACTAAAGAGGGATAGATTAATCTTTAAGGGAGCCAACTGGCAGCCCGACAATGTTACCAAGTGGCACGGGAAGCTGGATCCAGCAGTGACAACGAACTTCCTCTAGAAACTGCAATCATAGTTGACCAATAGCAATTAGAGCATCCGATGGAGAATGATCCCTCGATAGCTAACCTTTTGCAGTCCATTCAAATTTCAGAAGAAGATGACCACTTCACCAACGCGAGCTTCCTCTTAGAACCAGAAGAGGCGCGATGTCTTAAAGAAGTACTCCAGCGAAATAAAGATGTGTTTGCATGGACGCATTCCGACATGCCTGGAATCCACTCTTCAATCGCCTCCCACCGGCTTAATATCTTGCCGTCCTCAAGGCCCATCTACCGAAAGGTTCGACGATTTCATCTGAATAGGCAAAAGGTTATCCAGGATGAGGTCTACAAGTTACTAGCAGCTGAATTCATCCGAGAAGTTGAATATCCCGACTAGTTGGCGAACGTGGTGATGGTCCCTAAATATAGGGGAAAGTGGCGAGTCTGTGTCGATTACACGAATCTCAACAATGTGTGCCTTAAAGACAACTTTCCTTTACCCCGAATAGACCAGATAGTATATTTCACCACCGGATATGGAATGCCTTCTTTCTTGGACGCCTTTTTCGGGTATCATCAAATTCCCCTGTACCCGCCGAACGAAGAGAAAACTGCCTTTATAACACCACATGGGCTCTACTGCCACAAAGTCATGTCGTTTGGACTTAAGAACATCGAGACCACTTATCAAAGGCTAATGACTAAGGTGTTCAAACCCCTGATAGGACGAACGGTAGAAGTATACATTGATGACATTGTGGTTAAGAGCAGGACTAGAGGCGAACATGACCAGCACCTAAAAGAAGTCTTTCACTTACTGAGAGAACACGACATGAAGCTCAATCCATCAAAATGCGCATTCGGAGTTAGCGCAGGAAAGTTCTTGGGATTCATGGTCACTTACAGGGGAATAGAGGTCAACTCGGATCAGATCAAGGCAGTGATTGAAACATCCGCCCCAAGCAACAGGAAAGAGCTGCAATGCTTCACTGGCAAGCTCAATGCACTGGGACGCTTCATAGCCTGATTTACAGACAAATTGAGACCCTTTTTCCTTGCACTAAAGGGAGTCAGCGCGACATGATGGATGGAAGACTGTCAGTCCGCATTTGAAGAAAGCAAGCTCTACCTCACACAACCACCCATTCTGAGCAGCCCTTAGCCCAGAGAATAGTTATACATGTACCTTACAGTTTTCAACCGCGCGGTCAGTGCTGTTCTGTTTCGTTGCATGTCAGAGAAAGAGAAAAGGCCCATCTACTACATCAGCAAAGTGATGGTCGACGCAGAAACCAGATACTCAAAGATGGAACAAACGACCTTAACTTTGAGATGTGTCGTGCAGAAGCTCCGCCCCTATTTTTAGGCCCATCAAATAATTGTGCTCACCAACTAGCCTCTCAGGAGCATTTTGCACAAACCTGATCTATCAGCAAGAATGCTCAAGTAGGCTATAGAATTGAATGAGTATGGGATCAAGTCTCAACCCAGGTTATCCATAAAAGGTCAAGTTATGGCAGACTTCATAGCAGAGATCCCCCAATCCTCACAACTCGCAGAAATATGCAGGGAAGGATGGTGGATCCTTCACGTTGATGGGGCATCTCGAGCATCAAGATCCGGAGTAGGCTTTCTCCTACAATCGCCAACCGGGGAATAGTTAGAACAGGTCATCCAGCTGGGGTTCCCGGCATCCAACAATGAAGCCGAGTATGAAGCTATCCTGTTCGGACTAAGCCTGACACTTGCTCTCTCAACTTCTCAACTTGAGATTCGCAACGACTTCCAACTCATCGTTGGGCACATTCAAGGGGAATACGAAGCTAAAGATGGACGCATAGCGCAGTATCTAACCAAGGTCCGAGATACCCTGAACCAATTGGATGAATGAGTAATAAAAAAGATTCCCCACACATAAAATATACAAGCTGGCGCCTTAGCTAGAGTAGCCGCTACGCTCCCGGTGAAGGAAGCAATATTGTTGCCCGTTCACCTCCAAATCGCTTCCTCAATCACAAACACTCCAATCTGTAATGCCAGGGAAACAGGCACATAGTGGACATATGAAATCGAGAACCATCTCCGAATAGGAGATCTGCTCGAAGAAAGCAAACGGGCACATAAAGTCCAGGTACAATCTACTCGCTTCACGTTGATTGGAGATTGCCTCTACAGGCAGTCCTTTGGAGGTCCATACCTCAAGTGCCTAGACAATGCGGAAGCTCGATATGTTTTAGTAGAGCTACACGAAGGTGTATGCGACAACCACACAAGAGGGCGGACCCTGGCGCACCGTGTCCATTCGCAAGGATACTATTGGCCCACCATGAAACGGGACATGGAAGATTATATGAGGAAGTGTGACCAGTGCCAAAGGCATGCGCCCATGCCTCTCCTACCATCTGAAGTCCTCAACCTAGTAACGAGCCTTTGGTCGTTCGCACGGTAGAGGATGGACATAGTGGGGCCTTTGCCTGTGGCAACCACTTAGAAGAAATTCTTGCTTGTGGCCACCGACTACTTCACCAAATGGGTAGAAGCAGAAGCCTACGCCAACATCAAAGATAAGGATGTCTCTAAGTTTGTATGGAAAAATATCATCTATCGGTTCGGAATACCACAAACGATTGTAGCTGACAGCGGGCCATAGTTTAACAGCATCATGTTCAGAACTTTTTGTTCGGTGCTAAAAATTAAGAATTTATACTCCACACCGCGCTACCCTCAAAGCAACGAGCAAGCTGAGGCAACAAACAAAATCCCGTTGTTCGCACTAAAGAAAAGACTGGAAAAAGCCAAAGGGAAGTGGGTAAAGGAGCTACCTGGCGTCCTATGGGCTTACCGAACGATGCCCAGACGCCCAACGGGGAACACTCCATTCGCTCTTACATATTGAATGGACGTGGTCATTCCTACAGAAGTAGGCATGCCCATAGCTCAAACTACCGTGTAGGAGTAGAGGAATGTGGGTCAACAGCTTGAAAAATACCTGGATTGGGCAGATGGAGTAAGGGGAACCGCGGCCATCCGGATGGCCTCCTATCAACAAAGAGCAACTGACTCTACAACCAGAGAGCCCGACCTCGACCCTTCAAGGTTGGAACTCTAGTCCTCAGGAAAGTTTTTGAAAACACAATCGAAAAGGGAGCCGAAAAACTCCAAGCAAATTGGGAAGGGCCTTATATTGTCTCAAAGGTCAGAGAGTCAAGGGCTTACTACCTGTAAAAGCTAGACGGAACACCCCTTCTCTGACCGTGGAATGTATCTAACCTAAGGCAATACTATCAGTGAAGGAAAAAAAATAAAGTGCCCAAGAAAAGACAGTGGAATATGCTTTAGTATTTAAGTAAGAAGTCGTTCCTTCCAAATGTTAGTCAGATAAAACACGACAGAATATAAGCTGCCTAGTTACAATAAAAAAAATGAAAATGTGTGTTCTAGTCCACTCGGAGAGTTGGCCTTAAAGAGAATCTCGTCCTATCAAGAAGAACCGTCGGACGGCTCGCCCTCATCATTAGAAGGAAAAGATGGAGTGTTGTGAGTAATGCCGTTCTTCTTCATACAGCAACGCTAGTCGAGAAAGTACCTCTCGTCCACCTGCTTTTGGTATTTTGCTTCCAATTCCTTCTTTTAGGCTGCAAACCCGGACCGAAGTTCCTCTATCTCATTCTTTAATAGGGCATTCTCCTGTTTGGCCTCTTGGTGCTTAGCCTCCGCGACTTCACCCTCCCCCCTCAGCCGCTCAGCCTCAGCCCGGGCTGCTTCATTCTCTTCCTCCGCCGTCTTCAAAGCCTCAACTCCATCAGCAGCAACTTTCTGAGCAGCGACAAGATCACTCTCCACCTACTCCAATTTAGCACGGAGCTCTTCAGTACTGCTAATATGGTGGGAGATGAACGCCCTCATGCTTTTAGCAACCTCCAGTTGCTAAAAAAAAAAATATCTCGCTGGCGCATCAAGTTGCAAACTTTGGCCACCACCTGAAAGCAATACCAAAAACAAAGGTAGGCCGGATACTAAAGTTTGCATTAGTATGAAAGAAAGAAAGCACGAAAGATTACCACTTCCGCGGTCTCCTTGGTCGTGCAATCCTAAAGTGGCTGAATGTGGGAGACTACAGACTCAGGAGTGCCAAATAGAAGCCGAGTTGTAACGAAAACGGGGGGATCACCGCCTAACTTCATGAGATCCGCTTAGTAAGAGGAAAGAAGTCCAACATCTTTGTCAGAGACGACTTAGCATCGGTGAAATAGGGCACTTGCCCCAGCATCTCCTTTATTTCCTCCAAACTGGGAGGGGCAGCGCAAGAAGGTGCGCCTTTTTGATCTACGTCCTCCACAACAGGAGCCGGGTCGTCTTGTGCCCCATTTTGAGCTGGACAGGTCTCCTATCTGTTAGGGGATGTGGCAATCAGGACACTACTAGACCCTACAGCATCCGGAGGAGGAACTGGCGTTGGAGGGACCTCTATGACAGGCTCCTCATAGACTTCGTCTGGACAAGGCCTCTTGGTTTGAGGAGCGACCACCTAAATAGGTTCGAACAGCCGCTTACGCATCTTGTCTTTAAAATCGGCTCTAAGATCGGCTACTATTTCTTCCTCCGTCTCTAATTCCTATAAGATGTCGGGTATCACAGGCTTGGATTCAGAACTTCGAGGGTTCAAGTCGCTCCTTGGAGGGTTCAAGTCACACCTCGGAGGATCTAAGTCACCTCCAAAATCCGGAACAAAGCTCTCCGGAGATGAAGGAATAGAAGAAGTAGAAGTAGAAGGTGATGCAAGTACAGGGGCCAATACCTCAACTGCCTTAGCATAAGGCTTCTTCTTATTCTTAACTGGATGACGGGGTGTGGAGGAGGAAGGTTGACCTTTCTCTCCCGAAGCTTTCCTTAATGTCCCTTCTTACCTTTTCCCCTCCCTTTGGTCAAGACGTTATTGGCAAGCCTTAGCGTCCGCCTCGCGTGCTTCCTTGTAAAAGGGAAGGTCCTTCCAGAGCTTTCCAACGGTATATAGCATGCACAAAATGGACTTCGAGAAGTGCTCCAAAAGTGGGAAGGAAGACTGCATCTGGCATGCTCTGTTTTCTTTACTCTGTTTTCCTCTCTCCTTTGTTCTTTCCTTGCATACTTTACCCGACTATGGCAAAGGACTATGAGGCTCCAAAGCTTGGTTCTTCATGAATTTGAGCTTCCAAAAGCCTTGCCATGAACTATATACAAATCTCCCTCATTCTTACATTGCTTTGGTGAGCAAAAAGCTATCAAAAACACCAAAACTTAACACAATTTGATTAGAAACAATTGCAAAGGCCCTTAACATGTCAATTGAGTTAAAAGGTGATAATTACTACTCAAGAGAGTTCAAAAGAGTTAATTACAAGCTATGAAATAGCACTTTTTGAGTAGTAATCACTCGGCCTATGGGCGAGGGTGACCGGATGCATTATGTCTTGCTAAGGTGGCACGATGCACTCTAGGTAAACCTCCTGACCCACTCCCATAGGCAATCATTCTACCACGTCAAAAGTACACTTACCCTGTCTTCGCAGACAAATCACTGTACCCCATGCCATACTTCTTGTAGACTGACGTGGTGGGTGGACCATCACATCACCCCTATGTGCAGCCCCTATCAGCCGCCTAATTGGTGATGATTGCTCTGTCACAAGCCGCGCCATCATCATGACTACCAAAGTCAAGGGTCCACCTCAGTACAAACATAATCCCATTCCAAACACTATAAAAACCTTCATGCAACCCAAAATGAAGGTACACAATATATAATTCTCTCCTCCCATCGCCAGGAAGGGGGAGATCTCTCTAGCTCATAGTTAATTGTCTGACTTGGGCTTTAGATAGTGTGTCCGGATAGGTCTTTTGTAGAAACAAGGAAGGAGCCATCCCTATGCCACTGCATCCAGTTTCTTTCTGCTGTAACGTGGAACAGCCTCACTTCTAGTTGACCAAGCATCAACAGTTGGCATGGGGTCGACTCGTCCTGAACTCGTCTTATTGTCATCCCTATATATATATATATATATATATATATATATATATATATATATATATATATATATATATATATATATATATATATATATATATTTTATGTTTTCTTTTTAGAATGAAAATATTACTAATTCCATTAATTTTGTTTTCAAACTTATTGTCTTTTTTATATATGTATTTAATTTTTACTATTCTATTTATAAACCATTTCTTTTGTTTCATCCTTCTTATATTATCATTGATATATACATAAAATATTTCTTATTATATTACATTTAGAAGAATTTCATTTTACCAATAACAATTAAATTGTAATTTTTTAGTAATTATAATACATAACAATTAAAATCGTACTTTTTTTTTGTTCAATTTTATTCCAATGGTTATTGTAAAATTTTTCATTAGTACATATTTTTCATCTTCCTTATTTATACATGATTTATTCATGTAAATTCCTAAAATATTGGTTGGAAACAAGTTATTACACCCTAGGTATACACCCAAATGAGGGAGGGGAGAGGGGGAATTGAATTTGATATTAGGCAATTTTCAAAAACCTTGATCAATTTTTAAATTATAAATTATATGGGTGCAATGCAATAGTTAAAATAAATAGTAGACAAAGGGAGAAAAGGGGAGAGATTGCACAAGATATTTATAATGATTCGACAAACTATATACATCCACTCCCTTCGGCTTCAATCTCAAGTTAGGAGGCTATCCAATATTCTTTGAAACCTCTTATGAGTAAGGTTCTTTCTTTACACTTAGATTTGCTATTTAGAGTTCACTTAAAAGCATCCCTCAACCCCTTAGGTTATGTTTAGTTCCCGAAAAATATGAGGGAAAAAGCAAGGGGAAGAAAACACAAAAGAAAAGTATAAAAAAAGAAAAAGTGAAGAAAAAAAACGATTAAAAGTTGATAAATTAGTTTTATTTGTTGCTGCAAACTCATTTTATTCATTTTAACTCATCGATATAAAAATTAAATAATTTAAACATACATAAAATTTTAATTAATTTTAATTATATTTGATTTTCTTTTATATTTTTCATAGAACAACCAAACATAACAAAAATCATTTTCCTTTGTATTTTTTTTATTTCCTTAGTATTTTCTGGGAACCAAACACAACCTAAACCTCTTCTTCACAATTCTAGGATGATAAAAGTCAAAACAAATTACTCTAATGTGATTTTTCAAGACCTAATAGTTAGACAAGGGTCACAAGAATGGAAATAAGGCTGAGATTTTAAAGTACGATCAAGAAGAGAATAAATGCATTTTTGGATTGTTTTTGTTCTCTCACAATGAATGTAATTAAATGTTACATTGATGGAAGAACATAAATATGGGTTAAGAAGTCTTTTTATATGAAACGGAAGTCAACCAGCCATTAGAAACAATATCTTAAAGTAATGGTTTCATACTTATTTGGCCTCCTAACTAGTTATGCATGAAGCACACTTGCAAGTGACCTTAAAGAGACAAAACTATGCAATATTTTAACGTCCTAGTTGAATCAGAAAAGTCTCCACAACTCACTACCAAGAGAACAATAAATAAATAAATTTTGGGGGACCCACCAAAGCAATCAATTGTTCGAATACCTAGAAAAATCTATTCTAAGCCTTGGACTCAAGTGTGTATGCATCTACAATACTTGGATGTTATATCTAAGGCAACAAAAACATTTAAAGAGACTAGGACTAAAAAAAGCTTTACATTTGATCTAGATGTTTTTAGATTAAATCCAGTCAATGAAAAGGATCTTTAAATCCATGGATCTTCCACTTGATAAATTTGTCTTTAATCCTTAACACATGTATAGACTAGCTACATAATCGAGAGGAAGAGAGGTGGAGGCTAAGGCTCTTTCTTTGGAAGAACGAAATGGATGAGTTGGTTAATCTAAAACCCTAAGGGGGTTTATATGACCACTATTGTGACTTTAACCCAACTTGCACTTGGTTACTTAATCTAGCTCACTAAGTTCTAATTAATTACTTAACCCTATTATGCTTCAGTTATTAATTAGTCAAATCCAAAAAAAAACCAAAATAATTAATCATTAAATCTTATGCAACCTTGTACTTTCACTAAAATGCCCTTATGCATATAAATGATTAATTCTCCATAGAATCTCAAAATAAATAATCATAAGTTCTTATGCAACTTTGTGCTTTTACCAAAACCCCTTTATGCACATATATGATTAAATCTTCAATTTCCCCTTAAACCTTTGTGCTAACAAAAACCATGAGTTTGAGCGGGGACCACTAAAACTCATAAGAAAATACTAGCTCCCTCAGAATCATGTTCTAAAGTTAACTCAACACTCCACTAAAGAGAGTCATTTGCACTCTATTACCATGTGAAATTACATTGAGATGAAAATTGATTAAATCAAATTCAATCAATTCTTAGGTTTGTGATTTACTATTCACAACATGTAGACTCCCCATAAATTGGTGTTTATAATTTAACAATGTAGGAGCTATTAACCTTTCAAGATTACCTTTGTTATTCTTTAGTCTTAGATCCTCCTATTTTATGATCAACAGACATAAATGGAAACTAAAAATCATAATAAAGAAATTTCTTAATGAAATCTTGTAAGGTTACATCATGTCATGCTTCATGCAATCTTTCTTCTTAGATGTCTTAGAACACTAATCCTAAGAAAGAGGTACTCCATGCTTGAAGGATAGTAAACCCTTCTTAGAGTTCTACATCACATACTTGACCAAAACTTGTTAATATATATGGTTTGAGATAATGCAATTTTCCTATTCTTGAGGTCCTTAAGGACCTTAATCCTAAGAATATATTGCTCTTCTCTTAGATCTTTCATATGGAATTGAGTAGATAACCAGATCTTGATTGAATACAGTAATCCTACATCATTCGTAATGTATAGAATGTCATCAACATATAAGAAAATAACACCATCAAGTTTCTCTACATCTTCTTATACACAAAGGCTTATCCTCATTTTTATCAAAATCAAGAGTATTGATTCTTGATAAAAACTCTTATTCCATGAGCAAGATGTTTGTTTTAATCCATAAATGAATTTGTGCAACTTGAATACTAGATGTTCTTGGACCTTTGCTATGAAACCATCTAGTTACATCATATAAATGCTCTCGTCAAGATAGTCACTCAATAACATTGTCTTAACATTCATTTTGCCATACATCATAATCGAGAAGTGTTGTAAAAGATAGGAGTACTCTAATGGATTTGAGCATAACTATCTATAAAAAAGGTTTCCCCATAGTCGAAACTAGGTTTCTTAATATAACCTTTAGCTACAAACCTAGCCTTATATGTCTCAACATTTTCATTTACTCTTTCTTTTCTTGTGGATTTGCATGCACCCTATGGATTTTATCTCTTTATGTGCCCTACAAGATCCCAAACTTTGTTAGAATACATGGGTTTTAACTCTACCCCCATACCTCCTATTCATAGTTATGTTGGGATTGAACCCTTGAAAGCATGACATGATATAATAAATAGAGATACATTTATTTATTTATTTATGTTTCTTGGTTTCCATTTATCATTTTTTACACTATTGGATATTTGAGCATACATACCCCACATCACTTGCATTGTACATAATTTGGGTGCATTAGGAGTTGTACAAAAGTTTCAAGTCATAGTTTCCTTGCAAAATGATGAGTTATCCACAATCGGTTCATGGATTTAAGCAATCCATTTGAGACTATAGTGCACTACCTCCTAATTAGAGCGGTGACTTGTCTTGGTTGTTGGGATGGTTTTTGCATGGTGAGTGCACTAGTGCATGTGTTACACATTGAACTAGACCTATGGTGAATTATGACGTAAGACTATCAATTGTCATGATTCACCAAACTATTATACTACATGGATTCTCAATCTTAAGAGGATATTGAGCTTATTCCAAAGTCAACAGAGGTTTTGACATATGGGTGAGACCTTAAGGTGGTCATCTACTCTTATGGATTGGGTCACTATTGATGGAGGCTGGTGGCAACAGGTGTTCTCAATAGATATACCATGGTATCTCATGAATTGAGATAGTCTGTCTCATTGGGTGATCCTAAGAATATGTGATCTAAAAGATTATGGCCTTAACATTTTCTTTAGAGGAAATTTGACATATGCTCGTTGAAGCTAGAATATATCAATTAATTACATAATAAATGTGATTTGTAACTCAAATATTAGAGAGATAATCTTGATAGGTGATAACACTATCTTGTTAGATTGCAAACACCAATTTATGGATAGTTTGCATGCAGTGAATAGTAAGTCATAGGCCCCAACTTCATCTCATTGTTATCACATAGGGTATTAGAATGTAGTTTATTCTCTTTAGTGGAATGTTGAATCAACTTTAGAATTGAATTATGAGGGAGCCAATACTTCTTTAAGTCCTAGTGGTCCTTACTTTGAGCTCATATACCATGATAGTACGATTTTTTAGGGTTTGAATAACTCTAGGTTCACTCTTGTGCATAAGAGCATTTTGGTAATTACGTAAAATTTCACAAAGGATAGTGAATAGCTTTTATGGATTGGGCTAATTGATTAATTAGATAGCCTTATATGATTAAATAATCAATCAGAATAAGTTTTTGACTATATTAAGTGACCCAAGCATTGGTGGGCTCAAGTCATTTAAGCCTAATAGGGGAGCCCTATAAATACCCCCTTAAGAGTTAGGGTTTCCATTACCCTTTGGTGTGAGTTGTCTTCCACCTCTAGAGAAAGAGAGACTCAAGGATTCTTCCTTCCAAAGTACACACTTTGCAATGCCAAGATTATGGTTCAAGTTATCAAGTGGAAGATCTTAAGTGTATGAGACTTTCAAACTCTTCAAGTTTCATTTTTATCAAGCAAAATTGATTTGGGAACATCTAAATCATAGGTGAAGTTTTCTAATGTTTTTCATCTTGATTCGAGATTGTTAAAAATATGAATTTTGCTTTCATTATATAGGATCTAGAGGCCTAGGGTAGTTCGCATGCACCTATATGATTTAG
The DNA here is from genome assembly GCA_030254885.1 of Vitis rotundifolia. Lineage (NCBI taxonomy): Eukaryota > Viridiplantae > Streptophyta > Magnoliopsida > Vitales > Vitaceae > Vitis > Vitis rotundifolia. The sequence goes on from CM058157.1 coordinate 12,552,655, forward strand.
GTTATGTGAACAAAGAAATCAAGGGTTCCCAACAAGTTGAGCATTAACATCGCTCATAACTTCATCATAATATGTGAGATCAGTCTCATGTTCCTTTGAAATTGACTTGAAAGACTTTATAGGTTGCCTAGGGGCAATTGATGGGTCACATTTTCGTGTAAAAGTGTCAAATGATATTGTACAAAGGTATCGAGGGCGAAAGTACTATCCAACACAAAATGTTTTAGCAGCATATTCCTTTGACTTGAAGTTCACATATGTTTTACCTGGTTGAGAAGGATCTGCGTTAGACTTGAGAATCCTAGATAATGCATTAATGAGAGATTTTGATAAATTGATTGTTCCACAAGGTGATTAGATAATAACATAATTTATTAGCTCAAGTGATTATTACTAATAATAAAGATCATTTGTTTATGCTTCTTCGGTAAATATTATTAGGCTGATGTGGGTTTTCAGCTAAAAATTGGATTTCTTACCTCATATGGAAGCACTTGTTACCATTTAAAAGAGTATAGTGTTCATCAACTAGAAAATGCTCGAGAGGTTTTCAACCTTCGATACTCATCCTTGAGAAATGCAATTGAAAGAGCATTTGGTGTTTTGAAGAAAAGGTTTCCAATAATAGCTAGTGGGATGGAGCCACATTACCCTGTTGACACACAATCTGATATTATACCAGCATGTTGTATTCTTCATAACTATCTCATGGGTGTTGATCCAGATGAAAGATTAATAGCAGAGGTCGATAGAGAGCTTTTTAGCGAAGAAGCGGAGTTTGAATCAATGTTCTTGAGTTTAGCTGAAAAATGCAAGGAAGGAGAAATCTTAAGGGAGAAAATAGTCATGGACATGTAGAAAGATTACAATAGAAATCGTTGATGAGTCCTTTTATTTTATGGTTCTTTTCTTGTATAGTTTTTTGTGTTTCATATTAAGTATGATGATTGTATTTAGAACTATAACTCCTCCAGTTAAAATCACACTTTGAATGAGTTACAATGAAGTAATTATTATATCTTCTCCTCTTGACTTTTCATTTTAAACATATATATATATATATATATATATATGTATGTATGTATTATTATTTCAGATGGAACATAGTGAAGGCTTTGAAGTACACAAAAGTGTAAGTGAAAAAAGAAACTTGACTTGGATTGATGAAAATGACAACTTTTTGGTTGATCGATTAATGGAGCAAATGCATAAAGGGAAAAAGATAGGAGAAGTCTTCACCAAGACAGCTTATGCAATAGTTGCTCGAGAAATTGGGGAAAATTTTGAATTAAGTTGTAACTTTGAGCTCATAAAAAATAAAAAAAAAAACTTAAAAAAAAAAAAAACTTTTATGCTGCTCAAGAAGTTTAACAAAGTGGTAGTGGATTTGGTTTCAATGAATCAACTCAAATGATCGAAGCTACCACGGAAGTATGGACTACTTACACTAAGGTGAGTTAATTATTATTTTTGAGTTATTAGAAATAAAAATTTTGCATTTAATGTAGAACTATAAATTTCTAATAAACATTATCACAATTGAACTTGAGTTTTGTTAATATTTGTTTCTTATGATGTTAAAAGGCACACCCAGGAGCATCTCAGCTCAGATACAAACCTATTAGAAATTATGATAAGTTGTCCATTCTTTTTGGAAAAGATCGAGCAATAGGAAGTCTTGCTGCAGGTGCAAAACAAAGACAACTTCGTAAGGCCCAAGAACAAAATTTGGATAGCACAATTCCATTAGGATCATCACAACATGGGATTAGAGATGAAACATTTGCTTATGTTGAAAATGAAGCAAAAACTGAGACATCTTCTCATCTGTAGGTGCATCTGTTTATGCACCAAAGTCAAACAAAGAAACAAAAAAGTGAAAAGCAAAATATGCTGACATTGTAAGTGAAGAATTAAGGTCAATTAGAGTTGGAATGGATGCAGTTGTTGCAGCTCTTGATAAAAGCAACCTTCAAAATTATACAGAAGAACAATTGTTTGAAGATATTGCTAAGATTGGAGGCATGAGTGATGTATCTCGTATGAAAGCATATCAAGCTCTTACCAGTGATGTGAGTGTAGCTCGAGCCTTCCTTGCTTGTCCAATTGATAGGCGTAAGCTTTGGTTGTCAATTAAATTTGGACCTACTTTTTTTTATGCCTAATTTGAGATAAAGATTATTTTTATTTTTAGTTTTACTTTTGTTTTGGGGCTATACGTGAAGTTTTGATATCAAAACTCATGGATGATATTTGACTATTAGAAATTGATCTATTATATTTTTAGACTTATGAAGACTTCTTTTATTCATTTGCTATAAGGGCTTCTTTTTATTTGTTTGTTATGGAGACTTCTTGTGAATTAATGCAACAGTGAGGGCACAATAGATGTATATTCCTTTGTGATCTATCCTCCTCTCTATTTTTATCATGAGAGATATTGAATTATAGCTTGCAGATCATTTGTAGGGTTGGCTAAGTATACATACAGTGCACTCTTTTTTGTTAGGTGCCGCTTAATATGTTACAGTGCTCTTAGATATAATGTAAAAGACAAAGATAACCATGATTCCTGTCATGGGCTCCCTTGTCAATTCTGGTATCCGGACCTTTGTTTACAGGTAATGTTACATGACACATTTTTTTTCATTATGATTCAAAATAGTGATAGTAATGCTTAAAAATCTCTATAGTGGAGATCAAGATTCAGTAATCCTATTATTTGGAACTCAGACTCTAGTGGATGGATTGGCGAAGAAGTTGAGACTGAATACAATTATGCCTTACAGAAATTGGTTTGAGGGAGAACAGTTTGGCATCTATACATGAATATGAGATTAACTTCATAAATCACTTCAAGTTTCAACTGCTTAATTAAAGATCGGATGATTTAAATCTCATTCATGATGGTTTTTCTTCTGTTTTTCTAGGTTGGTGGATGGACACAAGTCTATGGTGATATCCTATCCTTTGCCACCGTGAGAGGAGGGTCGCATGCACACAACCAGCCAAAGTACTAGTTCTGTTCACTGCATTTCTAAACCTTAAAAGACTTCAACAAATGGGTCCAAAAAAACAACAAAAGTCAAAGTAAATAAATGTTCATAACTTTTTTCCCCATGAAAAACTGATCAATAAAAGGAAATCACTATCACACCAAACTTAAAAGAATACTATTGATGTGATTAGATAATGAATATATTTGATAAGATTATATTCATACTATTTACTTGTCTAGGTGTAGAGTTAATAACTTTTGATAGTTATAATATTTTATACTTATAATTAAGTACTAAAATCCCCCTTACTTAATTTTCACTTTTATCAAATGTCACCCTATTATTTGAATCTCTTTTACTAAGTTACGATTTTTATATCATATATTGAAATTCCAAAATCTATTAATTTTTTAATAAAATTAATACTTCTTAAAAAAATTATATCATCACAAAAAAAACAAAAATTTAAAAAATAAATAATTTAATGCCAAGTTCCAAATAGTTATTTATACTTCATTAAGCCAACCTACGAAGCAAAATAAGAACACCAAGTTCCAACAATCACACCACTATTAATTAAAATAGCATTGGAGAAAAAAATTGATAATTCAACTTCAAAATCAAATTAGTAAGCCCACATATGAGTACTAGAGCATTGTGTCTTATATTTTAATTTTTGTCTCGTGGAAACTATGTTCATTTTTATAATTTTTTTATTTAAAGTTAATTGAAAAAGGAGGAAAATTATATATATATATATATATATATATATATATATATATATATATATATATATAATAGTCTTCAAGTAACTACAAATATGAATTGAAGATTGCTTCAATTTAATTAGAAACAAAAATAACACTTCTATATAACATTTTATTTGTCAATTTTTTTTTAAAAAATATATGCATAAAACTTAGTAGAGAACAATCATTAGAAAGTAAAGTATTTTCATCCGATTCTCACAAAAAATTAAGTGATCAAAATATAGTAAATCATTTAAATAATTCTTAGACTAAAAGTTAGTAAATGTTTCTTTCAAACTTACCTTTATTAATAATAAATATTAAAATTTTAATGCAGTTTTGCATTATATAATACGAACCAACTCATGAAGTTTTATAATTTATACAAGTGATGTGTCATAAAATTTTTGTGAATACAAAATTACATTTTACAAAATAATAATAATAATAATAAATAAATAAAATAAAAATTAAATCAAATCAAATTAAAGTCAAAGAAATTTAAAAGTGATAGATTTTCTTATGGATAGAATACAAGAATTAAATTCCTTGTAAATCAAATATTTCAAGACCAAATTGAATTATGATTATTCTTATAAATAGGGTCTCCTTTTTCAGTTCAAGGACGTTTGAAAAAAGCAAAGGAATCCTAAGAGTCTACTCAAGAAATTCCACAAGCCTTAATTTGAACTCTACTTAACAAAGTTAGTTATTGAAAAAATAACTAGCACAAAATATGTACAATTATTTCAGTATTTAGAAAGGTGTTCCCTTTTATCTTTATTCAAAATTTCAAAAGACATGATTCTCCTCTTAAATGAAATCAAGACCATATAACAAATGATATCCTTTTTAAAAGATTCATCTTATTATATTTCTACCCATGCATTTTTTTTTTAACCAATAAATTTGAAGAGAATTTATCAAGGAGAATTGTAGTCATGCATTCCTTAAAAAAATAAAATAAAAAAACAAATAAATTTGAATTATTTTTATTCTATTTTCATGTTATTATAATAATAATTAAGGACTCAAAATTTTTTTTATCTACACACACATTTGTCATAAGATGGGGTTTTGGCTACACCTTGGCATGGAAAACAATTTTTTTTTTTTTTTTATGTATTTATACAAAATTTATTTTAAGAAAAAGGAATTTGGTCAAATCATCAAAATCAATTTTTGTGAAATACTTTTATTTGCATTATTTTTATGAATTAACTATTTTATAAGCATTATTTTTAGAAAATTGATTAACTATTTTCTTTAAAGTTGATATTACGTTTAACTTCATTGATTATGGATCAAGCTTATCCTTTTGCAAATTCTAAGAAGTTGGGTGACCTCTTTCTTTAATTTGATTGCTACTATCAAAAGAAAAGATCTTAAAAGACTTCTAGAAATGGGTTCAAAAAATATCAAAAGTCAAAGTAACATTAATGTTCATAACTTTTTTTCTTATGGAAAATCGATCAATAAGAGAAAATCATCGGCAGACCAAATTTGAATGAATACTATAGATGTGACTAGATCATGAATACCTTTGATAAGATTATATTCATACTATTTACTTGTCTAGGTGTAGAGTTAACTTTTGATAGTTACAATATTCTACAATTATAATTAAGTACTAAAATTATCCTTAATTTTAAATTTTATCGAAAAAATTTAAAACTAACTCAAATAAAAAAAAAAGTCAAAGAAAAAAAAAAGTGATATATTTTCCTATTCGCTTCATTCATCCACTAAAAGTGAATTCTTCAATTATGCAAATCAAATATTTCAAAAAGGATTCATCTCATTATAATTGAACCCATGCATTTTTTTAAACCAGTAAATTTGAAGAGAATTTATCAAGGAGATTGTAGTCATTCATTTCTTTTTTCATTTTTTCTTTTTAAAAAAAACTAAAAAATTTGATTTTTTTTTTATTTTATTTCCATGTTCTTATAGTAGTAGGGGCTCAAAAATTTTATCAACACATTGTATAATGCATTTATCACAAAATGGGGTTTTCGCCACACCAGGGCATGTACTAGACAGAAATTTTTTTTATATATTTATTCAGAATTAATTTTAAACAAAAAAGGGTCAAATAGTCAAAACTAATTTTTGTGAAATAATTTTATTACTATTTTCTTTAAGAATTAACTTTTCTATAAGCATCAGTTTTAGATATCCAATAACTTTTTTCTTTGAAGTTGATATTACGTTAACTTCATTGATCATGGATCAAGCTTATCCATTTGCATATTCTAAGAAATTGTGTAGCCTCCTTCAATTTGATTACTCCTCGAGGCTGTGGACCTTAAAAGACTTCAACAAATAGGTCGAAAAAAACAAAAGTAAAAGTAAATTAAAGTTCATAACTCTTTTTCTCATGGAAAACTGATCAATAAGACGAAATCATCAGCACACCAAATTTGAATGAATACTATTGATGTGATTAGATAATGAATACCTTTGATATGATTATATTCATACTATTTACTTGTCTAGGTGTAGAGTTAACTTTTGAAAGTTACAATATTCTACAATTATAATTAAGTACTAAAATTATCCTTAATTTTCAAATTTATCAAAAAATTTAAAACTAACTCAAATAAATATAAAAAGAAAAGTCAAAGAAAAAAAAAAGTGATATATTTTCTTATTGGCCTAATTCATCTATTAAAAGTGAATTTTTCAATTAGGCAAATCAAATATTTCAAAAAGGATTCATCTAATTATAATTGAACCCATGCATTTTTTTAAATCAGTAAATTTGAAGAGAATTTATCAAGGAGATTGTAGTCATTCATTTCTTTTTTCTTTTTTTCTTTTTTTAAAAAAACCAATAAAATTGAATTCTTTTTTTTTTAATTCTATTTCCATGTTCTTATAATAGTAGGGGCTCAAAAATTTTATCAACACATTGTATAATGCATTTATCACAAAATGGGGTTTTCACCACACCATGGCATGTACTAGAAAGAAATGTTTTTTATATATTTATTTGGAATTAATTTTAAACAGAAAAAGGGTCAAATAGTCAAAACTAATTTTTGTGAAATAATTTTATTACTATTTTGTTTAAGAATTAACTTTTTTATAAGCATCAGTTTTAGATATCCAATAACTTTTTTCTTTGAAGTTGATATTAAGTTAACTTCATTGATCATGGATCAAGCTTATCCTTTTGCATATCCTAAGAAATTGTGTAGCCTCCATTAATTTGATTACTCCACGAGGCTGTAGACATTAAAAGACTTCAACAAATAGGTCGAAACAAACAAAAGTAAAAGTAAATTAAAGTTCATCACTCTTTTTCTCAAAGAAAACTGATCAATAAGACGAAATCACCAGCACACCAAATTTGAATGAATACTATTGATGTGATTAGATAATGAATACCTTTGATAAGATTATATTCATACTATTTACTTGTCTAGGTGTAGAGTTAACTTTTGATAGTTACAATATTCTACAATTATAATTAAGTACTAAAATTATCCTTAATTTTAAATTTTATCAAAAATTTAAAACTAACTCAAATAAAAAATAAAAAAATAAAAAAGTCAAAGAAAAAAAAAGTGATATATTTTCTTATTCGCTTCATTCATCCACTAAAAGTGAATTTTTCAATTAGGCAAATCAAATATTTCAAAAAGGATTCATCTCATTATAATTGAACCCATGCATTTTTTTAAACCAGTAAATTTGAAGAGAATTTATCAAGGAGATTGTAGTCATTCATTTCTTTTTTCTTTTTTTCTTTTAAAAAAAAAACCAATAAATTTGATTTTTTTTTTATTCTATTTCCATGTTCTTATAATAGTAGGGGCTCAAAAATTTTATCAACACATTGTATAATGCATTTATCACAAAATGGGGTTTTCGCCACACCACGGCATGTACTAGAAAGATGTTTTTTTTTTATATATTTTTTTAGAATTAATTTTGAACAAAAAAAGGGTCAAATAGTCAAAACTAATTTTTGTGAAATAATTTTATTACTATTTTGTTTAAGAATTAACTTTTTTATAAGCATCCGTTTTAGATATCCAAAAACTTTTTTCTTTGAAGTTGATATTACGTTAAATTCATTGATCACGGATCAAGCTTATCCTTTTGCATATTCTAAGAAATTGTGTAGCCTCCTTGAATTTGATTACTCCTCGAGGCTGTGGACCTTAAAAGACTTCAACAAATAGGTCGAAAAAAACAAAAGTAAAAGTAAATTAAAGTTCATCACTCTTTTTCTCAAAGAAAACTGATCAATAAGACGAAATCACCAGCACACCAAATTTGAATGAATACCTTTGATAAGATTATATTCATACTATTTACTTGTCTAGGTGTAGAGTTAACTTTTGATAGTTACAATATTCTACAATTATAATTAAGTACTAAAATTATCCTTAATTTTAAATTTTATCAAAAAATTTAAAACTAACTCAAATAAATAAATAAAAAAAAGTCAAAGAAAAAAAAAAGTGATATATTTTCTTATTCGCTTCATTCATCCACTAAAAGTGAATTTTTCAATTAGGCAAATCAAATATTTCAAAAAGGATTCATCTCATTATAATTGAACCCATGCATTTTTTTAAACAAGTAAATTTGAAGAGAATTTATCAAGGAGATTGTAGTCATTCATTTCCTTTTTCTTTTTTTCTTTTTAAAAAAAAACCAATAAATTTGATTTTTTTTTTTTTTTTATTCTATTTCCATGTTCTTATAAGAGTAGGGGCTCAAAAATTTTATCAACACATTGTATAATGCATTTATCACAAAATGGGGTTTCCGCCACACCACGGCATGTACTAGAAAGAATTTTTTTTTATATATATTTTTCTAGAATTAATTTTGAACAAAAAAAAGGTCAAATAGTCAAAACTAATTTTTGTGAAATAATTTTATTACTATTTTGTTTGAGAATTAACTTTTTTATAAGCATCAGTTTTAGATATCCAATAACTTTTTTCTTTGAAGTTGATATTAAGTTAACTTCATTGATCATGGATCAAGCTTATCCTTTTGCATATCCTAAGAAATTGTGTGGCCTCCATTAATTTGATTACTCCACGAGGCTGTGGACCTTAAAAGACTTCAACAAATAGGTCGAAAAAAACAAAAGTAAAAGTAAATTAAAGTTCATAACTCTTTTTCTCATGGAAAACTGATCAATAAGACGAAATCACCAGCACACCAAATTTGAATGAATACTATTGATGTGATTAGATAATGAATACCTTTGATATGATTATATTCATACTATTTACTTGTCTAGGTGTAGAGTTAACTTTTGAAAGTTACAATATTCTACAATTATAATTAAGTACTAAAATTATCCTTAATTTTCAAATTTATCAAAAAATTTAAAACTAACTCAAATAAATAAATAAATAAAAGTCAAAGAAAAAAAAAAGTGATATATTTTCTTATTGGCCTAATTCATCTATTAAAAGTGAATTCTTCAATTAGGCAAATCAAATATTTCAAAAAGGATTCATCTCATTATAATTGAACCCATGCATTTTTTTAAATCGGTAAATTTGAAGAGAATTTATCAAGGAGATTGTAGTCATTCATTTCTTTTTTCTTTTTTTCTTTTTTTTTTAAAAAAAACCAATAAAATTGAATTTTTTTTTTTTAATTCTATTTCCATGTTCTTATAATAGTAGTGGCTCAAAAATTTTATCAACACATTGTATAATGCATTTATCACAAAATGGGGTTGTCGCCACACCATGGCATGTACTAGAAAGAAATTTTTTTTATATATTTATTTAGAATTAATTTTAAACAGAAAAAGGGTCAAATAGTCAAAACTAATTTTTGTGAAATAATTTTATTACTATTTTGTTTAAGAATTAACTTTTTTATAAGCATCAGTTTTAGATATCCAATAACTTTTTTCTTTGAAGTTGATATTAAGTTAACTTCATTGATCATGGATCAAGCTTATCCTTCTGCATATCCTAAGAAATTGTGTAGCCTCCATTAATTTGATTACTCCACGAGGCTGTAGACCTTAAAAGACTTCAACAAATAGGTCGAAAAAAACTAAAGTAAAAGTAAATTAAAGTTCATCACTCTTTTTCTCAAAGAAAACTGATCAATAAGACGAAATCACCAGCACACCAAATTTGAATGAATACTATTGATGTGATTAGATAATGAATACCTTTGATAAGATTATATTCATACTATTTACTTGTCTAGGTGTAGAGTTAACTTTTGATAGTTACAATATTCTACAATTATAATTAAGTACTAAAATTATCCTTAATTTTAAATTTTATCAAAAAATTTAAAACTAACTCAAATAAGTAAAAAAAAGTGATATATTTTCTTATTCGCTTCATTCATCCACTAAAAGTGAATTTTTCAATTAGGCAAATCAAATATTTCAAAAAGGATTCATCTCATTATAATTGAACCCATGCATTTTTTTAAACCAGTAAATTTGAAGAGAATTTATCAAGGAGATTGTAGTCATTCATTTCCTTTTTCTTTTTTTCTTTTTAAAAAAAAACCAATAAACTTGACTTTTTTTTTTTTTTAATTCTATTTCCATGTTCTTATAATAGTAAGGGCTCAAAAATTTTATCAACACATTGTATAATGCATTTATCGCAAAATGGGGTTTTCGCCACACCACGGCATGTACTAGAAAGAATTTTTTTTTTTTATATATATATTTTTAGAATTAATTTTGAACAAAAAAAGGGTCAAATAGTCAAAACTGATTTTTGTGAAATAATTTTATTACTATTTCGTTTAAGAATTAACTTTTTTATAAGCATCCGTTTTAGATATCCAATAACTTTTTTCTTTGAAGTTGATATTACGTTAACTTCATTGATCATGGATCAAGCTTATCCTTTTGCATATTCTAAGAAATTGTGTAGCCTCCTTTAATTTGATTACTCCTCGAGGCTGTGGACCTTAAAAGACTTCAACAAATAGGTCGACAAAAACAAAAGTAAAAGTAAATTAAAGTTCATAACTCTTTTTCTCAAAGAAAACTGATCAATAAGACGAAATCACCAGCACACCAAATTTGAATGAATACTATTGATGTGATTAGATAATGAATACCTTTGATAAGATTATATTCATACTATTTACTTGTCTAGGTGTAGAGTTAACTTTTGATAGTTACAATATACTACAATTATAATTAAGTACTAAAATTATCCTTAATTTTAAATTTTATCAAAAAATTTAAAACTAACTCAAATAAATAAATAAATAAAAAGTCAAAGAAAAAAAAAAGTGATATATTTTCTTATTCGCTTCATTCATCCACTAAAAGTGAATTTTTCAATTAGGCAAATCAAATATTTCAAAAAGGATTCATCTCATTATAATTGAACCCATGCATTTTTTTAAACCAGTAAATTTGAAGAGAATTTATCAAGGAGATTGTAGTCATTCATTTCTTTTTTCTTTTTTTCTTTTTAAAAAAAAACCAATAAATTTGACTTTTTTTTTTTATTCTATTTCCATGTTCTTATAATAGTAGGGGCTCAAAAATTTTATCAACACATTGTATAATGCATTTATCGCAAAATGGGGTTTTCGCCACACCACGGCATGTACTAGAAAGAATTTTTTTTTTTATATATATATTTTTAGAATTAATTTTGAACAAAAAAAGGGTCAAATAGTCAAAACTGATTTTTGTGAAATAATTTTATTACTATTTCGTTTAAGAATTAACTTTTTTATAAGCATCCGTTTTAGATATCCAATAACTTTTTTCTTTGAAGTTGATATTACGTTAACTTCATTGATCATGGATCAAGCTTATCCTTTTGCATATTCTAAGAAATTGTGTAGCCTCCTTTAATTTGATTACTCCTCGAGGCTGTGGACCTTAAAAGACTTCAACAAATAGGTCGACAAAAACAAAAGTAAAAGTAAATTAAAGTTCATCACTCTTTTTCTCAAAGAAAACTGATCAATAAGACGAAATCACTAGCACACCAAATTTGAATGAATACTATTGATTTGATTAGATAATGAATACCTTTGATAAGATTATATTCATACTATTTACTTGTCTAAGTGTAGAGTTAACTTTTGATAGTTACAATATTCTACAATTATAATTAAGTACTAAAATTATCCTTAATTTTAAATTTTATCAAAAAATTTAAAACTAACTCAAATAAATAAATAAATAAAAAGTCAAAGAAAAAAAAAAGTGATATATTTTCTTATTCGCTTCATTCATCCACTAAAAGTGAATTCTTCAATTAGGCAAATCAAATATTTCAAAAAGGATTCATCTCATTATAATTGAACCCATGCATTTTTTTAAACCAGTAAATTTGAAGAGAATTTATCAAGGAGATTGTAGTCATTCATTTCCTTTTTCTTTTTTTCTTTTTAAAAAAAAACCAATAAACTTGACTTTTTTTTTTTTTTTAATTCTATTTCCATGTTCTTATAATAGTAAGGGCTCAAAAATTTTATCAACACATTGTATAATGCATTTATCGCAAAATGGGGTTTTCTCCACACCACGGCATGTACTAGAAAGAATTTTTTTTTATATATATATATTTTTAGAATTAATTTTGAACAAAAAAAGGGTCAAATAGTCAAAACTGATTTTTGTGAAATAATTTTATTACTATTTCGTTTAAGAATTAACTTTTTTATAAGCATCCGTTTTAGATATCCAATAACTTTTTTCTTTGAAGTTGATATTACGTTAACTTCATTGATCATGGATCAAGCTTATCCTTTTGCATATTCTAAGAAATTGTGTAGCCTCCTTTAATTTGATTACTCCTCGAGGCTGTGGACCTTAAAAGACTTCAACAAATAGGTCGACAAAAACAAAAGTAAAAGTAAATTAAAGTTCATAACTCTTTTTCTCAAAGAAAACTGATCAATAAGACGAAATCACCAGCACACCAAATTTGAATGAATACTATTGATGTGATTAGATAATGAATACCTTTGATAAGATTATATTCATACTATTTACTTGTCTAGGTGTAGAGTTAACTTTTGATAGTTACAATATACTACAATTATAATTAGGTACTAAAATTATCCTTAATTTTAAATTTTATCAAAAAATTTAAAACTAACTCAAATAAATAAATAAATAAAAAGTCAAAGAAAAAAAAAAGTGATATATTTTCTTATTCGCTTCATTCATCCACTAAAAGTGAATTTTTCAATTAGGCAAATCAAATATTTCAAAAAGGATTCATCTCATTATAATTGAACCCATGCATTTTTTTAAACCAGTAAATTTGAAGAGAATTTATCAAGGAGATTGTAGTCATTCATTTCTTTTTTCTTTTTTTCTTTTTAAAAAAAAACCAATAAATTTGACTTTTTTTTTTTATTCTATTTCCATGTTCTTATAATAGTAGGGGCTCAAAAATTTTATCAACACATTGTATAATGCATTTATCGCAAAATGGGGTTTTCGCTACACCACGGCATGTACTAGAAAGAATTTTTTTTTTTTATATATATATTTTTAGAATTAATTTTGAACAAAAAAAGGGTCAAATAGTCAAAACTGATTTTTGTGAAATAATTTTATTACTATTTCGTTTAAGAATTAACTTTTTTATAAGCATCCGTTTTAGATATCCAATAACTTTTTTCTTTGAAGTTGATATTACGTTAACTTCATTGATCATGGATCAAGCTTATCCTTTTGCATATTCTAAGAAATTGTGTAGCCTCCTTTAATTTGATTACTCCTCGAGGCTGTGGACCTTAAAAGACTTCAACAAATAGGTCGACAAAAACAAAAGTAAAAGTAAATTAAAGTTCATCACTCTTTTTCTCAAAGAAAACTGATCAATAAGACGAAATCACTAGCACACCAAATTTGAATGAATACTATTGATTTGATTAGATAATGAATACCTTTGATAAGATTATATTCATACTATTTACTTGTCTAAGTGTAGAGTTAACTTTTGATAGTTACAATATTCTACAATTATAATTAAGTACTAAAATTATCCTTAATTTTAAATTTTATCAAAAAATTTAAAACTAACTCAAATAAATAAATAAATAAAAAGTCAAAGAAAAAAAAAAGTGATATATTTTCTTATTCGCTTCATTCATCCACTAAAAGTGAATTCTTCAATTAGGCAAATCAAATATTTCAAAAAGGATTCATCTCATTATAATTGAACCCATGCATTTTTTTAAACCAGTAAATTTGAAGAGAATTTATCAAGGAGATTGTAGTCATTCATTTCCTTTTTCTTTTTTTCTTTTTAAAAAAAAACCAATAAACTTGACTTTTTTTTTTTTTAATTCTATTTCCATGTTCTTATAATAGTAAGGGCTCAAAAATTTTATCAACACATTGTATAATGCATTTATCGCAAAATGGGGTTTTCGCCACACCACGGCATGTACTAGAAAGAATTTTTTTTTTTATATATATATTTTTAGAATTAATTTTGAACAAAAAAAGGGTCAAATAGTCAAAACTGATTTTTGTGAAATAATTTTATTACTATTTCGTTTAAGAATTAACTTTTTTATAAGCATCCGTTTTAGATATCCAATAACTTTTTTCTTTGAAGTTGATATTACGTTAACTTCATTGATCATGGATCAAGCTTATCCTTTTGCATATTCTAAGAAATTGTGTAGCCTCCTTTAATTTGATTACTCCTCGAGGCTGTGGACCTTAAAAGACTTCAACAAATAGGTCGACAAAAACAAAAGTAAAAGTAAATTAAAGTTCATAACTCTTTTTCTCAAAGAAAACTGATCAATAAGACGAAATCACCAGCACACCAAATTTGAATGAATACTATTGATGTGATTAGATAATGAATACCTTTGATAAGATTATATTCATACTATTTACTTGTCTAGGTGTAGAGTTAACTTTTGATAGTTACAATATACTACAATTATAATTAAGTACTAAAATTATCCTTAATTTTAAATTTTATCAAAAAATTTAAAACTAACTCAAATAAATAAATAAATAAAAAGTCAAAGAAAAAAAAAAGTGATATATTTTCTTATTCGCTTCATTCATCCACTAAAAGTGAATTCTTCAATTAGGCAAATCAAATATTTCAAAAAGGATTCATCTCATTATAATTGAACCCATGCATTTTTTTAAACCAGTAAATTTGAAGAGAATTTATCAAGGAGATTGTAGTCATTCATTTCCTTTTTCTTTTTTTCTTTTTAAAAAAAAACCAATAAACTTGACTTTTTTTTTTTTTAATTCTATTTCCATGTTCTTATAATAGTAAGGGCTCAAAAATTTTATCAACACATTGTATAATGCATTTATCGCAAAATGGGGTTTTCGCCACACCACGGCATGTACTAGAAAGAATTTTTTTTTTTATATATATATTTTTAGAATTAATTTTGAACAAAAAAAGGGTCAAATAGTCAAAACTGATTTTTGTGAAATAATTTTATTACTATTTCGTTTAAGAATTAACTTTTTTATAAGCATCCGTTTTAGATATCCAATAACTTTTTTCTTTGAAGTTGATATTACGTTAACTTCATTGATCATGGATCAAGCTTATCCTTTTGCATATTCTAAGAAATTGTGTAGCCTCCTTTAATTTGATTACTCCTCGAGGCTGTGGACCTTAAAAGACTTCAACAAATAGGTCGACAAAAACAAAAGTAAAAGTAAATTAAAGTTCATAACTCTTTTTCTCAAAGAAAACTGATCAATAAGACGAAATCACCAGCACACCAAATTTGAATGAATACTATTGATGTGATTAGATAATGAATACCTTTGATAAGATTATATTCATACTATTTACTTGTCTAGGTGTAGAGTTAACTTTTGATAGTTACAATATACTACAATTATAATTAAGTACTAAAATTATCCTTAATTTTAAATTTTATCAAAAAATTTAAAACTAACTCAAATAAATAAATAAATAAAAAGTCAAAGAAAAAAAAAAGTGATATATTTTCTTATTCGCTTCATTCATCCACTAAAAGTGAATTTTTCAATTAGGCAAATCAAATATTTCAAAAAGGATTCATCTCATTATAATTGAACCCATGCATTTTTTTAAACCAGTAAATTTGAAGAGAATTTATCAAGGAGATTGTAGTCATTCATTTCTTTTTTCTTTTTTTCTTTTTAAAAAAAAACCAATAAATTTGACTTTTTTTTTTTATTCTATTTCCATGTTCTTATAATAGTAGGGGCTCAAAAATTTTATCAACACATTGTATAATGCATTTATCGCAAAATGGGGTTTTCGCCACACCACGGCATGTACTAGAAAGAATTTTTTTTTATATATATATATTTTTAGAATTAATTTTGAACAAAAAAAGGGTCAAATAGTCAAAACTGATTTTTGTGAAATAATTTTATTACTATTTCGTTTAAGAATTAACTTTTTTATAAGCATCCGTTTTAGATATCCAATAACTTTTTTCTTTGAAGTTGATATTACGTTAACTTCATTGATCATGGATCAAGCTTATCCTTTTGCATATTCTAAGAAATTGTGTAGCCTCCTTTAATTTGATTACTCCTCGAGGCTGTGGACCTTAAAAGACTTCAACAAATAGGTCGACAAAAACAAAAGTAAAAGTAAATTAAAGTTCATAACTCTTTTTCTCAAAGAAAACTGATCAATAAGACGAAATCACCAGCACACCAAATTTGAATGAATACTATTGATGTGATTAGATAATGAATACCTTTGATAAGATTATATTCATACTATTTACTTGTCTAGGTGTAGAGTTAACTTTTGATAGTTACAATATACTACAATTATAATTAAGTACTAAAATTATCCTTAATTTTAAATTTATCAAAAAATTTAAAACTAACTCAAATAAATAAATAAATAAAAAGTCAAAGAAAAAAAAAAGTGATATATTTTCTTATTCGCTTCATTCATCCACTAAAAGTGAATTTTTCAATTAGGCAAATCAAATATTTCAAAAAGGATTCATCTCATTATAATTGAACCCATGCATTTTTTTAAACCAGTAAATTTGAAGAGAATTTATCAAGGAGATTGTAGTCATTCATTTCTTTTTTCTTTTTTTCTTTTTAAAAAAAAACCAATAAATTTGACTTTTTTTTTTTATTCTATTTCCATGTTCTTATAATAGTAGGGGCTCAAAAATTTTATCAACACATTGTATAATGCATTTATCGCAAAATGGGGTTTTCGCCACACCACGGCATGTACTAGAAAGAATTTTTTTTTATATATATTTTTTTAGAATTAATTTTGAACAAAAAAAGGGTCAAATAGTCAAAACTAATTTTTGTGAAATAATTTTATTACTATTTCGTTTAAGAATTAACTTTTTTATAAGCATCCGTTTTAGATATCCAATAACTTTTTTCTTTGAAGTTGATATTACGTTAACTTCATTGATCATGGATCAAGCTTATCCTTTTGCATATTCTAAGAAATTGTGTAGCCTCCTTTAATTTGATTACTCCTCGAGGTTGTGGACATTAAAAGACTTCAACAAATAGGTCGAAAAAAGCAAAAGTAAAAGTAAATTAAAGTTCATAACTCTTTTTCTCACGGAAAACTGATCAATAAGACGGAATCACCAGCACACCAAATTTGAATGAATACTAGTGATGTGATTAGATAATGAATACCTTTGATAAGATTATATTCATACTATTTACTTGTCTAGGTGTAGAGTTAACTTTTGATAGTTAAAATATTCTACAATTATAATGAAGTACTAAAATTATCCTTAATTTTAAATTTTATCAAAAAATTTAAAACTAACTCAAATAAATAAATAGTCAAAGAAACATAAAAGTGATATATTTTCTTATTGGCCTAATTCATCTATTAAAAGTGAATTCTTCAATTAGGCAAATCAAATATTTCAAAAAGGATTCATCTCATTATAATTGAACCCATACATTTTTTTAAATCAGTAAATTTGGAGAGAATTTATCAAGGAGATTGTAGTCATTCATTTTTTTTTTCTTTTTTTCTTTTTTTTTAAAAAAAAACCAATAAATTTGATTTTTTTTTTTTTTTAATTCTATTTCCATGTTCTTATAATAGTAGTGGCTCAAAACTTTTATCAACACATTGTATAATGCATTTATCACAAAATGGGGTTTTCACCACACCATGGCATGTACTAGAAAGAAATGTTTTTTATATATTTATTTAGAATTAATTTTAAACAGAAAAAGGGTCAAATAGTCAAAACTAATTTTTGTGAAATAATTTTATTACTATTTTGTTTAAGAATTAACTTTTTTATAAGCATCAGTTTTAGATATCCAATAACTTTTTTCTTTGAAGTTGATATTAAGTTAACTTCATTGATCATGGATCAAGCTTATCCTTCTGCATATCCTAAGAAATTGTGTAGCCTCCATTAATTTGATTACTCCACGAGGCTGTAGACCTTAAAAGACTTCAACAAATAGGTCGAAAAAAACTAAAGTAAAAGTAAATTAAAGTTCATCACTCTTTTTCTCAAAGAAAACTGATCAATAAGACGAAATCACCAGCACACCAAATTTGAATGAATACTATTGATGTGATTAGATAATGAATACCTTTGATAAGATTATATTCATACTATTTACTTGTCTAGGTGTAGAGTTAACTTTTGATAGTTACAATATTCTACAATTATAATTAAGTACTAAAATTATCCTTAATTTTAAATTTTATCAAAAAATTTAAAACTAACTCAAATAAGTAAAAAAAAGTGATATATTTTCTTATTCGCTTCATTCATCCACTAAAAGTGAATTTTTCAATTAGGCAAATCAAATATTTCAAAAAGGATTCATCTCATTATAATTGAACCCATGCATTTTTTTAAACCAGTAAATTTGAAGAGAATTTATCAAAGAGATTGTAGTCATTCATTTCTTTTTTCTTTTTTTCTTTTTAAAAAAAAACCAATAAATTTGATTTTTTTTTTTATTCTATTTCCATGTTCTTATAATAGTAGGGGCTCAAAAATTTTATCAACACATTGTATAATGCATTTATCACAAAATGGGGTTTTCGCCACACCACGACATGTACTAGAAAGATGTTTTTTTTTTATATATTTTTTTAGAATTAATTTTGAACAAAAAAAGGGTCAAATAGTCAAAACTAATTTTTGTGAAATAATTTTATTACTATTTTGTTTAAGAATTAACTTTTTTATAAGCATCCGTTTTAGATATCCAAAAACTTTTTTCTTTGAAGTTGATATTACGTTAACTTCATTGATCATGGATCAAGCTTATCCTTTTGCATATTCTAAGAAATTGTGTAGCCTCCTTGAATTTGATTACTCCTCGAGGCTGTGGACCTTAAAAGACTTCAACAAATAGGTCGAAAAAAACAAAAGTAAAAGTAAATTAAAGTTCATCACTCTTTTTCTCAAAGAAAACTGATCAATAAGACGAAATCACTAGCACACCAAATTTGAATGAATACTATTGATTTAATTAGATAATGAATACCTTTGATAAGATTATATTCATACTATTTACTTGTCTAAGTGTAGAGTTAACTTTTGATAGTTACAATATTCTACAATTATAATTAAGTACTAAAATTATCCTTAATTTTAAATTTTATCAAAAAATTTAAAACTAACTCAAATAAAAAAAAAAAAGTCAAAGAAAAAAAAAAGTGATATATTTTCTTATTCACTTCATTCATCCACTAAAAGTGAATTCTTCAATTAGGCAAATCAAATATTTCAAAAAGGATTCATCTCATTATAATTGAACCCATGCATTTTTTTAAACCAGTAAATTTGAAGAGAATTTATCAAGGAGATTGTAGTCATTCATTTTTTTTTTTTTTTTTTGAAAAAAAAACCAATAAATTTGATTTTTTTTTTTATTCTATTTCCATGTTCTTATAATAGTAGGGGCTCAAAAATTTATCAACACATTGTATAATGCATTTATCACAAAATGGGGTTGTCGCCACACCATGGCATGTACTAGAAAGAAATTTTTTTTATATATTTATTTAGAATTAATTTTAAACAAAAAAGGGTCAAATAGTCAAAACTAATTTTTGTGAAATAATTTTATTACTATTTTGTTTAAGAATTAAATTTTTTATAAGCATCAGTTTTAGATATCCAATAACTTTTTTCATTGAAGTTGATATTACGTTAACTTCATTGATCATGGATCAAGCTTATCCTTTTGCATATTCTAAGAAATTGTGTAGCCTCCTTTAATTTGATTACTCCTCGAGGCTGTGGACCTTAAAAGACTTCAACAAATAGGTCGAAAAAAACAAAAGTAAAAGTAAATTAAAGTTCATAACTCTTTTTCTCATGGAAAACTAATCAATAAGACGAAATCACCAGCACACCAAATTTGAATGAATACTATTGATGTGATTAGATAGTGAATACCTTTGATAAGATTATATTCATACTATTTACTTGTCTAGGTGTAGAGTTAAAGACTTTTTATGGTTATAATATTCTCCACTTATAATTAAGTACTAAAATTCTCCTTAATTTAAATTTTATCAAATGCCACCTATTATTTGAATTCCTTTTACTAAGTTATAATTCTTGTATCATATATTGAAATTGCAAAATCTATTAATTTTTTAACAAAATTAATACTTCTTAGAAAAAATTATATCATCACAAAAAAAATTACAAGAATAAATGATTCAATGCCAAGTTTCAAATATTTATTTATGCTTCGTTAAGCCAACCTAGGAAGCAACCATACAATGAAAGTGCCAAGTTTCAATTATCACACCGCTATTAATTAAAATAGCATTAGAGGACAAATTGATAATTCAACTTCAAAATCAAATTAATAAGCCACCATGAGTACTACAACATTACATCTTACATTTTAATTTTTATCTTGTGAAAACTATGTTTGTTTTTTTAGATTTTTTCATTTGAAATTAATTTGAAAAGGAGGAAAATTCAAAATGAATAATCTTCAAGTAACTACGAATATGAAATGAAGATTGCTTCAATTTAATTTATAATTAAAATAACACTTCCAACTATTTAAAATATTTTATTTATCAAAAAATTAAAATATATATATATATGTATATAACTTATTAGAAAGCAATTATGAGAAAGTTAAAACTATTTTCTAATATATAGAAGGACAATTCTTCAAAAAAATAAAAAAATTAAGTGCTAAAAATATAGTAAATCATTTAAAATATTCTAAGACTATATGTTGGTAAATGTTTCTTCCACACTTACTCTTCTTAATAATAAACATTACTAATTTAATGTAGTTTTATATTATATAATAGTAACCAACTCATGAAGTCTTATGATTTATACAAGTGACATGTCACAAAATTTTTGTAACTAAAAAATAAAATTTTACAAAAAAAAAAAAAAAAAAAGATTAAATTAAATCAAATCAAATCAAAGTTAAAAAAAAATAAAAGTGATATATTTTCTTATTGGTAGAATTCGTCCATTAAAAATGAATTGTATGCCAAGACCAAAGAATTAAATTTGTTCGATTAGGCAAATGAAATATTTCAAAAGGCATCCTTCACCTCTTAAATGAAGTCAAGGTCACATAACAAAGGGATATCATTTTTAAGGTATTCATCTCATTATAATTGTACCCATGCCTTTTTTTAAAACCAATAAATTTGAAGAGAATTTATTAAAGATATTGTAATCATGCATTTCTTTTTTTAAAATAAAATAAAACTAATAAATTTGAATTTTTTTAATTCTATTTTCATGTTTTTATAATAACTTCATTGACAATAGATCAAGCTTATCCTTTTACATATTCTAAGAAGTTGTGTGACATCTTTTTTTAATTTGATTATTCTTCTCAAGCAAGTAGATCTTAATAAAAACCTTTTAAAAATGGATCCCTAAAAAAATATCAAAAAAATAATATTCATAACTTTTTTTCTTGTGAAAAACTGATTAATAAGAGGAAATTAAGGGTAATCTAACTTGTATGGATATTTTTAATGTGATTAGCCAATGAATACTTTTGATTTGATTAAATTCATATTAGTTACTTGTTTAACTATAGAATTAAATATATATTAAAAAAAAGTTAAAAGATGTCTTCAATAAAGAAAAAATATATTTATGAAAAATATAAGTGTAAATGACACATGAAATCGCATAATTTTTTTAAAAACTAGTAAAATAAATAGTACGAAGATTATTTAAAATTATTCTAAATAATATTAATTACGAGCAAGGTCTCAATAGTGAATTAATTGTTGTCAAAATATTATAGTTTGAAAATTGGAAATTGCTTCATGGCTTCCAATTCAAGGAGCAGGGTTAGTTTGGAGAGGTGGGCTCGAAGGTTGCAATAAATATGGGCTGGGGGTGGTATTCTCGTTTTCGTATTAGCATTAATAGGTGATTAAGAAAGTACAAGAGATGGCTGTTGGCAAGGCATTCCTCATCATTTGCGTCGTATTAATCATTCTGCCTGAGATGTTGGTGATATGTAACTGCGGAAGAGCATTCACAAGCGGTCCCTCCTCTGGCATTGTAAGTTTGTTTATGCTATTCAATAAAGGAGGAATCATGTTACCATACGCCAATCCCCAAAGATTTGAGGTTTTTGATTTTTATTTTTGACTTTTCAATTTAAGTGCAACATGAAAATACAATAATTCTAATTTTTTAACATAATTACCCACCCGCCTCTCCCACTGCACCAAAATCTGCTGTCACCTTGCCGGCGTCATCATCGACGGCCGCACAGCGATTTTCCCCCTCTCTCGTTTCTCTCTATTTCTCTCTCTTCCTCTCTTTTTCCTTCCCTTTCTCGACATCACCACACTGCCACTACTGTCAGCACCATCACTAGTGCATGGCCGGCTGCTGCTCACAATCCCCTTCGGTCGGCAACCTCCCTCTCTCTCTCTCCCTTCCCCCCCCTCTTTTTTTCTCTTTCCTTCCCTTTCCACATCACCACCGCTACCACTGCCAACGACCCACTGCTGCTGCCGCCTCTCACGGGCAGCGACTGGGCCGCACTAGTCGCCACCGGTGAGAGGTGGCAGCAGCCGTGGGTCGCTGGCAGTGGTGGCGGTGGTGATGTGGAAAGAGAAGGAAAGAGAAAGAAATAGGGAAAGGAAAAAGGGGAGAGGGTGAGGTTGCCTGCCGGTGAGAGCTGTGAGCTGCGGCAGGTGATGACGCCCACAATGTGCAGCTCGGTTTTGCCGTCGATGAGAGGCGAGCAGTGGGTCGCTGGTAGTGGTGGCGGTAGTGATGTGAAAAGGGAAGGACAGAGAGTGAAAGAGGGAAAAGAAAGGGAGAGAAGGGGAGATTGGCGACCGGAGAGAGGTGTGAGTGGCGGCCGCTGATGATGCCGACAAAGTGCCGGCCAGTTTCAGTGGGGAGGGAGGGAGAGGCGGGCGGTACGAGAGAAATTTAAAAAATAAAATAAAAAAGAAAAATAGATAGGATAATTTTGGAAAATTACTCTTCGAGTGTATGAAAGGGTATTTTTTTTCTATTTGACACTTAAATTAAAAAATTAAAAATAAAGGTTCAAAAACTCAATTTTTTTGGGGTTGGTGTATGGTAACATGATTCCCCTTTCAATAAAAGCCTAACAATATTAAGCATATTAATTTTGTTATATTTATTTTTCGGCGATTGGCTTCTTAATTATTTTTATTAGTTAGGACCAAAAGCAAAACCGTGAAGGATCAGTGAGCCCAAGTCCTTCAATACCTAGTCCAGGATGCTTCCTCCCCACATCGACGGCCCAATCGGGACCTCCATCCTATTGCTACCGAGGGCCTCCTCGACATCCCTGATCAATTTGGTTCAATTGGTATCCATATATATGAAGCACTTCCTAAATTTCCGTTCTGATGTTACATATAGCTTATGGTCATCTCAATACTCGCAGGTGTTGAGAGGTAGTGGAATTTATTATTATTATTAAGATGTGTGTGCATGTTTTCTTTTATTTTTGTTTTACTAAAATAAGGACTTCGCAATGTTTTGAGGAACTACATTTGGTGATCTATTTTTGTTTTTAATTTTACATCATAGTAATAAAATTAAAAAAAGATCGATTTTTCTATTTTCAAAACTTTTTAAGCATTTTTATAATTAATTATGAAGCTGCACTAACGGCATAATCTCATTACTTTATAAAACCTCTGAGTCGACTTACAAAATGTATGAGATTTTTAGTCTTCAACTAATCAAACCAACCACGAAATTAAATCCAAAATTGTACTAGCATTAATTTCAAGATCCATATTTTAATGTAATAAGAATCATCTTTTTATCAAGAGAGATGATTGTGAACAATAAACAATATGAGAAAGAGAACTAAAGAGAGATGATTATGAGTGATAAATAGATTTTTTATTTAATTAATAACAAATTTGTCTATGATGTACTTTAATCTTTTTATGATTTAAGGTTTTATTTTAAAGAGAAAATATGTGTCATAGCAATTGAGAGGAGTGAGAGAACCTTTCACCACGGTAACTTTTCAACTTTATTTGAATAGTGGATTCTCAAGTGTTAGTAAACTATATGGACATAAGATCATATTAATTATCAAATTATGTTAAAAATATCTTATATTTTCTTTATTTTTGCTCATGTGTATGGTTTGATTAACAATTTTCAAAGGCAATTGTACTTTATGTGTCTTCCAAAGAAATCACCCACCTTCTGTCATTAAAATTAGAATTTTCATTACTATCCTCTAAGTGTTAGACCCACAACGAATTAACCTCTCTTTGCCTACCTCAATTGAATTGTGAAATAAATCAAGGCAATCTCTCTTTACAACTTTATTATTTTCTATCTCTATATCATCTTTAGTTTCATATTGCAATAACAAACATTTAAGTTGGAAACTAGTAAACAATTTCAATGTTTACCACATTGAGCATGGGTCAAACTTCTCCTTTTGCATATCCCCAACAGTCGACTTTTCTTCTTGTTGTGCCAACAAAAGTTTTATTGCAAACAATTTTAGTTCAAGACCAAAAAAATAAGACAATTCATAGAAAGGTAAATAGGATTTTAATGTGATTGAACAAACTATGTTTACATCACAGATGAGAGATAATCATTCCACTTTATCAAAGACAATACTACAGAAAATAAAAATAAATACAATCATTAGGTTCTCAAAACGTCTTATATTTCGTCACTCATTGTATTTATGCCCTAAACCATGAGCCTCTCATTCCATCAAGTATCTATCATTCCATCAAAAAACATTTTATTTGTCAAAAAAAAAAATTGAAAATATACACATAAAACTTACTAGAAAGCAATCATTAGAAAGTTAAAGTATTTTCATCCAAATCTCACAAAAAATTAAGTGATCAAAATATAGTAAATTATTTAAATAATTCTTAGACTAGAAGTTAGTAAATGTTTCTTCCAAACTTACCTTTATTAATAATAAATATTAAAATTTTAATGTTGTTTTGCATTATATAATACTTACCAACTCATGAAGTCTTATAATTTATACAAGTGACATGTCATAAAATTTTTGTGAATACAAAATTACATTTTACAAAAAAAAAAAAAAAAAAAAAAAAATCAAATCAAATCAAATTAAAGACAAAGAAAATTAAAAATGATAGATTTTCTTATGGATAGAATACAAGAATTAAATTCCTTGTAAATCAAATATTTCAAGAACAAATTGAATTATGATTATTCTTATAAATAGGGTCTCCTTTTTCAATTCAAGGACGTTTGAAAAAAGCAAAGGAATCCTAATAGTCTACTCAAGAAATTCCACAAGCCTTAATTTGAACTCTACTTAACAAAGTTAGTTGTTGAAAAAATAACTAGTGCAAAATATGTACAATTATTTCAGTATTTAGAAGGGTGTTCCCCTTTTACCTTTATTCAAAATTTCAAAAGACATTATTCTCCTCTTAAATGAAACCAAGACCATATAACAAATGATATCCTTTTTAAAAGATTCATCTTATTATATTTCTACCCATGCATTTTTTTTAACCAATAAATTTGAAGAGAATTTATTGAAGATAATTGTAGTCATGCATTTCTTAAAAAAAGAAAAAAAAAATTGAATTATTTTTATTCTATTTTCATGTTATTATGATAATAATTAAGGACTCAAAAAAAATTTATCTACACACACATTTGTCACAAGATGGGGTTTTGGTTGCACATTTTTTATGTATTTATACAAAATTTATTTTAAGAAAACGGAATTTGATCAAATCATCAAAATCAATTTTTGTGAAATACTTGTATTTGCATTCTTTTTATGAATTAATTGTTTTATGAGCATTATTTTTGGAAAATTGATTAACTATTTTATTTAAAGTTGATATTACGTTAACTCCATTGATTATGGATCAAGTTTATCCTTTTGCATCTTCTAGGAAGTTGTGTGACCTCTTTCTTTATATGTAGAAAGTTAAAAGTATTTTCTAATATATAGAAAGACAATTCTTACAAAAAAAAAAAAAATTAAGTGCTAAAAATATAGTAAATCATTTAAAATATTCTTAGATTATATGTTAGTAAATGTTTCTTCCAAACTTACCTTTTTAACAATAAATATTAAAAATTTAAGGTAGTTTTATATTATATAATGGTAACTAACTCATGAAGTCTTACTATTTATACAAGTGACACGTTGCAAAATTTTTGTAACTAAAAAATCAACTTTAACAAAAAAAATTTTAAAAATTAAAAATTAAATCAAATCAAATAAAAGTCAAAGAAAAATAGAAGTGACATATTTTCTTATTGGCATAATTCATCCATTAAAAGTGAATTCTTCAATTAGGCAAATCAAATATTTTAAAAAGGATTCATCTCATTATAATTGTACCTATGTATTTTTTTAAACCAGTAAATTTGAAGAGAATTTATCAAGGATATTGTAGTCATTCATTTCTTTTTCTTTTTTTTTTTTTTTTTAAAAAAAAAAACCAATAAATTTGATTTTTTTTTTTAAATTCTATTTCCATGTTCTTATAATAGTAGGGGCTCAAAAAATTTATCAACACATTGTATAATGCATTTATCACAAAATGGGGTTTTCGTCACACCATGGCATAGTACTAGAAATAATTTTTTTATATATTTATGTAGAATTAATTTTAAACAAAAAAAATGGTCAAATGGTCAGAACTAATTTTTGTGAAATAATTTTATTATTTTTTTTTAAGAATTAACTTTTTTATAAGCATCATTTTTAGATAACCAATAACTTTTTTCTTTGAAGTTGATATTACCTTAACTTTATTGATCATGGATCAAACTTATCCTTTTGCATATTCTAAGAAATTGTGTGGCCTCCTTTAATTTGATTATTCCTCAAGTGTGTAGACCTTAAAAGACTTCAACAAATAGGTCCAAAAAAACAAAACTAAAAGTAAATTAAAGTTCATAACTTTTTTTCTCATGGAAAACTGATCAACAAGACGAAATCACCAGCACACCAAACTTGAATGAATACTATTAATGTGATTATATAATAAATATCTTTGATAAGATTATATTCATACTATTTACTTGTCTAGGTGTAGAGTTAAAGACTTTTGATAGTTATAATATTCTGCACTTATAATTAAGTACTAAAGTTCTCCTTAATTTAAATTTTAACAATGCCACCTATTATTTGAATCCCTTTTACTAAGTTATAATTCTTGTATCATACATTGAAATTGCAAAATCTATTAATTTTTTAACAAAATTAACACTTCTTAAAAAAAATTATATCATCACAAAAAACTTAAAAGAATAAATGATTCAATGCCAAGTTTCAAATATTTATTTATGCTTCGTTAAGCCAACCTAGGAAGCAACCATACAATGAAAGCACCAAGTTCCAATTATCACACCACTATTAATTAAAATAGCATTGAGGACAAATTGATAATTCAACTTCAAAATCAAATTAATAAGCCACCATGAGTACTACAATATTACATCTTACATTTTAATTTTTATCTTGTGAAAACTATGTTCGTTTTTGTAGATTTTTTTATTTGAAATTAATTGGAAGTGGAGGAAATTTCAAAAAGAATAATCTTCAAGTAACTATGAATATGAAATGAAGGCTTCAATTTAATTTATAACTAAAATAACACTTCCAACTATTTAAAATATTTTATTTATCAAAGAATTAAAATATATATATGACTTACTAGAAAGAAATTATGAGAAAGTTAAAAGTATTTTCTAATATATAGAAGGATAATTCTTAAAAAAAATTAAGTGCTAAAAATATAGTAAATCATTTAAAATATTCTAAGACTATATGTTAGTAAATGTTTCTTCCAAACTTACTCTTTTTAATAAAAAAACATTAAAAATTCAATGTAGTTTTATATTATATAATAGTAACGAACTCATGAAGTCTTATGATTTGTACAAGTGACATGTCACAAAATTTTTGTAACTAAAAAATAAAATTTTACAAAAAACAAATTTAAATTAAATCAAATCAAATCAAATAAAAGTTAAAGAAAAATAAAAGTGATATATTTTCTTATTGGCATAATTCATCCATTAAAAATGAATTGTATGCCAAGACCAAAGAATTAAATTCCTTCAATTAGGCAAATCAAATATTTCAAAAGGCATCATTCACTTCTTAAATGAAATCAAGGTCATATAACAAAGGATATCATTTTTAAAGGATTCATCTCATTATAATTGTACCCATGCATTTTTTTAAAACCAATAAATTTGAAGAGAAATTATCAAGGAGATTGTAATCATGCATTTCTTTTATTTTTTTCTTTTTCTTTAAAAAAAAAACTAATAAATTTGAATTTTTTATTTATTCTATTTTCATGTTCTTATAATATCAAAGACTTTAAAAATTTTATCAACACATCGTATAACGCATTTATCACAAAATGGGGTTTTGGTCACACCATGGCACAATACTAGAAACATTTTTTCTCATGTATTTATACAAAATTAATTTTAAACAAAAAATGGTCAAATAGTCGAAACTAATTTTTGTGAAATACTTTTATTTGCTTTTTTATTTTTATTTTATGAATTAACTCTTTTATAAACATTATTTTTAGATAACCAATAACTCTTTACTTTAAAGTTGATATTACGTTAACTACATTGACCATGGATCAAGCTTTTCCTTTTACATATTCTAAGAAATTGTGCAGCCTCCTTTAATTTGATTGCTCTTCTCAAGCGTGTGGACTTTAAAAGACTTCTCAAAAAAACAAAAGTCAAAGTAAATTTTCATAATTTTTACATATTCTAAGAAGTTGTGTGACCTCCTTCTTTAATTTGATTGCTCTTCTTAAGCATGTGGATCTTGAAAAACTTCTCAAAAAAAGAAAAGTCAATGTAAATTTTCATAACTTTTTTTCTCATGAGAAACTGATCAATAAAAAAAAATCACCAGCACACCAAACTTGAATATAATACTATTGATGTGATTAGATAATGAATAACTTTGATAAAATTATATTCATACTAATTGTTTGTCTAGGTGTAGAGTTAATGACTTTTGATAGTTATAATATTTTGCACTTATAATTAAGTACTAAAGTTCTCCTTAATTTTAAATTTTATCAAATGTTACCTATTATTTGAATCCCTTTTATTAAGTTACCGTTCTTCTATCATATATTGAAATTGAAAAATCTATTAATTTTTTAACAAAATTAATACTTCTTAAAAAAAAATATATCATAAAAAAAAAATTATAAATAACTCAATGCCAAGTTCCAAATATTTATTTATACTTCATTAAGCGAACCTAGGAAGCAACGATACAATGAAAGCACCAAGTTCCAATTATCAGACCACTATTAATTAAAATAGCATTAGAGGACAAATTTGATAATTCAACTTCAAAATCAAAGTAATAAAACCCCGTGTGTAATACTTACATTTTAATTTTTTGTGTAATACAACATGACATCTTACATTTTAATTTTTATTTCATGGAAACTATGTTCATTTTTATAGATTTTTTTATTTAAAATTAATAGAAAAATGAGGAAAATTCAAAAAGAATAATCTTCAAGTAACTATAAATATAAAATGAAGATTGCTTCAATTTAATTTATAACTAAAATAACACTTCTTACTATTTAAAAATGTTCTATTTATATATATATATAAAAAAAAAACTTACTAGAAAGTAATTATGAGAAAGTTAAAAGTATTTTCTAATATATAGAAGGATAATTCTTACAAAAAAAATTAAGCACTAAAAATATATTAAAGCATTTAAATAATTCTTAGACTAGAAGTTAGTAGTGTTTATTCCAAATTAACTTACCTTCCTTAAGAAAGCACAAGAGATGGCTGCTGGTAAGGTATTTCTCATCATCTGCGTCATATTATGCTTTCTGCCTGAGGTGTTGGTTGTGTGTAATTGCCAAAGGTTCACCGGAATTTATCCCAGTCCAGAGGTAAGTTTGTTTATGCTATTAAATAAAAGCCTAACAATATTAGCATATTAATTTTTTGATATTTATATTCCGGTGGCTTTCTGGCTTGTTATTTTGATTAGAGCAAAGCCTACGGATCAGTGAACCCAAATCCTTCAAGGCCTGGTCATGGATGCCTCCTCCAAGCCGGTACTCGATGCCGAGGGCCTCCGCGACATCCCTGATCAATTTGGTTCATCTGGTATCCATATGAAGCACTCCCTAAATTTCTGTTCTGATGTTACATATATATCTTGGTCATCTCAATACTTGCAAGTGTTGAGGGGGCAATGGAATTTATTATTATTATTATTATTATTATTATTATTATTATTATATAAGATGTGTTTTTTACTTTCTTTTTTTTTTTTTTAACTAAGATTAGGACTTCACAAATTTTTAGGAACTATGTTTGGTGATCTATTTATACTTTTAATTTTAAATCATAATAATAAAATTAAGAAAGATTGATTTTCTATTTTATAAAATTTGTTAAGTATTTTTATAATTAATTATGAAACTGCACTGTACTAACAATATATCTCGTTGCTTTATGAAACTTTTGAGTCTGCTTACAAATTGTATGGGATTTTTAGTTTTCAGCTAACCAAACCAACCATGAAATCCAAAACTGTACTAATATTAATTTGAAAACCCATATCCTAAGATGATGAGAATCATCTTATCAAAAGAAATGATTGTGAATAATAAACAACATGAGAAAGAGAACTAAAGAGAGATGATTATGATTGATAAACAATTTTTTTATTTATTGACTAACGAATTTATCCATAATATATTTTAACTTCTTATGATTTAGGATTTTATTTTAAAGATAATAAATATGTGTGATGGCAATTAAGAGAAGTGAGAGAACTTTTCACCATTATAACTTTTCAACTTCATTGGAATAGTGGATTCTTGGGTGTTGGTACATTGCATGGACATAAAGTTTACATTGATAGTCAAATCACATTAAAAATCTCTTATATTTTCTTTATTTTTTATCATGTATGTGATTTGATTAACAATTGTCAAAGACAATTGTACTTTGTCATGTGTTTTTCATATATATATATATATATGAAAAACATATATTTCAATCGTGAATAAGAATTTTCATCATCATCATCATCATCCAAGTGTTAGGCTTGAACCATTGAAACAACTAATTATCTTACCTTTGCCTACCTCAATTGAATTGTCAAGTAAATCAAGACAATATCTCTTTGCAATTTTATAAGCTTCTCCTTTTGCATATCCTAAGCAACCAACTCTTCTTCTTGTTGTGCCCATGGAAGTTTTATTGCAAACAATTTTAGTTCAAAACCAAAATGATAAAACAATTCACATAATGATACATAAAATTTTAACGTAACTCAATAAAACATGTCTACATCATAGATGAAAGATAATCATTCCACTATATTAGAGATAATATTATAGAAGACATAAATAAATATAACTGTTAAGTTTTTAAAACATCTCATATTTCTTTACTTCTTGTATTTATACCTTGAATTATAAGTCTCTTGCTCCATCAAGTATCTCCCATTCTTTTTCACATATCTATCAATCTCATATAATCATTATAAACCCATCACCATTTTATAACTTTTTTCTTTCTTGACCTAAATTATTTATAGAGATATTCTTAATGACATTTCTTATAATATAGAAAAATCTTATATTACAATAATATATAAATATCATAAATATTCTATACAATATTCTTTATAGGAGGAATCTATATTAATTAGAAATTTGAAACACTTTTCAACATTTCTTTTGCTTCTTAAATTCAAATCAAGCATGTGCACTTTACAACACTTTTGAAAATGGGGAAAAGCAAAAAAGTTAAAAGAACGATGTTCATAACTTTTTCTCATGAAAAACTAATTAGTAAGAGAAAATTACCTATGATATTATTTATCAGTCTAAGAGTGGAGTTAATGATTTCCAATAAATAAATATTAAAAAAAAAGGTTAAAAGGTGTATTTAATAAAAAAAAAAGTAAAATTTATCTATATTTTTTATTATTAAAAAAAATATAAATTTAAATGAAATATAAAGTATGTTGATAACATAAATTTTTTCAAAACTATTTGGAGAAATAATAGGAAGAATTGTTTAAAATTATTCTACTTTTTTATCACCAAATTAACCCACATACGAGGGACTGACTAGTGAATTGTAGTCAAAGATTTTAGTTAGAAAGTTGAGAATTGTGTTGTGATTTCCAAATCAAAGGGTAGGTAGGGTTAGCTTAGCAAGGTGGGATCCAATGTTGGAACGGTGTAGGCTCCAAGTATAGCTAAGACACTGAATAAATGAGGTCAGTAGGTGATTAAATCACATAGATACCATTTGTTTTTATACTTTGACTATAGTGTTACATCTATTATATGGGTAGGTTTCATTTTAATGTTGTAATGGTGTGGGCTGCAAACACAGCTAAGACACCAAATAAATGAGGGGTGGGGTTGTCAGTAGGTGATTGAGAATGATGTCACAAGCACATCTAGAAGGGGGACTCTACATGAATATAAATTGCAAAGTGTATAATTTTTTTTAACACTATTTTTTATTTAAAAATTAAAACAAAAAAGAAAAATGATGCCACAAGAAAATTAAAAACAAATAAATAATTGAGCACAAAGTTCCAAATATTTATTTCTACTTCATTAGCAAACCATCCTACGGTGAGAGCAGCACACGCCATGTTCCTTCAGTCACACCACTATTAACTAAAATAGCAACCAAAGACGAACTGATGATCGATCCAATTTTTGAAACCATCAATAAGCATTGCAACATTCCATCTTACATTTTAATTTTTATCTCTTAATCTAGTCAAAATATTCATTTTTTTATTTTATTTTGTGGATCTAATTATTTTTTGTATAAATTTTTCCAATTTTTCTACAGTTTTGGAATTATAAAAATAAATAAATAAATAAAAATTAAAATTAAAATTAAAAAACCTAAATGGATATCTCGGCCCAAACCGACATGGCCTAACAGGGCCTCGTACCTATGCTGGATTAGGTGTTCGGGCTGCTAGGCACGATTTGACATAGCCCAGTTTTAAAATTGGCCAGGCATAGCCCGACCCGTGGCTAGTTTGGACCTTTGAAATCTGTGCCATGCCGGCCCAGCTTGATCCACTCACCACCTGTAGTTGTAAATATATTTTGAATATTAAGATGGAAAACATATATTTAGATGCTTCATTTTTTTTTCTTTTATATTTAATATTTATTGTTTAATGGATTAATTTGATTTTAAATTAAATTATTCTTAAACTATTAACTTAAAATTTATTATTTGATTTTACTTTTTTAAGTAATAAATTTATTTGATAAAATTAACTTAAAATTTATTCTAAATCGTTAAATTAATATATCTATCATTTTTATTTTTAATTAATATTCATTCTCATTGATTTTAACTTAAATTTATTTTCATTAATTTTAAATAATTAATTATTTTATAAAATATCTATATGTAAAATATCATAGATACATAAGTTCACTATAAAATATTTATTATAAAAAAATGAGTAATGAATGTAAAATTATAATTTTAAAATATATTATCTATAAGCAAATGAGTAAAACGGAAATTGAAGTTAAAACTAAATTAATTATTTTGATTTAATATTTAAATTTTAAATTAAATTTAAATTATAATATTAATATATTTTATCAAACATATTAATTCAATGACTTAAATTAAATTACTAAGTTATATTAAGTTATTAAATTGATTTACGAACACCTTTGATTTAAAACGTTTTTCTTTTAAGAACAAAGTTTGACATTCATAAATGGGTTTTTGGATTTATATATATATAATATATACACAAGGGATGACTTATTGATTTATTTATTTACAGAAATATTAACTTATTTTTAGATAATCATTGCTTGAGAAAAGGACAAGGGTCCCTTTTTGCCCTCGAAAAATTTGGGTGTTATTCTTGCTTCTTGGCATTTAAAAATATGATCATGGTTTATGATTCAGTTGTGTTATGGCAGAGAATGAGACCGGAAATGGTCGAAGCAAAATGGGGGTAAGGGGCAACCACTCCAACCTGGCCCACCCAGCCACTGGCCAGTCATCTCCCTCAGGGGCAACCACCACCACTACATCTTCTAGGGCTTTTCTTCCGCGTTGCCCTCACTAATTTCTCCTAAGCCTGTTAAAATAGACCGTTTGGCACATGTTTGATGTGTTATGATTTATATATTAGGATATTTAATTAGAAGGGATCAAATAATTCCTAAATCCACAAACTACTCTCACTTTTAAAAATCAGTAAAAACAATTTTTAAGAATGAGAATTATTGTGGAAATTACGATAGAAAAGATACTTCAAACTCAATGTTTGATATTTTAAAAATAAAATATACATTTGGCATTTAAAAATAAATAAAAGATCTCTAATGTTGATCATCTTTAAACTTAGTTCACCCTGAATAGTAATTTATTTATTATTCTATCTATACATTTGCTTTAAGATTTTAATATTTTGACTCAATTTTTTTTTTTAATCACAAAATGATTGATTTATGAAGAAAAAGGAATCGGAGAAAAATGTAAGAAATGGAATATGAGTTAGAGGAAGAGTTAGTTTCATGATTATATCACATCTCCCTAATGGAATTATTAAACTTTGAAGGGATATGGATAAAATCGGGTTAAGTTACTTAAACTCTAAATTTTATCTTATCCTATTATCAATAAACAAGAGAAAACATAAATATGATTTATATAAGAGAAATTAGTATGAGAAGATGAAGAAGATAGAGAGGAATTGAATAGACTAATAACTAGTTTGGAATGAAATAAAGATTAATTTAAAAATGTTTAGCGTCTTGATGAGAAGGTTTTTAGATATAGGATGTCGGTCAAAGAGTGTTTGTGATGAAAGTGAATATGTAGCACTAAAATAAAAATTATTTTGATGGCATTCATGTTGATGTTGCAATTGAAGAGCATATTAATATTTGACCAAAACTTAAATAAAAAAGAAAAAAAGAAAAAAAAGAAAAGAAAATCTTTGTAACTTTTGAAAAATAGCAAAAATCTTTGATCTAATTAGACTTATTAATATCTTAACCTTACTCAATAATCCATCAATCATCTATATTATTTGATTAAAAATTATAATCAATAAATTCTCAATCCTTCAAGATTATATTAATTTAGTTCATTTAATTTATCAATTATATCTCAATTAAATCATTTTTTTTATAAATAAATTCCCTAAATAATAATTTAAATTCTCATGTTTAATAAATTTGAATCGCTTTTACCTAAATTGAATATTATTAGTGATATGTACCTACCAATATCAAATGGTAGGGTCATCCTATTATAATTATAATATTTGGGATGGTTCAGGGAAATATCAGTCATTTCAATTGTTATAAAACTATTTCTTATATCTTTTATATGTGCTATAAGCATATTAAAATTTTAGAGTTGATTTCAATATCTTAACCTTACCTAATCATCCATGAATAATCTATATTATTTGATCGTATATAATCATTAAATTCTCAATCCTTTGTAATTATATTAATTTAGTTCATTTACTTTGTCAATTATATGTCAATTAAATCATTTTTTTTAAAAAAAAATTCCCTAAATAATAATTTAAATTCTTATGTTTAATAAATTTGAATTGCTTTTACCTATATTAAATATTACCAGTGATATGATATTTACAAACATTAAATGGTAGGGTCACCTATTATAATCAGAAATATTTAATTAAAAGAGATGAAATAATTCCCAAATTGTAATTCTAACTTTTCCCATGAATTTTTTTTTTTTAAGTAATACATTTTTTTTTTACATAAATATCTTTTATCATTTCAAGTATTTACATGTAAGTTTTCAAATAAAAGGTTATTTTTATAAAAATAATAATAATAATAATAATGAAGACATTTTTATCAAAATAAGACATAAAAAAATGATAGAGGGTTTAATTTCAAAAATTAGGTTTCCACCTGCCCTATTAATCAAATAATCCTTATAATTATAATATTTGTAAAACTAACCTCTCTCATTTTTTAACTTGAAGTGTAACCCATTTTTGACACAAATACCCTTCACCACTTCCATTATTTACATGTGTGTTTTGAAAGAAATAGTTATTTTTACAAGAAAAGTGAGAGCATTCTTATCCAAAATGGATATTTTTAACGGTGAAAAAAGGTAGAGGGTTAAGTGAGAGCATTCTTTTTATTCAAGTAACCCTTAATAATTAGCCCAATTAGGTTCCAATTAATTAATTAGTCTAATATATAAAACAAAAGATAATTAATCATAAAATCTTGTGCAATCTTATATTTTTTACTCTTATGAGCTTAAGTGGAGACTATTAAAATCCATAGGAAAATATTGGTTTACTTTGAATTGAATTCTAAACTTGACTCAACACTCCACTAAAGACAATTAATTGCCCTCTAGCATCCTATGAAATTACATCAAGATATTAGTCTTGAGTTTGTGACCTACTAATCAATTGCATGCAAATTCCCAATGATTGGTGTTTGTAATCTAGCGAGGCAGATGTTATCAACTTCTTAAGAATACCCTTATAATTTTTAAGTTTCAGGCCATTTTATTATATAATCAATTGATGCAATCTAACTTGCAAAAAACGTATGTCAAATTCCACGAAAGGAACCACAATTTATATGATAGCAAATTCTTAGAATCACCTAAGAGGACACACTGTCTTAATCTCATGAGATATATCATGATGATATCTATTGTTACTAGCCTTAATCAATGGTGACCTAATTTGTAGGGAATATTTGACCACCTTAAGGTCTCACTCATAGGTCTAAGTCATCGAAGACCTTAGGACTAGCTCAATATTCTCTCAAGGTTGAGAGTTTATACAACATAGTAGTTTGGTAAATCATAACTACCCGATAGTTAATGTCATGATTTATTGTAGCTCCTGTCTAATATGTAATCATACACACTAATACATTCACCATTGGAAAACCATTTTGATGACCAAGAAAAGTCATTCCTCTAAGTAGAAAGTAATACATTATAATCTCTACTGGATTGTTGAATTTCATAAATCAATTGTGAACAATTTATCATCTTGTAAGGAACCCAAGACTTGTATATTTTATGTAAGTCTTAATACACTTAAGTCATGTATAATGCAATATAGACATGAATGCTCAAACAACAAATAATGCAATCAAGGATATAAGTGGGGACCGAAAATCATAATAAAGAAATTTATTAATGAAATCTTATTATGTTACGTCATGTCATGATTTTTGTGGCTCTATCTTAACACTTAGAAACCCTTTGCTTTCCTTCAATGCATTTTTGAAGCCTTGCCACCAAAATGGAAGATAGAATGAACTAAAAAAGTTAGGAGAAGAAGAGAAAAAATGACGATTTTTTTTTCATTTAGTGTATGCCCTTCTCATCCCCATAGAGTACCAAAAATACCCTTAATAGATACAAGAATAACAATATTGACCTTAACATCTCTACACTCTAGATGTTCCATGTATCCCCTAAAATTATTTATTTTAATTTAATTAACTATATCCTTGATTTCCCAGTTACTTTTAATTACATGAATTAAGTTTCAGATTTTATGAAATTTATGATTTTAGGAGAATTAATTCAACTATAAGAGTTGGAAAAATTTACTAAAATTATATTTAGAAAAGCGTATTCAATTATTAAAATCTAATATAATACTTCAATCCTCTACATTAACCTTCCTTAAGAAAAATTTAGTCCTTACATTTTCTCCAAGCTTTGCTATACAACCCCTGCTAATGTAATTAAAGTTTTTTTCCTTAATTTTTTTCAATTTATTTGAATTTTTAATTATTTTATTCAAAAATTTAAAAACAAAAAAAATCTATCCAAAAATCTAGGATGTTAGGGAGAGAAACCCATCAATTGGGTAAATATGCACCTAGTTGCTAAAATAGAAGAAGTCTCAAAATGATTTGAAAGACCAAAAAATTTATCAGGAAAGCTTGCTGCAATTGCCTCTTTTCAAAATATACATCCTACATTAAGAACATTGTATGACAAAAATAGATTTACACCCTTCACATGGACAAGGTTTCATTCTAGTGATTACTTCATAAATAATTATACTATCGATTCAATCAACATATTAATATATTTATATTTATATTTTCTTTTTTTGTTTCTTTTTATCCCTTTAGTAAAATTTATTGCTTCATAGGCATTGTAATAAATGTTATCATTATTTTTAAAAGTAAAATAGTAAAATAAGGTAATTAATTCAACCAACAAATGTCATGTTCTAAAATAAAAATAAAAAATAAAAATTGAATTTGGAAAAAAAAAAAAAAAAACCCTGAGTGCACAAATTCTTCTGCTATTATAAATTTATAACTGAATTTCCTTGTTTCCCAATCGGTTTCTGTGGAAACCCAGAAATACCCCAAACAAGGTAGTTCACAGGAAGGAATATTGACTCAATTTTCACCCAGAATTATTTTTTCATAAGCAATTTCACATCAAATTATACCAGAAGGAGCAATACTTAGCCAAAGATGTATGTAAAAGATTTTAAGTTTTAATCATGGAAGATAAAAGCTCAACCTCTGGTTCTCTACACAAGTTTCAGAAGCAGTGAAAGACACAAGCGAGTTGATTTAGTATTTTCTAAGCAGAAGCTGGGCTTGTCACGCCTGCACGAACTCTCAACATTTCGGTTCTCTTGCTTCTCTCCATAACCTCAACCAGCCAGTTCATGCTCTCTTTAATCCCCATCCTGCAATCAAGTTGCAATTCTCATGTTACTCTCTATCTTTTGTCCCATTTCGGTTTCAGGAACACTTCAATCTCTGATATTGTAAGAACTTTTATTTCTATAGTACTTCTATTATACTAGGAGAAATAACAATCATAAACATTTTAGCAGGGTGAAGAAAATTCGTAAGTTGTCTACTGACCCATCAAG
Source organism: Vitis rotundifolia (assembly GCA_030254885.1). Taxonomy (NCBI): domain Eukaryota; kingdom Viridiplantae; phylum Streptophyta; class Magnoliopsida; order Vitales; family Vitaceae; genus Vitis; species Vitis rotundifolia. The sequence goes on from CM058157.1 coordinate 12,591,825, forward strand.
TGTTGAAACAGCTTCAAACATGTAAATCCTTTCATCCAAATTTTTGAGATCTAGATACCGAGCTAATTCGTCAGAAGATGCAGCATTATCAAGATCCTGCCATATTATTTAAAGCACAATATGAAAGCTGTATAAGAAAACAGTATCACGAAGTCTGGTTCTCTAAAGTGATTGACAATAATGTGACTATTTTTGTTTGAAGCACAAAGGAAAGATGTGAGAAAATGGAATCACATTGTTTGGTTTTCAGAAGAAAAGAAATGAAAATGATTAAAATATTTAACAAATAAAGAATTTGTAACCATTTGTTAAGCACCTTCTTTTCCATCTCATCAGCCACCAGATTACCAGGAGTATAGCAGATTTAAACAAATGTTGCAAATAAAAGGAAATAAAAATATTCATAAATGTGAAAGTAATATATTATAAATTCCTAGCAAAGGTTTTGGTGAATTGAATGAAAAAGGTGATTGGTAAGGTGGGTATTTCGGGGCCTCAAAATGCGTTTGTGGATGGCAGACAAATCTTAGAAGCAGCCTTGATCACCAATAAGACTATAGACTTGAGAAAAAGAAGCTCTAGGCTAGGCTTAGTGTGCAAGCTGAATATAGAAAAAGCCTAGTCATTTAAATTGCAATTTTCTCCAATCAGTCATGGGAAAAATGGGTTTTGGGTTAAGATAGTTGAGGTGGATTCACTTCTCCATTTCTTTAGTGAGAATGTTTGTTCTAGTAAATGGTTCCCCTATGAAGTTTTTTTCACATATCTAGACATTTAAGGCAACGGAACCCTCTCCCCCTTTACCTGTTTGTTCTAGTTATGGAGGTTCTCAGTTGCCTGATCCCCAAGCAGTCAAATGAGCTTATTAAGTGGCTTCAAGGTATAAGGTAAGGTGGAGTAGAGATGGATGTCCCTCATTTACTACTTTCAGATGACACTTTTTTTGTGAGGCTAAAATTAAGCAGCTGAGATATTGGATATTGGTGCTCGTATGTTCTGCACACATATTAGGTTTGAAAGTCAAATCTGCAGGAGGGTGACATGACTCTGGTTGGTGATGACAAATGGGCTTCCTTGTTTTGGTTGTAAGGTTAGACACCTCCCTTCCACCTGCCTTGAGCAACCTCTGGGAGCATTTCATATGTCTTATATAGGGTGGGATTCAGTTGAGAGATTTAAGAGGAGGTTGACCTCTTAGAAGAAATAGCACCTGAAGAAGGAAGAAAGATTAACCCTCATTTGGAGTACTCTCTCAAGCTTTCCCATATATTTCATTTCCTTTTCGTGATGACCAGGAAAGTAAGGAGCAGATAAGAAAAATATCAAAGAACTTTGTGGGAGAATCATTCCAAGGAGAGAATTGTACTTCATGAACTGGGGGGACAGTGAGCAAGGATAAGAGGACCGGAGGCTTGGGCATCAGAAAGATGGATGTTCTTAATAAAGCATTGTAAGGCTAATGGAGCCTGTGGAGGAGGATAATCCAAGGCAATTATGGAGAAGTGGAAGGAGTGGGCTTATGGAAAGTAATTAAAGGAGGACAGGAAGAATTCAACCTCAGAACTTCTATTCTAGTTAGGAATGGTGTCAGACTAAGTTCTAGCTGGATAGATGGGTGGGTGAGTGCCACAATGGAGGCATCCTCAGCCATTCAAGCTTCCCTCTTCCAAGAATGCAACAATAGCTAACTTGTGGGTGGCAGGGGAGGGGGTAAACTCTTGGTCCCTTCTTTTTAGAAAACATTTTTAGGGTTGGGAATAAGGGGAAGTGGATCAGTATATGGAGCTCATCAATGAGGTGAGATTGCAAGAAGAAAGGAAGGATAATTTACTTTGAAGGGAGGAAAAAAAGAGGATTGTCCATGTGAAATCTTTCTACAATTTGTTATGTGATAAGAATCTAGTGCTATTCCTTGCCAAAGAAATTTGGGCCACTTGTGTCCCATTGGAACCTGTTTCTTTACTTGGGAGGTAGTGCAGAGAAAGATCCTAGCCATTGATCCCCTTCTCAGGAGAGGATGATCAGTGGCAACACATGCAGCCTTTGTAAAATGAGAATATGTAAATCACATCCTCATCCACTGGTTTAGGGCTAGAAAGTTGTGGGAGCTATTATTATCAATTTTTTACTGCAGTGGTATTCCTAGATTTTTCGAAAGAGCTCCTTTTAGATTACAAGGTTATGGGTATAGGTAAAAGACGGAGGAAGGAATGGAGCATGGCTCCGTACTGCTTGTTTTTGTGCATGTGGCGTGAGAGAAATAGAAGGATCTTAAACAAGGAAGAGCTTCCAAACCAAAACTTGTAGGAGATCCTTATTAAATCCCTTTTGGAGTGGTCTGAAGTCCCATTGGGGAGGAAGAATTGTTCTTTATAGAATTATATTGGTAACATAAATTGTGGATACTGGCTCATGTTTTTGTTGTTTATATCTAGGTGTCACTGGTTTTTTCTCTTCAAGTGGTGCCTCTTGGATACCCATAAAACACATTGAGTGCATCCCCTTTTATTGATGGCATTCTTTAATACTTTTTTTGTTTGCCTACCAAAAAATAAATAAAAATAAGGATTTCTGTAGAGAGAACAAAGAAACTATAACACACACGCGCGCGCGCATAAAGTTCACCTAAGAAGATTCATGCACACAGAAGAAATGCCCACTACAAAATAAAATCTTGATATGGTTCAAATTCTTGTCTTGTTACACACTCAAGTTCAAATTCACCATTATATATGATTATATTAGGATAAAGATTCATAATAACTTTCTTTGATCCAAAAAGGTCCAAGAGTTTATTTCACCTGCTTGTTTGCCAGTATTAAAAGTGGGGCTCCTTGCAAATCCTCATGCCGGATAACTTTTTCTGATAATCAAATTGAAGATCTAATGCATCATTGTAATTTCAATTCAAAACTCCCAAGTAGTGGTAAAATTGATCAGTATTAAAACAGCACCATTTGTTCTACAATATTAAATAATTTCAAATTACTTACCCAATGCTGATTTTGAATCTTCAAAACGTGAGGGGCAAGAAGCATCAATTACAAATACCACAGCATGTGCCTCTTCATAATATTTCTCCCAAATTGAGCGAAGACTGGGCTGACAAAAAAAAAAAAAAAAAAAATCTGTTATCAGTGAAAAGAACTTCAAAGTAACCCCAAAATATAGTACTTGGAACAGTTTTTTTCATTTAACTCCGTCTTTTGAATCATAGACATTCAGAAACCTAGAATCTAGCAGATACCTAGAATCTAGCAGATACAGGCTTGCTGAAGCCTGGAATTTTTATTGCTCACTACATTTCAACAGTTTCTAGTAAAGGGAGCTTATGCAGATCAAAAGAAAGAAATTGCCTTTGAAGAGTATAAGAAAGACCTATGTAGTACATACATTTTCCTTTATATTGTCTCCCTCCTTTTCATGTGAGCTCATTTTCGATTATACAACAAAAGCAGTTAAGTTTACCATGAACAAACTAATCATTTCCTGTTACACAAGGATGAAAATGTTGCCCAATATTTGGCGATATTTCTACAAAATATCGTATGTCAGTGGACCTTGACGTAATATACAAATAGGAAATATCCAATGACCTATTTTTTGGTTTTTTTTTTTTTTTTTTTTTTTTGGAAATTTCAGCAAATTTTCAGTTTTATCCCAATTTTATTGGGATTTTCAGCAATTTTATCACCATGTTTGACTAGTCATTGCAGGTCAACACTAACAAAATTTGTTCAACACCATAAAATGAAAGAAGAGGAGAGAGCCAGGACCATGAATCAAACCCAGTCTTCTATGTGATCAATGGGTAGCTAACCAACCAACCAACGTAGCCCTTTAAAATATGTATTAATAAAATCATATCTTATTTGTCCCCTAGGCTTTGGATTTAATTAAATCAATTTCAATAAATATATAATTGGCTGAGTCATGCCTTCGGTGCTATTACTTTGAAGAAATTAGAGTTTTCAAAGTAAACCTATTGGTACGGACTTAGGTGTTTCCAAAACTCACAGGTGACACTTAGACAACTCAAGCCACTCGACGTTACTAAGTTAACCTTCCCCAATCCTTAGCTTGTTATGCAAAGCAATGCATACGACTTGGAAGTTAAGAACAACAAAGGGAGCAACAGTTAGAGAGTTTGGAAGAATGAAACTTGAATTGCACAAGAATGCTTTACATTGCTAGTAATGCTCTCAAGTGCTTGGTGTCTTGGTCAAATGAGGTCATCTTCTATTTATAGACACCTATGGAGCTCTTAGACCGTCAGAGGTTCCCCTCTACTCTAGAATTCTCTAAAATATCCTACACAAAAGCTATGAACATGATATGTACAAGAGATCTTTGGAACTTTCTAGAATACTTCACACCTTTCCCTTATCTTTCCTTTTTCTATAGAGATGTATGGATGTCTTTAGGCTTCTCTAGAATCTTCTACACTCCACCAGGAAAGATATGTAGATGACTCCACATAATTCCAAACTTCCCACTCTCCTTTAAAAGCTAAAGCAATGGTTATTTTGAGCAAGTTGTGATATTATGCTTTGGATACATTAGCATGGAATAACATCATAGGATTTCGGTTCTGTTATGTTGACCTTTAGGATCGAAGTAATGATTATCAGAGATAATTAAGGGCATTTGTATTTAATAATTGAGGTGAATTTTTAGATTCATGAAAGACATATAACTACAAAATCATTTTCCAAGGATTTTTTCATTAATCAAAAACGAAAGTGGGATGGCTTAAAGACAATTAAGTATCATCCAAGTCTCAACCATATATATATTGGGATAAAGCCATGGAAAGCATGATATGATGTAATTAATATATTTATTTATTTATAAATCTTATTCCTTTTATTATCCCTTATGCATTAATTATTTATCTGAGCATACACGCTCATATTTCTTATATTGTACATAACTTGGATACATTATGAATTGTACAAAAGATATAAGTCATGGTTTCCTTGTAAATTGATAAGTAGTTCACAGTTAGTTCTAGACTTGGACAATCCAATAAAAATTGTAGTGTACTAGTTCAAAGGGTGGTTTGTCTTAGCTGTCGAGATAGGTTTTCCATGGTGAATGCACTAGTATATGCGGTTATGCATTGGATAGGATCTATGGTGAATCATGATGTAAGATTATCAATTGTCATGATTCACCAAGATACTATGCTAAAAGGACTCTTAACCTTGAAAGGATATTAAACTTGTACTAAAGTCAACAACAGATTCTGACCTATGGGTGAGACTCTAATGTGGTCATATATTCATATGAATTGGATCACTGTTGATTGAGGTCGGTGGCAACAAATATTTTTAATAAAGGCACTATGATATCTCATAGGATTGAAACTGTGTGACCCATTGGGGTGATCCAAAAGACGTGATCTAGAAGACAATGGTCATAGTATTTCACTTAGTGGAATTTGATATATGTTCCTTGGAGATATAGTATGACAATTGATCACATAATACATGGATCTTAGATCTGTAACTCAAGGATTGAAGAGGTAATTTTGATAGGTGCTAACACTACCATATTAGACTATGGACACCAGTTCATGGAGAGTCTGTATGTAGTAAATGGTAAGTCACAAACCCAAACATTCGCTTTGTTGTAATTGTATAAGATACTGGAGTGTAGTTGATTCTCTTTGGTGGAATGTTGAATCAACTTCAAAATTGGATTATGAGGGAACTAGCATTTCCTTATGGGTCTTAATGCTCCTTGCTCGAGCTCCTATATCATAGTTGCAATTTTGTTTTGAGGGCTTCAGGTTTTAAGTTCATAAGTGTGCATAAGGGTGTTTTGATAAAAATGCAAGGTTACACTAAATCTTATGAATTGTCTTTCTGGATTAAGCTAATTAATTAATTAAAACCTAATAAAATTAATTAATTATGACCAAGTGGACTGGATTGGGTGACTCAAGCTCAATTTGGGTTCAAATCACTTAAGCCCACAAGGAAGCCTATAAATACCCCCATAGCGGTTAAAGCTTCAAGTTTTTGCCATTCTGTCTTCCAAATAGCTTCAAGAGAGAGTAATCCTAGCCCCTCTCTAGAGAGAAAAGCCTATCATTTCTCGTGCCTAGATCCTTGTGAGGAATGATCGAGTAGAAGAGCACCGAGTAGATGAGCTCCAAAGAGTTTTCTACAGTTTTAGATTCCTCTATGACGTCTTCATTGGATTAGAAACAATCTGGAAACATCCAGATCAAAGGTGTGATCTCTATACTCTCTAAATCTATTGTTTTTCGTTTTTATAGCTATGTTATTTCACTGTGATAGAATTAGAGATGCCTAAGGTAAGAAGCATACACCTATGATCCAGGGCTAGAGAACAAAGTAATTCAAATTTCCCAAAAACTAGTATAAAGCCCTAGGATATGTTTTTGCATGTTAGATCTGCTCCAAGGTATGCTAACTCTAGTTTGCAGGGTTATTTAACTCGTCCCATGGCCTAGGGATGAATGTATGTGATGATTAATGGTCCATATATTGAATGTGATTGTTGTTTCTTATGAAAAATTGCTTATTTATCTAGATTGGGTTGTAAGTTCCATGGTTAGGAGCATAGGAATATCTTTCGTTTGTAAAAAGTTTTTCCTTTTGATAGATGGATTGTAGGCCCCGAATGGATGGAGCATAGGTTTTGTTTCCTATGTAAAATTTGTATTTTTCCCGTCTTTGTAACCCAAAAGAAGATGAAGAAGCAGCCCATGACTTCAATAATGTCCATGGTGGAAAAATCAAGCAGCCAGGGTATGATTTCTGAAGGAAAAACAACCGGAATCCATGGCATAAACAACCACAAGTGTGCTGCAATAGGGAGCAGGGCTTGAGCGCTTAGATTAGCCCTTGAGATGTCACTTTTAGCGCTAAAGCGTTCAAGGCGCCAGAGGCAACAGTAAGGAAAGGGGCAACGATAAAAATGGTAATTTTGGATTTTTGTAATAGTTTTAGGGTTTTTGGTTAACTAATCCTAATTTTTGGTTACAGGATTATTATGGTAATTTTAGTAATTTGGATTTTGTTAAAATCTAATTACCAAATATGCAACAGGATCCCTAAGGGCACCAAAAATAGTTTATTCTATTTCCTTTTGTGATTATTATGCTATATATATGTTTTTGGCATAATTTGGACATTTTGGTATTCTCAAGGAAATAATTTTTCATGCAATTTTTCCAAAATAGGTGACTTGTTTATTTGGAATGTGCATAGTTGGAAATCCTTAAAGATTTTAATTACTCTTTTTAGGAAAAGGATGAAGAGCTTACTTTCTTTTTTAAATTAATCCTTAAGGATTTTAATTTTATTTAAAATCTTATCAAAATTTTGAAATCTCTAAGAATGAAAATTTTCCATTTTATGAAAGAGCTCTTATTTTTCTAAATCTTTATAAAATAATATTTTCCTTTTTGCACAAGATTCCAATTTAGAAAAATAAGTTAATTTTAGCAAATTCATGATAGACAAATTATATATATATATATTTTTTTTAATTTCATGATTGACAAATTATAAGTTAAACAAAGTTCTTAACTCTAAAAGATTAACTGGGAGAGGGCCCTAGGTAAGCTCATGGCTTGCATTGTTGAACCAGTCTTGATTCTAGTTCATCATGACCCCGCTGGTGGATTAGGCCCTAGGAATCAAGGGATATGGATTATACATTAAAATGAGACTAGACATGTTTGTAATGGGAGCTACCAACCCCCCTTACCCCCTAGTGGAGTTATTTACTTAGTGACATGGATGTCAAGGACAATGTGTACACACTTAACTTGAATATGAAGTGGTCGATTGTGACCCTACTTGCATAGTCCATGGGCTAAATGAAAGGCATATTGATTTTGCCTTAAGATACCTTTATAGCTAAGGCAATGATATCAATCTGAAGGGGTGGTGTCTAATAATAAGGTCATGACTTCCCCACCATAGACTTGATTCTTATGATACTAGGATACCTTGTAAATAGATATGTAGTTTTAAGAGCTCTACATTTTTGCGAAATTATTACTTGCTTGTTGTGAGTGTTCAATTAATTAATGCATGATTTATTTTTGTTTTAGATATCACGTTGTACAATCCAAATAATCTGATTCTCATTACTAACAAATTGATCGGATCAAATTATGTGGATTGAAAAAGGAATTTGGATATAGAATGCATTTCAAAGAAGCTAAAATGGGTAACTCAAGAATTTGCTTCATCTCCCTCTAATGACCATTCCATTTAGGAGGACAAGGATGGTTATCAGAGTTGACAGAAGGTAGATCATAAGACCAAGTATATCATACTTGGGTCTTTGGATAATGTGTTGCAGCACCGACATGTGTCTATGCCAACAACTTATGATATTTTTACCAGTTTCCATGAGATGTTTGGGGGTAAAGGTAGGCCAATTAGACAAACTGCTCTTAAGACTATTATGAATGCTAAGATGTAAGAAGGAACTCCTATTAAAGATAATATGATTCGCATGATTGACTCTTCAACGATATGGAGATCCTTCGAACTAAGATCAATGGGGAAACCCAAGTTGACATGGTTCTAAAGACCTTGTCAAATTCTTTCAAGCAATGCAAGCTCAACTATTCTATGAATAAGTTGGAGATGAGCATACTTGAACTGATGAGAGAACTCCAGATAGCAGAGGAGATTCTCAAGAACTAAAGGGACATTCATATGGCAATCATGGGTTCTTCAAGATCTTCTAGCTAGGAGAAGAAGAACACTTTAGAGACTACAAAGGAAAAGGGAAAGTTCAAGGGCAAGGGGAAGAAGAAAAAGAGCAAGTGTCAGGGCAAGTGCTTCCTCTATTATAAGAAAGCTCACTGGAAAAAGGAGTGCCCAATTTTCCTAAAGAGACAGTCATGCATCCATCATTCTCTTTTAGTTGAATTATGTTTAGTGGTGGATTCCACTAATTCTTAATGGATACATTCCGAGGCCACTGACCATGTCTATAATTCTTTACAGGGGTTTCAACTAAGGAGAAGGTTGAATGATGGGGACATGTACCTTACATTAGCTTCTAAAGCGAGGATTGTTGTGTAGGCAATAGGAGACGCTACCTTTATCTTAAATGATAGTTGTTTTCTGGAATTAAAAGATTGTCTTTATGTTCCTGAATCTAGAAAGAATTTAATTTCGGTTTCTAGTTTATGTAAACTAAATTATTCAATGGTTTTTTTTATAATAAACATGTTTTTATTAATTTAAATGATTCATTTATATGCTTTGGATTACTGATAAATAATATTTATTGTGTGACTCCATTATCTAATTTGTAAAGTAATGAGAATTATCATATCTCACTTAAGAGAAAGAAATCTATCATTAATCAAACACAACTTTGACACTTGATTCTACGTCATATTAATCTAAATAGGATCCAAACTGGTTAAATTTGGAATATTACCCTCTTTTATTCCAAAAGATCTTTTAGTCTACGAATCCTATATAGAAGGTAAAATGACCAAGAAGCTCTTTACTATTAAAGGATATAAAGCCAAGAAGTGTTTGAAGTTGGTGCATATTGATGTGTGTGGGCCTTTTAATGTCTATGCACGTGGTGGGTATGAGTACTTCATCACATTTACGGATGATTACTCTAGGTTCAGGTATGTTTACCTGATGCATAGGAAGTCTGATGCCTTGGATAAATTCATTGAATTTAAAGAGGAATTGGAAAACCAATTAAGTAAACGCATCAAGGCACTTTGATCTTATCAAGGTGGTGAGTAAATGTCTACTCAGTTCAATTCTCTCCTTAAGAAGCATGAGATTATTTCCGAGTTGAGTGCACCTAGAACTCCGCAGTAAAATGGAGTAGCAAAAAGAAAAAATCAAACATTGATGGATATGCTGAGATCTATGATGAGTTTCTCATCACTTCCTCAATCCCTTTAGGGATACGCCATGGAGCTGGAATGGGGCCCAGTTAGGAAAAAGGCGGCTGAAAGCTTAGTTAGCTACCCCTTCGTGTCTTTTCTAGCCCATTTGGCGCAAAAGAAATCGAAGGGCTTTTGAAGATGTGGATCTTTCGGATCTTTTGCTAAAATCTTCTTTTCTACTTTCCTTTATGGATTATGTTAGGCCTGTTTTAGAAGGAAAGTCTATGTCCATCAATTTTATTGATTGGTTAGGTGCTAAGTAATTGTTGGGCAGGTGGTTTTTCCATTTTTTGTCCTTTCCACTCCTTTCTTTTTTCACTTGATGCCTTTTGTATACTTCCGGTGTAATTTAGCGAGCTTTAGCTATTTTTCTTCGTACAAACCTTTTTATTATATATATATATATATATTGCTTATAAAAAAATAAAAAAAAGGTTAGAAGCGACACTAGTATGAATAGTTGTAAATATCACAGATATTCATAGTCCCACTCATGCTTGTTCTAGCGACTGTTAACAGTAAAATAACAAAGCACTATTATGTTGCAAAAGAACCAAGTGCTAGAAAAATGGTGTAATATTTTAACAATAATTATTACAAAAGTGAAAAACCTAGTAAATAGCGTAACCCAGAAACTGTTATCATTGCAGATGATTACATGAGACCCTATTGTTGTAGTTCAAGAGAACAGTGTTGGGACTTTTATAAAGTAATAAGAGAAATAAGAGTATCCACTTGATTGTCAGTTGTAGAATGCCTTTTACATACCTGACCTCCCAGGTCCCAGAATACAAGTTTTGTATTTGACAATTCAACACGACCAATATTGAGTCCCACAGTTGGAACAATTCGATCAGGGGGGAGACCTTCCAAGTTCGTGTATAGGCCCTTCAACTTCTCTAGTAAAGTCTACAAATTCATATATGTTAGTAGGTACTAATAGAGTTTCTAGAGACATGTGCAACATTTTAAACAAAATGAAAAAACAAATTTATTAATAATATTAAAGATGAATCAGAAATAGACAGTTAAAAGAAGACTTTTTTGAACTTATATGCTTCAAACAAGAATAATGCTCCTTTAAACTATAAACAAAAAGGAAAACACTCTGCTCCTTTCTTAGCAAACACAGACAGCACATACTACAGATAAAAAATAAAAAAATTAAAAGTAATGAAGAACTTAAAAGCCAAAGTCATCTAGCTTTTGGTCGATCAAGGGCCAAAACAGTTTGTAGAAAGGTAACCAAATTTTAGTAATTAATGATAAAGCTGAGCTTTATGTCATTCCACACAAGAAAAAGAAGCATGCATAGGCAACTTTTCATTTCCACATAAGAAGATAAGATGTTGATATATTACTGTTTTCCCAGCCTTGTCAATTCCAAGAATAAGAACATGAAACTCTGCCTTACTGAAGAGATACTTCCAAAGTCCATGAAACAGGGAGAACATGTCTAGCTTTTAATCTTGTTTATTATCCGTTCCCTAAAAAGAGGATTTCCTGATGTCTAACTTGGTCCTTCTCATGCTCATCATTTTAAAATCCTGAAAACACAAAAAGACAAATCAACATTCAAGGCAAAGAAGGGAAAAGACTTCGAAGAAGATGTCCAATTTAAATGGTTTGATTTCCATTTCTTTTTCTATCTTTTAGTTTTAACAGACTAGAATGTGATTAGATGTAATCTTTGCAGGTACAGTAGTAAAAGTAAAGCAAATTCATGATCTGAAATAGACTATCCCATTTCTTCAACCATCACAGTTTTCTTCTTGCTAATTCCAATTTAGATCCTTTCTACCTTAATCAATTTTCCTTCTCAATCCTTGAACTTGCAAGTTGATAATGTCAAGTTGGATAGCTTATCATCATACTTAATTTTAACATGTTTAAATCACCCCAATCACCACTCATTTTCTTTTCTTTTAAGGAAAAACACAATACACCAGAAAATGTTGCAGTGGCCTGAAGCAATGCACATACAAAGCATACACCTAAAATAGGCAGGAAAGAGAGTTTTTTTTTTTTGGTCAATATTAAAAAAAAAAAAAAAAAAAAAACGTTGCCCCCTGCTAACAACACAGGCTATTGATTCAATAAGGAGCTCCTCTCATCCGAAGATGATCTCACCAAACATTTCCTCACCATTCTTATTCCTTTCTGCTAATCCATCTTGACATCCATATTGTGGCCAATTGTTTTCACAAAATTTATAAGATTAATAACAGAGTAGAATTTCTATTTCGGCAATGAAATATGCAAAATTATTCACCGAAAAAGAAAAGAAAAGAAAAGAAAAGAAGAGAAAAGAAAATGAGTCCCTCAAAGTATTGACAAAAAACTGGTGTCAGATGTAAATCTTAAACTATCAAGATTTTACCCCTTAATGAAATCATAGACCTAACTTTTTAATGGAACATTCACTTGAATACACATCAAAATTTCCCTTTCTCTCAAATATTTTAGTTCACTGAAACACAACTAATCCTCCTAGACAACAAAAAATAAATAATTCATTATTATGAATTTAAATTGCTAAATACAATGACAATCAATATCATAATGAAGTGTTGTGATTTTCTTCAAATTACATTAAGTCTCAAATAAAATCAAAGATAAACTTTGAAGTAACTTTACATATCACAAAAAGTAGATAAATAAAAAATAAAAAGGTTGTTGTCCAATGTGTATCACACACAAAAGAAATTGTATGTCAATACATCATGCATAAGTGGATGCCCGCTCATACTCTAAATTACACACTTTCTACTGCATCTGCAGGTCATTAGTTTTAGTATTCTGTAACACATTGAATTTTTTAGTATTGCTATTTGTTTCAATGATTTCTCTAGAGTTGAACCACCACTTAATCTTTACAAGCCTTAATTTGTTGGTACCCATAGAAAAATAGAAGGCTGTATCTAGTTTTGCCAATAACAGAAAAAGATAAAAATACAAAAATAAAAAATAAAAAATATAAAGATGCACCCTTTCTTGGTTTTAGCACCAAAACACTAAAGAACCAGCCCTCCTAGTCCATATGTCAAGCCTCAATGGCTTTCTATTAGACTATTGCTGCTTAGGAAAAAACCATTTCATTTGAATACATTCGTCTAAAAGACCTATATTTGCAATGAATGATATGATATGGAAATGGGACAACAACAGCAATGGATGTATGTGACATAAAAAGAATTAAGAATTCAGAGGTTTTGAGCTAGATTTTACTTTTTTTGATGCAAGGTTAAAGAGGATGCTGCATTTTATGCAATCTCAAATGGCTTGAGTTCCTGCAGTAACCATCTAACACTCTGCTCAGGCCTAGATGGACTTTGTCATTTTTCCTTTTTCTCTTTTCCACTTTTCAATAGGTGATGTGAGCTAGATGAGGTTTGTAGAACTTACTTTACGTTCATAGGTCCCACATCATTCGCACCAGTGAGAAATGGTAGCATGACTGCTGATGATTGCAGAAAAGGATCTAGTTCTCATCCAAGATCCAAATACACGGCTGCTGCTTGCCAAAAATTTAAATGACAGCAAGGATTTCAGAGGTGAGATGACTCAGAATGGAGAAGAAACATCTAACATAGAATGATGGTTTTAAGGATTAAAATGACAGAGGAAGAATGATGGTTTATTGTTGGAGATGGAAATGAATGAATCACACACATTATGACAAATACTGCATTGTTGTTGACTTAGGAAGTCAAAGGGAATTTTCCAGAAGAGCAATAAAGGGTAGAGATGGATGAGGTTCCTATCTTTTGCTAGTGTCATATTTGCATTCTACAAAATGATAAGTTCCCAACAAAGAGAAAAGGAAACCTAAATACCAAAGCTCATCAAATATCCAACAACCTAAAACAGTTTCCAGAGCATTTTCCCCTTTTAGCTCCCAAAACTCAAACTTATAAGAAGCAAAGACTTAAGCATTTTGTGTAACTTCAGAAATACTAAGCACCAAGTGCCATGCACGGGCCTGGGCAAGTCCATTAATTTTTGCATAAAAATGTTTATTTTAATTTGTATAACCCCTTTAGGAAACAAATGGTTCAATGTCAAACAAAATCCGAAAGATAATCAAGAAATAAAAATCACAGACACTGAACATAATTTAAACTACATTCCGTATAAAAAAAAAAAAACTATTCAAAGATAACCAGGGGGCTAGAGAAATTTAATGAACCATAAAATTAATAGATTTGCAAGGGCATGTCTTGACATCAAATGAAAATTATACTGCCTCATTATCTTTTATCTACACTTCTACATACAAATACAACACCTGAAAAAAAGAATTTTCACAAACCAGAATCTGCCAGCACGACTGAGGATAAAATTTCAAAATGGTGCCTCTTCAGTGAAATCCCTAAAACTGATTCCATCAACGTATGCAATATCCCCTCAAATTGCCTTTAACAGCAGGTAGCATGCAATCCACTCAATTTTCACAGGATGACAGAATGTAATCTAATTTTTCAAGAATTTCTATTCATTTTGAATATCTAAATCTGAATCACCCACCAGATCCAACAGTCATTTTTTCCTAACAAAAAGGATCTATATAAACTAGAGTGCAAAACCAATTAAATTCACAAATTAAACCCCACTTAACCCTCCATCAATAACATAACACCAATTTCATATACGAAACTTCAAAACTATGATATTGCACAAAGCATAAGCCAAATCACAACTCATTGACCAATAATTAGCAACCGAATAATCCAATAATCAAATATTCTAATTTAAATCACAGATTTGAAAGCCTTTATCACAAAAACGAATCTCACAAAGTGGAAATATCAGAAACTATGACTTTTGAATTGATGACAATAACAGATCCTAAAACCTTCGTCTGGTTCACGAGAAAATGAAGAAAGTGAAAGAAAGTTGCAATCTTTGCAAAAGCCAATTCAATCATAATACTGCATTAAAAAACAAAGCTTTGTTTCATTTTCTACGAGGTTCTTGGCAAACAAACAGCATGAGAATACTAATTCGAAAAGGAAAAGTGTTCATGCCTGTAGCGAGATGGACTGGGGGACTCTGAATTCTCAGTCACATTGGGGAGCTTCTGATGTCTTGTGCGTTTTTTTGTGTTTTCCAAGAATACCCCTGTGAACATTTCAACTTGACTACATGCAACGCGAGGATCAAAATGTTGGTTTAATGGATGTATCAATAACTCAATTTTATTTATAAATATATATCAGGATATATCATAAAATATCTATGAAAATTTTGGATAGAAATTTTAGCACAAAATATCCATGGTTGAAATTTGATAAAAAAAATTAGAAATATTGAAAAAACTTCAAAAATAATAATGCATATATAAATTAATTTAACAAAGAAATTGATATATATTAAAGGATATATGGTATGTAATTATGATATATTAAAGAATAATAAAAGAAATGTTTATATATATATAAAATTATTTTTATTTAAAAATATTAATACTTTTATTTATAAATTTATATTTCTCTTGTATTTGATTATTAAAATTAAAGTTAAGTTATTTATAATAATTTTATTTTAATTAATTTATAATTTATAATATAAAAATATTATATATATATATATATATATATATATATATATATATATATATATATATATATATATACTAGCAGGCGTCATATGATAGAAAGGCAAGGTAAGGCTATTAGTTAGGGCTTTACATTCCACTTGCAAGGCCGAGGTTTAAATCTTGTGGGATGCGTTTTTAGGCTTTTGATTGCTAGTGTCCCGGTGAAAATGAATCCCACATCGGAAAAGTTGAGAAGAAATTATCCTTGTATTTAACAAGGGACTGTTGTGTTATTTGTTATAGGCAAAATGGGTTGGGTTGGGTTGGGTTGGGTTTAGTCATATTAGACAGTTGTAGCTCACCTGAATCAGACTAGACTTTTAATGCCAAAAACTTTTAACATTAAAAGGGTGCTGATGTGGCATCAATTTATCGGAGTATCATCAATATAACAACAAAAAATTCGATATTTTTGCCCTTGGTTACATTAAGACAAGCGTACGCTGTATGCCTTTGGCATCAATCTTGTAACGAGCTTTTTGCACAAGTGTCATAATTATATATGCTAGTAATAGCTTTTTGCACATGTGCCATGATTATATATACTAGCAATAGAACATGTTCGGTGCACGTGGATGAACTTGATTTTAGAATTTAATCTCTTATTCAAATGTAGCTTACATTCATTTTGTCATAGTCATATAAATTTTTAGTTTTTTCTTATAACTCTAAAAACCAATTTCTTAGAATATCAATTTTTTTAATATACAAAAACTTTTCTTTTTTCCTTTTGATGGCTTTTGCATGAGTGTCATAATTATATATACTAGTAATAGGACATGTTCCATGCACGTGGATGATGTTACTTGCTTTTCACAATTTAATCTTTTATTCAAATGTAGCTTGCATTCATTTTGTCATAATCATGTAAACTTTTAGTTTATTTCTTATAGATGTAAAAACCAACTTCATAGAATATCAAATTTTTTTTAATGTTTAAAAAAAAATGTTTTTTTCACTTTTGACTTTATTATTTTGAAACTCTTGAATTTATTTTTTATGTGTAGACCCTTTGTGGACCAAAAGTTTTTTTTTTTTTTTTTTATCATCACAGAAAGAGTTGGCAACATGGAGTGGGGGCCGGATTTCCAAGTGAGCTGCATGCATGGACGCATGCCCAAGGACCCCACCACCTTGCCATGGTGGTGGTTGAGATGGGGGATTTTTATTTTTATTTTCTGAACATCTTCAAAGGATGATGGGGGAGCAATGGAACGGGTGGAGTTAGTAAAAGCTTGGGGATGAGCTGAGAAAAGAGCAGAGGGGATGGGGTCACTTGAGGGGGGAGAAGGGAAGAAAAACATAGAGCGGAGAAGGAGTGGAGGAGAGTTGTCCATGGGCGATTCGTTTTGAAGAGATTGAGAGAGAGACCTGTAAGAAGAGAGAGCCAGAGGGAAAAACAGAGTTGCAGAGAGGAGGGGAGGGAGGAGGAAGGAAGGAAAACAAAGAAGGGAAAGATGGGGAAGAAGCGAAAGCACAGCGAAGCGAATGTTGCAGAGCTGCCAAAGAAGGATTTCGACGCCCCGGAGAGGCCGAAACAGACGCTTCTCGGTTGGAAAGACCCCACCCCAACAGAAACTAAAGAAACTGAATCTTCTTCTCCCATTTTCCACAACAAAGAGTTGTTCAGTTGCTCTTGCCGCATCAGCTACAGGTCTCGCCATTTGATGCTGAGTATAGTTTCGCTTCTCCCTATTAGAGAAGATTAGTTGATTAGTTAAGAATTAGTCTTGAATTAGTCTTGACAGCTCATGCTTAACAAATTGTAACAGATTGTAACAATACTTAAGTTGTAGCAATATATAGAAAAAACATAGATAGAGTCCACTTCTCAATAAGAGAGGAGACACTTTCCTGAAAGTCTTCCAAAATAACATTTTCCTCTATCTTCTCTCCGGAATCTTCGTTCTTGGAATTTTATCATGGTATCAGAGCTTGAGTCTTCTTCAATGGAGGTCAATATCAGTCCTACAATAGCGAACCCTAATCCTTTGTCTTCCACTCGTTTTGTTCCAATTAACTTCAATAACTCACTGTCCGTGAAGCTTGACAACAAGAATTTCTTGATCTGGAAACAACAAATCGTCTCTGCAATTCGAGGCTATGGGCTACAGAAATTTGTGTTCAATGACAATGAAGTACTAGTTCAATTTCTCACGAGAGAAGATGCAAAATCTGGAAGAGCAACTAAGGAATTCCTCGAGTGGGAACAACAGGATCAACTATTGCTCTCTTGGCTTCTCTCATCTGTTTTTGAGTCGATTCTTCCTCGGTTAGTTGGCTATGATACATCGTTTCTTCTTTGGGGACAATTAGAGCAATATTTTGCGTCTCAGACTCAAGCCAAGGCGAAACAGTTCAAGACTCAACTTTAGCATACCAAGAAGAGAGGTTCAACAATTGATGAATACCTTGTGAAGATCAAGGTTTGTGTTGATTTACTTGCATCTATTGGTGCTTCTTTGGCAACCAAAGATCATGTTGAATCAATTCTTGATGGTTTACCTAGTGATTATGAATCTTTCGTTACCTCGGTCACTTTGAGGAATGATGATTTTTTAGTTGAAGAAATTGAAACTCTCTTAATGGCTCATGAATCCAGAGTTGAGAAGAACAACAGTTCTCTTGACTCCTCTCCTTCTACTCATGTTGAAAGCTCTAACTCTGTAGAAAAAGGGAATCATTTTAAGCAGAATTATTATGTTGTTAACTCTTAAGGTAGTCATTCAGGTTACAATGGTGGTTTTGGACGAGGTGTAGACTTTGGTCGTAGAGGTGGCTTCAGTGGTGGTAGTGGATTCAATTGGAATGACAATGGAAGAAGTAATAGAGGTGGTTTTCATGGTAGAGGAAACAGAGGTGGTTTTCAAGCAAGACCTCCTTGGAACTTTGATAATCAGAATGAGAAACTAGTATGCCAACTGTGTGGTAAAATAGGTCATGTAGTGTAGTGCTATTACAGGTTTGACCATACTTTCCAGGTACCATAGAATCTATCAGGCAGGAACCCTTCTCCTTGAGCTTATTATAGCTTTTCACCCCAAGTAAATGGCGTTATCCCAACTCTTGAAGTCTTTGGTGATGACAATTGGTATCTGGACTCTGGAGCTTCAAACCATGTGACACCTAATCTTGCAAATCTGATGAAAAGTGCTGAGTTTGTTGGGCAAAATCAGGTTCATGTTGGGAATGGAACAAGTTTGTCCATTAAGCGTATTGGTCAATCTGAATTCTTATCTCCTCTTTCATCTAAACCTCTTTTACTTAATCACTTACTTCATGTACCTTCCATTACCAAAAATCTCTTGTCAGTTTCCAAATTTGCAAAGGATAATAAAGTATTTTTTGAATTTCATTATGATTCCTGTTTTGTCAAGGATCAGGTAACCCAAGCTGTTCTAATGGTTGGGAAGGTTAGAGATGGATTGTATGCTTTTGACTCCTCACATCTTGCTCTTAGACCAACTCAAAGCTTATTGAAGTTTCCTTCTGTTGTTGCTAGTTCATTTTCTCCTAAAGTTTGTATAGCTTCTTTGTCATCTACCTATGATTTGTGGCATAGAAAATTGGGTCATCCTTCGGCTGCAATAATTAAAAATGTTTTGTCCAAATGTAATGTTGCCCATATAAATAAAATGGACTCCAACTTTTGTTCTTCTTGTTGCTTGGGTAAAATACATAGGTTTCCTTTTTCTTTATCTCATACAGTTTTATACCAAACCTCTTGAGTTAATTCATTCAGATTTATGGGGTCCAGCCCCGGCATTATCTAATAGTGGATATAAGTATTATATTCACTTTGTGGATGCCTTTTCACGATTTTCTTAGATATTTTTAGTCAGAAATAAATCTGAAGCTATCAAAACCTTTGTTAACTTCAAAACTCGGGTGGAATTGCAATTTGATTCAAAAATCAAGTCCTTGCAAACAGACTAGCGAGGTGAATTTCGTGCCTTTCAATCTTATCTTGCTGAAAATGGCATTGCACATCATGTTTCTTGTCCACACATTGAACAACAAAATGGTGTTACTAAACGGAAGCATAGGACCATAGTTGAACATGGTTTAACCCTTCTTCATACAACTTCTCTTCCTCTTAAATTTTGGGATGAATCATTTAGGACTGTTGTTTACTTATCAAATAGGCTTCCCACTGTAGTACTTCATCACAAATGTCCCATTGAAGTCTTGTTCAAGTCCATACCTGACTATTCTTTCCTCAAATTTTTTGGCTGCTCCTATTTTCCCAACTTACGTCCCTATAACACCCATAAACTTCAATACATGAGTGAAGAATGCACTTTTCTTGGCTATAGTCTAAAACACAAGGGCTACAAATGTATGTCTTCTAATGGTCGAGTCTATATTAGTCGTGATGTCATTTTTAATGAAACCTCCTTCCCTTATTATAAAACTATTCAAGCTTCATCTTGTTTACCTTCTACTGTTTCCCTTTCTACTTCTCATTTTTCTCCTTCAGCCTCTTCTCTAATATTGTCTCCCACAATGCTGCCAGCTCCTACTTCTCCCATTTATTCAGCTAGGCTAATAAGTGAAATGGATAATGTTGTTTCCACTCACCCACATGCACTTAATAGTGCTAATACTACTCCAGCACCTGCACAAGTTCCTAGTGTTGTTGTTTCTCCTCAGCAAGTTGTTTCTAATCCAGTCGTTACTCCTATACAGCATGTTGTCTCTTCCATTGCAGGTGCAAGTGTGACTAGGAGAATTGCCAAGGATGCTGATAATACTCATCCAATGATTACTAGAGCAAAAAGTGGAATTATTAAACCTAAAATTTTTATTACTGTAGTAAGAGAACCTTCGAGTGTTGCAGCTGCCCTTTAACAAGATGAGTGGAAAAAGGCTATGGTGGTTGAGTATGATGCATTACAAAGGAACAACACCTAGTCGCTAGTTCCTTTACCCACTGGTAGACAGGCTATAGGTTGCAAATGGGTTTACAAAACTAAAGAAAATCCAAATGACACTGTTCAAAAGTATAAAGCACGATTGGTCGCCAAAGGCTTCACCAACAAGTTGGCTTTGATTTCACTGAGACCTTTAGTCCAATCGTTAAGCCTTCTACAATAAGAGTTGTCTTCACCATTGCTCTCTCAAGGAATTGGGCAATCAAGCAACTGGATGTAAATAATGCGTTCCTCAATGGAGGTTTGCAAGAAGAAGTGTTCATGCAACAACCATAGGGGTTTATTGATGAGCAAAATCCTAATTTGGTTTGTAGACTTCATAAAGCCTTGTATGGCTTAAAACAAGCCCCACGAGCCTAGTTTGAGAAACTCCATTGAGCATTGCTGAGTTTTGGGTTTGTATCAGCCAAGTCTGACTAGTCACTATTCTTAAGGTTCACTCCTAGTCATATTACATATGTCTTGGTCTATGTTGATGACATTTTGGTCACTGATAGTGACACAACTGCAATTACTTCCCTAATAGCTCAATTGAACTCAGAATTTTCCTTGAAAGATCTTGGAAAAGTGCATTATTTCCTTGGAATACAGGTTTCTCATACCAATAATGGACTACATTTATCCCATACTAAATATATTCGAGACTTCCTCAAAAAGACAAAAATGGTGCATTGCAAACTTGTAAGAACTCTTCTGCCCATTGGTCTAAAATTGAGAGCTGAAGATGGTGATTTTGTGGAGGATTTACATGGTCATCAAAGTACAGGAGGAGCTCTTCAGTATGTGACCATCACGAGACCGAAGCTCTCCTTTAGTGTGAGCAAAGTATGTCAGTTTATACAGAATCCTACAGAGGAGCATTAGAAGGATGTGAAATGAATCTTGAGATATTTACAGGGCACTTTGCAGCATGATTTGCATTTGAAGAAATCATCCAACCTTGATTTAGTTTGATTTTGTGATGCTGACTGGGCATTTGATTTGGATGATAGACGCTCGACCTCAGGTCATTGTGTATTCTTGGGATCAAATTTGATATCTTGGCAATCCAAGAAACAACATACTGTTTCAAAGTCTAGTACTGAAGCTGAATATCGAAGTCTTGCAGGTTTGGTAGCTGAAATCACATGGTTAAGGTCATTGTTGAGTGAGTTGTAACTTCCCCTAGCTAAGCCTCCTCTGGTTTGGTGTGATAACCTTAGCATGGTTTTGCTTTATGCAAATCCTGTTCTTCATGCAAGAACAAAGCACATAGAGCTTGATCTTTATTTTGTCCGAGAAAAGGTCATTCGGAAGGAGGTAGAGGTTCGCAGATGTATTCACAAAGACAATTTCCTCAACTCAATTTATTGAATTCAGACACAAACTTAGGATAAAAAATCTTTCTACCCTGAGTTTGCGGGGGGATGTTAGAGAAAATTAGTTGATTAGTTAGGATTAGTTAAGAATTAATTTTGAATTAGTCTTGACAGCTTATGCTTAACAGATTGTAACAGATTGTAACAATACTTAAGTTGTAGCAATACATAGAGAAAATAGAGAAAGAGTCCACTTCTCAATAAGAGAGGAGACACTTTCCTGAAAGTCTTCCAAAATAACATTTTCCTCTATCTTCTCTCCAGAATCTTCATTCTTAGAATTCTTTCACTCCCTCATACCAAGAAATACAACAAGGTGGAGTCCAATGAGAGTAAAGGCGCCACTTTGAATGAGCTCATTGAGCTCAAGAACTGTTATTCTTGTTTGTTTTTTTTAGTGCAAGAAACAGAAAGATCTATATTTATGGATGGCCAAATGCCCCAATGGTCCATCTGTAAAATTTATGGTTGATGTTGTGCACACAATGGAAGAGTTGAAGCTAACTAGGAATCATCTAAAAGGATCACGTCCTTTTTTGACTTTCTCAACCAATTTTGATAAGGACCCACTTAGTTCAATCTTTCTCTGTTGTGTTTCTCTACTGGTTCAATTTTTTTTTTTTTTTTTCATGAACTATCAATTGAGTTTTGGCTGTTTTGAGCTCGATTTATGAGGTTTTCCTTGCTTTTCCGGATTGGGATCTGGAGGAAGATGCTGCTGACGAGATGACTGGGTGAAAGTTTGCAATTCTTTTATTAGCCCACTGGTGATAAGAGCTGCCAGAATTTGTGCAATGAAGGTGTCATTTCCCTTTGGAGAGGCAACACTACTAATGTTATTAGATATTTCCCCACCTAAAGGCCATATGTCATTTTTTTTTTTTTTTTTTATCTTTTGATGCTAAAATTTAATTTTCAAAATTTTAATCTTCAAATAATTTTCTAAAATTCCAATTTCCAAATTTAATTTTTCAAAAAATCTCATTTTCAAATAATTTTCTTAAAATTCCAATTTTTAGATATAATTTTCAAAACTTCAATTTTTAAATAATTTTCAAAATTCCAATTTTTAAATTTAATTTTCAAAAATTCAATTTTCAAATAGTTTTCAAAAATTTCAATTTTCGAATAATTTTCCAAAATTCCAATATTCAAAGCTCTAATTTTCAAAACTTCAATTTTCAAATAGTTTTTCAAAATTCCAATTCTCAAATTTAACTTTCGAAATTCCCATTTTCAAATAATTTTTCAAATTTCCTTTTTTAAAATTTAATTTTCAAGATTTCAATTTTCAAATAATTTCCAAAATTCTAGTTTTCTTTCAAATAATTTTAATTCCACTCAAATATTTTTAATTCTACAACTTTTCATCCTTCATTAGGGTTTTAAGTTACTAAAAATCTCATTTTTAATAAACTTGCTACATTTCCCTTCATGTAAGTACTTTCACAAATTTTCTTTGATTTTCAAATAATCTTTTATTTCTCTTGATTTTAAATAAGCATGAATGATTTTTTTTCATAATTCCAAAATAATGAAATTTGTGGGACTAATTCATGTAAGATAAATTGGGCTTTGGTGGGGGCCCAACATTTGAGATATTTTCTTTAAAAATGATCTGAGTGAAAGACATAACTGTCATTGAGGATTTCGTACTCTGTTTTATGACACATACAATATATTTTGTATTCATTATTGTGCACTAACCCCGTTACATGATAGCGCACTATGATTTGCTGCTCAGGTACGATCTCACTCCCACTTTACATATTCTCATGCATAATTTGTTTTATTATTTGATCATTTTATTGGTATCTATTGATTTCCTTGTTAATTGCCACACTTGATTCACCTTATTTAGTAGAGACTCGTTTTTAAGGACTTAGAGAGGTGCTACAGTCTTTTTACCGTACCTTCCCAATAAGTAACCTGACCCTTGGACCCAACTCGACTTTTCATAGACTTGTTTTTCCAAATAAGGAGTCACACTTATGTTTTTCTTTCTTATTTTATTTTCCCTTAAAAATAAAATAAAAATAAGTAGCGACTCCAAGTCTTTTCTAAAAAATTTTTTTTCACCCAATAAGTAAAAGAAGTGAGTTTCGCCATCGAGTGGGAACACATCGTGCAAAAATATGGGATCCACATTATGGTTATCCAAAATTTTCTATCTATCATGACTTCATGTAAATTCTTTTAACTTTTATTATGACTAGTAGAAAGCACGTGTGATGCACATGAAGGTCTATGTAGATAGGTGATTGTCGATATATGGAATTAATGAAATATAAGAGATAACGTCTGGAAAGGTAATTAGTGAGTGAATTTAAATTTGTTTGATTTAAATTATTTACAAATAATTTTATATTGATTAAAATAATATATAAAATGATGTAACATACCTATAATTTAATCAATCCATAAATGGAATATACTATTATATATGATTATAGTAATATATAATATATTATTTTAATATAATATGATGTTTCTGGTTGCTTTAAATTCTTTATATCTTTTATTTAATAATTAAGTTATATATGAAACTCATCTTAAAGGTCATATATTTGTTTTTTAAATTTGAATTATTGTTCATCACATTTTGAAATACATTATTTAAATCGATATTTATTATTGTAACTCTAAGATGTTATACTTATAGAAAAATGGATAAAATATAAAATTGCACAATGAATATATTTGTATCATAATCTATATGTTTTGTAATCCACCTTGGTTGTGATGATGCATCATTTGAAATAATTAACTTAGTTGCCTTCTTACAAAAGTTTGGAGAAATCATCATTATAATAATCATTAACTACTTGTTTGTTTTTGCAATAGTCCAGGTTATATTCTTTTTTTTTTTTCTCTTATAGAAAAGTTACACACATTTGAAAAGGTATTTGTTGAAATACAAAAATGATGTTTTTAAAAATATGAGTAAAGGTTTTTTACATAAGCTAAGGGTACATTACCTTTTTTTTTTGTTCATTTTTCTCTTAATATTTAAAAAACCGCATAATTTGCATTGAAGAAATAAGTTTTATTATTTTATAGATTATGTTGGCTGTGTTGATATATGAATACCCACATTTCGCTATTTGTTCCTTTCAATTGGAGGTGTGATCTCATGGAAGAGTATGAAGTAGTCTGTCATTGTCACACCCACTATGGAAGTTGAGTTTGTGACATGCTTTGAGGTCATTGTTCATGGATTATGACTATGAAACTTTATTTCAAGACTTGAAATTGTCGATAATATTGCTAAGTCACTGAAAATTTATTATGATAACTCCACAACCATCTCCTTTTCGAAAAACAATAAGTATTCAAAGGGTGCTAATCACATGGAAGTGAAATACTTTGCCCTTAAAGAACAACTTTTGAAACAAAGGGTATCAATCAAGCACATTAGCACCAACCTTATGATTGCAAATCTATTAACAAAAGAATTACTGCCAAAGACATTTAATGAACATGTCAAAAGAATGGACATTATTGGGTATCGTTATTGACATTATGTTATTATTTAATATATGCTTTTATGTATTTAACACTTAGAGCTCATTTAAATATTGTTTATGATATTTAAATATCCAGTTTCTTATCATTGGCATATACGTGGATGAGTTATGTGAGTTTTAACTGGATTTATCTTTGATAAAGACATTATTATTGGACTATTATGATAAATCTCATTACAAGTCATGTTAAGTTTGAAGCTAAATATTGTGATACATGGAAGGAACTGTGTCAAGATAATGACATATGACTAGTATGACCCTCATTAGTTTTTTTTTTATGCTGATTCATGATGTGACCAATGTAAGAAAGATTTTAGCTTATACTATGCATATTATGTTTCATTATTAAACCATGATAATGTCACTTGGGCTGAGAATGAGAATGTTAGTTTTTTTTTTTCGTTAATATGGGCCACTTAGCTTGTTTTATTATTAATAATCTTTTTTTTTTAATTTAATATTTTTATTTAATTTAAAAGATAATTATGGTTGCCTTATTTTATTATTAATTATTTTTTATTTAATTTAAAAGGTAATTATGGTTAAGGCGCTAAAATCCTATTGGTCAGTTGAGAATATGTTCTCTACATAACCGTTCATGTTGATGGAATGTGAAAGGAGACTCTATTTGGATTTGGTTCTCTCTTTACCGAATATATATACAATTTTCTCACCATTAAGATACGTATGTCAAACTAAAGGGGGCCAAGAAAAAGAACCAGGTTTTCTCTAATTTGTAAAGCTATCATTTAAATAAAGGGATGCCAAAGCGCTTCAAGAGAAGGCTACAAGAAATGTTGCACAAGCTACATCGGGAGGGAATGAAAATGGAGGACGTAAAGTTGTTAAAAAGTATTTGTAGGGGAACCATTTTGTGTCAATCACTTAACGTTTGTTTTTTTGAAGGCATCTTTATTTCTTGTTTCTTATTTTATTTCAGATTTATTTGGGTGGTCGCCATATTATTACAATTTTGCAAAATTGAATGTAGCGTACAAAATTCAAATTTAAAGAAAAAATTATTAAGAAAACTAATTTTCTCATGTTTGGTTTTGTTATAAAAGGAAAATCTAATATAATAAAAATTAGGTAGGCATTTGTACATTTTCAAATTATTTAGGTTATATTTGATTCCCAAAAAATACTAAGGAAAGAAAAAAATACAAAGGAAAATGATTTTTTTATATTTGGTTATATTATGGAAAATATCAAAGAAAATAAAATATAATTAAAACTAGTTAAAAACTTATATATTTTTAAATTGTTTAATCTTTATATCAATGAGTTAAAATAAGTAAAATGAGTTTGAAGTGAAAAAAAAAAAAAAAAAAAATTCTAACTTTTACTCTATTTTTTTTTCTTCACTTTTTTTTTCTTTTACTTTTTCTTTATATTTTCTTTCCCTTACACTTTCCCTTAAATTTTATGGGAACCAAATATAACTTTAATCTTTATATAAAAAAGTTATAATAAGCAAAATGAATTTGAAGTAGCGTATTAAAATAATTTATTGACTTTAAATCGTTTCTTATTTTTCTTCATTTTTTTTTTTTTTACTTTTCTTTTTTATTTTCTTCCTCTTATATTTTCCCTGAATTTTTTTAAGAACCAAGCATAGCCTTAGAGTGGTGCAATGGTGAAAGAATCATTTAATATTTTTTTCAACCTCTAAGATCCTAGATACAAAATGATTGGCTAGGAACAAGAGGACTTGTGAGAGTGAGTTTCACTAAGGGTATAGTACTCACACCTTTCTTCAATGTTCTTGTTATTTGATTTATATAAGGCCCATATGTAACAAAAGAAAAGTTAAGGTTAAGGTAAAAGCCTATATGACTAGTATTAAAGTTGACTCAAATTTCAAATTTAATTGAGATATGCATGGATGATTAATCAAGTCTAAAACCTACCCAAATTTAACATCGATCTACCACTCATTTACATTGAACGTCTAAAATAAGGTCTTCATTCTCTATCTTATATTCATTCTTTTTCTCATACTGAAAATGAAGTTTAATTAAAACATTACAAGAAGGTATAGGATAGGGTGCATATGTTAAGTTACTATCTAATTAACAAAGCAAATCACTTGAAAGAATCTTGTTTATACCCCAAACTAATCACATTAGGTCAAATTTTAATCTTGCGAATCATAACTTAAAAGACATGTTTGTTCTCCATGAAAATATTTAGTATTCATTATCATTTCATAAACAAATCTCGTTATAATTGTCCATATTATGAGCTATAAAACAAGTGTATTAATGGCAAACTTCTCTAGTAACTCATGTCAATCCAGTCATACCACTTCCTTAGCACACTCCACTAAATTGTATCAACCATGACCATTAGATATCATGCTGAAGGAGCAACATCTACTTCTTCATGGCATAGTCTTAGGTTTAAGTATATAGTATGAATTGTCTAGTGGTTCACTAAGACTCACATGAGATAAAGAGGAAACAATACAAAAGGAGAGAGTTTTGCTATTTTTGAAGGTCTTAAGTCTTAAATAAGAAGTGAAATGTTTACCCTAGATTTAAGTTTCACAATTCTTTACTCATTTATATGACAATAGAAAGTCTTATTTTCCTGCATATTCTTAGCAATCAAACATGCATAACTGAAAATTTATGGAGAAAATATATTTACCTTTTTCCTTAGTTCAAAGTAAACTAAGGTCTATGAAAGTATCATGGTTGTAGAAATTTGTAAAAATAATAATGTATCTTAAAGAATTAAAAAAATGTGAAAAGAAGCATGAAACATATTATCAATTTTTAGTAAATGAATTACCTAGTTTGTACAAAAGTTTAAGATAAATATGAAAATAGAAGGCCTAAAAAGAATTCATGGAATATATTAGGAATTCTTAGTAAATAGATTTTTACTTTTTTTATACAAATTAATGAAAATATATATAAATATATTAAATAATAAGGAAATATGGGAAAGAAGTTTCAATAAATAAATTATTTAAATATTAAATAGGGAAAAAAATAGGTTTAGAGCAGTATGGAAATAAAAGGATAAGTAAATACAAAAAGGGTTGACAAAATGAGAAAGATGCATGAAACATTAGGAATTTTTAGTAAATAAATTATTTAATTTTTATAAAAGGTTATGAAAATATTTATCTTAATGTATTAAATGATTAAAAAAAGAGGAAAAAATAGAGTAGGAGTTTTTAATAGATAACTTATTTATTTTCTATTAAAAATAGTATAAATTAAAAAGTAAAGAAATATGGAAAAAAATAAAGTAATAGAAGATTTAGATAATTATGAAAATAGAAGAATAAGAAAATAAATAAGTCATAAAAGGAATAAAATACTAAGGATTAAAGAGATATGGAAAAAGTTAAAGAAAAAAGGGAAAGAGCATGAAGGCATTAGGAAGTTTGAGTAAAAACATATTTTGCTAGCTATGAAAATGCCATGGTGATTTTCAAAGTCTTTTCTAATCATAGGAATGCCTTGGTGATGACCCTATCAACCATAAATGCAAAATGAGTATGTAAGATTAATGTACTATTATGGAAATGGGGCATATCTTGTATAAATGTGGGTTTTAGAGTGCAAATTCTTAACATACATTTCTAAGAAAAAGGTTTCAAAAATGGCTCAATCTTCCAAGCTTCAATCTATTTTCCTCCTCCTCCTTGTTGCTTTCATGTTGGTTGTAGATGTCTCAATTGTAAGTATACTATTTTCTTGCCTTTATCCATGATAATTTTCTTGAAGATTTCAAATGATTCTCCAAAATTTTGATAGAATTTAAATACCAGTTTGGATCTATCGATTTTTCCTCTATTCATTTAAACTTTTTGACCATTTTTTCCAAACAAAAAATAAGAAGTAACAAAATATATGAATCTTTAATTTTTATAATTTTTCCTTTTACTCATTCTTTATACTTAAATTACTTGAATAACAATTTAGAAGAATTATCATTGTTTATCTCATTTCTACCAAACATGGTCTATGACTTACATTTATTTCCTTGTGTGTTATATTGATAGGCGGGTGGGGAAGGATCTCTTACCAAAGCAGGTATATTTATTATTTTCTCTTTTTGTTTTTAAAAAATATTTTATTTGTTTTAGAAAATGTAGAAATGTTAATGGAAAAAAAATACTGAATCTTGGATATGATTTAATTTTCAGAATGCCCTAAAGCATGCAATTATCGATGCTCAGACACACAATATCGGAATGCATGCCTGGAATTCTGCAACCTGTGTTGTCAGAAATGTCTGTGTGTTCCTTCTGGAACATATGGTCATAAAGAGGAATGCCCATGCTATAACAATTGGAAGACCAAGGAGGGTGGTCCGAAATGCCCTTGAATTAACCCATCCATTTGGTTGACTTTATCAACATGATCTTAGCCTATGGTGTGGTTGTTTAAATGCTAATAAAAATTGAATAAATTGTTCCCTATTACTTCTCAATTATGAGGATCTCATGCTTCTTTCTCAATTGGATGGTACTCCAAACACCACTACTTCTATTACATTTTTTCCGTTCTATGTTCATGACAAATGATGACTTAAATAGGAATGAATTAGATTCAAAACGTTTTTCACATTCATTGCCTACTAGCTACCTACTGCTTCTAATACTATTTGTTATGCATGACAATAAATTAGAAAAAAAAATGAGCGAAAAAAAAAATTTACACGAGAACAAAAGAGGTGGCATAGTTATAGACATACGATTGGTTGAATCACCTTAAACCCTTATATACCTTTCTTTGTAAATAATTTTATCATTATGTTCTTGCATTAACATGTGACCATTGAAGTTGGGACAAAGTATGAGAACATAAAATTTTCTAGGAATAATTTTTCCTTATGGCTAGCAATGGAAAATAAAGGATTAACTAATTCACTAAGGAGTTAACGAGGTGTTATGAAGTAAGTTGAAAAGGCTACTAGTGCAGTACATCTAAAACTCTCTTGTGACATAAGAGATGATGTGAAATTGACCAATAAAGTAATTAAGGGAGTATTTGGAATAATTATCATAGTA
Organism: Vitis rotundifolia; assembly: GCA_030254885.1. Lineage (NCBI taxonomy): Eukaryota > Viridiplantae > Streptophyta > Magnoliopsida > Vitales > Vitaceae > Vitis > Vitis rotundifolia. Next base: position 12,622,197 of record CM058157.1, read on the forward strand.
TCACTAACCATAATCACTTCGCTTGGCTCCTACCACCCACGAATAAGTGAGTTCAACTGCGGCTTACTTTTGGCCACCACTAGTAATTTAAAGATTGAATTGGATGATAATTTTCTAAAATTTGTAAGGTAAAGTGTTTTTGAAAGATATGCAAGAAATCCTATTTTGGTGTAACTTGATCTCACATTACATCAATATCTTAGAAAAATAAATTTAACTTAAAGTCGTTCTCTTGCAGCATGCTTTACATCCTTTGCTTCATTTAATCTTCGAAGAAATTGATTTTTTAACTTTATAACCTACTCAAGGAACTTAAAAATATGATTAAACAATTTTTCTTTGTTTTATGATCATGAAAATAGGTGGGATGAAACCTTGAGCTAATCTTTTGCCTATTTTTTATGATAATAAAACTAAGGATATATAAACGAAGCTCTTCCTCAAAATATGTAACAATGTAACTAGTGAAATTCACACATAATAACCAGTAAATAATCATAGAACATGAAACCATAAGAACTAAAGCTTATGGCACATGTAAGAATCAACAATCCAAATTATAGCATGAAATGTACAAAAAAGAACTATATCTAAAGCATATCATGCCCAAAATAACCATGAGAACAATAACATGTTAAACTCTAACTATATCAAAATGAATGCTCGTAGTAAAGTCATAATAACATATCCAAATGTAAGTGTAAATGCACATAAATATCCTAAAATATCTCCTCCTTTTTGCAAACTTTAAAGAGCGAGAATGTAGCATGAGCTATGGCAGGGCTAAGAAGGAATGGAAGTGGAAAATTATAGCAAAGGAAAGTTAGAATCTTAAGGTGTTAAGCTTCGATTTGTGTGATGATGACACCAAATTAAGAGCATATCTAACTTACCTAAGCATGAAGAGTAGTCATCATAAGATACAAATAATGCAATTTATGAAGTGTGTTGGAAGCTCAACTCTTATGAGTCTCTAAAGCATCATTTGACGTAAAAAATGAGTCTAGCTAGACTTGGAGACATAAATATAATGGGGCCAAGGTAGTAGCATAAGCCACTTGAAGAATGATATCCTCATATGTACTATCTCAAACACCACATCATCCCTCAATACTATCTGACAAATCAAACATTATTTCCTCTTAATTTGTTTACCCTCATTATGATTTCTTAGTTCTTTAGATTGTGGCACTGCCCTAATGTTATCAGAGAATAGTGTCATGGGTTATACAACCAAGGGTATGACCTCAAGTCCCATGGGGAACTTTTTGTTGGGATTGAACCCCCTAAAAGTAAGACATGATGTAATAAAGCTAGACTTAACTGTCTCCTTACTATCTTTTTGGTGTATTGATATTGATATAAACATTTAGCTTATGTCTCTTACATTGTACATGACTTGGGTGCATTAGGAGTTGTACAAAAGATATAAGTTATGAGTTCCTTGTAAGTAGATAAGTTGTTCATAATTGATTCATGAATTCAGGCAATCTAGTAAAGATTGTAGTGCACCACCTCCTAATTGGATGGATGACTTGTCTTAGCTGTCGGGATGGGTTTCTCATGGTGAGTGCAATAGTGTATGTGATCACATTGGACAGGACCTACGGCAAATCATAACGCAAGGATATCAATTGTCATGATTCACTAAGCTACTATACTGTATGTACTCTTAACCTTGAGAGGATATTAAGCTCATGCCAAAGTCAATAGGAGGCTTTGACTTATGGGTGAGACCTTAAAGTAGTCATATATCCTTATGGATTGGGTCACTATTAATAAAGGCTGGTGGCAATAAGTATTCTCAATAAAGACACCATGATATTTCATGGGATTAAGACAATGTATCTCCTTGGTTGAGCCAAAGGACATGTGATCATGAAATATGTGGCCATAGTACTTCATTTAATGAAATTTGACATATGCTTTTTAAAGTTAGAGTATATCATTTGATCACATAATAAGTGAAATCTATAACTCAAGAATTTGAAAAGTAATCTTGATAGGTGATAACACTACATTGTTAGATTACAGACATCAGCTCATGGGGAGTCTACATGCGTAACCTAAACAATTGGTATCTCATTGTAATATACATAGGATACTAGAGTGCAGTTGACTCTCTATAGTAGGATGTTGAGTAAATTTCAAAATTTGATTATGAGGGAGTCGGTACTCATATGGGTCCCAATGGTCCTTACTGTTAGCTCAAATTCCTTGATAACAAGGTTTATGATGGTTAGATGAGTTTTTAGTTTACTTTTGTGCATAAAGGGTATTTTGGTAATTATGTAAGGTTGCATAGGGATAAATGAATGGTATTTATGGACTAGACTAATTGATTAATTAGACTTTGTATGGTTAATTATTCAATTACCAATTTTTTTGGGCTAGATTAAGTGACCTAAGCCCATGGTGGGCTTAAGTGACTTAAGCCTAGTAGGAAACCTATAAATACCCTTTTAGGGGTTAGGGTTTCCACATCTTGCCATTTTCTCCCTACGATTTAGAGAGAACCCTAATCTTAGTGCCTAGACACAAGGGAGAGTCATTGAGTAGAAGATCATGGTGTTTTACCAGATCCATAATGTCTTTGGAGTTATCTACATCGATTAGAATCAATTCGAGAACATCCAGATTAAAGGTATGTGGCTTTATTCTCTAGATTTATGATTTCAGTGGTATCAATATGGACTTTTGAATACCTTGTTTTCTGCTTTGATAGATTTAGAGAGCCTAGGATAGATTTTCATGTACCTTATGTGATACAGGGCATGGAAACTGAGTGATCCGAGGTTCCCAACAACTGGTGTCATAGCCTTAGGATAGGTTCTAGCATGTTAGATCTATTCTAGGGTGTGCTAACTCTGTTTTGCAGGGTTATTTAATTCATCACATGACCTTAAGGTCATGGTGCTTGTCTCATTCTCATTCATAAGTCAAAGTCTCCTATTAATTTTAGCATGAGCTCAATATCAACTTGGTAAAATATGACAATTGATAGCCTTACGTCATAATTCATAGTAGGTCATGTCTAATGTGAAACCATACTAGTGCACTCACCATGGGAAGCCTATCTTAACGACCAAGACAAGTCATCCCTCAAATTAGGAGGTAATGCACTACAGTCTCTATTAGATTGCCCAAATCTATGAACTAACTATGAACAACTTATTATCTTATAAAGAACCCATGACTTATATTCTCTATGTAACTCCTAATACAACCAAGTCATATACAATGTAAGTGATATGGGTCTATATGTTTAAATAACCAACCTTGCATAAATAAATGGGATAACAAAGTAAACTAGAAACATAAATAAATAAATTTATAAATGAATCTAAAACTATTACATTATGTCATGCTTTCTAAGGCTTTATCTCAACACTCCCCACCTTGATTAAATCAAAGTACCTTGGGGCCTTTACCTAATTAGTTCTCTAATTATATATTAAATTCCTTGAATTTATCTAAGACATCAAATTTCCAATACATAAGGTAAACATAGCCATATCTAAAGTAATTATTAGTAAAAGTGATGAAAGACTCATACCCTTCATGTGTTTAGACATTAAAGGATTTGAACACATCAATATGCATTAACTCTAGACATTCTTTGGCTTTAACCCATTTAGTAGTAAAGAGCTTCTTGGTCATTTTACCTTTTATATAGGATTCGTAGACCGGAAGGTCTTCCAGAACTAGTGAGTACAATGTTCTAGACTTAACTAGTCTTTTAATCCTATTTAGATTTATATGATCGAAGCGTAGATGCCATAAATATGTTTGATTAGGCATCTTCCTTTTTAGTGAGACATGATGATTTTCAACAACAGAAAAAATAGAAATAAGGGTAATATGAAAGAGATTGTCAACCAATGGACTTGAGCAAATAAATGAATTATTCTTTCTAATAAAAACACTTTTATTGAAATAAATTGAATAATTGCATTTAGTTAAACTAGAAAATGAAATCAAATTCTTTATAGACATAGGTACATAAAGACATTCCTTGAATTCTAGATGTTTATTATTCTTTAATACTAGGGTAATATCTCTCATTGCTTGCATAACTATCCTCACAACAAATGCTAGAGTCAAGCACATCTCTCTTTCATTCAACCTTCGTTATAGGTGAAACCCCTATGAAGAATTATAGTTATGATTAGTGACTCTAAAATCTATCCACAAAGAATTGGTGGAATCTAATACTAAATATGATTCAACTAAAAGTGAATGAAACATACCTTTTTATCTCATAAAAAATTTAGGACATTCCTTCTTCTAGTGACCCTTCTTACCATAAAGAAAACACATGTTCTTTCCCTTATTTTGACCTTTCCCTACCCTGGCCTTCCCTTAGTATTCTTGAAAGTGTTCGTCTTCTTCTTATTATGGGAAGAACTTAAAGAGCCCTTCATTGCCTTATGAATACCTTTAGAACCTCAAAAATGCCCTGGAGTTCCCCGTAAAGTCAAACAAAATCATCATTAACTTATTCATAGCGTAATTAAACTAAAATTACTTGAAAGAATCCGATAAGTCCTAGTGGTCCTCTATGAAGAAAACTATTGAAAAGCTTTTCACAAAAATGTTTTGCCTCTTAAAAATTTCAGTCAAGGTTTTTAAACCTTAATCTTATGTTTGGTTTTTAGAAAATTTAAGGAAAAATGTGAGTAAAAAAAAACTGAAAAGAAAAATAGAAGGAAAAGAAGAATGGAAAAAAATAAAATAAAAATGGATTTAGAGTTAATAAATTATTTTTATATGTTACTTAATATTCATTTCACTTATTTTAATATTTTTATATAAATATAAAATAATTTTAAAATGAATAAGTTTCTAACTAATTTTAAGATTTTCTTTATATTTCTTATGGTAAAGTTAAACATAAGAAAATCCTTTTTTTCAATATTTTTTCTTCCTAAATACTTTTCGAAAATAAAAAATGGCTTGAATTTCATAAAATTTTCATTATTAGGAATGTTTTAGTTCAAAATGAAACATTTTTTATATTTCATTTTGTAAATCAAATGATAAAAAACAGAAAAAAAAAAAAGAAAATATTGTTAATTTAATGAAAAGTAATAATTTATTTGAGTCCTGAAAATAATTTTTAAACATTATTAATTTGAATATATTATTTTTATATTCTTTTCAATGGTGATTTCAACTTGTATGATATTTCTTAATTTTTAGCTGTTACTTTTATAATTTTCTAGGCATAAAATAAAAAACCTGAACAGGTGAGTGCCCTACCACTAGTTGCACGCCACCTGGTAATCTGGTTAGTGACTGATTTAAAACTGCAGTCCTTATATCAAACGGCTGGCATCCAGCTGACAAACCTTTCCAGATTAATAAGTTACATCGCGGAAGTACCCCACAAAGTCACAAGATTCTTTCGCGGCTTCTCGATCCTTCTGGGCATATGGACTCTGTCTATATTTACCCATTCGCACCCATGTTAAAAGCCATTCGCTAAAATAGTCTCTATTGGATTGAGGAGTTGCTTCTGATCTCTAATTCTAGAATCAACAATGAGTCATATCCTTTGATCTCTTGCTTTTTCTTTGCTATTTGGTGGATTTTCATCTTACCTTCTGTTTGGCTGCCGAGAAAATTGAACAAGAGCTTAAAAAATCCCTCTCCCTGTCTTTTCTCGGCAACCAAACGAAGTTTTCCGGTATCTTCGGTTTTTTTTTTTCTTTTCTTTTTTCTCTGGATATTGAGTGAGTTGGATCTTGACGAAAAGCGAACGCGGAAACCAAAGAGATCGCGATCGAGAAAGGGCTCAAGCAAGGAACGGCCACAAGTCAAAGCAGACTAAAGATGATGGATTGACCCCAGAGCAACGCCGAGAAAGGTGCCTCTCATTTCTCTCGCATCACAGATTTTATTTTATTTTATTTTATAAGAAATAATATTTCTCATTTTCCAAAAAATTAAGTTTAAAACATACATAAAATTTCGTAAATAAAATATACAGACAGAAATACCTGATGAATGAGTCATTTTTTCCTTTGATTTAAGAGTTGATCTGGTTAAATATTTAGTCTGCGTTCTGTTTTTAAGGGATATATACAAAGGAAATTTTACAATTATGCCGGATTTCCCACAAATACAAGAGATCCAAATATCGGATATGATAGTCACACAATTTCTGGTAATAATAATTATCTCACACTAATCATAATTACAAAATATGGACTTATTCTCATTCACCAACTTGATAAGAGGTTCACTAAACACCCTGCTAGCTACTGCTTTAGTAAAATCATCAGTTAGTTGATCTTTAGACTTCATAAGCGGAAAAATAAAAATTCAAACTTTGAAGTGTTTCTTTGATAAAATGTCTTGTCAATCTTTACATGTGAGCAATTTCTATAGTTAACATATTGTCATAATACAGATTCATTGCCACTTTAGGTTTGAAACCTAAATCTTTTAACAAATTTCTAAACCAAAGCAATTCACATACTCCAAATGTCGTACCGCCTCAACCCTTGATCTTGTTACTACTGGTTGTTTTTTACTTCTTCAAGTCACAAGATTTCTACCTACAAAGGTTAAGCATCCTGAACTAGATGTTGTCAGTTCAACTTTACCTAATCAGCATTTGTGTAGCCTTCTGCTTTTAGGTGATCATGATTTGTGAACAATAGACCTTTTCTTGGAGCAAACTTCAAGTATCTTATAGATGCGCTCTACAACATCCATATGAAGTTTATGATTCATGCATGATCGACTCACTATATTAACTGCATATGCAATATCTAGTTTGGTATGAGATAAGTAAATCGTTTGCCTTTGGTATCTTCCTTTATCCGTAGAAGTTGCACTCCCACAATTAAACACCTTTTGTTTTGCTCGGTATGAGTGTCAATGACTAACATTCGAGCATTCCTATCTCAAATAATAAATCAAGAATATGTTTACATTAGGACAAGCAAATTTCATGTTGAGACCGGGCTAACTCAATCCAAAGAAAGTATTTAAGGTCTCCAAGTTGTTTCATGTCAAACTCTAAAGCCAAATATTGTTGTAAATTAGAAATCTCATCATAATCATCACTTGTCACCATCATATCATTGACATAGATTATCAAAGTAGTGGTTTTATCTCCTATATGTTTTAAAAACAAAATGTGATATGAGTTATTTTGTTTGTAGCCAAAATTCTTCATAGACGTGGTGAACTTGCCAAAGCAAGCTCTTTGGGACTATTTCAACCTATCCAGAGCCTTCTTTAGTTTATAAACCATTGTTGTGTCTGAGTATTTTAGTATACCTATAGGAGGATCATTATACTTCTTCAATAAGATCTCCATGTAAGAAAGCATTTTTTACATCAAATTGAAGAAGTGGTCACTCTTGATTAGCTGCTAATGACAAAAGTACTCTCACAATGTTGGGTTTGGTAACAGGTGTGAAAGTTTCTTAGTAAATTATACCCTTGAGATTGTGTATACCCTTTCGTAACTAGCTGAGTTTTATATTTCTCAATAGTTCCATCTGCTTTGCGCTTAATTTCAAATACCCATTTACACCCCATGAGTCTTCTTCACTTTTGGTAAGAATACAAGATCCTAAGTGGCATTTTTTTCTTCTAGAGCTTCGATCTTTTTTGCTAGAGCTTTGGTCCATCTAGAATTTTTTAAATCTTCCTGTGTGTTACTAGGAATAGGGATAGATGACAATTGGCATAAATAAGATGCATGAGATTTAGATAACTTGTGAGATGACACATGGTTGTTTATGAGATATTTCACTTTAGCTTTAGGATTAGGTTCACATCTAATGGATGGTTGGTCATGGTTAGATTGAGGTGGAAGATGATAGTGATATGGTATAGGATCAATATTAGATGAATTAACAGCATAAATATTAGAATCAAGTGATACCTCTAATAAGTCCTTTAGAGAAGATTGTATTAGTGGATTAAGAGGTAATGTACTATCATGGTCTTAGTCTTCACTTTTTTCAACTGATCAATCTATGGAGGTTGAACTAACATTTATTGTTGAGTTATCATCATTAAGTGTTCGGGATATATCCAATAACCTTACATCATCATGATTTTGTACTTCATTCCTAGTATACCCTTAAAGTGATGAATATGGTATCATGGAATATGTCATCCATAGAGGCATAAAACTTATTTGAAAAGAGGTGATAACATTGATAACACTTTTCCATACCAAATAAATACACACTTCAATGCCTACGAGGAAAGCTTGGTATGTAAATGTGCATGTAAGTGAACATATACTATACACCATAAGATTTGAGGTGCCCAATGAACAATTAAAGGAAGCTTACAATAGTGAGAAATCACATCTAAAGATCTCAAGAATTTGAGAACACTAGATGGTATATGATTAATCAAATAGACTACAAAACTCAAGGTTTCACCTTATAAGTGAGATGGAACATAACCACCGATTAATAGAGATCGAGTGACCTATAAAAGATGTCTATTTTTAAGCTTAGCCATCCCATTCTATTGAGGAGAATGCACACAGGATGTTTGATGAAGGTAATCTATAAATTCAGTCAATTCTGTCATGAAATATTTACCTCTATTATCAGAACAGACAAGCTTTATAGAGATCCCAAATTATGTTATTGGCACACTCCATTGTGCAGTGTTGAATAACATCATATTCTTGTCATAACTTTTGTAACTTGATGAAATATGAAATTATAGAACCTCCATTTAGATGGATAGAAATCATCTTCCGATATGACTAATATGTCCTCAATGCATCTTGACTAATAGAGTAAGAGTGCATTTGGTAGTGTTCTGAAAAGTGTTTTTAACTTTTCTCACACTTGAAATTTTTTATTTTTTAAGTAGTAAAAATGCTAGAAACACTTCTGAGAATCATTGTCAAATGCACTCTAAGAACCCGTGTGGTAGTGATTTTATGAAATGTTTTTAATATTTATAATACTTAAAAAATTTTATCATTCAAGTGTCAGAAATGTTAAAAATACTTTTTAGAATCACTCCCAAATGTAAGTAAATTTAGTGGTTTCCTATATTTCCTTAGTTGTAGGGAAGCGAAGGAAAAGATACTTAATATTCTTAGCCATAGCATCAAGAAGCCAACACTTGACCATGCAATTTTTATCCTCCTAAGCTTTATATTCCTTAGAACTGTCTTTTGGAGCAACTTTAGCACTTGGAGCAACTTCAGCACTGTAAATGTAGCCCCATCGTTTTCCGCCCCTGATTCTATCATGAGCATTCAAAGACCATTCGATGCAGTTAGTACCATCAAGTTTTTCTAAAGTAAGGACATTTCTTCCATATAAATGGTAGGCGAGGTAGCAAGGTCAGCATTTGCTTTCTCTATCAAAGATTCTAGATTGTTGTTTTTTGAATTAGCCATTCCAACAATTATAGGAAACCAAAATATGGGAAATCATAGTAGCAGAATCTCTTCTAATAATAATAATAATAATAATAATAATAATACTCGTATCAAGCTAACCATAATTACAAAATATTGACTTATTTCAGCAAAAACAATTTTATGAAGTTAAAATTTTAGGAATGTAATGTCATTTTCAAATCAAGAATTTATATATTGGTATATCCATGTATTTTCTATGATTCATTTAATAATTATGGTTTATTAAGCCCATCCGATGATTGAAATTACTTACTATTTTCTTCATAATTATTATAAGGAAAATAATAGCTTTACTTAATTGAATTTTAGTATATTTTAATATCTAAATGGTAAACATTTTAATTTTTATATTAAGGGATGCCAAAGCTCTTCAGGAGAAGGCGGCTAGAAAAGCTGCACAAGCTTCATCGGGAGGAGGGAATGATAATCGAGGACGTAAAGCAGTTAAAAAGTAATTGTAGGAAACTCATGTGTCTCATTTCATCGCTTAACGCTTGTTTGTTTGAAGGCATCTTTGTTTTCAGACTTATTTGGGGGGTTGTCATATTATTACGATTTGCTAATTTGAATGTAGCGTACAAAATTTAAATTCGAGGACCAACCATCACAAAGTTTTTGTTCTTGGAATCCATAACCGGGCGTTTTAACGTAGTCCACGTCTAAAATACGTCTAAAATATGAAGCAAAGTTCTTGTTATCAGAGGAGTTTTTCAAATATCAAGTAATTATCCTAATAAATATTTTTAGAAATATTTTTAGTGGTAGTCTTAGAACTCGTTTAGTAGTGATTCTAAGAAGTGCTGTTAATTTTTTTAATACTTAAAAATTTTCATTATTTAAGTGTTTAAAATATTAGAAATGTTTTTTATAATCATTCTCAAAAATATTCTTATTAAAGATATTAATTTTAATCAAATTTATTTTTTGAAGTGTTTTTTTATTAGATCATTTTAAAGTGGATTAATTAAAATTACTTTGAAATGGGCTTGCACACTTAAGATCGAGATCAAGTTGAGAATTTTTAACCCCCATTTGACCCATAGGCAATTCGAGTTTTCATGGTCTTCGTGTTATCAAATAAAATATTTATATTAAAGCTAAGTATCTCAAAGTTATCAAATAAATCATTGCTATAAATTTAACATAAATTAAGATTCATAAACTCAAATTTCAACTATCAAATATATTTTAACTATTAAAGAAGAATAATAAACTTATTAATATAATATAATTAAAAAGTAATCTAATATAATTAAAAAGCAAAAAATGTTGAGAGTTCTTTTTATATGTTTTCTAGATTTAAATAAGACAATATATAATGTAATTATAAATAAATAAGTAAATAATAACTTGGACGTTCGGATTTTGGGGAATTACCCACATTGTTAACCCATGCCAATCCTAACATTTTTAGGTTTGTATTTTTCTAACTTAAATTCCACCTTAACTCATTCAAACTTTGCTCATGCAAACAGTCATGGGTTGGGCAACATGGGCTAGCCCAAGTTGCGGTGCAGCATATTACTCGTAAAAGTCATTGCTAGTGTTTTCAAACTTTTCTAATTGATGCTATAAGTATTTTTTGTTTTATTTACTCACGATATGTTGGATTATAAGAAAATACCAAGGAAAAAATAATTATAAATAGTCAATATGCATATCATGAATTTTATTTTATATTTGAACTAAATTTGTATTGTCAAATGGAGAGCATATTGTGAATAATACTTGAAATTATAACTATTATTTTATAGAATAAATGTGGAAAAAGCTATGTGAAAAATGTTCTTAAAAAGGAGAAAAAAAAAAGGCATGCGTGTAGAGTGTATTTTGAACAAAAATTTTGAAAAAGGGGTAGACATATGGAGAAGAGTTGAGAGTCTGTTTGACAATAATTTTAAGAAGCACTTTTAACTAAAAAAGTATTTTTTAAAAATAAAAAGCATTTAATAAAATTTAAGATGTTGTAAAACGAGAATAAATGTGACTCAAATAAAAGTAGAGATGACTATGTATTACTTTAATAATATATATATATAAAGGGGAGAAAGAAATCAAAGAAGAGAAGTGTTGAGAGAATGAAAGAAAGAGAAAGAGAGAATGAGAAGAAGAGAATTTCTTTCTTTTCTCGGGATGATTCTTACATGGGGTGTAAGAAGCCTTTTATAGGCTTCACCATATGAACTCCCTTTACTCATCTTTAAGATGAGTAAATGAAGTTCATAAATGTGGTCATTCACCATTGTATTTACAACACTCCCCCTTAGATGACTACCATATTAAAAGAATATGCTTCATTAAAACCTTGCTAGTGAAAAATCCTATAGGAAAAACCTAGCGAAGGAAAAAAAGTACAATATTCTTTTCTTCGTATGTTAGGACTGTCTCGTTAAAAACCTTGCCAGTAAAACCTAGTAGGACAAAGCCTCGACGAAGGAAAAAAGAGTATAGTACACAACACCCTTTTACAAGCATACTCCCCCTTATGTCGATATCCTTGAGTTGATGCATTCCAATCCTGTGTATTAACTTTTTGAATGTTGAGGTTGGCAATGATTTTGTGAATAAATCTGCTAAATTATCATTTGAGCATATTTATTGCACATCAATTTCACCACTCTTCTGGAGTTCATGTGTATAAAAGAATTTTGGTGAAATGTGTTTAGTTCTATCTCCTTTAATATAACCCTTTGTTATTTGTGCAATGCATGCAACATTATCTTCAAATAATATTGTCGGGTCACCTTTGTTAGAGGAGAGTCCACATGATTTTCAATATATGTTGGATCATAGATCTTAGTCATATATATTCATGACTTGCTTCATGAATTGCAAGTATTTCTAAATGATTTGATGATGTGACCACTATTGTTTGTTTGATAGATCTCTATGAAATAGCAGTACCATTGCAATTAAACGCATACCCTATTTGTGACCTACCTTTATGTGGATCTGAAAGATATCCTACATCTGCATATCCAAGCAATTATTGCTTTGATTCCCTTGAGTAAAATAAACCCATATCAGTAGTTCCGCGAAGATAACACAATATATGTTTCATACCATTTCAATGTTTTTGAGTTGGAGCAGAATTGCATCTTGCTAATAAATTGACAGAAAAAGTAATGTCTAGACGTGTACAATTAGCAAGATACATTAGTGCACCAATAGCACTAAGATATAGTACTTCAGGACCAAGTAATTCTTAATTTTTTTCGCAAGGACGAAATGAGTCTTTTTTCACATCAAGTGATCGGACAACCATTGGAGAACTTAAATGATGTGCTTTATCCATATAAAAATGTTTCAAAACTTTCTTAATATATGTTGATTGATGTACTAAAACTCCATTTGAAAAATACTTGATCTGCAGGTCGAGACAAAATTTTGTTTTTCCAAGATCTTTCATCTCAAATTCTTTTTTCAAGTAATTTGTTGTTCTTGTGAGCTCTTTAGGAGTTCCAACAAAATTTAAGTCATCAACATACACTGCAATAATTGCAAATCTAGTTTTTGATTTCTTAATGAAGATGCATGGGCATATTGCTTAATCTATTATTATTTTAGGTAACAATTTGAACGACTTTTACTCCTTGGTAATAGGAAGTTCTTCCATTGTTTTAATATGATAATTAATAGACCAAAACTCAAAAGTTTCTCTATAATAGAGAAATGAAGTGGTGGACCGGATGCAAAGCCAAATGAAGTTAAAGAAACTTCATAAAAAAGTGAGCAAACAAACCAAAATCTCCTAAGAGACAAAATTATTGATACAAAAGAGTAGGAATTCATTCTTGACTTAGACATATGTACTATAAATTAATTTATCTTCTTGAAATTAAATTTTTCATGAGGCTAAAATGAAGAATTTTGGATTTAAGCCAAGAGAAAATGTTAAATCATTTGATGGAAATAATATAATGGAATTAGTACCTAAACTTAATGATCAATTAGAGATAAGAACTAGCTAGATTTTTAGAGCAATGTTGATGAAGGTGGTGTATTTGTTAGAAATAGTAGTTGAAGGTTTGAAAATGGAAAAAAATATGATCTATAAGAAACCTTTGCTTTTGAATTAACCTTGAATAAAATAGAATGATACTTGTCTTTGCATATTTTAGAGATATTTGTTTATACCAAATGAATTAAAGAAATCTTTAATGGAATTTTGGATAAGTAGACTTAATTTTTTATTCATTTTATGATTAGAATCATTCTAATTGACCTATAAAATGATCTTAACAAGTAAAGATTTTTCAGAAATTTTCATAAATTGATTTTAGTTTTTCTAAATGTTCTTAAGCCGTGCAAATCTACAACCATGACAAAGAGTATATATGAAAATAATGTTACAAAAGTGCAGATGCAGATAAATACTCACAAATAGTGTCTCCATAAACTTCCCTCTGAATTGTCTGAGAAAACAAGAAGAGCACTTTCTTCTCCAACAGCTCTAGCTTCTTCCATAAGTCCATTACTTCTCATAGAGATCCTTAATGTTTAGCTCCACCTCAGCACTGGAAACAGGCTTCCCTTTCTTTCCAGATTCATATTCCATGTAACGCTCCACACTGCAACAAAGAAGAATCCACCATTTACTAGACAATTACTTGTTATAAGATTCTGGGTAATAACTAGGATCAAGTCTGTCTTTTTCTCATGGAACAACAGTTCCAAAAAATCTCTCTCACAGATAAAAATTGACTGGATGACTCCCCAGATTTCTGCTGCAGTGGTCTAAATATGGAGCTAACTAAATCAGAGGTTTAAAACAAGTGAACCCGTGAGAAGGGAAGAAAACTTCCTATAAAGCTTGCTTACCATTCCAAAATTTCCATAGTTGGTCTTAGCATGGCCGATCCAATTCCTGTCATCATCGTCCCCTCAAGATGATTGATGGCCAAAGTGACTTCCTGCAATCTGCATATCGAGTATCTTAATTTTTCTAAAATCTCTCTGTTACAGTAGGTTTCATGCTTGGGCACCAGAAAAACAGAGTGCTCTGTTTTCAGTAGTAGCATAACCCATCTCATACTAATGGGTATTATCATATTGCATTTCCCCAAAAAGAAAGGCCTCTAATATTTGATTTAAGAATACTCACCAACAACATTAGGAAGGCTGCTATTCCTTCCTTGCAGAAGGAATAGAATAAGGCCTTTAATACAAGATACAAAAATAACAAATAAATTGAAGAGCAACAAAATACCAAGCCATATATATAATAGCAAAAATTAATATGTTTAAAAAGCTCTAAATAGAAGATAACAAAAGAAACTTAAAGTCGTGCTAACCATCAAATAAACAAACTTAATACATGCTGACAGTTATTTATTGGATGACAAGCTTTTGCATTAAGACATGCAACTATTCCATAGTAAATACACCTGTTACTCAAAAGCATATATCACCTACTAATCCCTGAGATGCAACCCAGCTGAAGTTCTACAATGCAAAGATGAAATGAAACAATATTCGTCAATTTGGAATTATTTCTTAGTTGCGGAGTTACTCTTTTTGATTAGTAAAAAGGAAGGTTTTAGAATGTTTCTTGCAATTGAACTTTGAATGTACTTGTAATATTTGAAGACAACTAAGCAAATGAACTTAACATTTAAAAGAAAAAATTTTAAGTTGAAGCAAGATAGAAATAAGAATACCAATAATTATAATTCTTCAACTATGATCATTGACCCACAATATTAATCTTTACACAATGAAAGCTAAATATTCACACCTATTAGAAAAAGTATATTAAAATCTTCTAGGCTTTCTTATTTAAATGATGCTTCTATTTGCAAAATCTAAGCTTTCATCAATATATTGTGGAAGGTCAATCAAATAATAGAAGAGGGATTTGAGTAGTAGCATAAAGTGTCTACTCTTAATTCTTAATTGTTGGCTTATAAATAAAGGGTAACACATTTTACCCGGAAAATTAAAGAGAGAATTTGAGAAGTCTTACCATTTAACTTTGGAGGCTTCTTCGTATTCCATTCATATTTACCATTGTTGTCACGTACAACCAATCTTTTATCTTGCTTAAGAACTGGAAATAAGCATATCTCCATGAACTATTGAATAGTAAAGTGCCACAAACTCCCCAAAATCCGATGATGAATCCAAGAACAATACTTCCATAAAACCATATATTATTTGCATCATCTTGATTGTCCTCTTTTCTACTACTAAGACCAATAGTGAAGGAGACTTCCTCAGGTTCATCTTCTGGACACTTTTTCAAAAGAGGTGGCCCACAAAGTCCAGGATTTCCCTCATATGTGGAGGCATTAAAGCTTTGTAATTGAGTGCCTGATGGAATTTTTCCTGACAAGGTGTTGTTTGATAGGTCTAAAACACTTAAACCAGCTATTTGAGAAAGACTATATGGGATTCCACCATTAAGTTGATTTTGAGATAGATCAAGAAAATCCAATAATTTCAATTGACCAATTGTTGTAGGGATTGGTCCAATCAAATTGTTTCTTGATAAATTCAATGACACCAATTCTACCAAATCAGTTACTTCTATAGGAATTTCTCCAATTAATTTGTTACTTGAAAAATCAATGCTCTTGATGAGTCCAAGAGTTTTCTTGTACTCTTGTTCTTTTCCTTTCCATTGAACCAGTGTACTATCAACATAAGAAAATTCCATTCTCAACTTGTAAAGCATTTCGTCATAAGCAATGACCATACTTGCTTTCTGAGCCATGGCATTTAAATTTTTGAGACATTTTGGTATCTTTCCCGATAGATTGTTGCTAGAGAGGTCCAACATTTGAATATTTTTCAATTGACAAAGAGTTAAGGGTATGCCTCCATTAAAATCATTGGATCTTAGGTTGACAACGATCAAATTTGACAAGCTTCCTCCTATCCATGCAGGTATTTTTCCTGACAATTTGTTTTTTCCCAAATCTATAAGATGCAAATCTTTACAGTTCTTTAAGGACGAAGGCAACACTCCAGTTAAACTATTGTTACGTAAATGCAATGTTTGCATATGATGTAACAAGCCAATCAAATTTTTAATTTTCCCAAAAAAATTATTATTTGCCAAATTAAGAACAATTAAATCTTTCCACTGCTCCCAACATTTGGGTAGTTCTCCTGAAAGTTGGTTATTTGAGAGATCAAGATGCAACAAACCCCAACTAGACTGATTAGTAATCTCACATGATAAAGAAATTGAGCCTGAAAACATGTTCTTGGAGAGATCCAACCAATTAGCATTGAAAACAGATTGTGGTATTGAACCTTCCAAGCAATTTAAACTCATATCCATTCCCAAAGAAGATGTTGCTTGTAAAGTGGGCAAAGTGCCTGAGACGTGATTGTTGGAAATGTTTAACCAATATAAATTTGAAGTTAAATTCCAAAACCAATTGGGAATGACACCAGAAATGTCAAGAAAAGACAAACTTTTTTGATTTTGAAGCCAATTAGGAAAACGTGGGCCTAATTTGCAAGAGGCCAACATTATATATTGGGCTTGAAACCGGGGAACTTGCTCAACGCTTATGTTGACTGTAAGGGAGCTGAAAGATAAGTCCAAGTCCCACAGTTTGGAGAGACCAAAAAGGTGATTTACCAGCACAGTGCCTTGCAATGAAGGAATGGACAATATTTGAAGTTGAGCTAATTGTCCAATACTTTCAGGTAAAGTTCCATTTAGTTCATTGAATCCAAGACTTAACTCTCTCAACTGTGAAAATCCAGAAAGATGAGGAAATGACCCTCTGAGTTGATTATGAGATAAATCTAAACCCTCTAATGTGTTATTAGAGCAGGCCAGAAAATCTTTTTCCAGCAGTCCAGTGAGATTGTTGTTAGACAACAATAATGCCTGCAAATTACATAAATCTCTCAAGGATTTCGGAATCTCACCTTCAAGTTGATTCAAAGAGAGAGAAAGATAGGTCAGAGAAGTCACGTTTCCAAAAGCATCCGGAATTGAACCATGCAGCTGGTTCATAGAAAGATCCAAATGAACAATGCTGGTACTCAAGGATTTCGGAATCTCACCATCAAGTTGATTCCAAGAGAGATCAAGATATGCCAGAGAAGCTATGTTTCCAAAAGCATCTGGAATTGAACCATGCAGCCGGTTCCAAGAAAGATCCAAATGAACAAGGCTGATACTAAAGGATTTCGGAATCTCACCTTCAAGTTGATTCAAAAAGAGAAAAAGATAAGCCAGAGTAGTCATGTTTCCAAAAGCATTCAGAATTGAACCATGTAGCTGGTTCATAGAAAGATCCAAATGAACAAGGCTGGTACTCAAGGATTTCGGAATCTCAGCATCAAGTTGATTCGAAGAGAGATCAAGATATGCCAGAGAAGTCATGTTTCCAAAAGCATCCGGAATTGAACCATGCAGCCGGTTCCAAGAAAGATCCAAATGAACAAGGCTGATACTAAAGGATTTCAGAATCTCACCTTCAAGTTGATTCGAAAAGATAGAAAGATATGCCAGAGTAGTCATGTTTCCAAAAGCATCCGGAATTGAACCATGCAGCCGGTTCCAAGAAAGATCCAAATGAACAAGGCTGATACTAAAGGATTTCGGAATCTCACCATCAAGTTGATTCGAAGAGAGATCAAGATATGCAAGAGAAGTCATGTTTCCAAAAGCATCCGGAATTGAACCATTTAGATCATTATGAGAGAGGCTAAGATGAACTAGGTGGGTACTGAAGTTGAACAACCATGGGTATATTGAAGAAGTGAGACCATTCTCAGAGAGATCAAGCACAGCAAGAGAAGCAGAAGAATTAATAGGGGAAATGGATATTGTTGGAATAATCGGAGGAAGCTGAGTATAGCTCAAGTATAACTCAGTTAGGGAAGGCATTTTATTAATTGCTTGGGGCCAATGGATTGCTTTACTAAGATTAACCCCACTCAAGTCAAAGTGTGTTAACAAAGGAAGGTGAGAAAGCCAGTCAAGGTTTCCACAGGTTATTCCCAAGTTAAAACCGAGATCAAGGGATTGCAAGTTGGAAAGATTTCCGAGTTGAGAGGGAAGAATTCCTGTAAAATTGGGAAAAGAGAGAGAATTATATTCTGCTGAGACAAACTGATGAATTTTCACAAGGTATATATGTATATAATTACCTTCAAACTCATTCCAGCTGAGGTTCAAATGCTTCAAGTGCTGCAACTCTGCCAATGAAGTACCAATCTTACCTCTCAAAGAATGCAAATAACCCATTCCATCTATCGGAGCATGAAGATCAAGCATGATCACATGACCCGTCTGGTTGTTACACTCCACTCCTCTCCATTTGCAACAATCTCTTTTGTCTTCCCCGTTCCCCCACGAAGAAAGAAGGCCATAGTCATCGAGAACACCTTGTTTGAAGTGAAGGAGAGCTTGTCTCTCCCTCTCTATGCACCCAACTATAGCATCACCCACCCTCAAACAGGCTTTGAAACAGAGCAAAAGCAGAAAAAAGGAAATAAAATATTGAAAGGGGCTTCTACCCATGTTCATCAGCACAGAGCAAGGATAGTGTGTAGTAACAAGGATTAGCAAGTTTTGGTTTTTGATTTGTGAGCAGAGCAGGCATTGACTTATTTACCATTCCCAGCAACATGTTGAGTATTTTTGACAGATATGATGACCTTTCATTATGACTAAAAATATTAAAAAAACAAATATATATTATTTTTAAGTTTATAAAAATACTATTTTTGATTTTCATTTACATAATATTTTGAGTAAATATTGTGTTTACATTATTATTGTTATTTTTGGAGAAAGTAATGTTTTGAAATCCCTTTTTAAAAATAATTAACAAATATAACCACCACTTTTCATTTATATGGTAATTATTTTTTACCTTTTATAAAAATGATTCTTAATGAATAATAATTTTTAAAATAAACATTATAAAGATAAATTTTGTAAATACCAATGTTAATAAGGCAAACACAACTTAAACTTTATTAATAATTATAAAATATGGATATTAATATTTTACTAAATTCATAAATTTTACTAAAAGGATTTTAATATTTATTTAAAATGACAATTAGAGAAAAAAATTTAAAAGGTAATTTATTGATAGAGTTTTTAAAATATTATTATTTATATTTGAAAAAAATAATTTTAATTTTCATTTAAAATTTAAAATTAGAGAAATTTTTATAAGATTTATTTCATAGATCTCCCCAAAAGTTTGGGCTAAATACACTTAATTATCATTAATTTAAAATTTCATCAATCACCTCTCTAATTCTTATCATTTATTAATTTGACCAAGCATCATTAATAATAATAATAATAATAATAATAATAATTATTATTATTATTGTTGTTGTTGTTGTTATTGTTATTATTATTACTATTTTTATTGTTATTATTATGATAAAGTGGTGGTTAAGTGATAATATGAGGTAAAAAATTTAACGAAATGGTTATTACAGTCAAGTCATCCTCCATGTTGGATCCATCTAAAGAGGTTGCTTTTAGTTAGTAGAAGTATAAGTTCCAAAAATACTTAATGTGTACTGGAGTCAAGTCATCTACAATTTTGGACCCATCTAGAGAGGTTGCTTTTAGCTATCATAAATATGGATACCATAGATCCAATTTGTTCAAAATTACTTTGAATTTTTACATACTGAGAAAATTCCTTATCTATCCTTATCAATTATTCATCATTCAAAAAATAATTTGAATTTTTTAACAAATAAAGATTTTTTTTTTCCTATCTAGCTAAATGTTGAATGGTCTTTTTCTTTAATCAATAAGAAATCTAACTTAAAATACCTACAATTTACTTCATGTTAATAAATTCAAAATAGACATATATTTATTTATTTTAATAAAAATTTATTTATTAGAATATACATTTATTTGTTTTTTGAGTGTATAATTTTTTTTTTATAATTTTCGAGAGTAGCAAAAATCTCTTTTATAATTTATTATTCACATTTTTGAATCATTAATCAAGACATCTTGATAAAAGAAATATCAAAAAAAAAAATGTATTATAATATTTCAACTTTAATTAACAAGTCAATATATCAATATGTAAACAAAATAGGAGGAAAAGATAAAAGATTCCCTATTGATTTAATTTTCCAATAAGCACTAAATTTTGATTGTTACTTTTTATTTTCTTTCACATAAGATGCTAGTTCTAATTATCTTAATTTGTCAAATATGACACATTAATTTTTTGACTCTAAAATCCATATAACTAGTTGCACAACAAAGAGGAAAATTATCTAATGAATATGTTTTGGTTCTTTTACATTAAAATGAGTTTAACCAAAAATGATAAGCATATGTGTTGTATGGCAATAGCTCGATTAGCCATCCTAGGTTATATAGTAAATATGTGGATACGAAATATATAACACTCAAATTTAAACTACAAAAAGTAGTGACAAACTTTTGATATTTTGCAAAGTACTTTTAATTTATGTTTTGAATTAGTCAAATTTCTTAGTTATAGTAATAAAAATATGACATTGCTAAAAGTCTTGAATACTTTATATGTAACCAAAATTTTAAAAGATATGATGAGTAGACTTGAAAATTTTGTGAGTATCAAGTCTTGCAAGGCATGATGACTAGAACTACCACTGCATGTGAAAAAAAATAAAGAAATAATAATAATAATAATAATAATAATAATAATAATAATAATGTGTAATGGCTAAAATTTTGTATTTGTTGGAAAATTAAAATTGAGATATACTTTTTTTTCTCTCTCCTACTTTGTTTAGATATTAGCACATAGATTAACTTGGCTTAATTAAAGTTGAAATATTTTAATTCTTTATTCATTCCTTCATCAAGATATCTCAACTTGTAAATAAAAATGTCAATGACAAAGAGAAAAATCTGGTAGTGTTTTATGATGTCATGTCTATATGATGATATTATTTAAGGAACATAGAGCCATTATTTTTAGAAGAATGCAATCAATGTTATTGACCAAATACAAAATATATTGGTACTAATTTAAAAAGCTAGAAAGAGTTTCCATATTCATAAAGTAAATAAATATAGTTTTTAAAATAAAATAAAATAAAATTCTATTAAAGAGAATAAAGTCGCATCCCTTTTGAATTTCTTAACATAAAGTAGCATATACTCACCAATAATGAATCATTAAAAATTCAAAAGGACTAAGAAACCATCCAATATTTATTTAAATGGAAAAAATTATTTACAATAAAATTCCAATATATCATAAAATGTAAGTGACTAATAAAAGTAACAGTAAAAATTGGTTTAAAAAATCATAGTTGATTTATTGACTTGACTTGAAAAAATTAAGATGCAATAAAAAAAATACTATAACATAGATTTTTAAGTCATCTACTAGAGGACAAAGTACAATAATGAAGGGTTTATTATTTCTCAAAATTTTTAAGCCAAGTCAATGAATTTAGATATTACAAGAACCAAGTGGAAGATGTGCCATAGAAACAAGACTAAACCCTTATTTTTCTTTTTAGCTCTATTTGTTTTAATGTAAAGAACCAAAACAAATTCATTAGATGATTTTACTTTTCATGTTATAATCGATGATCATAAGGAGTTTAGACTTAAGAAAGGAAAATTAATGTAATTTATATTGGAATCAAGTCATCCCCTATATTAGATCATCTTTGGAGGTTGCTTTATGTTAACCTAGTGTAGAGCCCGATTTTGAGAAAAAGCACTTTGAAATTTATATAGACCAAAAAAATTCCTTAGCCTATCTTCATCAATAATTCATCATCCAGAAAATAATTTGTAATAAATAAAGATTTTTTATACCTAGAGAAATATTGAATGGTCTTTTTCTTTAATAATCCTTAAAAAAATTATAGCTACAATGTACTTCAGGATAACACATTCAATGTAGACTAATGTTTATTTATTTTAATAATTTTTTGTTTAATAAAAGATGTATTTATATGTTTTTTAAGTGTATATATGCATTATTATTTTAAAGACTACCAAAGTGCATAAACTTTTTATAATTTTGAATATTAACAATAATCCCTTTTATGATTTATTAATAGTATTTCCGAATAAGACATTTTGATAAAAAAAAATGACAAAAAAAATGACAGTATTTTAACTTTAATTAACAAGTCAATATGTCAATATCTAAACAAAGGGAAAAGAAAAGGGTAAATTCAATTAATAAATATGTGTAACCAAGGGTAAAATCAACTAATAAATATGCTTTGGTTCTTCTTTACATTAAAATCAGTAGAACCAAAAGGGAAAAGAAAAAAATACAAAAGGATGAATTGATTGTGATAAGCATGTTACATAGCTCAACCATCCTAGGTTATATGACAAATATGTGAACTAGCAAACACATTACACTCGCATTTAAGGTAAAAGAGATAATTATGAACTTTTAATGTTTTGCAAAGTATTTTTGGTTCATTTTTTTAATAGGTCAAAACTCTTATAAGTTATAGTTATAAAAATATGACATTATTAAAAGTATTAAATACTTTGAGTGACTAGAATTTTAAAAGATATGATGAGAAGACTTTAAAAATTTTGTGAGCTTAAAGTCTTGAAATGTATGATGACTAAAGCTACCATTGCGTGTCAAAGGAATAAAGGAAAAAGAAGAAGAAGAAGAAGAAATAACCAAGTGTAATGAGTAAAATTATGTTAATTTATTGAAAAACAAAAATATAGGTGTCATTTTTTTTTCCTCCAACTTTGTCTAAATATTGATAGATTAACTTAATTAAAGTTGGAAGATATCTTAACTTGTAAACAAAGTTAGATCCACTTTAAATTTCATAACATGAAATAGTTTGTACTTAAAAATTGAAAGGCAGAAGAAATAACCCAATATCTAGTTAAATGTAAATAATTATTTATGATAAATTTTCAACTTATCATAATTTGAAAATAACTAATAAAAGTATCATAGAAGTTGGTTTAGAAAAAAACAAAAAAAAAAAAAAGCTTCCAATTCAATTTATTGACTTGACATAAAAAAGGAAGACGTCTTATACATGGCTTTTGAAGTCACTTGCTACAAGACAAAGTACAATAGTGAAAGGTTCATTATTTCTTAGTTTTCAAAGTCAAGTCAATGAATCCAGACATTACAATATACATGGATTTTTAAGTCACTTGCTAAATGACAAAGTACAATAATGAAAGGTTCATTATTTCTTAGCTTTTGAAGTCAAGTCAATGAATCCAGACATTACAATATCACAAAGAGTATGGACCAAGTTAAATATGGCAGAGTCATTTACGATAAGCAATTTTTTTTTAAAAATAAAATAGAAGTGACTAAGGGTTTTTATCTTTTAAGCAATGTTTTTAATCTCCTCAAGCACTCAAGTGCTCCCATGAGTGATCAAGCGCTCGTTATAGAATTCTCCAAAATTTTGGAACTTTGATTTTCTAATTTTTTTTAAAGGTCTTATTTTGGGAAAATTCTAAATCCAATACACCAAGTTCTTAGGCTTATAAATATCTTACCTAAAAAGGTTTTTGGTTTGATGCAAACGTTTAAAAAAACCTAATTGGTCATCTTGTTCCCAAAACTCTCCAAGAAGGTTGTTTTCGCTTCTATTGGGTTGAGAAGGAGTCTACATCCTCTCAAGCACTGAGGTTAGATCCACTAAGAGCACACGTGATGCTACGTCGCAAACGTGAAGTGCAGTGTAGGTGCTAGGGAGTAAGACTTAGCGATTGCTTCTGTCAAGTAAAACTGTGTACAATACTTTCACATTGTTGTTAGTGATTAGAAGTCTCTGTCCCCGTGGTTTTTACATCTGCATGTGGTGTGGGTGGTTTTCCATGTAAAAATCCTATGTTTGTCTTTAGGCTTTCCTAAATTGAAAAAAATGTTTATTATATGATTAAAAAATAATTAATTTCTTTAGGCCAAAAGGATTAAACACCTATTCACCTCCTCTAGATGTTATCTAAACTAGATCAAATAACTTTTAGGCTTATTTTAAAAAGAAAATTATCTCTCTTCAAGTTGATATTAACGAGTTAAAAGAAGAGCTTAAAATGTGTGAAAAAAGCTAAGGTTTCCTTTGGAAAAAAAAAATGTATGTACTTGAAAAGAACTAATGTTTATTTATTTTGTTTTTTTAAAGTATAAACGCTTTATAATTTTGAAGACTAGCAAAGTGTATAAACTTTTTATAATCTTGACATTCTGGGTCTAACAAATTATGATACTTAGACCTAGCATTACATGTGAAAGAAAACAAAAAAGTAATAATAAAAATATAATTCTAGTTGGAAAATTAAAATTGTTATGAAATATTTTATTTTCTCATATGTTGTGTAGATATTGATAGATTGACCTGTTCATTAAAGTTGAAATATTCTTTTTTTTTTTTTTTGTCATTTCTTTTATCAAAATGTCTTAGGTAGTGACTCGAAAATAGTATTAATAAATGATAAAAGAGATCGTTGCTTTCAAGTCTAGATTCCATATGGTCAGTTGTGCAACCAAGGGTAAAATCAACTAGTGAATATGCTTTGATTCTTCTTTACATTAAAACGAGTAGAACCAAAAGGGAAAAGAAAATAAAAAAATGATGAATTGATTGCGAGAAGCATGTTACACAACTCAACCATCCTAGTGTATATTGCAAATATGTAAACTAGCAAACACATAACACCCACATTTAAGGTAAAAGAAATAATTATGAAATTTTAATATTTTGCAAGGTATTTTTTATTCATTTTTTTAATAAGGTTGAAGCTCTTAGTTATAGTTATAAAAATATGAATTTATTAAAAGTCTTAAATACTTTATGAGTGACTAGAATTTTAAAAGATATCATAAGAAGACTTTAAAAATTTTGTGAGCATAGAGTCTTGAAGGTATGATGACTAGAGCTACCATTGCGTGTCAAAGGAACAAAGGAAAAAGAAGAAAAAGAAGAAAAAGAAGAAAAAGAAGAAGAGAAAGAAATAACTAGGTGTAACGACTAAAGTTATATGTTAATTTGTTGGAAAACTAAAATTGAGGTATTGTCATTTTTTTTTCTCCAACTTTGTTTGAATATTGATAGATTAACTTAATTCAAGTTGAAATATTACAATCCATTAACTTGTAAATAAAGTTAGATTCACTTTAAATTTCTTAACACAAAATAGTTTTTAATTAAAAATTCGAAGGAAGAAGAAATAATCCAATATTTAGTCAAATGGAAATAATTATTTATAATAAAATTTTAAATTATCATAATTTGAAAACAACTTATAAAAGTAATTGTAGAAGTTGGTTTAAAAACAAAAAACAAAAAAACCTTCCAATTTGATCTATTGACTTACTTAAGAAAGGAAGACCTCTTACATGAAATATTTTTAAGTCTCTTGCTACAAGATAAAGTACAATAATAAAAATTTATTATTTCTTTTAATTCGATTTATTGACTTGACTTGACTTAATAAAGGAAGACTTGTTATACATGACTTTTTAAGTCTCTTGCTACAAGATAAAATACAATAATGAAAGTTTATTATTTTTTAAAATCTGATTTATTACTTGACTTAAGAAAAGAAGACTCATTATACATGGCTTTTTAAGTCTCTTGCTACAAGACAAACTACAATAATGAAAGTTCATTATTTCTTCCACTTCCATTTTGTTGACTTGACTTAAGAAAGGAAGACCTCTTATACATGGATTTTTAAGTCTCTTACTACAAGACAAACTACAATAATGAAAGTTTCATTATTTCTTAGCTTTTGAAGTTAAATTAATGAATTACCTATTACAATATCACAAGGAGTATAGACCATTAAAAAAAAAAAAAAACAACCTCTTGAATAAAGATAAAAATATGAAACTTAAATTAGGATGATTATCAAACAAAACAAGAAACTTGAAATATGCATATCAAATTCATTTAAGGACAAACAATTAAAAAAAAAAAAAAAAAAAGGAAGTGACCAAGGGCTTTTGTCATTTTAGCAATGTTTTCAAAAATAATTCTTGAAAAATAGTTTTTTAAAACAAGTTTTAAGTATTTTTAGCAACAAAATTTTATTTAGAAATTAGTATATAAAAAAACAGTTTTCTTAGTTTAATATTGTTCATGAAACTGACGTGCACAAATCTAAAATACAAAGGTTCTCGAAACATTTTTCATATTTTCAACTATTTCTTGAAATATTCTACAAAAAATATTTAAAAGCATTTGTTCCAAAAAAATAACCTATTTTCAAAAACTTATTTTAGTGAAAATTTACCAAATGTAGTTTTTAAGGTAGAAAACAATTTTCCATCATAAAAAACAAAACTAAAAAAAAAAAAAAAAATACGATTTTCAAGAAGGGTTTCTTAAGAGATCTTACCAAGAAGGAAGCATTCTAAAAATAAGTTGAAGTTCTTTTTCTTAATTGTTTCTCTCTCTCTCTCTCTCTCTCTCTCTCTCTCTCTCTTAAGTGCATTCATTGTTTATTTCCTTCTTCTTTGTCATTTTTGCAACAAAAATGGGGAGACAATTCATTGATACTATTGATTAGATATCCAGTGTATGCATGACTCACATCCATTTACTCTTACCTTGATTTAATAGAATTTATGAGTCGTGTTTTTTCCCACACAATGTTTTAAGTCATCTATTAGAGGACAAAGAACAATAATGAAGGGTTGACTATTACTTAAAATTTTTAAGTCAAGTCAATAAATTAAGATATTACAAGATCTAAGTGGAAGTTGTGCCACACAAACAAGACTAACCCCTTATTTTGTTTTAGCCTTATTCGTTTTAATGTAAAGAACCAAAACAAGTTCATTAGATGATTTTACTTTCCATTGTATAATTGATCATATGAGATTAAGACTTGCAAAAATAAAATTAAAGTAATTTATATTGGAATTAAGTCATCCACTATATTAGCTTATCTCTAGAGGTTGCTTTATGTTAGCATAGCCTAGAACTCGATTTTGAGAAAAAGCACTTCAAAATTTATGTAGACCGAAAAAATTCTTAACCTATCTTCATCAATGATTCATCATCTACAAAATAATTTGTAATAAATAAGATTTTTTATACCTAGCAAAATATTGAATGGTTTTTTCTTTAATCCTTAAAAAAATTATAGCTACAATGGACTTCAAATTAACACATTCAATGTAGACTAATGTTTACTTCTTTTGTTTTTTTTTTTTAAAGTACAAATGCTTTATGATTTTGAAGACTAGCAAAGTGTATAAACTTTTTATAATTTTGAAGATTAGCAACAATCTCTTTTATCATTTATTAATACTATTTTTGAGTCACTATCCAAGACACCTTGATAAAAGAAATGATAAAAAAAATATTAGAATATTTCAACTTTAATCAACAAGTCAATTTATCAATATCTAAACAACATATGAGAAAATAAAAAATTTCATAACAATTTTAATTTTCCAACGAGAATTATATTTTTATTATTACTCTTTTGTTTTCTTTCACATGTAATGCTAGGTATAAGTATCATAGCTTGTTAGACTGATAATGCATAAAATTTGCAAGATTAGACTCCATGTGGTCAGTTGTGTAACCAAGGGTAAAATCAACTAATAAATATACTTTGGTTCTTCTTTACAATAAAATGAGTAGAACCAAAAGGGAAAAAAAAAAAATACAAAAGGATGAATTGATTGTGATAAGCATGTTACATAGCTCAACCATCCTAGGGTATATTACAAATATGCGAACTAGAAAACACATAACACTTGCATTTAAGCTAAAAGAGATAATTATGAACTTTTAATGTTTTGCAAAGTATTTTTGGTTCATTTTTTAATAGGTCAAAACTCTTATAAGTTCTAGTTATAAAAATATGACATTATTAAAATTATTAAATACTTTGAGTGACTAGAATTTTAAACGATATGATGAGAGGACTTAAAAAATTTTGTGAGCTTAGAGTCTTGAAAGGTATGATGACTAGAGTTACCATTGTGTTTCAAAGGAACAGAGGAAGAAGAAGAAGAAGAAGAAGAAATAACTAGGTGTAATGACTAAAATTATATGTTAATTTATTGAAAAAAAAATGTCATTTTTTTTTCTCCAACTTTGTTTAAATAGTGATAGATTAACTTAATTAAAGTTGAAATATTATAATTCATTATTTATCCCTTAATCAAGCTATCTTGTAAACAAAGTTAGATCCACTTTAAATTTCATAACATGAAATAGTTTGTACTTAAAAATTGAAAGGAAGAAGAAATAATCCAATATGTAGTTAAATGGAAATAATTATTTATGATAAATTTTCAACTTATCATAATTTGAAAATAACTAATAAAAGCAATCATAGAAGTTGGTTTAGAAAAGGAAAAAAAGGCCTCCAATTCAATTTATTGACTTGACTTGACTTAAAAAAGGAAGACCTCTTATACATGGATTTTTAAGTCACTTGCTACAAGACAAGGTACAATAACAAAAGGTTCATTATTTCTTAGTTTTTGAAGTTAGGTCAATGAATCCAGACATTACAATATACATAGATTTTTAAGTCACTTACTAAATGACAAAGTACAATAATGAAAGGTTCATTATTTCTTAACTTTTGAAGTCAAGTTAATGAATCGAGACATTACAACATTACAAGGAGTATGGACCATGTTAAATATGCTATTCATTTTAGATAAGCAATTAAAAAAAAAAAAAAATGGAAGTGACTAAGGGTTTTTATCTTTTTAGCAATGTTTTTAATCTCCTCAAGTGCTCAAGTGCTCAAGTGCTCCCATGAGTGATCAAGTGCTCCTTATAGAATTCTCCAAAATTTTGGAACTTTGATTTTCCAATTTTTTTTAAAGGTCTTATTTTGGGACAACTCTAAATCCGATCCACCAAGTTCTTAGGCATATAAATATCTCACCTAAAAAGGTTTTTGGTTTGATGTAAATTTTTTTAAAAACCTGATTTGTCATCTTGTTCCCAAAACTCTCCAAAAAGGTTGTTTTCATTTCTATTGGGTTGAGAAGGAGTCTACATCCTCTCAAACACAGAGGTTAGATCCACTAAGAGCACATATGATGCTACGTCACAAACATGAAGTGCAGCATAGGTGCTAGGGAGTAAAACTTAGTGATTGCTTTTGTCAAGTAAAACTATGTACAATAGTACTTTCAAATTGTTGTTAGTGATTAGAAGTCTCTAACCTGTGGTTTTTATATCCGCATGTGGTGTGAGTGGTTTTCCACATAAAAATCCTATGTTTGTCTTTAGGCTTTCCTAAATTGAAAAAATGTTTGTTATATGATTAAAAAATAATTAATTTCTTTAAGCCAAAAGGATTAAACACCTATTCACCTCCTCTAGATGTTATCTAAACTAGATCAAATAACTTTTAGGCTTATCTTAAAAAGAAAATTATCTCTCTTCGAGTTGATATTAATGAGTGTAAAGAAGAGCTTAAAATGTGTGAAAAAAAGCTAAGGTTTCCCTTGGAAAAAAAAAATGTACGTAATTGAAAAGAAAATTTATTAGTTAATCTTTTCTCTTTCAAAATTCTCAAATGGCAACAAGAATTTTGATAATTTTGTCGATATAAAGGGACTATGCTACAAGCTTTATAAAAATTTAAATAATTCAAAAATTATTTTGTCAAGGCATCCTCAAATAGTACTATTTGCAACTTTTGTAAAAAAAAAAAAAAACCTCACATAAGTAGCATTTTTCCTCTAAGAAAATCAACTTATGTTACTTCCAAATGAAGATGATACTATTTGAAACAAAAGATAGAAAACACATCCCCACATGCATAAATTTTATTTTGAAGATAATACTATTGTAATTATAACAATACAAATATACAAGGGGGATTCTTAGCAGTACAGTACTACTGGGCCAGTTTCTATTTCTATAGTATTGAAAACGCCAGGAGATCTTCCCACACATGTCTATACAATTTTTTTCTCTTCCGGCCGGTGACAGAAGCAAGATCAACACGAAGAAATGAAAGCCCAGACTCCAACAGTTCGCTCTGTAATCTCCCAAACCGCATGGGCTGTTTTTTCTATGTGTCGAGCTCGCTTTTCCGGCCACTGATTTTTCAGATCAGTCAAGTCCTTTTTGGCTGTTCTTTATAAGCGGAAAAGTGAGGCATGGTGGCTGGAGAAGGCCATGCGGCCTGCCGTCCATGAAGATCATATGAACCTTCGGTGCAGGTGAGGATCTACCCAGTCCGTTTCAATATTCACTTTGTTAAGTTCCTTTCTTTGACCATTCCTTTGTTTCCAAGCAAGAGAAACTTCCAAAAGCCCTACCCAACCTAAACAAATTCCAAGTGCAAGGACTAATCCCATGGAAAAATCTTCCAAAACTATACCTACCATGTTGAAATCTTGAGTATGGTGACATGACTTGCTTGATCGTGTTCTATACGTGTAACAAGACTGGATTAATCATATTTTATTACTTGTAATCCTACTTCTAGTTTCAAATTTTATTCAATTGATATTACATCATGAGTTTATTACATTGGACAACTGCATTGAGATTCTTAGTAACAGAGAGCCATCAGCCATGAGCCAAGTCATTGGGTCATTATGTCTCACGAGGAGGAGGAAGAGCAGGAGGAACTGGTAGCAAAAATTGGCCTGCATGGATTGTAGGGTGACTTTGGCTCCGCTCAAGCTGCATGTGAGATATTCAGCTTGAGATTAGAGCTTGCCAACATATAAAACAGAAAAATCAGAGCAACAAGCGAATGGTATTAATTTCTTACTACTTTCCAGCCAGCAGGTTGTATGCGTCTAAAACACAAGAGATATGGGCCAAGGCCAAATTAGGCGCCTGACTTGGAGATCTAATCCCTTCAGTAGTTGTCATTCCTCACACTATAAAAAAAAAAGGTCATTGTTGACAAATATTGTCTTGACATAAGGTGATATATGTCAATATTGTCTATTTAAATGAACAATAATGTCATATGTAACTTGTTTAAACCAATAATAGCATATATATGAAATTGATTTTTTTTTTTTAACAGGTAATGAAATCATGTCCTAAATGAATTTTAGAGTAAAAATGGTTCAAAAAAATTAGAGTCATTATTTTTTTTGACAAGCAGGCTTGTAGTAAATTTAATTAAGAATATAATGGTATTTTTCATAAGGTGGGAAATCATAAGTTGAGTATAATTTATAATTGTGGAGTGTGAAGTAAATAATAGTAGTTTAATTTATTATTAAAAGAAAATGATGTGTGTGGTATTTTCAAATTTGTTTAATAATAATTATATATGTATAAAATGAAGTTCTGGACAGCATGAGAGTTTTTAAAAGAAAAAAAGAAATGAAATGAAAGAAAGGAAGAAAATGGGCAGATGCAGGGGGGACATAGGGGAGATGTAGTCGTCCATGTGCCTTCGCCGATCCGATGACGAAGCTACCTCCGATCATGACAAAATTTCAGACAATGATAGTCTTTAACGTGGTGAACACTTCTACAGAGTCGGATTTTCAGTCTGACAGTTGGATTCTACTGTACAAGTACGGGTGTGTTTTCCCTAAATTTCTCTCTCAACCTTTTTAGGGCTTTTCGTTTTGCTTTTATTTACTTTCAAAAACCTCAATGGAAATGGGTGAGTTGTTGGGTTGTAGTAGATTGTCATATAGTTTTCATCTACATTGTTTTTGGAAACCCTAAACATAAAAATGATTTGGTTTTGCTTCTAAAATGTTAAATGGGAAGTACATGAAAGTTTAATGCAAGATAAAAATATTAGAATTGTTGGTATTTAATTGTTGTTCTTGTGATAAAATTTACTAATTTTTTGTGGTTGTGAAAATTTTTTTATTGGAATATTGGTTGATATATTTTTCTGATTGTTGTGAGGTTAGAAATTATAGAAATTTATTGGTGATCTATTAGTGTTAAAAATAATGGAAATTATTTGTTGAAAATTTTGAGTACTGAGATATGTTTAAAATGATTGTTTTATATTATTGAAATTGTTGGGAATAAATAAAATTAGGATATAAATTATGTTTTGTGACATTTGGATTATTGGGAATTTTTCTATGGATGAAAAATTGTTATGTTAGTGAATTTTACTTTGTTATCTCCTCTATCATCTTTCACTCTATCTTTTCCCTTTTTACTCTCTTTGATTATAGAAAAACTAAGGAAGATAACTACAAAAAAAAAAAAAAAAAAAAAAAAAACACCTTGGAATATATCCTATTTTAGATTTTATTTTTTCCCGTTCTTCTCTAACATTTTATTGTAAGCAAACGAAGTGTTTATTTGGTTCACAATTTTGAAGCTTGAAATTCATGTTCAATTTCATTTTTATGTTTCAAATTAAGTTTATAGGCATCAATGGTTAATGCAATTATGTGTCTCATTTTTGTTGCGCCAAAAATAATGTGATATCTAATGAGTTTTTTTTTTTTTTTTAAAAAAAACTTTTGTTTTCATTTTCTGCTAATAAAGGTTGATGTTTTATTTTCTTTAAATTGATTTCTATGTTGATCTATAATATTTGGATGTGTTAATTGAAATAATTATGAGTAGGTTGCCTTTAAATTTTATCTCTATTATTTCCTTTGTAGGTGTATAGAGATACCATTGGATTTTTAATGCAATTTGAAGTAATAGAACTGTAGATTTGGGCACACAAAAACAATTTGCATAATGTGACATGGTTTATTATTTAATTTTATTTATTTATGCACTTGAATTTTTACTTGCATTCCTTTGGTTTGGTTCTTTCTCTTTGATTTTTTCTTCTCTTTTTATGGTTAAATTTTAATGTTTTGATTCATGATTGTTTGAAACTCTTTCTTTAGTTAAATGTTGATATGCTATTTGATTGATAAGCAATAAATCAACCCTCACAAAATTTAAATTTTCCGTTTCATAGTCACAAGCCAACTAAAATTATTTCTATAGTTCTTAATTAATTTATTTATTTCTTTTTAAAATTTATAGATTTAAGCTCTCAACTAGATAGCTTGTGCATTTATTAATTCTTGAAATAAAGTCAAAATTTGCACACATAATATCTATTACCCAATTAGATTTGAAGAAGAATATCCTTGATTTTTTATTTTGTTAAGTTTAGATGCCTTTGGTGCATGAAATTAATAGTGAGTATGATTTCTATGAATTTGAATTTAGATATTTCATTATTTATGATTGAGATAATTAAAATTTCAACTCAACTTTAATTCAATTATTTCTTGGATAATGTGAGTTTTTATCTATTTAAAAGCCAAAAGAACATGAAAGATATATTTGAAACTTTTTTTTTTTTAATCTTTTTCTTTTTGCATTCCTTTTAGAAACTTAAAAGAAGTATATGTTTATAGTTATTTAGGTCCATAATATAAAAGCACAATAATTAAACTTGGAATTCATTCTTAAAAATATTTAATTGTAGTTAGATATCTAATTTCTCAATTTGAGTTTTCTTTTTGTTAACATGGTTTGTTTTTTCTATCATAGGCTTGAGATATAGGTGTTGGCAATTTTGGGGTCTTTCTAGAGGGCGGTCCTTGAACATTAATGCTAGAGATATGGTATCTACAAATTTCATATATGTTTGATGTATTCTTATAATTGAAACTACCTTATAATTTGAAAATTGCTATTTTGATACTTGTTACTTACTTTTCTATTAATATTGTGTCTATCCCATTAGATATCCAAGAAATATAGCTAAAAAATAAAAAATAAAAAATGATGAAGAATTAGAGACCCTCTTACGAAGATAGTATTGTACTTTTTAATTTAAGTTTGTATATTATCTTAATTGAATGTTTGTAATTAATTTTTCTTTTTGTATATAGAAAATAGAGAGTAACTAGAAAAATCTTTATTCCATTGTGTGTTTAATATTCAAATGTATATATAATAATTTTTTTCTTTGAGTAATAGTTTATTTATATTGTTTTAAGACTTAATTATTATTATCATAATTAAATATATACCAAATTTAATTTGGAAACAAGTTTCATATGGTAACAGGTTTATTATCCATTAAAAACTAAAAATTATAATAAAATAATATTAAATTTTTCATAGGTAACCTTGATAGATGGCTAATGCCCAACATTGACATATGCAATAGCTAGAAACTTGACATATTATACTTATCCTTGACATTTGTTGTAGAAACCTTGACAAAAAAGCAAAATTAACATAAGATCAAGGAATCTTGACATATGTTGAATCCAACCTTGACAAAAGTGAAAGAAACATTGACATATGTCAGACTAACAAGGATTCCATCATTTCTAGAAATAGAAACGATCTTGATATATGTAAATGTCAAGGTAGCTTTAAACTTTTCTTGACATTGGCATAGATGACATATATGAATAGTAACATACTTGACAGATATACCCTATCTTCATGGTAAAAAACTGTCAACAAAAAAAGCCTTTTTTCTTGTAGTGATAAGGAAGAATCAAATAGGGTAGGACTGCATCCATGAACAAAAAACAAATGTAGGCTTATATATATTATGATTAAAATACACATAAATAAACATATTCTATCTGTAACAATTCAAATTAATAAGAATCGATCTTTTCTTTATAATTTTCAACCAAGCACATTGAGAAACCCACTAGCATGTGTCTACTTAACAATGAATGAAAGGATTTGTACCTGATTGATGATGAACAAGACTCAGAAGAAATTACCGAATGTGAAATCAACAACACCCAAGTTATCAGATTATTGAAAGCTAGCAAATTTGAATTTAATTTTCTGGAGAAAGTGAGACTTGAAAGTTGAGAGAATTTTACCTGAGTAATGACCAAAAAGACCAAGAAATTGTTGCATGTGAAATCATCAACTTCCAAAGATTGTCTCAGATTTGTGAAAGCTAGTAAGTTGAATTTTCTATGGAAAGTGAGAGAAACTGAGAGTTTGTTTTTGGTTGGAAAGAAAGAGTTATGAATGTGAAAGAGGAATAATGATGATTATATACTTTAAACGGCTATGGAGGATTCTAATTAAATTCAACCACCTTCATACTACCACCTTGCCATCAAATGTTCTAATATATATATATAAATTAGTGAAATAATAGTTAGACATCAAGTGTAACGTCAAACATCAAATAGAATGTATATTAAAAAATTTTCCTTTGCTTGGATCATGAATTTTTAAAATTACCCATTATTTTTCTTTTGAAACAATGATAAAGTATTTTGTTCTATTAGTTATCGAAAAACATGAGATATTCTATATTTTTATTTTGCCCCCAGCTTTTAAAGATAGTTATACCCTGATACTAATTCCATTAAGGATTTAGTGCATTATTTTATTAAAACATTCATCAGGTAAGTGCAGTAAAATAAATATAAATATATTATTGTAATTTCGCTAAATATCAGTAGTCTTTCCATTGAATATTACATTGTTATTTCAAGTAGATTTAAGTTTTGACAAGGTACCTTTGGTCTACCCCATGTTACAAAATAATTTGCAATCTTTGAGAAATTATGACTTGTATTCATAAAGCCAATTTAATACTTTCATTCTTTAATAAATAATTTATGCCATAAATTTTAAATAAAATTAATGCACTACAGATTTTTACCGAAATTTATACCAAAATAATGTAATACTATTGTCATTTAGAAAATAATATTTATTGTAATTAAATCAAGAGCAATCAAATATTAGTCATATTTGATTCTCTTAATTGAGGAAATAATATTCATTTCCTTAATTTTAGGATATTTATTATTTATTTCTTTTTATAATTTCCAATGCATTATTGTAAATTTTTTTGAAAAGAAACAGTAAAACAAGAATTGCTTCCTTTGCCAAATTATCAAATGGTATCAAAGTTAGGGGAAAAGGCTCGATCTTGGGTTTTCTCCAAAGGTGTTCAAATGCCCTAAAAGGCTTGACCCATCTGTCTAGTTTGATTTCAATTAAGCTAAACACCACAAATTTTTGACCTTTTAGTTCATGACTTCGATGTTCTAGCCTTTCATTAGTGTTTCATCCTTTAATTATTGTTATTTCTAGTTTAGTTTTAATCAAGCTAAATACTACAAACTTCCTACTATTGCAAAATCAAATCATCCTCTTAGTTCATGGTGTCAATGTTCTCCAATATCTCTTAGGTGGACAAAAACCTACTGAAGAAATTAAAGATGATGAGAGAAGCAAAAGTTCTATCCTACAATACCAACAATCGATTGATAAGAACAAATTTGTCATTTCATGAATTATTAAAACAATGAAAGAAGACATTTTGAGGATGAACCTTGGTGCTAATGTGGTCTATTAAGTATGAACTTCTCTTAAAGAGCAATTGCTTCATGTTATAGTTGAAAAGAAAAATGATCTCTTAAAGAATATTTAAGAGACTTCAAAATTATATGTGACATCTCGGTGCAATCAAAGCCAATTTTAGACCAAGACAATGTTTCTCCATTTGCGCATGGCTTAGAATAAAGCTAAAATCATAGTAGCTCTTTAATGATATAAGCAATTACTCACTACCAAAAATGAGGAGATAAAATTTTTTTTAAGCAAGCATAAGTTTTATTTAGACAACATAGTCATGGTTAGAATGGTTGAGAAAGTAGAAATTTCAATTTAAAGGGAAGATATTTCACCATTTGTGTTAAGAATTATTAAGTCCTTGTTAACAAATGTCTTCACCAGGTTTCAGGACAAGCTGCACGACTAACTATGAAACTAAGGTTTGGTTAATCTCGATTTTGATGACAAAAAAACAAGATTTACAACTAATGATTATATTTCAAGTGTGATTAGGCATGACGATTTCCAAAGTGGCAATCACAAAGACAAATCAAGCCAAAGAAAAATCATTAAGAAGAAGAAGACCTCAAAGAGAAGTGTTTCTCAAGACTCAAGCTTCATAAGATATCTTTGTAAGGTTGTTGGTTCACTAGCATTTTCATGCATTACATTCTTTACTTATGCACCAAAATCATCCAAAAGTTTTTTCATTTTAAATCCTTTAAAATTGGATGATTTCATGTTTTCAACTAAAACCTTGTGTCAAATGTTTTCCAAACTTGTTTAAAAGGTTTTAAGTTAAAAAAGTTGAGTGTTGAGCCAAAAACGGCTCAACTGATTGAATTGGATGAGGAACCAGTTGACCTCCAGCTCAATCGATCAAGGGATGCAAAAAAACCCTCTCTCTCTTCTAGAACGATTGTTTAACCGGTCAAGGTTGAACCTCAATCGGTTGAGGTCTAGTCAAAGGGAGGTCGAGGTCTAACGGTCACTTGCCAAGCATTAAATGCTAACGGCTAGTCAACCGATTGACCCCCAACTCGATCAGTTGACCCGCCAACAGCTAGTTTGACTTTTTTCCTCTATAAAAAGGCTCCAATCTTCATTATTTAAAAAGTTTAATCTTCCTAAACATTTCTTGAATATATTTGAGCCTTGGGAGAGTGTTTTTTAGTGCACCATTATTCTAAAACTTTCATATCACTAGGATTTTCTGAGATCCTTTATTATCTTCATTTGTAAATCTTTGAGAGGAAGAATCTAAGTGTGAGGTACCACTTAGGGATTCTCAAGTGTGGGATATCATTTGAGGGGTTATTCAAGAGTGAGGTATCTCTTGAGGTTTGTAAAGGATGCTTGAAGCCAAAAGTCCAAGAGGGTGGATTGGAACCACAATCCAATTGTATTGCTTGAAGGCTTGGTTTAGAAGCCTTAAATTAGTGGAACCTCAAGCTTGGGATTGAAGCTAGAGGAGAGTAGATGTAGGTCGGGTTGCACTGAACCACTATAAAAATCTTGTGTTTGCATTCTCTCTTCCCTTCTCTTTTACTTTATATGCAATTGTTTTATATTATTTTATTATATATTTGCATATAATTATTTCTTGCATTTATACTATTTAAATTTGCAAAAAGTGACCATCACTCTATTCACCCTCCCCCACCCCCCTTCTAGAGTGATTTCCTTACATTGGATTAGCCTAATTTTTCTAACACTAACACATAATGGTAGGATATGAACACAAAATGGTAAAAACAAACAGAATGACAGGACACAAAATAATAAGACATAAAGAATATTAAGGATTAATTTAGTCAATATATCCATAAATTTAGAACAATCAAATATTAATGATATTTGATTAGCTTAATTTAGGAAATAATATTTTTTTAAAATAAATCAAGAGCAATCAATATTAAAGATATTTGATTCTCTTAAGTTAGGAAATAATATTTATTTAAAATAAATCAAGCGCAACCAATATTAATAATATTTTATTTTCTTAATTTACTAAATAATATTCATTTCCTAAATATTAGGATTTTTTTTTTCTTTTTATAGTTCCCAATGCATTCTTGT
Source organism: Vitis rotundifolia (assembly GCA_030254885.1). NCBI lineage: Eukaryota > Viridiplantae > Streptophyta > Magnoliopsida > Vitales > Vitaceae > Vitis > Vitis rotundifolia. The sequence goes on from CM058157.1 coordinate 12,660,913, forward strand.
AAAAATTTCTAAGAAAAATAATAAAATAAACATTGCTTTCGTTGTTAAATTATCAAACTCTTCATGAATATCAGTAGTTGTTCCATTCAATATTATACACTCATTTTAAGTACAAAATAATTTACAATCTTTTAGAAATTATGACTTGTATTCATAAAATCAATTTAATACTTTCATTCTTTAATAAATAATTCAAGCCATAAAATTTAAATAAAATTAACAATAAATAAATAAAATATTTTATAAATATATTTAATATTCGATCTATTATTAATTTTTCTTTTAATTTATATATTTTCATTCCTTCAACAAATTAAATTTAACATTTTCAACTTTTAATGTTTATATGAAGCTTTTGATCTTCCATAACTATTTTCTAAAATTAAAAGTTTAGTAATTTTTATTTGATATTTTATTAAATAAATTTTTAATAGTGGGTTTTGATCCATTTTGAGGTGTTTATATTTTGGATATTAGATTATAAATTTAGAATGAAATGGAATTGTTAGGTGATAGATAATGTTTCAACAAAAATCTTCATCACTCTCAACTAATTTTATAAAAATCATAAAACTTATTACAAAATTACTAAATTGTTCAAAAGAAATTCAACAATTTCATGGTATGAATTTACTAGTAAAATTTTATATCTTTTATAAAATGGACAGATTTTAAAATACTTTTTATTTTTTTTATGGAATGACTTGATATATGCTATATTTTTATTTTCTTTCATATTTGAAGCCTAAAATTGCTTAGTTTATTATATAACAATGATCTACTTAATCAACAATTTTTAGAATATGAAATTGAACTTGTTTTTTAAGCATATTTATTTGTAAAATAATGATTTTGAACCAAAACCTTACCCTAAGCCCAAACGTTTATCAAAAAAGAAAGAACGGGTCCTATCCATTTGGTCAAAAGAGAATCTCTCATGAACAAGGTTTTCTTTTATCTTCAAGCTTGGTTGTTCTTCTTCAACTCTTTTTTTTGAAACCTCGCAATCTTGAATTTATTTTTTTTTTGGTGTGTTTTTCTAAATTAAGACGATGACTTGGTTTATACACTGTGTGCTTTATACCTATAGGAATTCTAAATAAACCAAGATTGTTTCTTTAGTATACTAGAATTATTAATATTTGAATTTGGTTCTTCTTAGAATTTGGAATCCTAATTTTATTAGGAGTTTAGTTTTAAATGTAATTAGGTTTTTATAATTGTATCTATATATTAAAAAATAATAGAAAACATGGTGTGGTACATTTTACATAATTATTTATCATCTCCTTTATTTTTTTTTTCATTTTTTTTTTTGTGTGGAGAAATTGTTCTTGTGCTGGAAAAATTATTTTTGATTGCTCACATTTGGTATAAGAACTTGCGATTAAAGATGCAAGCAACCAATAATAATATGATCCCATTCCAATTTCAAAATTTCAATGGAAAAAAGAATTTAAGTATCAACATATTTGGGGAGTAGTAAATCAATAATTTTTTGTAACAGCAAATTAATCACAACTCACATATGTACAAGAGGATAATTTGGATAATTCCAAAAGGAAAGATTTGAAGGCTTGCCTTTACATCTATCAGTCAATGGAACCACTTATTTTTAAGAAGATTGCAAATGCAAGCATGGAAAAAGATTCATGGGACAATCTTTTGAATTACAAAGGGGTAGATAAAGTGTAGAAGGTTCAATTATAGACTATGAGAAGACAATTTGAGCCTTTTCATATAGAGAAAACAAAAAGATTCTTTGATTATTGTTTGCAGACATTAGCTTTTCTCAATCAAATGAAATATAATGGTGAAAATGTTTCAAATCTCCAAGGTATGGAGAAAATTCTTTGAACCTTGATCGTTCAATTGGATTACAAGGTAACAATAATTGAACAATTGAAAGATCTTAATGCCATGTTGTTGGATGAATTGATGGGTTCCTTGCAAGCCCATGAACAACGCTTAGATGAAAGGTCTCACAGTAAGGTGGGAGAATCACTAAAAAGGCAAGTAAGTCCTTGAAGAGAAAATATGAATCTCAGAATAATTCTAAATCAAATAAGAAAGGTTAATTAGAATTGATAGAATAGAATGTAAATTAAAATTTTATCCTTGCTTGGATAGTGAATTTTTAAAATTACCTTTTTTTTATATATATATATATATATATATTGTATTAGTTTTTATAAAATATAAGATATTTTATAATTTTTATTTTGATTTGATGTGTTATAGTATTTTATTATAAAGTGTCCATTTAGTAACTTCAATAAAAAAAATATCACCTCATTATGAATTATAAAACATTATAATTTATCAATTATGATTTTTTTTATTATAAAAAACTATGTCATTTCCTTTCAATTCAAGTAACGAATCTCTATAATCATTCTCCCCCTTAAGAGAAGTATTAAAAAAAACTTGTGAGTTTCAAAAATTGTGACATCCCCAATAATTTATATTTTTCCATTCTTTTTGAATCAAAACAATGGTACCTTTTTTGTGTTGGAGAATATCCTAGAAAAAGATATTCCAATGGTGGTGGATCTAACTTACTATGCTTATGATTATGTACATGTACAAAATCAATACAACAAAAAAATTTAAGAGGTAAATAAAAGATTAGACGTAACATTGGAAAACACTTTAAAATTTTTTTATTAGTGTCTTAATTTCAAAGTTGTAAATAGTTGTAAGAATTGTTTCTCCCTATAAGTATCTAGATATTTTAGTTGTAAACATTAAAGACCTTACTTCCAAGAGATGTCTATTTTTCTATTTTGCCACTCCATTTTATTGTGGAGTGTCAAAACAAGAGCTTTGATGAATAATCCCATTTTCCAAGAAATATGTGCCTAAAATTTTATTGAAATACTTCTTTCCATTGTCATTTCTAAACTTGTCTTTTTTTTTTTTTCTTGAAATTGAGTTTCCACCACAGTATAGAATTTTTTTTTTTTTATAAAAATTTCAGTATCTAATTTTTCTTTGAGTAAATAAACCCAACAAACATGTGTATGATCATCAATTAGTGTCAAGAACCATTTTTTTTTCTAGAAATTGTTGAAACTTTATATGGACCCAAACACTGGCATGAACAAGAGCAAAGGGTTTAGAAGACCTATAATGTTGCATAGGGAATGATGCACGATGATGTTTTGTAATTTGATAGATATCACACCGAAAACAAGATGGATTTTTATTTTTGAAGAAATTTGAAAACAAATACTTCAAATATTGAAAGTTAGGGTGGTCTAACCTAAAATGCCATAACATTATTTCATTGCTACTAAATTCAGAAAAATGATTCAAAACTACTTATCTAAGTCTTATGAGCTTGTCCACACATGTTAATTCCATCTTCAAAGTAGTAGAGTCCATCACTTTCTTTAGCATTGCCAATCATTCTCCCCAAGTCCATTTCTTGAAATTCACAATGAGTAGAGATGAATTTATATAGCCCAACATTTTAAGTCACAACTAAGCTTGCTAACAAATAACAAGCTACAAGAAAGATTTGGAGTATGAAGGATATTATGAAGAATAAGAGATTTTGAAATAGCTATTGATCCTTTCCTAGAATTTGCTAAAAGAGAACCATCAGCTACCTTGATTTTTTGATTTCCTACACATGGACTATAGGAGGAAATTAATTTAGCACACTAGATCATATGATCAATTGCACCAAAACCTATGATCCTTGGACAACTAGAAGTAGAAAATACATTAAATGCAATAGCTTAGTGGTAGTCACCTTTTTAGGTCAAATAATAAGAGGAAAACACATTGTTTAAGAATTGTATAGATTGAAAAAGTTTGTAAAGTTGATCTAACTATTACTTACTAAAAGAAGACATCTCCATGGTTCCTCCTAAGCCACTTTGCTCCTCGTCTCCTACTTGAAATGCCTTTAGATCATGGTTTGGTTGACTGAATGATCTTGACTTCAAGGTTTATGGTTTTCCATGAAACTGCCAACATGTTTCTCAAGTGTGGCAAGGCTTGTGGCAATGATAATACCATATCTTGTTACTTCTTCTATGTTGTCGTAGCTTTCTAAGTTGAGTGGATTGATTGTTTCTTGTTACAAGGGCAGAAGCGTTAGTTGGAGGGTTACTATCTTTTCCCATCATCACCTTTCTTTGACCCTCTTCTCTCCTTACTTCAACAAACACTTCATGAAGAGATAGTAATGGTTTTCTGCCAAGAATTCTACCTCTAACCACATTTAAGTTTTTCTTTAGTCCTTCCAAACACATACACGGTATCATTTTCCATCATTTTTATATACCTTACACTATCCTTTACATAGTGCCACTCTTCATCATAGCATAGGTATAGCTCTTGTCATAGTGCTTTCATCTCATTATAATAATATTTGATCTCTTAATCTCCTTGTTTTGAATGTCACAACTTTGCTTTCAATTCAAAAATCTGGGATGAGTTTTCAGGTTTGAATATGTCTCCCGAACGGCTTTTCAAACTTCTTTTGTAGTAGGAAGAAAGATATAGGTCTTTCTCCATGGAATTAACCAGCAGTGCAATCACTAATGAGTTCTTGAACCTCCAAGTCTTGAATGTTAGATCATTGTTTTTTAGTTTTGTCATCTCGCCTATCAGATAGCTTAGCTTTCCCTTGCCATTGATCATGCGCTTGATTGTCTTTGCCCAATTTAGGAAACCTTTACTATTCATTTTGTGAACGATCAATTAAAAAGATGGATTTTCAAGTCCATTAAGGGTTTTTAAATCCAAAAAGGTAATCTAGTGGTGTACCTATACTAACAACACTTGAGGAAGCTATGGTCCTTTCCCCAATCATGGTTGTTTTCACCATCATGATTTCCCAAACAGCAACATATGCATGTAGAATAGAAGGGGCAAAAACTAATTAATTCTAAAAAATTTCAAGGAAATAAATAGGTTAAGTTTGTAGCTTAATTGTGTAACTAACTACCAAGAATCTAGGAACTAACAAGCACCAACTCTAGGTCCTGAGTATCAAAGCACCTAGATATTTGAAACTAATCAATAATTAGTTTGAATTTATTTTAAACAAATAATAGAAAAATATAAGAACAAACTCCTGATAATTCTGATAATTTTAACAAATGTAACTAGAAAATTAAATATTGCCTAGGTGGCTTAATTTAGAAGTAGAAAGCAAGGTTAGTTGTGAAAAGTTACATTCGGTGTGAAGGTATCGATTTTAAAGAAACATTTGCCTCTGTTGCTAGATTTGATAGCACTACAATTACTTTGGTTATTGTTGCTCACCATAATGGAATCTCTTTTAGTTTGATGTCAAGTTTGCCTATTAAAATGGTTTTTTGATTGAATCTATGTTCAACAACCTCAAGGTTATGAAATTATGGGAGAAGAACAAAAAGTGTATCAACTAAATAAGGCCCTTTATGACTTAAAGCAAGCACTATGGGTATGGTATGATAGAATTACTGGGGACTTCAAGCAACATGAGTTTTAGAGGAGCAAAAATGAGCCTAAATTTTATGTTAAGACAAGAGTTATGAATGAGATACTTATTATTTGCTTTTATGTTGATGATTTGATTTATACTAGCAATAGTTTCATGTTATTTCAATGGAGGAATGTAAATAGATGAAGATGAGTGAATTTGAGATGACTAATCTTAGTTTGATGAGTTATTTTCTTAGGTTGGAAGTAGAGCAATGGGATGAAATAATTTTTATTTCTCAAAAGAATTAAGGGAATGATCTTCTTGAGAAGTTTAAATTGAAGAATTGCAATTTAATGAAACTCCTATGAACACCAATCATAATTTTTACTTGAATGATAGGAAAAAAAAATTTGATGTTTCAGAATATCAAAATTTGATTGGTAACTTGTATGTCACCAACAATAGCATAAATATTATGCAAGCAAAACATCTCATATCAAGGTTTATCCAAAGTCCAAGCAATCTTCAATATGGTGCAATGAAGAGTCTTACGATATTTAAGGGAAACAAGCTCATATGGTATTTGGTACACAAATGCTAGTAGTCTTTAGCTATGTGGTTTTTCTGAGAGTGATGGGCAAGTTCAATTGAAAATTGAAAAAGTACTACAAGATATATTTTCAATCTTGGTTCAAGTTCCATTTTATGGAGTTCAAAGAAGTAGCCATCAACTACACTATCTTCCTTAGAGGTAGAATATATTACAATAACTTCTGCAGCTTGTCAAGGTGTTTAGCCTAGAAGAATTTTAGAAGGTATGAAACAACATCAAGAAGAGCCCACAATTATCCCCATTGATAATCAATCCATGATTTTTATGACAAAGAATTATGTGTTTTATGGGCACACAAGACACATAGAGATACACCATCATTTTATCAAAAGAACCATCAAGATAATATATTGTAGCACATAATGAACAACTTACAGTTTTATTCGTGAAATCTCTATTTTTAGAGAAGTTGGAGTATTTGAGGGATATATTAGGAATTAAGGGGGAGTGTTGGAATTAACACCAATATTTTATTGGTGAGTTACAATTTTAGTTTCAATCAAATAAGATGTGGAGTGTGGTATCTTATTTTTTAGGAAGTACCTATTAGGATAGAGCCCTTAAAAGCATGTCATGATGTAACAATAAATGGACTATTTTGGTTCTTCTTTCTTTATCCCATTTATGTATTATACATATTGAGCATTCAGACCTTTTTTATTTTTAAAAAGGAGCAAATATTTAGTTAGAAAAAATAAATATGATATGTTTAGATAATAAGAAAGGTATATGAATGATAGTAAGAAGTGGATGCAATTAACTACTAATGGTATAGTACTAACAAATAAAATGGCTTAATAATTAAGTAATTCTCTTCAAAACTTAATTTTCATATTATTATTATTATTATTATTATTGTCATTTTATCAAGGATGCAATAAACGCCCCAAGTAGGAGATTAATGAATAATTAATATTTTTTTAATTATAGAAGTGATATGGGAAAAGAGTTTCCAAAGTTGAGGTAAGATTAAACCATCCAAATTATTTATCATATCTTCCTTTACCTAATGAAATCCTTATTTTCAAATTTATTTTATTCATAAAATTTCAAAATATTACCTTTAATTTTAAAAGTAAAAGTATATATATAAATAGGTGAAATTATTTGTCATATCTTCCATGTAGTCAAATTACCACCAACAAAGGTGAAATACCACAATGTTGACTTTCTATTAGTAGTAGTTCCTACCTAATCTATGTCTATGTAACCATCAATAATGAGATTACGATTCTTAGAGAACATGAGTCCTCTACCTAGGGCAAATTTTAAGTAGCACAATATCTGAATTACCACCCCTATATGATCTTCACTAGGGTTGCACTTGAATTAGATTACTATGCTGACAGAGTAAGCAATATTTGGATGAGTATGAGATAAAGAGATTGGTTTTCCCATTAATATTTGATATCTCTTTTTACTAGTTGGCACTTGATTTGAATGTTCACCAAGTTTGTGATTCTAAACAATTGGTGTATCAATTGGCTTGCAACTAACCATCCTTACGTCAAATAATAAGTCTAACACATACTTTCTCTGGGAAAGAAATATACCTTGGCTTGATTTAGCTACTTCTATTCCCAGAAAGTATTTTAGTCCTCTTAAGTTCTTCATCTCAAATTTGGTCCCTAATTGTTTTTAAAGCTTGAAATTTCTTTTGTGTCATCTCCTATGATAATCATATCATCTACATAGATTATCAAGGCAATTATCTTTCCTTGTTGATGTTTCAAAGAAAGAGTATGATCTGAATTACTTTGTTGAAAACCATATTTTCTCATAGCTAGGCCGAAATGACCAAAACATTCTCAAGGTGACTATTTTATAATGCCCATTACAACTTACATGCTAATCTAGTGCTTGATGATGTCGTGTAACTTGGTGGGATATCCATATAAACCACCTTCTCAAGGTCTCCATGAATAAAGGCATTCTTCACGTCAAATTGGTGTAAAGGCCAATCTAAATTTGTTGCTAGAGATTGTAAAACTCTAACACTGTTTAGTTTTGCCACTAATAGGAATGTCTCATGATAGTCTATGTCGTATGTCTATGTGTATCCCTTGGCTACAAGCCTTGCCTTGTATGGCTTAATGGACCCATTTGCCTTATGATTAATGGAGGATACCCATTTACACCCTACTATTTTCTTCCCCTCCAATAGTGGAACAAGATCCTATGTCTTGCTCTTTTGTACCACCTCTATTTCCTTTTGAATTGCTTAGGCCCATTTCAGATCTACTAAAGCTTCATGTACTCCTCAAGGAACATGTCAAGAGGACAACTTGTGCACAAAAGCTTTAAAAGGCTTAAATAGTCTTTGGGTGGTTACGTGATTAGTAATCAAGTACTTTAATTCTTTCCCTTCAACATTCGGTGAGTATCAAACTAGGGGTTTACATTTATTTGCCTTCAAGGTAAGTGATAATTAGTTGGAGTATCCAAAGCATGACTAGAAGATGGTACATAGGAACTTGCCTCAAGAATATTCTATGGAGAACGATTGTTGAGGACATGAGGGATAAGGTTTTTTTCACCAAAGGGTTCAAATTCACCTTCCTCCACATTGTTGCAACCATTTCCATTACTTTCATTGTCATTTTCTACATTATTCTCCTTATGTTCTTTGACTACTACTATAGACCCTCCATTTTGTCCCCTTAGCACATGCCTTAGTAAGTGCTCTTTCAGTACTCTATAACAGTTCCCTAGTGGCCTATTGCTACTTAGTACTCATATAACTTACCACTTTGAGCCACCTTAGAGACTCTAGTCGAGGGATTTATCTGCCCCTCATTGTGACCCTTGGTAGCCCTGTCCTTTCTTTTTTAAGATAGCTCATTTAGGTACACCTTTATGATAACATACTTAGGCATGTTTAGGTACACTTTTTAGTTCACTTAGATGTATCCTAGATCACCTAGGTTCACTTAAACACTCCTTAGGCACCTTCCAACTTGCACACACTCACCTAAGGACACTTAGACACTTTTCTAATCACTAGGTCATTTAGGCACATTTAGGTTACTTAGGCCCATTTAAGCCCACCTAGGCATACCTAGCCCACTTAGGGACACCTGGCCCACCTAGGCACACCTAGCCCACCTAGGTTTACTTAGGCCCACTTAAGTACACCTAACCCACCTAGTTTCACCTTGGCCGCCTTTAGGCTTCACTTAAGTGCACCTAGGCGATTTCCACTTAGTTCACCTAGGCACATTTCTATTCACCCTAGCTCACTTGGGCACTTTTCAACTCACTTTGATTTCACCTAGGCAATTTTTAGGTTAGATTTCACTTGGACTCTTTCTAGGCTTAGTTTCACTTAGATTTGTTTTCTTGATTTTTGATTGATTAATTTTAGGATTAGGTGAGTTTTGGCTTGATTTTGTTTTGTTAATTGCAAAAGTTGATTTTTTTCAATATTTGGTTATATGGGTTTAATATTTGGACTTTTATTATTATCTTTTGCATTAGAATAATGTTTTAACTTTTTCTTGATTGTGTATGTTTGATACTTACATTTATATTTTTTTCTTGGTTTTATTTATTTATTTATTTATTTTTAAATTCCATGAATTAATATTTTGATTTTCTTATATATGCATAAGATTGATTTCCTTCATTTTTATTTTTAAATTTCATGATTTCTAATTCTACCTTTTGATTTTATTTTTGCAGTTTGACGTTGACTATTAAATGAAGCTCATGAGACAGTGATCGTGCGTATGAGTTTTTTGAAAAATGAATTTGGTGATTTAATTATAGAATTTGGTAGCCTAGTAATTGATCTTTGGTGGATGAATTTTTAAATGGGAACAATGGTGATCTTAATGACCGGGTAATGTGGCTTATGAATGAAAATTCGACGGAGACTTCATGAGATAGTGGCTGCACAAGTGGCTATTGATGTTTAAGTTTTATATGAATTAATTCCCTGTGATTTCATGCCATATGAGAGTTAGTGGAATTTAAAGATTCAATGCATTAATGGAAATTTCAAGTGGCTGTTGATGTTTAAGTTTTACATGAACTAATTCTATGTGATTTCATGCCATATAGAAGGAAGTGGGCTACCATAAAAAAAGGACAACCACACACGAAGAAAGGAAAGGTTGTCGCGCACTTGAAAAGATTCCTTACTCTAAAACCAGACAGCATGCATACGGAAAAAGGGATTTTTTTTTTTTTTTTAATTCAGCAGCAATGGGACATTGAGTGGCAGGATGAATTCAGCAAAGGAGGGACTCTCCACGAGGGGCTGCAATCACTTAGAATCTCCATGGCTACCACTTTGGAACTCCATTACGCAGCAGATTTTGATCCCAAAAGGATCATGCACGGCCCAGAAAAAATATACGGACGCATGATATGGGTGGGATTTTCCATGGGTTGTACGCACCTTCTTGGAGAGAACACGCCTACATAGTCCATGCACAGCCTGCACCTCTCAACTGCCGCCATAAAGCTTCCAACACCACGCATGCATAGATGAGCCTTCTCCACGGGGTAGCAAATGGGAGAGTCTACAGCCGCCATCCATGATTCAAAGACACAGCCGGCTCCATGCACCACGGTCTCCACATGAACGAACAGTTGCCACCGAAGAGGGAAGCACCCACGCACCATCAAAGGTAGCCAGCAACACACAATTAAAAAAAGCCATTTTGAGGGTTGGATACCATTTACACCAAGTAGAAAATTCTGGATCTAAGAGAGACAGCCCATAAAGGTAAGTTGAATTTTTTATTTATTAGTTTTGATTTTTTTTTTTTTTTTATTAGGTTGAAAGTTGAGATTCGGATTTATCAGTTTTGATTTTCAATTAGGTTGAAAGTTGAAATTCTAATTTATTAGTTTTGTTTGAAAGTTGAGATTTTGATTTATTAGTTTTGATTTTTATTTATGATTGGAGGTTGAGGTTTTTGATTTAGTAGTTTTGATTTCCAATTAGGTTGAAAGTTGAAATTTTGATTTATTAGTTTTGATTTTTTTTTTTTTTAATTGGGTTGAAAGTTAGAGTTTTTGATTCTTTAATTTTCATCCCTAATATTTGTTTGAAAAAGTTAAGAGTTTTTATTTTTGGTCCATCTTATTTAGTTCATAACTTTAGAATTTTAGTTCATTAGTACAATTGATTCTATATGATAAAGTTCATGTTTTTAATTTCAAATTAGTTTATTTTTAATCTATTTGTTAGTTTAGATGTGCTTGTGATTTTTAATTCATTAGTATAAATAATCCTGTTAGATAAAATTCATATGTTTAATCCTAAAGTAGTTTAGTTTTAATCTATTTTTTAATTTAGATATGTTTTTTATTTGTAATTCGTTAGTATAAATAATCCTTGTTAGATAAAGTTCATGTCTTTAATCTTGAATTAGTTTAGTTTTAATTTATTTTTTAGTTTGGATGTGTTGGTGATTTTAATCAATAGTTTAATTAATCATGTTAGACAAAATCTATGTTTTTAATTTCAATTTAGTTCAATTTTAATTTATTTTTTGGTTTAGATGTGTTTGTGTGTTTAGTTGATCTTATGCTAATTCTTGATTGTTATTCTCAATTTAAGTGTTCCTTGAATCTTAGTTGTTAATTCTTGATTAATATCTTGTTAGTTTGTTTGACCTAAATATTAATAGTTTATTGTTTTGGTAATTCCTTATCAAATTTACTTTTCGGAGGCCATCGGAAAATAATAATGATTGGTCCCTATCTCACCACTATAGTTTGTTTAGTGGTCCAAAATTTTACTTGGTGATTTCGTATTCTTTTGTTTTGCTTCAAATTTTGTTTCTTATGTTTTGTTATTTTCAAACTAGTTTCTTTCATTTTAAAAGAAAACGTTTTTCTCAAGAGATCCCTTCGAAAATCTATTCCAAAAATTCATTTAAAATCCTTAGGGTCAAAATCTCTTTTTTTTTTCAAAAATATGCAACTATGTCTCATCCAGTTTGCATCCTTTTATTTTCAATAAAAATTTGGTTTTGAGTGAAACGTGAATCCAAGCTTGAAGTCCAAAATAGATAGGAATCTATAGGCTAGATTTATGTATATCAATTGGGGAATTGGTGGAACCCTTACATAAAATCATTTTTCAAAAACATTTTACTATTAGCTTGTTCAATTTACTGCATCTCTGAAAAGAAAATTGGATTTGATCTATTTATGATATTTTAAAAAAATTTCCAGTCATTGTATGATATGTTAGACATCTTGAAAATAAATTTAGAACTTTGTTTGAGTTACAAAGTAATTATGAGATAGAAGATATAAATAAGTCTTTTAGGGGTTTTGTTTTCACCCAGTTCTGGACACCCGAAATGTTTTTGAAAACCTAAATTACTAGATAACCTTGTAAATTTTATTTGATATTTTTAATTGATTCTAACTTCTTATAATTGATTTTAGACATATAAAATATTGAAAATAGTTTTTTGAATTGAAAGATATAATTTTCCTTTTCTACACTCACTACACTGCCCTAGTTTGAACAAAGGGGTTGTTTGATTGTTTTCAAAATTGATTTGTGTGTCTTCTGACTTTGTCTTTATTTTTCTTGTAAAATAAACATTCCAAATATGTTTTTTGATTTTTTATATGATTTTGTAGCATTTCTATGTTAGTTTAAAACATCAATTTATGCATGTTTTTGTAAACTGAAATCAATTGGAGATTTATTAAATTGTTTAGCCTTTTGGTGATAATATAGAAATATAGAAGAGGTTCTCTGAAAATTTTTGTAATTAAATTCATATTCTAGATAATTTTTTATGATTTATTTTGTGAATCTTTTTATTTTAGCTACATGTTGAAGTTCCTATACAGTGCTTGCTTTACTATTTAATATAGTATTGTTTGGCATATCTTGACTTAGTGTTGACTTTTATTCTCTAATGTAGACATAATGAGGATGTTGTTTGATTTTTTTCCATGACAAAATGATATTTTTAGATATTTGTTTAGGATTTTTCAAGTGAATGCAACTGTTTTTCCCCTTGCTACATTTTTTTGTCGTAGTTACTAATTTTGATACCTATAGCTATCTTGAGCACTAATTTAAATTTAACAATGAGCTTGTAGGCATGTCCTATGTTATAGTTGTTGTTTCTTTAGATTCATACCATTTCATTTTAGTTGTATATATGTCATGTATATTAGGGTTTATTGGCATAGTTATGCGTTATTACTTGTGAGCTAACCCTCTCTAGCTATATGCAAGCATATTGTAAATTGTGCATGCTCCTAGGTATGTCTCTCATACTTTTTATCCCTTTAATTTTGTAATATGTAAACTTTGAGTGTGGGTATCCTGATATATGTTATTGCTTTATATGTTTTGATTAGTGTTTCATTACTTGAATGAGACAGAATACATGTTGTATGTTATATTATATTGTCAAATGAACTTTGATGTTTTCATGAAAGCATTTTGGGTTATAGCTCAGGTATGTTCCTATCTTCCTTTTTATTGTGATTAATTTATTTGGTATGTTTGTTAGGATATAATAACATGTTGTTTGCCCTTAGACTGATCACCTTTACTTTTTTTGGTATTCCTGATTTATTAATTAATTGTCATGCTTCCCTCAAGCTAGTCAGTAGAGACCTATTTTTAGGGCTTAGAGGGGTGTTATCTTTTTAAGATACCTTCTCAATAGGTAACCTAATCTCCGAACCTAGACTCGAGTTTTTCATAAGACACTTTTCCAAAAGTTTAAGGGGTCATTTTTTCTTAGGGTTTTAGTTTCTTATTTTATTTTTCCTTTTAAAAAACATAAAAGTAAGTGGCAACTCCATTTTTTCATAAAATATATTTTTTCACCATTAAAAAGTGAATCTCACCATTGAGTGGGGACACACATGAAAAATGCGGGTCCTCAACTACCACCTCATTTTCTCCTCTTATTATCTTGCCAAATCTAGGTTCTTGATCGATTTCCTTAACTTCCTCAAAATCCCACCACTTTTGTTCTTCATCCCATGTCTTCCCCTGAAGATCATAAGTAGATGCTAGTGAAGAGTAAAAATTTTCAAGTTCCAAAAATGTGACATCTATCGAGACATAGGTACATTTGGTTGTAGGATTGTAGCAACAGTAGCCCTTTTTATTTGTAGCATACCTAAAAAAACGCAACGAATGGCACAAGGATTGAGTTTCATTTGTTGATTTTTATGCAAATGTTCAATGCAACACATCCAAATATGCGTGGTGGTATAAGCAATATGGATGATAAGGTAACATGGTTAGACAAAGCTTGTAATGGAGTCTGAAACTTCAATGCCTTTAAGGGCAATTGATTCAATAAATGTACAATAGTAACAACAACATCATCCCAGTGTCGACCTTTTTACTCCAATTAACAAAGCATGTGTTGTTTCTAAAATATGTTTGAAATTTTGTTGTGGAGTTTGAGCATAAAAAGTTTCATAAAAAAAAGGTCACTTAATTGAAATAGGCCTAAAACTCTTGGTTGACATACTCATCTCCATTATTTGATCTAAGAATTTGAACTTTAACTAAGAATTGATTTTCAATCATGACATGAAATGCATGATACAAACCAATTACCTCATCCTAATGTTTTAACATATACAACTAGGCCATTCGAGTATAGTCATCTACAAAGGTCACAAATTAATGAATACCAGAAAGAGTTGAAGGGGAGAGGATCCCCGAACATTGAAATGAATCAAAACAAAAAGAACATTACTTTTATTTGAACTAATCGGAAAAGGCACATGATGACTCTTTGCTAAAATGTAAGTATCACATTTAAAATTTGAATAATCCAAATATGTAAATAATTGAGGACATAAGTGTTTCATATAACTAAATGATAGGTACCCCAAACCACCATACCAGACCCAAATCTATTTTTTCTTGGCACGGATCGAATGTTGCACATTATTGATGCTACTAGTGTTGGGATTAAGCCCTTAAAAGTAAGACATGATGTAACAAAGTTAGCCTTAACTATCTTCTTACTATCCCTTTGGTGTATTGACATTGATTTAAGCATTCAGCCCATGTCTCTTACACTGTACATGACTTGAGTACTTTAGGAGTTGCACAGAAGATACAAGTCATGGGCTCTCAACCTTGAGAGGATATTGAGTCTATGCCAAAATCAATAAGAGGTTTTGACCTATGGATGAGATCCTAAAGTGGTCATATATTCCTATGGATTGGGTCACTATTAATGGAGGCTGGTAGCAACAAGTATTCTCAATAAAGGCACCATGATATCTCATGGGATTGAGACAACGTGTCCTCTTGGGTGATCTAAAGGACATGTGATCATGAAATATGTGGCCATTGTAATTCCTTTTGTGAAATTTGACATATGTTCTTTGGAGCTAGAGTATGTCAATTGATCACATAAAAAGTGGGATTTGTAACCGAGGATTTGAGAGGTAATCTTGATAGGTGATAACACTACCTTACTAGATTATGGACACCAATTCATGGGGAGTTTGCATGTAGTAGATAGTAGGTCATGAACCTGAGCACTTAGTATCTCATTGTAATATACATAAGGTATTGGAGTGCAGTTTACTCTCTATAGTGGGATGTTGAGTCAATTTCAGAATTTGATTCTAAAGGAGCTAATACTCTTATGGGTCCCAATGGTCCTCGCTCTAAGCTCATATTCCTTGTTAGCACAGCTTATGAGGGTTGGATGGGTTTTTAATTCACTTTTGTGCAGAACGGCATTTTCATAATTATGTAAGGTTGCACAGGGATAAGTGAGTGGTATCTCTGGACAGGGCTAATTGATTAATTAGACCTTATATGGTTAATTAATCAATTAGCAACCTTTTTGGGTTAAATTAAGTGACTCAAACCCATGGTGGGCTTAAGTCTCTTAAACCTAGTAAGAAGCCTACAAATATCTCTTTAAGGGTTAGGGTTTTCATGTCTTGTCATTCTCTTCTTCAATCTAGAGAGAGAACCTTAACCTCCATCCTTGAAATCTCCACCATTTCAGTGCCTAGACATAAGGAAGAGTCATCGGGCGGAAGATCATGGTGTTTACAAGATCCATTATGACTTTGGAGTTATTTACATCGATTGGAATTGATCTGGGAACATCCAGATCAAAGGGATGTGGCTTTATTCTCTAGATCTATGTTTTCCATGGTATTCATATTTTTTAAATACCTATTTATCCGCTATAATAGATTTAGAGAGCCTAGGATAGATCTACATGCACCCTACACAATCCAAGGCATGGGAATTGAGTAATCTAGGGTTCCCAACAACTAGTATAAGAGCCCTAGGGTAGGTTCTAGTATGTTAGATCTATTCTAGGGTGTGCTAACTCTGTTTTACTTAGTTGTTTTATTCATCCCATGGCTGTAAGGGAAGAATTAATGAAATTATTCATTCAATTAAATGTATTAATATATTTGGATTGATTGAGTGTTATTGATTCATTTGAATAAATGAATATGAATGGATATCTTCCATGCCTTTTGATTCTCTAGATTAGGTTGTACACCATAAGGGGCATAGGATTTTTATTTTGTTGTAAAAATCTTTTATTTTCAATAGATGGGTTGTAAGCTCCTTTATAAGAGCATAGGAATTTTTATTATTGTAAAAATTTCAGTTTTTGTATCCATCTATGGTGACCCAAGAGAATAGAAGGAATCTTGAAAGTTCTTTTTGAGATTCTATGGTGGTTAAAGAAAAAATAAGCATTCTTAAAAATTATTGGTTTGAGATCTTTGGCAGCACAATGACATTGACTTGAACTCAAAATGGGGACTACGTCCTAATAGTTACTCAGGGCAAGCCACATATGGATTTGAAGACTAGAAAGTCACAAATCCAATAGTTCAAGCGGATTGCAATTCGGAGTTGAATGAGGGAGATATGGTTGATTGAAGCAAGGCTATACAAAGTGCATTGCAACACAGTGACATCAACTTTGAGCCAAAATTGTGGCTACTTCTAGTAAGTTTCTTGGGCCAAGTCACCTATGGTTTTGAATCTTAGGAAGGCAAGAATCCAATGCTTCAAATGGATCATAATTTGGAGTTGAAACAAGGGAGATATGATCAATCAAAGCAATGTTGCACAAGGAGCATGTTGTTACGGGATTGCATATGGGTCCAATTCTTTTTTGTTGTTTGGGCTAAATTTTGGGTCTTTCATTTTAGGCTTATTTGGTGGCAATTGGGCCTTTTGGGTTTTCTATTTTCACTAACCCTATTTTTGGTTGCAGGGCTATTTTTAGAATTTTGGATTTTATCCAAATTTTAATTACCAAATATGCAACAAAATCCCTAAAGGCCATAGGAAATTTTTTTATTTAATTATTCCCTTGTTTTTTATTATATGCTCTTGATTAATTGCATATGTGACATCAAGATATTTTGGTATTCTTAATTAGAAATAAATTTTCATGTTTTTTTCAAAATTGAAAATTTTATTTAAATTGAAATGTGCATGGTTATGAAATTTTATTTTAAAGAAAAGCTAAGTTGGAAAAGGATTAAGAGCTTCCTTACCTTTTTAAAATTAATTCTTACAGATTTTAATTTTATTTAAAATCTTCTCAAAACTTTGAGATCTCTAAGAATAAAATATTTCTTTTAAAGGAAAACTCTTGTTTTTCCAAATCTTTATGAAATAGTATTTTTCCTATTTTGCACAGGATTCCAATTTAAAGAAAATTAGTTAATTTTGGAAATTCATGATAGATAATTTATAATTAAGAATCGTTACCAAAATAAGTATTAGAACCTAAAGAAAAGTTTTTTAGTATTCTTAGTAAATTTTCATGAGAAGATATTTTCCAAGATTATCTTTTTAAACTGGCTATTGCTAAGAAGATTGTTATTTCTTTAGAACTATATGTTTATTAAACTTTAGGAGGTCTTCTTGTTTTTTCTCAATAAGAGAAGGAAAACTATATCTATAATTGGTCCTCTAGGCTCTCACCCTAGAAAGAAGGAGGAAACCATTCTGTTTGGATAGTTTAATGATAAGGAATAAGAGAGCAATTCTTTTAGCATAGGAGTCTTGATTTAAAAGTAAATAATGGATTTGGAAAATCTCATGATAGAAAATTAATGATAAGAAGGGTTATCAAAATAACTTTGAAAATTTTTAGTAATTTAATGAAGATATAAAATATTTTGAAAATACTTTTCAAAATAGATTGTTTAACTCCTTTTTGGAAATAAACATTTTTGGAAGTTTTTCATAGAAAATATTCTATCTATTAAGGAATTACTAAAAGGTTTTATTTTTGGCAGTATTTAATGGAATAAATTATTATGGAATTTCCATGGAAATATTTATTAAGTTGGAAAAGTGTAAGGAATAAGGAAAATAAATCTTATGAGGATTTTTGAATATGAGAAGCAAAAGTTCCTTTCTTGGATAAGTTGTCCTCAAGATTATTCAAAATCTCATAAATTGATAATTTCCTTATTACGCAAGAGTTTCCAATTCGAAAAATAAATATTTTGAAAAATTTCATTAAAGATAATTTATAATTAAAAGATTATTACCAAAAAGCTTAGTAATTTGATGGAAATAAATTTCTTTGAAACATTTCTTAGATAAAATATTTATTAATTGGAATTGTGTATAGAAGGAGAATTTTATGAAAATATATTTTAAAATTTTGAGAATGGATATTTTATCAAAATTCTTTTTGAAAATTACTCTCATAGTAATTTTAAATTTTCATGTAGGTATTCTCTTATTACACTAGGTTTCTAATTAGGAAATAAATTTTTTGAAAAATTTCAAAGTGGATAATTTATTCATCAAAGAAATTACAAATGGTTTTAAAGCGCTCTTATTTATCTCAAAAGAGTGAGAGAGGGCCTTAGGCAAGCCCATGGCCTCTATTGTCAAGCCCATCTTGATTGGGGTTCATTACCACCCCCACAGTGGGTTAGCCCTAAGAATCAAGAGATATGAACTCTCTACATGGACAAGACTAGATATGTCTGTAGTGGGAATGACCACCCCCATGGTGGGGTTCTTTACTTGGTGACATTGATAGTTCAAAGACAATGGTTATACACTTGTCATTGGATGTGAAGTGGTAGAATCATCCCATGCAGTCTTACTTATATAATCCATGGGCCAAATAAAAGGTATGTTGATCTTGCCTTTAAATACCTTTATGGTTAAAGTAAGGAGATCAATCTAAAAGGGTCTCTAACTAGTAATAAGGTCATGACCTGCCCCACGTAGGCTTGATTCTTATGATACTAGGATACCTTGCAAAAGGATATGTAGTTTGAGAGAACTACATTTTTGCTAACTTAATTACCATATGCCATGAATGCTCAATTATGTCATATGCTTGGTTATACTCTTTGTTACAGACATCATGTTGGTTTTATT
Organism: Vitis rotundifolia; assembly: GCA_030254885.1. NCBI lineage: Eukaryota > Viridiplantae > Streptophyta > Magnoliopsida > Vitales > Vitaceae > Vitis > Vitis rotundifolia. The sequence continues at coordinate 12,680,329 of CM058157.1, forward strand.
ATCACTCTTTTTCTCACAATAGGCCAAACCTAACTAATCAATTGGACTAATTTTATTTTGGATATAGTAACTAATTGCATAAACGCTAGTTTAGGCAGAGTTAGCTATTTCTTATGAACTAGCCTAACAAAAGGAAAGAGTGAAATATCAAAGTGGTATTAGATGGATCAAAAGACCAAGTGTCTAATACTTGGATCTTTAGATAATGTGTTGCAATAGCAACACATTTCTATTACTAGAGATTTTGATGTTCTCTTTTTAGTTTGCAATGGTTATTTGGTGATAAGGGTTGGTCAGCCTTGACAACTACTCTTAGGACTATTATGAACACCAGGTATACATATGATTTTAGAGACCTTGCCATTTTCCTTCGAGATGGCTAAGGGGATTCTCAAATATTATAGGGTGTTCATATGGAAGTCAAAGGTTCTTCCGGTTCTTTTCTTAAGAAGAAGAAAAACAATACCAAATAAGGAAAGTTTAAGAGAAGGAATAAGAGAGCAAGCTCAAGGGCAAGTGATTACTACCCAAAAAGTGCTATTTTGCACCTTTAATTCATTATGTTTTAAGCACTTTTGTGTAGTAGTTCTCCATTTTTATTCCAATTGGCATGTTAAGGACCTAGCAATGACTTCTAATCATAGTTGTGGCTAGTTTTAGTGTTTTGACAGCTTTTTGGATCATTAAGGCAAGCCAAGTAAAGGAGAGAAGCAAAGAGGAAAACAGAGTGAAGAAAACAGAGGACAGCAGCTGCAGTCTTCCTTCACACTTTTGGAGCACTTCCTGAAGTTCATTTTCTACATGTTATATACCATTTCAAATCTCAGGAAGTCAAGAATCCAACGCTTCAAACCGTGTACGATTTGGAGTTGAAATGAGGAAGATATGGCCTTCGGAAGACAACTGCATCAAGCTGAGAGACAATTTCGCACCTTGCGAAATTGGAACATTCAAGTGCGAATTTCGCACCAGCACATTCAAGTGCGAATTTCGCACCAGCCCATGCGACTTTGGTGCGAAATCTCCTCTGTTCTGCCGACTCCACATGAGATCTTTTCTTCTATATTTTTTTTGATGTAAATTCCTTTCTTATCCCTGTAATTAGCCAATCACAGGCTTTGCTTTGTAAAGACTATAAGAGGGGTGGAAATCATCTCTTGAAACATATGTATATTTTACACTAAGAAAAATATTCGGCTGGAGAAAAAATACAGAGCTCTCTTTGCTTTCCTTTTCTCTTTTCTATTTTTCTTTTTCTTTGAATCCAAACAACCTCTGAGGATGTTTTCCCAGAGGATGAGAGGCTAAACCTTTGGTTTCTTGGAGTGAAGGAAGCTAGGTGAAAAGTCCAGATGCAAAAGTGGAAAACTCTCGTGCCTTAAATACAGGTAGTTGGAGTTCATAAATGGTTTTTAAATCTAAAGTTTTGCTTTAAATCCCTTAGAATCACTTTGAATGGCCAATACATGATAAGCTTTTAGGTCTCTGTGGATACTTATTGCTAGATCCACATAAGGCCATTAGTTATCATGTACGAGCCATTGGAAAGTGGCTCAAGGTGAAGACCCATATTGTTTAAAGCCATAAATAGAACTTGACTACCATTTCTATTGATTTTTTATGGATTAAATCTTCATTGTTAAACCTATACCGGTTTGGGAAACAACCATCCTTTATGTTGTTTTCCCCAATACGAGGAGAAAAATCTGGAATTTCCCACTTTGCATTCTGAACTTGATCCTAGCAACCTTTAGCTCCGAGAGACTTTCTTCCTTCCATTTTTTCCTAGTTCTATGTTAGTTTAGTTCCAAACTCCACTTTCAAAACAAATTTTATTTTCTTTTAAACTTTAAGTTTTTGACAAAGGAAATCATCAGATTCAATTTCTAATCTTGAGTCTATCACTGGTAGAGTGAAAACCCATCCCAGAGTTCGACCCTAGAGCTGCTATACTATAGTAGCTTTGCTACGCTAGTATGAGGTAATAGGTTTTATAAATATTTTTTATTAAAATACCCGACTAGGCCCTAACGAATCAAAATGGCGTCGTTGCCGGGGGATGGTGCCACGATACAGTGATACAACTTTTTAGAGGCTACTTGTGATTTCCATCACAAGTTTGGTGAATTCCTTTTTCACTAACTTCATTTCTTTTCTTTTAATTGTAGAATTCCTTTTGTTAAGTTTACTTTCATTTTCTTTCTAACCTTAACTTTCTTCTAGCTTTCTTTTGTTTTTGTTGTCTTTGTTTTGTTTTCAAGGAAGTTGTAACTTGTGCATGCCCTATTGGATTCGGGACCAAGAGGGAAGACTAGTAAGGATAGAGAATCCTCAAGACACAGAGTTGGATATCTGTGTAAACATCATGGACCCTCCACAAGAGGATCAGAACTCTCAACACGGTCAAGGGGATAATTCAAATGCATATCTATCCATGAGGGATAGAATGCACCCACCAAGGATGAGTGCACCCTCATGCATCATACCTCCTCTTGAGCAGCTGATTATAAGGCCCCATATTGTGCCCCTCCTACCAAATTTCCATGGAATGGAGAGTGAGAACCCATATGCCCACATCAAGGAGTTTGAGGAGGTGTGCAATACTTTTAGAGAAGGAGGAGCTTCAATAGACTTGATGAGACTCAAGCTATTCCCTTTTACTTTGAAGGACAAGGCAAAAATATGGCTTAACTCTTTAAGGCCAAGGAGCATAAGGAATTGGGTTGATCTTCAGGCCGAATTTTTGAAGAAATTTTTCCCCACCCATAGGACCAATGGGTTGAAGAGACAAATCTCAAATTTTTCTGCAAAGGAAAATGAGAAGTTCTATGAATGTTGGGAAAGGTATATGGAGGCCATCAATGCTTGTCCTTATCATGGCTTTGATACATGGCTCTTGGTGAGCTATTTTTATGATGGGATGTCTTCCTCCATGAAGCAAATTCTTGAAACTATGTGTGGGGGAGATTTTATGAGTAAGAATCCGGAAGAAGCCATGGACTTTTTAAGTTATGTATCTGAGGTATCAAGAGGATGGGATGAGCCCAACTCAAGAGAAATGGGAAAGATGAAAGCTCCTGTAAATCCAAAGGGTGGAATGTACATGTTAAGTGAGGACATGGACATGAAAGCTAAGGTGGCAACAATAGCAAGGAGGTTGGAAGAACTTGAGTTGAAAAAAATGCATGAAGTCCAAGCAATTTCCGAGACACAAGCCCATGTCATGCCATGCACCATTTGCCAATCATGTGATCATGTGGTAGATGAGTGCCCAACCATCCCAGCTGTGAGGGAAATGTTAGGTGATCAAGCCAATGTTGTGGGGCAATTTAGGCCCAACAACAATGCACCTTATGGAAACACCTATAATTCAAGCTGGAGAAACCATCCAAATTTTTCTTGGAAACCAAGACCACCTCCATACCAACCACAAGCCCAAACCTAAGCACCTCAACAAACCTCTTCAGTGGAGCAAGCCATTGTGAACCTAAGTAAAGTCATGGGTGACTTTGTGGGTGAACAAAAGGCAATCAACTCCCAATTGCACCAAAAGATTGAAAATGTTGAGAATTCTCAAATTAAGAGAATGGATGGGATACAAAATGATTTATCTCAGAAGATAGATAATATTCAATACTCCATCTCTAGGCTTACCAACATTACTCAAAAACAACAAGATTTAATAATTTTCATTATAGTCCAAAAATAAAAGTTCACAATTAAACAACTTAATCAAAATAGGGTCTCATTACAAATCCATAGTTCATAGTTACTAAAATAAATCTCAAAACCACAAACACAATAAAAATGACACACTCCTCTAGGCCACTCCAGGAGCATCCTAAGGTCCTCCCTGCCCCACCTGTGGATTCTCGTGAGTGATATCTGCATTTAAAAAGATGTAAAAGAAAAGGGATGAGCATTCCACATTACTCAGTAGGGTGCCTAACACCCAAGGTGTTAATGGGGATTACTAAGTTTCAAAGAACACAAAAGGAACATTTCAATAGTATTAATCAAGCCACATAATTTAATATATAATATTATACACAATTCCACAACATTCAACAATTAAATGAATGCATATGACCGTGTGACACACAGTCATACAATGCACTATCATTCTCGGGCTTTCACCGAATGATACGCGTCCGCACCCAAATACATTCCCCATTCGGAGTCTTCCTAAGGTAAACTTTTGGGTCTTTCACCCTATGGATCTCTCTCTCTTCTTAATTCGCCTCAAACGAGCTTTTATTTTTCCATTTCATACACTTTTCCCAATTTTCATCCTTTCTGCACACAACCATGATGCAAATGAATGCCACAAATTCCAAAATTTCTCAATAATTTCAACAATTTCAACAATTCCAACAGTCCCAATAATCCAATAAAATAAACTTTCCATATTCAAATTTTCAAAAATTCTCATATCAATAAACTTGAAATTATACCACACTTTTGGAATTTTTCAACAATCCTAAAAATTTCCAATATTCGAAAATAACTAATTTTCCACCATAAAAATTCCGAAAATATTCCAACCAATTCCCAAAAATTCACATATCACTAGATTTGAAATTATACCCTAATTTCGGAATTTTCCCACACTTTTAATAATTTTTAACAACTCAAAACAATTATTTATCAACCAAAAATAAATTCCCGAAATTACAAAAATTTCAAATCATCCAAAAAATTCATTCAACACCAATATTACCTACTTAACTCATAATGATAAGAATTACAATTTTTTTTCAATGAAAAACGCATTTAATTAAAGTTTTAGGGTTAGTTTCCCCTATAACAGATTTAAGAATTCGACCATTAAAATCACAATCGATCACCGTAGGATTGTTCCTCTCGTCGAGTAGAACACCTTCTCAAAAATTCAGGCGAAACGAACGTCGTTTGGCTATCCAAATGGTCAGCCAAAGTTCCGACGGGATGACTTCTCTCATAGTCGCCGCAAGCAACTCTTTCCTTCTGCCACTTTTTTTTTTTTTTTAATTCCTTTTCCTTTCTTTTCTTTGTTTTTAAAAGCCCACTTTCTTTGTTTTTACCCAGCTACAACCACGGCCTAACACCCAAAAGGCCTTTACATTAATTTTTTTTTTCTTTTTCTTCACAACTCCTACGCCAACAAGCCACTTATTGTTTATATATTGTTATGGGTTCCCATAGAATAACCTAAAATGATAAAAACCCATAGGTGTAAGTTGGTCTATAAGAGGAACACAGGAGTAGATGGAAAGATTGAGTTTTATGTGGCTTAGACTGTAGCTGAAGATTACAGTTTGAAAAAACTTTGTTTCAAATATGAAAAACTTTATCAATAGTGGTCATACTTAAATCCATTAGATTTCTCCTATCTATTGTAGTGTATCTCATTTATGAAATATAACAACCAAACATTTTCATAGCAAAGGGCCTTGTGTGTACAAGAAGCCATAGGGAAACACAGTGATGCTCTAAGATCTTGCAAGTAGATGACTATCTACTCATTAAATATGATGTAGGGATATTGTTATCAATCAAGATCTGGTAGTCTACTCAATTCTAGATAAAAATCTAGAGGAAGACGCAATATATTCTTGGGGTTAAGATCCTTTAGGACTACAAGAATAGGAAAATTGCACCATGTCACCTACATAAATGAGCATTTGGTCAAGTACATGATGCAAAACTCCTAGAAGGGTTTGTTACTCTTTGGATTTGAAGTTTTCTTTCTTAAGATCAATGTCCTTGGACATTTGTGGAGAGAGATCACATTAAGGTGGTATCCAATGTCTCTGCAATGGATAGCCTTAAGTATGCAATGCTATGTGATAGACTAGATATTTGATTTGTTGTAGGAATAATAAGTGGATATTAGTCCATTTTCTAATTAGAGCTTTGGGTGGATGTCAAACATATACTCTAGTATCTTTGGAGAATGAGGGATTATATATTTGTGAGTCTTTGCGATGAGTTGGTAATCCTTTTGTACTAGGAAATTAGACTTCAATCTGATAAGGATTCTCACAAGTCTATTTCTAGATATGTGTACACACTAAATGCTTTTTTGTTGTTTCTATAGCAATATAGGAAGCCCTTTAGCTTACGGGTAGTTCCCTTGGTTATATTGTCTTAGATCCTGTTATGTGATAATAGTAGGACGGTGGCATGGTCTAAAGACCTGAAGTACCACTAAAAGAGGAAATACATAAAGAGGAAGTATTATCTTATTGTGAGATAGTACAAAGAGTGATATGTGGAGCATAATTTTTTTACAAGCATAGTCTGCTTTTAGGGCTAGTGAGAGTTTGTTGGGATTGAGCCCCTAAAAGCAAGACATAATGTAACAAAGTTGGACTTAACTATCCCCTTGCTATCCCTTTGGTGTATTGACATTGATTTGAACATTCAGCCCATGTCTCGTACATTGTACATGACTTGAGTGCATTAGGAGTTGTACAAAATATGCAAGTCATGGGTTCCTTGTAAGTAGATAAGTTGCATACAATCGGTTCATGGATTTGGGCAATTCGGTAGAGACTGTAGTGACCTCCTAATTGGAGGGATGGCTTGTCTTGGTCATCGGGATGGGTTTCCCATGATGAGTGCACTAGTGTATGTGATGCACACTAGACAGGACTTACGGTGAATCATGATTCAAGGCTATCAATTGTCATGATTCACTAAGCTACTATACTGTATGAACTCTCAACCTTGAGAGGATATTAAGTCTATATCAAAATCAATAGGAGGTTTTAACCTCTGAGTGAGACCCTAAAGTGGTCATATATCCATAAACATTAGGTCACTATTGATGGAGATTGATTGCAATAGGTATTCTCAATAAAGGCACCATGATATCTCATGGGATTGAGACAATGTGTCCCCTTGGGTGATCCAAAGGACATGTGATCATGAAATCTGTGGCCATTGTAATTCCTTTTGTGGAATTTGACATATGTTCTTTGGAGCTAGAGTATGTCAATTGATCACATAAAAAGTAGGTTTTGTAACTCAAGGATTTGAGAGTTAATCTTGAAAAGTGATAGTACTACCTTGCTAGATTACGAACACTAGTTCATGGGAAGTTTGCATGCAGTAGATAATAGGTCACGGACTTGAGCACTTGGTGTTTCGTTGTAATATACATTAGGTACTAAAGTACAGTTGACTCTCTATAGTGGGATGTTGAGTTAATTTTAGAATTTGATTTTGAGGGAGTTGGTACTCTTATGGGTCCCAATGGTCCCCATTCTGAGCTCATATTCCTTATTAGCACGACTTATGAGGGTTTGATGGGTTTTTAGTTCACTTTTGTGCATAAGGGTGTTTTAGTAATTACGCAAGGTTGCACATGGATAAGTGAGTGGTATCTTTGGACTGGGCTAATTGATTAATTAGGCTTTGTATGGTTAATTAATCAATTAGAAACCTTTAGGGGCTAGATTAAGTGGCCCAAGCCCATGGTAGGCTTAAATCATTTAAGCCTAGTAGGAAGCCTATAAACACGCCTTTAAGGGTTAAGGTTTCCATTTCTTGCCATTCTCCCCTTCAATCTAAAGAGAGAACCCTTGCCTCCATCCTTAATATCTCCACCATCTCAGTGCCTAGACATAAGAGTCATCGAGCCGAAAATCATGGTGTTTACAAGATCCATTATAACTTTAGAGTTATCTACATCGATTGGAATTGATCCAGGAACATCCAAATCAAAGGTATGTGGTTTTATTCTCTAGATCTATGTTTTCCATGGTATCCATATTGTTTTTTAATACATGTATATCCGTTATGATAGATTTAGAGAGTTTATGATAGATTTGTATGCACCTTACACGATCCAAGGCATGGGAATGGAGTAATTTAGGGTTTCCAACAACTAGCACTAAATTCATCCATGTAGTATAACCTCCATCTCTTAGTACCACACCCAGTAATCTCCTTGGTAAGAATATCTTGAAAGAGGCAAAAAGGAGGATATATTGGTATGCAATTTAGTTCTTCAGTTGCTTGGCCCACAAACATTAACTTATTAGAAAGAGATGGTACTACTAAAGTATTTGATAGAGAAGGTGAAGGTGATAAGGAAACAGTTCCAAGCCCTATAACTATATATATAGCCCTATTAGCATTGCCAATACTAGTCCGCTTCGGCTCCATAGTCTTAACAAAATCATTTGGACAAAATGTCATGTGATCCATCACTCCTAAGTCCACTATCCAACCACTACAATCACCTTGGTTAGAAATAAGCAAAGGATGGCTATTGTTACCTTGGTCACTAAGAGTGGTGATTTATTCATTTTTAGATTCAACCTATGGAATGATAAACAACTGAGATTTTGCATTTGCCAAGGCTACTCGTCTCGATCTACTAGTAACTTCTTTTTGTTTTCATGCCTTGAGTTCATTCCACTATTATGGATACCCATGCGACTTAAAGCATGTATCACAAGTATGTTTCATGTTCCCACAATGAGAGCAACCACCTTCTCCGCCTTCTGTTTGTCCTTTCGCCTTTGTGGATGCACTTGGTTTTCCATTACTTGAAGATGAGGACCCAGGTTTGATCACTTGGAGTGTAGATGGTTGTTGAGATCCCATTTTTATTCTTTTAGAAACCATAACAACAACCATTGTATTCTTTGTGTCATTAGCTTTACTACTTGTCTGATGTCTTCCTATCATACATGAGCATACACTTGTTCAATAGTAGGAAATGTTTGTATTTGAAATACATCACTCTGAATCTTATCAAGTCTATCATCCAGCCCATTAAGAAATATATAAACTCTATCTTCTTGTATAAGAGTGTTATATTTTTGTTTATCACCAATACATTCCATTAGATTATGGTAGAAGAAATCCATCTCCCTCTACAAACCTTGAAAACCATTGTATATGATTTAATGGATCCCCTATCTTGTTTCATTTGAGTCACACGTCTCTTCAAATCATATACATGAGATGTGTTATCAGTCATGCCTTCACAATTGCAATCTTTGTTCTCCATTTTCTAAAAATTGGATCAGTTGGTTTAGGTTGTAGGAGGTCACGGTTTATGTATCCTAACTTGTCTCTGCCTGAGATATACATCTCGACAACTTGGGACCATAAAGTATAATTGGGACCATTGAGCTTCATACCAATTTGTGCAACAATAGTATCATAAGTTGTTATTGGAGTTTAGGTTTGATTTTGAGTCAAGACCTAAGTCATTCTAACCGTCAGGTCTTCAAGACTAGCAGTTATGAAGTTCTCATCATGTTGCTCACACCTCATCAATTTGGTTTGTCTCACCATCACCGTTGGTCAATTCTAGTTTCTCTAATTCAACTTTGGGTGCTACAAGGATCAAGAAAATTCCTAGGATCCTTGCTCTGATACCATGATAAATAAGAGCAAGTATATTTTTCTTTTATTTTTCATTTACATGAGTACATCCTATATAAAAGTGGTTCATGGAACATTAGAGAACCAGTAAAGAAACTTCTAGGCTATAAATTAGGCTAACAGAATACAAAGGATTTGCAATGAATATGACAACTAATTAGTCCTATAATCACTTTAAATTAAAGGATTACATTCTCTATAGAGAGATTATCTATGCCATACATCATGATATCCACAAAGTGCTCATAGGAATTTAGTAGAGAATGTATCAAAATTAAGATCTGCTATTCATCATTAATTATAATATCAATAATCTTTAACTTCATAATAGTTTTATTAAACTCATCAAGGTGGTCTATCTTTAAAATATGTACCTATTTTCATCTAGAGAGTGAAGAATTGTTTCTTCTAATACAAATGATTTGTAAAAGACTTTTGTCATATATAGACTTTTTAGCTTCAATTATAACTTGGTAATCATATCATTTTCTGTAACCTCTCATGAAATACCTCATTACGAGTACAATAAAGTAGCACTACCCCTTTTCTCCATAAGTTCATCATTTTCTTCATCAAACATCATTGTTGGTAAAGCCTTTCTACTTTTCAGTGCTTTGGATAAGATGTTTCCTTTATGATAACAGGAAACTCCCTTGCATGAATATATCCTAGTAGACTATCTAAGTAGATCTCTACTTGCTTTGTACTAAATATAAGGAGTCAATTTCTATCAAGTTCATATTAAGCAAAGTTCAAGCACAATAACACATTCCTCCAAATCAAGTTATGTTGTACTAATTTTATATTTTGATTTATTTAATATTTTAATTTTGTTTATAATTTATTTTCATTTGTGCTACCAAATTGTTTGCTTTGTTTGTAATGTTTTGTTGTGTTATTTTATTGTATGTTTTTTTAAAAAATTGATATGTTTGCTTGAAAACATGAATTGACATATTGATGGTTTAAATTTATTTTCAAAGTTAAATGTTTTAAAGAAGGTTTTGCAAGTAGGAATCAATAATACAATTGCAATACTAAATTATATAAAGAAATTAAATTCTTTTCCAAATGCATGTATTTTTCAAATGCATGTGTTGTGTATAGAATATTATTAACTATACACGTGATGATTGCTTTTGCATAAAGAAGTTATTTGAAACTAAAATAAATAAAATCTTATTTATGATCTACCATGTCAAAAGCAATTTTAGATGGATTAACTATATTATCTATTAGAAAAGATAGTTCAACAAACTTAAAACTATAAGATAGGATTTTTATCTCAAGTGCCTACAAAACTAACTCAAAAAATAGACTAGTCAAGAATGAATAAGGAGAAACTATAGAGGATGCAACTGCTATTCTAATTTTCTCAGTCTCTAATCATTTCATAAGAGATTTGTCCAAGATCAAAGATAAAATAGTGAATCTATTAACCAACCTTAAGTGTCCTAAACTTCTAAGATTTTAGATGGTAGAAATACATGCTTTTTAATCAAAGTTATGTTAAGATCAAACTGCAATCAATCTTTGGAAAAAAAAATTATCTCAAAATTACTTAAACTTTTCTCAAAAATGTTAGGATTAAGATTAAAAAATAATTTAATGGTTAAATCCCTTATGGTAAGTGAATATATGGATAAATTATAAGGATTACCACTATAGAAGGAATTAACTTATGTAATGATTTTAAGCTTAACCAACAAATAAAACCTAAACGAAACATTTATAAGAATGAATTTGGAACATTTTGCAATTAGTTTGGATTTAGCTAAAATCTCCATCTAAGTAATGTAAGAACGGACAAATAATTAGGAAACCAAGGAAAAAAAACTTTCCATAACAAAAAAGGAACACATGGAATATATAAAAAATAAAACTAAAAGGATGAGACATAACATAAAAAAATCTATAGAAGAACGTCATAAGAAAATAAAAACTTCATCACACTCAAATCCATTATGCTTTAAATGTGGAAAAGTTAGACATTTTAAGGAAAAAAAAATAATGGTTGAATGTTTTAGATAAAGTATAAGATATGTGATTTAATGCTAAACATTTCAAAATCTGAATCCATAACTTAATCAAATAATGAAGACCATATTAACCATCTTGAAGATATTAATGAAAGTGTAAGTCAAATCTCTAGTGATCAAGAAGAATGTAACAAAGGTAAATATGATTGTCAGCTTAAAACAATAAATTTTATCTCCAAAGAACAAGAATTAATCTTAGAATTACTTAATGAAGTAGAAGAGTCTTTGGTAAAATTAAACTACATGAAATTTTTATAGTAGATGTTATTGCAAAGTTTAAACAAAAATACATCATAATATGTAATTGGTAATAAACACACAATCCAGTAATACATCATTAGCTACATGATCATCCGTATAACACAACAAGCTAGAAATACCAGCTTTCATATACTTTTATTAGTATTCAATTGAATTCGCTAAAATTTAAAGACTTTCATTTAGAGACATATGTTTATGCCCCCAGTTATTTAGTCCTAACAACGTTTTTCTTAAGGTATGTTGTGGGTCTTTAACTTAAGGACACTTTGTCTTTCATTCTTTAGGGGCTCTAACCCAAGGGTCTCAATTGTAACTTTCTCTCCTATTGAGGGAGATAGCCCATTTCCAAAGATAACCCACCACATTAGTCCCCTATTAAAGTTATTTTTTAGTTGAAACTTTCTTCAAATTACTTTACTAATTGTATCCCCAATCTATCTTTTGGTTTTAGCTATTATTGTCTTCAAAAACTAAATTTATTGTTATATATTATGAAAAGCTAAATAAACATTTATTATAAGGAGAAAGAAAAGAATAAGGAGTTGAATTTAATGTTAGTTCCAAAGACATAACTATTTTGTGAGGAAATAGAAGTTTGAAAACTATACAATACTTTCTATTGGTGTTCTTTATATTGACTCTTCTAGAAGACTATTAAAGATGACTTAAAGATATTTAATTTTTAACTATCAAGTTTTGTTCTTCAAATTCTCAACCTGATGAGAATTGTTGCTTGTTTTGGTTTTCTACTATGATAAACTTCAACGAAATGTTGAAGGAAGAGCTAAGCATGATACTTTCATGGAAGACTATTGATTTCTTGTTCTTTGATGAGGCATCAAAGCTATTATTGATGAGAGAGACAAATGGTGAAAGACTTTATGTGTTAATATTAAAACAAACAATCATTTAAATGCTAATTATGAGGTAATTTAGGCTATTAAGATATCTAAAAATGGCCTCATATAGGTTTTTTGAGAGGTTACAAAACAACAATTCAAAGCCAGGACACTATCTCTAGGCTCTCCTTTCCATTGTTCTCTGTCACTACAAGAAAAAAGTGAAACAATGACGCTTTTTAAGCGTCAAGAAAAGCAAAAGATGACGCTTCCCCAAAGTGTCATCTTCTGCCATATCATTATATGTTATAGTCAATAATGACATTTCTAGGGAGCGCCATCTTTTATTAATGCTTTCAATGACACTTTAAGAAGTGTCATCCTTGAATGATGTCAATAATGACACTTTGTGGAAGTGTCATCTTTAAACATTTTTTATTGAAATTTTTTTTTATAAAAATTCCAATTTTGACACTTATACGAGCATCATCTTTGATTAATTTTATTAATGACATTTTTAAAAATGTCATCATTGATTCATGCTAACAACGACACTTATAAAAGTGTCATCTTTGAACATTTTCTATTAAAAAAATAATTTTATCATGTTATTAAAATAATTGATTTCTTATATAATTAAATTAATAAAACAATTACGACCAATAAAATCAAATCAAATTTTATTAATAAAATATCTCCAAATATTGACATACATTAACCTAGTTTAAACAATTAACGTAACTCTCCATATATAACAATTACACATAAACTTGTTAATTATATCAAAATATTTCAATATGAATTTCTAATTCTAACATAAGAATAAACATTGGTACCGAGATTACTAAACCATAATATTTAACAACATAGTTCAACCTCCTAATGAGTTCATTGATGTAATCTTCATGGTTTTCAGTCTTACCTTCAATACTATGATTTCTCTTCTTTTATAGCAAACAAGCTTTCTTTTGCAGCTTGTAAATAAAGATAAGAAGAACAAAAGATCTCTAAATTCTATATACATACAATAATTAATAAGTATAAATGAAATTATAATCTTTACATAATTAATTTAGGTTATTCAAGTTTACTTACATGAATCCCCTTAGCCTCTTACATACATATAATGGGTTTCTTTCAATTCATTATAAGAAAAACAACTATATTATGAAGTGTTTTTAAAATAAAATATAACAAATTATTTATCAAAGTAAAACTAGACATACAAAATAAGGAGACCAATGAGATGAAACTAAATAAATAAATTTCTACTCTATCACTAAAATACCTGAACTATAGTTACAACTAATATATTGTGCTTTTCCCAAAATAAGGAAAAATTGTACTTGAAATTTTTTTTAAAAAGTTTGATTTTTTATTCAACAAAATAGAAGAAATAAATTCTATTTTTATGAGATAACATATTGTATATGTAGTATAAGTTAACGTTAAATTAAATCTTTAATAAACTCATAGACACTAAGTAGAGTGAATAAATATGCATTAAAAGCTTATTATAAAGTGTACATAATGAGTTTTCATCATCTGTTTGAGACATTGAAAGTTGTAATAAGTTTATTGAGTCGTTTTGATTTTCTAGTAGGCATAATATACTAAATTGTTTCTTCTTGTAGCAAGTCAATCAGCATAAATTTGAACAAAAGAAGAAACTATAATTGGATTTAAATCAATATATGCATTCCTATATGCACACAACTAAAAGTAACTTCATCAGCAAATAGTAATACATAATCAAATCAAGAAAATAGATTGAATTACTGAAAATACAAATAAAAATACCTTCCCAAGCAAAGAGAAAAAGTGCAAAATTTATTTTTTTAATTTACACCAAAAAACCAGGAAAAACGGGTATAAGGAAAAATCATTCCCAAGAAAGAAATCAAATTCACTTTGACAACTAAGAATGTTGTTGATTTAGGATTCCCTACAGCAACTAGGTCATTGTTAACCCTCCACTATTTACCAAAGGAACTATAGTTACATCCATATCTCACAATGTAGGAATTATTCGAACACAATGATCAACCCTATAATAATTATTATTAAATACCAATTGCTTTAAGCTTTAAGTCCTTCAAGACCTATTGCTCATCCACTCCCAATTGAATTCTTGAACTTCTTCTCATTTTCCAATGCTTAAACGAATACTGATTTTAGAAATCCAATTAAATTTTTAAGGAAATACATACCATAATTGTTGAAACTCTAATTAAGGAAATGCATATATACCATAATTTTTTAGACTCTAATTAAGAAAAAAAAATAGATTACTATACTACAAATATCACTACTACAAAAATAGAAGATGTTTTCAAAAAGTATCAATATATTGGGATATACAACAACATTTATTAGAAGTGTCAATGTTTATTATAGGTTTTTTATTCCATGGCACTTCTTAGGAGTGTCGTTATTTGATGTGGTTTTTATAAGTGTAACTGAGTATACTATGGCGCTCCATGACAGTGTCATAATTGTGGTATTTTTCATTGGCGCTTGTGCATAGGGATGACAATGGGGCGGGTTTTTTCGGGTACCCGTCCCGCCCCACCCCTAATGAGACGGGGTTGAATTTTAATAAACAGGTTTAAGAATTTTTTTAAAAACCCGAGGCGGGTTTGAGTATTGCCCTGTCCCGCCCCGCCCCGATTATATATAAAATTAATTTTTTAATTTAATTTTTATTTTACTATTTTTAATATATAGAAAATAATGAAATATTTTTAATAAAATAAGTTATAAAAAATATAATAAATTAATTATTTATAAAATATATTTATTTTAATGTAATTAAAAATTTTAAAAGTAATTTTTTTAAAAAAATTAAATTAAAAAAAAAAAAAGTTAAACGGGGCAGGGCAGGGCAGGGCAAGTATGGGAATTTATCATACCCACCCTGCCCCATTTAATTTTTTAAATGGGACGGGGATGAGATTTGTTTTGAATAAATGGGGCAGGGTTGGGATGGGGGCGACCCGTCCTGAACCCGTCCCGTTGTCATCCTTACTTGTGTAGAGTGACACTAAATAATAGGTATATATATATATATATATATATATATATATTCCAAATATACATATTAAAAAAATTTCCCCTCTCTTCGAGGAGTTTATAGCCAAAGTAGTATTTCCTTGAAAAAAAAACCCAAACTAATACAATTTTCAAACTATTTGTCAAAATAGTCTTTTGAATCCACATCAGCAATCCACATCAGCAAGCCATGTTCGTCAAACTAGTTTTTTTACTTTGAAGACCCAATTTTTTCCCAAAATCAACAATCCACAAAGTATTTTCTCTTCTCTGCGGCTCCACCATCTGCGGCTCCATTTTCTCTCCTCACCATCTGCGGCTCCCACCAGTGGCTCCCACCAACAGCTCCACTAGCAATGTCTTGCAGTGGCTAGGTAAATTTTTTTCGGGTTCATGAGTTTTTTCCCACTCATTTTCCTTAGCTTTCTCACTAACCAAACAGAGGAAAACAAGTTGTTTTGAAAATTTTAAAAATCTCAAGTTGTTTTCAATTTCATAGCTACCCAAAAAACTTGAAAAACCCTTTCCTCCACCTTGTCTTCCTTTTATCCTAGAACCCGAAAAACCCTAACCTTTGCCTCATTTTCCTCTCATCCCAGAATCCTGATTACTGTCGATTTGCCCATGATTCATCTTCATATTGATCCAAAATATGGATTTCGGATTGGATGAAGGTGGGGGAGAGAGAGAGACTTGGAGAGGTTAGGGTTTTTTTGGATTGGGGTTTCGAAAGGGAGCAGAGCAGATGGAAAATGTGGATTTGGTAATTTTTTATTCATCCATCTACTATAAATTTAATTTTCCTAAATATTTTAAAATGCTAATAATTAAATATGTCAGTGGACTTTCCTTATTTTATAACAAATCCCAATTATAATCATATATGAGCTAATGAGTAATTTGCATATTTGTTAATTTCTTCTTGATGAAGTTACAACGTGTTTGGGGAGGATATTTTCTCTTTGAACATGAATCATATTTGCAACTTAGCACCTTAGTGAAGTACACTTCTTTAACTCAGTTTCACTTGAAAAAGAAAATAATGCCATAGAAATAGGTTTGGGTCCACAACCATGGGTTTAAGTACATGAGGTGTTTTTTTGTTGCCAATGAGGCTATATTTATTGGTATCATAAGAAAAGAAATCAGTTAGAAACAGTAATACAATTGGTTTCACATTTCAAAGAAGAATTTGGGATTTGATCCACGATCATATGATCCTTTCTTATCTGTATAAGGCTATAAGCAATGACTCGTTACACAGCAGAAGATTGTCTACTGGATTACTAGGTGGTTTCTTTCTTTCCATGTTATGACACTATCTCTCCGACTTATGCAGCTGGATGAGGAATCTATATTCATGGATTGGGATACTCCATTTTCATTGGTAAATCCTGCCCCTTTCAAATGGGGAGAATAGGCTTTTCACCATTTTAGTTGCCTCTTTTTGGGTTTTCCTTTGTCATAATTACCTTCCAACTAAAGTATTAAGGCCATTGTTGGTAGTAATCCTAGAGAATCTAATTTCTTATGAACAATGTTTGAATTGTTTCCCCATAGAGCATCATAAATTGATTAAAGGAGATTACCAAGTAAGAAATGTTTTTCTCATCAATGTAAGTCAGCTCAACATACTTTTGTATCTCTATGGCCTATTGATTCAATAACAGATGACAGTTTAAGATCTAATTAATGGTTTTGCTTAGTAGAATTAATGGATATCATGTAATAGACACAAGATCTTCTTGTATATAGTTGAAGACCATAGGCATGCTTCTGTGCAATATGAACCAACATTGTATTCTTTTTTGGCTTCTATTTAGTAGAATTATCTTCCTCCTTTGACAATTTTCTGTATAAATATCTTGTGGTAATAGTTTTACGAATCCTATGTGTTTGACAGTTTTAAGAAAATTGCACAAACAAGGAATGTTTTGAATTTTTCTACACTAAAAGTTGAAGAAGCTTTTGGCACATTTGCTCTAGACCATGGAATTGATGTATTTCAGTTTAAAATCATAGAGTCAACTTCAATAACACATGGTTTTAAACTTCATTTTGGATTAAACTTTGGTTGTTCCAAAATTAAATTGTAAAAGTTTAGTACCATGTGAAAAGCTTCAATTTATTCTGACTTATGCTAGAATTTTGGCCTGTTGAGGGAGCGGTAATTTTAGGCCTAATAGACACCTAATAACTTATTGAAATGGTCGTTGTCTTTCCATTAGGACAATAAAGGACTGGAGTGAGCCTAGTTTTCTAGCCTGTCTAATTTTGCTTAACTGGGCTTGAACTAGGATTGAGGCCTTGCCTTGGTCTGGGCTAACCCTTCAAACCTAGTTTTCTAGTCTAGTTCATTGAACTAAATGATTTCTTTTGAATTTCATAACCATGGAAGAAAATATCGGTAATCACGGATATATCGGTACTTCGATTTTACGGATATATCGGATATATCGGAGATATATCGACGGATATTTTGGAAAAAAATATTGGTAGGCTTAAAATTGTTAAAAACTCATAGAAATGTAAAGAAAACTTCATAATAATATAATTAGAAGTATAATAGACATTTTAAAGTTGTTTTATAGAAAAATTTGATATACATATGATATAATTTGCGATATTAGATGTAATTATATCATGTCGATCTATAAGAAATGTTAATTTTGTAATTGTTCTCATTATAAAGTCACATAAAATACTTCATTTCATTAAATAGCAATAATTTGTACACATTACATTACAATGTCCCTTTAGTACCAAAATGAGGATCGATGTGGTTCAATGGGATTGATAGATGAAGGAACGCCGCCGTCTTGCTGTTGGAGACAATATTGGTACCAACTCAATGAGCCTCGATAATATTGGTTAAAAATTCTAACATGCCATGCATATATCTCTTGAGTCCTGCCCACTGCCTCTACATGGATAGGATACTCAAAGTTCACCCATGTGTTAATGCCCAATCCTCCTTCCATCTGATATGGAACTTGGTAAGGCATTTGTCTAGAAGGTGAATAACGCGACATACCATACTCTTCATCTGTTGAACTTGAAGGTTGACCATAACTCATCACATGAGGAGGGTAGACATTAGCCTCATTCGAGGAGTCACTAAATTGAGTTCCTATACTCATAGATTCAAAACTCCCTGAAAGTAACTCCTCATTATATGGTTCCATCATTCGTTCTCTTCCTCTATAAGGCTTCCCAATAGCTCCTATGCCTGAACCAGCTCTTCTAGAGCCATGGTCTTCATCCTGTGTGCAGTGTGTGAAAGTATTTTCACAGGTGAATTGGCTGACTGGATATTGACTATGTTGACGTTCATTAATATCTCCTCCCGCATTATCACCTCCATCATCAGTTCCACCTCTTGAACCATCGTAACCAGAAGCAGAAGTACCTGCAGCACTAGGTCTACTACTATGGCCAGCACTTGTGGAGTCAATCTCTTGGTGGGAATCATCAGTATCTTTGCTAAAACTTTCAGAGTGAACTTCTTCGGACAACACACGTTCAACATTAACTCCAAATTCTCGAGCATGAGCGGCAATTCGTGGATCGGGATTTCCAACTTCGTCATCCAAGTGTATAGGCCTCACCCATTGGAACAACTGATTATCTTCTTCTTCACCCACCTCGGCTGAAATGTCAAGAAGATCAAGATAATCTTTTTCAGCAACTCGATCATTTTCTGCCTCCATATCGCGTAACTTTAGCCTCATATTATAGTAACAAAAAACTAATTGCTCCAATCGAGAGTAAGCCAAACGATTTCGTTGCTTTGTGTGGATGAGAGCAAACGTGCTCCAATTTCTCTCACAGGCAGTAGATGACGCAGTTTGTGAGAGAACTTTGATGGCTAACTTTCTCAATGTAGGTGTTTGATTCCCATACATAAACCACCATTCAGCTGCAACCAATTTGATAATCATATAAATACTTATGTGGTGAATTTACAATAATGATAATCATTTTTTTCCTATAAAGACTTACCGGGCACCATGGTTGACCTTGCTGCAATTGCCGCTCGATCACCAAATCCTCTTTTTGCATCTCGAAAAAGCACAAGCTATGTATTCAACATTTAATTTGTTCATATCATATTTGTTAGTAAACGTTCAAAGAAATTGAAGAATGAAATTATTGTTTTATAGACAAAAATAACATTTTTTTATTTACCTCATTTCCAAATTGACCAACTGATTCAGTAGTTGGATCTAATTTTGCAAAAACATCATGGACCACTTGAAGTAGTTCCGGATCA
This sequence comes from Vitis rotundifolia, assembly GCA_030254885.1. Classification (NCBI taxonomy): domain Eukaryota; kingdom Viridiplantae; phylum Streptophyta; class Magnoliopsida; order Vitales; family Vitaceae; genus Vitis; species Vitis rotundifolia. Next base: position 12,700,179 of record CM058157.1, read on the forward strand.
CTACCAACTCCACGCCTATATTGAAATCTTGGATTCAAGAAGTATGCTACAATAAAATTAAGTAGAGTTAGTATTTTTTAAAACAAAATTAAATAGAGAGTAAAAACTTATAAAGATATATAGTACTTAAGTACCTGCTGCATGAAGTGGATGTTTTAGTGTTTTCTCCCAACGATCTTGTATTATTCTGAAGATCCAATCTCCAGCTCCTTGACGCGTAAGGTTCTCTTTCATCACGTGCATAAGCTCATACACAAATGGCATTGTGGGAACAACTTCAGAATCCATAAGTCGAAGCACCACGTATAATGGCTCATATAATGAAACTATATTTGTCATTCTGTCCCAATACGCATGGTCAAACAATAATTGCTCCAACTCTCATCCATGTTTTGTTCGACTCAGCTTGTGTTGTGCCCAATCATCACTCATAAACAATTTTTTCAAATCGGCCCTTTTTTTAAGAAGACTGTCAAGAGCAATATAATTGGTAGCAAACCTTGTAGCTCCTGGTCGAACAATGTCTCCACCACAATACATTCTCATTTGTGCTAGTAACCAACCATGATTGTAGATGAAGTTAGTTATCTTGCGAGCATTGTTTATCACTTCGATAACACTGGGTCTTTTACCGATGTCTTCAAAGATTAAGTCGATGCAGTGCGCCGCACACGGAGTCCAGTATAAGTTATACTTCTTCATCAATTGTTTCCCCGCTTTCATGAACGCCGACCCATTATCTGTGACAATTTGGACCACATTTTCTTTACCGACTTCTTTGATAACAGTCTTCAATAGGTCGTATATATACTTGTGGTCTTTGATATAGTTCGATGCATCAACTGACTTAAGAAAGACCGTGCTCCCTTTAGAATAAACCATGAAATTAATAATACTTAATTTCGTGGGCCCTGTCCATCCATCTGACATTATTGTGCACCCATATGTCTTCCATTTTTCTCTTTGTTGGTTCACATAAGCTTCCATGTCTTTGTACTCCATTTCCAAGTACTTGTTCTTTATGTCAAATGGAGATGGAGGTTCGATTCCCATTCCTGCACTTCATATAAAAAAAATATGTAAAACATGTCATAAAAGACTATACTTACTAAAAGTATAGCACAATATAACATTTCAAAAATTAGTAATTACCAGCTTGTTGTGCACCAATAATCATATTCTTGAAGTGATGAGACTTTGCTTTTGCGGGTGCGACGCTCTCATAAATGAAGAATTTGCTAATTAAGCGTCCCATCGTTTCTTTAATTGCACCACCCTTGAATATATCTTTGATATTTTTTTGTTTTGCTGCAGAAGACTTGTAAAGCGAAGGGGCAATAGGGGGTGATTGTTGCGAATGTCGCATACTATGTGATTTTCGCATCATTGGCGGTAATCCAGTAGACTGTGAAGACTCCCCCGTTTTGCGTTTGCTTCCTACAATATTCTCATGTTGTTCACGTTCCCATTCTGATGCTTTTGAGGCACGAACTGCAGATCGATATGCATCCCGCTCATCTGGGTGCATATCTGTCGGATACATATACACATCTTCATCCTCAACATCTTCATCATCATCTTCGTCTACCAAATGTGTATGATGAGTCCCCATTGTGCCACGTAATTGAGCACGAATGTCTTCAATATCAGCATTTTTCTTTGCTTTTGCTTTTTTTTTTGTCATGCACTAGGTATCGTATCTCTTCTTTCACTTCGGGCGGCACTCTCGGACACTTTTTGGTGTTGTTATGCGGGTCTTTATGCGTTAAATGGAACTTGAATCGCGTAATGCCTCCACTTTTCATCACCAACCCACAGAAATTACAAATTGTTCCATTTCGGTTACCCTCAATTGGTAAACAATACTTCCAAGCCGGATCTCGCCCTGGTAGGGCAGAACCACCTTCACTAGCCATGCTAAATCTATTGCAATAAAAATACACTTGAATGTGATTTCAATGTAAACAAAAATCAAGTCAATATTTAAATTTAAATATATGAGAAATGTACAAAATAATGATAAAGAATGAACATAGTTGATATTCCATATTATGAAAAATTAGCTAAGCTAATTATGTACATGTTAATTAAACTAATTAAATAATTTAGCTAAGCTAATTTTTTGAATCTAGATCTAATTGTATGAAAAATTTACTAAATTAAAATTTAATCATAATTGGATATGAAACTAAATCATGATAATCATAAAAATTGAACATATTTAATATTGCATATATAGTAGCTCATGTTAATTAAACTAATTAAATAATTTAACTAAGTTAATTTTTTGAATCTAGATCTAATTTTATGAAAAATTTACTAAATTAAAATTTAATCATAATTGGATATGAAACTAAATCATGATAATCATAAAAATTGAACATATTTAATATTGCATATATAGTAGCTCATGTTAATTAAACTAATTAAATAATTTAACTAAGCTAATTTTTTGAATCTAGATCTAATTGTATGAAAAATTTACTAAATTAAAATTTAATCATAATTGGATATGAAACTAAATCATGATAATCATAAAAATTGAACATATTTAATATTGCATATATAGTAGCTCATGTTAATTAAACTAATTAAATAATTTAACTAAGCTAATTTTTTGAATCTAGATCTAATTGTATGAAAAATTTACTAAATTAAAATTTAATCATAATTGGATATGAAACTAAATCATGATAATCATAAAAATTGAACATATTTAATATTGCATATATAGTAGCTCATGTTAATTAAACTAATTAAATAATTTAACTAAGTTAATTTTTTGAATCTAGATCTAATTTTATGAAAAATTTACTAAATTAAAATTTAATCATAATTGGATATGAAACTAAATCATGATAATCATAAAAATTGAACATATTTAATATTGCATATATATTAGTTCATGTTAATTAAACTAATTAAATAATTTAACTAAGTTAATTTTTTGAATCTAGATCTAATTTTATGAAAAATTTACTAAATTAAAATTTAATCATAATTGGATATGAAACTAAATCATGATAATCATAAAAATTGAACATATTTAATATTGGATATATAGTAGTTCATGTTGATTAAACTAATTAAATAATTTAACTAAGTTAATTTTTTGAATCTAGATCTAATTTTATGAAAAATTTACTAAATTAAAATTTAATCATAATTGGATATGAAACTAAATCATGATAATCATAAAAATTGAACATATTTAAATTTGCATATATAGTAGTTCATGTTAATTAAACTAATTAAATAATTTAACTAAGTTAATTTTTTGAATCTAGATCTAATTTTATGAAAAATTTACTAAATTAAAATTTAATCATAATTGGATATGAAACTAAATCATGATAATCATAAAAATTGAACATATTTAATATTGTATATATAGTAGTTCATGTTAATTAAACTAATTAAATAATTTAACTAAGTTAATTTTTTGAATCTAGATCTAATTTTATGAAAAATTTACTAAATTAAAATTTAATCATAATTGGATATGAAACTAAATCATGATAATCATAAAAATTGAACATATTTAATATTGCATATATAGTAGTTCATGTTAATTAAACTAATTAAATGTGAAACTAAATCACAAAAAATCATCTAAAATAAACATATCAATTTATAATAAAATAATCAAATTAACCTAAGTCAATTCAATAAAAATATACAAATTATTTGCTATTGAATATAAAAAAAACATTAAATCATCCATATTAATTACAATTGCAAACAAAATTAATTACAATTTAAAATAAACATACCTTAAATTGATTGAATAATTGAGCAACCTTAGAAAAAATTGGAGTAATGAGAGGGCAAATGAAGAATGAAAGCAAAAATGGGTGAAATTGATGGAAAAATGGCTATTTATAGAAGAAATTTGGGCCAAAATAGCCGTTGGAAACCTTAGTTACCGTTGAAATTCAAATCTGGCCGTTGGATCACAAACTGGGAGAAATCTGGCCGTTGGATCACCAAATTAACGTTGGAATCGCATCTGGGCTGTTGGATCAACGCGGGCGTGATCTGGGCCGTCAGATCGCGCTGGAGAGAGGAGCGAAATATCTCCAAAAAGCCGGCGATTTATCGCCGAAATATCGCCGATAAATCGGCGATTTTCCGCGGCCACAGGCGATTATTTGGATAAAATCGCCGATAAATCGGTTTTCACCGATATATCGCCGATTTATCGCCGATTTTTTGGCGATTTTTTGCGAAAAATCGCCCCTCCGATTTTTCTCCTCCAAATGTCGTGTCGCCGCCTTCCGATACACGATATATCGGCGATATATCGCCGATATATCCCGACATTTTCCTCCATGTTCATAACTATCACCTTGAATGTTTTCTTTCCAATTTTCTAAATCACAAAAATCTGATTAAGTTTAGGTTTGGGCCTGGCATAAACACTATCAAAGCCACCTCTCCTTATACACAAAGAAGATAAAGACCAAAATACTGCCAAAACAGCCTCTGATGCTTTTGTTAACACATTTCATTTTCTGTTGGAGGACAAAGGAAGATCCCTGTTCTAGGGAAAGAAAATATTTTTGGAAATTGTTTTGCTTCTTTAACAGAGTTTGGATGAAACTGTTTGGCATGCAGTTGTAAACTCTGGAAACCATGATCATTTGGTGTTAGAGTTTCTGTATTTGGTGTTGTGGAATTCTTTGCATGGGTATTATTAAGCATGTAAACATCTTGCAATTACTCTCTGCTTCTTGTCATCTATGTTGCTTGATCATGTTGCATGTTTATGCTTTAAATGTACTGAATGAGTTACAATACATTTTATGAGCTTTGTTAGAATACTTAAAATAGCCATGAAATAAACTTGAGGCTTTTAGATTTAAGTTAGGTTTGGGTAGATGAGATGAATATTTTATTAGGAAGATTTGAAACTTTCTTATTATAAAAGAGGTGTTAATCTGGATCATGTACCTCAAATAGATGAATCTTAGTGTTTTAGGTGAAATGTCTAGTGATGCCCAAGCTGCCCAAATGTGCACCTTTAATGTGCATATATGGCATATTTGTGTCAATGTTGCACTCAGTCAATGATTACTACTCAAAAATTCTATTTTGTAAGCTTGTAATTAACTCTTTTAAACACTTTTGAGTAGTAGTTATCACCTTTTAACCCAATTAACATATTAAGGACCCTTGCAATCAATTCTAATCAAAATGTGCAAGTTTTGGTGTTTTTGTTAGCTATTTGATCACCAAAGCAATCCAAGATTGAGGAGAGTTCTTTGGAATCCATGACAAAGCTTTTGGAAAGCTCAGAAACATGAAGAACCAAAGCCTTGAAGCTTTAAAATCCTTTGCCATAAGCAAATCCGGAATGCAAGGAGGGAAGCAAAGAGGAATCTGCCATGAAGCAAAATAGGGGACAGCAGCTGCAGTCTTCTTGGGCACTTTTGGAGCACTTCCCGGAGTCCAATTTCTACATTCTATATACCATTTCAAAGCTCAGGAAGTCAACAATCCAATGCTTTAAACGGTGTGCGATTCAGAGTTGAAATGAAGGAGTTACAGCCATTTCAAGCAGATCACTCCAAGCTAAAGGCAGAATGTTGCACGGCTGCGAAATCAGCCTTTGGTTGCGAAAATGTTGTCCTTTTGCTGCGAAATTTCACAGCCATTTTGCACAGTGACGTGGTGTCCTCCTGAAGCTACCCAATAGCTGCAACCGACATCTTGAGATCTTTTTGCTTTAGATATTTGATGTCTAAATTCCCAAACTCTCCTTGTAACCCACCTATCATATGATTCCGTAGTCTTTAAGCAAGAACAAAGGGGTGAATAACCTCTTATATATAGTTTGTAATTTTCTTTACATAATCAGATCTCGGGAGCTTGTTCTCGGAGACAACCTTTTGTAAATGTAGATATATAAAATATACAGAGCCTTGCTCTGTTTTTCCTTCTCTTTTTGTTTTCTCTTTTATTTTCTTTCTAGCCAAACAAACTCTGAGGATTTTTCCTCAGAGGATGAGAGGCTAGGCTTTTTGTCTCTTGGGTGAAGGAAGCCATGTAAGGTGCCGGCTGCATGAGGGTGAGTTTTTGTTGTTTCCATTTTTAATGAAAAGAAAGTGTGACCCGTTAGTGATTTCTATGTTTTTAGTTAACTTAAAACACCTTGCAATTCACCTGAGCCAACACTTGGTAAGGCAAGTGATCTCCGTCCGTGGAGATGCACTAGTTTACCTCTTGCGAGCTTTTGGGAGATGACTTGAAAGTGGGATTTTCTTGAATTGCCAACACTTGGTAAGCTTTTGGACTCTAAGGAGACATCCATTAGTTAGCTCTTGCGAGCTTGAGAAGGGAAGTTCAAGGTTAAAGATCCCCTTGAATGATAAATGCTAGGTGAGAGGCACGAGCCATTGCAAGATGGATCAGTGAAAGGGATTTAGTGTTGAAACCATTAATGGTAAGCATCTGTACCACACCGGTTCGGGAAATAACTATATGTTAAATCCCCAATGCGATGAAAAGAAACAAGTGACTGGAATCTCCTCTTTTGTCGATGGCACCTGATCCTAGTGACCTGAAATCCCAAGAAACACCTTTCTTCCTAGTTAATTTCAGTTACTTTTTATTTGGTTAGCTTAAAACCATCTGTTTCAATTCATCTTTATGTTTTCTTTTAAAGCTAACCTTGAAATGAAAAACCACCAATTCAGCTTTTGAACTAGTATCAATTGTGAAGTGAAAACCCATCTCTGTGGACGATCCTAGAGCCACTATGCTATGCTAGCTATGCTACCCTAGTATATGGTGAATTAGGTTTATAAATTTTGTTGATAACTCCCGTCTGAGGATTGAATCAAAGGTACATCAGTTGATTGATCTGAATCAATCAGAACACCAATTGGGGACGAATCAGTCAATGATCAGTGTGCACTCCTACCCTAGTGAACACAAGCCTTGGCTTCTTCAGGATTTTTGCTTTCCAAAAATCTCCTGTTGTCCTACATTATCAATTAGGCATCATTTATCCTCTCACTGAAAACCACTTAAAACACCAAAAACCTTATACATAAATTTTAAAAATACTCTATATAATATTCCTTATATATATACCAAATATTTTATGCAATCATATAATACATGATAATTGATATTCATCCATCTACTATAAATTTAATTTTCCTAAATATTCTAAAATGCTAATAATTAAATATTTCAGTTGACTTTCCTTATTTTATAACAAATCCCAATTATAATCATACATAAATTTTAAAAATACTCTATATAATATTCCTTTTATATATATATATATATATACCAAATATTTTATGCAACCATATAATACATGATAATTGATATTCATCCATCTACTATAAATTTAATTTTCCTAAATATTTTAAAATGCTAATAATTAAATATGTCAGTGGACTTTCCTTATTTTATAACAAATCCCAATTATAATCATACATAAATTTTAAAACAACTACTAAATGAATAAAAAATGAAATTGAAAACAAAAATAAAAAAGAAAAGTAGTCTCAAATAAATTGCATCACAAACCCGAAGGTTATACACTCAAGTGTTTAATGTTTGATAAATGTTGAATGGTATATGCACACTTATTCATTCTGACCAAATAAAAAATATGCACACTAATTCACCTGGAATACTGTAAAAAATGATGATCAATGATTAAGCACAGTGTAATCACCACCAATGTACAGAATTTAATGAACATAGTGACAAAAAAATCTGTAAATTTCCACAATTTATATGGCCATGCTTTTTAACATTAGATGTTAAACTTGTAAGAAAAGTAACAAATTGGACTCGCCCACGTATCATTCTGATATAAAAAATAAGAATATATACACATTTTCACAAGTATTTAAATGAGAATTTTCTGTCAGAAAATGATGAAGGATATCAGAATTTATTAACAAATACAAAGAAATAAAGGTAGACAAAGAAAAGAGAACAAAGTAAAATAAATTCAGTAAGCAACTGCACATACAAAAAAAAATATAACCAGAAACATAAAACTATTACACTTACACATACTAATGCAATTGCAGAAAGAAGGAGAAATGAAATGTCTTTTCATCTTTCAGATATTACACCTTTAAACATCAGGGATGCCTTTTGTTATTTTTGGGATAAATATCTAAAAAATTTATTAATGCCATGATAAACATATATATCTTTATTTTCAATAGGAAAAGAATAAGGTCTGATCTCCATGAAGAACAGCTAATGTAGGAAAATATAAATCTCATATGGTAAAATAGTTAGTAATTTATCTGAAATGAATATACTTAAAGAAATGGTAATAATTGGAAAAACATTAAAAACATGGCCAATAAGTAAAATGAAACTTAAAACTAAACCAAAACAATAAAAATTTAATGAAAAGTAAAATTACTAAGAACTTACATAGGAACCATATGGCTAGTGCAGTTTTGTCCCATTAACAAACACCTCACCATACATTCTGGCTGAGTTATGTAATCGTCCTATGGAGGAAGAACAAACCATTTTAGCTCAACTCACAAAAGAAGCATGAAGACCACATATTCAGTACTTAACTAGTATTGACAATCAAAAAATATTTTACAAACCTACAAGAGCCCTCAATAATGTGGATCTTCCTAATTTGGCAAGACCCATGATTACTGTCATAGTCCCGGGCAATGCATAACCATTTGAACTCTTTACAACCTTATTAGAGTACTTCCTCTTCTCCTTTATTGTAACAGTCAAGTCCTTTCACACAATTGAAGCCCCTGCAATTTTCCTTGCAAAAATTGCACTCTCTGGTAAGGGTGGGGACGGCAATGACCCACTATTGAGCTTTGAGAGAGACAGGGAGGCTAGTGTTGCAATATTAATAGAGTCACCCCCTTCCTCCACCCTGACATCAATATCTGTGTCCTCCCATTCTGGTGAGTCCTCAAATGATATGGGTTGTCTTAGTGAACCAGGTTTTCGCAAGTAGAAAAAATTACTAGAGGGCACTCTGCTTGTAGGACTACTGGCCGAAGAAGATGATGACCTATAATTATCTTATTGAGGCTGTATTTCTTCCATTTAAATTGTCTCAAAATTTTCAATTATCAAATTATATAGAACACCATCCTACAGGCCACAACCAAAAATAAGCCAACCCAGACCGGATCACAACCCTTGCTACAAAGCCTATCAGGTAGGGATCGTGACCAAACCTGCATCCAAAAGTAACATATAAACACCCTATAGACAATAGTAAAATTCATAGAATAACATAATTTTCAGATTCCTGCAGTGTCTCACAGTAAAAATGCAATTTTTTAAGTCTTAAACCCCTGTTTGATGGCAAAAAACGAAGAAAAAGAAACAAAATTTGGGATCGTATACAAAATGTATTTCTAATTACTAAGCTAAATGTTTGTAGCACTACGATTGTAATACTATCCAAATAGTTGATACTTCTGCTTTCCTGATTCTCAACCCATAACACACTGAACCCACCCAACCCATAACTCAATACCATTTTCCACCATTTTCCTACGCTTTCTCATCAAACAAACAGAAAATAAGGAATGAAAAATAACAGAAGTAGAATAAAGAACCCAATAATCAGAAGACCCAGAACCTTACATACACTAAAACCCCAATAAATTACATCAAAGGAAGTCGTAACTCTACATTTCACACAGAACCCAGGTCAAATAAAAGATATAATACCACCAGAACCCATAAATATGGTCTGGGGCACTCTTGCAGGGTCATAACATGGAATGAATTCTAACAACAAAATAATTATAAGAGAGTGATAAGGGCACTGTATTTGTTTTTATAACCTCTTCAGTTTATTTTTATTTTATTTTATTTTGTGTCTCATTTTGTTGTATATCACTTTAGCACATGTGAGGAAGTGGTGAACACTAAATAGAATGCTGTGGAGAACTCACTTATTTCCAGAATCAGTTTTGATGATCTTCAAGTTTTTTATTGTTTTTTAGAATAAGAATTTGTTCTTTGCCAATATTTATGGTAGCTTAAATAACGATATTTTAATTGTTAATGAAAAAATAACAACATTTTATTCAATTTTAATGGTAATAAATAATAAGAAAATATTATTAATAAAAAACATTAAATTATTTAGATATTAAGATGTTATTTGTTATTTGATTATTGTTAATAATATACCCTATTATTGTTATTTGTTATTTTATTAAAAATTGATGTTATTATTAATGATTTTTTTGGCTTTTTCTATAGGTAAATTATGTCTAATTTATCGGTGGCAATAGTTTGTTTTTGTAATGGGAAAATGGTGCGAACACAAACCGATGTTGATTATGTTGGGACAACATATGAACAACTATTGGAAATGATATACTCGGTCACTGACATCAATAAAGAACATTTTCGATTACTTCTTAGTTGTAAGTATCCTATGAAAAGAAGGAATAAATTCCAACCTTGCCCAGTAAAGAATGATAGCGGTGTAGCTCGAATGTTAGAAATGCATAACAGATTTGGGATGGATGAAGTTGAGTTATTTGTTGAACAAGTACCTATTGACTTACAAATGAATTCACCAATTGGTGATTGCATACCTTTGTTACTTGGTGAAAATAATGATACTAGTAATGTTCAAAATCCATTTACTTTTGAGCATAGATCAGAAGAGGATAAGGAAGACGAAGAAAGAAGACAATGTGATGATGATAGTGTAGGAGTTAAGGATGTTCATAATGATGATAATCAAGATAGGGAAGGTAGCTCGCCTTTTTTATCTGTTTGTGAGGCAATTTAAAGAGAACAAATGAGATATGTGGCTGTGGATGGGGAAGGATGTAACTTGTCAAACAATCCAGATACAGAGGATTTAGATGACCCAATTGAATTATCTCCAATGCAATATCATTTGGCACCATCACCACAGTTTGAAAATGTTGAAAACATTGGTCATGTTGTGTCAAGTGATTAGACCCCATGAGGAAACACTCTTATGGGACATCCAATTGGGGAGTTCATAGTTGGCCAAATATTTAATTCCAAAGGATATTTACAACATGCTGTCAAGATGTACTCTATTAATTCGCACCAAGAGTATATTGTTTTGTCATCCACAAAGAAATTGTTGGTCTTAAGATGCAAGAAAGGTGAACAGCCTCAATGTCCTCGGAGACTTCGTGCTACGGTTGTTAAAGGGACATCTTTATTTGAGATCAACAAATATAGTGGCCCACACACATGTGTCAATCCTTGCATGAACCAAGATCATCATCAATTAGACTCAAAACTGATAGCCGCCCATATAGAGGGAATGATTAAGACACAATACACACTTTCAGTGGCTGCCATTCAAGCAAGTGTTGTAGAAAGATTCAGGTACCATATCTCATACACTAAGGCTTCGAAAGGCAAGTGTAAAGCATTAATTAATTTTTTTGGTGATTTCTATAAATCATACGCTAAACTGCCATATTTTTTTGCTGCCTTAGAGCAAGCCAATCCAGGATGTGTTGTAATTTCTAAAACATTCCCAGGTAATATGCAAAATGAAGAGGTATTTCAGCGAGTCTTTTGGGCATTTCATCCTTCCATAGAGGGCTTCAAGCATTGTCATCCTGTGCTAACTATTGATGGTACACACTTGTATGGGAAGTATAAGGACACTGTAATGATTGCCATGGGTTGTGACGAAAATAATCAATTGTTTCCTCTTGTTTTTGCATTAACTGAGGGTGAAAATGTTGATAGTTAGGGATGGTTTTTGGCATGTATTAGAAATCGAGTAACTCAAAGGAGGGGTCTTTGTGTTATCTCTGATCGTCATCCAGGCATTATGGCTGTGTTTGCTGATGTTTATCTTGGTTGGTCTAAGCCAAATGCATATCATCGGATTTGTATGCGCCATCTTGCTAGCAACTTTATGACTCGCTTTAAGGACAAATGCTTGAAACAACTTTTATGCAAAGCCGCCTTAGAAACTAAGGTAGAAAAAATCAACATGCATATGGAGACAATTAGGAGAATTAATCAAGATGCACTCAGTTGGTTGGAGGCTATTCCTTTTGAGAAATGGGCACTATCACATGATGGAGGTCAACGATATGGCATAATGACTACGAACATGTTAGAAGTGTTCAATTGTGTGCTTAAAGGGGCACGAAGTTTCCCTGTCACCGCATTTGTTCAATTGACATTCTAACAAGTTAATAGTTAGTTTGCTGTAAGAAGAGAACATGGTGCAAGTCAACTTGCTTCAAGTGAAGAATATACTCCTTATGTTGATGCTAAAATTAATGCAGATGTTGTTAAGGCAGGTTCTCATGAGGTTGTTTTGTATGACCACTTCCAAGGACTGTTTCATGTGAAGACCAGTAGGGGTAGTAAAAAGACATCATCTGGTGGGCGAACATATCGTGTTAACCTACGTGAGCATGGATGCACATGTGGCAAAACACTCATATATGGATTCCCATGTAGTCATATTCTAGCGGCATGTCATTTTCGTTCAATTGATTTTAGATCATTTGTTCAACATTATTATTCTATGCAATCATACTTTAGCACTTGGGCACCACTGTTTAACCCCATATACAATGAGTATGAGTGGCCACCATATGTTGGTCCAGTTATTGTGCTTGCAGATTCAATAAAACGTGTCAAGTGGATGACCTAAATCTACTCGTTTGCACAATGAAATGGATGTTAGAGAAGGTAAAACCTCGGTTACATGTGGTTTGTGCAAACAAAGTGGTCACAATCGTCATTCTTGTCCAAATAAGAACATAGGTGCTGGACCTTCATGATGGGTGTTGGGCTTTGAATGTTGATATTATGTTATTTGTATTTTGGACAATACCTATGTTATAAGAGAGACTTTGCTATTAATTTCAAAATTGTAATATTAATAATTATTAATCTTAGAATAGTATATCATTTGCATATGAATATTTTGATTAATCAAGTTGTTTGTATTTTGGAGAATACCCTATTAATAGGGGAGACTATGCCGAAATTTTTAAAATTTGGATGTGAACATTAGTGTTTGATATTTTTTTTTTCATTATTGTACTTGAATATTGATATTGGTTACAGATGAATATTTTGATTAATCAGGTTGTTTGTATTTTGGAGAATACCCTATTTATAGGGGAGACTTTGCCGAAATTTCGAAAATTTGGATGTGAACATTAATGTTTGACATTTTTTTTTTCATTATTGTAATTGGATATTGATATTGGTTGCAGATGAATATTTTGATTAATCAGGTTGTTTGTATTTTGAAGAATAACTTTTTTAATGGGGGAGACTCTGTCGAAATTGTTTAAATTATAATATTAACATTAGTTTATTATGACAATATAGTAATGGAACATGGAGATGGCAGATTCGATCCAGATCCATTAGATCGCTCTATTTTAGTGTTACAGGACAGACATAGGTCTCAATTAGTGGATTCTGGTCAGGTATATATGTATATATAAATATAGATGTATAGAAAAACATAATTATAAACCTTAATTAAGTTCTTATTTAATCGAAATGGTATCCTTTGTAGCTTAATCGAGTATTGACTTGTCGCCAACGTTTATGGACATTCATGCGAGGGTGGGAGATGGACCCTCGTATTCGGCGATATCTGATGCAGTCTAGATTTTATGATGTATATCGTTTCGGACACATTTCACTAGATTGACCATTGATCACGAGTCTTATTGAGCGATGGCGGCCCGAGACACACACATTTCATTTACCTATTGGAGAGATGATTGTTACTTTACAGGATGTAGCCATGATTCTAGGATTACATATTCATGGGCCTCCTATCACTGGCACATGTGACATAGATTGGTCACTACTATGTTCAAAGCTTTTAGGTGTCGTCCCACCTCCATCTTAGATTAGAGGGTCAGCTATATCAGTACGATGGTTGCGTGAGTAGTTCTCATATCCACCAGCAGGGGTCGATGATGTTATTTTATAGTGTTATGCTTGTGCTTTCATATTAGCACTATTGGGTGGAGCATTGTTTGCAGACAAGACGAGTACACATGTACAGTTATGTTACCTTCCACTGTTGAGAGACTTCACTGAGATTTCTCACTATGGTTGGGGCAATGCAGTGTTGGCATACCTATATAGAGAGCTATGTCGTGCGAGTTTGGATAGTACCACAGAGATTTTTGGACCTATCACACTATTACAGGTATTTCGACATAACTATCTATTCTAATTAATTGACTCACATTATTGTTGTAAGTTGTCTAATTTTGATAATGCTATCTGATTTTGTAGTTGTGGTCATAGGAGAGACTTCATGTGGGTCGACCTGATTTCGGTCGTCCTCTAGTGCCTATAGTTGTCCCACATGTACATGATGATGTAGTTGGCGGTTTACATGATCATCCATTGCCAGATGAGGCACTCCCAATCGATCCATTGGGCCACAGGTGGAGAGTACCCTTGTCTTGGTCTCATAACCCATCACCACATGTGTTGACATTCTATCGAGATCAATTAGATGCCCAGACACAGGATCAGGTAAAATGTAAATGCATAAGATTACCTTTGCAATATTTTCCACCAATGTGACTAATTAAGTTTTTTTTTAATTACAGGTATTATGGGAACCATATACAGTTGATTTGATTGCACATCTTCCGGCTATATGTCAGGCTGATGAAGAAATTTGGTGAACTATGTCGCCATTAATTTGCTTTGATATTATCGAGTGGCATAGACCAGAGCGAGTTTTACGCCAGTTTCGTATGCAACAAGGGATACCTCCACTTTGTTTGATAGATATGGAGCTACATTTAGTGGATAGGCGAGGACGACATCAGTATGATTGGGTGACATTCCATGATCAGTATATTTCTCTTTAGGTTACTCGTTCTGAGCATATTGCGACAGCACCACTTGCGATTACTACCATGGATTTTTATGATCCATATATGCAGTTGTATCGACGTATCACATGACGCCTAATCGCACCTGTTTTGCATAGAGATCATATGAGGTTCCATAGTACAGCTTCTGCCACTGAGTTATTGGTGAGACGACCATTTGAGATACAAAACCATTTTTTAATGAATGTTAAACTTAAATTATGTGCAAATGCCTCATGTTTCATTTTCTTATATAGATCACTGTCGTATCGTAGATGGCTATTTCAAATGACTTGGAGGAAACTCACTGAATTGCTATTGATGTTTTACGTGCCATAGGAGAGGACCATTGCGTACACTCCACACATGAGCCATCCACATATTCAAGGCCATCCATGAGACCACCATCATTGATTACGCCTGTTAGGGTATTACCCATTAGAGGTCGGGGGAGAGGTGGTCGTCGAGCTAGTCATCGACATGTACCTTTGGCATCTACTTTGGTACAACCCTCACATCCACCAGTCACATTTACCTTTCCTTTATTTCAGCCATATGCATCATTAGAGTCGCCATTCTCTCCCTCAGATGTATCCATACCAGACCATTCATCTCGACCCGAGACTACCATACCATCTACCTTTACACCTGTTGAGTCATCTCCACCTCCACTTCCCCCTTCATCCCAGCCATCGATATCATTGCATGCTCCCCCACCTGTTACAAAGTCTATTGCACCTCTACCTGTTACAGAGTCTATTGCACCTCCACCTGTTACAGAGTCCATTGCACATCTACCTTTTCTTCAGAGGACAGCTCATGCCACCCGATTACATGTACAGGTACCTAGAGGACATCGAGCTCCATGTGTACGTCGAGTTCTACCTCCATCAGTTCCATCTATCTCGACAGCTCATGTAGATGACGTGTCACAATATATAGAAATGAAGCCTTTTTAGATAGCACAGATGGATACAACAAATATGGTCGTTTACCGTAGATGTTCACAACGAAAGAGAAAGATTCCCTCATGTGGGACACATTGAGATCTTTTTTCATGTTTGTAGAACTATAATACTTTGGTTCATACATTTAAGGCTATATGAAGTGTTAATTCAAATTAGTGATATTATGTTATTCTCCAGTTTCCTTGATAATTTAAACAAATAAAACTCAAATGCATCCTAAAGTCTAAATGAAAGAAATTCTAACTAAACAAATCGTTACAACCATTACTTATTTTTCTTTCATATAATTAAAAAATTATACAGTTTAACCAAGACATAAGTTCAAATCATACTTAATAAGGAATAACCTAAAATCATAATCATTGGTATTAATTTTCATATGAAAATATACAATTTTAAAATAATATAAACAATTTGTTTAGTTATTTTAAAATTTAAAAATAATATGAATAAATAATTTTCTTTAATTCATATGTGAAAATATTCATAAAACAAATAAATATTTTATTTACGATAAATATATAAATTTTTATGGGAATGCATGTAGGCCATATTATTTTCTCAAAATTTCAAGGAAAATATAAAAAAAATAAAGATAAATATATATATATATATTTAATTTGAAAATAGTCGTAACGAAAAAATTTATTAAGGATAATTTGTAAAAAAAAATAATTTTCAACTGACAATGGAAAAATGTAAGAAATTTTCCCAACTCCAAAACGAACTTTAAGGAAATTTGGTACCTCGTTAAGAAATTTTGGCACATGCATAATTGACACTAAAATTAAAAATAAAAAAGTAAAGTTCTAGAATCTCATACTTTTTGTAGTAATGATTACATGAGTTCCCCTTAAAAATAATTTTGAAACCATGGTTAGTAACTGTGGTTTTAAAGAAAATTGTAAGATATTTTTAAAACCACAGTTACTAACTATGGTTTTATTGTTATTATGATAAAAAATATTTTTAGCTATATTAAAATCACAATACCACTAAAACGGGTAGAGATTAAAAATAATATTGAAACCACAATTAGTAATTGTGGTTTTAAAGAAAATTGTAAAACCACAGTTCGTGCCTGTGGTTTAAATAATATTTTTAAAACCCCAGTTACTAACTGTGGTTTTATGATTATTAATAAAAAATATTTTAAAAATAATATTAAAATCACAA
This sequence comes from Vitis rotundifolia, assembly GCA_030254885.1. NCBI lineage: Eukaryota > Viridiplantae > Streptophyta > Magnoliopsida > Vitales > Vitaceae > Vitis > Vitis rotundifolia. The sequence goes on from CM058157.1 coordinate 12,717,199, forward strand.
TACCACTAAAATGGATGGGGGTTAAAAATAATTTTGAAATCACAGTTAGTAACTATGGTTTTAAGGCAAATTGTAAAACCACAATCTGTGACTGTGGTTTTAAGGAAAATTGTAAGGCTTTAAGGAAAATTTTAAAACCAAAGTCACAGACGGTGGTTTGAAGGAAAATTATAAAACCACAATCACATACTGTGATTTTAATGATATTTTTGCAACTTTTAAAACCACAGTCACCAACAGTGATTTTTTACACAAAATAGGAAAAACTCATTTGGATGATTATGTAAATACAAAAGATTAGTTTGGCAAATATTTTGAGATGGGTACTATTTTTACCATTTTTTTCAACAAATAGATTACTTTGAACTGAAAACTCCTCTTCGAACACCTGCCAAACATTCCCTCTTTCATTTCAGAACTCGAAACACCCAAAACCTTAGAGCTCATCACTGAGATCAACTACTGAACGACAACCGAATGATGAATTGTCGAAGACCTACTACTAAACCATTATCACATTCCCACCCTCCATTTTCCTAAAGCTGTGAATCAAAACCAACCTTATTTTGAACAATTACAAGGTTTCCTCATAAGCATCAATGCTCACCCTATTTTAAGGAGAAACCAGTCGACATTTTTTAATCATAGCTAACCCTTGTGGTGAGAAACCCCTGCTTCATCCATTATTAAGTTGCCCTAATGACTTTCTCATCAATGAAATCCACGATTGAAATGCCCTAAATCATTTAACTCCACATCAGTTGCCATAATCCAATCCTCCCTACAAACTCCACCAAAGAAATGCCCTAATTCATTGGAATGACCATAACCAACTTCCAAGGGAGGTCACTACAGGCAAAATCTATCGCTACTGGTAAGTCTTTTCCTCATCTAATGTTGTTTTCCACTATTTGATATTATTGTTTCATGGATAGGGGGGTTATTTGGGGAGGACGAAATTAGGGAGGTCGTATCCTAGATAAATACACTACATATGGATACATACAAGGCCTTTGTTTGGACTGGTTTATTATGAACAGTAGTTTCTGGAAATGGAACTTCAAGAGGAAAGCAAAGATGTTCATGGAAATTAAATAATCAAAACTATTTTCGTTTTTAGATCTTAATTTTGATTTATATGTATTTTTTTTTTCTTTTTAATCTGTTCTGAGGCGTTTTCTTTTAAAAAATCACAGTCCATTAGATTAATTTTCCACTTGGTAAGTTCATGGATGCATATTTGCAGGTGCCCATGATTTTCTTTGTCCTGCTAAAATGATATTTAGTTTTCTAGAAATATTTAGTTTGGAACCATAAGATTTTAGTGGGCCTGAAACAGGCGACAAGTGAACAATTATGGCTTTCAATAGTACAAATGACAAGCCTAACTAGTTCTTTTTCATGTTCATTATTTTTCTCAAAGCTCTGTATTGTTTTGAATATGAAGAAAATCAATTTCTTTGTTCTATTGGAATTAATAAAATAAATCTAAATAATTGTGTCCCTGTTCATATTTGAGTTCTTTAAATATCTAAAAAGAGCGTAGATATTGTATAATGCATAAACTCTAGATCTCTATTTTATCTTCTGAGTCATGTGCATATCATTAAAAAAAAAAAAAAACTTATTAAAGTATGCAAGTATAAAAAAACGACTGTTTATTATCATAAAAAAAATTCTTATCACATTGTTAAAGTAATCTTATTTGCCATTCAAGATATAAGTCACTTGAGGAGAGTGTTGCCAGTTGGTGTGATCGTAGGATCTAGCTGCTTTGAGAAAATTCTTCAATGTAAATGCAGTGCATGATACTGGCCAAAATGAAACTATGGCCCTTGATGGACTGGAAATTATTGAAGAAAAAAAATAATGGTCAAATTAGTGAAACAGAGAATGACCAGACACTTGACAAAACTGAAAATTTAGATTTAGAAACAAGTAGAGATGGGAAGAAAGCAAAATTAAAAAATCTAAACAATAGCACTGTTATGGTTGGTTGGTGCTTTTACAGTCGCCCTGGGGCATCTGCTTTACTAGTTAATCAACAGGTAATAATTGATCTCTTTAAAAGCTTTCTCATTATCATTTGAATTGCTTCTTGTAACCTACCTTTGAAGTCTTCTTTGCATATATATATATATATATATATATATATATATATAGCCTGTGTGTATCTCATGCTTCTTGTCATTCATACATGTAAAAGATCCATGCAACAATAATGAAACTACTGAAGGTTCATCTAAGTCCTTTAAGGAGAAAGGAACTCAACTGAAAGAACCTAACAAGATTGAAGAGACATTGGAAAAAAAAAAAAAAAAAAATCCAAATTACATAGTCAGAAGCCTTGCAGAGAAAGCCATGCCAGTTGTTGGTCTAGTGGTACCGACAAAGGGAGATGGTGAAGTTGATTAAGAAAGGTCTAATCATTAGCTGATTGATGTAAAATCCTATTTATTATGTATTCAATATCTCGCTTATTGAATTTATTTGTCATATCTTATGTGAACAGGTTGGTTGCAATGTTAGCAGATTTGGGACAAAAAGGTAGCATGTTGAAATTGGTTGGTAAAATTGCTTTTCTTTGGGGTGGAATTAATAAGTGGTGCTATGAGTTTTAACTGATATGCTTATCTCATTTTTGCATATTGTTGAGCACCCCTTGTTCCAAAGGTATTTTAAGTTACTGTATTTCTCTTTGTATCCCTCTCTCTTTGTAGTGAAAAAATATACTGTTACTGTAATAATTGAAAGTCAACTAGGTAGGGGTTAAAAATTAAGATTTCTATAAGAAAAAGTTCATTGAGAGGTGAAGCTATGTGTAAAACCCATAGAAAGATATATTAGTTTACTTCAGTTAGTTTTACCATAGAGGTTGGGTAATTAATATTGAGAAATGGAATTTCCTATATCTTTCTTTTGTTTTTGCCAGACTTTAGCTGAAATGTTAATATTTATCAAGTGATATAGCTTGTCATTCACTTTATTGTCGGTTGAGATATATGGTCCAAGAGCCAAGAATGTATATTCATGTCATCACATTAGCAACAAAGCTATTGCTTTCGCAAACTCTTAGCATTGAACCAAGATCTCAGTCCAACTGCCTGTTTTCGACAATCATCATGCAAGATTGATGGTTATTATTTTATTTCATTTTGACTGGTGTTATATTTCCCCTGCCTCTTTAGGTGATTTTTTAGTTTGTCATTGCTAGTGGAATTATAGCCTATTATAATGTCTTATTAGTTGAGAAATCTGGGAAATATATACTTTTTATGTTACATCTAGAAGCAAGAGTAAGTTTTAACAATGCTAACTTACAATTTTAATTTTTTAGATATTATATTCATTCATTTTTTTTTTTTTTTTCTTCTTACTTAAAACCAATTTGGAGGCTATGGTGTTTAATCATGCACAGGCTCTTCTTGTTATTTATTTATTTATTTATTAAAGGAAATAAAAAATAAGATAGAAAAAAAATGAAGACTTCTTAAATTTTCAATAAAAATTGTCTTGTAAGGATAACTTCTTTTATTAATAAATAGTTTAGATTAAAATAAAATTATTAGAACAACCGACTTTATAAAAAATCATTGACTTAAGCTAATTTTCATATGTTAGGTATCTATTCAGCTACATATTAGGACAAGTAACTGCTAAACCTCTCAAAGAATAGGATAGGAACATAAGTTTAGCAAAAGTGGAAAATTTTTCGTTTTTCTTTTTTTGATAGGTTCTATAAAATAGAGGATTAATAGCCATTTGTGGGAAAAACAACAAATTAGATTATAATCTATTATCTTTGAAAGCATCATTTTTTCTGTCTTTATGGACCTAAGACATGCAATTTGGACCATAGGTTGCTAAATATGAAGCAGACATTTTACCTAAAAGAAAACTAATACAAGGATATTGTATAATAAGAAATAAAATAAACATTTGTGTGTACATTTGATTTCTATACCAAGGAAAAAGAGAAAAAATTAAAACAACTTTTTTTAATCTAAAACTATATTTTCTACAAATTGCTTTCATGTTTGTGGTTTTCTCATCCTTGATCCTTGCATACATGAGACAAGCTACTTATCTTTTCAAGCATCATACTATTGAAAGTGGCTGCAATATTGGGTTCTATGCATCTGTGCCTAGTACGGGGTTTTACTTTCTTTATGGAGAACAACTACGGTTTGCATAGTGTTAAGTTTGGGGTTTTAGCTAATTCTTGGTACTATTTTTCTTATGTTAGAGAAACTAAGATGGCTTATTCTGGGAATAGCCATATGTAGCAACGGTAGGAAGTGAAGCCATCATCACAGGGACTTTCTTGATCATCAAACAGTGTTCTACTTTGGGTTGTTTCCTAAGGGTCAAAATAGTCCACACTTCACCTAAAATACTTGGCTAAATTTACATTCTAGAGATCAATTGGACTTTAATGCCATTATTCGTTACTCTTGGTTTAAGAGACCCAATCTTCTTACCTTATGTTGGAGTTTTTATTTTTCAATTTGGACAATCCATAATCTAACAAGTTTAGAAAATTCTACAACTTGAATTGGGTATGCTTGATATTTACATTCAATTTTGATCACTTAATATTGAATTAGATTTTGGCAAATTTTAGTATAGGGAATTTTAGTATCCGTGAGCGAATCTTCAATTAAAGTAACTCATCATTTACAGGCTTGTACTAAGCTTACACACCAAAAACAAAAACTAGGAATAGGGGACTAGGTAGACAATCTACATAAGACCATTGTGAACATGAAACAACCATTGGTGAAGTTTGAAAGAATTCTATGAGAATAAAATTTGAAGTTTGAAACAGCAAAGGATCATTAGCCTTCCAAAACTTTTTAGTAAAACTAAACCAACTTGGTGAAAATGTACTAAGTATTCAATCTACAGACCAGGGCCATTGTTAGCAGTAGAAGTTTTCCAGTCAAACATTGAAAAATCACATCAATATTTGATGTAAATGGTTGGATCTTCATATCCTTGGTCATGAGGTAAAGTATTGATTTGTTTCCAGTTTTAACTTCACCTTGCATTACCAGATATGTAGTGCATTTTTTACAGTTCCAGCCTTTTGTGTTCCTTGTCCCGTAAACATTTATATTATTGCTGCATATTAGTAGTTAGTATATAGAAATATTTTGATCTCCAAGTAAAACAGGGAGAGAAACAGTAACAAATTAATGAAAGCATGCATTAGGTATGTATATGAGTGTAAGACTGGTTGTATAAATATTAAATTTAAATAATAGAAGAATGTAAGAATTCATAGAAGAACTTAGAGTGTGGAAAATTATTTATTCTCACTCATTGTTTGTAAAATTAGTACATGTCATTTAGACATTGGAGCCCTAAAAGAAATAGAAGACTTGCTTCATATGCAACCAATAAAAATGATCGCCTAGAAATATCCTCAAGTCTAATAACCTCTAAGTGCATCCTGTGCAGCAATCCTAGTCTTAGCATGTGGAGTGTTAAACGAAAAAAAATATATATAAAATGGAAGGATAATCCTAGACTTCATTATTTTATTCTCAAATTTTTTATGTATATCCTGTACTCTGTGAATTAGCATCATTCATTCTCTAAATTTTGTTATTAATGGTTTTTTTTTTTTTTAACCAGAAACGAAACAGTCATTGTACTTGTTAAATTGGCCACATCTTCGGATTCTGTGGAGGACCCAACTCTAGTATTTCCTGGAGGACAAACAGTTGCTAATTTAGCATCCAGTAGAGGACATAAAGGGTTTAACCAATCACCTTTGTTCTTTAAGTCTCAATGAGAATGTGATAGACTATATTTCTGCTAATATTGCAGTTGAAAAGGCTACTCAAACTGCAACACAGAATGTTGATGGGTGCTAGAAGAGCAAGTTTCCCTGACAGGCTCTCTACCTACTCAAATTTGTTACTTGTAGATACGGGATATGGCTGACAGGTTTAGGCTACAACTACAAACCTATCTTTTTGTGGTGAGTGCTTACACTTTAGTTTGTCTCAACTTTTGTTTCTCAGTTTTTTTCCTTCTGTATTCCAGATAGATAAGGATGGAGCTAATCTAAAACAAGTCATGTAAGAGCTTTCTATAGCAACTGAGGTAGAAGAGGATCAAGAAGATAAGCACATGGATTCCGAAGGGTTTTTGTTGTTCAGGCCTTAGGTAACTTTGAGTTACACTCATTTTGTTAAATGTTCGATTCCATATTTAGTTTGATTTTCCTTTGAGAATTGTAATTGTTATTAGTTTTTTAAGTGTACTTCTTCTATATTTTGAGAATTTTAGTTGTAAAGCTAAAATTGCTTGCTTATTTTATGATTTTAGTTCCACCGGACATCCACTAGCGGATACTCTGCCACTATTTTTTGCTTTATTTTTATTGTGATTTATCTCAAGAGCATATCATAACTTTTGGTCCTGACTCTAGGTTAGGTTATTTCATTCTCCTATGCCCATAACAGGTTGCATATGCCTTGTTTTGGGTCTGGAATGTGAAGACAACAGATTGTTTACAAACATTTAAGCCACCCCTCCTTTAAGGGTATTTTTTTGACCTGGCCTAAGTTAAACTGGTAAAATTAAGTTAATCATTCAACATCCTTTTTTGGTAGATACCTAAGAGATCTAGGAGCTTGAAAAAAAATGAAAATGGTTTTTACAAAAAAAAAAAAAAAACACACACTCTACTCACAAGGGGAAATTGTTTAGAGAACTTGAATAATCCTTTACCATTGAAATCCTACTTGGTTTATCACTATTTTTATATTTTTTTGGACTCACAGCTCCACCATGTTGCACCCCCTCTCCAATAGGTCTCCCCATTTAAATAAATCTAGCAGTCACCCACCTCCTTCCTCCTTGAAGAGGAAATGGTTTACCAAAACTACTAGGAGTAGCTGAGCATGTTAATTGAAGCAGGTAAGATTTGAAGTATTTTTGTTATTTCCTTTACTATGATCTTTATTTTTTATTAGTATATGAGAAAACAGAGTCGTCATTCATTCTTATTGGCAGGTTAGTTGGATTTAGTTTGCTTGTGCAAACCCTGCTGCTAAATTCAAGAGATGCTGAATTAATGGCTTCCAAGGAGGAGGTATTGAGTTTTTCTTCGTTTCTAGTGTTTAATCCATGCTAAAAAAGAAGACATGAGAATTTAACTCACTAGTTATTTCTTTTGATGATGTACAAATAATTATCCTTTTTCCTTGATAAAGCAACTACCTTTCTATTTTTCTCTGGGTTTATATTAAGTTTATATCTTGCTTGATTGATTTTTACTTTTGTATCTCAACATGGTATGATTAGATAGTTACTGAAAATGAAATGGTTTGAGAGGGCACCGTCATTTTGAGGCATGAACTCTCCCTCTTGGTAATTAGATCAAAATGTTTCCTTGAGATTTATGTCTGCATAGTACAAATTTAAGAGCATATACTATGCTACATTTGCTTGAAATGGGTTTCCCTCCTGTCACCTACTGCTGTTGAAACCATTAGGACTTGGATTTTATTTAAGCAAACCAGAATCATGAATTTATTTTCACATTTATTTTGTTCAAAATATATTAGCTGAATTGGTTCTTGTTTGCTTGTACTAGTTAGTGCCTAATTTATTTTTAAAAGTATTGGCCAACTGTACTAGCAGTATGAATTAGGAGGTACTTAATAAATCTGAATTTTAATAGTATGTATGGATCATTTCTTTGACTCAAAAAACTGCTTTTATAAATCTGAATTTGGAAAATTTTGAATTAAATTGTTTACTTAAATTTTAAGGTAAATGAACACAAACTTGTTCATGTTGGAGATATAGTCACTGTTAATGAGAACATTATTAACATTTGTTCTTTTACCTTGCACCAGATGAAAGATTTTTACTCATCATAATAGCTTAAATGGATTAGGCATGATTGGAGCAGGAATTGATCTTTGAGAGGTGAGAATTAATTAGGAGGTTTTTCATAATTAGACTTGCATTCTCGCCCAATGAAATCATGACTTACTTTCATAATCATTCTATTTTGCTTGGTATTCATGTGAGAATGCAAACCGTAGGGGAAATTAAAATATAGTTCATGCCCTTCTCACAACTTTGACATTAAACTATGCATTGGGAATTTCAATGGAACGAAAAGGTAATTGGATACTACACCTAGTTCTGCTTGGTTCCTTTTCATTACTTAGATTCTCTTCTATAGTCAGCTTTTCAAAATTGAGTCTTTAACCACAAAAATGGTATTAGTTCAAGCTGAATCCTCTCAATTATGTGCTGACATCGATGGGTAGGGACATAGTACTTGCTAAATCCTCTTAATGCAAGTGCTACTTTGTCCATGCATTGCTTAAAAATGAACTAGTTGGATCAAGCAAAAGGTTAGTTATGAATTACAGTTTTTTTTTTTTTGCACTATTTTTAAACTACATACCATTTAGAATTTTCTACATTAGTGATGATTTAATCTTATGCCATTTTCTTGAACTTTTAGATACTTGGAAATTGGAAAACGTAAATTATCCTTATCGAAAAAACTCAATTGTGGCTCCTACAATGTTAGGTTCATATGGTAGTTTCATTTGGAAGTATACCCACCATAAACAAGGACATTGTTGCGTTTATAGGCTCATGATATGATTGACATGTGTCTCAACTACAATTACAAAACATAGATAAAATTTAGAATGCATTGATGCTAAAAGTAGCAAACATTACTGGTGCATTTGACTCAACAAAAGAATATTTGCAATAGGAACAAATTATCCTTGGTACAAAGCCATCCAACTTTTATTATATGCTAAAAGCATTATGGATGCATTATTTATAGGTTATTATCTCAAAACTTTAATCTGCTATCTTGTAAGTCATTATCACAAAACTAATTTTAAAATTTTAATTTGTTTAGTTTTACTTGTAACTCTTATTTGATATCTTGATGCAGATAGAATAGGATACACACTTGAATTCCACTTTTAATTCTTAAATTGCAAGCATTTATTAGTGCATCACCTATAATTTATTATCACATTTCATAATACTTTTCAGTCCATAAATAATGATGAGTCCATTTGTTAACTAATGTGATTCTTTATTTAATTTCTATATATGGAAAAATATTATCATTCTATGGTATATTTGTGATCTTTGGATTAGATTAATAGTGATCTTAGTTTTCATTAAAGAAATAACAGAAGCTATTTAAAAAGTTTGATAGTTCAAATAAAAATTTATAAACTTTTAATTTTCAAATCCTTAATACATGACATACTGTAGGGGTGAATGTGTATAGTGCATGTTTGTTGCATTTGGGGCTATTAGGTCAATAATATTCTGAGCAATAATAACTCTTAACATTATGATACTAAAAAATATTTAGTCTTTTTTAAAATTTTTATTTCTAATAAAAAACAAGGGATCCAAATTTTAATGTTTTTTAATAATATAATTTAAGATTGTTCTAGTGCACATTGAGATGTAGTGATTAGATGAAGTAGCTTCAAAAAAGGCTATCATTCTACTTATCTGACTATTTGTAGTAGGAGTAAGAGGTAGTAATGTGGCTTTCTTCATGCTATCTCTTTGAAGAGAAGAAACAAAATCTATCTTTAATTTTTAATTTTTTTTCATATTTCATTCTTGTGAGTGGAAAAAAATGAAACTACCTCATAGAGTTGATATCGAGAGTTTTTCATCTACATTAGAATAATTTATTATATTTTATTTTAGAAAGAAACTAACTCTATTTTTCTTTCTTGTGAAGCCAATAATTGTAATAGTTGCTATTTGTGGATTTGGTGCTTTTTACATTGCTTATTGGGAACATGCAAGTAAGTCTACTAGTTGAATGATATCAATGTATATCTACTAGCTAGGGGCCTATTTGTCTCCAGGTTTTCCTTTTATGATGAATCATTAGTTCATCAACTTTAAATCAATAGATTGACAATAGAACAAGTTAGAATTGAAGGTCATTGATGTTGCTTTTTAGATAAATTAATTTATTCATTTTTCATTTGCTTCAATATCTAAAGATACTTATTACAAATGGGTTTTGGTTTCTAAGAATGATTTTTTGGTTGATTCCTATTTTTTTTAACTTTATTAATAAGTCAAACCCAAACTTAGTAATGAATCAATCCTAAAACTTTCATATGATTTTTTGGGCATTTACCAGCATGACTATGTAAAGTTGTTTGTTGAATTTCGAATTTTGAATTTCATCATTAAGATAGATTTCGATAAAACTCTTCATAATTGATATAAATTATTTTTTTCTTGTAATGAAAAGAACATAACCTCTATTTTGATCCTTTTATAGTTCAAGGAATGTGACCTCTTAACGTCTCCCATTCATTCTAATATGTAAAATGCTAAGGGGATTCAGGGTGGGGAGCAAACTTGAATAACCAAAATTTATTTTTGTGAAGGTTATAATTTTGAAATACTTATTGGTTGTTGCATATATAATTTAGAGGTGTTTTGTTCTTCCTATATTTGCTTATAGGTTGCAAAAGAGACTTGTGCAAAAGAGACCGGTTCACAAAAAGAAGGGAAATCATTATATTAATGGAGGCGATGCCTAAAACCATGAAGATTACATTAATAAACTTGTGAAGAGGTTGAATTATGTATTTGTAGATTATGGTTTAACTTGATAGTCTTTACACTAATATTTATCCATTATATTGTTGAAATATTTTGATATAATTAACAAAATTATATGCAATTCGTATATATATAAGTAGTTACATTAATTGTTTGAACTAAGTTATTGTATATCAATATTTGAGGATATTTTATCTAGTAAAATTCAATTTAATTTTATGGCTTGTAATTGTTTTTCTTTTACTTGTTTGTATAAAAAAATCCATTATTTTGATAATTGAATAGAAATGTTATTTTTAATAGAAAATGTTTAAAGATGACGTTTTTTGTGAGTGTCATTGTTAACTTTCTTCAAAGATGATACTTTCAAAAGCATCATTGAAACATTAATCAAACATGGCGCTTCCTAGAAGTGTTATTGTTGACTAAAACATATAATGACAGGGTGGAAGATGACACTTAAGGAAGTGTCATCTTGTACATTTCTTGACACTTTTTTCCCTTTTTTCTTGTAGTGTATGATGCCCATTCCAAGTCCAATGTAGTCATGTCTTCTTCCTTTCTCTTGGCTTGCTACAACTTTTTTTTCCTCATGCTTTATGGAGAGTATTTCCAAGTATAATGAAAATTTATTAATTTATCTCTCTCTCTCTTATCTTGCATAGTTTCAGATAAGTCAAGTGTAGTCATAAGCTGTTGGAGGAGAGAAGCACTGACCATGGAATGACCTAAAACTAACTCATAGTGCATTGAGTTTATGAACTGGTAGGAGATGATGGGTCCATACTAGATGGTTTGGGGATAAAATAGAAGTCAAATAATAGACGTTAAAAATAATTTCACCTCTTTGGCAATGAATTCAAATAATATAAAAGGTTAAAACTCTTTGTCTATATAAACAAAAATTGTTGATAGAAAAGGAATTTAAAATATTTTTCCCTTATAATTTAAATCAACTAAATTTAAATTTAAACCTAGATGGAAGTGGAAGCATTTACTTGAATACTATATTATTTTTACTTATGTCAAAATGTTATAAGGTAGCAAGTATTTTTTTTTCTCATGCAAAAATTGAAAAATAAGTATTTGCATGTTTTATTCATTTAATGAAAAATCATTATATTGGTTCTATTTTACATAATTCACATAAAATAATTTATAATTAAAAAAATAAAATCATAAATGGACATATTAATTTCTCAATATTTTAATATAAAAAAATGCACTAAAACAAAAATTAATGTACAATTATTTTCTCTCTGAGAAAATTACTTATTATATTTTTTGGTATCTTATATAATTGAAAATAATAGTTTTTCTTATAAATATTTAATATTTATAACAATAATAAAATATTCATAATTGTTTTGGCTAAAAATATATAAATTTTACCCTTTGAAGAGGATTTGATATGTTGGAAGATCTCACATTGGTGTTAACTAATGAGAGCTATCTTAATAGAGCAAAAGATGGTGATAGAAATGGAGTACTAATGGTGGATGAGAAAAACAAAATCACTAATAAGAGTTCTCTCCTAAATTTCAAATTGTTTAAACATATTATCAACTAATACGTAGTTTTTCACACCTTAACTTCAATCTCAAGGTATGGACTTTGTACTATGCCCTTAGACAAACCCAATTGTAGCTAAATTAATGAAACCTACCTAACAAACAAAGTTTATTTGAATTAAACAATTTTTTATTTTCAAAATTAATTTGAGGTTGGAGTGGGAAAGGTAAGATAACTTGAACAACAAGGGAAATAAGCGGGTATATTATTTTATATAAAAAGGCTTGAGTATGAATCTTTTTAAATTGGTTTAACATGTTTAAATAATGGGTCATGTTGTGGCACAGCCACATCCAGCCTATTTATGGCCTATAAGAAACCCCAATTTAGATATATAAATATCTTATTTTCATTTTAGCCCAAGGTTTTCTCTCATTGTTGCTACCCCCACAATAGCTGCATTTCTCACTCTCTCATCTCACCACCTATCTCACCCAAGGTTTTCCAACTCAAATACATGGAAACCAACCAAAATGTCAGAAAGAGTCAAGATTTGTTAACTCTTTTGAGAGACGAAGAAAGTAGTCTTAAGAGGAAAGGTTTGATGGATAAATTAGTAAAAATAGTGGATTCTCTTTGGGAAACAAAAGACCCTTATAAGGACCTAACGCCCAAAAGGAAATTGCAAGAAGTGAAAAAGGAACTTTTGAACTCTACCTTTCACTTTTCCTCGATGTACCGTTCTTGGATTCCTAAATTAAACAAACCAGAGCAGCTACGACCTATAACTCAACCAAACCAAGATGATTGGTTAGTGATGGATGCCCTTTCTCACTTACTAAATATAGTTTTTGAGGATCTCTTTTTGCCCCATTCCCACGGATTCGAAAAGGAAGAGGACCACTTCTTTTTGGAAATGCAAAACTGGGGACCAATTGATAGACTAAAGCAGATATTGTTAAGTGTTTTGATAACATTGATCATAAGATCTTAATCTCCGTTCTACAAGACTCTTTAGGTGAAGAGAATGAATTCCTTTCTCATCAACTATTGAACTTTGTAAAAACGCCTATATTAGACAAAAAGGGAAATGACTACTCAAACCAAACGAAAGGAATACCGCAAGGAAGCCCCCTTTCTCCCGTGCTTATGAATCTCTTTTTACACCAATTAGATATCAAAATGGATTCCTTTATACAACAAGCGGAAGGGGAAATCGGTTATGCTTGTTGTCAATAATAAAGGTTTTCCATTTCCTTCTTCCTCTTTGCTTCATTTTCTTCTCTAGACATGTCAATTTTCAAGTTTTTTTTGAGATTTTCTATTCATGTTGGAATTTGTGGAAAGGTTTTGTTTTAACAAATTTTGTTGGCAAGCTTTGATGTTGTTTGTGATCTTTCTTATCAGATGAATCCTTGATGCACCACTTTAAACCAGGTAACTTGTTAAGGTTCTTGCTTTAACCAAGTATTTTTAATGAAAGTTATTAGAATTTGATTCTATGCTTGAAGCCATTTTTAATTTTATGAATCAATTTGTGTTAAAATTAATGCTTCCATATTTTTATGTAATGCATGGATTTGAGATTTTGATGGATTATTTGTAATTAGGCCTTTTACAATAACATATTTATTTTCTATTTAGAACTCTAGAGAAGGCAAGAAGAGAAAGAAGATATATATATAAAGTGAAATCTTAAAAGATTATTCTTTTAGTCAAGGAAAAACAAATAAAATCTCATATTGAAAGCTTTTCTTTTTCTCTTTATTTTGTCAATTTTCTTCCAAGAAATTAATTTAATTGTAATGTGTGTTACAATATAAATGTAAAATAATAGCTTCATCTTAAGAAAATGGTAGATAATTTACAAAGAATAATTAAAAATTATAATATATGAAATATCTAAAACATCACCACTTTCATTGATAACACAATCCTTGAAGTAATAATTTTTTGTTACCCTTATCTTTTTGTAGAATTTTAAGGTTATTTCTCATTATATAAGAAATATGTCAATGCAAGCATAATTAAAAATAAAAAAATAAAAAATATTATTTATTAAGTATCTAAAACCTCAAAATACACGATGAAAATATCATATGTAATAAACTAAAGCTAAAATCAAATACAAGTGGTGAATAAGTTTTCAAAAACTCAAACACTAAAATAAGCTCTTAAGAGCCTATTTAAACCCATGCTTGTGTTCTTATTAGAATGTCTAAATAAAGATATCCAAAAGGTTGTGGAAGAACTAACTTTTTTATGAAGAGATCATGAGTTTCACTAAATTTATGGGCCTTGTATTTCAAGATAATCCATGTAATTTCTAGCCACTTGAGAACCTCTACATTGCATTTCTTAATTTGACTTGCTCCTCTTGCTCATAAATTTAAGCTTGCTAGGGTAATGACCTATTATGTGTTAGTTTCTCTTCTTGTAGGACTCTCATGACTGCTTAGAATGCCTTGAGCTATGAGAGATAATGCTTGAGTGTTAGCTAGTACACACACTTACCAATATTATGTAAAAGGAAGAGTCAAGGTAATTGTAGATTCAGTGCAATGGTTTGAAGTCATGAATCAATGGAAAGGTTTGCTCATGTATTTTGGTAGTACTCTGATTGCTTGATTTTTCATCGTTTATTGGATCAAAACAAAATTTATAACCTAATTCACTATTCTAGAGTAGCTTGTACCCGATCAAAAAGTGGTTTTAGTACAAACTACTGTAATATAGTGGTTTTTAGGTGTCGTCCACTATGATGGATTGTTCTCGGTAATTAAGGCTTGAATGAGAGGAGAAGAAATGATAGTGATCAAGTGAAATTGATTTGAAAATTCATGGTGAAAAATCAATTTAACAATGGTTTCTAATTGAGAAGAACAAAGAAATGTGAAATAAAAGAAAAATTAATAGGAAATGAAATTCTCGGAGTTAGGATTTTCTAGAAAACAATTTCCATGGTGAATAAATGTTGAGACCTAATTTTCATCAAGTTAGATTGAAAACCTAAATTTTCATCTAAACTAATTTTTGATTTAGCTTTTGGTCTAGATCTAATTTCTCTTCAAATTAGGTCATTTAATCCAAGAGATCAATTCAAATCATATATTCAATTCATCTTAAATTATCTTCCAATGATTCACATAATGCAACTATTCAATCTCATCAAATCTAGCTTTAAGAATTTAATGAATCTACCTAGTTTGCATTGTAGAAGTCATCCTAGACAATTTGAAGAAAAAAAATCCTCAAAATTCAATTAATCAATCAATTGGATCAAATTACCTTTACAATTCAAGCTCATTTCTCTAATTCACCATAGCCCTTGCCTCTAGATCCTTCTTTCTCCGAGAAAAATGAGATTTAGCCACTCATGTTTGGAGATTTGATCTCACAAGGCATGTTTAGCTAGCGAGAAAATGAGAGAAAATGAGGGAAATAGAGAATTCTATTGAGAGAGAAAATCTGAAAATTTCTACAATTAGAAATGTCCCAAAAAACTCCTTACATGAGAAATTCAAGTTTCTATTTATAGGCTAAGGTCAAGCGGACACTTGGCAACCCCTCATTGGTCTTCTAGAATTTCCAAATTTAAAGAAATTTGAAAGTTTGACATTTCGCATTAGATATTCACATTTCGCACAATCATGCAAAATTCTAAGGTGAGTGGTTGCAGCATGTTGAAACACTATCTGGACCATTTCGCATGTGTGCGAAATTTTCGCATGATCATGCAAAATCAACTTACACATTTTCCTTAGCTTGCAGCCAATTTTCCTCATTTGGTTCATTTCGCACAATCATGTGAAATTTTTGCATGATCATGCAAAATCTACAACATTTGGTTTTTAAGCTTCCCTTTATCATTTCTTCCATTTCCTTCTTTTGATTCCACCTTAACTACCCCCAATTAGCTCAAATCCCGGTCCAAACCAATTGCATTACTTCTTTCATTATGCATTTAGATCATCATCAACATTATTTGTTCTCTTTGATCAATTCATCTTTTTTGTCACCAATTTATCAAAATCATACCTTGAAATGACTCCAAAACTTCATAAACCTTGTTAGTAACTCTTGCAAGGGCAACAACATGTTAATTGAGTGTTTTAGGCATAATTACTACTGAAAATATATGAAACTGATGAGAATTATTATCTAAAATATGCTCTTTTTGAGTAGTAATCATTCTCTCATTAATTGCCCAAGCAAAAGAAATCCATAGTCGAAATGCACATTGAACACCTTGACTGCTTCTAACTTAAACTATATTGTGGTTAAGATTAGACCTTTTATGATACCCTCAAATTGCCTTTGGACATGCCAAAACAGTTTGTACATAAAGATTGATCTCCATCAATGCCCCTATATTGGTTGAAAGTCATATTACTTCTAATCTTCCCTTGAGTTTGACACTCATTATCCATCGGGTCACAATAAATGTGGAGTGCTTATGCTTGGGGACTAGATGCTTTTCATCAATTTATCACTCATCTCCTAGAAGATCATTGAATCAAATTTACAAAAGCTCTCAATTAAGAAATCAACAATATTTAATTAAAGGGTTTCAAATTAGAAAAGTTAATCGAATCAAATAAATTCAAATACATAAGTGTTGTTTGAATATAAATTATTTAATATATAAATGCTTTTAATTGACAAAATAATGTTAATTAAATTTGTCATTTTATTAGTTATAAACAATTAGAATAACTTGTTATGCGTTTATTTTATATTAGGGGGATTTTGTCCAAGTTTCAGTAGTACTTGGAAAGAGAATTGGTATTATTTAGAGTTTCAACATAACTTATTCTTGGCTTTGGAGAAATTCACTTGACATTTTTTTTCCCAAATGTGAAATAGATATCCTAATGAAGATAATGAGAAGAAGTTAAATATGTTATAAAAGCAATGAAAAACTTCAAACCAATATTGATCTTAGTTTGAAGATATTGTGGTAAAACATTGATTACTACTCAAAAAGTACTATTTTGTAGCTTGTAATTAACTCTTTTAAACTCTCTTGAGTAGTAATTATTACCTTTTAACTCAATTGGCATGTTAAGGACCCTTGCAATCATTTCTAACCAAATTGTGTTAAGTTTTGGTGTTTTTGATAGCTTTTAGCGACACCAAAGCAATCCGAGAATGAGGGAGATCTTTATATAGGTCATGGCAAAGCAATTGGAAGTTCAAATTCATGAAGAAACCAAGCTTTGGAGCTTCATAGCCCTTTGCCAAAGCCAATCAAGTATGCACGGAGGAAAAAACAGAGTGAAGAAAACAGAGGACAGCAGCTGCAGTCTTCTTTCGCACTTTTGGAGCACTTTCCGAAGTCCATTTTCTACATGCTATATACCGTTGCAAAGATCTGGAAGTCAAGAATCCAATGCTTCAAACGGTGTGCAAATTGGATCAGAAATGAGGAAGTTATGGCCTTAGGAAGACAACTGCGTCCAGCTGAAGGACAAATTCGCACCTTGCGAATTTGGAACTCCAGCATGCGAAATCTGAAGCTTACCTTGCGAAATGGGAATGGAGCGCAAACACACAGTCACAGAGAGGGCCAACTTGCGAAAATGGTTTTCCAACTTGCGAAAGTGACCTTCATAGTGCGAAAAGGGAGTCCAATTTGCGAAATCAACTTGCGAGATTTTCGCAAGTCACCATGCAGCGTGCGAAATCTTCATACGAACTGGAAAACTTGCGCACCGACTCTTTCAGATATTTTTCTTTAGATATTTTGTGTTTAAATCTCATTTTTCTCCTTGTAATCCACCACTCATGTAATTCCTTAGCTAGGAAGGAATGAAGGAAGGGTAAATAACCTTCCTATATATACTCTCTTGTAATCACTGAAAAGAGACTCGAGAGTTTTTCCGGAGAGCAAATTTTGTATAGTTTTGAAAGTAATACATAGAGCTTTGCTCTACCTTACCTTCTCATTTTATTTTTGCTTATAATTATGTTTTCTAGCAAATCAACCTCTGAGATGTTTTCTCAGAGGATGATTGGCTAGACTTTTTGTTCCACGGGTGAAGGAAGCTAGGTAAGGTACCGGATGCAAAGAGTGAGTTTTTGTTGTTTCCATTTTTAATGAAGAGAAAGTGTGAACCATTAATGATGTTTATATTTTTAGTTAACTAGGATTACCATGAATAGCTAATACTTGGTAAGCTTTCGGATTCCATGGATTCTTATTGCTTGCAATCTTGCTCTATGGAGGTCTAATTGTTACCTCTTGTTCGGTTGTGAAGGATGATCCGATGTTAAGGATCACCTTGAATGGCAAATACTAGGTGAGAGGTACGAGCCATTGCAAGGTGTGTCAGTGAGAGGAATTTAGTGTTGACATCATTAATGGTAAGCATCTGTGCCACACCGGTTCGGGAAATAACTATAGGTTAAACCCCGAATGCGAGGAAAAGACTCAAGTGACTGAAATCTCCTCTCTTGCATTTGGTACCTGAACCTAGTAACCTGAAGTCCCGAGGAACACCTTCCTTTCTAATTAATCTTTGTAATTTTTATGTTTGGTTAGCTTAAAGTCATTTGTTCCCATTCAAACTTTTGTTTTCTTTTAAAGCTAACCTTGAAATGAAAAAACACCAATTTAGATTTTAAACTAATATCATTTGTAAAGTGAAAACCCATCTCTGTGGACGATCCTAGAGCCACTATACTATGCTAGCTAAATGCTACCCCGGTATATGGTGAAATAGGTTTATAAATTTTGTTGATTACTCCCACCTGAGGATTGAGATCAAAGCACATCAATTGAGTTGAATCAATTGGTACACCAATCGGGCATGAATCAAATGGCGCCGTTGCCGGGGATGGTGCCACTTAACAGTGATATAATCGGTTCAGAATACTTGTGGTTTTCATCACAAGTTTGGTGAATTTTCTCTTCACTAACTTTTTCTTTGCTTTGTATTTTAGTAATATCTATTTCTTTTGTCTAGTTATTGCTAGTAGTGCATGCCATATTGGATACGAGATAGTGGGGGAAGGCTTGTGAAAATCAAAAACCCTCACGAAACAAGTTGGAATTGGAAGTGGAAGTCATGGAAGCTACACCTGAAGATTAGCATAGCCACCATGGACATCAAGACAATCCCAATGAATTCAGATCAATGAGAGATCGCATGCACCCACCTCGTATGAGTGCACCATCATGTATAGTGCCTCCTACGGAGCAACTAGTGATCAGACCACATATCATGCCACTTCTACCTACTTTCCATGGGATGGAAAGTGAGAATCCCTATGCACATATAAAAGAGTTTGAAGAAGTTTGCAACACTTTCCAAGAAGGAGGATCTTCTATTGATAAGATGCGGCTGAAGCTATTTCCTTTCACTTTGAAGGATAAAGCGAAAATTTGGCTGAATTCCTTAAGGCCGAGGAGTATCCGAACTTGGACTGATCTGCAAGCTGAATTCCTCAAGAAATTCTTCCCCACTCATGGGACCAATGGCTTGAAAAGGCAAATCTCAAACTTCTCAGCTAAGGAGAATGAGAAATTTTATGAGTGTTGGGAGAGATACATGGAAGCTATCAATGCTTGCCCTCATCATGGCTTTGATACTTGGCTATTGATGAGCTATTTTTATGACGGTATGTCTTCCTCAATGAAGCAACTCCTAGAGACTATGTGTGGAGGAGATTTCATGAGTAAGAATCCGGACGAGGCCATGGATTTCTTGAGCTATATAGCTGAAGTTTCAAGGGGATGGGATGAACCAAACAGAGGAGAAGTTGCAAGAATGAAGTCTCAATCAAATACTCTTAATGCTAAGGCAGGGATGTATACCTTGAATGAAGACACCGATACAAAAGCAAAAGTTGCAGCCATGACAAGAAGATTGGAGGAGCTAGAACTGAAAAAGATACATGAAGTGCAATCCGTTTCAGACACACCTATGCAAGCTATGCCATGTTCTATTTGTCAATCATGTGAACACCTGGTGGAGGAGTGTCCTATACTTCCAGCTGTCAGAGAGATGTTTGGAGACCAAGCCAATGTTATTGGACAATTCAAGCCCAATAACAATGCCTCATATGGAAATACCTACAACTCAAATTGAAGGAATCATCCAAATTTTTCTTGGAAACCAAGAGCACCTCAGTACGCGTAACCAAGTCAAGCACCTCAACCAGCTTCCAATCTTGAGCAAGCAATAGTTAATCTGAGCAAGGTAGTGGGAGATTTTGTTGGAGACAAAAAAATCCATCAATACTCAACTCAGTCAGAGAATTGACAGTGTGGAGAATGCATTGAACAAAAAAATGGATGGAGTGCAAAATGATCTATCTCAAAAGATGGATAATCTTTAATATGCAATCTCAAGACTCACAAACCTCAACACCGTACAAGAGAAGGGAAGGTTTCCTTCTCAACCTCACCAAAATCTAAAGGGTATCCATGAAGTGGACGGCCAAGTGGGAGAATCTTCCCAGGTGAGAGATGTCAAATCAATGATCACTCTGAGGAGTGGTAAAGAGGTTGAGCTACCAACAACCAAGTCCAAGCATGAAGAGTTGAAGAATGAAGAGGAGAAACAAAAGAAGGAGGAGACCAAGGCAAAAAGAAAAGAAACAGAGGATTGTGAATCCTTTGTGAATGAAAATCCGGAGAAGAAGACTCTAATAAAGGAAGATATGATGGAGAAGCACATGCCTCCACCATTTCCTCAAGCTTTACATGGGAAGAAGGCAATCAACAATGCTTCCGAAATTCTTGAAGTATTGAGGCAAGTGAAGGTCAATATTCCACTGTTAGATATGATTAAGCAAGTTCCAACGTATACAAAATTCCTAAAAGACTTGTGCACTATAAAAAGGGGGTTGAATGTGAATAAGAAGGCCTTCTTGACTGAGCAAGTGAGTGTCATCATACAGTGCAAGTCACCTGTGAAGTATAAAGATCCGGGCTGTCCAACCATTTCAGTGATGATTGGAGGCACGCAAGTGGAGAAAGCTTTGTTAGACTTGGGAGCAAGTGTGAATTTGCTACCATACTCCGTCTACAAGCAATTGGGACTTGGTGAATTGAAACAAACATCGATCGCTCTATCCTTAGCTGATAGATCAGTGAAGACTCCAAGAGGCATTATTGAGGATGTCCTAATTCAAGTTGATAATTTCTACTATCCCATAGATTTTGTTGTTCTTGATACGGATCCAATTGAAAAAGGGACTAATTGCGTTCCTATTATTCTTAGAAGACCATTCCTAGCTACTTCAAATGCAATTATCAATTGTAGGAATGGCCTCATGCAACTTACTTTTGGTAATATGACCTTGGAGCTCAACATTTTCAACCTATGCAAAAGGAAATTCAGTCCGAAAGATGAAGGTCCTGAAGAGGTGTGCATAATTGACACGCTAGTAGAGGAGCTTTGTGATCAGAAAATACAAGATAAATTGAATGAAAGTCTTGGGGATCTCGATGAAGGGTCATCTGAGCCTTCAGAGACGCTTGCTACTCCACCATCCTGGAGGAAGATAGAAGATATTCTACCTTTATTCAACAAGGAGGAGACACATGGAGCTGTTGAAGAAGGACCCCCGAAGCCTACACTGAAGCCACTTCTTATGGAGTTGAAATATGCATATTTAGAAGAAAATGAAAAGTGCCCTGTTGTAATATCTTCATCTCTTACCAATGATCAAGAGGAGTCTTTACTTGAAGTACTCAAGAGATGTGATAAAGCAATAGGATGGCAAATATCAGACTTGAAAGGTATTAGCCCTTTAGTCTGTACACATCACATATACATGGAAGACGAAGCTAAACCTGTTCGTCAGCCTCAGAGGAGATTGAATCCCCATATGCAAGAGGTGGTGCGAACTGAAGTTTTAAAGCTACTTCAAGCCGGTATAATCTACCCCATATCAGATAGCCCATGGGTGAGTCCTACTCAAGTAGTACCAAAAAAATCAGGGATCACAGTGGTGCAAAATGATAAGGGAGAAGAAGTTTCCACACGCCTCACTTCAGGTTGGAGGGTGTGTATTGATTATAGAAGATTGAATGCTGTGACAAGAAAGAATCATTTTCCATTACCATTCATTGATCAAGTGCTTGAAAGAGTCTCAGGCCATCCTTTTTATTGTTTCTTGGATGGTTACTCCGGGTATTTTCAAATTGAAATAGCTGTTGAAGATTAGGAGAAGACAACATTTACATGTTCATTTGGGACCTATGCCTATAAAAGAATGTCTTTCGGGTTATGCAATGCACCTGCAACATTCCAAAGATGCATGTTGAGTATTTTCAGTGATATGGTGGAGCGCATCATGGAAGTCTTCGTGGACGACATCACCATTTATGGAAGCACATTTGAGGAATGTCTATTTAACTTGGAGGTTGTTCTAAACCGATGCATTGAAAAAGATTTGGTGCTTAATTGGGAGAAATGTCATTTCATGGTACGCCAAGGTATTGTCCTTGGTCATATAATCTCCTGATTCGTGCCCAATTGGTGTCTCAGCTGATTCACGTCCAGCTGGTGCTCCTTGATTGAGGGAGTAATCAACAAAATTTATAACCTATATCACCATGCATTGGGATAGCCTCAACTAGTATAGCATAGTGGCTCTAGGATCGTTCACTGGGAAGGGTTTTCAACTCACAACTGATACCACTTCTTAGCTAATTTGGTGCTTTTTCATTTCAAGGTTAGCTAAAGAAGAAAACGCAAACTTTGGTTGTAAAATGTTTAGTTTCAAGCTAACTAAAAAGAGGGTGATGGAAATTACTTACGAAGAAAAACATTCCTTGAAGTTTTAGGTTCACAGGGGAGGTTTCTCATGCAAAAACAGGGCTCCGGTCACTTGGTTCAATTCCTCGCATTAGAGAATTAACATGTAGTCAATTCTCTAACCGGTGTTATACAGATGCTTCCCTTTAATGGATTTCATCAATAAATCCTTCTCACTGATGCAACTTGGAATGGCTCGTGCCTCTCACCAAGCATTTGCCATTCAAGGTGATCATTAACCTTGGACTTCCCATCCCAAGCTCGCAAGAGATAACTAATGGATGTCTCCTTGGAGTCCAAAAGCTTACCAAGTGTTGGCAATTCAAGAAAATCCCACCTTCAAGTCACCTCCCAGAAGCTCGCAAGAGGTAAACTAGTGCATCTCTATGGATGGAGATCACTAGCCTTACCAAGTGTTGACTCAGGTGACTTGCAAGGTGTTTTAAGTTAATCTAAAAACATAGAAATCACTAACGGGTCACACTTACTCTTCATTAATGGCTGAAACCACAAAACTACCCATTCTTGCAGTTGGAACCTTTCCCGGCAACCTTAACTCCAAGGAACTAAAAACTTAGCCACCCATTCTCTGAGGAAACCTCCTCAGAGCTTGTTTGGCTAACAAGAAAATAGAAACAAAGTGGGAAGGTAAGGTGGAGAAAGACTCTGAACTTTTCTATATATAAAATGGTCTCCTGGAACAAAATTCCCGAGCCTCCTGATAAGTGTTACAAAAGAGTTTATATAGGAAGGCAATTTGCCCTTCCTTCCATACTTCCTAGCTAAGGAATTACATAAGTGGCTGAATACAAGGAGAAAATGGAGATTTTTACACAAAAATATCAGAAGAAAAAGAGTCGGTGAACAAATATCCCATTTTCGCACGTTGCATGGTGGTGTGCGAAATTTCGCAAGTTGATTTCGCATGTTGAAATCCATTTTCGCACGTTGGACTTCAAGTTTGCAAGTTGCTAAATCACTTTCGCATGTTGGGCTTCACCGAGAATGCACAGCTGCCATCCATTTCCACTTCGCACGGCAGGCTCCAATTTCGCACGTTGGAGTTCCAATTTCGCAAGGTGCGAAATTGTCCCTCAGCTGGATGCAGTTGTCTTCCGAAAGCCATATCTTCCTCATTTCAGCTCCAAATCGCACACGGTTTGAAGCGTTGAATTCTTGACTTCAAGAGCTTTCCAACGGTATATAGAATGCACAAAATGGACTTCGGGAAGTGCTCCAAAAGTGGGAAGGAAGACTGCAGCTGGCATGCTCTGTTTTCTTCACTCTGTTTTTCCTCTCTCTGTTGCTCTTTCCTTGCATACTTCACCCGATTATGGCAAAGGACTATGAGGCTCCAAAGCTTGGTTCTTCATGAAATTGAGCTTCCAAAAGCCTTGCCATGAACTATATACAAATCTCCCTCATTCTTACATTGCTTTGGTGAGCAAAAAGCTATCAAAAACACCAAAACTTAACACAATTTGATTAGAAACAATTGCAAAGGCCCTTAACATGTCAATTGAGTTAAAAGGTGATAATTACTACTCAAGAGAGTTCAAAAGAGTTAATTACAAGCTACAAAATAGCTCTTTTTGAGTAGTAATCACTCCCCCCAACCGACATATTGCTAGTCCCTTAGCAATGAAGGAGAGAAAAATAAAATAAAAATAGTATAATTTACAACATCATGCTGATCACTTCAAAAAATGTTTAAGTGGCATGATTGATCAAAATCTCACATGGAACATTAAAGAAATAAAAATCAAACTTCAATAGGAGCTATCAAATAATTTGCCTAATCACAATTCATAAAGAGTAGGCATTATGCAAATTTAAGCTTCAAAATAATTTCCACTCCCAAAGGTCCAATCCTTACTCTTCCACAAAAATCTGTGTTACTTATTAGCTTCCGAATATAGTACGTCAAACTAATCTCTCCCCTCAACCTAGTTCTTTTCAAAGCTTAGCAAACTGATCAACCTCCAATAGGCTAAGAACGCACCTCTTTTTCTTTCACATTTTTTTCTTGTAGGAGTGCAATGCTTAAAGGCATTCTTTTCTAAATTGTCCATGTAACGGGGGTCCATCGATGACTCCCAACCAATCAAGGTTTAGGGCATCAAGCTTTAAGGATTTTTCAACCACTAACTCCTCGGATTTCACCCCGGACTTTTGAGAATGAATTTTTAATACCCAAGCACCTACAATATGTTAAACTCCACCCATTCACCCATGTAACGAGCATTGAGGTCGGTGACTCCCAACCAATGAAGGTTTAGGGCACCAGGTTTTAAAGATTTTCACCATATACCCCTCAGACCTTGCTCAGGTTTCAAGGCAAGCAAAACACACATTTTTTTTTCTTTCTTTTTTTTTTCTTTTTTTTCTTTCAAAGGCTCATTGGCCTATCTTTTTTTTTTTTTTTTTTTTTTTAGGTGTCCCAACACTAAATGAGGTCAAAGGTACCAAGTCTAAAATTTCCTAAGTAAAGGGGGAAAATAGTTTTCCATCTTATACTCGGAACCTAGTGTGTGTGTGAATAGCTTAAAGTGGAAGAAATAAGATTGAAATCAATAAGAGTTTCAACAATTCATCAACTTTAATAAACATAATACAAACTCTAAGTCAAGTAAAAAGAACAAAAATTCAATTTCTCCCATTTCATTTTGAAAATTTTTCCTTAATAACCATGAAGAGTAGAATAAAAACTTTAAAAATTTTACAAATTAAGCAAAAAGCAATTAAATTACCAAAATAAACCTAGCTTTAATAACAAAAAACTTCCTTCCTCTCAACTCTCCCCCCAACCATGCTGAACATTGTCCCCAATGTTTCAAGAGCGATTAAATTTAAAGGGAGGAAGTGGTACCTCCTGAGTGAGATGGAGTCTGAGTCGAATAGGAGAAACCACATGTTTCAAAGACAAAAGAGTAATGAGAAAAGGGAATATAATAAAAAATGATGTATATATGTATTACTTGAAAAAGAAATACAATATGCATGATGTTCAAGTAATACAACCAATCCCAGTATATAACACAAAAGATGGGATTTACAAGTCTAAAATAAAAGGTAGATACAAAAGAAATAATCATAAAGAGATCAGATAGTAGTGGGATCATGTGATGGCTCTGCTCTGATCTCCTCATCTGGCACGGTCTGCTCAGCTGGTGTGGTGTCCTCATCTGGCACTGGAGGCTCGGATGGGCCAGGTCTATCATGCCTAGGAAGTGTCTGAATACCCAGATGCTGCTGAATCTGATGAAGAATGGCAGTATGGTGAGTCTGAGTAGCAATGATCTGGTCCTGGTGTGCACGAATAGTGGCCATCTGCTGGAAAAGAGAATCCTGAGCGGTGCTCAGTGTCTGCAATGAATGCACCAAGCCTCTGAACTCCTCAAGAGAAACGGTGACAGTGGGCTCAGATGAAGGAGGAGGTGCTGAGGTAGCTGGCACGACTGGTGGAGCACCTCGAGTGGTAGGAGAGGCAGGAAGTGTAGCCTCAGGCATGTGCACTGAAGTGTGTGCTGCAGGGGCAGGAGGTGTGATGTCAGTGAGAATCTCATCCTGTTGGGCCTGGGGCGGCTGCTCCTCCTGGTGTAGCTCTGGGGGTGGAGGCACGTCTGGGGCTCCCTGTGGTGCGAAGTAGGCTGCCAAGTGATGCCATTTGTCGAGAGTGAACTCCTCTCGGCAATGGCGGCGCCTCTCAAGATGGGGCTCTGTAGGATAGCCCAGGTGCTCTAGAATCTGGCAGAGGAGCCTCGGAAACAATAAAGGAATGGCATCTGCTCTCTGAAGCTTCCTCTGATGGACTTTCTCTTCAAAGTGAAGAAGAGAAGTCATGATCAAGTGGTGAGGGCTGAAGTAATATCCCTCTGAAATCCTGAATAATGCCTCAAGTATAGCGCCTCTCCTCTGAACTTTATGCTGTAATGGGAAGATGTTGGCGCGCAGGAGCACATCGACAAGGAGCATCCCAGATGGAAGCTCCCTCCTAGCCAACGATGAAGCTGTGGAAGTCCCCCTGGACAAGATATGAACCATGTCCCTCGGAGAGAATCGGGACCACTCCCTGAAATCTGCCTGACTCACAGGCTCATAAGGTATATGGAGGGCCTCAGCAATGTGGCAAGCTCCAATAATACCCTGGCGTCCATCTATGGTAAAATAGATGAGAGTAGGATCCCGGATGCCTCGAGTAGTCATAGACTGATAAAAGTCTAGAACTACTCTGGGATAATAGAACTGCCTAGGGGTGAGGAGATGCTCCAGATGATACCTCTGCAGTAAATGGAATGAATCCCTGAGCTCTGGCTGCTGTCTGAGAGCATCGGTGTCGAACCAGGTCTCCGAATGGAATGATCGAGCTCTACAATCCAGGTTGCCCTCTATAGGCGGCCCTGCGATCATAGGACGCCTGATGACTGTCTCGAGAGGAATCCCCACAGGAATCTGAGAATCCTCTGTAGGCGGCTCTGCTTGAGGGGGCTGAGATGGCTCTGCCTGAGGGGGTTGAGATGGCTCTCCAGGACCCGAGGACTTGGCCCTCTTCGCGGGTGGCCGAGAAGCAGGCCTCCTAGCTGTGGTGAAGGGAGGCACAGGCTCAGTGGGTGTCCTCCTCGTGTGGTACCGGCGCTGAGAAGGCGTTCCACCCTCAGATGGGGGAACGGTGGAGTCCTGAGCATCGAGCGAAGGGGCGGCTCTGACGGCGGGCTGCGTGGGTCGAGGCACCGGCGAGGATGGGGATGCGGAATGGCCTCCTCTCGTCTTTGCCATGGCCGAAATGCAGAGGAAGGGACTGATGAGCTTCCAGAGAGGTGGAGCTAGCGCGCGCGGGGGTGTCTCCTTGGCTTCTCTGATTCCAAGGTTTAAATGAAAATGGGGGGCTAATGTGGGGTGGGTTGATGTTTAAAAACCCCCAGGGCAGTCGAAAAGTCGTTTTTGTAAGCTAAGGAGGGTCTCGAGCAGTAAAAATTGGGTTTAAAAGTCAGTTAGGAGTTTTCGCAGGTTAAAATTTCACCGTGCGAAATTTTCGCACCTTGAAATGCAAATTTCGCACCTTGAATTTTACCGTGCGAAATTTTCGCACCTTGGCTGGAAATTTCGCACCTTGGTTCTTACCGTGCGAAATTTTCGCACCTTAAACTGAGAATTTCGCACCTTGAAATCATTTTCGCACTCAATTTCGCACTGTGCGAAATTTTCGCACCTTGTTTCGCACGGTGCGAAACCATTTCGATACTTAAGGTGATGGCACTCGTGTGCCAGAGAGGTGTTTCGCACGGTGCGAAAATTTTCGCACCTTGAATAGTGGCGTGCAAAACTGGAATTTAGGAAATTCGCACCTTAGCTGTGATTTTCGCACCTTGGGATGATTTTCGCACGTTGTACAGTGGTGTGAGAAATTGCCGCTCAAAAAATTCGCACCTTGAAAGAGATTTTCGCACCTTAGAAGTGATTTTCGCACGTTATACAGTGGTGTGCGAAAATTTCGCAACTTGATTCGCACGGTGCGAAAATCAGCTTGGGCTGTGCGAAATGCCACTCGTGTGCCAGGAGGGTGTTTCGCACGGTGCGAAAATTTTCACACCTTGAATAGTGGTGTGCGAAATTTTGCTTTTGGAATTTCGCACCTTGAACTGCATTTTCGCACCTTGGATTCCACCGTGCGAAATTTTCGCACCTTGAAATCCAGTGCTCTGTTTCCTTTGTTTTGCTCCCCTGTTTTGCTTTTCAAGGCTTCTCCTCATTTTTCTTGAATTTTTCCTGAAATCTAACATCAAAATTGACTCAAATTAAGACAAAATAAACCAAATTTAAGCAAGAATCAAAATCAAAAGAAATAAAAACAACAATTAAACTATAAAATTATAAAATTCATGGACTTATGTGGTCCATGAAACCTTGCTCTTCCTCAAAGTTGCTGTGGTTCATGGAGGCTGATCTCCTCCTTGTCTGCATTGTAAGGCTCTATGAATGGCTTGAGACGATGGCCATTGACTTTGAAGGTTTGATTACCTTTGGAATTGAATAATTCCACCACTCCATTGAGATGCACTTGGTGAATAATGAAAGGACCTATCCACCTTGACTTGAGCTTCCCGGGAAAGATGTGGAGCCTTGAGTCATAGAGTAGGACTCTTTGTCCTTCCTTGAATTCTTTGTTGGAGATGAGCTGATCATGCCACCTTTTCATCATCTGTTTTGTAACTTTGGAATTAAGGTAAGCATCATTTCTTAATTCCTCCATCTCATTAAGGTCTAAGCACCTCTTTGCCCCTGCTCTGATCAAGTCCATGTTCAATTTCTTGATTGCCCACCAAGCCTTATATTCAACCTCCACGGGGAGATGACATGCTTTGCCATACACTAGACGATAGGGAGACATACCAAGAATAGTCTTATAGGCTGTCCTATATGCCCATAAGGAATCAGGAAGCCTGGCAGACCAATCTTTTCTACTTGTAGACACCACTTTCATCAATATGTTCTTGATCTCCCTGTTTGCTAGCTCCACTTGCCCGGAAGTTTGAGGGTGATAAGGTGTAGCTACCTTATGCTTCACTCCATACTTGGCTAATAGGGTTTCAAAAGGTTTGTTGCAAAAATGAGTACCTCCATCACTGATTATGGCCTTGGGCACCCCAAATCTTGAGAAGATGTACTCCTTAAGAAACTTAAGAACCACCTTGTGATCATTGTGTTTACAGGGGATTGCCTCAACCCATTTAGAAACATAATCCACCCCCACCAATATATAAGAGTTACCAAAAGACATTGGGAAAGGTCCCATGAAGTCAATACCCCAAACGTCAAAAAGATCAACTATGAGGATGGGGTTCATGGGCATTTGGTTTCTTTTTGTAAGCTTCCCGAGTCTTTGGCATCTTTCACAACTCCTACACATGATGTGGGAGTCCTTAAAAAGTGATGGCCAAGTAAACCCTGATTGTAGGACCTTCATGGCTGTCTTCTGAAAGGCAAAGTGGCCTCCACATGCATTCTCATGGCAGTGGCTAAGAATTCCTTGTTGCTCTTGCTCAGGGACACACTTCCTTATGATCTGATCAGCACAATACTTGAAAAGAAAGGGCTCCTCCCAATAGTAAGCATGAATCTTTGCAAAGAAGTGCCTCTTGTCTTGTGCCTTCCACTCACTTGGAGTGATTCGTCCCCAATTGGTGTTCTGATTGATTCAGATCAATCAACTGATGTGCCTTTGATTCAATCCTCAGACGGGAGTTATCAACAAAATTTATAAACCTAATTCACCATATACTAGGGTAGCATAGCTAGCATAGCATAGTGGCTCTAGGATCGTCCACAGAGATGGGTTTTCACTTCGCAATTGATATTATTTCAAAGATGACTTGGTGCTTTTTCTTTTCTAAGTTAGCTTTAAAAGAAAACATAAACTTGTATTGAAATGGTTGGTTTTAAGCTAACCAAACTAAACATAACTGAAAATAATTACAAAGAAAGGTGTTTCTTGGGATCTCAGGTCACTAGGATCAGGTGCCATCTACAAAAGAGGAGATTCCGGTCACTTGTTTCTTTTCCTCGCATTGGGGATTTAACATATAGTTATTTCCCGAACCGGTGTGGTACAGATGCTTACCATTAATGGTTTCAACACTAAATCCCTCTCACTGATCCACCTTGCAATGTCTCGTGCCTCTCACCTAGCATTTGCCATTCAAGGGGATCTTTAACCTTGGATTATCCTTCAAAAGCTCGCAAGAGATAACTAATGGATGTCTCCTTGGAGTCCAAAAGCTTACCAAGTGTTGGCTGGTCTAGAAAATCCTACCTTTGAATCACCTCCCAAAGGCTCGCAAGAGATAAACTAGTGTATCTCAATGGACGGAGACCACTTGCCTTATCAAGTGTTAGCCCAGGTGATTCAAAGACGTTTTAAGTTAACTAAAAACATAGAAACCAAAAACGGGTCACACTTTCTCTTCATTAAAAATGGAAACAACAAAAACTCACCCTCATGCATGCCGGCACCTTACCTAGCTTCCTTCACCCAAGAGACAAAAAGCCTAGCCACTCATCCTTTGAGGAAAAATCCTCAAAGGATGTTTGGCTAGAAAGAAAATGAAAGAGAAAACAAAAACGAGAAGGAAAAGCAGAGCAAGGCTCTGAATTTTACTTCCTTTAAAAACTATACAAAGTTCGGTCTCTGGAAAAGCTCCCGAGATATGTTACATTTATAAGGGGTTATTCACCCTTTGCTTCTTACTTCCTAACTAAGGAATCATGTGATAGGAGGGTTACAAGGAGAATTTGGGAATTTAGACATCAAATATCTAAAGCAAAAAGATCTCAGGATGTCGGTTGCAGCTATCGGGTGGCTTCAGGAGGTGTTTCGCAGCTGGCACTGTAGCGCTGCGACATTTCGCAGCCAAAGGACCAAATTTCGCAGCCCTGCGAAATTCTCCTTCAGCTTGGAGCGATCAGATTCCAATGGCTGTAACTTCTTCATTTGAACTCGGAATCGTGTACCGTTTGAAGCATTGGATTCTTGACTTCCTGAGCTTTGAAATGGTATATAGTGTACATGAATTGGACTTCGGTAAGTGCTCCAAAAGTGGCCAAGAAGACTGCAACTTTTGTCCCCTGTTTTGCTTCACTCTGTTTTTCCTCTTTGCTTCCCTCCTTGCATTCCGGATTTGCTTATGGCAAAGGACTTTAAAGCTTCGGTTCTTCATGTTTCTGAGCTTTCCAAAAGCTTTGCCATGGATTCCAAAGAACTCTCCTCAATCTTGGATTGCTTTGGTGAGCAAAAAGCTATCAAAAACACCAAAACTTACACAATTTGATTAGAATTGATTGCAAGGGTCCTTAATATGTTAATTGGGTTAAAAGGTGATAACTACTACTCAAAATTGATTAAAAGAGTTAATTACAAGCTTCCAAAATAGCATGTTGAGTAGTAATCATGGAGTTTCACCAGTCACTAAATAATTAGCAATGTGAGCATACCAAGGAGTTTTCTCCAGCAACATCAGTGATTCCTCAGGAAAGTCATCATTAATAGGCAAGACATGGGAATTGTGTGCTATAGCCAACCTTGAAAGATGGTCAGCTACCACATTCTCCACTCCTTTCTTGTCTCTGATTTGGAGATCGAACTCTTGTAACAAAAGAATCCATCTAATCAACCTTGCTTTTGCATCTTGCTTTGTCAACAAGTACTTCAAGGCTGAATGATCCGTGAAAACAATGATGAAAGACCCTACCAAATATGCACGAAACTTGTCTAAGGCAAACACCACAGCTAACAACTCTTTCTCTGTAGTTGTGTAGTTCCTCTGAGCTTCGTTCAAGGTTTTGCTTGCATAGTAGATCACATAGGGCTTTCCTTCTTCTCTTTGGCCAAGTACAGCTCCTATAGCAAAGTCACTTGCGTCACACATTACCTCAAAGGGTAGTTGCCAGTTAGGAGGCCTTACTATTGGAGCGGTTGTCAAAAATTGCTTCAACTGATCAAAACTCTTTTGACATCTTTCATCCCATATAAACTTAGCATCCTTAGCTAAAAGTTCACAAAGAGGCTTTGAAAGCTTAGAAAAATCTTTTATAAACCTCCTATAGAACCCTGCATGGCCAAGGAATTGCCTTACTCCTTTTACTGTGGTTGGGGACGGCAATTTAACAATAAGTTCCACCTTTGCTTTGTCAACTTCAATGCCTTTCTCGGAGATGATATGGCCAAGGACACTTCCTTGATGTACCATGAAATGGCATTTCTCCCAGTTGAGCACCAAGTCTTTCTCAATGCATCTGTTAAGAACAACTTCCAGATTGATTAAGCATTCTTCAAATGTACCTCCATATACGGTGATATCATCCATGAAAACCTCCATAATTCGCTCCACCATATCACTGAAGATACTAAGCATACACCTTTGGAATGTTGCAGGTGCATTGCATAAACCAAAAGGCATCCTTCTATAGGCGTATGTTCCAAATGGACATGTAAAAGTGGTCTTCTCTTGATCTTCCACATCAATTTCAATTTGGAAGTACCCTGAGTACCCGTCCAAAAAACAATAAAAGGGATGGCCAGAGACTCTCTCTAGCACTTGATCAATAAATGGGAGTGGAAAGTGATCTTTCCTTGTCACAGCATTCAACTTCCTATAATCAATACACACCCTCCAACCTGAAGTGAGGCGTGTAACAATTTCTTCTCCTTTCTCATTTTGAATTACAGTAATCCCTGACTTCTTTGGGACCACTTGGGTAGGACTCACCCAAGGGCTGTCAGATATGGGATAAATAATCCCTGCTTGAAGTAACTTCAGCACCTCAGCTCGTACCACTTCTTGCAAATGAGGATTCAGTCTTCTTTGAGGTTGACGAATTGGTTTGGCTTCCTCCTCCATGCATATGTGATGTGTACAAACCAAAGGACTGATTCCTTTCAAGTCAGATATTTGCCATCCTATTGCCTTCTTACACCTCTTAAGAACTTCAAGTAGAGAAATCTCCTGATGAGTAGTAAGAGATGAAGATATAACAACAGGGCGTTGGTTATTCTCTTCCAGGTACGTATATTTCAACTCCATGGGCAGAGGTTTCAAGTTGAGCTTTGGGATCTCTTCCTTATTAGCTTCTTGTGCCTCCTCTTTATTGAATAAAGGTAAAATCTCTTCTTTCCTCCTCCAACCTTGCAGAGTAGCAAGCACATCAGCGGGTTCAGAAAGCTCTTCTACAAGATCCCCAAGACTTTCATTCAATTTGTCTTGCATATTCCGATCACAATGCTCTTCCACCAGAGTATCAATAATACATACCTCTTCTGGACCTTCTTCTTCTTCCGGAGTAATTACCTTCTTAGACATATGAAAGATATTAAGCTCAAGTGTCATGTTGCCAAAAGTGAGTTGCATCAGTCCATTCCTACAGTTGATGATTGCATTTGAAGTAGCAAGGAATGGCCTTCCAAGGATGATAGGAACATAATTAGCTTCCTTTACAAAAGGATCAGTATCAAGAACAACAAAATCTACTGGATAGTAGAAATTATCAACTTGAACTAAAACATCTTCAATTATCCCCCTTGGAATTTTCACAGATCTATCGGCTAAGGATAGAGTGATTGCTGTTGGCTTCAATTCACCAAGTCCCAATTGCTTGTAGACAGAGTATGGTAACAAATTTACACTTGCTCCCAAATCTAACAAAGCTTTTTCCACTACCTTTCCTCCAATCATGACTGAAATGGTAGGACTTCCCGGATCTTTGTACTTCAAAGGAGTTTTGCATTGGATGATAGCACTTACTTGCTCAGTTAAGAAGGCCTTCTTATTCACATTCAACCCTCTTTTGATAGTACACAGGTCCTTTAGGAATTTTGCGTACGTTGGAACTTGCTTAATCATATCCAGCAATGGGATATTAACCTTCACTTGCCTTAATACTTCAAGGATTTCTGATGCATTTTTTATCCCCTTTTTCCCATGCAAAGCCTGAGGAAAAGGTGGAGATGGGCGCTTCTTCATCAGTTCTTCCTTAATAAGTTCTTTCTCCGGATTTGGTTTGACTGTTGAATCATGGTCCTCTTTCCCTTCACTGATATCTTTCTTCTTTCCTTTCATTTCCTCCCCCTTCTTTGTCTCTTCTTCTTCTTCCTCTTCCACATATGGCTTGGATGTTGGTGACTCAACCTTTTTACCACTCCTTAGAGTGATCAAGTCTTTAACATCCTTCACCTGTGAAGATTCCCCCTCAGGAGCTTCCACTTCATGGATACCCTTGGGGTTTTGGTGAGGTTGAGATGGAAATCTACCCTTCTCTTGCACGGTGTTCAAATTAGTGAGCCTTGAGATTGAGTATTGGAGGTTATCTATCTTTTGAGATAGATCATTTTGCATTCCATCCATCTTCTTGTTCAATGTGCTCTCTACACTGTCAATTCTTTGGCTGAGCTTAGCATTGATGGATTTTTGATCTCCAACAAAATCTCCCACAACCTTGCTTAAATTCACTATTGCTTGCTCAAGATTTGAAGCTTGTTGAGATGGTTGAGCCGGCTGTTGATACTCAGGTGCTCTTGGCTTCCATGAAAAATTTGGATGATTCCTCCAACTTGAGTTGTAAGTATTCCCATACGGAGCATTGCTATTGGGCTTGAATTGTCCAATGGCATTTGCTTGATCTCCAAACATTTCTCTAGCAACTGGAATTGTAGGGCACTCCTCCACCAAATGCTCATAAGACTGATAAATAGAACATGGCTTCACTTGCACTGGTGTTTCAGCAACAGCTTGCACTTCATGCATATTTTTCAATTCTAGCTCCTCCAATCTCCTTGCCATGGCTGCAAATTTTGCTTTCATATCAACATCTTCATTCAAGGTGTACATCCCAGCCTTAGCACTAGAGGCAATTGGTTGAGACTTCATCTTCCCCACTTCTCCTTTATTCGGTTCATCCCATCCCCTTGAAACTTCAGCTACATAACTCAAGAAATCCATGGCTTCCTCAGGATTCTTACTCATGAAATCTCCTCCACACATTGTCTCTAGGAGTTGCTTCATTGAGGAAGACATCCCATCATAAAAGTAACTCACCAACAGCCATGTATCAAAGCCATGGTGAGGACAAGCATTGATGGCCTCCATGTATCTCTCCCAACACTCATAGAATTTCTCATTCTCTTTAGCTGAGAAGTTTGAAATTTGCCTTTTCAAGCCATTTGTCCTATGAGTGGGAAAAAACTTCTCGAGGAATTCAGCTTGTAAATCAGTCCAAGAACGGATACTCCTTGGCCTTAAAGAATTAAGCCAAATTTTGGCTTTATCCTTTAAAGTAAAAGGAAATAGCTTAAGCCTCATCAAATCAATTGAAGCTCCTCCCTCTCGGAATGTATTACAAACTTCTTCAAATTCCTTGATGTGTGCATAGGGATTCTCACTTTCCATTCCATGGAAAGTTGGTAGAAGTGGGACAATATGCGGTCTGATAACTAGCTGCTCTGTAGGGGGCACTATACATGATGGTGCACTCATACGAGGTGGATGCATGCGGTCCCTCATCGATCTAAATTCATTGGGATTGCCTTCATGACCATGGTGACTATGCTGATCTTCAGGTGTAGCTTCCATGGTGTTCAAGCTCAATTTCAACTCCTTGTTATGAGGTGTTTCACGTTTAACAAGCCTTCCTCCACTATCTCGTATCCAATTTGGCATACACAACTAGTATCAACTGTAACTAAAAAAAAACGAAAACAGGGGAAAAGAAAAAACAGAGGGAAACAAACTACCAAAAGCTTAGATTAACTAAAACTAATTTAATAGCTATGTTAGAATATGAATAAGTAAAAGAAACAACTATAAGAGTTAGTAAAATGAAAGAAAATTCACCGAACTTGTGATGAAAACCACAAGTATGCTGAAATAATATCACTGTGAGGTTGGCACCTTCCCCGGCAACGGCGCCATTTGATTTGTGCCCAATTGGTGTCTCAGCTGATTCACGTCCAGCTGGTGCTCCTTGATTGAGGGAGTAATCAACAAAATTTATAACCTATATCACCATGCATTGGGATAGCCTCAACTAGTATAGCATAGTGGCTCTAGGATCGTTCACTGGGAAGGGTTTTCAACTCACAACTGATACCACTTCTTAGCTAATTTGGTGCTTTTTCATTTCAAGGTTAGCTAAAGAAGAAAACGCAAACTTTGGTTGTAAAATGTTTAGTTTCAAGCTAACTAAAAAGAGGGTGATGGAAATTACTTACGAAGAAAAACATTCCTTGGAGTTTTAGGTTCACAGGGGAGGTTTTTCAGGCAAAAACAGGGCTCCGGTCACTTGGTTCAATTCCTCGCATTAGAGAATTAACATGTAGTCAATTCTTTAACCGGTGTTATACAGATGCTTCCCTTTAATGGATTTCATCAATAAATCCTTCTCACTGATGCAACTTGGAATGGCTCGTGCCTCTCACCAAGCATTTGCCATTCAAGGTGATCATTAACCTTGGACTTCCCGTCCCAAGCTCGCAAGAGATAACTAATGGATGTCTCCTTGGAGTCCAAAAGCTTACCAAGTGTTGGCAATTCAAGAAAATCCCACCTTCAAGTCACCTCCCAGAAGCTCGCAAGAGGTAAACTAGTGCATCTCTATGGACGGAGATCACTAGCCTTACCAAGTGTTGGCTCAGGTGACTTGCAAGGTGTTTTAAGTTAATCTAAAAACATAGAAATCACTAACGGGTCACACTTACTCTTCATTAATGGCTGAAACCACAAAACTACCCATTCTTGCAGTTGGAACCTTTCCCGGCAACCTTAACTCCAAGGAACTAAAAGCTTAGCCACCCATTCTCTGAGGAAACCTCCTCAGAGCTTGTTTGGCTAACAAGAAAATAGAAACAAAGTGGGAAGGTAAGGTGGAGAAAGACTCTGAACTTTTCTATATATAAAATGGTCTCCTGGAACAAAATTCCCGAGCCTCCTGATAAGTGTTACAAAAGAGTTTATATAGGAAGGCAATTTACCCTTCCTTCCATACTTCCTAGCTAAGGAATTACATAAGTGGCTGAATACAAGGAGAAAATGGAGATTTTTACACAAAAATATCAGAAGAAAAAGAGTCGGTGAACAAATATCCCATTTTCGCACGTTGCATGGTGGTGTGCGAAATTTCGCAAGTTGATTTCGCATGTTGAAATCCATTTTCTCACGTTGGACTTCAAGTTTGCAAGTTGCTAAATCACTTTCGCATGTTGGGCTTCACCGAGAATGCACAGCTGCCATCCATTTCCACTTCGCACGGCAGGCTCCAATTTCGCACGTTGGAGTTCCAATTTCGCAAGGTGCGAAATTGTCCCTCAGCTGGATGCAGTTGTCTTACGAAAGCCATATCTTCCTCATTTCAGCTCCAAATCGCACACGGTTTGAAGCGTTGAATTCTTGACTTCAAGAGCTTTCCAACGGTATATAGAATGCACAAAATGGACTTCGGGAAGTGCTCCAAAAGTGGGAAGGAAGACTGCAGCTGGCATGCTCTGTTTTCTTCACTCTGTTTTTCCTCTCTCTGTTGCTCTTTCCTTGCATACTTCACCCGATTATGGCAAAGGACTATGAGGCTCCAAAGCTTGGTTCTTCATGAAATTGAGCTTCCAAAAGCCTTGCCATGAACTATATACAAATCTCCCTCATTCTTACATTGCTTTGGTGAGCAAAAAGCTATCAAAAACACCAAAACTTAACACAATTTGATTAGAAACAATTGCAAAGGCCCTTAACATGTCAATTGAGTTAAAAGGTGATAATTACTACTCAAGAGAGTTCAAAAGAGTTAATTACAAGCTACAAAATAGCTCTTTTTGAGTAGTAATCATCTCCAACAAAGGCATTGAAGTTGATAAAGTAAAGGTGGAAATAATTGGCAAGTTACCATCACCAACAACTGTCAAAGGGGTAAGGCAATTCCTTGGTCATGCTGGGTTC
Source organism: Vitis rotundifolia (assembly GCA_030254885.1). Taxonomy (NCBI): domain Eukaryota; kingdom Viridiplantae; phylum Streptophyta; class Magnoliopsida; order Vitales; family Vitaceae; genus Vitis; species Vitis rotundifolia. Next base: position 12,755,567 of record CM058157.1, read on the forward strand.
TACAGGAGATTCATCAAGGATTTTTCTAAACTTTCGAGACCTCTTTGTGAACTATTGGTGAAGGATGCTAAATTCGAGTGGAACGAAAGATGTCAAAAGAGTTTTGATTAATTGAAGCTATATTTGACAACCACTTCAATAGTGAAAGCTCCTAATTGGCAATTACCTTTTGAGATAATGTGTGATGCTAGTGATTTTGCTATAAGAGCTGTTCTTGGTCAAAGAGAAGATGGGAAGCCCTATGTGATTTATTATGCAAGCAAAACTTTGAATGAAGCACAAAGGAACTACACAACTACTGAGAAAGAATTGCTAGCTGTAGTTTTTGCTTTAGACAAATTTCGAGCTTACTTGGTGGGGTCTTCCATTGTGGTTTTTACTGACCACTCAGCTTTGAAGTACTTATTGACAAAGCAAGATGCAAAAGCAAGGCTGATTAGATGGATTCTTTTACTACAAGAATTCAATCTCCAAATCAAGGACAAGAAAGGAGTCGAAAATGTGGTAGCTGACCACCTCTCAAGGTTAGTTATAGCACATAATTCTCATAGGTTACCAATCAATGATGATTTTCCAGAGGAGTCTCTAATGTTGATAGAAGATGCCCCTTGGTATGCTCATATTGCTAACTACTTAGTTACTGGTGAAGTCCCAAGGGAATGGAGAGCACAGGACAAGAAGCATTTCTTCACAAAAATTCATGCCTATTATTGGGAAGAACCTTTTCTTTTCAAGTATTGTGCAGATCAAATAATAAGGAAGTGTGTTCCCGAACAAGAGCAACAAGGGATCCTTAGTCATTGCCATGGAAGTGCTTGTGGAGGTCACTTTGCCTCTCAGAAAACAGCTATGAAGGTGTTGCAATTAGGTTTCAGCTGGCCATCACTTTTCAAAGATGCTCATACCATGTGTAGGAGTTGTGACAGATGTCAAAGACTTGGGAAGCTGACTCGTAGGAACCAGATGCCAATGAGCCCCATTTTAATAGTTGATATCTTTGATGTATGGGGCATTGACTTCATGGGACCCTTCCCTATGTCCTTTGGTAACTCTTATATATTGGTGGGAGTAAATTATGTTTCCAAATGGGTTGAGGCAATCCCCTGTAAACATAATGATCATAGAGTGGTTCTCAAGTTTCTCAAAGAGAACATCTTCTCTAGATTTGGGGTGCCCAAGGCCATAATCAGTGATGGAGGCACACACTTTTGCAACAAGCCTTTTGAAGCTCTCTTAGCCAAGTATGGGGTGAAGCACAAGGTATCTACACCTTACCACCCTCAGACATCTGGACAAGTGGAGCTAGCAAATCGGGAAATAAAAAATATATTGATGAAGGTGGTGAGCACAAGCAGAAGATATTGGTCTGTTAAGCTCCATGATTCACTATGGGCTTACAGGACAGCTTACAAAACCATTCTTGGTATGTCCCCCTATCATCTTATCTTTGGTAAGGCATGTCATCTCCCTGTAGAAGTTGAGTACAAGGCTTGGTGGGCAATCAAGAAGATAAACATGGACTTGACTAAAGCGGGGATGAAGAGATCTCTAGACCTTAATGAGATGGAGGAATTGAGAAACGATGCATATATCAATTCCAAGATTGCAAAACAGAGGATGAAGAGGTGGAATGATCAATTGATCTCAAAGAAGGAATTTCTAAAGGGCAAAGAGTCTTGCTATATGACTCAAGACTCCACATTTTTCCGGGAAAGCTCAAGTCCAGGTGGACAGGCCCTTTTCTTATCCATCAAGTGCATTCCAATGGAGTGGTGGAGCTACTAAATGCAAAAGGGAATGAAACTTTCAAAGTCAATGGTCATCGTCTCAAGCCATACATGGAGCCTTTCAATCGAAACAAGGAGGAAATCAGCCTCCTTGAACCTCAGAAGCCTTAAAAGAACAGGGTATTATGGACTTGGTCTATTACAGACTATTTAAGTCCATGTTGTGTGTGAAATTTTTTATTTTTGAAGCTTTATGATTTCTTTTGATTTTAGTTTTAGCTTTAATTAGGGTTATTTTGATGTAATTTACATAGTTTTTGATGATCAATTTCAGGAAAAATCAAGAAAAATTAAAGGAGAATCTTGAGGAGCAAAACAGGGGAAAATAGCTTTGAAATTCAAGGTGCAAAAATTTCGCACCTTGAAATTTCAAGTTGCGAAAATCCAAGCAAGGTGCGAAAATCCAAAAGCCAATTTCGCACACCACTGTTCATGGTGCGAAATGGTTTCGCACAGTGCGAAACAAGGTGCGAAAAATTTCGTACACCACGGTTCAAGGTGCGAATTTCCTTATCAGTGTGCGAAATTAAATCCTCAGGTGCGAAAAATTTCGCACACCATTATTCAAGGTGCGAATTCTCTTTCCAAAATGCGAAATTAAATTGCCAGGTGCGAAAATCCAAAAGCCAATTTCGCACACCACTGTTCATGGTGCGAAATGGTTTCGCACAGTGCGAACCACCCCTCTGGCACACGAGTGCCATCATCTCAAGTAGCGAAGTGGTTTCGCATAGTGCGAAACAAGGTGCGAAACAAATTCGCACGGTGCGAATTTCCAATGTGAAAAGCACTTCCTGAGTGCGAAAATTTCACACGGTGAGTTTTTAAGTGCGAAAATCACTCCCCAGGTGCGAAAATTTCGCACCTTGAAATCTAAGGTGCGAAAAATTTCGCATACCACTTTCTTGTGTGCGAAATTGCCCAATTGATTTTTTAAAATCTTTTTAAAAAGCTCGGGACTTTAATTTTCTCCATTTCTAAACCGCCTTTTCAGCTTCTGAGGGTTTTTATAAACCTACACCCTTTCAAATTCCACCCCACCCCCTCATTTTAAAACCAAAAGGCGAGAACTTTAGGAGCCACCCGCCCCGCCCATTCACCTGGAGCTCTCTGGATGCCACACTAAAAGCCATTTCTCTTGCAATTTCGGCCATGGCTAAAACCCGAGGAGGCCATTCTCCATCTACCCCACCCTCTGGACCGCGCATGTCACCCACATGAGGCGACATCTCTCAGGGCACACAGGACCCCACCGTCCCACCATCTGAGGAGGAGACGCGCCCAGGCCCTCTTCAGCGCAGGTACCAGACTAGACGGCCACCCACTACACCCGTGGTCGACTCTTCCATAGCCAAGAAGCGAGCCACTCGCCCGCTTGCAAAGAAAGCAAAGCTTTCGGGTCCAAAGGAGTCATCCGAGCCGCCCTTCACTAAGCCTTAGATTCATGTGGGGATCCCCTTGGCCACTGTCATCAAACGGCCAATGATCGCCTTATCCCCCATTCAGGGCAATTTGGATTGCCAGGATAGGTCATTTCACTCCAAGCTATGGTTTGACATAGCCGTTTTTCGCGAGCAGCCAAACCTCAGAGACTCATTTCACCTGCTACAGAGATATCATATGGAGCATCTGCTGGCTCCTCGACAGTTCTACTATCCCCAAGTAGTTTTAGATTTTTATCAGTCTATGACTACTCGAGGCGTCCGGGACCCTCCTCTCATTCATTTCGCTATTGATGGACGTCAGGGCATTATTGGAGCGCGCCACATTGCTGAGGCCCTCGATATCCCCTATGAGCCTTTGAGACAGGACGATTTCAGAGTGTGGTCAGATTTTTCTCAGAGGGATATGGTTCACATTTTGTCTAGAGGGACATCTACCGCCTCCGTGTTGATGAGAAAGGAGCTTTCATCTGGGATGCTCCTTATTGATGTACTCTTGCGCTCCAACCTCTTCCCACATCAACATAAAGTGCAGCGAAGAGGAGCTATACTCGAGGCACTATTCAGGATCTCTAAGGGTTATTATTTTGGCCCTCATCACTTGATCATGGCTTCTCTTCTTCACTTTGAAGAGAAGGTCCATCGGAGGAAACTTCAGAGAGCAGATGCCATCCCTCTACTGTTCCCGCGACTGCTCTCATAGATTTTAGAGCGTCTGGGCTATCCTACAGAGCCTCATCTAGAGCGGCGATTCCATTGCCGAGAGGAGTTCTCTCTCGACAAATGGAAGCATTTGGCCAACTATTTTGCACTTCAGGACGGTCCAGATATGCCTATACCACCAACGCCCGCATAGGAGGAGCAGTCACCTGGAGCCCCACAGGGTGAGATTCTAGCTGATATCATTCCGCCTCCCCCTGTGGCACCCGTTTCCGCCCCCACACATGAGCCTACACTTGCTACTCCTCCTACCATGTCAGACACTCCGCCAGTCAGGCCAGCTTCGTCAGCTCCATCTCCTTCATCTGAGCCCACTATCACCGTATCTCTTACGGAGTTCCGAGGGTTGGTACATTCATTTCAGACGTTGAGCACCACCCAGGATGCTCTCTTACAGCAGATGGCGGCTATCCAAAGACATCGGGACCAGCTCATTGCTACTCAGGCCCAGCATACTGCCATACTTCTTCAGATCCAGCAGCATCTGGGCATGCATCCATTACCTGAGCAGGATAGACCTGATCCATCTGAGCCTTTACCACCTGATGAGGAGACCACGCCAGCTGAGCAGACACCAGTGGAGACCATAATAGAGCCCTCATCGGGTCTGCTCACACTAGATTCCCATTATAAGATGAAAAACTATTTTCCCCCTTTACTTAGGAAATTTTAGACTTGGTACCTTTGACCTCATTTTTAATAGTGTTGGGACACCTTAAAAAAGGCCAATGAGCCTTTGAAAAAAAAGAAAGAACAAAATGTTTTACTTGCCTTGAAACCCGAGCAAGGTCCAAGGGGTATATGGTGAAAATCTTTAAAACCTAGTGCCCTAAACCTTCATTGGTTGGGAGTCACCGACCTCAATGCTCGTTACATGGGTGAATAGGTGGAGTTTAACATATTGTAGGTGCTTGGGTATTAAAAATTCATTCTCGAAAGTCCGGGGTGAAATTCGAGGAGTTAGTGGTTGAAAAATCCTTAAAGCTTGATGCCCTAAACCTTGATTGGTTGAGAGTCATCGATGGACCCCCGTTACATGGACAATTTAGAAAAGAATGCCTTTAAGCATTGCACTCCTACAAGAAAAAAATTGTGAAAGAAAAGAGGTGCGTTCTTAGCCTATTGGAGGTTGATCAGTTTGCTAAGCTTTGAAAAGAGCTAGGTTGAGGGGAGAGAATAGTTTGACATACTATATTCGGAAACTAATAAGTAACACAGATTTTTGTGGAAGAGTAAGGATTGGACCTTTGGGAGTGTAAATTATTTTGAAGCCTAAATTTGCATAATACTTACTCTTTATGAATTGTGATTAGGCAAATTATTTCATAGCTCCTATTGAAGTTTGAGTTTTATTTCTTTAATGTTTCATGTGAGAGTTTGATCAGTCATGCCACTTGAAATTTTTTCGAGTGATCAGCATGATTTTGTAAATTATATTACTTTTAATTTTAATTTTTTCTCTCCTTCATTGCTAAGGGACTAGCAATATGTCGGTTGGGGGGACATCAATGCATATGAAGTGTAAAAAAAAAAAAAAAAAAAAAACTCATTTTTTAAGAATTTTACGAATCATCCAAAAATATCCTTCAATATCATTAAATTTGAATTTGAAAACAAGAAAAGGAAAAACACCAAAAGCACATAAAATTAATAATGTATGAACCATTACTGCATATGAGACATCAAAAACAATTCCAACTTTTTTACATAGCATTACAACAATACAAAACTTCACAATTCTTTGTATTTGCAATCAATTCTATTAAAAAAATAATAAAATGGAAATAACACCAAAAAAATATACTAAGCATTAGATTTGGAGATATTGAAGTCTAAAGCAATATGGAAGGTGCTTAACCAAGTGAACTAAGAATAAGGTATTCATATTAAGAGTGATTTGTACAGCCAATACAAGTGGTGTGGACATGTAAAACTATATGGTGTTGCTTCACATACTTCTTATAGGCTAATAATATATATATATATATATATATATATATATATATATGGTTGCCCCATAAACACTTCTTGCAAAGGACACAAGGAGCATAACATTGGTAATGCAATGTTAGAGTAGAGGTTAATATATAGACTAGTGGCGTGAGGGAGAATAGATTGAATATATTCTTAATAGTGTGATTATTAAGATTAGTTGTGGTTAATTAAATTATCTTATAGATAGAAACCTTTAGTCACTAAATAAGTATCAGGGTACTTAACTATGCCCCTTACCTTTTAGTTCATGTTAAAAATCAAATTTCTAACCCATCTGGAGTATATTTTTCTATTATTTTAAGGTTTTATGAATAACATCTACTGTGTGTAGAAATTAAAATAACATCCTATTTAGTTAAATATATTTATATGTATCATAAGTTATGTTTTTATTTTAAATATTATAAAGTTAATTTATTGATTTTAAGAAGTCAATTACTAGATTTCAATTATTAACTTATATTTGGCGATATGATAAGTTTGTGTATGAGATGCTTTTGAGGTTAGTTATTCTTAAATATTTATAATAATAGTTGTAATGAAATAGAAATGAAGGCTTTTGGAGAGGAAGGGAAAATATCTACAAGTTTGTGTTATTGTTTTGGTATTATAGTGGCATTCATTTCAATGAACTAATTTCTTGGTCTTATTTTGCATTATTTCCACTATTAGTATCATGGAGTAAGTCATTGCCCTTAGTTGAGAGGCTTATTTTTTCCCTCATATTCGCTACTTCCCATATTTTATTTCATGTGTTTTGTAGTAAAAGAATGTAATATTACATAAAGTAACATAAATTTATTTGTCAATTTAATTTTACATACAATTTCATTATCACAAGTCTCACATTAATTATTGAAATTATCCGTGCTCTATTTATAGTGGTGACCCATTATTGCAAGTTGATAAGCAAAACCATCAAAACAATGTAGATGTGGAGTTAGGGTTTTTTTCTTTATTATTTTCTTAGAATGGTTAAGGTTAAATTGGATATTGGTTCTTCTTCTCTAGAATAAGTCAAACAATCTTTTTCGTTCTAAGCACTTAATGTCTAATGAGGTTCCAAAAATTTTTTGCCTTTTTCTTGTTTTTATTTTTTCTTTTAGTTTTATATTTAGTGTTTATAAAAGTTTTATGATGTTTTATTTGTTTATTTTTTATTTTATTCATATCAATAAATTTTAAGTTGATCTTTGTTCCAGCTTTGAGCATAAAAAAAATGGAAGGCCTACGATTTTGGGCAAATAAAGATTAAGTTGTTGCTTGTGGAATACAAACATAAGTTGAGGAACAATGCTGTGGTAGTGATGATTCAAATATGTGGAGTTGGATCACTTTGGTTCAAACATTGTGGTATGACCTTGAACTCATTTCTTTATAGTGTTCAATTTTTAGTGACCTTGTCTAATATATTTACTCTTTTTTTTAAAGAAATTCGACATTGAAAACACTTGTATTTTGAGAAATCAATGCCTTACCTTTATTAACATGATTTTTTTAATAGAAAATATTATCAAACCCTAAGGATATCTACAATGTGAAAATAAAACATAGTCTATATATTTTAATATAGAATTCATCTTCATCTTTAAAATCCTCTAGAGAAAAAAAAAAAGAAAAAAAAAAGTCTGATTTTGAGTCATTTGTTAGGAATAATCATTATTGAAATATCAATTATATTAGAGATATTAAGTTATTTTCTTTAACTCAAATATGTGATATGTAAGGTTTTGTGGATTTCCCATTAGAAGACCTAGAGTGAGATGTGCCCATTATCTTCTCTGTGAACCAAAGTTTTCAAGACCGTTTATCGGGCGCGCCTTGAAGCGCACCTTAGGGCGAGGCGGGGCCAAAATGCCTTGAAGCGTAAAAAATAAAACAGAGCTCCTGAAAGGCGTATGCCTTTTCCAGCGAGGCTTGTCTGAGGCACGCTTTGATCGCGTCTTTTAAGCTCCAAGAAGAAGGCGCACGCTTTGTAGGAGATGACGTGGCCATGGAAAATTTTTAAAAAAAAACCCTCTCTAAAGCAAAACCCAAGTCAGATTGAAGGCAAACACAAATTTGGGAGAAAAAGCCCTACCTCAAGCGACGACTCAACCTCAGGCATCTTCTCCGGCGGCGATCTCTCTCATTCATCTCCAGGTATGTCACGATCTCCCATGCTTCTCCCTCTCGGCTTCATCTCTTCATCTTTCCTGGTTTTCTCCATCTTCCATGGCCGTCGGTAGTGACAGAGAGGCTGGTCTCTCTCTTGGCTGTCGGCTGGTCCTCTAGTGGCAGTCGACTGGTCCTCTCGTGGCAGTCGGCTCCATCTTCCATGGCTGTCGGCAGTGATAGAGAGGCTGGTCCTCTCTCGCACTACTGGTCCTCTCATCGGGTCCTCTTGTGGCAGTGACTGGAGCTTTTCATCAATTTTTTTTTTTTTTTTAATCAAATGCTTCATAATATATATGTGGCAGTCGACCGGAGCTCTTCAACATTTTTTTTTTTTAAAATCAAATGTCATATATGTATATAACTATACATATTTAAATTATTTGAACAATTCAATCATTTTGAGCAAGCTCTTAAGTCATTTCTCCCTTCATCCATTTTTATTTTTTAAATATTCTGATAAATTGGCTGCTTAAAATTAATTTTTTATTTCTGATTTAATTTTAATTTTCACCCAAATTTTCTTTATTTCATTATTAAATTCCAATTAAAATTTATATGTATAATTTTTAAATTCCTCTAAAAAAGTATTGGTTTTTTTTTAATTTAAACCAATTAAAATTTTGTATTTCATTTTAAAATTCCTTTCAATTATGTCTTGTTATTATTTTTTAGTTAATTATATTGTTATATAGAAATTTGAATATTATTATTGGTGGTTTTTTTTTAGAATGAGTTCCTCCGATTCGAAAAATTCAAGAAAAGATTTTGTGTGGAAGTATGTTATTGAAGTTGCTGGAGAGCAATATTTAAGATGTAAATTTTGCAATCAAAGATGCATGGGAGGGGTGAATAGACTCAAACATCACTTAGCCGGAACTCATCATGGTATGGAACCATGCAACAAAGTTAGTGAAGATACTAGATTGGAATGCAAAGAGGCATTGGCCAATTTTAAGGATCAAAAAACGAAAAGAAATGAATTGCTCCAAGAAATTGGTATGGGTCCAACTTTAATGCATGAGAGTGTCTTGTCTAAAACAATAGGGACATTAGGGAGTGGGAGTGGGAGTGGGGAACCTATTCCTAGGGGACCCATGGATAAATTTACCACTTCACAACCTAGACAAAGTACTTTGAATTCAAAGTGGAAGCAAGAAGAAAGGAAGGAAGTGTGTAGAAAAATTGGTATGTTTATGTATTCAAAAGGTCTCCCATTCAACACTGTGAATGATCCTTATTGGTTTCCTATGATAGATGTTGTTACAAATTTTGGGCCCGGGTTTAAGCCTCCATCTATGCACGAATTGAGGACATGGATTCTTAAAGAAGAGGTGAATGACCTAAGTATCATTATGGAAGATCACAAAAAAGCTTGGAAACAATATGGATGTTCAATTATGTCAGATGGTTTGACAAATGGAAAAAGTAGGTGTCTTATCAATTTTTTGGTGAATAGTCCTGCTGGCACTTGGTTTATGAAATCAATTGATGCTTCTGATACAATAAAAAATGGGGAATTGATGTTCAAATATCTTGATGAGGTGGTTGAAGAAATTGGAGAGGAGAATGTTGTGCAAGTCATCACTGATAATGCCTCTAATTATGTAAATGCTAGAATGAGGCTTATGGAAAAAAAGAGTAAATTGTGGTGGACTCCTTGTGCTGCTTATTGTATTGATTTGATGTTGGAGGATATTGGAAAGCTAAATGTTCATGCTACTACACTTTCTCGAGCTAGGCAAGTAGTGAAGTTCATATATGGGCATACTTGGGTTCTTAGCTAGATGAGAACATTTACAAAAAATCATGAACTTCTTCGTCCAGCAATTACACGATTTGCTACTACATTTCTTACTCTCCAAAGTCTTTATAAGCAAAAGCAAGCTCTTATAGCAATGTTCTCCTCAGAAAAATGGTGTTCAAGCACATGGGCTAAAAAAGTAGAAGGTGTGAAAACTCGAAGTACAGTGTTGTTTGATCCAAATTTTTGGCCTCATGTTGCTTTTTGCATAAAGACCACTGTTCCATTAGTTAGTGTCTTGAGAGAGGTTGATTCAGAGGAAAGACCAGTCATGGGTTATGTTTATGAGTTGATGGATTCAGCTAAGGAGAAGATTGCATTTAATTGTCGGGGTGTGGAGAGAAAATATGGCCCAATTTGGAGAAAAATTGATGCAAGATGGACTCCGCAACTTCATCGACCTTTACATGCAGCAGGTTATTATCTTAATCCTCAATTGCGGTATGGAGATAAGTTCTCTAATGTTGATGAGGTGAGGAAGGGATTATTTGAATGCATGGATAGGATGTTGGATTATCAAGAACATTTAAAAGCTGACATTCGGTTGGACTCATATGACCAAGCAATGGGTGAATTTGGGAGTCGTATTGCAATTGATTCTCGAACATTGAGAAGTCCTACAAGTAGGTGGATGCGTTTTGGGGGTTCAACACCGGAGTTGCAAAAGTTTGTTATTCAAGTCCTTAGCCTTACTTGTAGTGCTTCGGGATGTGAAAGAAATTGGAGTACATTTGAATCGGTAATACTTCTATTTTTGTAAATTTTTATACATATATTTCTATTTCAATGTTAGAGAACTTTATTTCATTTTAACACATAAATTTGTTTCTTTTATTATTTGTGGATCCATACAAAAAAAAAAAAAAAAAGACTTGAACATCAAAGGTTGAATGCTCTAGTGTATGTAAGGTACAACTGTAGATTGAGAGAGCAAAGTCTACAAAGGAAACAAAATGTTGATCCGATTTTGGTAGAGGAGATTGATTTGGATGATGAATGGATTGCAGAGAAAGAAGATCCCCTCCTCCCTCTTGATCTTTGTTGGCTTCAAGATAATGAGTTATTCAATGTTGATGCTATTAGAGCCATGTCATCCAACTCCCAAGAGACTCAAGCATCATCGAATCACATGGTTTCTTCACATTCCTACAAAAGGAAACACAATGAAGTACCAAGTAAGTACTCAAAAATTGAAGTCATAAATTTGATTAAATTTAATAAAAAAAACTCATAATATTTACACTTAATTAATACTTTATGCTAGGTACAAGTGGAGGCAAAGGCAAAGAGAAGGAGTTGAATTTGACACTAATTGATGAAGATGAAGATGAAGATTTACATGAAATGGGGAGATACATGATAGTGGACATTTTTCTACTATTGATACATTGGATGAGGATGATAATGACCTTGGAGATGAGGATTTAAGTTGAAACAATTTACTCTAGTTGTTATTTCATAACTTAGTTATGGATTTTTTGTAAAAGTTTAGAACTATTATTATGGTTGACTCTATTTTCTATTTCATGACTTAGTTATGACTTTTTGTTAAAGTTTGAAACTATTAGTATAGTTGAATCTAGAATCTATTTTATGACTTTGTTATGGTTTTTTGTGAAAGTAGGGAACTAGTATGCTTTTTATTTATTTATTCTAATGAATTGTTTTCATGTTTTTATTTATGCTATTTTATTTTAATTTATTTTATATATTTTAAAATATTAATTAATTATATAATATGAGGCTCAAAAAGCTTACGCCTCAACGCCTCGAGGCTTACGCCTCACTTTACGCTTTCGCCTTTAAAGACTTTGCTGTGAACTTGATATATTAGATCCTTTTATGTTTCATAAACTGGCATAGGTTTAGATGCATTCTAGATAATTATTGTAAGTCTTTTCTCTTGACATCTAAGGTTTAGATTGTGAGAGCATTTAACTCATTGAGCAACATAGTAAAGTACCCAAGGGAAGTTGCAAAGTAGTTAAATATGACTTCTATCTTTACTAACACTTTCTATTTCAACCAAACATGAATGTTTTATGCTTAAAAGCATTTTCATAGTAAGGGATAAGTTATGTGGTTTTAACAATAATTTTAGTTAAGCCAAAATCAACAATAGTTGGCTCATCATGTGTTATTTGTACAATATGCTTCAAGTGGATCTATGCCACTAGCTTTGAAGTGTCAAATGCAATGTTCATTGACTTCAAATTTTCATTCAAAATTTTGTATACCTATATAAATTTTAACCTTTCATAGTACAATTTCTCATTACATGCTTAAAGCACATATAGTTCCCTTGAATGATGAGGCTCATGTTCTTCTTGTCTTCTTTCACTATAGTAGTATTTATAAAGAGTGTAATTTGTTATTGTATTACAATATGAGAACACTCAATTTTAAAACATACTCAAAGTAACTTTAACTTAGATTCATGATTTGGTCTTTCTTTCTTAGTTTCAAGTTCCTTATGTTAATATCTTAGATAGAAGTTTTTTTTGAATGACAAATAAGCATTGAATAAATTTTTTGTGAGTTGGATTTTCTTTTCTTCTTATTTCTCCTACCAAAGGAAACCAAATGGTCTCTCGAGTGTTTATGGGTTAGCATCGAATCCTTTAAATATCAATTTTTTATGTTTAAAATCTAGGTTTTAAGAAATTTTCTAACAAGTCTTCATTTAAGCATCTTTTTCTATAGGTCATAACATGAATTTAAAAAGTAAAAAGTTTTTTTACATATAAAATTCTTATCAATCCCACTTTTGTATGTTTAAAAAGTTTTAAAGCTTGTAGTTACCATTTGAATCCTAAGATGTCAATGTGTAGTTGTTCATTAGAATTTTGGTTGTTGTCAATTCAACAAGAAACTAGAGTAGCATTTTGTGTTGCAACTAGTGTTTCAACAATCCATTCCATTTTGTATCATTATCAATGATGACATTATAAAATTCAAGTGTCACATATATGGATTTTAGTATTTTGATCCAGCTTAATCATTTGTTTTTATTTTTTAATTTATACAAAATGAAATAGGCTCCTTATTATTTTCAAATTCAAATTATGTAAATTTATTTATTTTCCTCTAAAGTTTCATTTTTATTTTCATAATGCAGGAATACTTCTAATCAGTAGTCACTACAATGGCATGAGTGGAGTCGAAAGCAGGTATACATTTTTCATATTTAATTTATTTAATGACTTATGGTATTACTATAACATATAATCTAAGGGATTAAGTTATTAAATTGAAACTATTAAATCATTAAGTGTTTTTTATTTCATTTAATATTATGAAAGTTTCTTGGAAGAATAAAAAAAAATTAGTGTATATCATATTTCTAATGAAAAAAGAAGAAAAAAAAAAAAACAAACGTGTATGATTTTTAATTTTGCGTAGAAGTTATTAGGTATGGTATATTAGCCTTGGTCTCATTAGTTTTTTATTTGAGAATATTGGCTATGTAGTCAAATAAAACCTCAAGAAATAAATGTTCAGTAAAGTAATAATATTGCTTAAATAATAAAATCTTTTGGTCCCAACTTGGACCAATGTAGTAAATTAAAAACGTCTTAAATGGATAAAATAATAACTTTTTTTTAGAAATTCTTAGGGCGTAAGGAAACATAAATTAATAACTGATAAAGTTCATAAAAATAGCAAACAAAATTTCATAATACACTATAAAGTAACTATATTAGACTTGGTTTCATTACTATTTAATTTCATAACATTGGCATTGTAGCATTAAATTAGTAGGAAATTAACTAGTTATTTATGAGGTAATGGAGACATGCATATAATTGCATGCATGAAACCAAGAGTATTGGTGAAGTAGGATGTAAGATATTTGTAGTGTGAAAAAATTTGGCTTTGGGACATTTATCATTGTACTAGATTTTACGATTGATTAGGACAATTTTTTCTTTTTGTATTTTCTATTTCCAGAAAAGTAAATAAGGGATTTGTTTCCTTATGATATTGATTGGGTAAATAAACTTTTGTGTCTTCATTATTGTTTCTTTAGTGTTCATGTGTGTGACTTCTTTGTTCCATGGGTAGTTTTGCAGCGGCAAGAAGTTTGTACATTGAATTATATTAAGTTGGTTGATTGTTTCATCTTCATATTCTCACAATTGGAATGATGAGTGTGGATTTGTTGAAGATGGTTACAACTAAGTTTGAGATGCAACAATTCAACAACAAAGAAGACTTCGGCATTTAATGGTATGAGAGCAATCTTGGTTCAATAAAAGGTTGCTTAAGGAGAAAAGAACCTTCTAAGCACCATGACAAAGACATAGAAGACAAAGATGCTCAAAATAGTATATAGCATTATGATCTTGTATCTTAGAGATGGTGTTTTAAGGAAGTGCAACAAAGAGACAACTGTAGTAGGGTTATGGCTGAAATTAGAGAGTCTTTATATAACAAAATCTCTCATGAATTAGATTTATTTGAAGGTGAAAGTGTTTAGGTTCAAGATGCAGGAGGACAAGAATGTTGATGAGAACCTCGATAAATTCAATAAGTTAGTTATTGAATTGGAGAACATTAGAGAAAAGATCAACAACGAAGATCAAGCAATCATATTACTAAACTCGTTACCATCGATCTACAATCAACTTTGTGATATCATTAAGTATGGTATGTGAAAAATTGAAACTCCAATAGGGAAAAAAAAATGTGAATGGGTGATTTCAAAATTTTTCAATAAAGATTAAATATATTATCTCTAATTTTTATCCTGACAAATCTAAGGGATATCTTGTATAACCAAATGGGTTATACTTCAAATCTTTAACTATAAAAATATGACTTTTATCTTTTAGGGGTAACTTGTGAGATGTTAGGGACAAAAATGATAATCAAATAGTCAAAGATATAGCAATGAAATTAACGGATATGCAATGGACACCAGATTTTTACGTGGAAAACCCTTACACTAACTGTGGAAATAAAAAACCACGAAGTTTAAGACCTACTAATTCAAATCCACTATACAAAATCAAGTTGCACGAATTTACCTAACCGTTTTAAACTTCAACCTCGCCAAAGAGATGAAGGTCTTCAACCTAAGATCCAAAGATCAAATCCTTGAATGAGAGATCGGGAATGGAGTGACACTTTATGCTTTCTCTCTAAGAAACCCTCTCTAGGGAATATGTGATCTCATTTCAATCACTTACCCTCAAGGGGTTAATAGGGAGGTATATATAGGCAAAATCCCAAAAAGTTTTGATTTTAGAAGAGTTTAAAATCAAATTTGCATGAAAAAATCTTGACATAATCAACATGACCACTCGAGCCAACTAACCCACCACTTGAGTGCCTCAGGCGCTTGAGTGATAAGGGCAACTTGAGTAGTCATAAGCGCTTATATGCTTTAGATTGCTTAAGCAGTCCTACCCTTTATAAAATATTGAATTTAAATCGTTTTAAATTCCCAAAAAAAAAAAAAAAAAAAAAAAAAAAAAAAACACTTAAATTGCCATAAGCCAAACCTTTTTAGACATACATGTGACCTCCTAGTTGGATGAATAGCAATTCTTGATCTTCAATGGAGAGCAAGTCATTATCTAAAAATTCTTTTATGGTCAAACTTTAAAAGGAACAAAATTGTTAACAAATAAACAAGACTCAATGTCCTAACAATCTCCCACTTTGGCAATTTTGTGATAAAGCATCTTTACATAAACCCACCCAAACACTCATAACGGAGTTTACGCTCAATTAAAATTGAACCAAGGGAATGCTTTTCACTATCTTTTAGTACTAATCTTCCAACCTTGTAATGTGCACACATACAAAAAACCTTACCTTTAAGTTAAAAATCATATTTTTATATACCTAAAGATTCTAGGTATAATCAATGTAGGACATCCTTGATATCTCTTTAAGATAAAAAGTTGGTTATAATTAACAAATATTTTTTAAATTTATTAAAATCACCCATTCACCCCCTTAGGTGTTCCCTATTAGACTTTTGGTTATTATTCAAATAGTATTTGAGCAATACCCATTTTTCACTTAATATTCAAGATTTACTTTTTTTGTAGGTTGGAATTCATTAGCCTATTCTCGTTTGATTGAAATCTATGAAAGAGTCTACTATAATACTTACTTTGAGAGCATTTAAGTTTGTCATTGTAGGAATAGTGCTAGTAGAGGCTTCCGGGGATGACACACTCCCTTGGCCCTTAACAAATATTGTTTTTTCACTATTAGAAGTCTTATTTTGTTTCACACACCCTAAGCCTCTTTCATCTCCTTTGGTCCTCCTTTTGCTAATGATTTCGTTTGACATCTTAATCCTTGGATAAAATTTTTCATTTTTAAAGGCCAAGTTGATTACTACTCAAAAAGTGTTATTTCATAGCTTGTGATTAACTCTTTTGAACTCTCTTGAGTAGTAATTATCACCTTTTAACTCAATTGACATGTTAAGGGCCTTTGCAATTGTTTCTAATCAAATTGTGTTAAGTTTTGGTGTTTTTGATAGCTTTTTGCTCACCAAAGCAATGTAAGAATGAGGGAGAGTTGTATATAGTTCATGGCAAGGCTTTTGGAAGCTCAAATTCATGAAGAATCAAGCTTTGGAGCCTCATAGTCCTTTGCCTTAGTCGTTCAAAGTATGCAAGGAAAGAGCAAAAGAGAGAGGAAAAACAGAGTGAAGAAAACAGAGCATGGCAGCTGCAGTCTTCCTTCCCACTTTTGGAGCACTTCCCGAAGTACATTTTGTGTATGCTATATACCGTTGGAAAGCTCTGGAAGTCAAGAATCCAATGATTCAAACCGTGTGCGATTTGGAGCTGAAATGAGGAATATATGGCCTTCGGAAGACAACTGCATCCAGCTGAGGGACAATTTCGCACCTTGCGAAATTGGAACTCCAACGTGCGAAATTTTAATCAGCCTTGCGAAATGGAAATGGATGGCAACTGTGCATTCTCGGTGAAGCCCAACATGCGAAAGTGATTTAGCAACTTGCGAACGTGAAGCTCAACGTGCGAAAGTGGATTTCAACATGCGAAATCAACTTGCGAAATTTCGCAAGTCACCATGCAACGTGCGAAAATGGGATATTTGTTCACCGACTCTTTTTCTTCTGATATTTTGTGTTTAAATCTCCATTTTCTCCTTGTATTCAGCCACTCATGTAATTCCTTAGCTAGGAAGTATGGAAGGAAGGGTAAATTGCCTTCCTATATAAACTCTCTTGTAACACTTAAAAAAATGCTCGGGAACTTGTTCCAGGAGACCAATTTATATATAGAAAAGTTCAGAGTCTTTCTTCACCTTACCTTCCCACTTTGTTTCTATTTTCTTACTAGCTAAACAAGCTCTGAGGAGGTTTCCTCAGAGAATGAGTGGCTAAGCTTTTAGTTCCTTGGAGTTAAGGTTGCCGGGAAAGGTTCCAACTGCAAGAATGGGTAGTTTTGTGGTTTAAGCCATTAAAGAAGAGAAAGTGTGACCCGTTAATGATTTCTACGTTTTTAGTTAACTTAAAACACCTTGCAAGTCACCTGAGCCAACACTTGGTAAGGCAAGTGATCTCCGTCCATAGAGATGCACTAGTTTACCTCTTGCGGGCTTCTGGGAGGTGACTTGAAGGTGGGATTTTCTTGAATTGCCAACACTTGGTAAGCTTTTGGACTCCAAGGAGACATCCATTAGTTATCTCTTGCGAGCTTGGGACGGGAAGTCCAAGGTTAATGATCACCTTGAATGGCAAATGCTTGGTGAGAGGCACGAGCTATTCCAAGTTGCATCAGTGAGAAGGATTTATTGCTGAAATCCATTAAAGGGAAGCATCTGTATAACACCGGTTAGAGAATTGACTACATGTTAACTCTCTAATGCGAGGAATTGAACCAAGTGACCGGAGCCCTGTTTTTGCATGAGAAACCTCCCCTGTGAACCTAAAACTCCAAGGAATGTTTTTCTTCGTAAGTAATTTCCATCACCTTCTTTTTAGTTAGCTTGAAACTAAACCTTTTACAACTAAAGTTTGCGTTTTCTTCTTAAGCTAACCTTGAAATGAAAAAGCACCAAATTAGCTATGAATTGGTATCAGTTGTGAGTTGAAAACCCTTCCCAGTGAACGATCCTAGAGCCACTATGCTATACTAGTTGAGGCTATCCCAATGCATGGTGATATAGGTTATAAATTTTGTTGATTACTCCCTCAATCAAGGAGCACCAGCTGGACGTGAATCAGCTGAGACACCAATTGGGCACAAATCACAAGTCTTTTCCCATTCTTTCATTTTCTAAAGATAGTGGTCTATTTTTCTCAAATACATAGTTCATTCTCTAGAAATCTTATTTTTTCTAAATAAAAAATAAAAATTCCTTTTCAATTTTCAAGGAAGATATTTCATTAAGAAGATTAGCATTTTCAAACTTAAGTAAATCATTTATGACATTTATCTTTAGCTTTATTGTTCACTTTCAGGCTTTTTGCCTTAAGTTTCAAACTTTCCTCAAGAAGGGCTGTATGTGCATCTTCTAAATTATCAATTTGCATTATGAGTTATCATCATATTTAATATCATTCAAATGATTATCTAAATTTATAGATGCCAAAAAAATGCAACAAGATTGTTGGTATGATCATACCTACTTTCTTCAGAGTCAAAAGATTCATCTTCAATTATTTTAAAATCACTCTAAGTGGCTTGTATATTTGTCTTCAAATTTTTGGGACTAGGATAGTCCATAGTCATTGTTCTAGTCTTCACAGTTAAAACATTCAATCTTCTTACTATTTGATGAGGCTTTTTCTTTTTCTTTAAATGTATTATCAATTTTTTTTCCCTTTTTTGAGTCTAGTTTTTGAAAATTCTTTTTTTTAGTCTTCACTATATTTCTAAATTTTCTTATTATTAAGGCTAGATCACCATAATTCAAAATATTTTCAGTGGATACATCAATTTTTTTTTGTTTATTCAAATAGGCCTTCAAGGTTGTCCCCATAGACTTTTTAAAAGTAGCAAGTGAAATTTCTTATCTATAGGGATCCAACAAATTCATCAATCCTTAAAGAGTCAATGTCTTATCTTTCTTCTATAACAATAACATTGAATCTAAATCTCTAAGGGAGAGACCTCAGTATTCTCTAGCAACTTTTAAATCACTCTTTTTTTTCTTCTATATCACTTAACTCTAAATAGAAATTAGAAATTCATCATCTTGCATTTATATGCTCTCAAATCTAATAGTGAGCATTCGTATCTCAGACAACTTCAAAGCTGAAGTGTCCTAATGCATGACTAAGAGAATGTCTCATGCCTCTTTAGAATGCTTTACCTGTAACTCCTATGAAACTCGTCGCAACTCATCCCCCTCCCTCCCCCCATCGAAGATGCCATTGAGAGTCTAGGTATTTGCCTCACTACCCTTGTCTATTTAATCTCAGTCTTGTTTAGGCTTGAGTTCACTAGTGAATCTACCAATCCATCTAGTTTCAATGGAAGTCCCACATTGAATTCAATTGAATTCTAGACTTGTTCCCCTTACATTTTTATAATGAACTTCATACAAGCTTTCTACTGGAGATAGTTGGTTGCCATGTAGGGAGTGTGGATTGTTTATGGATGATCCCATTCTTTGTGA
Organism: Vitis rotundifolia; assembly: GCA_030254885.1. Lineage (NCBI taxonomy): Eukaryota > Viridiplantae > Streptophyta > Magnoliopsida > Vitales > Vitaceae > Vitis > Vitis rotundifolia. The sequence goes on from CM058157.1 coordinate 12,775,090, forward strand.
TTCCATGATTCAAGATCTTAATAGGATAAAAATAATAATAATAATTTTTAAAATTTTCTTGCTTTAATACCAGTTGAGAGTTTAAGATCTTGTATCATAGGATTGGGGGGAGGTGAATAGATTGTCCTTTTTTATTTAGCCTAAAGATTACAATTTTTTTATGGATTTTCTTATTAGATTGATAGTTGTTAATTAATCTAAGAATTCCAATCACACAATTACATGGACAATTTATGTGGAATGCCACATATAAAGTCTTTAAAAGACATTGGGAATGTAAAAACCATGAGGTTAGAGAATTCAAAGTTAAAATTCATTAAATATGAAGAAATAGGTACATATATTTTACCTAGTAATTACTACTCCTTGAGACTTACACTACTATTACCCACACATACTCTCACATTTGTGATGCAACACTTTCATGCTCCTTATTGGATTCCTCAACTTCCTAAGAGAATGTGATCCTCTACCACAAAGTCAAAATAATGGTCAAATGCTTTAAGAATGTCGAGTTTAGCACAGAGAGTAATCAATATTAGACATATATGTACGGGCTACACCCTAGTGGAATGGATGAATTTTGAAAACCAAATTCTAATCTAATTGAATTTGAAAGACCGTAAATTTTGGAAATTTCTCAAAACTAGGAAAATTTGATCTTGAGCACTTAAGCCAATTCTTAGGTGCTTGAGCACTCCTACAAAAATTTCACTTTTCAAATTTTTTTCATGCCCATATTCCTATTTCCTTTTTTTTTTTCTAGATATCTCAATTAAAATTTGTTTTCAAATTATTTTTTATTTTAACTCTCAATTTTCCTTGTTGTCCACTATATACCATTTCAACATCATTAGCCTCTTGTTAACACAATCATACTTACCTGTCCAGAGTTGATTCATAGCAACCTTGAGCCTTCAAAGATACTGCAAGTCATTGAAAAGTACATAGAACCCTAAATTAGGATCAATGTAACGCAATGAAAAATCATGTCATTTTTTTCATTGATATATGTTTTTAAAAGTACTCTTTAAATATTTTTCTTCATAATGAATATATTACTGTGTTGATCTATTATAACACACTAGCTAGCTTTTTCAATAACATGCAAACCTAGTCCATAATAAATATCTCGTTACCGATATGAATGCTTCACTTCTAAAAGCATTTTTATGGTATAAATGCTATAATATTAAGTATTTTATTGCATTTTCTTTTAAAGTGGACTTGAAAAATTGTTGTCATTCTTTTCTTTGTTGTTGGTTTTTTTTTTTTTTCTTTCTTTCTTTTTGTTTTTTCTAATAAATAAAAATATTAATTATACAAAGAAGCAATGACGTGGCATAGCAAAGGGGCTCTCCATGTCAGCGTGGAAGTGAGATATAACTGATTTTGAAGCTAATTTAATTAATGTAAAATGAAATATCTGCCTCCATAACAATATATAAACGTCCATGACCATCTAAACTAAAAAAAAAAAAAAATACAAGCAATCCATTATTGATTTCATGCATGTATATAATTCAGAGAGAAAGATGTCTGAGAAAAGGCCAGATTTTGAACTAGAAGAAGAATTGAAGAGAAGGTTGAAGCTGGATGGATCTGCAACTAGATCAGCTGCTAATCGAGAAACCTTGAAGCCTTCAATGGGAAAAGGAAATCAAGGTAATTAACTTTGGAATTTACAAGAAACCCAAGTTTAGGATTTTTCTTTTTCAAGGTTTCATTTGATATCTCTCTCTCTCTCTTTTATCCTCCATCACAAAACATGGCATGGTCCGACCCAGGCCAGCATCATGAATTACCAAAACATGAATTCGTTGCTCGGCAGACTGCAAATATTTATGACCATCTAAAGTAAAAAAATACAAGCAACCCATTATCCATTTCATACATATATATACTTCAAAGTCGATATTTCTCTCCCTCAAATCAAGAAAAATTTCTCAGAAAAGCCCAACTTTGGTATCAGATAAAGAAATGAAGAGAAAAGTGAAGTTTGATGTACCAGCAAGTGGATCAGCTGCTAATCAAGAAATCTTGAAGCCTCCAACCCAGAAAAGAAACCAAGGTGATTACTTTGGTATTTACCAGAACTTTATGTTCAGGATTTTTCTTTTTCACGATTTCATCTGTGATAGACAAGCAATCCATTATGCATTTCATACATATATACTTCAAAGTCGATATTTCTCTCCTTCAAATCAAGAAAAATGTCTCAGAAAATCCCTACTTTGGTATTAGATAAAGAAATGAAGAGAAAGGTGAAGTTTGATACACCTGCAAGTACAGGATCAGTTGCTAATGGAGAAACCTTGAAGCCTCCAATGGAAAAAAGAAACCAAGGTGATTACTCTGGTATTTACAAGAACTTTATGTTCAGGATTTTTCTTTTTCAAGATTTCATCTGAGATAGACAAGCAATCCATTATCCTTTTCATACATATATACTTCAAAGTCGATATTTCTCTCCTTCAAATCAAGAAAAATGTCTCAGAAAATCCCAACTTTGGCATTAGATAAAGAAATGAAGAGAAAGGTGAGGTTTCATGTACGTGAGAGTACTGGATCAGTTGCTAATCAAGAAACCTTGAAGCCTCCAGTGGAAAAAAGAAACCAAGGTGATTACTTTGGTATTTACAAGAACTTTATGTTCAGGATTTTTCTTTTTCAAGATTTCATCTGAGATAAACAAGCAATCCATTATCCCTTTCATACATGTATACTTCAAAGTCGATATTTCTCTCCCTCAAATCAAGAAAAATGCCTCAGAAAATCCCAACTTTGGTTTTAGGTAAAGAAATGAAGAGAAAGGTGACATTTGATTTGCCTGCAAGTACTGGATCAGTTGCTAATCAAAAAACCTTGAAGCCTCCAACCGAAAAGAGAAACCAAGGTAATCCATTTCATACATGTATACTTCAAAGTCGATATTTCTCTCCCTCAAATCAAGAAAAATGCTTCAGAAAATCCCAACTTTGGTTTTAGGTAAAGAAATGAAGAGAAAGGTGACATTTGATTTGCCTGCAAGTACTGGATCAGTTGCTAATCAAAAAACCTTGAAGCCTCCAACCGAAAAGAGAAACCAAGGTAATCCATTTCATACATGTATTCTTCAAAGTCGATATTTCTCTCCCTCAAATCAAGAAGAATGTCTCAGAAAATCCCAAATTTGGTTTTAGGTAAAGAAATGAAGAGAAAGGTGACATTTGATTTGCCTGCAAGTGGGTCAGTTGCTAATCAAGAAACCTTGAAGCCTCCAAGGGAAAAAGGAAATCAAGGTAACTTTGGCATTTACAAGCACTCCAAGTTTAGGATTTTTCTTTTTTCAAGATCTCATTTAGTATTTTTCTTTTTTGTCCTCTACATGCGTGGCTGCCTTCCAATTGAATTTCTTGAAACTGTCATAGATTTGGAAATAATTTTAAAAGTATTTTTTTTCAAAATCTCCAAAACATAGCATGGTCCAACCCAAGCCTGACACTATGGATTACCAAAATATGAATGTCCAACTTGGCAAACTCAAAAATGCTTTACATAGTTTTGATGAACTTGGCATATGATCAACTTGGATTGATGAACTTTTATGGCCCACGCTTGGCCTCATATTAGGAGCATAAGGTCATGTTTGGTTTTCCAAAAGTAAAACAAAAAAAATGTTAGGGAAAATGACTTTTTATTTTAGGGAAAAAATGTTAGGGAAAAACATACCATGGTCCTTTATTTTTCTTTTCTTCTATTTTCTTTCTATTACACTTTTCCCTAAATTTCCCAAAAATCAAACATAGCCTAAAAGAATTGGCCCAAAATGAAGTTACCAACTTAAACAACTCTCGGCTTATTTCTCAAAATTATTTATTACTTTTATCTATTCAAAAAAAACAATGGGATAAACACAAGAATTAGCCCACCTAAACATTGTGATGTGGCATGGCAAAAGTTTGTCAAGAAACTCGGAAAGTCATACGAATGATGTGGACTGAGAAAACTGTAGATAAACCCTTCTGATCTGGTTGGCTTTTTCCTTCCTTTCTCATCATCCAAACACAGTATATGATCTTTATATATAGAATCCCATTTCATGAAGCTGAATATTTTGATACAACCCTAAAGTTTATTGTTGATTCACATCTGCAAGGGCAGTTGATGAAGACAGCTTGAAGGCACAAATGGGGGAAAGATCCAGGTAATTAGTTTGGTATTTTACAAGAAAAATGAAGCTTAAGATCGATTTTCCTTGATGAACATGGTTGCCAATAAATGGTTAAGTTTCAGCAAGGAATTTGAGAATTTCTATGATCTTGTTGAATCACATTTCATGATAATCAATAAATTCCATACATTTTTGAAGTTTATTACTGATTCTGATTATGAATTTCTACATATATGCTGTACATCTTTGTCGTTACCAAGAAGCACTAGCAAAGACCAGACTCCTACCCTCCTCTGGAAGAAGAAATTAACCAGCGACGATCTCCAAACCGGCAACCTCAAGGTTCCTGCAGGAGTTTTTGTAGCGAAGAGACGACGTGACAGGATGATGATAGTACCATTTCTGGACAATAAGGGAGCGGTCTGGGAGATGCAGGCTTCATACCATGGGCTTTCATTGAACTGGAACAAATTTGTGAAGGAACATGGATTGCAACCCAATGATGTGATTTTCTTCTACGATGATGACTCCATATCTGAGTACTACATCATTCACTATGAAAAAAGTGGTGAAGGGCATTCAGAATCAAGGTGATTAATTTTCTTCCTTCGCTTTTGGTATTAGGGCGCTTGCCAAATTGTATCTCTCTTCAACTTCTCATTCATATCATTCTATTCCATCAAATAAAAATAAAATTGCTAAATTTTTAGCCTAACATTGTTTGTGTTTGTTTCTTAGTTGTGGAAAGTGATATGTTCTTGAAAATATTCTCTAATTTTACGTCTCCATAGACAAGTAGATCATTCATTATATTAATATTATCACATAGAGTGGCGAAGCCAGGATTTCAGTTCAAACATAAATAAATTTTGCCAAGTATAAAAGACGTGGGCTTTAGCCGAATGACCTAGTTTGGACACTTTTAAGGGGGGCACAAGCTGATTGGTTCGATTTCCCTTGTGAGAAGTGGAGATTTAACTTTTTTTAACATTTTCAGGGAGGGCACCTACCTCGACCCTTGGCTGGCTCCGCCCCTGATTACATACCACTATCATAAAACATTTTTACACTAGTAAAACCAAGAACTTGTTTGATTTCATGATCTAAAAATAATTTTCCATTTTCACTGAAAGAATATTTGTTACTTTGAACATATATTATTGGAAAAGCATCTTGGAAATCATTAATAATATGATTAATATTTATAAAATAATTATATTATATTTATTCTATAAATATATAGAAGCTATTTAACCACAAATAATGGCATTGATTGATAAATTAATAATAAAAAATTATGAGTAAGAGCATGTGATGGTTTCCAATTTGAAATTTTTAGTGGGGTGATTGGTCTAATTCTTTCCATGTAATTGGTTAAAGTACAAAATTTTCCAATGAAGTGAATCTTAAGGCCTAATTTTAGATTCTAATCACTTATTTTTTCGTAGAAAACTATAGTCCTATTTGGTAACTGTTTTTTTTTAATAGCAAAAGTTCTTATTTTTCAATTGAGAAAGTAGTTATTTTCGGTAGCAAAAGTTCCTACATTTTTTGGTTGCGAAAGTTTCTATCTTGCATGCATAATGGAAAGTCATATAGGAACATTATTTTGATGACAAAAGTTGTTGATGACTCTTGTGCATGATTGGAAAGTTATTTGTGCAAAAATATCCCTCGGCCATGGGAACTTATTTATTTATTTTTTTAGATGCTTTTTATTTCCTCATGTATTTTAACTCATTTATTTTCATTAATTTTTTAAACAATAAATTTATTTATAAAATGTTCATATTTAAAGTATTGTAGATTTATAAAATAGTTATAATTAAAAATAAGTCATAAATATGGAATCATAATTCTGAAATATAATATTAGAGTAAATGAGGTAAAACTTTTAAGATTAAGAACAAATTAATTATTTTAATTTAATACTTAAATTTAAAAATAATTTTAAATTATAATATTAAGTTATTTTACCAAACATTAAGTAACCAACAAAATAAATAAATAAATGGTAGTCGAATAAGTGACACTACAAACAAAACAAACCAAAAACTCAAAAGTCACAAACCTAAGCCACATGGAAGCTTACCATCCAATCACCCATGCATGATCATCCCTTTTATTTCTCCATATCACTAACTATACTCTAGGAAGTATGCATGTGGTGCCAATCTTGGGATGTATGCAATAATCCATACTATATATATAAAAGAGTGAAGTGTTTGTCAACTTTTTTTTTCCCTTATCATCTCATTTATATATATTTAAGTCATCATTACTTTATTCAATTAATTCAAATAAAATCCTATTAATTTGTTGGATAAAAATTACTTAAATAAATCCAAACTTATAAAAAACTTAAATGATGTAGATAATGTTTCTCCTTAAAAATTCATTAAAGTTATATATTATTAAGGATTATTTTTGTCCACTCTTAAAAAAAAAAAAAATTTAATTATAAATATCCATTTTTTTTAATTAATTCTTTTCAAATTCAAATTTAAATATTATTACCGAAATTTGTTGATGGAACTAAAAAGTACTTAGATTTAAATAATTATTTCCTTTAAAACATTTATCATAATTTTAATTTTTATTCTTAATTTATTCAATAACATAATTTAATTAAAATAATTTAAACATGGACAATTCAATATTTTTACCCAAATTTTTTAGATAATCATTTTTTTTTCACTTCTTAAAAATTTTTAAAAATACAAATAATGTAATATTTATTAGGGTTTGAAATATTAATTTCAAATTTTAAAGGATTGTAGAACCATTAAAACAATTCCAACACATCCGATTCTTATGGTATGATATATGAATCCTTGAATCCTTTCATTACTTTGCTAACCAAGTCATCTCATTCAACCACCACCATCTTTACAAATTTCCTAGAATACACTCCTCAATCGGCACAACCTTTAAATATCACCATGAATACACTCCATTTAGACGATCCCACAACATCTGCCACCACCTTTAAATATCACCACGAATGCATTCCTTCATTTATGTGGTCCTACAACATCTAAATCTAGTTGCATACTTTCATTTCTACTGATTCAATCTTCCACCATGAAATACTCAATGTCACATCCCTTCCACTATGAAATACTCAATGGTACATCTCTCTACCTTCAAGCCTACCTTAAGGTAAACAAAAAGGTGTGACCTTTGTTCCACTTTTGAATGTCAATGAAATTCTAAACCAAGCTGCTAAATCTTCATTTACCCACTTCTTCAATGCAAAACTAAGGTATTCATCAACACTTTGTGTTCTTATACATAATATGGATTTAAATTAATTTTTATTTTTCATTGTATAAATATTAATCTTTTTTTATATGTAAATATAAATATTTAGATAAAATTTATTTATTTTTATTAAAAATAAAAATAAAAAATCTATACCATATATCAAATACTGAAGTGTATGTAGACTTTTTTTCTTTTTTCTTTTTTAGGTTACCAAGTAACCTTATCCTTGTAGAAGTCTTCAATCCTTATCTTCTTCAAATTCTTCAATCCTATTCCTCTTCAAACTACTCAATTGCTTTGTCTTCAAATTCTTTATATGAAAGAAAGATAATAAAAACAATAAAAATGATTTGATAATATAACTAAGAGACAGATGGGTTTTTCCTTTCCTAAATCTGACAACTACAGAGTTTTGTTCAAGTGTTTCAATATAGGAATGAAAATGAGTGACCCCTTTAGATTTGAAAATTTCAATAAAAGAGAATTCATGTGTATTGTCATATCGAAAAGATTTTATTGAAACTCCAAATTAAATCATAAAAAGTAAATAAAAAAGTTGGAAAAATGGTTTTAATATCATATTTGGACCGTAAGAGATAAACCCAAGTAGCACGTGTGAAATCATCAACAATGGTAAAAAAATAACGATATCCTTTATTTGTAGCAACATGGAAAGCACCCCAAATATCACAGTGAATTCATTGAAAAGGTGAATTTGACAATTAATTATGTGAGACAAAAGGCAAACAATGTTGCTTAGCTAAATGGCAAATAAAACAATGATGAGATGTAGTAAGATCACCAAAAATATGCAGGTCTTTATAAAGAACTTGAAGTTTCATATAATAAGGATGCCCAAGTCTATAATACCAAATTTCATTGCAAGACAAGTAGACACTATTACAAATAGCTTTTACAACTGGTAAAGAAGAAGAAAAATCCCCTAATTCCATGAGATAAAGATTGTCTTGGCATCTACCCATCCCAATCGTTTGGTCCCATGAATGATCTTGGATAAAATAATGATCAGGGAAAAAATTAAAGGAACAGTGAAGGGAATGAGTCAAGGTGCTAACAAAAAGAAGATTAAAATTGAAGTGTGGCACATATAAGACATTCTCAAGTGTAAGGTGTGTTGTTAACTTGACAGATCCAATACAAGTGATAGGAACAATATAACCATTGGGAAGCATGACAGAATAATTAGAAGTGTGTGAAGAAGAATCAAATAGAGACAAAGTGAAACAGATGTGATGAGTGGCACCAATGTCAATTACCCAATAAGAGGACAACAGTTATTGGGAAGAAAAGAAAAAAATAAAAGAAAATGAGGAAATACCCATGAAGTTGGAAACTGAAGGTCCTGGCTAGTGGTTATCACTAGTTAAGGTAGAGGAGTTATGCCCAAGTTACAAGCTAAGCAAGGAAATTAGTTGTTGACAAAGTGCTAGAGTTAGAGCACTCAGAGAAGAAACTTCGCTATGTTTGGAAGCCATGGATGAAGGCTCGTCATGTGAGACCATGGTCATTTGGTTGGCATGAGGTGGTGTAGGCTAAAATTTAGGCTTAGACTTGTAACCAGGTGGGTAGCCATGGATCTTATTGCACTTATCAATAATGTGGCCCAATAGCCTAGAACGTGTACACAAGGGTCTGTCACATTCGGGCTTAACAACAACATTGATAATTGAAGAAGGTTGACTCTTGGCATTGAAGGCCATGGGTTCCGGTGGTGGCAGAATTCCAAATTCGATATTTTGTTGTCTTTCTTCTTGCACAACTAAGTAAATGCCTTAGCTATGGGTGGTATGGGATCCATCATCAAGATCTGTGCTCGTACTTGAGAGTAAGAATCGTTGAGACCCATGAGAAATTTTATAACGTGATCCACTTGTTGGGACTCCATCCAAGTTTTCATTCCTCCACAATTGCAAACAAAAACAGGTTGAGAATTTTTAAGTTCATTCCATAGAATTTTTAGGTGCGTGTAGTAGGTGGCAACATCTTGCTCACCTTGAAATAAAGCTATAAGAAGCTTTTGTATCTGGAAGATGCGTGGGCCATTGCTCTAGTGACATCGATCATGGAAATCTCACCAAACCTCCACAATGGTATCAATGTAAAGGAAGTTGTTAATAATTTCTTTACTCATGGCGTTAAGGATCTAAGAAACGACTATGTTATTACAACGAGACCATGTGTTGAAGAGAAGATCTATAGTAGAAGGTCATGAAATTGTGTCATCAACGAATCCGAGTTTGTTCTTCGCATTGAGAGCCATAGACATGGCCCGACTCCTAGTGTTATTATTTTTTCCCATCAGATGATGGGAAACAAGGGCGACACCTGGATGATCCCCATTGTGAAGAAAATAAGGACTCCTAGATTCGTCCATTTCAGATTGCTCAAAATGGGTAAAATCCAAAGTATCAAACCGATATTGATGAACCAATGGTAAATCATCCTTTTGCTATCAACAGAGAAGAAAATGAGGCAATAAGGAACCCAAAATTTGCTCTAATACTATATTAGGAATGAGAAAGGAATGAGAGAAAATATGAGAAAATTATTATTCTCATTCATTCTAAAAGAGTGACTTCAGTATACTATATATAAGAGGTTAGGAACAAAAACATATCAGTAACGAATTCTCTCTTTAGGTAAAATATAATAACAAACTAATAGTGGAGATTCCAATTTCTAATATCGGAGACCAAAAGTTTCTAAATAAGTATCCTTAAAATTCTAGTGTTCAAAGTAATTGATAGAATGAACCTTATGGGCTTCAAGCTCAACTGAGCCTAAATGGAAACCATAAGACCTACTCTGAATAGGAATCAACGAGTCTTTAAAACAAGTCCATATTAAGGAAAGACAATCATCAGAAAGCAGTTTGTGCCATTTAAAACAGTTTCCACACTAAGCCCATTGAATCTTTTCACCCACCTCATCAATTGTAAAAATTGTTTGCTTTCCAATATCGATCATTGATAATTCAAATCAAATAGAGCTAGAAAGAAAAATACTTTTTCTATATTTATTCAGAACTTTTGAAGCCTTTATATTGGCAAATACATAATAAAAGTAAATCACTAACATGCAAGGACTTTCCTAAAAATGCACTAACATGCAAGGACTTTTCCTAAAGATGCACTAACATGCAAGGACTCTTCCTAAAGATGCACTAACATGCAAGGACTTTTCCTAAAGATGCACTAACATGCAAGAACTCTTCCTAAAGATGCACTAACGCGTAAGGACTCTTCTAAGAAACAAAACCATGTTCTCCAATAACTAAAATCCTATAGACTAAGACAACTTGAAATGAAACAACACAAATTAATTAAACGTGCAAAAACAATAAACTATTATTATTATTATTATTATTATTATTATTATTATTATTAATCCTTTCCTTAAACTGAAAGCTTTTAGGCTCCAATTTACTTGTGCAACACCTTCAAGCAAGATTCTCTGAAGTGCAAATTCCCATTAACCTTCTCAAATTTTAAAAGTGAAGAAATTTGAGAGGTTTAGTAAATATATCAGCCAATTGTTCTTCACTTCTGCAACACTTCAGATCAATTATTCCATCATTGTTGAGATCCCTTAAAAAATAATACTTCACATCAATATGGTTGCTTCTTCCATGAAGCACAAAATTTTTGGAGAGCTTGATGGCTAAGTTGTTCTCACAAAAAAAAAAAAAAAAATGTAATAGCTCTCATTTGCTTGAAATGTAACTCTTTAAGAATTTTCCTCAGCTAGATAGCTTGACAAGCACAAGTTGTTGTAACAACAAATTCAGCTTTTGTATTTGGTAAGGTAATAATTGGTTGCTTCTTGGATGACCATGAAACAATTCTTATGTCCATCATAAATATACAGCCCAAAGTGCTCTTTCTATCATCTTGATCTCCTACATAATCACTATCAGTAAACTCGAACAAATCTAATCTTTTACCTTTCTTGTAGAACGGTCCAAAATCTTTAGTTCCTTATGTGTAACGAAGATTCTCTTGGCAGCTAATAGATGCATTTCTATTGGATTCTCCATATATCTACTGATTAAACTCATTAAACACATTATGTTTGGTATTGTTGCAATTAAAGACATCAAACTACCCACAATCTAATTGTAAAGTGTGTTGTCCACCTTATTTCCTTCATGGTCTTTATTCAGCTTCAAGTTAAACTCGATTAGAGTGCTTATAGGATTGCAATTCTTCATTTGAAACCTGTCCAAAATTTCTCACACATACTTCTTTTGAGAAATAAAGATTCCATCTATGCCTCTTATGTGATTTAGATCATTGTGACTACATCCCTAGCCACTAAGGTAAGTTTGGTCATTGTGACTGCATCCCTAGCAATTAAGGTGGTATGGATGTTTTTGTTGGGGACCGAATTTTCCTAAACTCATCCCTGTTCTCCCTTATCTCATCTCGCCCCTTAACAAGTCACGGTTCGACATGTCATGCTATGTTATAGTGAACCTAATCAGATTACTATGTTCTCATGCCTTGGATCACGTAGGGTGCATGCAGATCTATCCTAGGTTCTCTAAATCTATTGCAACGAAAAAAGAAGTATTCAAAAACCAATATCTATACCATAGAGAACATAGATTTAGAGAATAATATCACACATCTTTTATTTGGATGTTCCTGAATTGATTCCAGTCGATGTAAATTGCTCCAAAGTTGTATTAGATCTCGTAAACACCATAATCTTTCGCCCAATGACTCTTCCTTGTTTCTAGGCACTAAGATGGGTGGAGATCTCAAGGTTGGAGGCTGGGGTTCTCTCTCTAGATTGTAGGGAGAGAATGGCAAGACATGGAAACCCTAACCCATAAAAGTGTGTGTACTAGGTTTAAGTGACTTGAGCCTGCCATGGGCTTGGGTCACTTAATCTAACCTAAAAAGGTTGTTAGTTGATTAATTAACCACACAAGGCCCTAATTAATCAATTAGATCGGTCTAGAAATACCGCTCACTTATTTATGTGAAACCATGCACAATTACCCCCTTATACACAAAAGTAAACTAAAAACTTATCCAACCCTCATAAACCGTGTTATCAAGGAATATGAGCTCAGAGCAGGGACCACTAAGACCTATACAAGTATTGGTTCTCTCATAATCCAATTTTAAAGTTGATTAAACATCCCACTATAGAAAATCGACTACACTCTAGTACCCCATATATATTACAATGAGAGACTGAGTGCTCAAGTCCACGACCTGCTATCCACTATATACAGTCTCCCCATGAACTAGTCATTCGTAGTCTAACAAGGTGAAAGCCATCAACCTTTCAAGACTACCTCTACAATCCTTGAGTTATAGATCTTCTTATTATGTGATCAAATGACATACCCTAGCTTACTAAGAATATATGTCAAATTCCACTAAAAGAATTATTACGGGCCCACAGATTTCATTATCACACATCCTTAAGATCACCCAAGGGGAAATACTATCTTAAAGTCCATGAAATATCATGGTGTCTCTATTGAGAATATCTATTGCTACCAGCCTCTATTAACAATGACCTAATTCATAAGGAATATATGATCAGCTTGCGATCTCACCTGTAAGTAAAAGTCATTGCTAATTTCTGCACAAACCCAATATTCTCTCAAGGTTAAGAAAATGAACAAAATAGCAATTTGGCGAAGCCATGACTACCTGATAGCCTTATATCATAACTCACCATAGGTCATGTCCAATATGTAACCATACACACTAGTGTACTCACCATAGGAACCTCATCCCGACAACTAAGACCAATCATCCTCCATTTAAGAGGTAGTGCACTAAAATAAATTACCTAAGTCCACGAATTGGTTGTGAACAAATCATCTTCTTGCAAGGAACCCATGACTTGGATCTTTTGTGCAACTCCTAATGCACCCAATTCATGTACAATGTAAGAGATGTTAGGCCAGAATGCTCATAGAGTATAATGCATGGAATAAGAATAGATAAAAGTGAACCTGGAATATCAATAAATAAATAATGTATACTAAATATGTCATTCTAACATTTTTTTTAGTGCATTCCTTGTCATTCATGAGTCATCATTGATCATTACAATAATGTGCAAATCCATTATGATTATATTTGTCATTACAACCTTCCCCAAGCGACTCTATTTGTTAGCAACACATTGGTTTTAGCCATATGATGGTGTCCCATTAATATAGGTGATTTCAATCATTTCAACTACATCTCATGTCATTAAGGTGATTTCAATCATTTTACTAACATCCTAGGTCACCAAGTGAATTTTTGTTATTAAGACCAAGTCCCTTGCCATTTAAGTTTTTTATTATTGCAATGATGTACCTAGCTACTTAAAAGATTTCGGTTTTTGCAACTAAGAGCTCGTTTGGCAGTGATTTTAAAAAATGTTTTTAATCTTTCTAACACTTGAAATTTTTTATCATTCAAGTGTTAGAAATGCTAAAAACGTTTTCTAGAATCACTTCCAAACACACTCTAAGTCCTAAGCCACTCTAGTGATTTTGGTCATTATGGTTATATCCCTAACCACTAAGGCGATTTTCTTCACTGTGACCTCATCCCTAGCCACTAAGGTGTTTTGGGTCTTTGTGAATGCATTCCATGGCATTCAGGTGATTTTCATCATTATGACAATGTGCAAAGCTACTATCATGATTTTGGTCATTATGACCATCTCCCAACCACTCTTGGTCATACAATGAAACAGAGGTCAAGGCTCTTATACCATGTAAACAAAAGTGGTATTTATTTGTTGCAATTTCATTCATCATCAAAGGGAGAAGGTTTGGCTAGCGAAACAATGTATATATGGAACAGTCTCTATGAGTGCAACCATTGCTAATAATGACAACTTGAAGCCATTAATGGAGAAGAAATCCAAGTGGTTCTACAATGAATTGAAGTTTATGGTTTTCTTTAATATTTCTCCCTTGATTATTTCATGAATATCTTTAGCTCTTATCTCTCTTTTGTCCTCCGCACAGTTGCCAAGAAATGATGGAAACTAAGAATCATTGTTGGCAAGTACCTAAGTAGGAGTGTGGAACACCTGATCCTCAATCCTCCACCCATGAGAGGGATCTAACATTTACCAAACAAAGCAATGCATGGAATGAATCCTAAGGAGCATGAAGAATTAGGAAGGCCTTGTAGGGGTTGGAAAGCATGAGTAGTGTAAAGAAAGAATAAAATAAAAATAAAAATCCTATTAAGGTCATGGCAATCTTGAACTAGACAACACCAAAGTCAATCCATCACATAATCTTACCTCTTTTTACCACTGGTTTATCAAGGGTTTTAGCACCATTATTGCTCCATCACAAAATTAGGGGTACCTAAGCCAAACCTAAACCCAACCTTTTAGGCAAGTGCGGATAATTATTTTTAATGCTCAGTTTGGATTTGTATTAAGTATTTTCAACTTGAATTTAATTTGAATCGATGTTAAATCAAGATTTGAACAACTCAAACTCAATTTAATATTTTTATAATATTTATTATTTATATTATTCTATATGATAATATTCATGTTATTTTCTTTTTAGATTTTTAAGGAAAATATCAAATTATACTTTTTTATTTTTTCTAAAATCATATATAATTTTATTTTTATTTTTATTTTTGTGTTATTATCTTGAAATTTTGTTTCATTTACTATTTAAATTTTAGTACAAATATATAGAAAATAAGTTTTTAAAAATATTATGGATGAATTTTAAATCATAAAACCTGATCAATCAGAGTTTTGAAAAATGATATTGGAATGGGCTCGAGTTAATTGTTTCGATTGGACTTGAGTTGACCATCAACTTGACCCAACCCCATCCAAGTTGCAGCCCTACACAAAATGGCAGAAAATGAAGTTAAATTGTGTTTTGACAAGCTACATAGGGTATGATTGGGAAATGGTATAGATATCCTTCTAATCTAGGACATTCTACAAGCTTGTTAGGAAATGTTATAGATATCCTTCTAATTTAGGACATTCTACAAGCTCGCAATCCTCTCGTGTATTCTTCAACTTCCAATAGCTCCTTTTGTTGAATGAGATTTAACGCATTTCTTCTAATATTTGTCTATAATTTGGAGTTTCTTGATACAAAGGAGGAAAGACCACCATCATCTTTATCATCTTCTCTCACTATGAAATTATTTTCACTCAACCTTAGCTACTAGGTAAAAACCCAATTGACTTGGACATTCAACCATACATATAACCTTTTGGCAATTTCTTCAATCTTCATCTCTCTTTTTTTTTTTCTTTTTTTCTTTTTTCCTTCTTTTTCCACACAGGAAAGACAAAAGATCCCGGGATAACAGCAAAATACACTTATGGATTCTCAGTGAAAGGCATGATCTGTTCACCGAGTAAATAAAGGCTATCATGGCATATTATTCTACAACAAGAATCAAACCAAACCCCTCACTCCTCCCCCAACACCACAATACAGCAAAACAAAACACGACACAGCCCCCACCTGAATCCCAACCGTGAGGCTAGCCGGCTCTCTGAAGCTCAATTGTCATTGTTCACAGCTAAGATTTTGAATGAGACACTATTGGATTCAGGAACAACCTAAAATAACTCCATGGAATCAAAGAATGCTCATTTGAGTTCAATCAGATGGCATGTACAAGTACATCCTTGACAGCCCTAAAAACAACTATATCTTTTCAATTTAAAAAAGATTCAGGGTTTGAACTAAATGGACAAAAAAACATGTATGACCAAAACTAGGATATATGGCACAAGCTAATTCTACAGATTTTCCCTACAAGTGTTTTCACTGTTGTAAATAAAGAATTTTGTACATACAGTTTTAATTCATTTCTTTTGAGCTGTCCTTGCCCCTGACCTCATGCTGGCTCTCCTAGCCACATCCCATGCCTTCTGTGGAGCATAAACACCCTGCTGTGAAGCAAAGAATGACTCATACCCAGGCGAATCAAAAGCAAATCCAGTGTGCTTCGACTTCTCACGGGGGAGTTGAGAAATGGCATAGCTCCGAGCCTCATCTGGAGTAAGATCATTCCTGATGTCCAACAACTCAGACCTGCTGCTTTGATCAGGCTCGTGCCTGTATATTTCCTGAATAATCTGATAATCGTAGGGGAAGAACCATCTCTGAACCCTGAAACCAGATGACCAGTCACAGGACATTAGACCAAATAAATAACTAGGGCATCACAGAAAATTTAAGTCAAAAAGGAGAGGAAAAAAAAACAAATTCCAAACACTGGTATTTATCAAACAGTTTCCACATTGAATCATTGTACTCTAAAAACTAAGTGCATTAGGTTGGAACTGGGAATTAACTAATGTGCCACATCAGCAAAAGGTGAGTGGACCATATATGAGCCTCAGACAACTATAGGGGCCACATCGAGGACACATGTTTTTCAAATAATGCCATGGCCTGCCTTGACCACCCAAGTTCCATAGATGCTGCAGCATCATGATTACATGACTAATAATAGCATTTGCAATATTATCATCAACACAAGAATCACATATACATACACAACATGCAATCCTGAATGGTTGACCAACAGACAATAGGATAAGTACAATCAACCTCTTCTGCCCATTTTGGACAAATTAGTCCTCCCTTTAATTATCTCAGACCAAAATGCCCCAATCTAATAATGAAAGAAACTGACTAAACCACTATTTTAACAGTGAGATACTGCTATAATGACCAGTCACACACACAAAAAAAAAAAAAAAAAAAAAAAAGACCGACATTGGAATCCACAGCTTTAATATCAACTCAATATATTTACATTAAAAAAAAATCAACTATTTTGGCAAAATTAAAGGAACCACCTCTGACCTTTTTGATGGACACGTCTCTCCTCTACAAAATTTGCTTGAAATTCTTATTTTATTCTTTAGAACAATCAAATCCTATTTAATTCTAAGCTCAATTAATATCACATCTACGTTAACAAACATATCTTTTTATAAGTAATATAAAAAGGTTTACCTAAAATTGACTGAAAATGTTACCTACTTATAAAAATAACTATATAAACAGTTTTTTTCCATGGTACTCTCACAAACATATTTCATAAGTTGGATGCCATATTAACTGAGAAAAAGATACATCACTCTTTTCAACTCTTTAATAGATTTGATCTAAAGAGTAAAATGTATGCATTAAGCAATTTTTGGAAGAAAGGGGACATTTCCATGAGAAAAAAGAAAATGAAGCATCAGTAAAGATTAGTGCTCCATTTCATATGTTATTGATAATCCTTGTAATTTTGTTAAACCTTAGAACATTTCAGTGTACCTCTCCCTATTTTTTTAATGTGGGAACACCACTGACAGACTATCCTTACTGAGAATGCAGACAACTACAAGCCACAAAATCAATGAATAAAATCTGTTTTATGCATCAAGAATATGCTACCCTGTCAAAACAGAAAAGCTACATGCGTGCCTCTTTACTTTTTGTATCTTACCCTTGGAAAATGAAGTCACCAAGAAGTGCAGCAATGGGAACAAGAAGTAATGTAAGATAGAAATAGAATGTACTCATTAGGACATATATGACGAAAAAAACGTTCTCCTGCATGTATGAATTGAGAAGAAATTAGCATATGCACTAGTTAGATAAACATAAAACAAAACTAAAAGAAAAACAAAAGAAATGGTTTAAAAATCACTCACTTGCCGATCATAAGGAGTCATAACACCTGAATATAAAAAAATGAATATAAACCATGCTAAAATGCTTCCTGCAACACTTATATAATGCCACCTTGTAATAGAATTGCAGAGCATGAGAAGACGCAAGTTGACAGTTACAACAACACACGTGAAGGCCATTGTGCTGACATCCCAAAGACCAAACATCTTGCCAGATGAATTTTGACCACTAGAACTGGAAGAGGTCACAAAATAATAGAAAACTAGTGATTGATAGAAAGAGAAGAAAGCCCAGATACCCACAACTCTCCATTTGAAGAAAGAATCTCTTATTCCCTCCTTATACAGTTCTGGGTACTTCTTGGAAAGGGATTCACTGACATCCTGGAAGAAATTAAAGTAGTTCTTCATTTAGATTGCAAAAATGGATGAGCAAAGCAACAAATAAAAAATTTTAAGATTGCTTATTTAATATAACCTTCAGAATAAAAGCAATGATACAAAACTAATGAAATTTGCTCCCATGGTTCAATTATGAAGTCAAAATCAAGTTTATAAAATAAAGGACAGAATACCTTGTCAAAGAGGCCAACAATGATCACTGGTAGGGCTGTAAATATAACATTATATAAAGACTGGAACCAATCATCATAGAATCTTTGACCAGAAAACCCAGTTTGGAAGGTGAACCAGAATTGAGTCAAAGTGAAAGTAAGATTCTTGTAAAAGAAGTATGTCACCACCTGCAAAAAGAATTATTCAGTATGTAAACACTGAAAAAGATTTTCATAGAAATTTTTAGGTCAGAAATATAGAAAAGTTAAACCTTGCATATTCTGAGATATGACCACCGTCCATGCACAAGAAGCAAATCTGTAAGAAAGCGGAACTGAGCAATTGCAAAATCACTAGCCATTACTGCTTGCATCCCTTCTAGTCCACTAATTCCAATGCCAACATGAGCCGCTTGAATCATGCTGACGTCATTGGCACCATCACCAATACTAAGTGTTATTTTCCGTGCACCTTTCTTGACCAGGCTTGTCACCTACAAGCAACAATAGTGATTTCTCAATATTCAGCCGACATGATACTTCAGCCAAGTTGTTTCAAAACAACAAAATAAAAAATCTTACCTGTGCTTTCTGTAAGGGAGAAACTCTGCAGCAAACTACAGAAGTACAATTCAAGCTTAGGTTGAGTAGCATTCCTCGCAGATTCGGGTCTAATGCATACATCAAACACTTCCCATCTATTACAAGTGCTAATTTTGGTCCAGATAGGGTATGGAGATACTGTTGTGCTTCCTCAAGGAACTTTTTCAAATCTGCAGTGACTGAATCTTTGATAAAGCGTGCTATCTCCACTTGGTCACCCTAACAAACAAATTTTGAATAACTGTTTAACAAATAAATAGTCTGAAACAGAGTTAATACCAACTTCCATAAACATGCCAACCAAGAAACAGTGTACCCTGTCTTCAACTTCTCTAATTGCATCAGTTTCTGAACTGATGATGAATTGTTTCATGTCATTATTAATCAAACTGCATGCTGCAGAAAATAAAGAACAAAAGATTTAAGAAGCATCAGGTACAAATGAAGAAATAACATATTTTTTTAGAAACAAGAAAACCACAAGTACCAGATCTTATCAAAAACCAACTAACCGTAGGCTATATTTATTGCTGTTTCCATCTTGTCCCCTGTTAGCACCCAAATTTTGATTCCTGCTCTAGAAAGAGTTTCTATACAAGATGGAACTCCTTCTTGAAGCTTGTCTTCAATAGCGGTGCACCCAATCAAAACAAGATCCTTCTCTATTAGTTCTGCCACCTACATAATTTCACATTTTTACACAGGTATGGCTTAGTTAACATCAGTACAAAATCTAAAACACATGCAATTGCTGTTGCATTTAGTACACAAAGAGCAATGATATGACAAGTTGCAACTTTAATACACCTATGACAAGACACTTATGAAGATTGTTTGTAGTTACACAATAAAATTGCATCATTATATACGAGTGAAATCTATAAGATATAACTTTGCTTGCAGACAATCCTACACCATATTAAGAAAAAAAAATTGATAGATAAAGAACTAAATTGTATTAAAAAGAGCCGCCAAAAGAGCAACCCAAGGTATACAAGAAACACACTGCCACCAAGGCTCAAACGGGAAAAAAAATTGCCAAAAGAATTAGAGCAATAAGTGCCCAACCAATCAAAGAACTGAAGTCAAAGGACAATCATCTATAAACAACCTAGTCTCTACCCAAAGAAAGCAAACAAGAGCGCTTTTTGGCCTTTACATTGAAAGCACCTCATCATCGAACGTAATTTTGTTTATTTTCTTCCAAACCATCCAAAATATGCATAAGGGGTTTGCACTCCAATCGTTCTTGCACTTTTTTCCTACAAAAGAACCATGTCACCCCAAAAGTGTCTCGCTAACCAATAAGGGGAGCACCCAAGACACTCTAAAAAGCGCAAAAAGTAGCTCCCATAAAACCCTTGTCTTTTCACGGTGGAGAAGCAAGTGATCTATAGATTCTTCATGCAAATGGAAAAAGTAACACATATTTGCTAAAGATCATCCTCGTCTCTGAACCTGATCCAAGGTTAGAACTTTGCCCCACGCTACCTCCCACGCAAAAAGCTAACTCTAGGTTGTACCCATGAAAGCCAAATTTCTCTCATTGGAAAAGACCCGAAATTGTCTAGCTCCAAAGCATTGTAAAGAAACTTAACTGTAAACTTGCCACTCTTTGTCACTATCTAAAGTATTATATCTACCACATCCCTACATACTCTATTATCATGCAAACACGCCAGAAATCTCTCCATGCAATCCAAGTCCCAATCATATTAAGAAAAATACACACCAGACTGTGTCTGTGTCTTTGTAAGCACTATAATTGCCAAAGAAATCTTACAAAAACTAGAATTAAAAGGTTGCCCACTACCTAAGAATTACGACGTTATGCAGGTCAAAACTCTACCATTGGAAGACCTCACAGTTTAAATTTATTTGAGACTCAAAGAAGCCACCATGCACTACACATGTGAAATTGTTAGGAAGCAACAAACAAAACAGTTGGTTATAAAAAGAGAAGTTGCAATGTGGTAGATATACAAGCACAGGTCAACAATTTGAAATTCTAAAGGCTGTAGCAGGTCACTGGCACAATATCATAGTATAGAGCTGACTTCTGGATGAATCTGACTCATTTGGAATTTGAAGCCTTGGGCAATCATCGCAAACATTAAAACTAATATGATTGGTGCACCCTGGATAAACAAAATAATGTAGCAGGACTTTGAACATGACTCCCAGACAATACACCTAATGGAACATCAATCAGGTGAATGAACCTAACTAGGTAGATCTCCCACTCTCAACCAAGAGCAGCATGAAAAGAAGAAATTTCAAGCAAAAATTTCAGGCTAAAACCTTCAATATGGATGAAGTAAGTTCCACCAGGAAATCCCAGAATAGTATTATTCCCCATGGACATTATAGCCGTATTCTGGATGCAATTTAACTTCTGCATTGAAAAGTAGAAGTAGAAGTAATCACTAGTGCGGTGCAATTGAATTTAATGTTTGAGAACTGTATTTTAAAAATGTTGTTATTAAAGATAAGGATAATTACAGCACTTCTAAAAATTGTAATTAAATAAAAACCTGTTTCACATAACGTTTAAGGAAAAGCATGGGACTCCCTGCTTCTCCAAAATGCAAATAAATCATGTTGGGAAGTGTAGGACCAATTGTTAGAAGTTTTATCTTTAGTGTTTGAGAAGCTCTCCTAAACAAGGCTTATATATTAAAACATATACATAAAAATGTGTAATAAGTTTTACTTATTTAAGAAACAAAGTTTGTACTTTGTCCAAAAATTATGAATTAATAACTAGAGATGGACCAGATCCTTCAAACAAACAATTGCTCTTTTTTTTTTCTTTTTTTTTCTTTTTGACAGGTAATCCTTTTAACAAACAATTGTTGGAACAATAGCAATTCAAATAGTCCAACCTGCAACTAATGCTTTGACACTGGACCGGAGATTAAAGCTCAGAATGGCTAATCTCTCACCTTACAATGTAATCCAAGAAGCGGAAATTATTAAGCATTCAGGGAAGAATGATAGGCAAAGGCATCCAATCATGAATAAGGAAATCCGGGATTTTTTCAAGGTAAAAGTTAAAACCTGACTGTAGTTCAGGCTAGATCAGCAAGGGGTTTAATAGATCTTTGGATCATAATTGTAAAGGCTCTTCAGCAACTTAAAACAGCTTAGAGAAAGATGAAAATCAGAATACACCAAACTACCACTTCATAAGGTCTCATTCACTTCAAATGAAATTAAGTCACTGGTCTGGATAAAATTATCAATGTGCAGCTAGGAATGCTTCTAAATCAATTCATTGCAACAAGAGGTATTGATCAGGAGAAATGCTGCTGTAGATTGGTACTCTCTTATCTTCTTCTAAAATACCTTCTTTTTGCCTTTTAAGTTTTTTTTTTCAAGACCAAAACATCAAATATTCATATATGTAGAATACAATCAAACAATGCAATATCTGCAATAAAATTTCATAATTGTTTATATTAGTTAAATATTAATTCATTTGGAAACTAGAATAAAAGATTATTAAAAAAAAGAGTTAGCAGCATCATCTTCATTTAGCCAAAAAAAAAAAAGTTTCAAACGTAAAAGCTTAAAAATTAAAAAGAGTGCATCCAAACACAGGATATACCTCATCCAACTTCTTTTCACGGTCCCGTAAAGAAGATTTTGCCTGGATAAATTTCTCATTCCAATGTTCATACATATCAGTACTTAAATCTCTATAAGCTAGGCAAAGGGTTCGTAATCCAGCAGATCCAAATTGCTCTAAATGCTCCCTGGTTGTTTTCTTTAAATCACCATTTCCATCACCCAACCTCTCAAAGATTACAGAATCAGCACCCTGTAGAAAACAGGTTTCTATCCAATTGTCATTTTATTTGTGATTAGCAAAGATTATGATTATATAAGAAACCACATGAAACTATTACCTTGCAATACAAAACAAGCCTCCCATCTGGATAACGGCATACAACAGATTGCCGCTTCCTTGTACTATTTATTCAACAAAGATTACAATCAGCATTAATAGAATCAAGAATGAACTTTGCAGTCAGATAAAATATAAGTCAAAGAAATATATGCTCACCTATTGAACTCAAGGACATTCAGGATCTCGTAAGACACATCTTGGACCTTGCCCATCTTTTCCACGTGTGATTCACGAACATATATTGTTGTAGGTGTTCGCCTGGGGAAAACAAATTGTTAGTCTCCTACCCAAGACAACAAGCAGGTCTCTTATGAACTAGGAACAATCAAATTACTCCTCACCACAATTATTGAACCATTTGGTGCTAAGTTAACCATTTTTCTTATCTCCAAAATAATGTGGCAATGCCTTTTCAAAACAAAATTCGTGTGAAGGTTGTAATTCTATCTGTCATAATGTTTTTCATAGGCTCCATATGCTATAATGTCATTAATACTTTGTTTTTAAGAAAAGAAAGATGAGATCCAAATGATAAAAGTGGAGAATACCCTCATGGAGATATAGAAAATAATTACTCAACTCAACTCAGGACAACTTATTAAAGCCTTAATCCCAACTACTTGAAGGACAAACCTTCTGAGATAAATTTTACCACAACTTGTCCTTAATTGCCACCACTTCTAATTTCTCATGGATGATTAGTTTCTTGTTATATCTTTCATTGTACTGAAATAATAGAAAAGTATCAGGAAATAAAAACCTGTAAAAGAAGAAGCCAAAGTTCTTTGCAGCAGTGACCAAAGCTGCCTCATCTGGGGATGCAGCTTGATATGTAACTTTTTCTGGGGACTCATCACCTTCAGGAAGTACAGTGTGGCATATAGCAAGGCATCTAAAGAATTCCTACACAAAGAAGAAAAACCCATTTAAGGAATCATATATAAATAAAAAAGCTACAAGTTTATACATCTGATTGACACAGGCATATGCTAGGAAGCAAGTAGCATAAGTAATAAATAAGCCACTTGATTAACAACCCACTAGGATAAGACTTCCAAAAAAAGCATCAAGAAATACCATCTGAGCACATGTCAGTTCCTTAAAATTGAAATTGATTCTAATTTGGCTTTAAGAACAAATCTGATAATCCCTTCTCAAAATATAGTTTTCCAGGGAGCCCTAGCATAGGATTTTAAAATCCTAGAATGGCATTTGAAGAAGGGAATAAGAGGCCTATGCAATGAGGATTGAGGGTGAATAAAAAGTGGTTGTTTGAGTACAAAGAACTCAGAAACTATGATCATGATCAAGAGCAACCAGAGAACCTTGGACACTTTTAAGAGCAAATAGAGAACTTGATTTTTTTTTTTTTCCTTCACACTCCCTAGGCTTCTTGTGTTTTACAAATATCATAATTTCCAAATCCAAATCCCTTTATTTTCAATCTTCAAGTCCATCCAAAATCATTCAACCACACTTATAAAATATGAAGATCAAAAAGTAAGTGAAAGATTTGTTTTGCTATGCTTTTACCTCATTTATTTAGGTGTTCTAAGAATTTATACAAGAGAAAATCCAATTAGGTACTGTAATGAAATTCATGATTGTATGTCATATATCAAATCACATAATTTTATAGCATAGAAATTTTAAAGTAAACACCATAAAAGTAATTATGTAATGGAAATCAATATGTAAGTCCAAGTGAGATGGTAAAAGGGTTAATATCACATAAAAACCATGGTTCTAGATCTATCTATAACTTCCAATTTATACAATTATTATTTACACAGTATTTCTCAAAAATTAACCAAAATTTAATTACAAAGTAAACATGAGAGTAGTAATAAAGTGGTACTTTTTTTTTTTTTTTTTTTTTTTATAGATAAACATAGATATATTAAAAGGGCCAAAAAGCCACAAAGTATACAGGGGGTATACACAGTAGCCACAGACAAGAAACAAAAAGAAACAGAGCTGCCTCACCAACCCCTAAGTGGTCGCCAGCCACTCCAAAAAACCTAAGAGGGAATGGGACTCCTCTCCAATATACACCCTAACCCAACTCCACAGATTACATACAAAAGAATTTTTGAGTTTCTGAATAGCTAAAGAACCCCCCCTAAAAGCTAATCTATTCCTTTCCTTCCAAACCGTCCAAAAAATACACAACGGTATGGAATTCCAAACTTTTTTCCTATTTTTCCCCACAAAGGGGCCCTTCCAACTAAGTAACACCTCTTTAACAGACTCAGGGAACACCCACTTAACCCCAAAAAGGGCAAGGACAACCTCCCAAAGAGCCCTAACCACTATACAATGTAAGAGGATATGATTGGCATTTTCCTCTTCGCAACCACACAAATAACATCTGTTAGGGAGCTGCCACCCCCTTCTTTGAAGCTTATCCAATGTGAGGATCTTCCCCCACATAGCTTCCCACGCAAAAAAGGAAGCTTTTGTTGGGACCTTATCCATCCAAATACAGCTATTCAGGAAGACACAATCGTTAGGACCAATCAGCAAATTATAAGCTCCCTTGACCCCAAATCTGCCATGACCCTCCCCTTTCCAGATCACTGAATCCTCCTCTGAAGAAGTTCTGAAATCCCTCAACAAGTTGAGCAAATCTGTAATCTGATCCAACTCCCAATCATTGAAATCTCTAGCAAAACTGAGATTCCAACCTCCATGACCCAAGCTAGAGGCCCACACTTCATTGATCGTAACATTCTTGTGGATCGTCAACGTGAACAGCTGGGGGAAAAGATGGGACAACGCCGCGTTACCACACCACTGATCAGTCCAAAACATAACTCTAGTCCCCAACCCCACCTTAAACTCAATGCTCTCCCAGCACCAATTCGCCTCCTTCATTATCTCCTTCCAAACTCCCACTCCAAAAGACCCACAAGCTTCCTTAGTCCTCCACCCACACCCCTCTAGGCCGTACTTCACCCCGATCACCTTTTTCCAAAGATTGTCCTTCTCATAGGCAAATCTCTAGATCCATTTACCCAACAAGGCTTTGTTCAGCAAGTCAATCTTCCGAATGCCTAGACCACCCTTCTCTTTTAGGCTACAGACCACTTCCCAGTTAATTAAGTGAGCTTTCCCTTCCGAAAATGCCCCCCCCCCAAGGGAAGTCTCTTTGCAACTTTTCAAGCCTTTTCGCAACTGCCCTGGGAATACGAACAATGGACAGGAGGTAGATAGGAATACTGGCCAAAGTGCTCTTGCTGAGAGTGATTCTCCCACCCTTGGAGATATATTGCCTTTTCCATTGGGCTAGTCTTCTCCTCATTCTCTCTTCCACCCCATCCCACACAGAAGAGGCTTTATGATGGGCTCCAAGGGGCAACCCCAAATAAACAGTGAAGAGCCCCCCATTCTGCACCCAAGCTCAACTGCCAATTCCTCCAACTCTTCCACTTCCCCCCACCGGAATAAGAACACTCTTAGCTAGATTAATTCTTAGACCGGAAGCCGCCTCAAACCAAGCCAAAATCCAGCTGAGAGTGGTTAATTGATCTTTACTAGCTTCGCAGAAAATGATGGTGTCATCAGCAAAAAGAAGGTGTGTCACAGGCAACTCCCCTCCCCCTCTCCCCCAAAGCCTGCAGCCCGTCAGGTAACCCCCCTCTCCAGCCCTTCTTAGAAGGGTGCTTAGCACTTCCATACCCAGAACAAAGAGATAAGGAGAGATTGGGTCTCCTTGCCTCAACCCCTTAGAGTTCGAGAAAAAACTAGCCGGCACCCCATTGATAAGGATAGAAAATTTGGCAGTCGAGATACACCACCAAATCCAATCCATCCAACGAGGCCCAAAGCCCATCTTAAGCAACACCTTCATGAGAAACTTCCAATTGATGCTATCATAGGCTTTTTCAATGTCCAACTTGCAAATCAACCCTTTCTCTTTCCTTTTATGCCAAAAGTCAATCACCTCATTTGCTATTAGAGAAGCATCCAAAATCTGTCTGCCTCTCACAAATGCATTTTGGTCCACAGAAACCACCCTTTCAAGCACCTTCTTCAACCTATTCGCCAGAACCTTGGCTATAAGCTTGTACAAACCCCCAAGCAGACTAATAGGCCTGAAATCTCCCAAGTCTTCAGCACCTCCTTTCTTAGGGATTAGGACCAAAAAGGTGGAATTAAGTCATTTGGCAAAGGATCTATGATCATAGAGCTCCTTGAACAAATCCACAACCTCCTCCTTCACAAAATCCCAGTAGGTTTGCCAAAACGCCACTGTAAACCTGTCCGGGCCCAGGGCTTTATCTCCATTCATCTCCATCAAGGCAAGATGGATTTCCTCTTCAGAAAAGGGCAACTCCAGATCTTCAGCTTCCCGGGAATTAAGCTGATTGAGTTGCAGCCCCTCAATGTCAGCTCTCCAACCCAGCTCTTCTGAGAAAGATTGCTGGAAGGCGTTCACAATCCCCTCTCTCACCTCCTGATCCTCAGTCAGCCAAACCCCATTAATCCTGAACCTGTCCAGGGAATTATTCCTACGGTGGGCATTAGTCATCCGGTGAAAAAAACCAGTGTTCCTATCCCCTTCTTTAAGCCACAACTCCCTTGAATGCTACCTCCAGTGGACTTCTTCCATCAGCACCCATTTATTAAAAGCCTCCTTAGCTTCTTTTTTCAGATCAAATTCTTCTTCAGTAAGGCTCTTCTCGCTCTCCACACCATCCCAAAACTCCACTTGTTGCAAGGCTGAATTTTTATTGACTTCCAGCCTACCAAACACCTCCTTGTTCCAGACTTTGATTTTTTGCTTCACCGCCTTCATTTTAGTGGCCAGTCTAAAACTGGCCCTCCCATTCACCTCAATCCCCTGCCACCATCCCCGAAGAAGATCTTTAAACTCATCAACTTTAAACCACATATTTTCAAATCTAAAAGGGATAGGGCCCCTCCTTAACCCGCCGCCCATTAGCATAATGGGGAAATGATCAGAGGTGGGTCTGGGCAGTCTGCATTGGGTGACCCCACTAAACATGTCCAGCCAATTCTGAGATACTTGAAACCTGTCTAGTCTAGCCCAAGATTGATTATTCCTCCCCCCACTCCAGGTGAAGACACCCCCTTGAAGAGGAAGGTCTAGAAGCCCTAACTCATCCACCGTCTGGGCAAAACTTCTCATGGCTCCGATCAACCTTCCTTGACTGTTCCTTTCCCTTTGGGACAAGATAACATTGAAGTCACCCCCTAAACACCACGAATCGTTCCACAAGCCTCTGATCGCTCTTAACTCTTCCCACATACAGTCCCTTTTCCTCTCTAGAGAAGGGCCCATATACCCCAGTAAAGACCCAAGTTAGACCATCTTCCACATTCCTGAACCTGCAGGAGATTGAAAAATTTCCCATCTCCATACCAAGCACCTCCAGAGTTCTTTTATCCCAACAGATCAGCAACCCTCCCACAGAACCAAGGGCATCCAAGGCCCCCCCAATCTAGCCACCTACCAGTACCCAAACTTCTCACCAACCCCTCAGTCATTGTTTGAATTTTGGTCTCCTAGAGACAGAAGAGATCCACCCGCTGCTTCCTAGTCATAGCCTTAATAACCCTTCTTTTATTACTGTCGTTAACTCCCCGAACATTCCAACTTAATAGTCTTAGCTTCATTTAACTTCCGTAATTTGGCACTCTCTTACATGAGCTCCACCATTCTGCTTTTTCCCCTCTTCATAGTTAATGGAGCACTCTAATCTTTTCAGTTCCCTTTCAAACTGAGATTTCTCCAGAAGGGTCTTGCTGTGAACTCTTTCCCTTCTCTTTCGAATTTTAGTCAAGAATTCCATAATTTCTTTCTCCAGACCTTCTGTCGAAAACCCCAAGAATTTACTGAACTTGGCCAAATCACTTTCCTCCCAGCTGACCTCCCCCCAAGCTTTTGTTTCTCGATACCCTATTTGCGCGGAGCACAACTACTTTCCATAATCTTCAATGTTGCCCTTATTGACCACCGTCAAGTCCCAACAGTTGACGGGCTCAACCACTAAGGGCTCTGTAACCATGTGCAAGCGAAGAGAATTTTCTCCTTCACCACCCTCCCTTCCATCCCCAGAAAGGTCGCAATACTCCCCCACTGGAGTCCGACCCAAAAAAGAAGAAGAAGAAGGAGAAGAGAAGGGTCCAGAAACCAAATACCCAAAAGGAAAAGAAACACTCTCGTACCTCAGCGCTTCGTCTAAGAGGGCGAGATCAGTCTTCGATCTCTCCTCAGAGTAGAGCTCAGCCTCGCGAAGCCTCCTCTGGCCATCTTTCTCCCAGAACAGAGGCAAATCAGAGACTGGGCTCCTCGACGGCCTCGAGCCGCCCACATCGAGTTTGGGGCCTCGCCAAAGTGGTCTCTGAACTCCACTGACTAGGATGGGCCTTGACAGTCAGCCTCTTTAGCCAGCCCAGCCCCCTCAGTCAAGGCCTTAACCCATCTAGGGCCCTCCATCGACTTCAGCCCAGAGGACTCAATAGCTGGGTCGCGATCCCCTGGCCCAAAGTCCAGAATGGGACTCGGGGTCTCCTCAAGGAAGCCCAGCTTAATAGGCCCACCCACCATTGATCTCCCAGCTCCCTGGGGCCCAAACGGCGACCTAGCCATCCCCTGGTATCGGTCCAAGGGGCGCCCCGACCCGCTTGTCTGCTCCTGCATCCCATCGGCAGACTGCGAATGGTCCTCGAGCCTTGGGCCACCGTCATCCTCCCACACGCGCTTGCCCGCGCGTAGCAGAACCTCACCCTCAACCTCTCCTCCTGCTTCTAAGGGCTTTTCCCTTTCTGCAACCAATCTCGATCTAGCAGTCGGCCTAGTCTCCCACCACAAAGATAGTGAATAACACCAATTTCCGACCCAAATTTCCGCCGTATTAGGGGGCTTCTCTCCGTTCAGTTGCACCAAAATCCTTGCCCACTGCAACTCCTCCATCTGCTCCGTTTGAGCGTCGATGGCCAAAAACCCCCCACATTCCTCCCCTACCCTTCTCAGAATGTCCCGATCCCATAAGGAGATGGGTAATCCTACGATTCTCACCCAGGCTTCTCGCTCTCTCTCTCCCTCCATCAGACATCCCGCCGTCTGGCTCCACTTCTCCAACCGCATGAGGAGACCTCCGACCGATACTTCCCTGCCTTTTAGGGCTTTCTCGGCTTCTGCCATCACCTCAAATTCCAATAACACCTTGCCACTATCCAACTTAGCCAGACCTAAGTTACCCTTCAGTCCCCAAAACTTTGCCATTTGGGTCCCCCAGCTTCTCAAATCGTCCCCCCTCCCTAAACTAGGTTCCCAGCAACCAACAAGGCAGTGGGCTAGCTTCTTCAGTTTTTGGCTTAAGTCCTTATTGCCGACTTCCACTCTAACCACCGATTTTCCAATACTGCTTGGTTGCTTAACCACCTCCGCGAAAGATTTACCCCACACAGATGTCGACGGCATCTCCATATCCTTCTGCTTCACTTGCCTCTCGGAAACGGCATCCAAACCCCGTAACGCTTCCAACAGTAAAACCCAACCCCCTTTTGCTCCTCTGCCTTTGGGTAAAAAAATACAAAATCTTTTCTTTTCCTTGTCAACAACACTCAGGCGAAGAAAACAACCCCCCTTATTTTCGTCATGCACCATGGAGTAGATCCTCCCATTGTCTTCCCAAAGTTTCTCCCAGAAACCAAATCTCGAGTCCTTTGTGCAGAAAACCAGACCTTCCAGTAAAAGCCCTAGGCTCGCCGGCCCCAGCTTAATCCATGAAGAGATTCCTCTTTTACTTTTCACAATGAAGATTTGCGTCTTGCCCTTCTTCTTTACAGTCTCGACCTCAAATAGGAGTAAAAGCTTGCTATGCAAAATATGTATGTGTTTCTATGTATGAATATATCCGTATGTATCATTACTATTTACAGAAAAATATATGGGATTCACAACCACAAAAATTCCACGAAGAAAGGAAAAAAAAAAAAAAAAGTATGTGCACTATAGAGAATGTATATCCATCTATTCGTGTCTATGTGAATACATTTGTGTAATGTTTTTGCTCTTTTGTGCCAATTAGGGGGATTCACAACCACAACAAATCAGAACCAAAAACAAATAAATAAATAAATAAAACAAAAATCAAAAGACAAACTAACGTGCAATATGTAGAAAGGGTGTGCATACTGGGATACTCATATGCATACATACAATGTGTATCTGTGTAGCTTTATTGTTTGGAGCAAGAATGAGGAGGGCTTCACATGAGTATCTGTCGAATGTTGTACCCATTTTTTGCTGATTCATCGGCGATATTCCGATATTTCAACATTATCGCCAAAAAATCAGTGCCACATCAGCACTCCTTGTAATGTCAACATTTTCAGGTTCTGACTCAAGATTGATTCAGATGAGCCATTCAGCCCACTTATGGTGCAGCCCAGCCCATTCTTCATGTGTGAGACTTAAAAGGACCACTTCCTTATTAAATATGGCTATATTGTGTGAGAAATTGTCGTGGTGTGAAGCACTCCTCATTCTTACTCCAAACAATAATGATGAATCTCCCTATTGCACTTAGGAAAGGCATAAAGAAGGTGCACCCAACGTCTTCCTTTATATCCAATATCTCATTTCATATCTTATGAGAAATTGTATCAAACATACAAGTCTCTTTGCTCTCACTTTAACACCGTTACCATTCTTAAAACAGTGTCTTGAAGCATTAAAACATAAGGAGTGGAGGAATGCTATGAAAGTTGAAATGGAAGCTCTAGAAAAAAAAAAAAAAAAAGACTTGGGAGTTAGTAGAATAGGTGTTTACAGTGAGGTATAGAGCTGATGGAACTCTAGAGAGTATAAAGCATGATTGCTAGAAAAGGGATATACTCAAATGTATGGTGTTGATTACCCTGAGACATTTGCTCTGATGGCTAAGAGGAATACAATAAGCATACTTTTATCTTTGGCAACCAATTTTGGATGGTATTTGCAACAGTTTGATGTCAAAAAGGCCCTCCTACATGGCAGGAGGAGATTTATATGGAAATTCCCCCAGGTTTTGGCACAAGCTTTGAGAAGGAAGTGCGCAAATTAAAAAAGGCATTATACAGGCTAAAGCAATCTCCGAGAGTATGGTTTGGTAGGTTTGCAAAAGTAATGATTTCTATGGAAAATAGACAAAGTGAAGTTGATCATACTTTATTTAGCAAGAACTCAAACTCAGGGGGAGTAACCGTGCTGCTAGTGTTTGTGGATGATATTGTAGACACTAGTGATGATTTGAAAGAAAGAGAAGAATTAAGGAAATGTTTAATGAAATAAAAGAGTTGGGTGTATTGAAGTATTTCCTTGGTATTGGAGTTGCTCATTCCTGGCAGGGAATTTTTATCTCCCAGCAGAAGTATGTCCTAGACCTATTAAACTGGGAAACTCAATTGTAAAACTAATAAAACCCCTATTGAGGTAAACCATAAGCTTGGAGAAGCACTTGAAGACAATGTGGTGGATAAAGGAATGTATCAAAGGCTTGTTGGAAGATTAACTTATCTTTCACCTACTCAGTCTGATATAGCTTATGCAGTTGGAATTGTCAACCGATTCATGCACAATCCTAAGGAAGTTTATCTTCGAGCAATGGTTCGAATCCTACAACACCTCAAGGGGACACCAGGTAAAGGAATCTTGTTCAGAAAAAGAGAAAAAAATGTCTTTAGAAGCCTATACAGACATAGACTATGCAAGTTCAGTAGTCGATAGAACGTCCACCTCAGGTTGTTGCACATTTCTTGGAGGGAATCTCATAACTTGACGAAGCAAGAAACAAAATGTGGTTGCCAACTCGAGTGTTGAGGCTGAATTCAGAGCAACAGCATTGGGGATTTGTGAACTCCTATGGATTAAAATAATTTTGGACAACTTGAAGATTAAATGGGAGCAACCTATCATACTAATTCTGGGAAGTACATCCGAATGATAGGTGTAATCGAATAGGATATTAACCCAAGAATTAGTTTCCTGATTCATAGGGATTAGTTTCCTGATTTGTAGGGATTTTTGCTTTCCCGTTTTATTCTTTCCTATTTTTCTGCCCACTCTATTAAGGTGGAGGTGTATATAACTTGTTGTAATCTTGCGCTATGATGAAAGAGAGAAATTAATTACCCATTTTCAAAAAAAAAAAAACAAAAAAAAAGGAAAGAACAACTAGTAGTCCATTAGGCCTCTAAACCTTTTCCTAAAACTGCTAAACCTTCCAACTAATGGGTTTATAACATAAATAGAAATTATATTGAATCAAATAAAAAGAAATTCAAAGAAATATACTTTTTTAGAAAACAGGAATTTCAGTAGCATAGGAGTTTCTTCTAGGAAAATTTCTTCATGTTCATGTTAATATCTAGCAAATTTTCTAAATGTTTTACCTCAAAAATAAATAAATAGACAAAACAATTAAATTGCACAATTTCACCTATGTACAACCTTTATAGCATGAAGTATGGTATCTTAGGTGGCAATACATCCCTTAGGTCTCAAGTTTCAAGTTCCACCTTTCAAATTAAAAGGTTGCTAAATTCTCCTTATGGACCATGTCATTAGATGGGAGTAAATGTATAAACCCAAGTGAGAAGAGGATTGAGTTTAGGGAAAATTTCTTCGAAGAATAGAGCTCTCTTAAGGAAGTGGTTGTGGAGGTACTCGAGGGAGTCCTACTTTATGGCATAAGATTATCTTGAGCATCTATGGATCACACTCCAATGGTTAGAATACCAACAATGTAGTCAGGTGGTCACATTGTTGCCCTTTAAAAGAAATTTTCACATGTCTTCTCGGATTTTTCTGTTCATACTTGCTTTTTTGTTGGTGATGGTACAAGGTTACATATTTGGGAAGATCTATGATGACTAGACTAACCATTTTGTGCCCAATTTCCAGATCTTTTTCATAGCTCAGAGAGTTAGAGGCTCCTTTATTTTATCCATTTTATATTCTTCTTCTCTTTGGATTGAAACTTTGATATTTGTGGTAACCACGCTGATCCGGAAAATGAAGAGCTCAAAAGTTTCCTCCATCTCTTATCCTTGTGTGCTTATCGCCTTCCTTCCTGGATGTGAGAGTTTGGTCATTGACTTTCTCAAGCTTATTTTCTCTTTCTTTTCAGCTCTTTCTAAGCCCTCAATTCCAAGCCCTTTTTCCCCAACCAACGTCATCTAGAAATCTAACACCTCATGTAAAGTTAAGGCTTTTGCATGGCTGGTGGCAATAAGAAAGTCA
Source organism: Vitis rotundifolia (assembly GCA_030254885.1). Lineage (NCBI taxonomy): Eukaryota > Viridiplantae > Streptophyta > Magnoliopsida > Vitales > Vitaceae > Vitis > Vitis rotundifolia. The sequence continues at coordinate 12,809,523 of CM058157.1, forward strand.
ACAGCATTGATTTGCTATAAGTAAGGAGGCTTTTCAAAACTTTCAACTCAGATTATTGTGTTATGTGCCTAAGGTGCATGGAATCAACTAAATATCTTCTTCACAGTGCCCAACAACTCTGAGCCTCTGTTATATAGCCTTGCTAGGATAGATTGGGTCCTCCTAGGAGCATAATAGATATGATTAAGAGATCTAGGGATATTCTTTAAGGATGGTACTTTGATGTATAGCTTGTCTAACTTTGTTATGAATAGTTTGGATGGAGAGGAATGCGAGGATTTTCAAGCATAAATGAATGGCCTTGAAATTTGTTTGGAATTAGATATATTTCTATTCCTTCCTCCCCATGGGCTTCTACCTCAAAAGCTTTTCAGAGTACTCCTTTGAACATCTTACAACTTGATTCAACATGGTTTGCAAGTCAAAGAGGGTAGATACTAAGTTGCTTTCAATATGGACCTTGCCTCCAATGAGTTTGATTAAGTCAAACTTTGAAAAGCATACTCTAGGTAACCCCAGGCTGAGAAACATGGTCCAATGTTGTAAGCCTTCTCTAAACTAGTAAGAGAGTAGCTGGCTATTGACATAGAGAAGTTTTTTAAAGGACTTATTATAAGCCAAGGCATTTAATCCTTTTAATTTATTGGTGTAAGGGGATTCTGCAATAGTGATCTGATTGGTGTCTAAATCGGAAAAATATCCTTGAAAGTATAACATATGGCCTCATTAAATTCTAGATCTAGCTAGCAACTTAGGTTGTTTCTTTCCTTAGGCCCCAAGTTTAGCTAATGATAGTGCAAATTGTTCAGCAAAACATGGAGCCAACCAAATGGTTTATTTTGTAAGGGATTACCCCTTGATTAGAACATTGTTTCCACATTTTCTGTATGTTCTTGCCCTTGAGGCTTGGCTCAAGTGGTTAAGGGTTGGGGAGGGTTTGTGGGAGATTCCAAATTCAAGTCTCAACGGGAACAAAAATTTACCTATTGAAAAGAATTGATAAGTAAGCAAGAGAATATTGTAAATAAAAATGAAGGAAGCTATACAACAGAATAAACCGGACCTATCAAAAGTTGCCAAAAGGCATTGCCATAAAAGAGAGAACTAAAAAACACAAATAGTTATTAAAAAATATTTTGTGCAGGTTCTTGACCCTTGATCTATATAGATATCTTGATGCTCTAGTTAGGTACTTCTCCCTTCTTTTTTTATTATCCTTCGTGTTTTTTTAAAGATTTCTGATCCTTTGGTTGTACTTAAAAAAATAATATCAATGAATTGTTTGTTTCTGGTTTAAAAATAAAAATAAAAACCTCTTCTTCTAGCAAAAACTACACAGGCCTTCAAATACAAAAGATAGAAGAATTAGGCTTCCTTTAATGTAGAAGAGAGCACAAAACATGCATCATCAAACTATAAGTACTAGAAGTTTTTGTCTTGCAGAGGAGACGAGAAAGAAAAAACACAACAAATACTCTTATAGTCTTTTTAAAGTTGTTTTAAAAGAATACTATAAGAATTATTGTAAGGAAAAAGCTCGACAATGGTCCTTCTCAAAGCTTGCCAAATATAGTAAAATTGTGCATGTACCACATGCATCTACATATGATAACAATAAAATAAAATAAAAAGCAATACATATAGTGATGCAATGTTTTCCATGGAAAATGTGTTAACAGTTCAAATACACTAATCTACCTTGCATGCATCAGGATCAGGCTCATTCCTCCAAGCACCTAGCATAAGCCGAGCATCATCAAAATTAAAGCCCTTCTCATGTACAGCATTACTAGATTTATGCACCTGTGAGAAATCTAACAAAGTTAAAATTACCAATACACAATCAGCAAGTTATATCATTTATCAAAAAATATAGCCAAGTGTACCTCAAGTTTTATTCCACGGCGCTCTGCTCCCCCCTTCTCTATTTCAGTAATACCAGTTCCATAGACCTCTCCCCCAATTGAACACTTAAAGAACTCCATTAAATTCCTTGTTAGGGTTCCAGTTTTGTCAGAAAATATATACTCTACCTGATCAAACAAACATTGCAAAACAAAATGGCTCACTAGACAACCTTAACAGTAGATTATAAAGGTAAATTAACAAAGAACAAGTCAATAAAAATTGAAATAAAGTTTTTTTTTTTTTTTCCTTTTCTTAAAATTAAATACTATATTGGAAATACTAGTTTATTTGTTTAAAATTATAAAGAACTATGGTAGCATCTGATTCAAGAAAAATTAATATATCATCTATTTACCTGTCCAAGTTCCTCATTCAGATTGGAAGTCCGTGCCAGTGCAGGGGTATTGGATTCAACATGGTACATATGCAAGTCCTTGTTAATAAATTGAGTGGATTGGATAAATTTGATCATCTGAGGTTGTGGAAAGAAGAATTAAAAGAAACCTTTAACAAAAGTCATATCCATAGTTCAGCAAAAAACAACATTATAACACACAACACCACCTACCTCAATGGAAACATATAGGGAAATAGGGATAATCGTTGAATACAGAGTAATTAAGGTAAACATAGTCAGAGTAGCAACCTGTAAGACCAATAACCAGAATTAAAGGAGAAAATGAATGGAAACCCCAGAAACAAAAGAACAGGGTCTAATTTCAGAGATCTCTTTCATTGCACAGTAAGCAAGTAGTACCAGAAATCTGTTGCTTGGGTTAAACTGATTTTCAACACTTGCACCAAGGCCTAAGTAGTAGTACTTGCGGTTTATGAATACACCACTGGAAAATTCATGAGCAAAAACATCATCATGAGGAAAACTCATATGGAAACTATATTATGAAAGCCAAAGTCCAAAATAATAGAAACACAGAAAGAACAAAGACTAGCTCATGGCACCACCTGGCTATGGCTCCAATGAGACACATGAGGAACAGGCCACCGAAAAGAGCCAGTATAAGTTTGTCAAGTTTCCTTTCTAAAGTACTTCTTTTGGAAGGAACATTCATGGCATTCATCATAACCTGCAATCATGGGTAGCAGCCACAAGCCCCACATTAAACAACAAGTGTAAACATAAGAGATGAATGGAGCAAGTGTAACATTGTACACATGTTACTATAAAATTTTCAAAGAATCTAATATCATCCATAGGAGTAGAAGAAAACAGCTTTAAGAGTCAGGGATCCAAGCTTATGAAAGCAGATGTCATTATTTTCACAAAAATGCTGAGTTGATTGAAAATCATACAAAAAAGGATCGATTTCAATAGACAAAGAAACTACTTCCATCATCATTGAAGTGAGGATACCACACAGCCTAACAGGGAAAGGAGCAGAAAGAAAGAAAATGGGAAGTATGATTTGAACTTCATGCTATAATTAAACTTCACTCTATGACAACAAACCTTTGTTTCATGTCCTGTAAAAATAACAGCCCCAACTATGTATTCAGTATTCCTTAGACTGCATCCCTGAAAACATATAGTGAATCGGTAAGCCATTCAGATTCACCTATCAAGAGTATACAGCAAAATAAACATTAATTATTTAAGAACAGTGGGGGGGTGATCAAACAAGGAAATCCAGAAGATGGATAAATTAGTCAATCAAACAAAAAGGGGACAATATGTCGTTCAACCGAACAAAAAGGGGATAATATTTCATTCAATTCAAAGCTCAATAGAATATTCTTGTTCAGAGAATTAAAATTGCATAAAAGAGCTACTTTAACAAAGTCCTAACAGAGATTCAAGGGCTGCAACTTGCCAGAATATATAATAGCCAAAGGTCACAAAAATGTACGAGAACTGAGAAGCAAGCAAGAATCATGTTCTGACTTTAACTCCTATTGACATAAAGATAACAATTTACTAATGAATGAGAAAAAGGAAAATGAGATCATACTCTCAAAAGTATTTGATTTGGACTGAGGGGTAAAGTTTGCTTTTGGATTATAAGATTTCCAGTGAATGTGTACAATGAATTGTTTGGTTGCTCACACTGTACTTCACCTGCAGTTATAAAATAAATAAACTTGTAAGAAAATTAAAAAGAGAAAACTTGCAACAAGAAGACTTGATTGTAGTTTTTTTAACTGAAATAAAGACTTCTCTTGGAAGCAATCATCTTAAAAGACAGCCCAAAATTGAACCCAGTGACACACCAACCATGCCCCTTCCCTTTCTCCAATCATAAAGCCCCCTGATCCCTTTCTTAGTCTTTCCTCCCCCCTGAATAAGTAACTGTTGTTTCTAATTCAAAAAATAAAATAGGAAGAAAAACTCATTTGAAGTGGTGAAGGCCCATGCTACAGTAAGAAAGAAAGAACGTTAAGGTTACGAAGTCACTTAGTCGAACCATAAAGAAAGGGAGGCTAAGGTTACGAAGTAAGGTCAGCTGGTTAAGGAAAGCTCCAGTTATGAAAGAACTTAGCCGTTAATTAATTAATTAATTAATTAATTAATTAAGTAGTAGTGGGGTGTCGGTACGGAGTTGCATAAGCTGTGGATATAGACTAGGCCAAATGAAGAGATGTGAACTGAGTAATGTTTGATCCCACTTCAACTCTTTAAGTGGTAGCAGTAAAATTACCAGTATTTTGGCACACATATATATCATCTGCTCAAAATGATTGAGCAAACAACCTCATCTGCAACAAACTACATACTCAATACAACTGTTTACACCCTACGATAATCAGACATATCACCTAAACTAACGAATTTTCAGTAGAACCTGTTTGCAAATGTCATCTTCCAGACAATAATCAGGCAAAGAAGCTAATATGGAAAACTTTCAGCAATGAAGATCCATCAAGAAGTGAAAAAATAACTATCCAACAACTCCTTACTACACATCCTCCAGAGAGTTATGTTCACAGGAATTATAAACACAATGAACGCTTTTTTTTTTTTCTAATAAGTAAATTTTTGTCCCCATTGAGACTTGAACCTGGAACCTCCCACAAACCCTCCCCATCCCTTTACCACTTCAGTCAAGCCTCAAGGGCATTATATTCACAATGAACTCAATTTGACAACCCTCCTTTTTGTTTGATAAACAACAAAAGCATGTATTAAGAAAAGCCAAAAAAAAGGGGGTACACCCTACGTATACAAGCAGTATACACAGAATAAGCCAAAACAAACACCAATTAAGATAGAGATATCCTAAAGAAGTGCAAAGCGCCAAAATAAAGTGCATCTAGGAAATTCAAAATAGAGGGATTCTCCAATTCCAATGAATCTCCAGACCACTCTAAAAGCAACCAAATGAAAAAATCCCTCAATCTTTGATCCAACAAATCTTCATCTTCGGAAGTCCTCCATATGCGCTCTTTCCAAATACACCAAAATAAGCAAATCGGAGCCAAGCGTCAAACTGCTCTTTTCTTCTTCTCTAGCCCTTAAGTTTCTATTGTAGGAGAAGATTTCTCACCAAAGTTGAAAACACTTAAACCAAACCGAAGACTACTAACAAGGTCCAAAGCTCCCTTGTCTAATTACAATGAATAGGAATGTAATCAATTGATTCTTCACTATCTTTATAAAGGTTGCATTTGTTGATCATGGATCATACCCTCTTCATTAAAGTATCTATAGTTAAGATCTTCCCTCAAACAACTTCCCAAGCAAAAAAAACATGTTCTAAGAGGAGCACGGGAGCCCCATATCTCTTTGACTAAGAATATTAAATTATTCTCAGCCCTTAGAGAATTGTAATATGACTTCACATTGAATTTTCCTCTCCTACCATCTTTCCAAATTAAAGTGTTCTCCCCTTCTTGCACTTTTAACGAACAAATGTGCTCTAAAATACAAGTCACCTCCTCTAACTCCCAATCTTGGAAGGGTCTTCTAAATTTAAACTCTCAATGACCACCTCTACCCCCTTCTCTTTCCCATAAGTCCACCACTGTTGCATTTTTGTGGGATGTTATCCTGAAAAGTGCAAACGTCTTTCAACTTAGACTTCCCTCCCTAACTCTCCCACCAAAATCTTGTACGTCTACTACTTCCTATTCAGATATTAGTTCTAAAACTGAACTCTTTCCACCCCTTTCTAATGTCTTTCCAAAGGCTCATCCCAAAAGAATCCCCCACCCCTCTAGTAGTCCAACCCCCCTCCACCTCCCCAAATTTTAGAAGAATGATTTTCCTCCACAAACTCTCTCTCAAGGCAAAATGACTAATCTGAGTTGGCTTCTTATGTGGTTCGAGGCTTGTTCTGGTTTGAGAATCAACTTTGAAAAAAGTGAGCTAATTCTAGTGGGAAGGGTGGAAATGTTGACGACTTGGCCTTGGAGTTAGGGTGTAAGGTGGGCAGCCTCCCTTCCTGCTACCTACATCTTCCTTGGGGGGCTCCTTTCAAATCTATGGCAGTTTGGGATGGTGTTGAAGACAGATTCCGAAAAAGGTTAGCCATGTGGACAAGACAATATATCTCTAAGGGAGAGAGGCTCACTTTAATTTGTAGCACTCTTTCTAGCATGTCAATCTATTTCATGTCTCTCTTTGTATGCCAAGGCAGGTGAAGTTGCAGTTGGAGAAGATTCAAAGGGATTTTTCTTTGGGGGGGTGGGGCTCTTGTGCAAAAACCACATCTAATAAGGTGGAAAATGGTCTATCTAGAGAAAAAGAAGGGAGGATTGGGTGTGAGTAATCTCTCTACAATGAATAAAGCCCTCTTATGCAAGTGGAGTTGACAGTATGCCAATGAAAGAGAGGTCCTTTGGAAGCAACTCATTAGTCATAAGTACGGAGAAGATGATGGGGGGTGGTGTTCCTACAAGGTGAGTGAGAGGTATGGTGTGAGGTTGTGGATAGCTATAAGAAAGAAGTGGGATATTTTGAGTAATAGATTGGCCGCCCAAGTGGATAATGGTCAAAGAGTGAGATTTTGGGGGAACTGAGTGGTGTAGAGATTAGCCACTTTGTAATTTTTTCTCTTCCTTATTTGCCCTCTTTTTGTCTAAGGAAGCTTGGGTGGCGGAAATTTGAAACCCCGAGGATGAAGGGGGTAGTTGGACCCCTCGATTCTCTAGGGCCTTTAATGATTGGGAGTTAGATTTTGTGGAGCGTTTTTCACTAAAGATTCAAACAACTAGGGTACACAGGGATGTGGGTGACAGGGTGATTTGGACAATATCAAGGTGTGGGAACTTCTCAATCAAATCTTTTTATTCTATTTTGCAGCCCGAAGACCCTATTTTGTTCCCTAGTAGCAGCATCTGGAGAGTTTGTGCACCACCTAAGGTGTTCTTCGCTTGGGAGGCAACTTGGGGGAAAGGCTTAACTCTGGACCAGATCCAAAGGAGGGGGTTCCATTTGGCAAATAGATGTTTCCTTGACACTTTGAGGTAGAAACAATCGATCACATTCTTCTTCACTATGCAAAGTCGTGGGTTCTTTGGCATATGCTCTTTTCCCTCTTAGGGGTGTCTTAGGTTCTCTCCTGCTCGGTTAAGGAAACTCTCATTGGGTGGCATGGGTCCTTCATAGGTAAAGCTCGTAAAAAGGTTTGGCAAGTTGCTCCTTTATGTATATTTTGGACAATATCGAAGGAAAGAAACTTGTTAGTGTTTGACAATGAGGAGTTACCAATCCAAATATTGAAAAATTCTTTTGTATGTAATTCGTGGTCTTGGTCTAAGGTGTTTGTAGATATGAACCTTACTTCTCTTGTTAACTTTATTGATTGGTTAGGCTCAAAGTAAGGGCAGGTGATATTTTTTGTTTCTTTCCCATTCCCTCTAGGGTGAGCCTTTAGGCTTTTGCTATATATTTCCTGTATACTTACGGGAACTATTTTTGGCATCTCCTCTTTCTAAATATACTATTTCTCTTTACCTATTTAAAAAAAAAAAATCTCTATGGCTCACCCTGTTTGCAAATAAAATTAAGAAAAAGTGCTCTATTTTTATTTCCATCCCTCCACTTCTCTTGCATTTTTCAGGGAAAAAAATAACGAAACAAACAAATGAATGAACAAACAAATAAAGTGGGAAGTGAGAAAAAAGAAATAAAAGAAATTCAAGTCAAAGGACTACTGTTTCTTAAAATGTTTTCTCATAGGTCACATTTGCCACTTCTCTAATGGTAAACTCACTTTCTTTGCCTAACTCTAATTCAGATTTAAATACTGCCTAGAGCTGCGGCTTCAGATATAAGAAAACTTGTCCATCTTAGATAAGTTCTAGAAAAGCTCAAAACTCCTTAGTAATATAGCTTGCAGTATAAGTTTTGCCCAGACCTTTGAATTCCGAGGCTTTTTCTGGAGTCAAGTAGTCCCAAGTCTTTTCCAAAGCTTTTCTGATCTTCAAATTTGTTTCACCATCCAGATTTGCAGTCTGTGATTAAAAGAAAACAGCAGGGAAAAAAACAAACCAAAAAATGAATAAAATGAATTACCATAAAAAAAAAATCCCACCCTATCAGATTAACTGTGTTAAGCTCCGAAAAATAAAGAATTACTCAAATAGGGTATAAAAGAAGGGAAAAAAACCTCAATGTAGCAAACACCATCTGGGTTTGTACCAGCAAGGAACAGAATATCTGCAGGAAAGAAACCATCCTGCTTAACCTGCAATCAGAGAAACGCACAATTCTGTATAAAACTTCTAGAAATTTCTTATATTAAAAAACGGCTCCTTTGTTGCAAAGAAAAGAAAAAAAGCGTGGAATGCAGCCCCTTTATGTTTATTTTGGACCTTATGGAAGGAGAAAAATAGAAGCGTCTTTGAAGATACTGAATTAGCGGATCAAACTATTTTATGGTCTTTTTTGTACATATTTTCAGATTGGGTTAGGGTGCATGTAGATTGTACATCATGGTCTATTTTCGATTTCATTGATTGGTTGAGATGTAAGGGGGTGATTTTTTTGCTCTTCCTTTTCTTTTTGGCCTTGTTGCCTTGTATACATCCTGTATGCTTTCAGGCGTACACCAGGCTTTCTTAATACAATTGCTTTTACTTATAAAAAAAAAAAAAAAATCTATCCTAATCAATTAAAAAGAGACATAAATTCAGCAACATCTGGTTAAACACATGGGATAAGAAATGCAATCGTATTCAAACTTTTGGGTCACCATTATGTTGGTTAAGAGGACAAGATAATTTATCCATAGCGACATCTGTATCCCTTGATTGGAAATAGAGATCTATGAGGAGAGTGAGACTTTCATACCATGTAAATAAAATCCCAGAGGTTTATGATACAACCACCTTGACATAATTAAGGTCTAGGGTTTTAAACTTATTCATTTTACAAACAGTTACTCTATTCTTCAAACTACACCATCTTATCTCTTCAAACAACACCGCTGTATAGCTTCTATGTCAATCTCAAGAAGATCCTACTAGCTATCCAATCACTATTCACGTGTGAATCTCCCTATCACCATCTTATTTTAAAATCAAACTGGGAACTTTTGATTATTTTTAATCAAGCCCAGTCATTTCCTTTGATGAATTCCATGTTCATTTGATGTTTTTCTCTTCAAAATTATAGTGTAGATTCACGCATAATCAGCAAATGACATGATTTCAGTCAACCACCAAAAAATGATGATCAAAATAGACCTTATTCTGACCAAATAGAGAACACCAGAATGGGATATCATACAGTTCAAATATCCAGACTAATATGATATCCTGGGATATCCATATCCTGTGGACTGTACTCTGCCAAACTAAACATGACCTAGGATCATAAATCTTCTTCTCAAAGGAGAATAGCTATATCATTTTCAAGTTAGATACAAAAAGTACACTCATAAATTTGTTTACAAAAAAATGCTAAGTTTCCCTCCACAGGCCCCCACAAATTCTGTAATAGAAGAAAAAACAGTACAAACTTGGGCAGGTTAACATTAAGACGATTTCCTGTACATCTGTGATTTCCAAGTGTATGCAACAGAATTCAACTCAACTGAATAATGCCTTGAATCCCAACCATTTAGTCCTCCTAGTTGAACTCTTCATCACCATTCAGCTCTATCTTTTTGATAGGTAAAGAAGGTTATGTATAAATTAGAAAGAGAAGAAACTACACCAAAGTACATAGGACCTATACAAGAGGCACCTGAAGCAAAGCCAAGAAAGCAGAACCATAAAAAATACCCTAACCCCCAAGAAGAACCCACCCACCCTACAAAAACAAACAAGGACATTGACCCTTCACTTAAGTACACGCTAACCCAAGATGAAAGATTACAAAGGAACAAAACTTTTATTACTTGGCAAAACATTTTTTTTTTTTTTTTTTTTTTGGATAGATAAAACGATATATATTAAACAAAAAGAAGAAGCACCAAAAATAGTGCCCTCAAAGTATACAAGGAGTATACAAAAGCAGCCCAAAGACTCAAACCGAAGGCGAAGGGATAGAAACAAAACACATCACCTACCCTTACTTAGAGCCTAACCAATCAAAGAAACTTACAAGAGAAGAAGGGCTCAAAACTATAGACACCCTAACCCAAGACCAAAGATTACATATAAAAGAAAATTTCAGTCATTGAAGCGAAAGCTCCTCATTCCCAAAAGTTAACAAATTCCTTTCCTTCTAGACTAACCAAAATATACATAAGGGAGTCATTTGCTAAACCTTTTTACAAGCTTTCCCCACAAACTCTCCATGTCACCCAAGAAGAGTTTCCTTCACTGAACACAAGAGAATCCAAGTCACATCAAAGAGGGAGAAAAGAAGATTCCACAGAACCCGCGTCTTTACACAATGAATTAAAAAGTGATCCACCGTCTCTATTTTAGAGAGACATAGGAAACACTTGTTTGCCAATGAGTACCCCATCCTTTGAAGTTGATCCAAAGTTAAGACTTTACCCCAAGAAGCCTCCCAAGCAAAGAAAGCCACCTCAGGAGGCACACTCGCCCTCCAAATACTACCACTAGGGAACAAAGGAGAATCTCTGGGCTCCAAAATAGAATAAAGAGACTTGACTGAGAAAGCACCACACTTTGATGTTGTCCAAATCACTCTATCTTCCTCCTCCCTTTGCACCCTAAAGGCTTAGATCTTATGCAAAAAAATGTTCCACCAACTCAATCTCCCAATCATTAAATGCCCTTGAGAAAAGAGGTGTCCATTCATCCCCATCACCATCGAGGTTCCAAACATCCAACACCCAAGCATCCTTAGACAAAGAGATGGGAAACTTTTATCACTTGGTCATTCTATTCTTCATCATGAAAAGCTCTTCCTGTAAGCAATCCACATCCACTCTTTGCAATCTAATTAGGGACTTAATTACTTTTCTTTTCTCTTTGTCATTGGCCCCTCTATCATTCCAAGAAAGCATTCTCAGCTTCATTGATTAACTGAAACCAACTCCCAACCCTTCTTTCCATACTTCCTACCCCTTCCAGCTTCATGATAATTGACCGAGCTTTCCAACTTCCTTAACTCTCTTCCAAACTTTGACAACAAAATTTCCTTTTCCTAAAAGCGTTAGACTGACTCTTCATCTCTTTCCTAACCTTCAATCTCCTTAAGAGATTCAAAATCTCTGCCTCATAACACCCAGTCAGCATGCCCAAAAACTTGCTAAAATTCACCAAATAACTATTAGCCCAATCATCTGGGAGAGAAGCATCCTCATCGCTCTTCCCACTGTCCTCTATCTCCCCCAAAAATATTTTTTGCATATTGTCACCAACTAACCCAAACGAACCTTCCAATGCAACCTTGCCACCATCCACCCAAATCATTTTAATGGGGTCAACTTCCAAACAAGACCCACCCCCCCACTCCACAACCCTCTTCTCAAACCCTAGGTCCCGTGGACCTCCTCCCATTCTCTGAAACCAGCGAGAGGGGTGAAAAACCAGGAAATCTTGCGGCTTCCTCCAATAACACGTCGTCAGAGAGCGAAAGGCCTCCCTGCATCTGCAAGCCAGACCTTGGGGACACCCTGCCCTGCAACAAGGCAAGCAACTCAAAGTCAACGTGTACCCCACAAATCCTCTCCTCCGTGCGCTCACCACCAATCCTACGACACCCCTTCACCGCAATACCCACTTTGCTTGTTGCAAGGGAAAAGGAAGCAGCAGGAGCACCCAACAGCGCCTTTAAAAGACGTGAGGCCTGCCTTAAGCACCCCTCCAGCCCAATACAAGGGACTCTAAAAGACTACACCTCACAAATCCTGGACTGGGCAGGATAAGAGGGCCTAACAAAGCCCCCATTAGAATCACTTTCAGCCCACTTCCCGACTAAGGGCATGTTCTCCTCCGTTCGGGCTAAACCATCAACTACTCGCCCAACCCACTTCCCAAACCATGCTTTGCAAACCCAGTTGCATCACCTTTCCTGTACAGACCTGCAGACCCCTCCAACACACCATCACAGCACACCTCCCCCTACCTCACAACATTCTTCCCCTTCCAAGCTTGAGAAGCCTCCTTCCAACCATAAGAAGCCACCTCACCCACAACTTTTTGACTTTTCAGAGAGCCTAGTTCAAACACCTTTAGGGCAAGTGAACTCCCATCACCCTTGTCCCTTACCTCTCGCCAGTTTCCTTTTAGGACCACCTGCAACATCTACAAGGGGACTTTCCCACCATAGCTACACTGCAAAGCAAACCCACCCCACCACCACCTGCAGAGACCCAGGAAGCTTTCTCCCATCAGATTTAACAAGAACTCTGGCACATTGTTTGTTGGGACTCTGGGTAGTATCTTCATCCACCACCACAAAACCACAAGTGCAACGGAATACCTAATAGCCTCACCCAAACTTCTTTGGCATGAAAACCACTTCAAGCACCCCACTTGAGGGTCCCACCTATTTAAAGACAAACACTTGTTTTCAAACAATCTCAACCCTTTGTTAAGCACTGAATCTGCCTCCAAAGAAGCTTCAAAGCCAAATAAAATAAAAGAGCCCCCAAGCAAAAATAAAGACACTTCTCCTCTTAACTGCCAGTTCTGAACAACCCACTTCTTTAAAGCACCCAGGCCAGGCACTAGAGCTCCAAGATCCCCCCACCTACCCACCAAATTAGACTTTAAAGATTGGACCCTTGAGAGAACCTCCCTTTCTTCAAGTTGAATTCAGATTGCCTACCCCACTTCACCCGAAACCTTCCAAGCTTTGTCTGCATAAGTGTCAGCCACAGGGATAACCATCTTGCTCCCCTGCTCCAGCTGCTCCTTCCAAAGAACAACTCCCCTTGACCCTTGAGAGGGAGGAACCACCCTAAGGCTATGGAGCTTCAAAACCAACATACACCAGCCTCTTGGATCCCTGCCTTCTGGAAAGACTAGAATGAATTTCTTTGACTCTGCAGAGATCACTGAATGCTAGAGAAACCTGCCAGCACTATTCCTGCGACACTGCAACCTAAAACTTCTCCCCCCTTCCTCCCACTCCGAAAGAGCAAAAAAACATTTTTCCTCCCAGCAACATAACTCCACTCTTTCCAACACGTGAGACAAGCCAAAGTCCCCAAATCTGATCTAACTAGAGAAACCCCTACCTCTCTCCACAATTTTCCCTTGCAAACTGCCATTTACCTCCTCAATGGAAATTTTATAGGACTTCAACTCCACACTGAACCACCTCCTCCCTCCCCTCACCATTCAAACTTACCTCTTCCCTCTTTCAACTGCTTTCTAACCTTAGAACATGGTAAAACCTTTCGGCACCACTACCATCAAGAGCCTCCATAACCAAAACAAAAAGGTAAAGATGACCCATTGGCACTCCAGACTAGAACACACCTCAGCCCCCCACCCCCACATGCATGTGTGTATATCACCATTCAGCTCTATGTAACACCAAACTCTACAATAATTTGTATTCTAGGTACATGCACATCAAATCGTCACTATTATCCACAAGATTCTCATATTATCAACATGATTTGTCCTAGGGACCCAAAAAGCTCTATAAATTGTCAAAATAAACTATAAAATAAAAATAAAAGTTTCACATATATCAGGAGCTCATTATATTATAACCACAAAAATTGAACACCAGATAAACAAGACAATAAAAATGCTTCATTTCCCCCATGAAGTTGGCACATTCTACATAAGCCTTGCTAGGAGACATGTAATACCTAGGTTTTTAGTGACACGTCAAATTTAGGGGAATTTTTGAAATTTGAATATTAAGTATATTGTGAGAATCATTTAATTATTATTGGGTAAATAAAATTCAGGATGTAGAAGTTAACTGCTAGCTTGGATAGGAGTAACCCTTAGGGTCAAATCTTTGACCTAGAGTCAAAGGGTCAAGTTCTGGGTCACCCAGAAATTGCGTCATGACAAGACAGCTATCCTTCCACACCCTCACCAATGAAAAAACAAATCCTGAGCACAACCCCAATACTGGATGACCAAGACTTATGGCAGCATTCCACTGTCATCCCCAAATCCAAAAATCCAGGGCAACTAGGGTTGCCTAGCCCATCAAATGAGACCAAAAATTCTGCAAAAGAAGCAAGTTCCTAATGCTAAGTGAACTATATCTTCAAGGTCACTATACAAAACATCCAACCACAAAAATCCAAAAAATACCATGTGTCAAAAAATTACACACAGAAAATGATGCAAACCCATTCTAATGAAATAAACAGACAAAAAAAATAAGAAAAAAAATTCACACTTTTATACACATGCCTTATAGAACAAATATGAATAGCAAGTATAATGGGCAATAAAGATGATTAAGAATGAAACACTAGTATAGTATTATATTGGTCATGCAAGAATGACCAATATACACACAAAAGACATTTATACACACACAACTTTACCTATCCAGGAGATGACACTATACAAAAAGAAATAATAGTTAATATGGGATGTGTGCAAAAAATAACACCACAATGGTAATAGTGATACAAGCATAAATATATCATGCCACAAAACTATTTTGTCAGAAAGTAAGGCTAATAGCAAAAAATAAAAAATAAAAAGCTGCCCTCATGGCTTAACTCAAGAGGCAAGGGTTTAGGTAGAAACATGAGAGGTTCTAGATTCAAGTCCCAGGAGGAACCAAAGAAATGGTCATCCATCAGAGGAGAAAAGAAAATGGAAGAAAACTAATGGACAAGGATTGAACATATGCAGCAACTGTAATTGCCTCTGCAACAGAGAATGAGACTGCCAGCATCACTAGTGCTATTTAAGAGCACAAAGAAATGAGGAGGCTGAAAAATGTACTTACTTTAACAATATCTCCAACCTGCAACTTCTTCCAGGGAATACGTTCCCACTTTTGATCTTGCAACACATCTATAAGAGCATTGTTTATTGCCTTATCATTTTGTAGCCGCTTCTGTTGAACAAAAATGGCATAGACAACACAAATTTCAGGAGTTAGAAAAATTGTTTCATATATTAAGACTAACGCAAAATGGCATCTACTACATAGAAATCCTGGCGCTAGTTAACCTAGAATAACACCAGATATTATTGCAGACATCCCATGCAAAGGGAAAAAATTATCATGAACTCACCCAGTCCTCAAATGCCTCCTTAACAAGAGAAACAAAAAGCACCAGACTCAATGGTACCACATTTGTTATTGGATGCACAGGACTGCAAGATAAAAAAAATCGTAAGTCTATGAGTAAATTGAGTGTTTTCAAAGGCTATTGAGGCTTACAACTTGAGGCTATAGCCTTAGTAAAGGTTAATCTAGACTTAAGCCTCAAAATTTTTGAAGGCTTTTAATAGGTTTAGGGCCTTTTATAAGAGGTTTAAACCTCAATATTCAATGGATTTAATGAATTATGCTTTTATGGTGTTCTAGTATAAATAAGTTTTGTTTTATGTTCTAAGACTAAGGTTAAACCTTTTACAAAGGGTTTGTTTGGCCATGTAGCAGCTAAGCTCATATATAATCACTATCCTATTATTGATAAGTGTCGGAAAAAGATCAATACAACTGATGGATTAAGAAGAACAGTTAAACATTGACATGATGAGGAGAATAATAAAATAATTGGATATAATTATGATTCTTTGGAAGATCTTGCTAGTCATAGTGATGATGGTGTTAAAGATTATTTGATGAAGTTGTGAGAAGAGTTGGATTTTATAAGAGAGAAAGAGGAACTAAATTAGAGACTATAGACAAACAAATGATTAGTTTGATTATTATTTTTTTTTTTTTTTATTAGTTTGATTATTATGAATTGTACGATTTCTTTATTATTCAATTTTCATGTGATTTTATTAGTATTTTTTCGATTGTTTGGGATTTTTTCTCTTCTTTTTCATTATTATTTATTTAATTATTGTTTAAGTTGAGGCTTAGCATTGGTCCACCTCAAGGCTTTCACCTTGCCTCATTTGGGCAAAATGTTTTAAGACCACATTTAGCTTTTTAAAACATTGAGTGCACGTCCAAAAGTTCATGTTTCTTTTTCAACAACCACTCACACTATGCCTACCCACATTAGCCAGTCAATCTAATGTATGAAAATGACAGGCTAGGATTCACTACTTTTAGTATAGGAGTTCTAGAAAGTAAGTGACAGTA
The DNA here is from genome assembly GCA_030254885.1 of Vitis rotundifolia. Taxonomy (NCBI): domain Eukaryota; kingdom Viridiplantae; phylum Streptophyta; class Magnoliopsida; order Vitales; family Vitaceae; genus Vitis; species Vitis rotundifolia. The sequence continues at coordinate 12,826,012 of CM058157.1, forward strand.
GTTTTCAGCAACTAAAGGAATTTGTGCCCTTTGTATGGCCTTCTCATGTTGAATTCTGATAATTGGTCATTAGGAAACCAGTTCAGATGGGCAAAAGGAAGCCTAATCAGGGATCACATGATATGCTATAGAAGTTGAGATACTAGAAAGGTATTCAGTTGAGCCTAACAACCATGGATCTTGAGAAGAGATTGAAGAAATCTCTTGACTAGGAAAAGATTAAATCATTTGTTTTTGAAGTAAAGATGAAGAAGCTCTAAAGCATGATGATTTTCCATGGCTTGTCCAAGTGGATAAATTATTCTTAAGGATATCTAAAGAGCTTAAATGAATTTTATGCATTAGGCATTGTTAAAAGTGAATATTATTTATCAGGTATATCAGAAAAATAAATAATGCAATCTTGCTCTCATAATCATACTTGAAGCCTATGATACCCAAATCCTTCAATTTCACCAACATACTCGTGTCAACATGACATGATATGGGCATGGGCACGGGATCCTTGTTGGACACTCCTATTTTACCTTAGGCATGGTTGCTTTTTTTTTCATAAATATTGTTTTATTCTTTCAAATTTTTTAGTGATAATTTCATTAAAGGAAAAAAGTGCTAGCTAAAAAAAAAAAATTTGTAAAAACATTTAAGGATAAGAGGAAAAAAATGGATTAGACAAAAAATATGGGAAGGAAATCTTCATTTCCAATTTATTTTTAATTGATGTTTCTTTTATAATGTTGTATCCCAATAGCCGCCTGTTTTTTGGATCCTTTTAGCAAAATCCATGTATCCTAAAATTTAAGTTATGAAGGTTCAGACACTTGACAAATACCCGCATTCAACGCTCATACCCAAACCCATGCAACATAGCCTAAAGCCACCTTTTGAAGAAAGAGCTCTCCCATGCCCATCCCTTTTTAAAGGCCCACCTCAACTCGGTCCACTAAGTGCGACCTTTACCAACTCCTCTTTGGCCCATTTACTCAACCTGTGGCCCACTCCCTCATTCCCACATGTTGCCCACACCGTTTTACTTTGGACTTTTGTGACACACTTATGGCCCACCCTGACACACCCATCAACATTGCAAACCTACTACCTCCCTCAACTCCCACCTCTAACCTACCTATAAGGACTTTTGCAAGAACAACAGAGCAAGCCATTAGCTTCCTACTTGAACTATCTTCAACTAGCGACATGTCCTCCACCCCAACCTTTAATGACAAAGAAAAGCCCTCCACGCTTCTTCAAGCACATGGCTCCCCCACCTCTTTACCCCTAACCTCTAGCTCATTGCAACCCTTTCTTGCAACAAGACAACCATGGGGGAACTTCCCACCACAAATGGCAAAAAAAACCTGCCTGGCTAACCACCAGCTGCAAAGATCCCGGCGTTCTTCTCCCAGCAGATTTCACAAAAATTCTTGCCCATTGCAAATTGCTATTGTGAACCATATCTTCATCTACGGCCACAAAACCTCTACAATGGTCACCCAACTTTCTAAACACCTCCTAGCACCACAAATGCAATTGCAACCCCAAAATTCTCACCTAGACTTCTTTCACATGCACCCGTTATAGAAGCACCCAACTTCAAGAGCCCAACTATCCCAAAAAATTAATTTGTTCTGGAACCTCCATCGTCCACTACTCAAAACAAGCATTGCATCAGAGCTTTCTTGAAAATCAAAGAGAATGACCACCCTCCCACCCCTCCTCTGCCCTCAAGGAAGACCAGTGTGAACCTCTTGGCCCCCACAGATTTAACTGAAATTGAATAAAATTCCCAACTCTGTTTGAACAGAAATTAATCTTGAAAAACCTCCCTCCTTTCTCCCAAACCTTGCAAAACTCCTTCCTGTCTACTGTATTGCAACAAGCTTCCACCTCCTCTAGCAAACAGAACGAGCTCACCTTTTCCAAATCCTCCATTGACCTCCTCAATAATGATTTCAAAGGACTGACTCCACTGTGAAACCATACATTTCTCCATGGAGGGCTTAAGCATTTTTATCTTTTTAATAAGATTTTATTCATTTGTAATCCTTTTATAGACTATGCTTACTCAATATGTTCTGTTAACATGTTACTGACATAATACTACTAAAGAATCTTTAAATAATTTCATAATAGCGTTGCATGCATGAATAAATTATGAAATAACCCATTTTTTAGACCTTAATTTTTTTCATTATCAAATTGCATTAACACTAAACATTTGGCTGATGTTAATAAGTTTTTCACTAGTGTAATTCAGCACTTAAAGCATGCACTACTTAATTTAGCACTAATTAAGCAAAGACCAAAACCAATTTTTTAGACTTCTACTATATGTCTTCATTCAATATTTTGGTCTTTGTTTGAAATCACCAACAAAAATTTATAAAGATTCTTATTTATTTTCCTTTTCGCAAGTGGAGATCCATTCAATCAAGTGGTCCACAATTTGGACTCAATAGAAGAAAGAAGGCTTAGGGATTAGAAACCCATTTATCCTTAAAAATGCTTTGGAAATTCACAAGAGAAAGAGATAGATTTGGCGGAGAGCAATTTTGGAAAAGTTCAAGGTTTTGGAGTAGGATTGGTGCTTAAAGGAGGGTAAGGGTTCAACAGTTTACAGGCTTTGATTTCTCACAACGACGTGATGGGATGATTTCAAACTTGATTAGTAATTTCATCAAGAATGGGCAACCACCTAAGTTTTGTGCTGATGGCTGATGACGAGCAGATCTTAAGGATGAACTTCCAACTCTTTTGTCTTAGCATCTGATTGAGGATTCTTCCACTAGTTGTTGGCACTCTAAGGGTGCTCAAGGTCACTGGAATACTAGATTTACTTTAAAGTATTAAGAGTTAAGATGGGTGATGGCTTTTGAGACGTGCATTTATAGAGGTGTAGGTTGCTCTTAAGGCCTTTATGACAATAAGGATAGGATGCTTAAGGCCTAGCTTAAGATGCAATGGATTAAAATGAGAATAGAAAACAAAAAGAAAACATAAACATGCAACTAACTACAAGATGAATGCTTTACTTTGGATTTCATAAAGGAAGAATAATTCTTTGTTTTCATTGATTCTAAATGCGTCCTTGTATGCTTCCTGTCTATTATGATTTGGTCCTGTCTTCTTGTTTTCTAATAAATAATTTTTATTATTAGAATTAGTCAAAGCAAATCAAATTCAAGATACAAGTTCAAATAGTGGAGGTTTTGGATGAGGACAATAGCGACTTTCTTCAACTTAGCCTTGGAAGTTGAAAAAGAATCATTTATTAGTTGGAATCCAAGCAAAAATACCTATTGAAGGTGGTTTCCAAGAGATATGTAACATGGTTCCTTGGAGGCATTCTAGCATCATTAAAGAAACTCTTCCACTTTTAGATCAGATGAAAAGTTAACTACTTTGAGGATCCTTCATTAGCCAACACTGAAGCAGACTTTTCAACTAAGAGGACAAATACTCAGTTCTTCATTTATTACTGTACGGCAGATCAAACATTTTGGTACCATTCATTCTATAATCTTTTGAACTTTTTCTTCTTTGCTCTCTGGTAAGAGTCCCATCCAGTCCTTTTCTTAGTAAGTTTTTTTCCCCAATCACAAAAGAGAGTAATATTAAAAAGTTTTAAAAAGCAGCAATAATGATAATGGTGATAATCAGTCCTAGGTTTTCCAAAATATCATATGTAGGAGTCATGCGTAACCCATCTGATGCAGACAGAGATAGACTTTGTCAAAACCACACAAGAAGCATCCCAAAAAGACTGGCCAGTCAATAGCACACAGTGTTTCTTTCTTTCCTTCCTTTTTCTTCCATTTTCTTGTTTCCTTTTTTTTCTTTTTTCTTTTTTAGTGATAGGAAATAAAATCTGTTGTATTGCATATGTTACAACATAAGGACACTCCTTCCATGAGTAATGCTCTCCATGGAGTAATGCTTAAAAAGCTATCCTTTAATCACTAGTTTGACTTAGCATACCTGATTGGTGTTGTTGACAAAATCGATATCATGAGAAAGTAGAGGTTAGCTACCCGCCTGAACTGTCAGTGCAAACACAGAAATTTTTCAAGAGCATGTAGATAAAGAAAATAAGCAAAGATAAACTATATTTAGGGTGACAATTGGTTGGTTGAGATCAGTGTTATCAAAGGCGATCGCCTGAACCGCCTAGGCTATCAGGCCAGGCAAGGTAGATAAAAGTCGCTTTTTGAAGACCTAGGCAAGGCGACTTCAAAGAGGCAACGCCTAGGCAATCGCCTTAGGATAAGGCACAAGGCATAGAGGCAGTCGCCTTTGACCATGAATTAAGATTAAACATACTTAGATTATAATTTCATTCAATATAACATTGGATTAAACAAAGTATAAGATAAAATATTATATTATCAATCATAGAGCTAATAAGATGGAGGGTTATCAATCTAGTCTTGATGGAAGTAATGACAATTTTAATTTCAATAATAACTATGATAATGATGCCTAAAGCTTCTCTAGAATGTTCAATCTCTTATTTTGTTTTTTATTTTACTTTTTAGATGTTTGAAAAATTAGAATATACATTTAGATAGGATGAATATCTTTAAACAATATGATGTTTTTTATAATATAGAGTATAATATTTAACACTTTCAATAATTATTACTATTTTGTTAATTTTATAAGACATCGTGAGTAATGAAAAATTAATAGTGTTGATTGTTGAAAACAACACTTATATTTGTTGAATATCAAATAGGTAAATATATGTATATTTTTTATCGCCTTATTTTTCTCCTTTCGCCTTAGGCTAAAAGGAGTCTTATCGCCTTGATACCGCCTTTTGCTTTTGACAATACTGGTTGAGATTCCAGTTTTCCAAAGATATGAGATGATAGATATAAACTTTAAACAATGCCAAACTGCTTAATTAATTGCATTGGAGGCCTTAACCATGGCCCAACACACAAATTATAGACTAACCAACCTGCCTACTTACTATTTCAATATATGCACACAAATATATAGATTTGTTACACAACTACACTAGAAAATGGCATTTAAAGGTCAATGAAGGTCTAGGTTTCATGTTTCATGATTTTTTTAAGCATATTAAAAAGCTGATTGTGCCACTATAATTTCTACTAGTCACAATGGATACTTAATGGGTTTAACTACTTATACTGAACCTTTTAAAGGGAAGTCATTATTTTAGTTATTACTTAATGTGCCTTGTAATCCACAAAGTACAATTTTAAAACATAAATCCAATCCAACAATAAGATGGGTGTTGACATCAGGATTGGGCTTGGGTTTGGCTTCAAGTTGGATTTGCAGGCTAGGCCAGAAATTGCCACCCCTGCTTGAACCATAAAATAGTGAATGCATGTAAAAAAGCAAGAAACTAATTTTACATATCTTATACACAAGAGGCTTAAAACTAATTTACCTGTTCAAACAGACCTTTGGGTAGAAAAGTAAAAACATTGTACTTGGTAGTTGATATAGAATTGCCCTGCAACAATTGTTCCCATACTAATTAGAATCAATCAATCCTTTTTATAAGAAATTACAGCAGTACTGAATTTTGCACCCCTAAAATCAGATAGTTACAGAAATCCTTTTTTAAATAGGCAGACAGAAAGTCTTATATAAGCTGCCCACCTATTAAAAAAAAAAAAAAAGTCTTCTATAAGCTGCCCAACAAAATGGGGCACACCCTATGTACATAGGGGATATACAAGAGGCATCAAAGAAAGAAGAAAACACACACCCTCCAGAAACAGCAAGACTATGACCTTTTATCCTATTAAAACAAGATATTCCAATAGGATACAAACAGTAGATAACATAATATAAACACGAAAGTAAATATGTGACAAGTTGTGAAAAGAATATATAAAACTTCCTAGTTCAAGCAATTATAGACTTTCCTACTAGTCTCAAATTTTTGTTTGGGTATACTTATCAAAAGGAAAAAAATTTGTTTGGGTGTAATACCAAAAAAATCATTCTGATTAGATATACCAGATTTACTAGAGACAGTGGCACTTGTGATGCTTCTGTTCTGCGCCTTAAATTACCCCAGAAATGACAAACAATTCAGCAAAATAATTGAATATTTTATTAACCATTTTGTCTTTATTCCCTCTTCAACAAAGGAATTTTGATAAGAGGAGTTTATTCAATAAATACATACATGCATTTTCCATGCATGATTAATATAATCAATCTAAAAATTTCACATTTATATAGCTAGAAATCAAAGCCTAAATTCCCTCTACTCAACTACCTATTAAAAATAATTACCCCATAACACATTTCACTAGTAATCCCATCTTTTTGAACTTCCCATACAATTTTTAAAATTTTCTAAAATTTCTTCAATATCCTTTTTTAATATTTAAATTTAAAAAAGTATACATACATACTGTATGTGCTATGAACTTTAGTAAAAGATTAAGCAGGGCTAAAATGAGAACTTAGTTTAGATACGTACATACATGCATACATGCATAGATATAATATATATTTGATAACGAAGGAACCTTTCATGACCAAGCCCTTAGGACTCTCCATGGGAACCCAAACCTCAAGGTGCTGACTGCCCCACAACAACCAACACCGGGTAAATTGAAGGTATTATCAATGGCAAGATTCGAATCAAGGACCATGTGCCACATACCAGGACCACACTTCCCAGCATTCGCCAGAGTTTAGATACATATATATCTTTTGCATGCATGATTAATAAAATCAATCTAAAATTTTCACACGCATACTATCTAGAAAGAGAATGCTAAGAGTCTCTCTCCTCTAGGTTCATGGGATAATTAGCTAATTCAAAATAATTACCCAATCACAAGCATTATTAACAATCCCATTTTTTTTTAACTCATGCAATTTTTAAAATTTTCTAAAATTTCTTCAATATCTTTCTTTAATATTTAAATTTTAGCAGCACACATACAGTATGTGCTACAACCTTGAGTAACAGATTAGCCAAGGCCAATATGAGAAGTTAGTATATTAACATAGTTTTCAGATGCATCACTTGTGTGATAAGCATAAATTCCCACATCTATACTATATAGGATAGGAAGAAGTTAGTATATTAACATAGTTTTCAGATGCATCACTTGTGTGATAAGCATAAATCCCACATCTATACTATATACTAATCAAAAAAGTTAAGAAGTGAACATCCTTTAAGCCTAGCTCAAGTAGCAAGGGGTATATAGGAGGTTTTGGGTTTGAGTGACCTCAAGTTAAAACAATTATCACCTATCAAAACAAAAAAAAAAAAAAAGGAACTGAATGTTAATATTCCCCCCCATGGTTGATTGTTCTCTAAAAGATAACTACTCTAAACTCCTACTCAGAATAATCAATCCATAATATATCTCACTAAAACTCCACAACTATAAAAACTTCTCATATCTTTTCAAACTTTATATACAGATTCATGGTGAGAGGACAAGAGTGATAAGGATGATTTTTAGCAGTCTTTTGCCTAAAATGGGTGTTTCTGACTTCAGCAAGAAAACTCCTCCTCGAGAGGAAATTTAAGGGGTTGGACAAGAAGAGAATAATTGCTTGCCATATTGCTCCCCATTTTTAGTTATGTTATATGTGGAAAGAACATAACCAAAGGATTTTCAATGAAGAAGAAATCTCAAATCAAAGGTTGAAGGAGTTCCTCCCTAAATCCCTATTGGGGTGGTCCCACGCTTCATTAGAACTAGAGAGCTCCTCAATGATGGATTTCTTAGATAGCCTTAATTGTGGATAGTTTGGTTTTTTTGTAGGTTATTTTTGTATATCCCTTTTGGTATCTTTGTGTAATTTTTGTATATCCCTTTTGGTATCTTTGTTGTGATGCTTTATGCATACAACCATACACAAAGGGTGTGCCCCCTTTCTTGGGCACTCGTTAATAGATGCTCCATTTATTTGTCAAAAAAATATAAATATAGTTTTCACAATTTCCCAAATTCTCTAAAATATCTGGTTTAATGTTGACATCAAAGCCAAAAATTGGTCATGCCACCAAAAATTGAATATTTTATGAACCATTTTATCCCTTTTCATCTTCAACTAAGAAATACTGACAAGTGATTTCCCTCTCTTTTGCTTTGCCTCTTGGCACCACATGTATATGTCCGATGTACTCTCTCCTGCGCCAGCTCTTTTGGCAGTTTTAATGTATTCTCTAGTTTGCCTATCAAAAGAAAAGATAAAAAATAAAAATAAATAAAAAATAAAAATAAAAACAACCTAAGAAATATCTATAAGAGAAGTTCGTTTAGTATAATTGTTCAGACACATGCATACTCCCTACAACTCCAATTAACATTAGAGTTAGAGTGATGCTACAAGGAACTGAAGAGCTTCTCCAAGAACACAGGAGTGCAAAATTACCCTTAATTTTGCAAATATTCACATATGATGTCATTGTGTCTCTCAGAACCGTTGGAACTGCTAAGTATTTTCTTCAAAATAACTACGCGTAACAATTTGAACATAAAACTCCTTATCTTTTCAAGCTCCTCATACAATTCTAAAATTCTCGAGAATTCATTTTCCATCTTGTTTAGACTCTTTTACATTAGGCATAATATTTTCTGTGCTACAACCTCCAGATTGGGCATCTCCAGGCACACAAATGAGGGGACCAAAATCAAAACCTAAAGATAAAAAAGTAAATAATTAAGTAAAGAAAAACGAGGAGAGATTGCGAGCCATGTGGAACCTTGAATCTGACGGGAAAATTGGCGTCGCGATCATTGCAGTAGATGGTGCGGTGACCAGGGGCCTGGGGCTGGACACGGCCGAGGCGAACGGTCCGAGACGAGGGAGCGCGCGAATCGCTGCCACCAAGCCTCGATCTCGACGACCGAACCCTATCCCATCCGTTCATTGTTCTTGTTCAGCAGCTTCAAAATCGTCGGATCTCACAAGTGACAAGCACCTCCAACTCACCAACTCATCAAGATTGTTCCAAGAACGAGGGAGAATAGTAACCCTAGACACAGAGAATTTAAAGAGAGAGAAAGAGGGAGGCTCAGGCTTTGGAACGGGGTGGCTTTGACTCGCTTTGCCTCTGGTGTGCCAACATAAAGGAGCCAGAGAATTGGAAATAGATATCGAGTCCTGTAACTTCTTTTTCTTTTTAATCCTTTTACTATTCATCCCCTTTGTATTGTATTTCACATTTCCCCAACGTTGCTTTTGTTCCAAGGACAACTTGAAGAAAAATAGGAAGAATAGAACTAAAGAAAATATGTAGAAAGAAAAAAATAAAAATAAATAAATTTAAAATCAATAAATTATTTTTATATATTACTTAAAAAACTTCTTTTATTAATTTTAATTCTTCTATAAAAAGATTCTATAATTTAAAAATATACAGGTCTTCAAATAATTTTAATTATACTTTTTATAATAAAATATACAAATATAAAAAAATATTTTTCTTAATACTTCTTTTCTTCATTAGTACTTGGAACCAAAAATAATTCTCAAATAACAAGAAAATGCAATTAAAAACCATAATAATATTATAGTTTGCATTCACTTTAAGTACGTTTTCAACGGGTATATCACTCGATAACAAATGGTTTGATATCATGTTGTGTTTAACTTTCATTTGTTAAATAAATGTTTTTAAGTAGTAAAATTGCCTTATGAGAAAATTAAGAGGTGTGGCTATGGCGACTTAGGCAATTTAATTTAATTTTTAAGTGAGTTTGGAATATCATTTTTAGTATCAGGATTAGTTTTGAGTTGGTTTTCCGGTGTAACACCAATTTTAACTATGATCAACCAAAGGTTTGGATAACATGAGCCTAGACTAAATTTGATTTGTCTTATTTATTGTTTAAATTTTGATATGGATATATTAAGAAAAACCTTTAGGAAAACATTATAGGTAAGTTCAATTCAAGACAACATGTAGACACTTTAGAGAGGGGAAGTGAATTGGAAGTTAGCCGGTTTTAAAATTTTTCTAACAAGTAGTGATGCAAACAATAAATTATGTAATTAAAAATAAAAATAAGTAAATAAAAAGAAAATGCAAATGATTTTACATTAGTTTGTTACAACCCAACTTACATTTACCATCCTCGAACTTCAATTTAAGTTGATGATTCCACTATTTTTCAAGACTTTTGACCAAATTTTAACCTTCTTTACACTTTGTATTACCAGTTCCAATAGGCCTTCAACAATCATACCTTCAATAGATACTTTATTCTTGAATTATCTCACATGATTCACAACAAGTTTGATTCAAACAATTACAAATAAAATGTAGGATTATTTTGGTACAATAAGAAATATGTAAGTTTCAATTAAAACACTAAAGAAAATTTTTGAAAGACTCTTAAACTTAATGAAGAGTGAAAAATAATAATTCTTTCAATATTAAATGAAGTTTAGAGGCCTTGTATATGAGTTCATATGTATCATTAGACATTTTTTTATGAGTTTGATTGGTTGAGCTATTAGTTGACCATACAACTAGTTATTAAAGAAAAAAAATACAATAAAGTAGCCATTAGGAGGCAATGCACCTTGACTAGTTCAAGAATTAGTCGTGCCTTGATCGGTTGCGCTTTGTACTCAATTGATGATAGCTATCAATTGCATTGGCGCAACAACCTTGATTAGTCCCCTTGCCATTTTATATTTTTGAAAAATCATCAAGGTAAAAATAAGATGAACTAACAAGCCATAAATACTTTTAATGATTCTTACAACTTTTTAAAATGTTTTGAAGGATTAAGTTTTCCTTAAAAAGAATTTTCATCCTTTTCCTTTTTATTTTTATTTTTTTTTATTTTTAAGAATTTGGATGAATTTAGATGCTTTAATGAAATGAAATGCACTATAAACCTAGCACACCAATAAAAATGCATTGAGACTTGGTGGAATCTCATATCACTTTATTTGACCTTCCATAACTCTTGCCTTGCTGAAGTTCTTTAAAAACTACCACCAAGAGGCTTAACTTACTTCACCTAACATCATGTTATCATCAAAATGTGTTAAAGGCGAAACCTTTGGTTGACAATTTCAATTCATATAACTAGATCAACTCAACCGATCTAAGTTTAGTTCTACCTTAACTTTATGGATCCAAGTCTAATTCCAACTTAACTTTAGGTTGAAAAAAAGAAAAAAAAAAAAAAAAAAAAAAAAAAAAAGTAAGATTGCCTTTAGCCTTGGCGTCTCTAATTGGTTGGTGTTGTGTTGGTGGTAGGATGTTTCTTTATTTGGGTTAGCTATAAACCTAGTCCCAACTTTGCAATCCTAGGGCAAATTTATAATTGTGATTTCAAATTGAGTGGATAAGTATTCTAAAAGTATAATTATATTTTCTATCAATTATATGCTTTGCAGTTGAAGAATGGAATTAATTAAAATAAATTTATGTTACAATTTTAAATCTACCTTTTTTAATGTTTTCTATATTTTTGGTTGATAAAACTTTAAACTTATTACTTAATTCTTGTTTTAAATATTAAAATTGTTTGATAAAATTAACTTAAAATTTATTCTAAATCATCAAATTAACATATTTATCTTTATAAATTATAATTAGGATAAAAGATATCGTGAAATAGTAAAAAAAATCATGGAGGTAATTAAAACAAATAGGGGTAAAATGATAAAATGAAGATGTAGACATAAGAATAAGTTAATTATTTTTACTTATTATTTAAAATTATTTTTGACTTTAAGTCGTACCATTAAAAGTTATTTTACCAAACATACTTAATTTACTTAATGACTATAGATGGTATTTGGTTTTTTTTTTTCTTAATTTTAAATAAAACTTAAACTAAATAGTATTTATAGTGTTAAGTATTAGGTTATTTATTTTTGTAATATTTTACTTCTATTAAGCATTAAAGAGTAAAGAAAAACTAAAATATTACTTTTTCTATTTTAGAAAAGCCAAATATTTTGGTTTTTTTCCATGCAACAAAAAATTTATGACAAGTTATAAAAAAAATAGAAAAACAAACAACTTAAAGTTTAAAAGCAAATTGCTTCTAGTAAAAAGCTAAAAAAACAAGTACTTTCCTAATTAAGGTGGTGTTTGTTTTTTGGCGCCAAAAAATAAACACCACCTTATTATTCTAATCAGTTTAACACCCACTTTAATTTCTTTTTTCTTATTTTTTTTCTCTTCTCCTTCCTTTATCCTTCCCGTGGTCCACAAGAAGGACCAAACAATAGTTAAACTTTGATAAGAAGTACAACCATTTTCTAAAAAAAGAAATTAAAATGCCATTTTATGAAAAATAATTTGAAAATTAAGATACTTTAGAATTCCAAGTAAAACTCAGTCTTTCAAATAAATAAGTTTGGTATAAAATAAATTTTTTTCTTTCAAAAGACAAATTAATATAAAAACTTTAAATAAAAAGGAAACTTGTCTTTTCAAAAAATAAGTTCAATATAAAAATTGAATTCGTCTTTTTAAAATACTAATTAAAACATAATAACATATATTACTTGAATAACATAAAGAACAAAATGCTGATGACTTGTGCACTCTCATAGTACGTACTTTTCTTTTCGCAATACATTAAACCCCTATTCTCCTACAAATTTAATCATGGTTTAAACTACTTTTAGGGTTTAACCTTGATCAATCATTTATACCTATGACGGTAACTCCATAATCCAAACCTATATGAATAATGATAAAGTCAAATGAGGTAAGTTAATCTAATATCTTAATTAAGAGAAAATTTTACCCAATTTTCTTCTTAGTTTTCTTTTTTTTATATATATAATAACTATTTATGAATATAAAAAATTTAAATAATTTCCTCTGTGTAAAATAAAAGTCAACCTTTAACTAAATAAATTATTATATTTCAAAATATTAAGGCCTATTTTGGAACTATTTTTGAGAACACTTTTTGTTCTCCAAAACAAAGGAAGTAGGAGCTTGGCGTAAGGGCCCCTCTTGGTGTTTCTTTTCCCGTGCTTCTAGATGGGCTTGCCTTGCCTCAGTGTCAACAAGCCGGGCAACGTCATAAAATGGCAAGTCCTTCAAGATGAAGTGTTCACTAGGAATCAAAGTAAAAGGGGCAGGCCTTGGGAACACTAGAATCACGAGCGACCGAAGGTGTTCCAATAAACTCTTTAAGTTTTTCTCCATAAGCAACATAGTATGCATCTGTTCAACTTGCTCAATTTGGAATGGTTTGTTGAGACGAGTCCATGAGGACTTCTCCACCCACCCAACTAAGTGTCTACATCTTTCTTTGCCTGCACGGAGAAACACATTAGATGTCGTTCCAATAATCCATATAAAAATATCAAACAAAGCTTAAACAGAAGATATACTTGGTAATTCAAGGGATTGCTTGGGCTTGAATAGTTGATCCAATCCTTCTGTTGAACCACTCCACAGGTCGGATACCAGAACATGCCCCTTAGCCCAACCTTAGTTTGAGTCAGGAAGGCCGGTTACAAACTAGAGAAATAGAATGTTAGCCGATAAGTTAAATCTCTCATTGGGGCTCATCTTAATGGTGTAAACAAAAAGGACTTCCAAGAGAGAGAGGTCCAATTGGTATAATGTGTCCAAAACACTGCACCCCTATCAAGATCCAAATCACATTCGGGTGAAGGAAAGCAAGTGGAATCTCAGAAAAATGAAGAAACTTTTTAACGAGAGATGGGATTAGAAGACGGAGACCAGCTGCAAACTGCTCATTCGTGAAGTAAATCATGTTGTGAGGAAGTTCGTCCATCACAAAGCCTCGATGTCTGTCAATTGAATGGAGACAGACTTGAGGATGTAAAAACGAGCCTAAAACTCTTGTTCGAAAAGCTCATCCACAGGGCGATCTGTCCTAGAGCGCCCAGTTCTGGAAGTCATGGCCCCACTGCACTATGACCTGTGGCTTGTGGAAGCAACCCCTCTTCTGTCCATGATAGTAAATGGGACAAGGTTGTGTAGACATCTGCGTAACAGAAGCGCACACTAATCAATAAGGTGAGGACCTTAACCGACTAAGATTATAAACAAATTCTTAACACAGGTGAAAAAACATTTCAACCTAGACAAACTTCTCTAGCCTGACTAGTTATCTTAACCAAAGAAGCTTATTGGGTCAATTGCCCTAGACGAACTGCAGTCCAACGAGGCTTACTGGGCAAGTTATCTGTCCAAGCCTCTCTCAAAGACAAAAAACAACCCTATGTTAAAATATGGACTCACATATTTTAACAATGGTTCATGACTAAGCTATTCGCATTTTCCGTATTTTATTTTATGTACGTTCTAAAGTATGGGCCACCTCATGTGTCAAGCCCGATACCATATGGGCTTGAGACACATATGACCCAACATCTTAAAGGGAATGGTCCCTAAGGCATAAAGGGTATATTAAGGCCAGTATCTGTTCATTTGGTAATATCCTTTTGAATAAACAAGAATAGAAACGCTCTTTCCCGCTTCCCATCGCCAAAGAGAATACCAGTGACGGTGGTTCCCCTCTACAGCCTTAGATGATCTATACATTGTTCAAAATCGAAAAACAAAATGGACTCAGGTTTGTTCGTTCCCTATTTGGAGATTAAGGCATGTTTTGAATGCTTGATATATACATATTCAATTTCCATTGTTGGGTGATAATGGAGAATAACATTAGACAATTGGTATCAGAGCCTTGTTGCGGTTCCATTTTCAAAATAAAAAAATTTTCTAAAAAAAAAAAAATACACAAATAGTAGAAAATCCAAACAAAATAAAGACCAACCTTAGCGCGTAAAAGGAAGGCACCGTGTCTCCCTTGCAACGCCATCTGGGGCAATGCCGTCCAAGCGTTGTTTCATTCTAGGCGTCGTTTTGGCTCTTTTATGGTGGTCGAAAAATGCGTTGTTTGGCGTCGTTTTAGGCATTCAAGAGACGCCCTTTAAGCGTCATTGTAGGCGTTCCAGATGCCATTCAAGTGCCGTTTTTCTGGCGTTTCAGATGTTGGTGAGAGGTGCACAGCGTCGCTGGAACGACGACAGTTCTAGGAGCACTGCTACAAGTCACGGCGTTGTGCCGTTTTGGGGTTGCAAGGGTGCGCTACTATCGTAGGTGTTCCAAATCGATGGCGTCCTCTGTTCAGGCATGGTGAGAAGGGCCATTTTTTGGGCGCTGCAGGCGTCTGTTCTAGATTCTGTTCAGGTGTCATCTCACGCCGGTGAGGAGCGCCGTTTTGGCGTTGTTGCAGGCTCCTGGCGACACCACTCTCGACATCATTGACGAATGGAGAAGATAATGTCGTTTTGGCATCATTCGACGGTCACAAAAGACCGTTTTAGGCGCCACTACTAGCGTCGATTTAGGACCGTTCCGCGCTGTTTTTTAATGCCACTGATGACGCCGATGCCGGTATCCCTTAAAAGATGAAAATGCCCTTAATTTTTTTTTTTTTACAATTTGCTTGCTACTGTGGGTGTGAATTCTTTTGTGTTTTTTTATTGTTTATTTTTTGTTTGGGCTACAATAAATAAATAAAAAGGAATAATAAAAAAATATATATAAACATATATATATTGATAATAAATATACATAGTTAATATATATACATGAGTTTATGCATCTCCATGGATTTGTTATACTAGTTATTTGTAAATGAACCCATTACACCTCCAGGAAATTTTCTAAACAGAAACATGTAATCCTAAGGCCTAATTTACTGAGTTTTATTACTTTTTGGGACGGGGGATTTTCAAGGCCCAATAATTGATGGGCCATTCATTTGTATAAATAAATAAATGAATAACTAAATAAATAAAATTGTAGACCCCCATTTTGGGAGGTTTTTTTTCTACAGGCTAACTTTTGCCAGGTGTCCAGATTTCGGCGAGCCACGTGTCGCCATATGTTTGGCTGTTGGGGAATCAAAGGAGTGGGCTGAGGATGTAATAGGGTGGTGACACGTTGCTGGGAAGATGCAGAAACCGTTCTGGAGGAGCATCTTTGGTGACCTGTAGCTAAGGAGATATTTTTTTTTTGGAGAGGATTTGCTTGAGAGTAGGGGAGAGGAACTTGGGGGAGACCAAGGCTGTGAGGGAGAGATTTTTTTTGGGTATTCTGGGCATGAGGTATGGCAGCTAATTACAGGGAGATTTTTAGAGCTTGGAGAGGGAGGTTTTGAGAGTTTAGCTTGAAAAAAAATTCAGGGAGGGTGAAACAACTAGAGGGGTATTTTTTCTAGGGAGAGTGACCAGTCTAGGATGAGAGAAGATATTTTTCTAGGGTAGCTTAAAGAGAAAAAGTTGAGGGAAGAGGAGTTGGATGCAGAGAAAACCAGCTGGGTTTTCAGAGAAGAGAGCAGAGAAGTAGGGAAGAAGAGGAACCCATGAGTTTTCTTGCTGATTTTTGCTAAAGAGAAGCTCTCCCAGGTGCGAACATTGTGGATTTTCAGTTCATATTTTCTTTTCACATTGTTCTTCATGCATTTTTGTGGTTGTTTAGCTTTCATTCACTGTTGAGATGTGTTTGCTCTGATATGTTCTCATTTTCTTTGATTTCACTTGAGGTTATCACGTATATGGGTTCGTATGAATCATGTCAATGTTCTTTATCATTCCCCTGTTCATAGCCCATGGATTAATGCTTGAAATGAGGCTCAACATGTTTGCTATCTAGTCTCTCCAGTTTCTTTCTTCCTTGAGATTTCCTTTATTTTTATCCCTATTCTTTCTTCTTTCATACATGTTATTTTAAAACTTGTGGGTTCACTATTGGGTTGTGTGAGGCTGGAAGAAAAAAAAAATCTGGAGATGAGGGTTTTTTGGAATTTTTTAGGGCCGAGAGAAAAAAAAAAAAAAAAAAACAGATAATTGGAGACGAGAGAGAATAAGAGAGAAAAAGTGAGAGCCAGCAAGTTGAAAAGGCTATGTGAGCCTTAAGTGATTATCTTAGTGTGAGGGTTCATGCTTGTGGTATGGGTATATATGGTAGAGATGTGCATTGGGAAATGGGCTTGGGGTGTAAGTATGGCATCATTGCAATATGTAAAAAAATGGGTTTGTGGGGTCTTGCTTTTCATTTGTTTATTCTTTAAAGGACTTGCTATACCCATTTGGTCATGCTAAGGCCATTTCTTTTATTATTATTATTATTATTATTATTTCCTTAGTTTTCTCCAACTTTTGATGCCAAAGATTTTGTTTTCAAAATTTTAATTTAAAGATAATTTTCCAAGACTCCAATTTTAATTTAATTTCTCAAAGCTCCAATTTTAATTTAATTTTTCAAAAACTCCCATTTTTAAAAATTTAGTTTCAAAACTTTGACTTCCCAAATTTTTAATTATTTTCAAATTTTATTTTTCCAAATTCTTTCTTTAAATAATTCTTTAAATTTCCAATTTCTAAATTTAATTTTCAATTTCAAAAATTCCAATATTCACGTTCATTTATTCAATTATTATTCTCGTTATTATTATTCTATTTATTTATTTGTCTATTTATTTTTAAAATTCCATCTTTAAAGTTCAATTCTTCAAAATTCCGACTTCCAAATTTAATTTCCAATTTTAAAAATCCTAATATTCACATTCATTTATTTAATTATTATTTTCGTTATTATTATTATTCAATTTATTTGTTTATTTATTTATTTAAAAAACTCCATCTTCAAATAAATTTTCAAAACTCCAATTCTTAAATTTAATTCTCAAGACTCCAATTTTCAAATAATTTTCGAGACTCCAATTTTCAAATAAATTTCAAAAAACTAGTTTTCCCTCGAACAGTTTTAATTCCACTCCAGTTCTCAAATAATCTTCTATTTCTCTTAATTTTACATAAGCAATAATGGATTTTTTTTTATAATTCCGACATAATGGAATTTGTGAGATTAATTCATGCAAGATAAATCGGGCTTTGGTGGGGGCCTAACATCAAAGAAGTTTTATTTAAAATAAAAATAAACTTGAGTGAAGTTGAATTGTGATATTTGATGATTTCTCACTCTGTTGGGTGGTTTGTATGACATATTTCATGATCCTTATTGTGCACTAACCCCATTTCTTGATAGCTCGTTGTGGCTCGTTGCCAAGGTACGCGCCCACTCTCACACTTGTCATTCTTATGTGTGTTTTGATTCCCATATGTGCATGATAGTTCTGGATATCCACTAATTTCCTTATCAATTATCATGATTGTTTCATTTTATTAGTAGATACCCGTTTTTAGAGACTTAAAGGGGTGCTACGGTATTTACCGTACCTTCCCGATAAGTAACCTGACCCCCGAGCCTATATTTGGTTTTTCACAGACCACCTTTTCCAAATAAGGAGTCACACTTAGGGTTTTTCTTTCTTATTTTGTTTACCCTTTAAAAATAAAACAAAAATAAGTGGCGACTCCAAGTCATTTTCTTAAACAATTAATCGTTTTTCAAAATAAAAAGCGAGTTTGCGCCATTTGAGTGGGGAACGCATGGAGCGAAAATACGGGGTCCACAAAAATATTTAAATTAATTGAATTATTTATTGCTGAATTCTTGTTTAATATTTTAAAGTAAATGAATTATGTATATTTGTTGCCAAAGTAACTATATTATATAATTTATTTATTTTATAATATGTAAACATGTTATTATTATATAAAATAATCGGCCCAAAGAAAGATTATTTTAATATAATAATAAATAAAGTAGTCATAAGTATGTGACATATAAAGTTTATCTTGTATGTTGTATGTCAGTCCAAAGACAGGCATATTGCTTCAATTTTATTGTCAATATTTATGAATTAATTTTAAAAGAATACCAATTACAAGTTGATATTTTTGTCCAAAGATTGAATATTAATGTTTGTGCTAGATATCTTGTAATAGGCCCACATGCATATACATATATATGTTAAATTTTTATTTATTCATGTATGTATGATGTTTATGTGACTGATTGTGAGCTTTATTATTATGAATTCAGCATCTTTTATATCTACAAATGTTAATAACATTCCTGTACTTAATGACACAAACTTCAATAAATGGAAGGAGCACGTTATAATTGTGCTCCTGTGCATGGATTTAGATTATGCATTAAGAGAGGATCGCCCTCTAGACCTTACTAGTGCTAGTACTGCTGAGCAAAGGTCTACTATGGAAAAATGGGAGCAATCCAATTACATGAGTCTAATGATGATGAAGCACTCAATTCCAAAAGCTATAAGGGATGCAATACCTGAGGAAACCCTAGCCAAGACATTCTTGGACCAGATAGCAAACCGATTCGTTGCAAACGAAAAGGTTGAGATAAGTACTATTCTTAGTAAGCTTGTCTCCATGCGGTACAAAAAGAAAGAGAATATAAGGGAGTACATAATGGAAATGTCCAATCTTGTGACTAGGCTCAAGGCACTAAAGTTAGAGTTGTCAGAAGACATACTCGTGCACTTGGTCTTGATCTCTCTGCCTACACAATTTAGTCCATTCAAGATCAGTTACAACACACAAAAGGAAAAATGGACTCTAAATGAGCTTATTGTTCAGTGTGTACGGGAGGAAGAGAGATTGAAATAAGAAAAATTGGAAAGTGCTCACTTGGCTTCGACATCTCAAGGATTTGGTACCAACAAGAAAAGAAATAGTGACAATAAAGGAAAACAAACTGCAATTTCTGGGACATCAAAGCTAAAGGTGCAGAATAAACAAGATAAGGAGATCACTTGTTTATTTTGCAAGAAGACTGGTCATATGAAGAAGACAAGTATCAAATACGTTGCTTGGCGTGAAAAGAAAGGTACACTTATCAACTTTGTTTGTTTATAAATTAATTTAGCTAAAGTGCTTACTGACATTTAGTGGAGAGATACGGGTGCAACTACTCACATAAGTGTCACGATGCAGGGTTGCCTAAGGAGCTGAATGTCAACTGATGGTGAAAGATACATCTATGTCGGAAATGGCAACAAGGCTGCAGTGAAGGCTATTGGTCTTTTTAGGTTACAGTTAGACTCTAGATATACTTTGGATTCGGAAGAGACTTTTGTAGTTCCGTCGTTTAGACGGAATTTAATTTCTATTTCATGTCTGGACAATTGTGGATATTATTGTTCATTTAGAAATGGAATGGTTAGTCTTTATCGTAATTCAAATGTTATTGGTACAGGTAGTCTAACAGACAAATTATACAAATTGAACATAAAGGCCACTAATGGAAATGAAACCTTGCATTCAAGTAATTATGACATTAAGTGAAAATTAACAAATGAGAATTCATCAATGTTATGGCATAAACGTTTGGGCCATATTTCAAATCAACGTATTCAAAGACTTGTGTCAGAAAGAATTCTTGATCCACTTGATTTCTAAGACTTTCAAGTCTGTATAGAGTGTATTAAGGGTAAACAAACAAATATGAGGAAAAAAGATGCCAATAGGTGTGGTGACGTCTTGGAATTGATACATATGGACATTTGTGGTCCATTTCCTACTCCTTCTTGGAATGGACAACAATATTTTATCACTTTCATTGACGATTACTCATGTTATGGCTATCTTTATTTAATTCATGAGAAGTCTCAGTCATTGGATGTGTTCAAGAATTTTAAAGTTGAAGTTGAGAACCAACTAAGCAGGAAAATAAAGACCGTCAAATTTGACAGTTGATGTGAATATTATGGTAGATATGACGAATCCGGCGAACAACGTCCAAGGCCATTCACCAAATATTTGATGGAGTGTGGTATCGTTCCTCAGTACACCATACCAGGGACTCCAAGCCAAAATGGTGTAGTAGAGAGGCGAAGTTGTCAAAACTGCAGTTTATATTTTGAACAGAGTCCCAAGCAAAACAGTAGCCAAAACCCCATATGAGTCATGGACTAGCAAAAAACGTAGTATTAAGCATTTGCATGTCTGGGGTTGTCCAGCTGAAGCTAGGCCTTACAAGTCAAATGAAAAGAAATTGGACTCCAGAACAGTGAGCTGCTACTTTGTAGGGTATTCTGAAAGGTCGAGAGGTTTCAAGTTTTATGACCCCTCAACTAGATTCTTCTTTGAAACGGGCAATGCTAAATTTATTAAGGATGTTGAGTTAAGTGGGAGAGAACCATTAAAAAAGGTGGTCTTTGAAGATGAATTTGTTAGTATTCCTATTATTACAACTGGACATGGTCATATTATGTTTGATGACACTATCTAGAATGTACAGCCAATAACAAAGATTATAGACACACCTGAGATTCCTCCTACTCAGGTTACAAAACCAGTTCAAGTTCATGAAGAGGTAACTCAACAACCTCAAGAACCTCAAGTACAAGTGCCATTAAGGAGATCCACTAGAGAAAGGAGAAGTACAATTTCAGATGATTATGTTGTATACCTCTAGGAACATGAGTTTGACATGGGTTTGGAAAACGATATAATTTCAGTTAGTCAAGTCAAAAAAAGTATTGACTCTAAAAAGTAGATGGAAGCCATAAAGGATAAGATGAAATCAATGAAAAACAATGGTGTTTAGGACCTAGTAGAGTTGCCTAAAGGTGTAAAATCGATTGGTTGTAAATGGATTTTTAAGACCAAATAGGATTCAAAAGGCAATATTGTTTGGTATAAGGCATGCCTAGTCGCAAAAGGTTTCACTCAAAAAAAGGCATTGATTATAAGGAGATCTTTTCACCGGTTTCGTCGAAGGACTCCTTTAGAATCATCATGACACTTGTAACTCATTATGATTTAGAGTTACATCAAATGGACGTTAAAACTACGTTTCTTAATGGTAACATTGATGAGACAATATACATGGTGCAACCAAAGAACTTTGAGTCTAATGATTCAAAGCAACTCATATGTAGATTAAAAAGGTCCATATATGGTTTAAAGCAAATATCCCGACAATGGTACCGAAAGTTTGATCAAGTGATTACTTCATTTGGTTTTAAGGAAAACACCGTTAATCAATGCATATATCTCAAGTTCAGTGGGAGCAAATTCATTATCTTGGTGCTATATGTAGATGATATTCTACTTTCTAGTAGTGATGTGGAACTCTTGCATGAAACCAAGCAATTTCTATCCAGTAAATTTGACATGAAGGATCTTGGTAATGCATCTTTTATGCTGGGTATACAGATTTATAGGGATCGTTCAAGACGTATACTTGGGCTATCACAAAAGGCTTACATCGATAAGGTATTGAGTAGATTTGGCATGAGCAATTGTGCACTAAGAGACACGCCTATGGCAAAAGGCGATAAATTTAGTTTGCACCAGTGTCCGAAAAATGAACTTGAGAAGAAGGATATGGAAAGGTTTCCCTATGCCTCGGCAGTAGGAAGTCTCATGTATGCACAAGTTTGTACGCATCCGAATATTGTGTACATTGTTGGAATGTTAGGCAGATATTTGAGTAACCCAGGTATGAATCACTAGAAAAATGCAAAATGGGTTATGCGGTATTTACAAAGAACTAAAGATTATATGCTCATATATCGTATATCCAATTATTTAGAGATCGTAGGATATTCGGACTCCGATTTCGCGAGATGTCTTGACAGCAGGAGATCCACTTCAGACTACATCTTCATATTGGCTGGAGGAGCAGTTTCATGGAAAAGTGTTAAACAAACACTTATTGCTTCTCCCACCAAGGAGACAGAATTCATAGCCTGCTACGAGGCATCAAACCATAGGATATGGTTGCGGAATTTTATCACTCAGTTGCAAATTGTTGATGGGATTAAGAAACCATTGAGAATTAATTGTGATAATAAGACTGCAGAATTGTATTCTAAGAACAACCGAAGTTCGTCAAAGTCCAAACACATTGACATCAAGTTCTTGGTTGTAAAAGAAAGAATTCAAAGTTTTCAAGTATCAATTGAACACATAAGCACAAACTCCATAATTGCGGATCCGCTCACTAAGGGTTTGCCACCTAAAGTATATCATGAGCATGTAACACATATGGGTGTTGTACACATTGATGATGTGCTAGTATAGTGGGAGTTTGTATTTAAATTTTGTGTTTGTTTTCTTAATGTGATATTATGTTTGTGTTATCTGTACAGACCTTGATTTTAAAGACTTGTATTTGAATACTCTGAATTGAAATGATAACTTTCAGAAGCAGTTTAACATCAAGTGTTGAAAGTGGAATTTGACTATTTTTGGTCATAAAGTAAGACCAATTGGAAATAGACATATTAAAGATCACAATTTATGTAATTTCCATACTACACATCCATACTTGATCCATGTTGCTAATTTTGTTAATGTTGTTATCATTGATGGGTCTAGTTATAATTATGATTAATGAAGGCCACTTTAATCCTATGTTAACATGATCAGTAGACCAGATTGTTTAAGAATATTTAGATAGATAGCAAAATAAGCTTAATAAAGTACTATCATGAACATTGTTTTGTTATATATGTGGTCCAAGTGGGAGTTTGTTAAAATATGGATTCACATATTTTAACAATGGTTCATGACTAAGCTATTCACATTTTTCGTGTTTTATTTTCTGTTCGTTTTAAAGTATGGGCCACCTCATGTGCAGAGCCCGATACCATATGTGTCTCAGATGATGGGCCTGAGACACATATGACCCAACATCTTAAAGGGAATGGTTCCTAAGGCATAGAGGGTATATTAAGGCTAGTGTTTGTTCATTTGGTAATATCCTTTTGAATAGACAAGAATAGAAACGCTCTCTCCCGCTTCCCATTGCTAGAGAGAATACCAGTGACGGTGGTTCCCCATTATAGTTTTAGATGATCCATACCTTGTTCAAAATCGAAAAACAAAATGGACTCAGGTTCGTTCGTTTCCTATCTAGAGATTAAGGCATGTTTTGAATGCTTGATATATACATATTCAGTTTCCGTTGTTGGGTGATAATGGAGAATAACATCAGACACCCTATAGTGCCCAAACTAAGACACCGATTTTGACAACCATCTGGGCAACACATACACAATGACAAACATAACCAAGCATGCTAAAAACGCAGAAATCAAAGGTAACTTACAAATTCAAAAATTGGAAGGCAAGGTAATACAATAAGGTTTGTTTGTTGACTTGACAAAGCGAAACGATAATCAATGACGATGGCGCAACAAATTGTTGACAACTAACACTCATAATCACAGTAACGCCGATAGTAATGGTGAAATGCAACGAAGGCAGAAACCGATGATAATGGCAAAATACAGGGAGAGTGCAAGCAATGAATAGGAAATGTAAAAGGAATAAAGAGGATACCCAAAAAGTAACCCCTCTATATAAGGCATAGGTGTGTGCATTAAGGCATTCAAAAGGAAATGTCATTTGACAATTCGCCCAAATTGATGTGACCCCTCGAGAGACAAGCAACAGACACGTGTCCTTTGGTGTCAAAGATTTCAAAAGATTAAGTAGCAAAATCCTCCCACTTGGCCATCTAGATTCCAACCAAACATAACTGCAACAATTAAGGGGCATTGTGGGACGCTCACAAAACCAATCGAAAGGCCAAGTAGCCTTATTCGTTTGGCCTCAGGGTATCGAACCAACACAAAACCAATCGGGCATTGACTACGTCGCCTAATAAGCATTAATTGCAACGAACATTGAGTGCCTTGATTGACACGACCGTTACAAGGCTAAAACGCTAAAACTTAAGACTCATCAAGGCATGACAACCGTTATGGGTCAACAATCATTGACATTAAAGATAGTAATGCGTAATCAAAGGCGCCATTAAGACACCAAAGAAAATGTTACAAGATTGGGCAAAGATAAATAGTCACTTTTTGCTACAAGAAAAAGTATGCTGCCATTTTTCCAAAAACACCTATCTTGCTCAAGTCCTCTCTCTCTAACTTAAGCTTCAGAAGAACACCCCTAAAAAACCCATCCGAACATTCCTTTGCGTAGGTCAAACCTTCGTTTACCCTTTGAAGGCTAGCCAAACTCTATTCTTGTTGGTCGTGCACCAACAAATACCATTTGCTTGCAATGAATTGAAATCCCACTTATAAGTAGGATTTGATTTCTACCAAAATCATTTTTTATTCCATTCCTATCTTCATAAAATTTATCCAAATATAGGAATGAGGGAGGGAAGGAATGAGATGTCCATTCCCACTCCTCATTCCCACGTACTAAACATTCCTTTATATTCTTTTCATATTAAATAGTTGATAATCTTATGATATAAGACAATATGTATTGATTATAACATAGAAATATTTTCTTGCAATTTTCAGCAGAAGATGATTAATTACAGGGTAAAGTTTCTAAGATAACTTGTAATGATCAATGATAATAAAATTAGGGATACCATCTATTGGTGCATAAAGAACACACAAAAATCATGAATCTTTGCTAAAGATTCATATGGACCCTTTGAAAATAAATGACGGTGAAGCAATTTGCATGTTAATGAATTCTTATACTCCATTTATATGTTGGTGATTTCTTTTAATTCTTTCCTTCTATCCATTAGACATACTCATGGTTTGAAATATTGGTAAATAGAATTTTATAGATATATCGAAAATATCGATAAAATATCTATGGATATTTTGATAAAAATATTGGTGAAACAAAAATTATTCAAAATTCATGAAAATGTTTTAAAAAAAGTCCAAAAAATGATCAAATAAACAATAATACACATATTGAAATTATTTTGTAAGTGTAATTGAAATAGGTATGGTTAAAGAGAAAAATATCGGTAAGTAAGGATATATTGATCTTAATAATTTATTATTGATCTTATCAAATTAATTTTAATTTATAAAATATTAGAACTTTATTATTATTATTTTTATATTTTAGTAATTTTTTAATAAATTTATATTTTTAATATTTTAAAATAAAAAACATTCAAAATTAAATAAAATTAATAGAATAAATAAACATAAAAAATTTAAAAGTGAAGTGATAGTAATTTTTTAAAATATGATTAATGAGATAAATGATGATATATTTAATATTAAAATTATAATTTATTTCATTCAAATGCATTCAATAATGTAAAATAAATTATGATACATATATGATTTTTTTAATATTTATATTTTTATATTTAATTATCATATAAATGATATAAAAAAAGACTTATTAAGAAAATTATAATGATGATTTTTATACTTTTCATTAATCAATTAAATAAAATTCAAAATAAAATAATTATAATTAATTAATTTATTATTTTAATAATAAACTTTAACATATTTATGGTGAACATATATTTACAAATGTGGACTTGGCCTAGTGGTAGTGTTGACCGCATTAACTGTAATGCCCCAAACCCAATTTAGGGGTAAAATCAAAATTTAGAAATTAATAATTAGTTAAAGTAATTTAATAAGGGTAAAAAGGTCTTTTTGTATTTAAAATCCCTAGATATAAATTAGATTTTTTCTATCTTCTCTATTAAAAAAAAAAAACCCTTTTACACAAAGATCAGAAATATCAAAAAGTATAGGGTTGAAGATTTGGAGGTTTAGGGTTTGAAGATCAAAATTTTCAGGTAAGATTTTAATCCTTAAATTAATATTTTATATTCGTTAATTAGTTTTTTTTTAAAAAAAACTTTAGATATTCTTTGGAAGATCTCAATCTAGATTAGGCTTTGTTAAATTAATTTTTTAGATCAAAAGACTGGAAATTTATGAATGTGAATTAATTTGTGATGAAAATAGGAAAATTTAGAAATTTTCTATTAAATAGAAAACAAAATCAATGGAAGAAAATAAATTTTAGATTTAGTAAATAAATAAATAAATTGTTTTTGTAGGCTTTAGATTTGAAAAATAAATAAATAAAATTTGGAGTACGCGTGTGTTGCCAAGGTGTTGACTTAGGTATTGGAAAAGATTGTATATGTAAATATATTTTGTAATAATAAATAATGAGAAGAAACATGAAGTTTACTATTTTATTCTTAGGGCTTTGTGCGTATAATAAAGATAGGAGGGTAATGGGTTGGTTATATATTGAATTTGGGAATTTATAAAAATTATAATATTTAGTTTTAAGCTAACAAAGGAAATATTAATAATAATAATAGTTTCCTATATATGTTTTAATTTAAGTAAGTATATAAAGAAATAAATAATGAGGGTAAGATTAGGAAAGAAAATGAATTTTATAATAATTTGGAAACTCACTAAATTAATTTATTATTGTTTAGTAAGTTGAAAAATAATATTGGGTAGTATTAATATTAGCATGAGAAATTAATTAGGATTCCTGATACTAAATAAAATATTTTCAGGATTTTCAATTTTATATGTTTGGATAAATAATCAATAATCAATATTGTGTATGATATTATGTTAGGTGAGCAGGAAATTCTTCAGAGTTAAATACTTCAAGATTTTGAGTGTTTTTTTCAAGGTAAGGGAAATTAATGTAGATTTTTATAAAAGAAAAATAAATTCCTTTTTATATTGTATTTTGAAATGTGTAAAAATATTATTTTTATCTTTTTGCATGATCAAATATGTGTTTTGTACGGAAAATATTTTTTTTTTTTGAGAATTTTCTTTGTTTATTTATAAAAAGTGAAAAATTGAGGAGATATGATATTGTAAGTTTGAATTAACAAAATAAAGTATTTAACTCTGGATTGTATGGCCCTAGTCAACGGGTTATAATAGTTGACCTTATGGCCCTAATTAACAGGTTATAATAGTTGATATTATATGGCCCCTAGTCAATGGGTTATAATAGTTGACCTTATGACCCTTAGTCAACGGGTTATAATAGTTGACCTTATGGCCCCTAGTCAACGGGTTATAATTGTTGACTTTTGTTTTATGAAGTCCCACCTAAATGGGCACCATTTGTTATTTGATAACCAGAGTAAAGATATTTTGAATGTATTTGATTTGTTTTTGATGAGAAATTGTTTTGAAATGGATATGAGAAAGTTTTGTTGAAAAATTTGAATGTATTAGTATTTTGAACTCAAAAGTCTTTATGAAAATAAGTATATGTTATATCTCCTATTTGCAAGCATGATTGAAAACATTTGATCCATGAAACTGTATTAATGTTCCTTATTGAGCTTTAAGCTCATGCCCCTTCGTTGATAATTTTTTTCAAGTACTCTAAGTTCGGGCGAGGAGTGATGGCTAGGCTGGGGGAATTTTTTTTTCTTTGTTAGGATTTTGGTTCAAATTTTATTTTGGACATTGTTTAGATGTTTAAATTTAATTCTCGTCTAAATTATTTGAATTTAGAGTTATTTGGACAATAACACTCTAGTTGATGTGTTAGTTTTCTTTAAAGTTGATACTTGGAGATTTTAGAATTTTGTCCTACTACTCTGAACAGGAATTTGGTAATTGGCAAATTTCCAATTACAATATGAATGTTTGTGTCGTTTCCACTTTGAGCCTTCGGGCTTGAGGTGTGAAATGACCGTCATGCCCTTAGAGTGGGTTTTGGGGCGTGACATTAACTTCCCAAAAATTCGGCAAAAAAACCAATAATGTTGATAAGTGAAATAGTGATGATATTTCGTGACATTTCGAACCATGGGCATACTAGAAAGTCAAATAATTAGACAAATAAGAGTTCAATTGTTTTAATAGTTGTAATATATGTCTTTTTTTTTTTAAATGTAATATGATACTTAATAAATGCTACTCATCTTATTCAAAAATTTTATATAAATGTTAAACGCAAATTGGAATTTTTTGTTGACTTTCTTATTGCAAATTTCTAATACATATTTTCCTAATTTAATATAAATAAGAGTTACTTCTTTTTATCTCATTAGCTCAATATTCATAAAATTTTTTGGTTATATATAACAATTCAAATTGCCCCTCATTGGTATTGATTTATTGACCACTATTATTTGTATTATGTGTTTAATTACTATTTTTTTTTTTTTTTTTGTGTAATGAAATGCAACCATGGCCAAGTATTTATTTAAAAGAAAACAATTGAATAGCTTAAATTTGATCATCTCGTAATATATTATATTTATGCTATTTTTACATTGTAACTTTAGCACATTTCTATTGTAGCCATGTCTCTATTTCTAGTACAAGGCCTTAGAAGAAATTTTTCATCTCTTGTTGTGCCTTTTGATGACTTATCAAAATTATAATCTCTTTGATAGTAATTTTAGGAAATGCTTATAATATTTTTAACACTTAAAAATTTTTATTTTTTAAGTATTGAAAATATTAGAAATGTTTTTCAGAATCACTATTAAATATATTCTTAAAATATATTTAGGAGTGATTTTAAAAAATATTTTTTAATTATTCTAACATTTGAAAGATTAAAAATTTTAAGTATTATATCACTACCACACACTCTTGATGGTGCTTGGAGTCAACCCGCGAACCGCATTGGGAAATTTTCCCTAACATAAAAGGTATAAAACTTTCACTATTGTCCTATCTCATTTAAATTTTATAGGAACAATTGTATTTTGAACTTAGTTGAGCTCAAAAATTAAGGTTTGGTCCATATAAGTTTACCATTTAAACCCAAGACCTATAGAAAGTGTGAAAATTGATAAAAAGGATATGAATTTTTTATTTCCAAAATTGACCTTTATTGACTATGAAAAAAGATAGTAGAAAAATATTAATTTAAATTTTATTTCTTTTGTAAACCTCAATAAAATTTAATTTAATTTAGTGATTTAGAAAAAAATACACTATTTTTCAAAAAAATAAAAATAAATTATTATTATTATTATTTAAAAATCAAAGGAAAATATATTTTTAAAATTGTGTATGTAAAAAATAACTAAAAATATGTCAATTTTTTTTTAAATGATATATTTTTAGAATATATTTAAAAAAAAAAATAGTTTTCTAAAAATAATAAATTTTCAGAATAATTATTAAAAAAAAATATAAGATAAAAAAATTTGTTAAATATTATGATAGAAAATACTCAAAATAATTTTAAAAGATATATTAGTCTTTTCATATTTTATATTATTTTTATTAATTATATAATTTTTATGGGTCAAATTTAATTTTTGGGCCCAACAGCTACAAAACACAATTGAACCAATTTTCTATCGAGAAACGAGGCTATGATGGGACGGCCCGCTGCAGGCTGCAGGCTTAAAAAAGTCACAAAAACGCGAATGCTTTTAAACAAATTAAATTACAAAAAATGGGGCTTTATGCTTGGGCCCAAACCCAAATACCTAAATATAGTTTGGGCCTGCCTCTACGCTATAAGGCATTAGAACTCTCTGGGTTTTGAAATTAGGGTTAGGGTTTGGCTGGTGGTTGTGGAAGATTGAAGCAAAAAGCGAAAATGATCTACGATGTCAACTCTCCTCTCTTCAGGTCCTTCCTCAGTCAGAAGGGAGGCTCCTCCGACAAGAGGTATTCTGTTATCTCATCTATTATGTGCATATTTTTGTCGATTTTATTATCGAAAGGATTTCTAATTTCTGAAAATGGAAAACAAGTTTTTGCAACTGCGTTTTCCGACAACCTTTTTGGAGATTTGTATTGAAGTTGCTCCTGTCGGACTTCCGTGAATTGTTTTCCTGTTTTGAATTGACAATAATTTTATCTGGTGTTATTTTCATAGAAATATATGTATATGTGTATTTGTATTGTTTGAAATGATTGTTTTTGTTGTTGATATTGTTGTTCTTTCTTGTTATAATACAAAATCTATTGTTTGAGTTTGGGTAATGGATACTGCGGCAGTGCTGCATAATTTTTGTTTTTCTGTAACACTTTAAAACTTTAAAGAAATGAAAATAGGAATTTGTAAAGAGGTGGGGTTTTAAGAACGCATGTTTCTAGGTAGCTGATCTAGTTATATCTTAGAGACGCTGCATTTTTCCCCTAGGGCCAAAGTTTTTAAAAGTAAGCCTCTGGGCATTAGGTATAAGCCTTTTGGGACCCTAATTTTTATATAATTAATAAATATTTATTTTTGGGCATCTCTTGGTGGCTGTTGTATTCATCCTGTGTACGTTGGTGTGCTCTTTTTGGCACTTTTAATGCATTTCTTGTTGACTTTCTGTGAAAAATAATTAATAAACATTTAAAAATAGTTTCAAATATATCTCCTCATTAAAGCTCATTTTAAGTCATAGAAGACTATACTACACTTAAAAAAACCATAAGAAGTTACAAAATAACAAACATAAGTCATACATATAAAAATCCTCTCCAATACCATCATCATCCTCATCCAATGTATCTTTAGTATGAAAGTTTGCACCATTAAATCCCTTTTATTTTTTAGTAGACAAAATGAAAACATACTCCATCAAATCCTCCCATTTAATCTAATTCCTCATCTTCATCATTGGAGCTGGATCCATGTCAATTTCTTCAAGTAATTCTTTTCTTTTCTTTTCTTTTTTTTTTTGGTTCTACAAAATTGAATAATACCACTTTGCATTCCAATCTTACATCTTTATTAACTTTGCTATATGGTTTCCTACTATGATGAGTTTCAACCAAATAATGCTTAAGTATGTTTACTTCTCCCCTACACTTTTGATTACAAAACTTGTCTTTAATACCTCTCCTTGGAAACTTTCATAGTAGATTTCTACATAAAATCTCTTCTTAAACCCTTCAAAAGACTTATATGAGACAAAAGAATGATAATTGGATTAAATAAACTTTTGAAAAAATGAATTATATATTTTTTTGGCACATAAAAGAATGAAAGTTCAAATATGCAAGTTTTTTACTATTTGAAAAAAAAAAAAAAAAACGTAAGAGAGATGGTAAAAGTGAAATTCTATAGATTCCATATCCTTGAAATTCCTTAATAAAAGGAATATTTTTCAAAATTAAATAGTTACATGTAATAAATTTTATTGTAGATGGCCATTGAGCCTTGGTTCAAGTGGTAAAGGGTTGGGCGTGTTTGTGGAAGGTTTCAAGTTCAAATCCCAATGGGGACAAAAAAAGAAAAAAGAAAAAAAAATTACCTATTAAAAAATAAATTTTATTATACATCTATATAAATATCTATAATGCTAATCAAGGATCAAATAAATAAATTTTCTTTAATTTGACAATTTTGCCGATTAAAAAAGCAAAAAAATTAAAATTAAAAAAAAAAGGTCGAGTATCTGAGAAGGAAGACCATACAAAAAATATTATTTAATTTCATAACCTTGCCTCATAAAAAAAGGAACAAATATTTTTAGAAAGGTAGAATAGAGGCTGGGAATCTAAAGAAAGATGAAGGAAAAATATAAAATGGGATAAAGGAGATAGGAGAGAAAGAAAAATGGGAGAGAGAAGAGGGGGGAAGAGAACAAGAGAGAAGAGGGAACCATATCTAGCATGGTTGAGCATGACAAGAGGGAAAGAAGTTGTCAATGCTAGATGGAAGGTGAGAAGCTGCTGGCCTTGTTGAAAGGGCCAATGATGGTAGTGATCATGATAGTGGCGCCAACACTGACAAAAATGAGGTATTGTGGTGATGGTAAGAGCAAGGGTAAGGGTTTTATGCAATTTAGCTCATTTGCTCACTTTTTGTGGGGTATTTTTGGGGTTAAAGATTTTTTTTTTCAAAAATTATTTTTTTTCCTTGGCCACTTTGGCAAAGAGATACTCCTCATAAGCTTATGTCTCATGTGGCTGTGCACAAAGGCACACCAGAATTGCACCTCAGGTGAGCTTTGACCTCAAATGCGTATGCCTTTTGGGGATTCCAACATTTTTTCTAACGCCATGATACCTTGATGCCTTCTATCACCACATCATCCTGAGCATGCCATGATAAAACCTTAATCCTTGCTCTCCCTGACACCACAATACCTCATTGTCGTTGACAATGTCGTCACCACCATCTCATTCCCCTCTCTACAATTTCTCTCTTGTTGTGCTTCGTCATGCCAACATAAATATTCATTCATTATAAAATTAGAATCCTAAAAGGCTTATGCATTGCCTCATGGGCAAAAAAAAACTTCTTGCTTAGGTTTGTGCCTTAAAAATATTTTTTAGAACTTCACATTTTTTTGGACCTACAGACTCAATCAACACTTAGAAGTATCATTTGATGGATTCAAGTATGTTATCCCTATGCATGTGGATGTTTTGGAGCCAGAATGTGGAAACATTAAGATGGTACTATCTACATATGGCTAGGAGATTGCTTTGAAGTTATGTACAAAAATGGACCCTCACTAGTGAAGAGTATGTATTTATCTTGTTTACATTACACATATGAGTGAAATTTTTACTGTTAGGTTTTGTTTGGTTCAAAGTCAAAGAATTTGCATTGTAAATGCCATTATGGTGCAAAAGTTGTTATAGGAAGAAATAAGTTTTCTTTGAAATTTTTAATTGTTTGGTGTAAACCTTGGAAATCATTGCTTCCTAGAAGATTAAAGCCCTCCAAACTTTAGTTCATTTGGCAGTGAAATCTCCAATTATTCTTTATTAATATTATGTTAGTTATTGGGCAGCAGATAAGATGAAGAGGGTAGTTATTGGCAGGTTTAGGATGATGAGTCTGTGGTTTTTATGAGTGATGTTTGGGGCAATGATGATGTGGTGCAGATGATGATGATTTGGCTGGGAAAAATGTTGATGATGATGTTGTTTAGGTGATCTGCCAGCTGGATTAGGTGGATTTGGAAGGGACTTTTAGAGATTGAATTTGTTAGGTTGGTCCCTTTTTTAGTCATATTGTTCTTTGCAAGCTAAATGATTCTTACTTATAAAACTAACATGTAATAATATTTTAAATTTTTTTGTTGATGAGGTACTGTTTGAATAGCTTTTAGGTCTTCTGCCATATGCGAGGTGTTCTATTAGTTTCTCATCATGACATATCTTGAAACTAAACTTGGCAATTCATTGCCTGAATATCTCAATTCAACTGATAAATGTCAGGATGGGTCCTGGTTAGGCTATAGTACATGTCAGGATGAATTCAGGTCATATTAGTAACACTTAGTTAATTATTTATCATCTAATAATTTGAAATGTGTTGTTAATTACTTTAATGAATTCTCTTTGATCAGCAATAGACAATTCGTTGAAGTGAATTTGAATTGAAAGTATAGAAGGACAAACTGTCCTTCAATAAGATTGCAGACAGTTACAAAACAGGTGAAATAAATCTGCCACTAGAATATCCCAAAGTACCAAAGCAAAAGCCATGAGACTTTAATGAATTTTAATATGATTATTTTCTCTTTTTCAACTTCCTTGTAATTTTTCCAGTTTTGGCTAGTACATTTCAAGGGATCATTTTTCATGATTGCTTACACCTGTTCATCTGCACTTGCTTGCCCTTTTTTTCGGGTTTTAATATGGCCTTGAAATGTTCGACAACACATACATCTTAGTTTGAAACTGCACACTAAATAAGGTTAGGTTTTCTTGCCCAGCAATTGGTGTTAACCAAGGCTTATGGTAGGGCTATCTGTTGCTATGATCTTAGAGTGGTGAGATCAGGCTTATAGATGATCATGTAATCATCTCAAACCTGAATGGATTGTGTTTTGGTCCCTAGAGCTGATTCCATATGGTTGGGATAAGACTTGCTGGTGCTGGTTCTGTTTCTGTTTCTGTTTCAGTTCTTGATTACTGACATGCTAATGTTCAACAAAGACACTGAAAGATGGTCTTGACAAGTGTATTCTTCATGATTCAAGGGAAGATGTTACTGTTTATTCTCAATTATCTAAAATATAATGTTTAAATTTAATATAATACAGATCATTATTTATTCTTTGGTAATGAGAAAGAACTTCCTAGAAGTAATCACTCCCATGACCAGTGAAAGGAAAGGAATATGGAACACATGGTGATTGTTCCCCGGAATTGTTGCTATGTTTTGTTCCCCCCTTTTGCTGGCCAGTTCATTATTGTGGATGTAACATTCCAATACCTTAAACTGAGTTAGGATTAACCTTCAGGTAGTTTATAATTGCCTAGTTAGTTCTATGTCATCAATATCCCTTCAAAATGGGAAAGAAAAATGCAGATTGATTTGAATTCGTTAGCTTTATAATGAAAACAAGTTGATGTTCTTGCTACTTCCAAGAGGGGTAAACAAGGTTTTTAGCTTGTTAAATTCTGGAATTACTCATCTCTTTTTGCATGTCACAGTCCCTTTTTCCAGGCATTACTATTTTAGCTTGTGCTCATGTTTCATTATAGATATTTTTGCTTTTAGTACTTTATCTGGGGCGAATTTCTCGCCTATACCCTGGGAGTTATAATCAGAATTTCCTTGGTTGGTCTTGTGTTTTCTGATGTGTTTTTGTTATTTTTGTTGGGTGTTTCAGGAAAACTGAAGAGCAGAAGCCGAAGGAGCAGAGGCCCAAAGCAAGCGAGAATAAGCCTGTTATGACGGAGTAACACTGATGCTTGGGATCATGAGAAGCTTTAGTAAGGAGGGATGAGTTGGTAAATGCTCTGTTACGATGTTGTCAAGATGGAAGGAAACATGGATTATTACTATTTTTTTTTAAAGTTTGCTGTGCTAGTGGTTTTTGTTTGAACATGGATACCATTATGAGTTTAGAATTGAACTGAGTCTGCAATCAATGAACTTGTTTCCATTTCCAAAAGGATTCAAAAGATAATATTTCAATAGTAAAGATGAGGCAGATTTTGGGGTCAATGCTGCACCTTTTGTCTTGTCTTAGGAGAGACTCGAATCAACTCTCCATATCCATACTAATAGCATTCTGCGAATGCCAACTTCACCTTAACCAGGTTGAATCATCTTATATGATGACTATTATTAAAGTGTTTGTACATGAGTGGATAGGGACAGGGATATCGTTGAAACTTCCTTATTATTAACCAACATCATCTCCCATTCACCTACCCCTACAGTCTGTTAGAGCCGTTTTGAAATCTCATTAGCGGTTGGTGTTGAGGTGTTACTATTGGGTTGTCAGAAATAATGATTTACATTGAAAAAAAATGTTAAGAGAAAATGATTTTTTCTTTTTATTTTCCTCAAATTTTTGGGAAGGCAGTTAAATTGAAATGCCTTGTTTATAAACTAGATAACCAACTAAAATAGGGAATAGCATTTTCTCTTCTATCATTATATAACATGATCCACTCAAAAATCCCTGGTGCAATTACATAACACCCAAATTTTCAAACATTTTTGGCAACCTCCAAGCTTTCATCATTAGTACATGTGAAAAATATCATTTTTCACCCTCCCATCTGTCACCAACCCATATATCCTACCAACCAAAGCTTCCATAAAAATCCTATTCTGCCTTCAATTTTCTTCACCTTGGTGCCCACATTCAGCTAATTCCAACCCTCCCCATAAGTCATATTCACCACTAACCCCTAAACTCCTCAACCCCTCATCCAACCACTCCACCACCCAATACCCAGAAACATAAATTAACAATAACAAATATAACTTCTTAGTTTGCTTCTATGTTTTCTTAATGGTTTTTCACAAATGTGTTCATTTGAAGCAATTATTTGGTAAGTCTCATTAATATTACTTACAAAAGTGACAGTAGGAATCAAAATTCATTCTTATTACGACTTTGATTTCTCTCTTTCACATGATATTACGAAATTACGGGAGTTATCTTCATTTTTATTCCTATTCCCACATCAAACCCTTGTAGTGTTTTTTTTTTTTTTTTTTTTTGAAAATTTTAAATAATAATTATAGTTTATGTGAAGCTTGTTATTGACCACATTATCTAGAGAGATCCAAATCTTGATTCAGTATGAAATTAGAGAAGAAAGTTTTGGATATGGGAACAAAAGATGTAAAGGTTCTGATTGATTTGGAGTGTGTATGGGATAAAGTCACTCACAGTGTCAACTCTGGGCCTCACTCATTATCATTCTTATCTTTCACTTTGGGGGCATCTGGTTCTAGGCTACATTATTATGTCTTTCACTTATTTTGTTCTAAAAGAGATTTTTTTTTTTTCCTTTCAAAAATAAAAATAAAAATAAAACATGTGTATCATCAAAGTAATTGCATTTTCTGTAAGGCAAAAAATAATGTTTACTCCTTCATTAAGAACACAAAGAAACAAGTACATTGAAGCTCCCTCCCATGTTGAACTTCAATGTTTGTTCAATTTTTCATCATAGGATAAAATAAGAAGACTATCTCAAAAGAAAAGTTTAAATAATCCATTTTCTCATAATTTGTGAGGAAAACAAACCCCAATCTCCTCAAATTTTTTTCCTTCTGCTATTTTCTCATCAGCAACACATATCAATGGCTAATTTCCTTCCCACTAACTTAGAAAGGGGATAAAGCCTACCCAATTTACTGTCCTTTTGCAAGGATAATATTTTAAAATCATTTTCTCAAGCTTCTTCTTCTTCTTTTTCTTCTTCTTATTGTTTTCCTTTGATTCCTAGACAAAAAGTACTATGTGAGCTATATCCTAGGCTTTTCTTAAGCTTATGATAAATTGATAATGAACATTAATGGAAGATTTTACTGGTCAATTTGACATGGAAAAATAAGAATTAAAAAACAGAAAGAATAAATGTTTTTCCAAAAGTGCCCTCATAGGAAGGAACATATGGGCCCCAAATGGGGTGAAAAGTTGGAGACCAAATGGTGCATGCATGGTGTGCACTTGAGTAGCCATCACTGCTTGCCCATGTGAACCCTCCTTTTATAGTTTTATTTGCCAACCTCTCAATCACACCTTCTCTCTTACCCTCTTCTTTTCTATCTTCCTATCACCCTTTTCTTTTCTTCTAATTCCAATATCCTCCTCCCTCTTTATTAAATTGGGTTTATCTTTCTTTGCATTGCAATTCCTTGCATCATCATTTAGGCCATTTTCCACCTTTGCATGTGAATTTGCATTTATATCTTGTGTATTTGAAATACTATTCTAAATTTTTGTTCCAAAATTTGGAGAAGAAATTCTAGATTGAGTTGGGTGTCTCTTTGAATTTTTAGATAACAAAATTTGACAAGGTATTTATTTCACTAAAGAGGGTTTTGCTCTTTTATGATGTTTAAATACAAGAAATCAAAAGAGGAGCATAAATTCCAAGTTATGGAAAAGTTAAAGTTTGTGGTGTTTTAAACAAAAATTAATAGAAAGTTATGCTAATTGGATTAGGAAAAAACATAAATTAATGCCTTGAAAATTAATATATTTTAGGAATTAAACTTTAATTTAAAGATAGAATAAGTAAAAGTAAAAGTAGGTACTTTTGCCATGTTGATTTTTTGTCTGAAAATTATATTTTAAATATATTTTTATTTAAAATAAAAATAATTGCTATAAATATCATTTATTCTATAATTGGTTCTTGAAAAATTGGAAAAAAAAAGACAAGAGAAAGAAAATAAAAGAGAAAAATAGAAGAAGATAAAAAATAAAAAAAATAAAAAACAAATTAAAGTTAATAAAGTATTTTTCATGTTTCTTTAAATTTATTTCACTTATTTTTTTTCTAATTAATTTTAATTATATTTATTTTTTTTATATTTTTTATAATTAATAAAAAATTAAAAAAAAAACATTTTCCCTATTTTTTTTTTCTTTACTTAAAACTTTTTGTGAAGTAAACATAGCTTAAAAATTACCTCTAACCTTCCAAAGCTACTTCTAGGGTTAAAAACCCTCTTTCAAAGGGGATTTTATACAACTAGGATCATATAAACTAAATCACAGGCTGCAAAAGTATCATGGGTTTCAGATAAAATATGGGAACCCAAAATTAAAATTTAATTTCTAATTTAAAAAATGATATTATAAAACAAACAAAGCAAGCATGGGCATGAACGTACACAAACACATAGTTGGCTAAAGAAACAAATAGTTGAGTTGGCATGAAGCCAAGGATGCCCATAAGTCAAATTTGTCTCTATATTCATATTCATGTGCTGCATCATACCATTATATATAGAATATAGTTTGTAGTCTTATATACAACAGGTGATGGTGAGAACATGTAGATTTATATTTTAATATATGAGTCCATCAGGTAGCACATTGGTTCACGTTTCAGACACCCACCATTGTCTCATGTCCAAGTGGTGGATATTTTGCTAGATAAGAATAAGAACCCTAAAAAAACCTGAAAGAAGAAGAAAGAAGAAGAAGGGAAATGAAAAGGGACTTTTGATCAATTTGGAATTGGTCTGTGTGATGTAGGGTAGAGCTATTTTAAAGAATGAGATGCCCCCAATTGGATTTATGATTTTTGGGAGGTGTGTTTGCTAGTTTTAGAAAGATGCTTTTAGATAGTTTCTCTGCATACAAAGAAAAAGATCAACCCTTCTAAGTACTTATGCCAATTTTAATAATAATTTTTTTGTTAATTGATAAATAGATTTAGGTTATGTTTAGTCTTTAAAAAGTTTGAAAGAAAATACAATGAAAGAGAGGAAAAATAAAATAAAATAAAATATTTTTTAAGTGAATGAACTATTTTTATAAACTTTTTTTATTTTAATTATATTTAATTCTTTTTAATATTTTTAACATTGTAATTAAATATGAGAAAATAATATTTTTTGTATTTATTTTTTTTTCCGTACTTTTTAAGAATCAAACAGAAACTTAAAAAATTACTTTTATTTATATTTAAAAAAGAAGAAGAAGATGTGTTTGGAATATTTGTCTTTAAAAATCATTAACCCATTTTTAAGCTTAATAAAAATAATATTCTATTAAAAAAACTATTAATCCCATGTAAATCCTATATTAATTTATATAAATAATCATTTATAATGTTAATTTTAATTATGAGCTAAAAGCCTAAAACTAAATGTAAAAAGCTTATTCTAAATATATAAGATAATATGATTGTTGATAGAGTGAGGCCAAATAGAATTTGAAAAATTGTTGTAAATTAGTTTTCTCTATTGACACATGACACGCAGGGGGAGGATGTTTAGGTCATTGTGACAAGGAAAAAGGAAATGGGTGGTGGGGGTGGTGGTTATGGAAAGAGCATTGTTTCTAAAGGTGCTTTGCCTTTTTCCCCCCAAGTGTTAGTTACTCTCTCTCTCTCTCTCTCTCTCTCTCTCCATCTCTCTCCCCGTCTCTCTCCAGTCTCTCCCCTTTATTCACGCCGCTTTCATTTCCTCAATCACAGAATTTTTTCTTTTGTCTATCCCTTAGCAGTTTGCACCATAACCTCCCTTTGCTCTCCCTTCTACAACAATTCCCCCTTCTTCATCTCCTGAAAAAAATGTCTGAATTTTCTTTCTCAAATGCCAGCAAACCTCACTTCTCCATCAGTCTTCTCCTCTCTGACTTAATGCTCTTATTTTCCTCCATTATCTCCCACCCTCTTTACTTCTTGTACTTTGTCTTCTTCTCTCCCTACATCTTCAAGCTCCTCTCTTTTCTCTCCCCCCTCTTCATCACCACCTTCCTCCTTGTCCTTGCTCTCCTCACTGTCTCTCCAACCCTTCTCCTCTCCCCCGAATCCTCTGACTCCAAACTGGGCTTTCTCCTTGAGAAATGTGGGTCTGTTCTGGACAAGTTACGGCCAATTGTGGACGGTCAATGTGAAGATCTTCGATGCTTTGAGGAGCTTGAAGCGTACAAGATTGTGTTCGAGGCAGCTACCTTTGAGGTAAGAGATGAAGAGCGCCAACCTTTGGAACTGGAATCGGAGGAAAAACACTGCTTGCCGGCCTTTGAAGGAGCGGTGGAGGTGAAAACTGAGAATGTTGCAGAAGAAAAGAGAGTAGGAGGGTTGTTGGGGGAGGGTGAGTATGGAAACATATCTGAGGAAGTGAAAGACAAGAAAGTCAAGGCAGTTGGCGCAGAGTCCGATAAAGTTGATGGACAGGAAGAAAGGTTGACCACAGGAGTATCCGAGGGAATGGGGAGCAAAATTGGCGAAATCCCACTTAGAGTGACTGCCGATAATGGTGGAGACTGCACTTCAAAAGGGGCAGACAATTCGCAGATGGTGGCTGCAAGTGTTAAAAGTAGTGAAGGTGACTACTACTACTCTCCTAAAAAGGATATGGAGAATCTGGGGAGCTTTGGATCAATGAGGAAGGAAAAGGAGTGGAAGCGGACGCTAGCCTGCAAGCTCTTTGAGGAGCGACACAATGCAGACGGGGGCGAAGGCATGGACTTGCTTTGGGAGACATACGAGACGGATTCGAGCAAGGTGATCAAGGCAAAAAATGATAGGAAAAAGAGTAAGAAGAAAGGGGAGGAGGTGGGTTACTACAGTGAGGAGGAAGATGAGGAGGAGGAGGAGGAAGGGATGGATAGGCAATTGTGTTGCTTGCAAGCTTTGAAATTCTCAGCAGGGAAGATGAATCTGGGAATGGGGAGGCCTAATCTTGTGAAGATCACCAAGGCCTTGAAGGGAATTGGATGGTTGCATCAGGTCAGCAGGCATGGCAGAAAAGCCCAGCGCTGAAACAGATTCATTTCAATTACTAGTAGTAGCAAGCCAATATGTCTTTTTTTTTTTTTCCTTTTTTTTTTGTTTAAGAAATTGCAAGTAAATATTATATTATATCATATTAATTTCTTGGTTCTTCTCCCTACTACTAAACTTTTGATGCTTGAATGGTGGGGGTTTCCCATAATTGTGTAAATAGAGTAAGCGGGTTGTTTGGGTAGTAATTTGTTCTAAAGCAGGAAACAAAGTCATGTGAGCTACATGCAGCATATAATTAAGCTTACCCTGGAATGAATGAGGGTGGGTGGGTGGTGGTAGGAATCCAATTCAGCCAGGATGCAAAGTTTTCGCTGCATTATTGGTACGGCCTAAAAATACCCAACGGCGGGCTAGAGTAGACCATTTGGTCAATGCTCACGAGATGAGATCTTTCCAAGTAAAAGCAAATTGGAGAAGAAATTTGGAAAATACGTATGTGTACAAGTGTTTCTGCTCAAAATCTTCTTTCCTCCCTACTTTATACACCATTTCTGCTCAAAATTACTTGGTATTTTGGCTATAAAACGCCTCCCCAACCCATGATTTACATTTTGACTATAAGAAATATTTTCCCTTCTCATCACTCCTCTTCAGTCCTCTCTCTGGTGGCAAATATTCTCCACGTCTTCCTTCTATCAAGGGGGAGGGGACTTGAATCCTTTGTCATGATTAAATGAAGAATCTCTTATTGTTACCCCTAGATTGCAAGTACTTTTTATTCTTTTTCTCTTACCTCCTCTATTAAATAGTTACCATTTGGTGACTTTGCCACCACTTCTCTCCATGTCAATTACAATATCTGCACTCTAAAAAGCCTACTATCATGGTCGAGATTAACCACTTAGTAAACATTTTTTTTCCTTCGTGACAATTTTGGGGAGGCATTACGACATAATTCGACAAAGTGTGTATGATGAAACTTAATACT
Source organism: Vitis rotundifolia (assembly GCA_030254885.1). Classification (NCBI taxonomy): domain Eukaryota; kingdom Viridiplantae; phylum Streptophyta; class Magnoliopsida; order Vitales; family Vitaceae; genus Vitis; species Vitis rotundifolia. The sequence goes on from CM058157.1 coordinate 12,868,282, forward strand.
TATTACTTAATTACTTAAATTAACTTTAAATTAAATTATTGACTTAAAGCTCATTACTTAATTAAGTTTATTTGATAAAATTAACTTAAAATTTATTCTAAATTATCAAATTGACATATTTATCATCATAAATTATAGTTAGGGTAAAAGAGATTGAGTAACAATAAGGGTTATGAAATAACAAAAAAGATTGTGAATGTAATTATAACAAATAAAGATAAAAAGATAAAATAAAGATGTAGACTTAAGAATAAATTAATTATTTTTATTTATTACTTAAAGTTATTTTTGACTTTAAGTTATACCATTAAATTATTTTACCTAACGTATTTAATTTGTTTAATAATTTAAATTAATTTATTAAGTTATTTTAAGTTATTAAGTTGATTTACTAAACATCCATTAACTTATATATTTAAGCTGAAAGGATGGAGGAGGATGTTAAAATATTGTTCTCAAGGTTATTTTTACATGTTATCATCCAAAAATCTCAAAAATACCCTTTATTCATTTCTTAAAAAGTCAATATGTATATCATTTGTTGTTGGCTCTCAATATTATTAAGTAAATTTGAGCCATTTGATAAACTGATGAAAATGTTTGAAATTCACACATTAAGCAATTCTCCTTAAATTATATATATATATTTATATATTTTTTTAAAAAGTATTTTAAGATTTAAGAACCGGGAGATCTAAATTCAGATGAAACATCTTATAATTTTCTTTTTAAGTTTAGGAGCACCATTCCTTTCTTCAAGCTACTCTCTTAATTTTCCCTCATTTCTCTTATATTTTCATAAAATTTTAAGGATGATTTTTTTTTTTAATTATATTAAAGTGTAAAATATCTTTTTTTTTTCTACTACCATACATTTAAAATTGTAAAATACTAAGGTCTCTTTCAAATAAATTTCATATTTTTAGTTTTAAAAATAGAAACTAATAATAACTTTTATATAAAAAATAATTTTTTTGTATAAAAGTATAGACTTGTTTTATGTCCTTAAAATTTACTTTAAAAAATTTTAAATTTTAAGATAGTAATTTATTTTTAAAATCCCCAATATTTTTAAATAGTTTTTTTTTTTAGAACCATTACCTTTTAAATGCATATCTTTAAAAGTTTTGTATTTTATATGAAGGTTATTATTATTTTATATTTTCAAATTTTATTTTAAAGTTCAATTAAAACATTTTAATTTTCCCATTTATTTTTAAAATATTTATAAATCAATTGATAGATAAAAAAAAAAAAAATTTCAATTCAAAGGATTTTTTTTCTTCCATTTATCTTAAAAAAATTAAAATCTATTTATAAATTTATTGGATTTTTTTTCATGAAAACAAAATTTAACACTTGTTTGTTTGATTTGATTTGATTTTATTTTATTTATTTTTATCACCATTATTAAAATGTTTCAAGTGCTTTAGTGGGAGAAGGAAGCAAGTACATTGTAAAGAAACATTCAAATTCCTTCAAAATTGGTTGCCTTGTACACCCTTTATATGGCTAGTTCATTGGACTTATACATTAGTGTAAATATCTTGTACAAGCATACAAAAAAGGACAACTCTACTTGGATATGTATGCAAAAGTGTGCAAATACTATTTGAAGTGCTTTGCTATGACAAATAAAGAAGGAAAATTTCAAAAAAAAAAAAGAAAAAGAGAAAAAAAAACATGGATGTATCAATGTGTGCCTTATAAAATTGTCTTTTGCATGTGTTATAATGTGGATACCTTTGAGGTTGAGTTGTATCAATGTGAGTGAACAATGTTTCAAGTACTTTGGTGAGGGCAAGAAGAAAGTAAGTTATAAGAAAATACTCAAATTCTTTCACAATGAATTGTTCTTGTACACCCTTTATACAATTAGTTCATTTGTCATGTATAATTAATGAAAATGCCTAAGTGGTAAAAGAAGACAACTCAATATCTTTGAGGTTGGATTGTGTTAATGCCTTGTACAATGGTATGCCTTGTATAATTACCTTTTGTGTGTGTTATAATGTCATTATCCTTAAGGTTGGACTATGTCAATGTTCACTATGAACAATGTTTCAAGTGGTTTGGTAAGAGAAAGAAGCAAATAAGTTGTAGAGAAATACTCAAATTCCTAGCGGGCTTAAGTGATTTAAGCTCATCTTGGGTTTGAGTGCCTTAAATTTAGCCCACTTAGGTCCTAATTAATAAATTAGTTTTATTGGACTCCAATTAATTAATTAGCTCAATCTAAAGATAACATTTATAAGCTCCTATGCAACCTTGCATTTTTCTCAAAACGCTCTTATGCACTCATGTGAATAAATAACTTAGTTAACCCTTAAAAGTTGGCTACCTAGGAATATGAGCTCGAGTTGGGACCGCTGTGTGGTCCTCATTTTTCATGTGCGTTCCCACTTAGTGGTGAAACTCGTTTTTTATTATGAACAACTTATTTTTGAAAAAGTTGGAGTTTTCACTTATTTTTGAAATAAAAAACAAAATAAGAAATAAAACCTTAAAAGTGACTCATTTTTTAAGGAAAAGCATATTTATGAAAAATGAAGTCTAAGTCCAGGATCATGTTACTTATTGGGAAAGTACTATAGGGTAGCACTCTTCTAAGCCCTAAATAGATTTCTACTAAATAAGTAGAGGGAATTAAGACAAGTGACTAATGGATTGTGGATTTTAAGAAACGATAACAAGAATATACAAAACAACAATGGTGATGACGAGCAAATCATAACATGCATATCAAATGAAACAAATAATCAAGAAGGAAGGAAATAAGCTTACCTAAAAAATGCCTAAAATAGGGTAGTGAGATTACATAGAAAAGGGTTAGTTCATAAAGCAAGATAAGGAAATCTAATATCAAAGAAAAAGCCACCCAACATATACAAGATATATACAATCAAATCAAAAAGTAAAAAAATGGCTAAACTAGGATTAAGGTGGACTAATATACACTAATCGTGCAAAAGAATTATAACACACCAACAAGCAAGTACTTATAAAATATTCATATAAAATATCTAAAAGAAAAAGGTTATACAAAGGAAGGCTTGGCTAACGTGTACAAGATGTTTGAAATGAAAATCAAGAGTCAAAAGGTTAGAAGCATGCAAAAAGAGGTTAAATTAGCAAGTTTTTACAAGATATACAGTTGTTAGATAAAATATAAGCGATTATAAAATAAATCATAAAAAAATAGTTAAAAATGAGATAAAATTAACACAAAAATTATAAAATATGCTCAAAGTGTCTCTAGAACCAAAAGTACCTAAACATGTACATATTATCCTAAATTTAACCAAACATGTTATAGTTAAAAAACAAGACAGAACAATACGTCACACAAAAATTTAATTATTTAACAAGCCTAGAGGTAAGACAAAATTCAAAAAAAATAAAAAAAATTAGACAGCATATTCAAAGTGTCTAGAGCACATGAAAAATATCATAGGGTCCCAAACATGCACCAAGTATCCTATATTTCACTAAACATCCTATTGCTTAGAAATAAGACAAATAGAAAAGTCATGCAAAATGAAATTATTTGATAAGCTTAGATGTAAGATAAAATTAAAAAAAAAAAATTACACAACACATTCAAAGTGTGTAGAACATAATGAAATTTTATATGAGGCCTAAAAATGCATCCATTATCCCAGATTTTGAAGAACATTTCACAACACTAGATTCGGGTCAGCACAATAAGTAAGAAAAGATGGAATTAATTCTCAATCTTAGAAGATGATGAGTGAAACCAAAACATAAAACCTTATTTAAGAACTCTAAAATATTGAAAAAATATAAAAAATAATTAAAAACCTACGAGCAAGGATTGATTTGCAAAAACATTTTCAGTGTAAAAAACAATACAGGATCTGTATACTTGGAAAAACCAATTTATTTAACAAGCTTAGGAAGGGCTTTTTCAACAAAACAAAAATTCCTTAATATATTTAAGAAGTCTAAACATCATCCAAGTAAAAAAAAAGAAAAACGAAATTTATAACAAGCCAAAAAATCTAGATTTAGAAAAACATTTTAGGGTAAAAAATATAGTAAGTAAGCAAGTTTTGAAAATAAAAAATGTGGGTCTTATCAATGCCCAAATTAATTTCCATGGATTAATCCACATCTCCAACCCTCTAATGATCAGGTAAGGAAGTTCATGAGGACTAGAGGCGATCTCATTAAATTAAAATTTTCGAGACTTATCCCTGTTTCAAAAATCAAGAAAATATGAAAATTATAAGTTTGAAAAATGAGTGATGTAGACCAAAGGAAAGAGCCATTGATCAATCCACAGGGCTTTCAATCCTTTCCAACACTAAAATGAGTATGAATTTGAACTCATAAGAGACATGGGGAGTTAAATTAGAACTCACACATGAAAAAAGGTTGAAATTCTAAAAAAAAAAAAAAAAAAACACCCATAAATGAGGATGTTCTAATATGAAATCATGCATTATATACCAAAGAATATGACAACTATTTATTATACTTAAAATGGCCATAAACTTAAGCCTCAAATGACCATAAAAGAGGGTTCAAATGGGTTGAAAATGATCCTTTAAAATCAGTTTGAAAAACCTTTTAAAAAAATCTTAGAAATCATGAGAGTAATTATCAATTTTCTTAAGTATAAAAGTAAGATCAAAGCTTATGGAAGGAGGCTTCACCTTGGGCTATAAAATTAGTCATTAAAACATGCTTGAAACTCAATCAAAGAAGGTTTGAAAATAGGTTGTACAACTAGATTTGCCAAAAAAAAAAAAAAAACCAAAAGGATAAAAGAGGCTTTAAAAAGTCATTTTTATTGAAAATCTCTTTGGTAAATAAACAAACACTTGTTGGCTCTCAAATTTCATTTTAAAATCAATCAAAAAGACTTCCAAAGCTATTAAAATAAAGGGGAGAAAGCTCTCAAAAGAAAATCAAAAGCAATCAAGTGCGTGACCTCTAATATCCACACCCAACAAATAAATATCCTCAAATAATCAAAAGAGAAGAAAAATAAACTATGAATGAAAGTAATTAAATGAAATTAAACCATACTTACAAAGTTTCTCCTTATAAGTGACCAAACTTGTTCTTCAAGTAAGCTTCCCTTCTTCTCCAAGCCACAAATTTCTTCCAATCTTTAAAGTTCTTCTTCCCAAAAATCTAGTAGAGTTTCCTATTCCAAAATGCCAAAAAAAATCTACAAAATGAGCACCCCAAGACCTCTTTTAGTGGGTCAAGGAATGGTGAATATTTGGATACTTGTCCTCATTTCCTCCAAAGGCTAATTCTCTTTAAAACCACTTTAAACCAAGCCTAAACTTCCAAAATGCAATAACCTAAGGTTAAGACTCAAAAGTACTCTTAAACTAAGTTTAGGAAACTCTGAAAAAAAAAGAAAAAAGAAACCTAAGGTGTTACTAAAGTCACGCCGCGGTAAAAAAACCTTCTAAATGGTATCTAAGAGTGACTCAAAAATCAATGTGAAAGCCAAATAACAAGCAAACCACTAGGGAATGCGAAGAATAGAAAAGGCAAAAAGCATCATATGAACATATTATGTAAAGGAATGAACCAAGGAGCACCAAATATGTTCAAAATCTATGCTATGGGGATAAAATAGAGGGTTTGCAAATATGCCCCTTTTCGGTAAAGATCACAAATGTAAGGAATGTGAGCATGAAAGCACAAATAATGGGTGAACTGTACTAAAGAATAAAAAGACAAGAATTTTGTCCTAGAACATGGCGCAATAAGCTTAATGGTTAGTCACATACAACAAAGGAGGTGAAACTTTAGATAAGGGTGATGAAGCCATATGAGAAAGTGGATGCAATGACCAGTTGTGGGCTATGGATACAATGAACAACTTTGAGCTATGATGAATGCAATGAATAATTCTAGGTTGTGATGCAATGAACAACTTAGGGTTGTAAAGAATGCAATGAACAACTCTAGGTTATAATGAATGCAATGAACAACTTTGGGTTGTGAGCTTTGAACATCAATGCTGTGGGCTTTGAACGCTAATGATATGGTCTTTGAACAGCTTAAAGTTGATCGAAAAGGGAGATTGTGATTTGCAACTCTAGGTCAAACCACTTAAGGGTGACCAAAATGATATTCTGATTCATGACGCCGAGTCAAGTTACTTAAAGGTAACTGAAATGATGAGAATGAGATGTAATGAACAACTTTGGGTTGTGATGGAATGAATAGCTTAGAGTGTGATGTAATGAACAACTCAAGATTGTGATAGAATGAACAACTCTGGGCTATGGGTTTTGAATGCCTCACAATCAATCAAAATTTGTTATTCAAAACTTTGGGTCAAATCACTTAAGGGTAACCAAAATGATAAAAGACTTAAGTCTATGATGGAGTGAATAACTTCAGGTTGTGAAGTAGGCCTAAAGGAGATCATGAATCACGACTTCAAGTCAAACCATTAAAAGGTTACTAAAAATGAGAGGATTTAACAATCTTATGGAGATGGTGTACCTTAGATAAAACTCAACTAAAAGACAGTATGCCCTAGATGAAAACTCAACTGAATAGACCAGACAAAATTAAATGATGACAAACTTAGGGCTAAGAAACAATGAACAACTCTGGGTTGTAGGCTTTGAATGGTGGAAAACTATTGAAATGAAGGTCATGATTTGTGACTCCAGGTTAAACCAAGCACGGACGACCAAGGATGAAAACTATTTGGCAATCTTAAGGAATGAGGGTATGCCCTAGATTCTCAATTAAATGGGGGAGTGTCCTAGATGAAACTGAGTTGACGATAAACTTAAGACTAAGATACAATGAATAGCTTTAGGCTATGAGCTCCAAATATCGAAAAACTGCTAAAAGGGAGGTTGCGATCCATGACTCTAAGTCAAACCATTCAAAGACGACTAAGGATGAAAACGATCTAACGATCTCAAGGAATAGGGGTATGCCCTAAATGAAACTCAATGAATAAGGTAGATGCCTCATAGTAACTTAATGAATGGAGAGATGCCTTAGATAAAACTCGATTGAATGAGAGGATGCCCTAGATAGAACTTGATGAATGGGAGGATGCCCTAAATGAAACTTGATGAATGAGGAAATATCCTTGATGAAACTCAAAGTCAAACCACTAAACGATGGTTGAGATGATTGAAAAGGCTCAAAGACTTAAAGGTGAAACATAGACTGAATCTTTAGAGTAAAGGAAAGAAAGAGGGAAAAAAAAGTCATGCACTTTTGTCATTGTGGTGCCCTCTCCACCTAAGCCTTCTATTTCTCCTCAATGTTGGGTCGTCTTCATCGTTGTAAAAGTCATATTTTGCACTTCCATTTCGCCATCATTGCAATGCCCTCTCTACCCAAGCCTTTCTTTTCTAATTATCGTCGAGGTGTCTTCGTCGTTGACGTTGTGTCCTCGATGACATTTTCAACCTTGTATTTTCATCATATATTGAATACTTGTAATTTTTCCATTTAAATATGAGAAATCTTATTTTCTATGATTTCACTTTCTAGGGTTTATTTTGGGTACTTGTTTACATCGATTTGAATTTATAGGGTTTTGACCCACCAAGGTCATGTTGTGTTATGATTTATAGTCAGATGATTGTCAATGTTAGGTTGGTATTATTTAACAATAATCATGGAAAGACATTATTGTAGTATGTTCAATAAGTTTAAAACTTCTAACTTATATAAGTCAAATATCAAAATTCAATGGAAGTTTAGAACCAAGGCTTTAATGTGAAGCACACAAGTTCCAAAAAATGAAAGTTCACAAAAATTTTCAAATGTTTTAAAAAATTAGTTATTTAGAAATATGATTGCAAAAGTGCTAAGTTAGTGTTGGACTAAGGCAAGAGGAAATTATCGTTAGAGGTTTGGGAAACAATTATGAAGGGGTTTGATGGGTCTATCAAAGATTTGGGTTTCAAAAAGATATTTGAGTAGTAGGGAATTCTTTTTTATTTTTATTATTGATTTATTTATTTATTTCTTTTGAGTGACTCTCATCAAGAAGAGAATACATATTTTACTTATTATAGTTAGAAATTTTTATGTAGGGATTGTCCTTAGTTTGGGAAGGAAGTAATGTGAATCATTTATAAGTTAAGTTAGAATGAGTAGTGTTTATTTTTCTTTTCTTTTCTCTTTTATTGTTTGAAAATGTTATTTAATCAAAGTTCAATTGCCCCTTAGGTATTCCATATTTATTGTTGTTGTTTTGAGGATATGGTGGATACCCAGTTGCTAGCTTTTATTGGTACCATCGTTGCCATGATCTTGCATCTCCTTAAGATTGGTTATAATTAACATGTATCCCAAAAAATGGGTCTAGATTTGTATAAGTATGAGAATGTTTAGTTGATTTTTTTTTTCTAGATTTGAATGGCTTCCTTTCCCTTCATAATTTAAACAAAAAGATTTTCCTCCATATTTGAATTGTAGTAGAGGAAAATTATTCCAATGAAGAGTTTAACGATTTTTTTGTTATCCTAAAATAGTTAAACTATTTTTTTTTATTAGTAAATAATATGTGGATTGCAAAAGAGGCGTTAAAGAAGTGACTTAAATAGTTACAGAATAGAACAACTCACCCTCTTACAAAAGAACCCAAGCCACTATGAAGGCACAAAAATCCTTCTCCCTTAACACATACACACCCATTCAATAAAATCTAATAAGGTCCAAGGACCATCTTTTATCTAAAATAGTTAAACTATGAAGCCTTAAAGAGCTTACAACATTGGGTTACAGTATCTACCATATGATTATAGCTTCAAGTTGTCATATCTTTTAATTTTAGCAACTTAGATTTACATATACCCTTGTTATTGATTTGTTGTTTATGCATATATAATTTTATGCACATCACTCGGAATGCACTTAATATGTAGATTGAACGTCTTTGCCTTATGATTATAGCTTCAAGTTGTTATATCTTTTAATTTCAACAACTTGGGTTTACACATGCCTTTGTTGTTGATTTTTTGTGGTTATATAAATATAAAATTTGGTGTACATCACTTGGAATGCAATTATTATGTAAATTAAATATCTTTGCCATATGATTATACTTTCAAGTTGTTATATCTTTTAATTTCAATAACTTGGGTTTACACATGCCTTTGTTGTTGATTTCTTATTTATATATATATAATTTTGTGCACATCACCTGGAATGTACTTAATATGTAAATTGAACTTGAAGATGCAATGATCAATTGATTATTTTGATTGAGTTGGCAATAAACATGCTTAATCAATTTGTTACTTAGTGAAGACAAATAATAATAATAATAATAAATTCACTTTCCTCATAATGGAGAACTATCTGTTGTTTATTTATTTATTATTTTTATTTTCCTATCTTTATGCACGTATTCATTTTTTGCTTGTGCTCTTAGTTTGCCAAGTAGACTCTAAACAAGAAAAGTTATGAAATTGTAGTATTATATGGTCGTATTATTTTCATAAAAGTTTGTTTTTCCAAAACTTTCAAGGTAAGAAATAAATAAGGGTGTGATAGGAATGTCCTACACTTACAACATATTACAAAACCTTATATATTTTTCTTTTAACATTTGAACTAACTTCATTCAATTAAGTCATTGACCTTATTCTCCTATAGTACACTAGGTGGGTGTACTTATAGTAGTGTGAATGAAATTCTAATATGAATCACTAATAATAGGAAATAAATAAGTGTACAACACATATGCTTTACACATACAACATAATTACACTAGCAGTATAATAAATTACAACAAAACTATATGTATTATACCTTTGAAATTTTTAATGAGGCTAATCAAGTTCGAACTTAATTTAAATTTTATACCTAGTTTTTATAATTTATATATGATTGAGAAGGTTGGTCATGATGATCATTAACAATATATATGTCATAGGATTACCATGCATCAAACATCCTAAACTTAGTTCTCCAATAGTACATTGACTTAGTGTGTTTACAATAGCGTGAATGAAATTCTAATAAGGATCACTTTTAGTAGCTATAAGAAATAAACAAGGGTGCAACACAAATGCCCTATACTTACAATATAATTACATTAGCAATACAACATATTGCAACAATACCTTATGATTGTACTTTTGAAATTTTGAGTGAAATTAAATGTTCTCAATTCTTTGACTATAAGCCTAACATGGTTTATGCCATAAATGGATATTAGATGGCAAATTAAGTTTTAGCTTAATTTAATTTGCATACTTGTTTTCATCTAAAAGTAATTACTTATATTAATCACATTCATGGGATAATTTTTTTCCAAACATTTATGATGTGTGGATTCAAAATTGGATTTGGAAATTGTATCTTAAATATTAATAATCCTTTCGATTAACCTCATTCAACTAGGTCACCACCTTTTTACCAATTATTTTGTATATAAGTAGAGGACAAACACCCTAAACTTGTTCTTCAATTGTACACTAGCTTAGTATATTTGTAGTAGTGTGAATAGAATTCCAATAGGGATCACTAACACTATCTATACAAAATAAATGAAAGTATAACACAAATGTCTAACATTTACAACATAATTATACTAGAAGTAGAATAGATTACAATAATAATTTATGTATTGTACTTTTGAAAATTTTGAATGAGACCAAATCAAGTTTCAACTTAATTTAAATCTCATATATAGTTTATATAAATTATATATGATTGAGAAGGTTGCCCAAGATAAGCATTGACAATGTGTACATCATTGGATTACCATCAAGCATCCTAAACTTGTTCTCCAATAGTACAGTAGCTTGGTGTTCTTATAACAGTGTGAATGAAATTCCAATAAGGTTCACTAACATTAGCAAAATAAATAAAGATACAACACAAATGCCCTATATTTACAAAATAATTACACTAGAAGTACAACAAATTACAACAATATTTTATATATTGTATTTTTAAAAGTTTTGAATGAGGTCAAATCAAGTTCCAACTAAATTTTAAATTTCATACCTGGTCTTTACAAATTATATATGTTTGACAAAGTTACCCATGATGAGTATTGATAATTTGTTTCAAATTCTATAATATAGTTATTACATGACATATGGATTGTATGAAAAAAACAAAGTGATACCACCAAGTTTGAATATTCTTTTAATTAGTACACTTTTATTTTCACTATATTAATGTTTGACATAACTGTTTAATCTTACTTATTAATTTTCAGTATATAATTTCATTTATTTACTTTTATAAGAGGTCAAGATAAATAATAGATGTTCCACAAAAAACTTAGACATCTAATTGGTGATATAAGTGATCTAAGTGACAGGGCAAATACTCAGGGGTTGCCCTTATCACTTGCTCTATGACACAAACTCTTCTCCTTGCCTATATTAAATGTTAAATTGAACACTCAACATTTGCACAATAATTGTGTATATTGTTGTAAATGTTAACCTTCAAAATTTTGGTTGTGCCTACTAAATGAGTAGTTATTTTCCAAGGGCACCCATCCACTGAACAACACAAATATTCACTTTGAAGAGTTCTTTTTGAATTTTTATTGAAATTTACCAACTAATGACATCATATATAATGCATTTCTAAATTTATCTGCATAAGAAAAACTATGTCCAATCCTAATAATAGGTTGAGGACAAAAACTTAAATCATGTGACTTAACTTCAGTCTCTGCATATCTGGATATGAAGCCTTGAGAAAGTTTTAAATTGGAGTCATTGTTTACTTGACATGATGCAATTGAATTATGGGTCTCCTTTGTACTATTATAACTACATTTTATAGCACACTCAAATAATTAATATTATATGAAGCTTGCATCGTGGAATGAATGACAACTAATAATGCATATATGAGTTACCAATTCCCATTTTGGACATTGACTATACCTCCTTTAACTTCCATTCTTTGAGCTCGTTTTAGTATATAAATATGAGCATGATCATAACTATGGGATAACATCATATGCATGTTCTTATCATCATCCAATTGCTGAAGTGTAGATGAATCAAATTGAAGGGTGTTATGAAATTTGTGTCCATTTGGATTAATATGCAACCATTCATGTGCCTTTGAAACAAAATCATCATATGACATCATTCAATGTACATGCCTTTTTGTTATCCACCTTTGTATTGTATTTGTTTATCATCTTTAGGTGCAATCTCCCTTTCATGAATGTAACCATAAATGGAATTTCCCAAGTCCAATTACAAATGGAAAAGTAAGTCTTCTTTCATCAACAATCAAATCAATCTATTTCACAATATTACAACCAAGGTAAATTTTACAACAAATAGAAAACAAATTAATAAAAATCATAATTAATTGAAAAATATCTTCTATCATAAAGAACAATATTTATAGTACATTAAACATGTTAGGGATATACCGAACTAACCCACAACTATTGAGTTTCATAAGAAATTTCAAAATTATATTTTATTGTAATGTTTCATAATGTTATTGTATTTATACTATAAGTGCAGTTTATTTTTATTTTACCTATTTATTTTTTTTTTTATAAAAAAATTAATTTTATAAATGTCTATTTATATATCATTGGATTATCATCATCAACTTCTTGTGTTGAAATTACTAACTATTTTTTAAAAAAAAAACATAAAATCATTGTGAATTTGTATTACTACTCCATTTGACTTCCAAGGTTGCTTTATAACATTGAGCATGCTAGGAATACAACATAATAGCCTACAAATGTCAATTGAGTAAAAAGCAGTTCAATATTTTGTCAATTGGGTATGTTGTAATGCATCGTAATGTTAAGGTCTTTATATTGTAATTGTAATACATTTGTGTTGTACCTGTATTTTATAACAAAAGTAATGGTTTTACAAAACCTTCAAACTAGTTGTCGTTCAACATATTACACCAATATAATACTCGTACAAAGAGGTAACAAATTCATAATAAAAATATAATGGTCTTAACTCTTTAACAAATTCATAATAAAAGACAAAGTAGTCTCATACAAAGTGATTTCACTTTTTAATGATAATTTCAACATATTCATAAATTTACAAACAAAGTGGTTACAAACAACTATGAAACATATATATATATATATATATATATATATATATATATATATATATATATATATATATATATATATATATATATATATATATTTATGTCATTTCTTGCTAATCCCAACAACAAAGTCAAAGTGAAAACCTTTTCAATGAGAATAAATAATAATCATATCAAACAACAAAAAAAAAAAAAAAACTCCAACCAATACACTCAAAATTACCAAAATCATATTAAACAATCAGGAAAAAAAAAATTTGATAATATTTTACATAAAAAAAAAAAAACATTTTTTTCCTCAAAACCTCCTTCAATTTATCAAATCTAATATCTATCTCTCACATATATATATTGTTAAAGTCATTGACATTTCATTTCTTAATACAAGTTTTAAACTTTTTTTTTTCTGAAAAAAAAAAAAAAAAATCTTGCATAGCATAGACTAGGGTAATTTTTGTGTTTTTATGGTATTTAAAAAAATGATTTCTTTTTACATTTGATAGATTTCTTGCTAGATTTATACAAAAAAACAACTTTTTTTTTTTTTTTTTTTTTTTTTTTGCAAAAATAGAAGTTTATGAACCTAAGGCTTGATTAGAGTAATTTTCCTCTTTGTTTTTATCTTACTTAGTACACACAAGCAACAACTCACGAATGCTCTTTTTGTTTTCTGTTTTTTTTTTTTTTTTTTTTTTTTTTTTTAAAGGTTGTTTTGACAATTTAATAAAAATTAGCCTTTGGAAGAATTTGTACAATTTCTTAAAAGTAATTAATATAAATTAATTGTCAAGATAAAAAAAAAAAAAAATCATTCTTTTCTAATTTATATAAAATAATATTTATTGGCATAGTAAAATTTATGTTTTTATTTGTTAATTGAATTGTAAATAGTAAAAGATAATGAATCTTTTTTAAATAAAATAAAAAGTTAATTTCATTAAATTCCTTCAAGGTTTTGCTTAAATACCTTTCTTATAATTTTTATTTGATATTTTCACTTATCTCACTTAAAATAAAAGAAGTATTTGATGAAATTTTAAACCAATGAGAGTCAACTATATTTAATCAAAATGAAATAAATAATATTTTTTTAAATAAAAAATTAAGGAATTTGCATCATAGGTTTATAAGGAGAATAGAGAGATGTTTAATGCTCAAAGGTTCTCCCCTTCTCTCCATATCACATTGTTCAACCCATTATTTTCCCAAGAACTTTAGGCTATGGGGAACAATTTTTAAAATAGTTTTCTAATCTTAAAAAAAAAAAAAAACATTTGTGGTTGATTTGATTGAAACAATTTTATAAAACTATTAAAACAAAAACTTGTTTGAAAGCTTGTTTTTAAAACTGAGTGTTGTGTTTTCATCCCATAATTAAAATGATATTGTCAAAATGATAATAATAATTTATAGATTTATACAATTAAAATTTTAAAATATAAATATGTACTTAATTAAAACATAAAAATCTTCATCAATTTAAAAAATTATTTGCGTCAATCTCTAAATAATTTCATCTTCATAGTATAAACATATTTATTCACAATCAATTTTCAATATTCTTACATGCAAATGATAAATTGACCAAACTTTTAGCAACATTTTGCCTATTTCATAATATTTGAAAAAAAAAATGTATCTAGAAAAATATTTGATATTTGTATATGATTCATTGCATTTAATTAATAAATATAATAAAATAGTAGCTCATAAACAAGTTATAATAATTACATATTTACAAACTCAATTAACATTAAAACAAAGTAATACTATAATGATTGTGACACCAACAATTAATTTAATTTAATTTAATATTGTAAGTAAAGGATGATATAAATATGTACTATACAAAGGTGTTATAGGATTCATAACTATAATTTGTAGATAATATATACATTCACTTAATAATAATAATAAGAATAAGAAGAAGAAAGATGACAAAAAAACAAAGAATAAATGATGATGTTACACCCACAACAACCAATAAGAGGAATATAACTTTAGGGGTTTATTATAGGCATTGGACATTGTAAGTTGGCGACTATTGCTTAAGGTTATGGATCATACTCGTCAATGTGAATAGTAGAGGTAATTTTCAGAGGTTGATAACATCTAACTTATCAAATTATCGATGCTACTTTATGGGGAGTTTGCATACAGTGTATAGTATAGTAAGTCATAGACTTGAGAATTTAATCAAATTTTATTTTGATGTAATTTCATAGGATACTAAAGTACGATTTATTTGCTTTAGTGGAATATTTAGTTAACTTCATAATTGAATTTTGAGAGAATTATTATTTTCCTCATATTCTTTATTGGCATAAAGTCTTAAGGTTTTATAGAGAATTAATCATTAATGTACATTAAAACATTTTGGTAAAAGCGCAAGGTTGCACAAGATTTTATAATTAATTTTTTTTATTGGGCTAACTAATTAATTAGAACTTGATTGCTCGGATTTTTGTTGTTTATTGGATCAAAACAAAATTTATAACCTAATTCACCACTCTATAGCAGCTTGTACCCGATCAAAAATGGTTTTAGTACAAACTACTGTAATATAGTGGTTTTTAAGTATCGTCCACAAGGATGGATTATTCTTGGTAATCAAGGCTTGAATGAGAGGAGAAGAAATGGTTTAGATCAAGTGAAAATGATTTGACAATTCATGAGAAATGTTCAAAATAACAATGATTTCAAATTGAGAGGAAAATAAAATGTAAAATAGAAGAAAATTTATAGAAAATGAAATTCTTGGAGTTAGGATTTTCTAGCAAACAATTTCCATGGTGAATAGATGTTAAGGTCTACTTTTCATCAAGTTAGATTGAAAACCTAAATTTTCATCTAAATTGATTTTTGATTTAGCTTTAGTTCTAGATCTAATTTCTCTTCAAATTAGGTCATTTAATCTAAGAGATCAACTTAAATCATATATTCAATTCATCTCAAATTATCTTCCAATGATTCACACAATGCAACTATTCAATCTCATCAAATCTAGCTTTAAGAATTTGATAAATCTACCTAGCTTGCATTGTAGTAATCATCCAAGACAATTTGAAGAGAAAAATCCCCAAATTTCAATTAATCAATCAATTGGATCAAATTACCTTTGCAATTCAAGCTCAATTCTCTAGTTCACCATAGATCTTACCTCTAGATCCTCCTTCCTCCGAGAAAAACATGATTTAGCCACTCATGCTTGGAGATTTGATCTCACAAGGCATGTTTGGTTAGTGAGAAAATGAAGGAAAGTAGAATATTCTATAAAGAGAAATCTGGAAAATTTTACAATGAGAAAAATGTCTAAAAGTCTAAAAGTCCTTAAATGAGTAAATCAAGTTTCTATTTATAGGCCAAGGTCAAGTGGACACTTGGCATCATCTAAGAGGTCTTCCAGAGGCTTCTTCATCAAGGAATCTGGAAAAAATGCAGTGTCGCACGAGCTCCAACAATTTTGCACGATTGTGTGAAATGGAAAAGTCATCAGCACCATTTTCATCTTCCTGGAGCGTTTCGCATGACTGTGCAAAATCAGTTTTTGGTTTTTCCTTTGAGCTGCAGCCAAAATAACCTCCTGGTCTATTTCGCACGACTGTGCGACTTTTTCGCATGTTCATGCGAAATTGAAAAACCTAGTTTTTCAACTTCTTTTTGTCATTTCTTCCATTTCTTTCTCTTGATTCCACTTTAACCACCTTCAAATCAACTCCAAATCTCAGTCCAAACCAATTGCATTACTTCTTTTATTGTGCATTTGGGTCATCATCAACTTTATTTGTTCTCTTCAATTTGATTCGTCTCTTTTGTCACCAATTTATCAAAATCATACATTGAAATGACTCCAAAAATTCATAAAACTTGTTAGTAACTCTTACAAGGGCAACAACATGTTAATTGAGCGTTTTAGGCATAATTACTACTCAAAAGATGTGAAACTCGTGGGAATTATTATCTAAACTATGCTCTTTTTGAGTAGTAATCAGAACTCATTATGACTAATTAATTAATTATGATCCAATGGGTTAGACTAAGTGACATAAGCCCAAGTTGAGCCAAAGTCACTTAAGTCCATAAGGAAATCTATATAAAACCTCTTAGAGGTTTAGGGTTACACGCTTGATTATTGTCTTCTAGAAAGCCTTTTTTTTTTTTTTTTCTTTCTTTCTCTCTCTCTCTCAAGAATGTTGTGTAGTCACTCTACATAAGTGCAAAGGACCAAATGAGTGATTGGGTAGAAGATTGTGAGGTAGTTGAAACTTTCTTCTTCAAGTGGAGTTTGATTTAGGAACATTTAGATCAAAGGTAAAATTAAAGTAACTAAATCTACTTTTTTTGTCTTTTATCTTCCATTACGATTATATTATCCCTAAGTTGTCAGAAAGCGTGCCCATATGATCCAGGGGTATCCTTGATGGGAAGCCTAGAATGGTTCGTTTCTAGACTCTGGATTTTGTTAGGTGCATGCAAAAAACTTCCTATTCTTCTAGAACTATGCACAACAGAAAGGTAGTTGAAACTTTCTAAAGGGAAAAATCAGGATTTCCCCGTTTCCCAAGTTTGGATCAAGTTAGGAACATGCATAACTATCTTAGGCTTTTTCTAAATCCTATGTATAACAGAAAAATAATGATTTTATACATTAAAAGGATTCATAAAGTGCTAACAAAAACCATACCTTAGATTCAGATATTCCCAAATCAAATCCTCATGGTGAAGATGAAGATCAAAATCTTAGAAGTCTCGTAAACCCGAAGTCTTCCGCCCGATGACTCAAACCTTGATTTTGGCACACTTTCGATGGGGAGGAAAAGAGGGTGGAGGCTATGACTCTTTATCTCTCTGGATGGTGGAAGACAAAAAACTATGAAAACCCTAACCCCTAGGGGGTATTTATAAGGTTCCTAAGTGGGCTTAAGTGACTTGAGCTCACATGGGCTTGGGTTACTTATTCTAACCCAAAATGGGTTCTAATTGATTAATTAACCTAATAGGGCCTACTAATTAATCAATTAGCCAAATCTAGAGACCTTGTTCACTTACTCCTATTCAACCTTGCATAATTACCAAAACACTCTTATGCACAAAAGTGAACCTAGAGTCAATCCGACCCTCATAACTCATGCCAGCAAGGTATATGAGCTCAAACGGGGACCACTAAGACCTATAGGAATACTGGCTTCCTTAGAATCCAATTCTAAATCTTATTCAACATCTCACTACAAAGAATCAACTACACTCCAGTATCCTATGTAAATAATAATGAGACATTAAGTGCTTGGGTCCATGACCTGTTATCCATTGTGTTTAGTCTTCCCATGAACTGTTGTTCGAAGTCTAACAAGGTGAAAGCTATTGGCCTTTCAAGACTATCTTTACCATTCTTGAGTTACAGATCCTCATATTGTATGTACAATTGACATATCTTAGCTCTTAAAGAACCTGTGTCAAGTTCCACTTAAGGAACTACTATGACCATAGTTTTCATGAACACACCTCCTTAGGATTACCCAAAGGGATACACTGTCTCAATCCTAAGAGATATCATGGTGCCTCTATTGAGAATACCTATTGTTATCGGCTTCCATCAATAATGACCCAATCAATAGGGAATATATGATCAGCTTACAATCTCACCCGTAGGTCAAAGTCATTGCTAACTTAAGAACAAACTCAATATTCTCTCAAGGTTGAGAAACAACACAATGAAGCAGCCTGGTGAGGCCATGACTACTTGATAGCCTTAAGTCATGACTCACCGTAGGTCTGGTCTAATGTTTAACCACCATATACTAGTGCACTCACCATGAGAAACTCATCCCAATAGCTAAGACCAGTCATTCCTCCAATTAGGAGGTGGTGCACTACAACCTCTAATGGGTTACCTAAACCCATGAACCAATTGTGAACAAGTCATCTATTTGCAAGGAACCCATGACTTAAATCTTTTGTGCAACTCCTAATGCACCTAAGTCACATACAATGCAAAAGATGCAGGTAAGAATGCTCATAAAGTATAATACATGGAATAAGGATAGATAAAAGTGAAACTAGAACATCATCAAATAAATAATGAATTCCAAATTTATTACATCATGTCATGCTTTTAAGGGCTCTATCCTAACATTCTCCTACTAACCCTCAAAGCATCATGCCTTTAAGGCATGCCAAATACCCATCTGACCTTGTTAATGTCTTAGTGAAGGGATCCACCAAGTTCTCCATAGAAGGTATCTTGACAACCATCATGTCACCATATAAACTATCTCAACATTTTAGAGCACAAACACATAATCCCTCGTTCTCCTAAGATACTTGAGTATATGCTTGACAGTTGTCCAATATTCTGGACTTGGATTAAACTGATATCTACTCACCATACCCATTTCAAAGCAAATATTTTGCCTAGTACATAACATCACATACATAAGACTACCCACTACAGAGGCATAGGGTATTGACTGCATGTGCTCTTTCTTCTCAAGTGTTTTAGGACACTGATCCTAAGAAAAGGGAATTCCATGCCTAAAAGGTAACGAACCTTTATTGGAATCCTGCATCACATACTTGACCAAAAACTTATCAATGTAGGTAGCTTAAGATAACACTAGTTTCCTATTCTTGCAGTCCCTAAAGACCTTAATCCCAAGAATATACTACATTTTCCCTAAATCTTTCATCTAGAACTAAGTAGAAAACCAGATCTTGATTGATGACAATAACCTTACATCATTACCAATGAGTAGATTGTCATCTACCTACAAGATCCTAGAGCACCACCATGCTTCCCTGTAATTTCTTATACTCACAAGGCCTTTTGATATGAAAATATCTGGTTACATCATATAGATGCTAATATCAAGATAATTGTTTAAGAACAATATCTTGACATCCTATTGCAATATCTCATAAATAAGATAGACCGCAATGGATAACAGTACTCTGATGGATCTAAATATGGCTACTAGTGAAAAGGTTTTCTATATTCAAAATAATGTTTCAAACTATAACCTTTAGTTAGAACCTAGCCACATAAATATCAACTTTTCCATCTACTCCTTTGTTCCTCTTGTAGACTAACTTAGACCTATGGGTTTTATCCGTTTAGGTGCTTCTACAATAACTCAAACTACATTAGAATCACAAAGATTCTAACTCTGCCTCCATAAATTTTTGCCAAAGATGCGCATCCACATCACCGATTGCTTTATTGTAATATATGAGATCGATCTCATGTTCCTTTAGAGTGGCCTCGAAAGACTTTCCCAAATACATGAATCGACTTGGTTGTTTAACAACCTCCCTACTACGACAAGTCATCGGTGTATTAGAAATGGGAATGGTTGGTACTGGATCCATAGTATCTTGTGTATAGTGGGACTATCTTCTAGTATTCTCCAATCTATATTATTATTTACCTTATTACATATCATATAGTCTTCATAAGAAGTTTGGTATTTGTAACAGCAAACACCTTTTGATAATTTTGACTATAAAGTAATAATCTTGAAATCCTCTTGGATATCTTATAAAGCGATACACCTCTTTAGAAAAAGAGGTATTATACATCTTTTAAGATATATCCCTAAAGAATATGGGAAGTAATGAGAAACCAATCACCAATCTCACTATGCCTATCAAAGTTCAATATCTTCTTTCCATTACTCCATTTTGCAATGGAGTCCTTGGTGCACACAACTAGTATATCATCTCATGCTTTATATGGAAAGGATCGAACCTACTAGACATATTACCTTGATCTAATCAAAGTGTCTTGATATATTTACCTAATAGGTTATTTGATTTCGCCTTAAATTCAATGAATTTATCAAAGACATCAGATTTCCTATTTATCTATTTATTTATATATATATATATATATATATATATATATCCAAAACTAGAGTATTTATCAATAAAATGATCAAATACCCATACTTTCCATTTATAAATACAAAAAGGTTCATATACACGAGTATGCACTAACTTCAAACATTCCTTGGTTCCAAGTCCTTCAAAAATAAAAGGGTCTCTTGATCATTTTACCGTTTATATAGGATTCATAAACTAAAAGATCTTTTGGATTAAGATGGCTCGGACTTAATTAGTCTATGGATCCTATATAGATTAATACAACCTAGGCTTTAGAAACCAAATGTTTGATTAGTGTTAAGTTCTTTCTTTTAGTGAGATCTGACTATTCTCATTACTTGACAAAGTGATAATGGAGTCTCGCATAAAAAAGATAATATCTCCCACTAACTTGCACAACTAATCTTGCAATTGAAGTTAAGGTAAGTTCAATCCCATCATATGACCTTCTCACTTGTTGAAAACCTTATAAAGAACTACAAATAGTGGGCTTGCAATTTATCTACCACAATTGGTGAAATCCACCACTATGTATTCAACAACAAGAACATGATGTGTACTCGCCTATCCTTAGGCACTCCAAGCATTCCTTTTTTAAGTGTCATAAAAGGTCAGAAAGGAATCACTGCCTACGAGTTTGTTATCTCATTCATTTTCTTGAGCTTTCCTTATTTGGTGTTGTTGTTCTTCTTCTTAGCAGAAAAGTCTGAAGAATCTTGACTTCCATATGTACACCCTTTTACTCTTTGAGAATCTTCTTACCCATCCCAAAGGAATCTGGTAAGATCTTTAAGATAACTTGAATCTTGGTGTTCATAATAATCTTAAGGGCAACTCGTCTAGTTGACTTGCCCTTATTCCCAAATAACCCTTGCAACATTAAAGAGAATATCATAGACTATGACAATAGACATGTGTTGCTTTTGCAACACATTATCTAAAGATCCAAGTATGAGAGACTGAGTCTTTTGATTTGTCTTATGCCACCTTTGATATGTTTCTCTTACTTTATGATAAGATTATTCAAATGAAATAACAAACTCTACCAAAATCAGCTTCTATGTAATTAATACTATATCCGGATTATTTTTAGTATACAATTAGATCTAATTTAAACAAAATATAATAGGTGATAGGTTAAAGACATGATATCTGTAACAAATATAATAATTTCATGCATTAATAGTAAGAAACTGAGTATTCAGGGCAAGTTGGTAATTAATTTAGCAAAAATATAATGCTCTCAAACTACATATATCCACACAAGGTATCCTAGTATCATAAGAATCAAGCCTACTTTAGGTAAGTCATGACTCTTATTATTAGGTAAAAACCCTCTTTAATTAATCAACCTGCCTTAAACCTCTTAAGGTTATCCTAAGGCATTGATCAACATACCTTTATGTTTAGCCCTTAACCCATGTAAGTGGGACCACTTTAGGTGATTCTACCATGTCTTGTCTAAGTTAAGTATGTAACCAAGATCATTGACATCAATGTTACCAAGTGAAGAGTTTCATCTTTAGGATTGACCACTCCTATTACAAACATATATAGTTTTGTAGATAAAAGATAGTCCATATCCCTTGATTCCTTGGGCCACCCCATCTTTAGGATGGTGATAGGTCCAAAATCAAGGTAGGCTTGATCTTGGAGGCTATGGGCTTGCCTATGGCCCACTCCCACTTAATATTTTGGAAAAGAAACTTCAAGATAATTTTGGTTACTATCTTAAAATAAATTATCTATCATGAGAATTTCCAAAACTTTTATTTATTACTTGAATTGGGACTCTTGTGCCAAATAGGGATATCTTTCATATTCCTTATGCTTGAACTTTCCTTTTCAAACTAAACAATTTCCTCTTTCTCTTTGGGGGAGCCTAGAGGACCAATTTAGATGTCATTCTCCTTCTCTATGTGGAGGAGAGCCTGGAGAACCACCTAACACAAATAAAGGAAAGTCTCAAAAGGAATTTGAAATTCCAAATGACAACAACCAATTTCTTAAATAAATAATAATGGAAATAAAACTCATGAAAATTTATATATATTTTTTTAAGAAAATCCAAAATTACCATTTTAATTTATTTTATTTGAAACAATATCTTGGTAAGCTATTTTAACCATGAATTATCAATCATATATTTTTCCAAAAATAATTTATTTCTTTAAATTAGAATATTGTGTTAAATAGGAAAAAATTTATTTCATAAAGACTTGGAAAAACCAAACTTCTTCCTTAAAATAAAAAGATTATTAGAGATCTAAAATCTAAAAAGATTAATTTTGAAAAAAAAAAAAAAACTCTTAAGAGTTTAATTTTGAAAAGGAAGTAGGTTCCTTATTTCTTTCCAACTTTTCTTTACCTAAAATAAAAATTTCCTAATTCATAGCACATTTCAATTTAATAAATTATCTAAAATAAGGAAAAAAATATGAAAATTCATTAACTTAAGAATACCAAAAGATATTCTATGCCAAAAATAAAAAATCATAAAAGACATAAAAGGAAATTAAATAAATAATTCACATGGCCTTAGAGATCCTATTGCAAATTAGGTAACTAAAATTTGGATAAAATCCATATTACCAAAATAACCCTACAACCAAAGATAGGGTTAGTGAAAAAAAAAAAAAAACCCAATAGGCTCAATTGCCACAAAAAGAGCCCAATAAGAGGCCCAAACAACAAAAAACAATTTGACCCAAACTCAATCCTGTAATTGCATGCCCTTTATGCAGTCTTGCTTCAATTAATGATATCTCTCTCGTTTTAACTTTGAATTGAAATTTGTTGGAAGCATTGGATTCCTTACTTCCTAAGTTTCAAAATCATATGTGGTTTTGCCCCAAAATGCTCACAGGAGGTAGCCCTAATTTTGAGTTGAAGTCAGCGTCATTGTGCTACCATGCTTTCTGCACAACCTTGATTCAATCGACTATAACTCTTTCATTTCAACTCCGAGTTGTGATTCGTTTAAAGCCTTAGATTCGTGAATTCCTAAGCTTCAAAACCATAGGGTGCTCGCTCCAAGAAACTCACAGGAAGCCATCCCGATTTAAAGTTAAAAATGAAGAAACTATTTTACCAAGGATCTCAAATCAAGAACTTCCAAGATTTTTTTCTTTTCCCTTAAATCACCATAGGAACTCATGAAAGAAACTTCAAAAAGCCTTTTTTTTTTCTCTTTTCCAGCAAAGGAATGTGCGCAAACATTTTGTGATGCTTTGAATTGCTTCCATACTTTTCATAGGTTATAAAGAATGTTAAAAAAATGGATTTTTACAACAAAATCTTATAGTCCAAAGATTTGGAGTTTACATATCATTTTAATATAAAAAGACCGATTTTTACAAAAGAACAAAAATCCTATACCTCTTATGAGGCTTACAACCCATCTAGGAAAAGTAAAAACCAATCCAAGTAATTATTACATCCCCAATAAAAAGCAATCACAATTATAACCATCATATCATAACAAGATCATAATAAAGAATGCACATTAATTATCCCTGGGGCCATGGAATAAACAAAAAGCCTATAAAAACAAGTTAGCACACCCTAGAATAGTTCTAGCATGATTACTAACCTATGGCTCTGATACCAATTGAAGAGAAAGACTTGGATCTTTCCGTTTCCCAAGTCTGGATTAGGTTGGGAACATGTATAACCATCCTAGGCTTTTTTTAAATCCTATGCACAACAAAAAAATAAAAATTTTATACATTAAAAGGATTCAAAAAGTGCTAACGAAAACCATACCTCAGATTCAGATATTCTTGAATCAAATCCACATGGTGAAGATGAAGATCGAAATCGTAGAAGTTTCGTAAATCTAAAGTCTTCCGGCCGATGACTTGAACCTTGATCTTTGTACACTTTCGGTGAGAAGGAAAAGAGGGTAGAGGTCGACTCTCTATCTTTCTGGATGGTGGAAAACAAAAGGTTATGGAAACCCTAACCTCTAAGGGGTATTTATAGGGTTCCTAAGTGGGCTTAAGCGATTTGAGCCCACATAGGCTTAAGTCACTTAATCGAGCCCAAAATTGTTTCTAATTGATTAATTAACCCAATAAGGCCTACTAATTAATCAATTAGCCAAATCCAGAGACCTTGTTCACTTGCCCCTATTCAACCTTGCGTAATTATTAAAACACCCTTACGCACAAAAGTGTACCTAAAGTCAATCCAACCCTCATAACCCATGCCAACAAGGTATATGAGCTCAGAGCGGGGACCATTGGGACCTATAGAAATACTGGATTCCTTAGAATCCAATTCTCAAGTCGATTCAACATTCCACTACAGAGAATCAATTGAACTCCAGTATCTTATGTAAATAATAACGAGACACCAAATGCTCAAGTTCATGACCTACTATCCACTGTGTTCAGTCTCCCCATGAACTAGTGTCTATAGTCTAACAAAGTGAAAGTTATCAGCCTTTCAAGACTACCTCTACCATCCTTCAATTATAGATCCTCTTATTGTGTGTTCAATTGACATATCTTAGCTCTCAAAGAGCCTATGCCAAGTTTCACTTAAGGAACTACTATGGCTATGGTTTCCATGAACACACCTCCTTAGGATCACCCATAGGAATACACTATCTCAATCCTAAGAGATATCATGGTGTCTCTATTGAGAATACCTATTGCTACCAACTTCCATCAATAATGACCCAATCCATAAGGAATATATGATCAGCTTACGATTTCACTTGTAGGTAAAAGTCATTGCTAACTTTTGAACAAACTCAATATTGTCTCAAGGTTAAGAGATAAAACAATGAAGCAGCTAGTGAGATCATGATTACTTGATAGCCTTAAGTCATGACTTACCGTAGGTCCAGTCCAATGTGTAACCAACCATACACACTAGTGCACTCACCATGGGAAACCCATCCCGATAGCTAAGAACAATCATCCCTCCAATTAGGAGGTGGTGCACTACAACCTCTAATGGATTGCCTAAACCCATGAACTGGTTGTAAACAAGTCATCTATTTGCAAGGAACCCATGACTTAGATCTTCTGTGCAACTCCATATGCACCTAAGTCACGTACAATGCAAAAGATGTAGGCAAGAATCCTCATAAAGTATAATACATAGAATAAGGATAGATAAAAGTGAAACTAGAACATTATTAAATAAATAATGAATTCCAAATTTATTACATCAGGTCATGCTATTAAAGGCTCTATCATAATACTTTCTTCTTCATGTGGAGTTTGATTTAGGAACATTTAGATCAAAGGTAAAATTTAAGTACCTAAATCTACTCTTTTGTATTTTATCTTCCATTATGATGAGATCATCCCTAGGTTGTAAGAAAGAATGCCCATATGATTTTGGGGTATCCCTGATAGGAAACCTAGAATGCTTCGTTTCTAGACTTTAGATCTTGTTAGGTGCATGCAAAAAACTTCCTATGCTTCTAGAACTATGCACAACATAAATAATTGATACTAAAAACAATTTTAGATCTAGAACTACAAGTTATGTGTGTTTACCAAGATCTGGATATTCTCATATCATTTCCTATTAGTAAATGGTAGAACAACAATCGAAAAAAACCTCATACACCCCAAGTTTTTCGTTCAATGACTCCTCTTTGAAGCTTGGTACTAAGATGCTGGAGATTTGAAGGATGAAGGTTAGAGTTCTCTCTCTAGAATGTAAGGGAGAATAACAAAAGTCTAAGGCTCTAACCCATAAAGAGTATTTATAGGCTTCTCATAAGCTTAAGTGACTAAAGCCCATCTTGGGTTTAATTCACTTAATCTAGCTTAAAAAAAGTCATAATTGATTAATTAACCTAACAAGGATCTAATTAACCTAATTCAAAGACACCATTCACTAACCTTATGCAATTTTACATATTTACCAAAATGTCATTATGCAAATAGGTAAACTAAGAGCCAATTCAACCCTCATAAACCATGTCATTAAGGTATATGAGCTCGAGTGGGACCATTGGGACCCATAGGATAGTATTGGCTTTCTCAAAATTCAATTCTGAATTTGACTTGACATCCCATTATAGACAATCAATTATACTCAAGTACCCTATATATATATATATTACAATCAAACACTAAGTGTTTAAGTCCATGACTTGTTATCCATTGTGTTCAATCTCCTTGTGAATTGGTGTCTATAATCTAACAAAGTAAATGTTATCAGCCTTTCAAGATTACCTTTACTATTCTTGAGTTATAGATCCTTTTATTGTGTGATCAACTGACATGTCCTATTCATAAAGAGCTTAGAATGTCAAGTTTCATTTAAAGAACTACTATGACCATTGTTTATATGAACACACTTCCTTAGGGCCATCTAAGGGGACACAGTCTTAAGTCCATAAGATATCATGACGTCTCTATTGAGAATATCTGTTACTACTGACTTCCATCAACAATGACCTAGTCTATAGAGAATATATGATTACTTTAGGATCTCACTAGTATGTTAAAGTTACTATAGACTTTAGTACAATATTCTCTTAAAGTTAAGAGACAATATAGTATAACAACTTAGTGAAATCATAACTACTCGATAGTCTTACATAGTGACTCATCGTAGATGTTGTTTAAAGTGTAACCACTCACCATGGGAACCCCATCATAATGGCCAAAACCAGTCATCCTTCAAATTAGGAGGTGGTGTACTACAACTTCAAATGGATTGCCAAATCCATGAATAGGTTGTGAATGAATCAACTTGCAAAGAACTCATGACTTAGATTTCCTTTGCAACTCCTAATGCAACCAAGTTATGTGCAATGCAAAAAATATAGATCAAAATGCTCATAATGTATAATGCATAGAATAAGGATAGATAAAAGTGAAACTGGAGTATCATTACATAAATAATAAATTCCAAATTTATTACATCTTGTCATGTTTTTAAGGGCTTTATCCTAACAATCTCTCATTAACCCTTAAAGCATAATGCTATCAAAGCAAACTAGATACACATCTAACTCTTATGTTATCCCTATGACCATCAAAAGCTCTCCTAATCAATGTCTTCTTGGTGAAGGATCCACCAGGTTTTCCAAGTCTAGAGGCTTGTTACAAGCCTCACTCGCCAACTCCATGTCATTTAGTAGAAAAACCACATTCTCTCATCTTCCCTTTATAGGCATTAGTATTTCTAATTTTTTCCCTCAAGCATGTTGGAAACTAAAGTTTGAAAACATTGAGAGGTTCATGGAACCATAATCAAATATGGGTACAACCAATACGTTTTCATACCCACAAAAATGTATAAACTCCTCTAATTTAAATAAATATATTTTAAAGTCATAAAGGCCCATTAGGCACAAAGCAAATAATATTTACATCGGAGCAAGTCATTACAACTAGTATAAAAAGTAAATCCTTGATCACAAGGTGGGTCTTTATTTGTTTGGCTTTGTAAAAGGCATTAGCTTATCTAGCCTTTACAATCCAAACATGTTTTATTTGCATGAAATGGTGATTGTGATATCCTAGATTAGATATTGGAAAAAGTTTTTGATACCATGTATGCATAAACTCTTCTTACCCACGTAAACACATTTTAAAGTTGCAATGACTAATTGGGTTCGAACCTGACATTATCAATACAGAAGGAAACAAGTTGTTACATTATCTATATAATTTTTTTTATTTTTTATTTTTCTAATAAAATTATGTTTTTTATAATTTTATATTTGATATTTTATTAAACTATTTTTTATGGTATATTCACATCAATTTCCATGTGAAACTTTTAAATTTATTTATATTAATTTTTTCTATGTTTAGGTTTTTAGCATTGAAGATAATAGAGCTTAATAAAATACTACAAACAATAATAACTATCAAACTTTTATTATGAAACTTTTATTAACTAATTATATTTTTACTTAAGGTTACATATAACTCCAGTAAAATTCTAATAATCAAAACATTTGTATTCTAACCAAGGATAAAAATATTGATAATTACGATATATTGGTACTTGAATTTTATGGATATATTAAGGAAATATATTTGAATATTTTTACACAAAATATTTTTATTTAAAAATATTGGTAATTTTATTTATGATTTTATATTTGTCTTATATTTAATTAGTATATAAAATAAATTATAACATAATTAAAATTAATTAATTTATAATAATTTTATTTTAATTAATTTATAAAATATAATATAATATAAAAATATACGAATAATAATCATGTATATAAACAATTTTAAGCACATATATACCCAAAAATAAGTTTAGCTTAATGGCAGAAGCCTGAGTTCGAGTTTTTATCTTGTATAAGATTTTTTCATTTTATCTAAATAAAAGCACAATCTCACATAAAAAAATTTGATAGATTACAAAGCTTCATATCCTCTATTTAAGGTGATGCTTTATATAGCACTGGTCACAATAGATTGGTGGGTTGGGCCTACACCTGCCTTTGACCTATTGTAACAAAGTTAAAAATTTACATATATTAAATCATTGGACTTAATCCATCTTTTGACCCATTAGAAAAGATTTAAAAGTCATCATATATAGGTTAGTTGGGTAATCCGACATTAGGCCATTGCATATTGGGCATTAGACATCATTGATATATCCCCCATTTTTTAGTTGTCACTGATATATTGAAAATCATCGATATTTCCTGATAAAATCCGATATTTGCACCAGTTGAAATATCTTACCTATATATCATATCCATTTTCTTCGATACGCGATATATCGACGATAAATCGTCAATATATCCCAATATCTTCATCCTTGGTTCTAACAAGGGTATCACCCTTATATTATCATATGACATTTAAATTTTTAAGTAAATAAGCTCATCATTTTCAATTGATTTTATACTTATTGGTTTGAAAAAAATCTCAAATTTTACCAAAGAAATTATTAAAATCTAAAAAAAAAAAAAGGATTTTTTTATGAGATTATTAAAAAATTTCTATTCACATTCTTATCATTTTAAATTTTTAGTTTTTTATTTTTTTTTTGGTTGTAAAATCTACTATGTTTTGGGTACATTAGGGGTTTAATTCTATATATTTGTTAAACGATAAAGACAATAATAACTACTTTTTGAATTTATCGCCAACTTATTATAATGTATATAGGTAGCCCGTAGCTTTGGCCCCCAAATTGTTAAAACTTTACCAAGGTTCGATTGAATTTTGCCTGTTTTATGGTATTTTCACCTAATTAATACCCTGCAACCTGCATGATCTTGTTTCTTCTGTGGCAGTGGACAATGCTAAAAATGATATTAAAGGATGCCCATGCTCAACACTCAACTCAACTAGTCTTTCATCAGTTTCAGAACCCAGGTTCAAGCCCTAGGTCTAGAGGATTGTTACAGGATCCACTCTCCAACTCCATTGTCTCATCTTCCCTTCATAGGAAGCCTTGGCACTTGCAATTTTTTCACTCTAGCATGCTGGAAAACTAGCGTTTGAAAACATTTGAAAGGTTCATGGAACCATAATCAAATTTCATATGTTTTCTTGCCCAGAAATATGAGCTCTGAGATTGAAGTGATGATCGAGCTAAGCATTGCAGGTGCATGCTAGATTTATCTGGCAGGTAGCCGGTAGGCACCTCAAGTTATGGGTTACTCTCCTTCCAAGATGGGACTCAGTCCTCTGGAAATTTAAGGATTAGGTTCATAGAAGATTGATGGAGCATGGAAATAGGCAGTCGAGAATGCAGATGAATTGGACCTTTTAAGGCATAGAAAGGATTAGAAGAAAACTGATAAAAGAACGCGAGAGAACACTAACTAGGTTGGAGCTGGGTTGCAGTGGGTTCCCAAGTTTGTAAACTTCTAGTTATTGCCAATTTGCATGCAGTGATTGCTTTTAGGCCTGCATTGACTGCAAACATAGCAGGTCAGTGGATCATAAAGAATCTGAAAGTAAGCCATTGATTGACAAATAACTCTCAGGAACTGAACTCGGACCCATCAATTCAGAGGTGGCTTTGGTCCCTGCAAAAAGTATTGGTGAATAGTCATGAAAGTAATCCCCATTCATTAGGAAATATAAAAAAATCAGAAACCAAATGTTAAGGTAAAAAACCTCGGTAGCAGTAGAAGAAAGGATTTTCAGCTACCTTCCCATGTCCACAGTTTTGGTAAGATGACACAGTGAAGCCTAGTAAAAAATGTCTTAGCTATATCCTTCACAGATCCTCCAAGTGAGATGTAGGCTCAATGTTAGGAAACAAAGAGTAAGAGCATATTTCATTCTCCAACTGAGATCTAGGTTCAACATCAGGAAACAAAAAGTAACTGCATATGAAATGGATCACCCCCTTTTTGTCCATCAGCTCTTCCGAATGAGGATGCTTAAATGGTTTTGCTATCATAGTTTGGAATGATATTAAATAATCATGTTATAATGCATCAGATAAAATATTACAAGCATGCAAGTACACACTGGAAAACCATGTATACACAAATTGCATTCTCATAGAAATTCTGTTGTAAGAAGTTAGTAAACGTCTGATCCCAGTGTGGGTATTCCAATTCCATGTACAAAACATAATCTTGGAGAAGGGATGATTTTGCATGCCCTTCTACTTAAGAAACCAAACAAAAATAGAGTAGACAGTATTGTGTCACTATATGGCACCTTCTTTGTCTGCCTCAAAACTGAATATTAAGAAAGAAACACAGAAAGCAAGTATTAAAATGGAAAAACAGAACCACTTGAACCTGTCAAGTTTTTATGAATTAGAGGATCTATTTGTTTTAGGGAAATCTCCCTAGTAGATCCAAGTCCACAAACAGATATATTATAACCTCTATAATCAGGAATATTGGCAAAATCAGACTTGGATTTCAAATTTGTAAACTTTAATTCAGTGCTGGTACCTCCTTTTCTTGGCATCATCAATGTGGAACATAAGCTGCAAAATAACCAAGGCCCTCAATGTTAATAAACCCCAACCAGAGACCCAATGCTTGGGTATGCCATATAATTTACCTTTGTTCCCACATAAAATGTTATAAACATGCCGCCCAGAATTGGAAGTCCTGTAAACATTCAAATTGCTTCAACTTTGCATCTGCATGCATCTAAGAACATAAAAGAGGAATGGGTAAGAAAGATGCCGCATACCTTCTTTCTGAAGGAACCGAGAAATAAACCAATTAATGCCTGATGGTCCAATGACGTAGCCAACAAGATTGGCAACCTGTAGAACAAAAAAAAAAGGAAAAAAAAAAGCTTATAAGGCATGTATGCTGATTGTGGAGGTATACTTCTTAGGGGACTCCCAGACTGAAAATACTCAAATTTAAGAATGCATGCATGAATACCTATTTGGGCCTGTGTTTAGGACTTCTCTTTCATTCCATTTTAATTTTTTTTTTTCATGTTTTTGTTTTTGTTTTGAGTGGTAAACAGGAGGGTGGAAGCTGGTATGTTGGAATTTTTGGTAGTCCATGGAAATTGAATCATTCAAATTTATATGGAAACATAATGATGAATCCATAACTTCATTGTTCTCTATGTTCTTCAATTTTCTCCCTGTTTTGGTTCCAAGGGGTGAAAGCCCTCAAAACTAAGGGCAGCATGCACACTTGAGTACTGTCCTTAATGATCAACTACTCCCAAGGATCAGTCCTTGAGGCTGAGATTTGCAAGCCAACTGATAGGTAGTTCTGGTCTCATTAGGTATGGACAACAGAGCAGTTCTGTTCTTTGTTAAGAAAGCCTGATGGCTAAACTTAGGGACCTATGACGATTGAACTCTGAGGGACATTTTCTGATGGGGCAATGCTGGAGATAAAGTTAGATGCACTCACCACCCCTTTTAGGTCTGCACTTCCAAAATCCAAAGACCCAATAGTATAGGTACAAACATCAAAATGGGTCTTTAAGAATCCACCCTTTTGGTTCCACGGGTTAATCATAATTCTCAATAGTACAGGTACTCAGTGATATTACTAGGAAACTAGAAATATGGCACCAACATAAGAAACATCAGGTCTTTTTTCCTTTCCCTCTCTTTTTGCTAGGAAACATAAATATCATAATACGCTATGAATTTCAAAGGACATTAAATGCAGATAATTAATTCTAACATAAAATTATTGCTCCAAGTATAAGAAAAAGGGCAAACCATGAGGCAAGTGATTGTGACAGCACCAGCAACTGCACTAAGTTCACGGAAAATAAATTCCCCAAAAGCACTCTCAGCCTGAAAATAAATAAAAAAAGATTACCGCAGTGCTAGTTAAGGAGATGTAAAAAAGATTAAGAAACTAAAGACATGCTGTTTCAAACCTGTCACAGATAGTTAAATATCATGTCATAGCAACTTATCATAAAGGAAGCTGCATAAAACTATGCTAGGAAAACATTTAAAAAGATCACTAGCAGCAAAAGCAAAGGAATACTCTCTCTCTATTCATATATCTTTTGGTGATAAAAACCTTTAGTCAGAGGATCTCAAGGGCAAGGATGTGCAGCTTGTCTGAGTGGGGTATCAGTGGGTGGGTAACTGTTGATGGGAGATTGGATGCCGGGACTGGATTAGCTGGAGAAAGAGAAAGGGCCCAAGAAGCCTATGGCTATGTTTGGTTCCTGGAAAATTTGAAGGAAAATGCCAAAAAAAGAAAATAAAGAGAAAAAGTAGAAGGAAAAAAAGGAAAGAGTGAAGGAAAATCAAAAAAAGATTTAAGGTCAATATATTATTTTAATATGCTACTTCAAACTCATTTCACGAATGTTAACTTCTCTATATAAAAATTAAATAATTTAAAAATGAAAATATTTTTAATTATTTTTAATTATATTTTATTTTCTTTTGTATTTTTCATAAGAAAATCATTTTTTTTAGCATTTTTTTCTTTCCTTGATGCTTTCCTTGAATCAAACATAGTGTAGTGGTTGATGTTATCCATTAATTCTGTGAATCCTATGATTATTATTATTATTGTTATTATTATTATTAACTCCTTTATATAAAGATTAAATAATTTTAAAATGCAAATATTTTTAATTAATTTAATTTATATTTTATTTTCTTTTGTATTTTTCATAATAAAATCTAACATAAGAAAATAATTTTTTAAGCATTTTTTTCTTTCTACTTTCCTTGGATCAAACATAGTGTAGTGGTTGATGTTATTCATTAATTTATTATTATTCTTATTATTATTATTTTGATGAGTAAAGCAAGAGGATGCCCATAAACAAGAAAACTCAACAGGGTGCCCTAAAGTACATAGGAAGTATACAACGGATGCTTAAAGATGCCTCCAAAAAAAATAGAGGGGTATCAAAAAACACCACCCCTTCAATAAGGGTCCAACCATTATTTTGATCACTAAACAAGAGGATGCCATAAACAAGAAAACTGAGCAGGACGCCCTAAAATGCACATGAAGTAGACAACAAACGCCTAAAGGCGCCTCCAAAAAAAATATAGGGGTATAAAAAAACATTACCCCCTCGATAAGAGCCCAACCATTATTTTGATGAGTAAAGCAAGAGGATGCAATAAATAAGAAAACTCAGCAGGGTGCCTAAAACTACACATAAGTATACAACGGACGCCTAAAGATGCCTCCAAAAAAATAAAGGGGTAACAAAAAACATCACCCTCCTCAATAAGAGTCCAATCAATCAACAAAATCTACCATAATAGGAAGACCAAAACATAAAAACAACTTAGGCCAAGCTCATAGATATCATAGAAAATAGTGTTTCAGCCCTTGTACAGAATGCTCCTCATTTTCAAATGATTCACTGTTTCTTTCCTTCCCCATTGTCTAGAATAAGCATAAGGGAGCAGCCCACTGCGCCTTTTTCCACTTTTTACCCACAAAAGAGTCATGCGACACATGCCATCCTACTAGCATCTCTTTGATTGTAGAGGGAAGCACCCAAGACATGCCAAACATGGAGAACAATAAATGCCAAAAGCCCTAGTATTGACACAGTGAATAAAGATCTGATCAATGGATTCTTCCTCTAAATGATAAAGGAAACATCTGTTAGCCAAAAACCACTCACTCTTCTTTCAATGATCCAAGATTAAAACCCTTTTCCAATTAGCCTACCAAGCAAAAAAGCGTGCCTTCAACAACACCCAAGAGTTCCAGATAACACTTGCCAAAAAAGAAATTGTACTTCCCGACTCCAAAGCTAAGTATAAGGCTTTAATAGAAAACTTACCATTCTTCAACCCTTTCCAAATCACTTTATTTTCCTCTTCCGTGCACACCCTCCTCCCCTACAATCTTAATAGGAAGTGCTCCATAATTTTCACCTCCCAATCATTTAGGAGCCTAGTGAAGCGAAGGACCCAACAACTGCCTTCATATGACAGTTTCCAAACATTCACCACCCAAGCCTTCTTTGAAATAGCAATAAATGGAGAAGGGAAGGTAGTACATAGTGGTTCATCACCGTACCACTTGACCTTCCAAAATCTCACCCTTTGCCAATTACCAACTAAGCAACTCCACTAGCCAAAGATTCCAATTCTTTCTAATGGTTTTCTATAACCCTACCCTTATCTTTCTCTCACTTCCT
This sequence comes from Vitis rotundifolia, assembly GCA_030254885.1. Lineage (NCBI taxonomy): Eukaryota > Viridiplantae > Streptophyta > Magnoliopsida > Vitales > Vitaceae > Vitis > Vitis rotundifolia. The sequence continues at coordinate 12,903,774 of CM058157.1, forward strand.
GAAAGTGCCACCCTCCTTTTACCCCATACTTTCCATAACCCTACTCTATGCAGATTATAGGTCTACATGACTACAAATTTAGGTAAACAACCTATTTAGCTCACTGGTGTTTTTAGGCTCTTAAGCACAAGATCCTAAGTTGGTGGCATATCCTTACTTGTTTCCCTCTTTCTCTACCTGATAAACGAATAATATGCTAACACAAGCACACCCATGTCTCATAGAAGCCAATCGAATGCAAAAGGAGATGGTCTAGGGTAAGAATTAGACTTGATTACCTTTGGTTTAGACTAAGTTAAGGTTGAAGCAAAGGAGAGCATTAGGTTATTTGGGGATCAAGCTTCGTTGGCCACCAATGTACTCAACTCACACTAGGTACATCCCCAGTCACAACTATGTGGATTTAATTACAATATCGACATTCATTAGTGTTAGATAGTGTACAGTTATTTCAGTTATTTACTTTTCCTTTTTTTTCTTATTGTATTGTGGGTCCCACTAGCATGTATATATATACTCAATGTGTATTATTGTATAGTTCTTCAATAACAAAAATTAGGGATTCTTCTTTTTCTCTCTTTTCACATGGTATCAGAGCTTAGGGAGAAAAACCTAATTATTTCTGGTTTATCCGTGAATCAATTCTGGGAACCCTTTCAATGACCGTGTTTCATTCCAGTCACCTTCCCCATCTCCTAAAGCTTTCTGGTCGACCCTCACCGCCGTCAGAAAACCCTCACCGTCGGTGACTTTTCCGATGACTTTTTCCAGCGAAGTCCTTTTCCGACACCGACCATACCATCAGGTGCACAAGGAGGAGATCTTCAAGTTTTGTCAAGGAACCGGAGGGAGAATCTCAGTCACGCGCCCGCTACGCGCGTTTCTTCTCCGGCGGCCTGAACCTCACGAACCAGTGCGTGAGGGCACATGGAGCACTTTCCGGCAACGCGCTTCCACCTCCAGCCTCGCCTGACGTCGTCTAGCCACTCTCCATCTGTGCTTGTGCCATCCGAGCCCTGCACGTGTCTTAAGAACCACTTAGCAACATCCGCTCTCTGCAAAAAGCGTCCAATCCTCTTTCTCCCACTCTCTTTTACGTCAGCTTGGATTTTGATTCTCCAAATCGCTCATGAATCTTTAATTTCTGGCTGTTGATTAGGAACCGCGATCTGAAGCCGTATTAGGGCTCTCTTCGATCCAAACATATTTCGTTCTCCAGATAAGTAGATATGGCTACTAAAAGTTCCATTTTTTCCTCTATTATATCTGGATCTCCTATGATTACTTCGGAGAAATTGGTAGGCAGTGAAAATCATTTGTCTTGGTCTGCCTCTGTGGAGCTTTGGTTTATGAATCAAGGTTATGAGGATCACCTTGTTACGCAGGAGGCGGATATCCCTGAGATTGACAAAGTACAATGGAGGAAGATAGATGCACAGTTATGTAGTGTGTTATGGCAATCAATTGATCCTAAAATTCTGCTTCATCTTCAGGCCTACAAAACATGTTTTAAATTTTGGAATCAGGTGAAAGGGCTATACACGAATGATATCCAACGTCTTTATAAGGTGACTTCTTCTATTGTCAATGTCAGACAACAAGACATGGATTTATCTACTTATATTGGCCAGATTGCCTCTCTTAAGGAGGAATTCTTGACCGTGATACCTCTTACTACTGATGTTGGGGATCAACGAACACAGATTGACAAGTTCTTCATGGTTCTTACGCTTATTGGCCTCCATCCAAATCTTGAGACCATCTGCGATCAAATTCTTGGCAGTTCCTCCGTTCCATCCTTGGATGATGTGTTTGCTCTCCTCCTCCATATCTCCTCTACTCAGACTTTGTCATCTGATAACACTTCAGATTCTTCTGTGTTAATTTCTCAAACTAACTCTTGAGGAGGACGCAGTGGTAACCGAGGTAGAGGCCAACGTCCTCATTGCACCTATTGCAATAAGCTTGGCCACACTCGTGATCGGTGTTATCAGTTACATGGGCGGCCTCCCCGCACTGCCCATGTGGCCCAGTCATCTGATCCTCAGCCGCCTCAGCCTCCGAGCTCCTCCACATCTCAGGGTATTTCCCTCACTGACAGTGAGTATGATCAGGTCACCAAGTCAGTTTCTGTTACTTTTGTTGCCCAGACTGGTAATGCTTCTGCTTGTCTTACCCACACATCTTCTCTTGGACCTTGGATTCTAGATTCTGGCGCTTCTGATCACATATCTGGTAATAAGGAGATCTTTTATCTTCTATTACTACTACCTTTGCCTTACCTACTGTTACCTTAGCTAATTGTTCTCAAACTGTGGCTAAAGGCATTGGTTTGGCACATCCTCTCCCTTCTCTACCTCTCACTTCTGTCCTTTATACTCCTGAGTGTTCCTTTAATCTTATCTCCATCAGCAAAATCACTCGTACTCTTAACTGCTTTATTACTTTTTCTGATAAATTTGTGACCTTGCAGGACCGGCGTACGGGGAAGACGATTGGCATAGGACGTGAGTCTCAAGGCCTCTATCACCTCACCTCGCCTTCAACTCCTGCAGTTTGCATTTCCACTGATGCTCCCCTCCTCATCCACAGTCACCTGGGCCACCCTAGTCTATCCAAGTTCCAGAAGATGGTCCCTCGTTTTTCATCTTTGTCGTCGCTTGCGTGTGAGTCCTGTCAGCTTGGGAAACATACTCGTGTCTCGTTCCCAAAACGTTTGAATAATCGGGCAAAGTCTCCTTTTGAACTTGTCCACACTGATGTTTGGGGTCCTTGTCGGACCCCGTCTACTTTAGGATTTCAGTATTTTGTCACTTTCATTGATGACTATTTTCGATGTACTTGGTTATTTTTAATGAAAAATCGAGTTGAGTTATTCTCTATTTTTCAGAAATTTTATGCTGAAATCCAAACCCAGTTCAATATTTCTATTCGTGTGTTACTCAGTGACAATGCCAAGGAATATTTTTCTGCATCATTTACTTCATTTATGTCCCAACATGGGATCCTTCATCAGTCTTCTTGTGCTCATACTCCTCAACAAAATAGGGTAGCTGAACGTAAGAATCGACATCTTGTTGAGACAGCTCGTACTCTTCTTCTCCATAGTAATGTTCCTTTTCGTTTTTGGGGGGACGCTGTTCTTACAGCATGTTATTTGATTAATCGTATGCCCTCATTTGTATTACACGATCAGATTCCTCATTCCTTTCTTTTCCCCAACCAACCACTTTATTTCTTTCCTCCTCGTGTTTTTGGTTGTACTTGCTTTGTTCATATTCTCACTCCTGAACAGGACAAACTTTCTGCCAAAGCCACAAAATGCATCTTCTTGGGATACTCCAGACTTCAAAAGGGTTATCGTTGTTATTCCTCTGAAACTCATCGCTACTTTCTCTCCGCTGATGTCACCTTCTTTGAGGACTCACCATTCTTCTCCACCTCTGAGTCTCTTCCTGTTTTTGAAGTCTTACCCCTTCCCATTATCTCGCCACCTGATGCAGTGCCTTCTCGCCCACTTCAGGTTTATCATCGCCGTCATCATGTCGTTGTTCCTCCTTCTTTGGCCGAGGTACCTGCTAACTCACTTCCTATCCCTTCGGTTTCTCCTACCCCAGCTCTGCCTTCTTCTGCTGACTTACCCATTGCTCTTCGGAAAGGTAATCGATCTACTCGTAATCCTCATCCCATTTACAATTTTTTTGAGTTACCATCGATTATCTTCACCCTATTCTGCATTTGTTTCTGCTATATCTTCTATTTCTCTTCCCAAGAGCACCCCTGAGGCTCTTTCCCATCCAGGCTAGCGATAGGCAATGGTAGATGAAATGGTTGCTTTACAGTCGGTTGTCGTTGGGTCTACACAGTTAAGGTTGGCCCTGATGGTCAAGTTGATCGCCTTAAGGCCTGCTTAGTTGCTAAAGGCTATACTCAGGTTTATGGTTCTGATTATGGTGACACTTTCTCTCCTGTTGCCAAGATTGCTTCTGTTCGTTTATTGCTCTCCATGGCTGCTATGCGTTCTTGGCCTCTTTATCAGTTAAATATTAAAAATGTTTTCCTTCATGGGAATCTTGCTGAGGAAGTTTATATGGAGCAACCACCTGGTTTTGTTGCTCAGGGGGAAGTCTGGTTTAGTGTGCAGGTTACGCCGTTCTTTATATGGCTTGAAACAATCTCCTCAAGCATGGTTTAGCCGTTTTAGTTATGTTGTTCAAGAGTTTGGCATGTTTCGCAGTACAGCAGACCATTCCGTTTTCTATCATCATAACTCTTCGGGGCAGTGTATTTATCTGGTAGTTTATGTGGATGACATCGTCATTACAGGCAGTGATCAGAATGGTATTCAGAAACTAAAGCAACACCTTTTCACCCACTTTCAAACTAAAGACTTGGGGAAACTCAAGTATTTCTTAGGGATTGAGATAGCTCAATCCAGTTCCGGTGTGGTTCTTTCCCAAAGGAAGTATGCTTTAGACATCTTGGAAGAAACCGGTATGTTAGACCGTAAACCGGTAGACACTCCTATGGATCCAAATGTCAAACTTACACCAGGACAGGGGGAGCCTTTAAGAGATCCTGGGAGATATCGGCGACTTGTAGGTAAACTGAACTACCTCACCATTACTCGTCCAGACATTTCTTTTCCTGTAAGTGCTGTTAGTCAATTCCTACAGTCACCATGTGATAGCCATTGGGATGCTGTGATCCGCATTCTTCGATATATCAAAAGCACACCAGGCCAAGGTGTGTTGTACGAGAACAGAGGTCATATCCAGGTTGTTGGTTACACAGATGCAAATTGGGCTAGCTCACCCATAGATAGATGTTCCACTTTCGGGTATTGTGTTTTTATTGGAGGTAACCTAATATCCTAAAAGAGTAAGAAACAAGATGTAGTGGTCAGATCTAGTGCTGAAGTCGAGTATCGAGTTATGGCTCTGATAACATGTGAACTCATATGGCTGAAACATCTTCTTCGGGAGTTAAGATTTGGAAAGGATGAACAGATGAAGCTCATCTGTGACAACCAAGCCGCTTTGCATATTGCATCCAATCCAGTCTTCCATGAAAGGACCAAATACATTGAAGTTGACTGTCACTTCATTAGAGAGAAGATTGCATCAGGATGTATGGCGACTAGTTTTGTCAATTCAAATAATCAACTAGCAGATATTTTTACTCAATCTCTCAGAGGTCCTAGAATTAAATATATTTGTAACAAGCTTGGTGCATATAACATATATGCTCCAGCTTGAGGGGGAGTGTTAGATAGTGTACAGTTATTTCAGTTATTTACTTTTCCTTTTTTTTCTTATTGTATTGTGGGTCCCACTAGCATATATATATATATACCCAATGTGTATTATTGTATAGTTCTTCAATAACAAAAATTAGGGATTCTCCCTTTTCTCTCTTTTCACAATTAGCTGCCAATTTATGGTGACAAAATTGGTTCAATAAGAACCTAGTAAGCAAGATAAAACGTTCATAATCAAAGGGAAAATGAAGTAAATTAGAGTAAATAGCAACTTGGAAAATACCCATCACCTGAAATGCATTTGCCAATGATTTCAGTATCATCTCTGGAACAAAGAATAAACATGTTAACCATGCCCATGAAAGAAGCTTCCTAAGGTCAAAACCAATACACTGTTAGATGAGGAATAGGATTTCAAAAATTTGTATTTCTTTTTCACTGTCAAAGAAAAAGTGACATTGGAAAACTTGAAAAAGCAAGTAGTACCACTCTAAGTCATGCCATACAGCAACAAATGTGAATATAACCCATATGTTCAGAAGCTTTCTCTGAGAGCCCCCAAGAGGAATGTACATGTACCTAAAAACAAATTTTGCAAGAATAAAATAATTATAACCCATATATTCAGAAGCTTTCTCTCAGAGCCCCCAAGAGGAATGTACGTGTACTTAAAAACAAATTTTGTAAAAATAAAAATAACAGGAACACAAGAAATGCTAAAGGTGAAAAAGTAGAAAGCGTACCTGACAAGCCATTTGTTGAAGGAAGCATGCCAGTTTTTCCAGAAACTTTCCAAATTGTAGCAATTATTGATACACCTTGGCATATTCTCAGGGGCCTCAATGCCACAAATCTACAATCACATAATTATAGAGGAAAAAAATTATTCCCATGAGTGTTCAGACACCAATCTAAAACTCAAAGTTTGTTACCACTGAAATTTCAGATAAATCTGATCCAATAATAGTCCATCCACAACACATATTTAATTAAAAACAAAATAAAAGAAAATTATACACTTTCAATGAACATACCAGTGACCATAATCGAAAGTAGCGCCACATCAAAAAGAACTTTAGCCACATGAAGTTTAAAACCTAGAACAAAATAAAAATATACATAAGAGGAAATTCTTATTGCAATGCCACAATTCAAATTTCAGATAAAGTAAGGTCTGCCAGGAGTGTCATCAACAACTTCCAAAAATTAAGGCAGGAATTTCACCAATTTGAAAGGAGTATGCAACACAGAATAGCATGGTTGCCAAGTTTTTGTAGAATTTGAGTGATTGAGACTGATTCCTCAGAGCCTTTGGCATTTTTACACATTCAGAGTTTTCATGTTGTGGATAGAAGTTCCTCACATGTCTTTTGTAGATAGGTCCTTACTTCTTGGAAGTTTTGCAGATTTTTATTCTTATCACCAATCCTTTTGGAGTTCTCCATTCCTACAGAAGCAGCAATCTTTCAACAGAAAAGATCATTTATGATCATCCACCAATTCATTGCTGCTTCTACTGAAATAGGGTACAGTTTCTTCCTCACTTATAAAATAGATGTGTCATGTCTAAGATACCTGTTTGCATAGTCCATTAAATTACTAGAAATTTAACCTCAAAAGGCATCTTTTATGAAGACGTTGCTATTAGCCACAAAATATGGTTCATTTAAAAGGAGAGGAATCTGAGGGTCTTTATATGGTATTAGAACTTCTAAAAGGATTGCTATAGATATATTACGATATAAATTCTTGAAACTCCTATACATTTATAGAGGTTTCATTTTCAGATTTTCAGAGTCCATGGCTCTGTAATTTCGTCTTACTCATGGTCATTATTCAATCTCCTTATATATTTCCTGCAAACGATTTGTCATTTCTACCCTAAAGTAAATGGATACTCATCTCATTTATTCAACGATCTTAGTTCAACTAATGAAAATAAAACCAACACACTAACATTTAATGAATGCAAACATGTAATATTTTAAAGATCACCTCTTACCCCATAACCAATGATGAAGACATCCATAGGAGACAACTGTTTCCACAAGCCACTGAACAGTGGAATAAAGAGATTCAATCACTGAACAATACATAAAAAAATTCACATGCTATGGCGTAGTATTGAGTTTATAACAGTCTTACCTGATTGCAAAGGCATTGTAATATAACAGATGTGTCATTAGTTCCATTAAGAAAAGACTAAAGAGCCAGCGTAACCCATACCAAGACACATCTCTCACTGAATAATTATTCTGAGGCATATCTAACTGCAAGAACAGCAGAGGTAAATTGATGAGGTTCCTCAGGATCATATTCATAAAGATTGAGACTTTCAGCTTGAACATAAAATGCGTCTGTTAATAATTGAGAATGCTAGAGTTATTCCGTTTAATGCGGGAAAACGAAAACAAGGCAGTACTGAGGAAAATGTGAGTAATTCACCACAGTTCAGAAGTAATTTGGACAATCTTAGCAAGTAGAGGAATATTGCTTGGGAGCAATTCAATTTAGAAATGCTCAGAGAATATTGGACTACATTTACTTTTCAATAATCGACTCTAGATCCCCAAGTCATTTGAAAAACGTTACCCGATGTTAAAGAAATTAAACATATTTTCTATACTAAGTTCTTAACATCATAAAATCAATGACAGACTCCAAAGGAAAAATTATAACAACCTACAGTTTGTTTAAACAATCATTTAAAGCAATAACTTGATTCCTATGATACCTGGATCCTTCAATTTCATCCAACATACCCATGTCAACATGACATGACATGGGTGTGGGTATAAGATCCTTGTTGGACACTCCTAGTTTACTTTGGGTGTAGGTGTTTGATTTTTTTCATTAATATCCTTTTATTCTTTCAACTTTCTTAGTAATAATTACATTAGAGAAAAAGAAGAGTTCGCTCAAAAGTGCATTTTTGTAAGAACATCTATGGATAAGAGGAAAAAAGGGAATCAGAGGGAAAAGATGGGAGCTTTTAAAAAGAATATCTTCACTTCGATTTTTTTTTTTTTAATTGATTTTTCTTTATAATTCTGTATCCTACCACCCATGCCCTATTTTTTTGATTCCTTTCAGCAGAGTCCTTGTATCCTAAAATTTGGGTTGTGAAGGATCCAACACCTAGACACATACCCGCAACCAACACTCATAACCAAATCCATGCAACATTGCTTGAATCATTCATGCTTGTTTCCCATAAATGCAGGGATTCAGTAACATCTTATAGAAGACTATGAATTTGACCTTCAAACTACAGCCATTGAAACAGTATAACTATTTTACTGGTTTAAAAATTGACAGATCTCTAACATCATTCTCTGGATTGTCGCCATTGAAACAGCAGGACTGGGCTCAGTGGTGGGTTGTGGACAAGCTCCACACAGGAACAAGAATAATACCAAAACCTCTGCATGCAGACTATTATTGGCTGTATGCTTCAAATGGAACATAATGATTCAAAAATGAAAAGGAAAAGAATTCCAAAAGAAATTCACAGACCTGTGAAGCAAAAGCATTGAAGCTGATAATTGGGCCAGCAATGTAAAGTGGTGCATACACCAAATAGCACAAGTATATGCTAAAGGAGAACTTGTCATTCTGGACACTTCTCTCCTGAGGAAGCATAAAAAATCTCCTTAAACAACTGATATTGCTCCTCACTCATACTAGTTACAAGAAGGATACAGCAGCTAAAGCAATGCTCAAACTCATGCTTAAACAACAGCTAACCTGTAAATGTAAGTAACATGCTTTCCCTGCTTTACAAATATGGCAGCGTTGAATGTGCTTCTGCAATCACCAGAAAGGCAAAATATTAGCAACCTAGCATCTAAATAATAAATAATAAATTCCTAAACAATGGGAGGCATACATGCAAATATAAAGCAATAAAGAGATTAGCACTTGGATGAACTTAACCCCCAAAGGATTACAGGTGGAAAAATGTTTAAAAGACCAAATTACAGGCAAAAATCTATCAATTGATGCAAAATGTGGTCCTAGGATACATAATGCTAGAAATAAAATAACATAAGCTTGAAGTTAACAAGCATGCAAACCTCAACTCAAAAAAACAAAATAGTCCGCTGTCAAGGAATAAAAGCATACTCTAATGACAGGATATAAGCTTCAAAGAGATTAGAAGCATAATCCACCAGACATTGGACACCAGAATCAATGTCAGCTTCCTAAAAATGGCTTGGTTACAAAATAGTCTGCTATCAAGGAATAGAAGCATACTCTAATGACAGGATATAAGTTTCAAAGAAATTAGAAGCATAATCCACCAGACTCAATGTCAGCTTCCTAAAAACGGCTTGGTCTGTGATACATTTTAGAAAAGGTTAAACCTTACTTTCAGCCACAGAACAATCTAAACCAACTTTATCTAGCTGCACTGTAGTATGGGTTGTCATTTGCCTCTCTATCTAAATCTACTTCCCTTATTTCCAAATAAATTAGCACATAAGCTAAAAAAATAACAAAATATCATCTATATTTTCAAATTTTGGCAGTATACTACAAATTTAACAGAGAATATTTTTTTTTCCCAAAAGACTACTAATAAACCATTATAATATAATAATTTTTTTCCTAACAGCCTTTTCCATGGACAGTTCTATCACATTTTGTTTTTGGGAAGGATAACTCATCCTTGTTTTTGTATGTTCTTGTGCAATTCAATGATATATGAATTATTTGTTTCTAATTTAGAAAAATAAAAGATAAATAATAGGAAGAAATTCATGAAATATCTCTGATATCTCGAAAAAGTTTCTACAATATTTTTGAAAATTTCCAAAAACATCCCCTCAAGGGCATAGTTCAATGGTACCACCCTCTAATGATGAACCTAAGGTCTTGAATTCAAACTTCCTTTTGGTATTTAGGTGGTGTAGGATAGAGGGGCAAGCCCATGGGTTTGCGTTTCAGCATTTGGTATAAGTATCTCTGTAAGAAACTAGGGGAGAAATGTTTGAGTGAAATGGTATTTCATTGATACTGAGAATGATATACACATACACTACTTATAGGCTGTATAAGACACTAAAAAAGGAACAAAATAACTATACAACTAACTTTCCTAATTTATAGGGTTGACATAAAATACAACTAGGTAATCCTTAGAGATCAACAATAAATCCTAGCTAAATATTCTCCTTTCCAACAACCTCATACTCGGGTTGGATTCCTAGTTATCAAATAAATAAATAAAACATCCAAAATCTTGAGATTCATTATTTCTCTCAAAAATTTCAAATTTCTCTCCATGTGGTACCAATAAGTATTGACTTGCTTTATATGTTATGATACTAGAGTATTAAACTATACAATTATCCATCAATACATTGATTTTACACATATTTGTTCGGGTTAAATACACTTCACCTCCTCGACCTTTGGTGTGTTTTACATTTTGCTCCCTCACATTCAAAACTCAACAATTTACCCCCAAAATTTGTTAAAGAGCAATATTTTACCCCCCAAACTTATTAAAAAATCAATGAACAATTTGCTAAATGAAGAAACAAAGTTGAAATGGAATGAAAAACATCTATTGTTCAAGTTCAAAGTTGTCACACTTCGCAAGTGCATTCAAAAATCACAAATAGCTATGCATACATGTTTTCAAAAATTAAAAATAAAAATTGGTAGCTACTACATTTTGAAGATGTTTGGGAAATCCTATTTCAAGGCTGCTAATTCAAAGTTAGTTCTACCCAAGTTCAAACTAGTATTCAAACTAGAGTGCGAAAAAGTAATCCCTTTTATAATTTTATGAAGGGTTTGTAATTAGGGGGAAAGTGTTGGTCTTAACAAGTTTAGAGGGCAAAATGCCGGGTTTTAAATATTAGGGGGGCAAAGCATAAAACACACCAAAGGTTGAGGGGGTAAAATGTATTTAACCCTATTTGTTCAATAATATTTAGACTCCAATAAGTGTAGTCGACTGAATTAAACTTTGCTAAAGTTTCATTCCAAAGTATCAAGTTTGTACTTTTCATGGGAAACAAACAAGCAAATCATTAATAGTGAGAAAAAGTACAGGAAAGATGAGCTAACATTCTAGCCAAGATAAAGAGAAAGAACAAACAAAAATGAAGTAAATACACCAAAAATGAAACCTACAAGATATCTTTTCAAAAATGTTCTGATATCGATATTTTCTCAACATTTACTCATATCCAAACAATTGGCATTTCCATTGATATTGATATTTTGATCCTCAGGTTAAGATTTGGCATGATTAATAACCTAGTGATGTCTGCGAAAATTTAATGAAGTCTCCCCATTAAAAAATTGCAAAATCTCTGGAGAGTACTTTTTCCTTTTTGGTAAGTATAAGATCAAAATACATTGAAATATCACAAGGGGCTATAACCCAAATACCAGTACAGTAAACAAGTTATACAGAAAAATGAAGCAGGCCATGAAAAGGAAAGGGAAAAATGGTGAAATGGCAGCACTATAAAAAACAAAAAATACCCTCCCATCATCCTCTACTCAATCTATCCACAAAATGTGAAGGAGAGTAGCTACAAGTTCAAGTATTCAAACAAATAAAGATAAAAGAAATATGCCCCTCAGTTTCAAACTGGGCAGTTCTCATCCTGAAATAGACTCCTTCATTTCCCTCCACCTGCACTCTCTTTGTTAACTTCCATCTTTTGTCATCTGCACCCTCTTTGTATCTCCAACTGTTAACTGTTCTCACAAAATCATCAGCCACATCCATTTGCCAATCTTGGAAATTCCTAAGGCACCTTGGATTCAAACACCCTTCTGTCTCTTATCAACATACTCACTTGCATTATCCTTTCCTACTATACTAAATAAGTCCAACTCTGAAAAGATTTTCTAATACTCACAAAGACACCACACATCATGCCATAGCCAACTCTATGGCAAATAAATTTTGAAATATCCTCCTATCCTCTCCTTATCCCTTTCCAGAGCCCCTTCCTAAAGGAACTTCAACTTACTTTAATGCAAACCCTCCTCTCTTCCCATACTTACCTACCACCACTCCCTGCCAAAGGCTTTGCTATCACAGGAATGGGTTTCAGGCAAGGACACAAGATGAATTATGACTTATAGAAATAGAACACAACACATCAGAGGAAGGTTTAATCTTCTATGTGCAATTTGATATGTGGAAGCACAAAGATTATTTTAAAGGTATTAGCCAAAATGCCTCAGTTCTAAGGGAAATAGAAGCTATTAATCTGAGGATCTGGATGAAAATTGTTCTCTGGAAAGATTGTTGTGGATAAGTCAAAATTTCCGCCGCCAAAAGTCCATCTTAAAACATTTGCACTTAAAACATTTGCAGTGTCAGTTTCCTAACACAAAAGGTACAGAAACTCAAAAACCAGCTGTTGTTTAATTTGGCCAGAATCTAAGCAATCCCTCAGATACACTAAAGACATTCAGAGCATGAAAGTCGCAGCAAAATGAATACCTTCTGATCAAAATGAGAACCTTGATGAGCCCAATGGTAATCATATCCAAAGCTTATCATGCGCAAAATAACTGTCATGTAAAATAAACCAGAAACCAAACATGAAAATTTTACAAGTTGAAATTTTAACATCATGCTTTCATCTCAAAGACAATAATTCTATTTTCCAGAATCTTTGAGCGTGAATCAGCTACAAACGCAGTTCTTTTGGCAAAAACATTGATGAAATTCCAAAGCCATAAACCTTATTACTAGTAAATTGTATTTCATATTGTCAAATCTGATAAGAATCATGATTCAGGGTCTAAAATCCATAAGGATTTTCAACAAATTCAGTCTTTCTAACATACTATCATAGAGTTTCTTGCTGCTCCACTGCCCATCTGAATGAGGAGATCATTTCCTTGTTCAGCAGCTATCTCTGCTTCTTTCCTTATTTTTTAACAAATTATGTGGCTTAGCATTTTAAGTAATAGGTACTAGATAAACATCCTAATAATTAAAATTGAGCCATGAAGATGCTATTTAGTTTTGACTAGCAAATATCTGATAATGCAGGATAGCTATTCAGAATTTCAGACACATTCAACCCATCCAGAAGGCAAACATATTACCTAGAAGCACAGATGTGTGCAGAAAACATCATTATTTATTAATATTCTAGCTTTAGAGAATAAGCAAAATTGTTAATCAATAACATCCTCATCCAAGGAATAAGATCTCAATATCTAATACATGTATTCAACCCCATGATCAAAACGATCCTTGATCTTAGTATTGGTCTAGGTTACAACCATTTGATGAAAAAATTAAAAATAAAATGAAAAATTGCTCTCATGTTTCAACAGACAAAGCCATGTAACTAAAAATAAGTATATATGAACTTAACAAAATAATGAGATCAACACAAAATTATAACAGGAAAAGGGGGCCATGCATCAATGTGAAGCATATCAATTAAAGTGACAACTTTGTTACTATAAATGGATAAGAACTTTTTACATTTTTTATCAAACTCCCATTGTTCACAAAGAAATTTAGCCACAAAAGTACATTCATTGAACTCCAGAAACAAATGAAGTAAAATTTGAAAATAAGGGTTGTTCACACAATGTTGTTACTTTATTCACTAACTCTAAGTCGAAATCTTAGTACAATAATGGCCAAATTCCTAATACTCTAACTCTTACAATGTTAATATTACCTCCGTAGAAGATTGATTGGCTTGTGCACCCAAAACAGATGGCTGATATACTTTGAGATACTGGGCCTCTAGTACTAATAACCTTAGTGGACTAAATGACAGAAGGATGAAACTTGGGAAGCAAATCCCAACAAGTTTCTGTAATATTCTTGAGGCACAGGTGAGGGAGACTTTTGGCATGAGTACGAGGAAAGATATTAGAAAAGATTGGGAAGATTTCTGCTATAGGATAGCTATTCGGGTCAAAAATGGTAGATGGACAAAATTTTGGTGGGGAGAATCAGTTGAAAGAAGCATTTCCTTGATTGTTCAAACAAGCTTCTTCTAAGAATGCTACAGTTGCTGATTTGGGCAAAGGAGGAAATGGAGGACAAGGATTGCCACAATTCAAAATTCCCTTCCGAGATTGGGAAGTGGAGGGTGTGACCCAATTGCTGAAGCTTATTTATTTAGTGAGAAGGCAAGATAAGGAAGAAGACATCTCAATATGGAATGAGGATAGAAAAGGAAGTTTTAGTGTGAAATCATATTATAGTTCCTTGTGCTCTAAAAATAGAGTGGATTTCCCAACCAAAGAAATTTAGGACTCTCAAGCTCCCTCGACAATGCTTTTTTTTCACTTGGGAAGCAATATCAAGGGAAGATCTTAACTGTAGAAATGTTAATGAAGAGGGAGTGGATGACGTTCAATAGGTGTAGTTTGTGCAAAGCAAGTAAAAAGTCAACTAACCACATTTTGATTCATTGTGAAAGGACAAGGGAGTTATGGACATTTCTTTTAGCAATCTCCAGCCTGAAATGGGTGTTTCCAGCTATAATAAAAAATCTCCTCCTCTAGTGGAAGTTTAGACACTATGACTGGCAAATTGATCCCCTATGTCTATTACGGTGCATATAGAAAGAGCAGAACCGCAGAATTTTTAATGGGGAAGAGCTTTCAAATCAAAGAGTAAAGAACTTCATTAAATCGCTTTTGGAATGGTCCCATGTTTCATTGAAAATGGGAAATTTTTTAATAATGGAATTCTTAAATAGTCTCAACAGTGGATAGTTTGGGTTTTTTAAGATTATTTTTTTATAGATGCCTTTGGGTATTTTTTGTTCTATTTTTTTGTGTACACTGCCTATATACATAAGGCGTACCCCTCTTCCCTAGGCATTCTTCATTCACAGATGTATATATATACATATATGCTTGAGGCAACTACAATAATCATATTGCATCCTGTGTACTGTTATACCCATTAGATGCTGTCACATGTTCTTTCCTACCACAACAACCATTTCTTCTACCACTACTACCATCTCAACCTCCTTTGCCAGTATAGGTGTGCTATAAAGACCTCAAGGGGGAAGGATGAGACACTAACAGTTTCTTGACAATTTTCCTCCCTCAAATATTGCAATAAGTCCCTCGAAATATAAAAGGAGGATCTTTCCCAAGAAGAAGAATCTGAGGGCATCCATATTCTGGATATTGGGACTACAAACTCAAAGATATGAGCCTACTCAATGATCTTTATGCAGCCTTTTGCACTGGGTAGGACAAAGTTACTTAAAAATTTCCCTATTTCAAATATTGCAATAAGTCCATTGAAATATAAAAGGAGGATCTTACCCAAAAATAAGAATCTGAGGGCATCCATACTCTGGATATCAGGACTACAAACTCAAAGATATGAGCCTACTCAATGATCATTCTGCAACCTTTTGCACTGGTTAGGACAAAAAGAGGAAATCAAACCACTGGGAGGTGACCTAACTACTCCAGCAATAATTCTAACTGAGTAAAATGAGGTGATGTATTATCCCATTTTCCACATTGATTGATATTCTGAGTCTCTGACAAAGCAAGAATCATTCAAGCTATGTTCCCAATTTGGGAACAAGTATCAGTGATGGCATCCCAAATCTCCCAAGCAGCCTGCATTCCTTAGAAGGTGAAAGGTACTTCTACTTTCTGGATGAATATGGAAATGCAACCAAGATATTTTCTTGTTACAGAAGCCTACAACCTTAACATCATTTTTTTCTTAACAGATAGGGATTTCAGGAAAAAGAGGCATTATGAATTATCACCTGTAGCCACAAAAATAACAGGATTGGTGAAAGACTCTAATCTTCCATCTAAAAATTTCAACCAAATGTGATTTTTTGGAAGCACAAAAGAATTACGCAAGAGGTGTTGGTTCGAAACAGATTGGTTTTACAGGAAAACATAAAACTATTATTCTGGGCATTTGGATGGAAATTGTCCTTTAGAAACATTGAAATTGTTAAAATGAACCTGCCTTTATCAGAAGCTCAAGATGTTGGAAATCCAGTTTCCTAATAAAAAGGTTTTAAAAAAAATAAAAAATAAAAATGAAGTAGGCATTTAGTGGGGGTAGAGAGCAACCAATCCCTAAAAATACTTATAGATGTTTAGAAAAAGAAAGTCACAGAAAAATGAATACCTTCAGATCAAAATGAGAATCTTGATGTGCCCAATGGAAATCATATCCAAAGCTTATCATGCGCAAACTAACTGTCATACAAAACCAGACTTGGAAAAACAACCATATAGAGAAATAATATTTGCCATTCTCTCAATTTACAATTCGGAAATCTTTAGCAAAATGTTACCATTTGAATAGCAGAAGTTCTCCTCCACAAATCTTAAGTAAAAATCAGCTAGAAGTAGTGTTCTTCTGATAAACCAGGAATGCATTTTGATGGAAGTAAAAAATCATAAATTCTTTAGCAATAATCAAAAATCAACACTGTTTAGGTTTGAGAATATGTGGTTGCAACATCCTAGTTTTAAGGAGAGCTTTGGAAGTTGGTGGAGAGAGTTTCAAGGAGATGGGTGGGAAGGTCACAAGTTCATGAGGAAATTACAATTCGTTAAGGCCAAATTGAAAGAATGGAATAAGACTACTTTTGGAGACCTAATTGAAAGGAAAAAAAGCATTTTGTTCAATTTAGCTGACTTTGACTCCATGGAGCAAGAAGGGGGTCTCTCCCCTGAACTTTTAATCCAAAGAGCCTTAAGGAAAAGGGAGTTAGAGGAGTTGATCTTGAGGGAAGAAATTCATTGGAGACAAAAAGCTAGGGTGAAATGGGTTAAGGAAGGGGATTGTAACTCAAATTTTTTCCATAAAGTGGCTAATGGCAGGAGAAATAGGAAATTTATCAAGGTGTTGGAGAACGAAAGAGGCCTAGTGTTGAATAATTCAGAGAGCATCAAAGAGGAGATTTTAAGGTATTTTGAAAAGCTCTACGCGAGCCCTTATGGAGAGTCTTGGAGAGTTGAAGGCTTAGATTGGTCCCCTATATCTGGAGAGAGCGCGTCTAGGTTGGAATCCCCTTTTACTGAAGAAGAGATTTATAAGGCCATTTTTCAGTTGGATAGGGATAAGGCACCGAGGCCTGATGGCTTTACCATTGCAGTGTTTCAAGATTGTTGGGATCTAATCAAGGAGGATTTAGTGAGAGTGTTTGCTGAGTTTCACAGGAGCGGGATTATTAATCAAAGCTCTAATGCTTCCTTCATAGTTCTGTTACCCAAAAAAAGCATGTCAAAGAAGATATCAGACTATAGACCCATTAGCTAGATCACTAGTCTTTACAAGATTATAGCCAAAGTGTTAGCAGGGAGTTTAAGAGGGGTACTTCACGAAACTATCCATTCTACTCGAGGAGCTTTTGTTCAAGGGAAACAAATTTTGGACGCAGTCCTCATAGCCAATGAGATAGTGGATGAGAAAAAACGATCAGAGGAGGAAGGTGTTGTCTTCAAAATTGACTTTGAAAAGGCTTATGACCATGTGAGTTGGGATTTTTTGGATCATGTGTTGGAGAAGAAGGGGTTTAGTCCTAGATGGAGGAAATGGATGAGAGGCTATTTGTCCTCGGTGTCTTTTGCAGTCCTAGTGAATGGAAACATTAAAGGGTGGGTTAAGGCATCTAGAGGTTTAAGACAAGGAGACCCTTTATCCCCCTTTTTGTTCACTTTAGTTGCAGATGTATTGAGCAGGATGTTATTGAGAGCAGAGGAAAGAAATGCCTTAGAGGGTTTCAGGGTGGGTAGGAACAGAACAAGGGTGTCCCATTTACAATTTGCAGATGACACCATTTTCTTTTCTAGCACTCAAGAAGAGGACATGCTAACACTCAAGAGTGTTTTGCTAGTGTTTGGGCATATTTCTGGGCTAAAGGTTAATCTTGACAAGAGTAATATTTACGGCATTAATCTTGGTCAAAATCATCTTCATAGGTTGGCCGAGCTGCTCGATTGAAAGGCTTCTAGGTGGCCCATACTCTACCTGGGTCTTCCTTTGGGAGGGAATCCCAAGGCTTGTGGCTTTTGGGATCCTGTGATTGAGAGGATTTCGAGCAGACTAGATGGGTGGCAAAAGGCGTATTTATCTTTCAGAGGCAGGATAACTCTCATTCAATCTTGTCTCACTCATATGCCCTGTTACTTCCTTTCCTTGTTTAAGATACCCGCCTCAGTGGCAGCAAGAATTGAGAGAATGCAAAGAGATTTTTTATGGTCTGGGGTTGGGGAAGGCAAAATAGATCATCTGGTTAGCTGGGATGTAGTGTGTAATCCGAAGGCAAAAGGGGGATTGGGTTTCGGAAGGATTTCCTTAAGGAATTCCTCTCTCTTAGGGAAATGGTTGTGGAGATTTCCTAAGGAGGGTTCAGCGTTGTGGCATCAGGTCATTTTAAGCATTTATGGATCATGCTCTAATGGTTGGGATGCCAACACTTTTGTTAGATGGTCACATAGTTGTCCTTGGAAGGCTATTGCACAAGTCTCCCAAGAGTTTTCCAAGTTTACTCGGTTTGTGGTGGGAGATGGGGAAAGAATTCGGTTCTGGGAAGACTTGTGGTGGGGGGACCAGCCTCTGGGGGTCCGATATCCAAGACTACTTAGAGTAGTCACAGATAAAAATATTCCTATTTCTTCAATTCTCGGCTCCACTCGCCCCTTCTCTTGGAACTTCAACTTTCGTCGTAACCTTTCTGATCCCGAGATAGAAGATTTAGAAAGTCTCATGCGGTCTCTTGATCGTCTACATTTATCACCTTCGGTTCCAGATATGAGATCCTGGTCTTTATCTCCTTCAGGACTGTTCACAGTCAAATCTTTCTTTCTTGCCTTATCCCAAATTCATGGTTTGCCTTCAGTTTTCCCTACCAAGATAGTCTGGAATTCTCAAGTCCCTTTCAAAGTCAAGTCTTTTGTCTGGTTAGTGGTACACAAAAAGGTAAATAAGAATGACTTACTACAGTTGAAAAGACCCTACAAAGCACTTAGTCCCGACATTTGTATGATGTGCATGAAGCATGGAGAAATAGTAGATCATCTTTTTCTTCATTACTCTTTGACGATGGGGTTGTGGCATAAATTATTTCAGCTAGCAAAGACAGATTGGGTCCCCCCTAGGAGCATCTTTGACATGCTATCTACCAATTTTAATGGTTTTGGATCTTCTAAGAGAGGGATTGTCTTATGGCAAGCTACGTGCATCGCTTTAATATGGGTGGTGTGGCGGGAAAGAAATGCAAGGATTTTTTAGGATAAAGTAAGGAATTCAGAGAACCTTTGGGATATGATCCATTTCCTTGCTTCTCTTTGGGCTTTTTGTTCTAGGGTTTTTAAGGGGATTCCCCTTAATGTGATACATCTTGATTGGTTAGCGGTGTGTAACTCCACAGGGTTGGCCTAACCTAGAGCGGTTGCTTGTTTTGACTTTGTATTTTCTTGCATTTGTTCCCTTGTAGGTTTGTTTTTCTTTGGTGGAAGGATAACTCATCCTTCTCTTGTACTTCCTTTTTATCAATATATATCTTTGTCGTTTCCTATCAAAAAAAAAAAAATAAGACAAAGCAATGCATATATTTGATTTCATTGGAATCATGATTCAGAGTACAAGATCTATCCTCAGGTATTTTTTTCCGTTTCTGTTTAAAACAGATTCAATCATGCTAATACACTTTCATTCAGTTTCTTGCTGCTCTACTGCATCTCTAGCCTGAGGGGAAACTTTCTTTGTTCATCAGCTACCTGTGTCTCTTTCTTTCTTTTTAACGAAATATTTCTCTTACCACTTTAAGAAAAATAAGCTTGTCACATCCTAGGTAACAGTTAAATATCAAATAGTTCAATAAGATAGCAACGAAGATGCTCTTGAGTATTACCAGCAAATATTAGATAAATCAAAATCAAGTTATCACTGCAAACATGTGAACACTCATTAGAATGAGTCAAAGCACCCAGAAGGCCGACATATAACAATGGAGCACAATCATATTGACATAACATCATGATTCATCAATCTTCTAATCTTAGAATGAATTCAACACTCAACAACTGCAGAAGGTCAAACATGGTACAATCTAGTCAACATAACATGAATTCTTTTATGCAATTCAAATCCATCTAGTGCCATCTTTTATCAAGTTCTGGGAAATTTTCTAGAATCCAGAGTCATAAGGAGAGGTTATACTTTGAGATTGTTACCTAATCTCTACCTATAACTTGCCACTTCTGTACACTTGAGACAGTGTGAAAGATTAGACACCAAACACAACACATGTGGAGTTACTAGTAATAATAATAATAATAATAATAATGAAGGCTGTTGAGCCTTTTCATTACTCAGATTTTGAATTTACATCATACATATAATTTCTTCTTTAAAAAGAAAAAAAATAAAAAATAAAAAATAAAAATAAGAAGAGAGACAGATATAACTTCATCTGTGCATGTGGTGGATAAAGCATTATGAATATTATACAAACTAGAATCCCAAGAAATAAAAGAGGGAAAGTAAATACCAAAGTTGAAACAAATATGCCATCTAAAGGTACCCCGGAAGTTGTCCAAATAAGCCCAATGTTGCCTATGCAAAATAAGCAATTACAATCATAAGTGAGTAGGCATGGGTTGAACATCTGACTACTCAAAGCAACCAATAATTTATATCCTAGCTTAGAGAGCTCACCCAAAAGTGGAGAATGAATATCCTGCATGAATACGATTATATATAAGAAAAAATAAGTTGAAAGTCCAAAGTGCTGATGAGAAGTACTTTGTTCGTGCAAATATCTGCAGAAACATAAGTCTAGTAAATTAATGTAAGGGAATTGCAAAATAACAACATCAACAATGATATATAACAACAATAAAGAAACAGTGACACATCCAAAACTTTCAAGCGACCCACCTTTATGAGAAGAAAATTAGCTGAAGCAATTGATAGGACAAATATGATGCTACCAAAAAGAGGGAAAAAAGCATTAAGTTAAAAAAAAAAAACAGCCCATAAAGGAATTCAACGAACACAGGAATAAATCAAATACCAGGCTCCATGTAGATATGCTAGGTAAATCAAAGATATCAAAAGCCAAACTACCGCCATTCGCTTTGCTTTTAATTGACAATATGCCCTCAACATATTGGCCACAAATGCAAAAATTCCAAAAACAACAGTAAGAATAGGCAAGTTCCCCCGAAAGTTTCTCCATTGAGCATCAGAGACATCCTACAGACAAAAAGGCTATTTTAATCTTACCATTAATAGTGTAAATACTGTCATGGCACTGAATTAGAATAAACTAACACTCATATGAGGCCCCATTTAGAATTTAAAATTTTATGGGCCTTTCAGTAGCAGACAGAATTATTTTCTGTTTTCTAGAACAGAAAAATGAAAATGACACTAAATATATTTGATACAACAATTTCAAGAAAAATTCTCAAAAAAAGAAAAAAACCTTAGAATATAAGGTCTTGTTCAGCAACAATTTTCAAAAACTGTTTTTCGTTCTCCAAAAAAAAGGAAAAAGGAAAACATGTTTGACAATCAGAAAACTGTTTTTGTTTTTTGTTCTTAAAAATGGAAAATAGACTGTTTTCAAATAATAACTTTTAATTGCTTTCAATTGTTTTCACTTATTTCTTAAAACTGTTTTAAAAAATAATTATACAAACATAGAGAATGATTAAAAATAAAGCAATAGATATATATATATATATATATATATATATATATATTTCTAAAACATTAAAAATAGGTTAAAAACATTTTAGATTCTCAATTAGACTTTTACTCTACAAAACATTAGAGAACAGTTTTTGAAAATTGTTTTTCAAAACTGTTTTAAAAAACAGTTACCAAATAAACCCTAAGGCATTTTTATTTTTTTTTAATTTATAGGCTCTAAAATTTGAGTCATTGTGAAAACATTTCCTCAAAACCAGTTATTTTGCCAAAGGATTTTCTGAAAATGAGTCGTTTTGATCATCTTTCCAGAAAATGGATCAACTTTTGGTGACTTTTCCTGAAAATGGGTCCTTTTGCAAACATGCAAAAACCCAATCAAAACAGAAATTGAAACACAAAACTGAAAGTGGTTCAAACACAACCCCTTTGGAAGATGATTTTTTGCCATCAAAACCACAAACCAAACAACCTAGTTCCCAAAAAAATAAATAAAATAAATCCCAATAGACAAATAAATTAAGGCAAAGACAACATACATTGAGCTGATCAGGAACCCACCCAGGACGCAAACCAAAGACTTTGTGAGAATAATCTGCAAAACAACATATAAATATAAGAAATTGTAATTGAAAAGTGAAGATTTAGAAGTCTGCCCAAAAAGTACCATGAGAAATTTGAAGGGAGCGCCGAATGATGATAATGTAGAAAAGGAGAGCATAGAGAATCAGAAATGTGAGTTCTCGTTTCTTCCAACAACTCTTCATGGCTTTTGCCCTTTTCTATACAATAAAAAGCTGTGAGTATGATGATGGATTTGGGTCAGTTTGATTTTTCAGTGGAAATCCTGGGAATGTCTTGTAGCAAAATCTGAACCCCTCTTCCTCAGGAATTGCTAGAAGGAAAAGAAGAAAGAATTAAAAAAAAAAATACTAATAAATAAATAAAATTCAAGATGAAAATGTTAAAACTTTTTATTTTTGTATATATAAATATTAAAAATTGGGGTTTTTAGAAATATTCAAATAAAATAAGAAGGATGAATAATCCTTCAAAAAGAAGAGCAATCTCAAAACAAAACATGGATAAAGAGAAATAAGTTGTCTAAACAAAAGCTACAAACTTGAGAAGGAAGAAATACCCTACAGAAGACTCTAATCAACTTTGCACAATCACAAATCTAATTTCCATGGCCTGCAATTCCCATAAGATACCCATGCTATCACCAAAACCAATACCATGAGGTTGTTCAGGCCCAAATCTGCTTGCAATGCATAGGCCTTCTCCAAAAGCAAGGATCTCAGCTTCAATGACCAATCCCACCCTGGCAAGTTTGGAAGATGCTCTACTCATATGTGCTCAATGTTATCTAAAAACAACACCAATCCTAGTTGTCATGCATTGCCTATTTATGCTCATCAAGAAATTCACAATATGCTTCCCCATACTAGGTCACTCATATCATCAATATCTAGGTTGCTAAAAATTGAAAATATGCTGCATGGTTTTCTTTTCCTTTTTGGATAGGAAACAAGCAAACTGCAAGGTTGTTTCCATGGTTCAAATGTGTCTAAATTTCCTGCAACTTGGTAAAGAAATCCCCAAGCTTGTCCATCTTGATTTCAAATAATCAATAATCATAATCCTGTTCATCACCATGTCACTAACAAACAATCCACCTTTCACTGAACACCACATGGCTATCACAAAAAATCCACACAAAAGTATTTGGAACATGTACATGCTCACACATAAGCAATACCATCATTCTCAGTCTGTGCCAAACCTTTGTGTGAAGATCTCCTATTCATTTTAGTTTTTAATAAAGAACTGCAACTCCTAGAAGAAAACCTTCAATATGACTGGTTACAACTTATAAGATCATCAACAAAAGAAAGAACCACAATTCTCCATATGTAATTCTCCAGTAAATTGGTTACTTACTAATCCTTCAGGCGGGGGGAGGAATATGCCCAAATGTCGCTCCATAGATGCAATCCATTGAATTGCCTGCTATCTAGAGGGAGATACTCTGTCACTCAACTGGAAATAATGGGCTGAAAACTCTGGATCACAAGATAGACCTCTAACTAAACTACTCTAAATAAGGGTGAAATATTCCCTTCAAAATTTATATGATTTCTCAATAAAAGGGGGAAGGTGAAGGATAAAATGCCCCCCACCCAAAACATTAGTCTTCCATTTTATACAATTAGCCTTTATCCTAAGAGGAGCCTCAGGACCAAGCAGCCACTTTGAGAGGCCAACATTTTGGATCAAAATAATGCAGTTCAAGCACAACAGAACAAGCACAGATAACAGAGCACCAGGAATCAGCAAGCCATCCTCCAATCCCATCAAATCCTCAAGGCTCTGCTGAGACCAGAACAAGCTGTACTGAGAATTGCTTATAAACATGCAGTGCCTCCAGCCAATTAGAATTCTCAGCAGCAAAAAAGGTGCTCCCAACCAATAGAGCTCACTACTTGCCACTAACCCTACCAATTTCTACCCTATTCTCCATCCTTCTGGCCTGAAAAGTCATTTCTCTGCCCAGGGATAAAATTTGTGTGCACATGCAGATATGATAAATTTATAATTTACAAACAACTTCTATTTCGAGTTCTATTTATAGCAAGAATAGAAGTAACAAGAAAACAAAAATTGAATCTTCAATAAAATCAAGTAGACAGATGAACTTTAGAAAATATATAAGATGATACAAACATGCATTCAAGGCAATTTAACATTCTCTCACAGAAAAATTAAAGATATTTAAAAAAGGCACCAATCAATGAAACCTAACATTAAAAGAAAACCTTAATCACCTTATCGATTGATAAAAAATAATGTGATAAAGGAAATATAACCCAGGCAGTATGCATTGGAGAGATATAGAGGGAGAGGGGAGGGAGAGAGGGGGAAACAGACGGAGCAAGAAGATTGGTAGCTTCTCTTTGAGCTCTCAGTTGTGCATCAGGGTGGCTCTTATTGGTTTCCTATTTCTGATTACACTAATATATATGCACATATGTGGGCATCTGTATGCACATGCAAGTGTGCGAGCACGCAATTGTGTGAGAATGCATCGTGTGTGCACACACTTAACCCAATAATGGAAGAAGACTAATTTGACATTTTAATTTAAAACCTGATAGTAAGGTAAATTAGTAAATCTAAAAAGCCAAGGAATTGGTTAGAAAACACCTCTTAACACTAACCACACAAAATCTCAAAGCCCACTATCCAAAGTTTTAACATTTTCTTATAGGTGAATTGGAGATATATTATTAAAAAGACAAAAAAGCATCAGTTAATAAAACCTAATATTAAAAGAAAACCCTAATCACATTGTTGGTTGATTAAAAATGATCTCATAAAGGAAAAGATAACCAATCGAATATGCGTTGGAGGGAGATAGAGAAAGAGGAGGAGAGACAGGGAGAGGGAGAGGGAGAAAGGGAATGACAGAATTGAGTGCTTCTCTTTCAGCTCTTAGCCATGCAATAAGGAAGCTCTTATTCATTTCCTATTTCTAATTAAACTATATATAGATATGTATGTGTACATGTACATGTAGCCAAGTACACACATGCATTGTGTGCATTCATGTACACACACCTAACCCAATAGTGGAACTTTTCTAAGGGTAATGGAAAAGGTAAAGAGATACCAAGGATGTTCCTATGATAATCAATTGCCAAAAGAAGGCTAACTTGATGTTTTAACTTAAAACCTCATCAGGGGATAAATTAGTAAATCTAAAAATAGATGAGATTGCTTAGAAAATGCTTCTTAATGCAAACTATAGAAAATCTCAACACAGAAAATGCTTCTTAATGCAAACTATAGAAAATCTCAACACACACACACACACACATATATATACACTACATAAAAGTATGAAGAGTTTGTTGACGTTTCTCTTCCCAAAATACCTTATAATATCACTTACTTCCCCTCATTGCTCAAATCTTTTATATTTGATCATAACAATCATAATAAATTCACCTCTCTATTATTTATTAGTTACAATTGATAAAATTAAATCCATTTTACTTATTTGCACTTTAAAGTTCTTCCTTGTCTTTTTTGAAGATAAGAGTATTCACATTGGGATTCATTGGCAAAGTGGAGGGTACCATTTATGTTTCCATGGTAAAATCAGTGAGCATTAATTCAAGACAAATCTTTTTTTATATATAATTGTACAAGATGATGTTCCCACATAGTTAATCTTTTAAAAATTCTAGCTTCAGCTGAAGTCCAAAATGAAATCCAATTCAAAAATTTTATCAATGACAAATTAATAGTTCCAAGAAAATAGAGGAAAAAAAGCAATAACATTTTTCAGTTGTACCTTATATCTCATCTTTTGCTTACAAAAAAACATCCGATTCTATGTAAAGAGGCATTTTTCTGTACTCTGGAAGGAAAATTTTACAATTCAAAATTTTAGTTACTTCTCATATTTTCCCCGCATATAAACTAAATCTAACTTCATACAAGAAAACATTCTCAAATGGCAAAGACAGTCAGTCTAACAAAAATTTCGTTGTAATACAAACTTGCAATAGTTCCACAGGTTTCCAAAGAGAAACTTTAGAATTCAAAACTTCCAGCAATAGCATTCCCGATTTATAAAGCGTTCAGAGTGAAATCCAAGCCCGCTGTTTGGTCACCAAGAAAATGAAGAAAGATAAAGA
Organism: Vitis rotundifolia; assembly: GCA_030254885.1. Classification (NCBI taxonomy): domain Eukaryota; kingdom Viridiplantae; phylum Streptophyta; class Magnoliopsida; order Vitales; family Vitaceae; genus Vitis; species Vitis rotundifolia. Next base: position 12,930,421 of record CM058157.1, read on the forward strand.
AAACCAAATCTTGATACCCATGTTATCTCTCACACTTTGTTCGCGGCCAAAAATTCAAAACAAACAAACCAAAGAATCATGAATTATTGATAAAGTTCCATTTTCTGTATTCTGGAGCCCCTAGATTATGAAATTTTACATTCAAAATTTTGTTTCATTTTCTCATTGTTTTCTCAGCATCCAAACGATTTTATGTAAACTAGAGGTCGATTCATTGAATTGGGAGTAGAGATTGGAGCAGCACCTTGATCTCAGAATCGATTGACGTGCTGCGTTTGGAGAAGAAATGTTTGAATGCTTTTGCGTAGACAGAAATCGGGCTCCTTGTCCTGCTACCAAGCTGCAAACCTTCAATCTGTCTCTGCAACGTGGGCTTACAATCAGTCCAGGTGATAATGGCCTGGGCCTGGACCGGTCCATTTTCGAACTATAGTTGGGAATGCAAGTTGGGTGGGCTGACTCGATCCAACCCAAACCCAACCCGACATTTGGGCAGGTTTGGGCAACCATCTTTAATACTCGGGTTGAATTGGGTTAGATTTTTTCAACCTAAGCTCAATTTGAGTTGAGTTCGGGCTAATGTTCAAACAACCCGAGCCTAGCTTGAGCCTAACCTCTCCTATATAATAATATTCATTTTCTTTTTCTATTTTTAAGAAAAATATCATATTATATTATATTATATTATATTATATATTTTTCATTATCTTTAAAAAATTTATAAATTTATATTTATCATTATAAATTTTGAATTATGCAACTCAAGTCTAACCCAATCAACCCAAGTTTAACTTAAACAACTTGAAATCAACCCGAGTTTAAAAAAATGAGGTTAGGTTGGACTTGAGTTAGAGTTTAGGTTGGATTGAGTTTGGGATAATTATTTTTTAATTCAGATTGAGTTAGGGTTAGTCATCAATCTAACTGATTAGCCCAAATTGTAGCCCTAACGATCGCATATTTAAGTGAGCTCATTTCCAATGCATGTCACAAACCTCTTGATCAAATGTTGCAAGTTGGATTGTTTAGCCCCAAGAAAAACTAAGTCAACTTGGTAAATGAGTTTCAGGTTTCACAAGTTTGGCAAATAATAACTATTTTTTTCCAAATTTATACCTCTTATATTTATTATAATTAAGTATACCCCAAGAAAATTTGGATTGTTATTACTCAAATTTATATTATTTTATTTATAGTATAGTAGACATCAAAAGTTTAGTGGATTAAATTACTACTAAATTGATCATAAAAATTTATCACTCTTCGTTTAACAAAATTTGGGATTGATAAGTAATAAATCTTACACATTGAACATATGATATACAATTTAAAAGATGACACGTGATGAAATTTGGAAAGTTACAAAATCAAGTCTTGTGAAATCAAACAAAATTAAAGTCAAAAGAAAGTTTGTCGTGTTGGAAAATTTCATAAACAAAGAAAATAAATTTTTTAATTGAAGTTAAAAGAGAATTAAAAATAAATATTTTCCTATTGGCAAATTTTTTAAATAAAAATAGATAAATTGTTACAATTAAGAAACTAGATTCTTTGAATTCAACAATCAAATTTAGAGTCTGATCGATAGTAATTCTAGAAAGTACTTCTAATACTTGAAAATTTTTGTCATTTAAGTATTAGAAAAATTAAATATTAAAAATATTTTTTAAAATTAGTATCAAATGCACTCTTAAAACCTGTTTGGCAGTGATTTTAGGAAGTGTTTTTAATATTTCTAATGCTTGAAATTTTTTATCATTCAAGTGTTAAAAACATTAGAAACACTTTCTAGAATCACTCTCAAACTCACTCTTAGTTCCCTAACTTCACCTATAAATAATGATGACTTTTTTTCACTAGAAATGATTTTAAAAAACAACTTCATATGGAGAAAAAAGGTTTTACAAAGAGAAAAAATATTTCATAAGATATCCCTACAAGTCCAAAAAATACAAAAGTACTACACACATGTTTTTCAACATTCAACAAAAGTCATTCGAGAACAAGTCACTCTAGATAAATTCCCTAAATAAAGGAAAAAAGTCTCCTAAATAAAGTCAAAAGAGAATTACAGATAAACAATCTCTTGTTGATAAATTTTCTAAATGAAAAAGACAAGCCACTCAAAGTGAGAAACCGGATTCTTTGAATTAAATAATCAAATCTTAAGAATTCCAAAATTAAATTCTTTAACTTCATCTATAAATAATGTAACTTCCTTAAATGGAGAGGATCAGGAAAACAACAACTTTTTATAAAAAATATCAGAAGTACTATATATATATTCTTCCTCATTCAACAAATTTATTTGAAAACAAGTCATTCTAACCCTTCAATCGATCTTTAATTCCAAAAAAACACTTTTATGTCATTTAAATTGTAATCAAAATGACTAAATCAAAGGAAATAAAAAATATTATCACAAGGATTGTGCCATATGATTATTCTAATAAAAAAAATTTGTTTACATATTTTTCCTATGATTTTGTTTATTTTGCCAAAATTTCCAAATTTTGTGTCTACAAGGACCAATACCTTTATTTAGGCTATTCTAGATATTTTACCCATACTTAGTAAATTTTTACTAAAAAAGATATATTATTTAATTACATTCATCTCATTTCCAAAATCATATCTAATTTATATCATTTTATTTAAAAAAACCAAAATCTTCATTTTTACATCTTTAAATTTTATTTTTGTAAATATATAAAAAATACTTTTATAATTTTACATTTATATTATTAAAAGATTTAATTTATTATGCATAAGTCCTTTCTTTTTTATTCCAACAAGTCAAATTTAATTTTTTATTAATTTAATAATTCAAATTTTAAACTAACTCCATCAGGTTAAAGTAATTGTTTTAATTTAATAATTCTAGTTTTAAATATTAATATAAATATATAAAAATTATTTTGATAATAATTATAAAATTATTAGTTTTGTGTTAATTCTTGTACTAAGACGATCACTCTAAATACATAAAGTATCATAAAATATTCTATTTATGTCATTAATTCTCCTTCCCTTTATTTTTTTTTTTCTCTTATTTTTCTTCCTTAATTTCATATGACATGTATAAAATCCTTAAAATGCTAAGAGCGGCAGTTTTTGCAATTTGAGATTTTTTTTTTTTTTTTCTGCATATTATTGCAATCCTCTATTACTATTACTTAAAGTAACACCCATTTCTCCATCTTCTCTTTTTTATGTTTACCCTTTCCTATTCATTGTAAGGAGTATTTTTTCTCCTTTCCCTTTTTTTATTAATTTTTTTTTTTTTTTTTTTTTTACATTTGTTATTGATATGAGAGAGATTTTTGTGTTTTGAAGGAGTAAGGTTTTTTTTTTCTAGTGTTTACCCTTTACCAAGTAGTATTTCTCCGATGAATCCGGTTTGATTCACCTTTCCTTTTTTTGAAAATCTTCTTAGATCTTTTGTTGATATGAGAGAGATTTTTGTGATTTGAAGTGTTAATCCTTAAAAAAGAAGACAAAACAAATTGTGGGTTATTATTCTTGTTTTTCAGGTGAGAAAAAAGGTAGATCATTTTGACAAGTTCTATTGAGAGAAGTAAGGAGAATTTGTTGTCTAGGAAATGTGGATACTCAGAGTTTGGGCTAAATAACATAGATGGAAGCAAGGTTGGGGCAAGACTAGCACAAGTGGTATAATGGCAACAATTTGCCTTATTGTCATCCTAAGAATTATTCCTCCTTTCATTTTATTATATTTACCATTGTCCAACCAATAATAGGAAAGTAATGGCACTTTAGTAGATATTAAAAAAAAAAAAAAAAAAAAAAGTCACAACAAAACCATATTCCAACGTTTATAGTATAAAGATATTGTTTGCAAAAGGTATGATAAGTATTTATTCTTCATTTTTTTTTATTAGAGACAACTGTGGTTCCTAAAGTAAGTTTTGGTCCCATGACTTGGAGTAGAGTAAAAGCTTCATTTCCTAAGACAATTATGGTTATTGAAGCAGTTTCTTTCAACAATACAAGATTCTCCTTAGAACTCTTGAGGGCAAAGAAAAACATGGTTGAACAAGTGGAATCACACCCAACAATGTCTTAGGAGGCAACTCTAAAGCTTTCTTATATTAAAAAAGACAATGAGTCTACCAGTTGATCTACACCAGCATATCCACATAAAACTTTAAATAGTTATCATGTTACTTCTTTTAATACCAATATGTTAGTCATGAAGACAAACTCAATTCAACTAGAAGAGTGGATTGCTCAAATGATCAAGCAAATTGAAATCCTTACAAAAACCACAAACTAAAAAGATGCTCGAATTGCTCTCCTCATGGCCAAAATCAAAAGTATGAAACAATCAAGCCAAATGATCGTTGAACCATCAAAATAAAATCCTTCTCATAGTGTTGAGCATTCTAAAGCATAAGAACCCTTTGCAAATCTTCAAGTTTTACCAAAGGGGTTGACTTTTGCTAATCAATTAATAAAACTCATCTTTGAAGCTCTTAAGAGTAAAGATGAAGGTAGTGTTTTATCTTCTCATACCTATGCTAAGTTTTATTCCCAGATGATTGAGCAGTTAAGAATTCTTATAGGCTTTCAACCATCGAAATTTCAACAATTTAATAATAAGGAGAACCCAAGACAACATGTTGCTTATTTTGTGGAAACCTGTAACAATTCAAGCACTCAAGGGGATCTCTTAGTCAAACAATTAGTTTTTTATTAAAGGGAAATGCCTTTAGTTGGTATATTCACCTTAAGCCTAGCTCTGTAGATAGTTGGGAATAACTTGAGCGAGAGTTCTTTGTGTTGGGAAATTCAAATCTCTTTGTTTCTTATCTCAGGACCAAGTTAAGTGCATAAAAACTCCCTAAGGTTTCTAGATCCTAAGCAACAGAAGCAAAAATAACAATTTTAACAATCAAAGAATCTAGATGTGTGCATTAGAAAACTTTACCTTTGATTTGGATATTCCCAAATCAATTACTTTCAATGAAAATGCAAATTGAAGTGGATGGAAGCCTCGTAAACTCACAATCTTTCGCCTAATGACTCAACCTTAATCCTTGGCACTCAACTGGTGGGGTGTTTGAGAAGATGGATGTTAAAGTTGTCTCTACTTTCTGGATAGTGAAAGCGATTAATTGGAAACATTAACCCTTAAAGGGGTATTATAAGGCTCCCCACTTGGCTTAAGTGACTTGAACCCATTTAAGGCTTAGGCAATTTAATTTAGCCCCTTTAATTAATTAATTAACCCAATAAGACTATCTAATTAATCAATTAGCCACATCTAGAGATATCGTTTACTAATCCATGTGCAACTTTACGTTCCACATGGATATCATAGTGCCTCTATTACGAATATATGTTCCACCAGTCTCCATCAACAATGATCTAATCCATAGGAACATATGACTACATTAGGGTCTCATCCATGGGTCAAAGCCTCATGTGGATTTTGGTAGAGACTCAATATCCTCTCGAGCTTGAGAGTCCATATAGTATTGTAGTTTGGTAAATCATGACAATTGATAGTCTTATGTCATGATTCACTATAGAATCTATCTAATGTGTAACCATACACACTAGTGCACTTGTCATGAAAAACCCATCTTGATGAAAAAGATAAATCATCTCTTTAATTAGGAGGTAATGCACTACAATCTCTACTAGATTGTCAAAATTCATGACCCAACTATGAACAACTTATCATCTTGTGAGGAACCCATGACTTGCATCCTCTTTGCAACATTTAATGTGCCTAAGTCATGTACAATGCAACTAATATGGGTGCATATGCTCAAATAACCAATTAATGCAAATAGATTAGTAAAATGAATAAGAAACATAAATAAAGAAATTTAATTATTAAAAAAAAAAACTATTACATCATGTCATGTTTTCCAATATTATATCACAACACCTTAATCTTTTTTGCAGTACATGACGTATTGTAAGCATGATAAAGCTCCCAAATACTAGCCAATGGAAGGATGAACCTATTATTGACTATGTCAATAGATGGAGAAATCCAATCCTTAATTATAAGGTTAGGTTAGATGAAGCTTTAGCTATTGACATGTGTACACAAGAAATACTTTGAGGTTTACATTATATTTTGGAATAAGACTAAGAACCTTTGAAGAGTTGACAACACAAGCTCATGACATTAAACTTAGCATTATTGCTAATGGAAGCATGTAAAAGCAATGAGAAGCTTGCTACCCATAAAAGGGGCAAGGTTTCTCTTAAAACTAGTAGTAAAGAAACTATGACAACAAATATAGCTCCAACCAAACTTCTGAGTATAACAAATAAAAGGGAAAATGATTACACTAGTACTAAAAAAAAAAATAGAGGTAAGAGAAAATTTACTTTAAAAGAAATGTAAAAGAATAAATATTAATTCCTTGACTCTAATGTCCCTGGAATGCTCAAAAAGACCTCTTGAAGTTAAAGTTAATTAAACTTCCAAAAATGAATTATCCTGAGGAGGTTGGTCAAATAGATGATCCAAAATATTGCAAATATCGTTAACTTGTTAGTCACATTGTTGATCATTACTTTGTTCTGAAAAATAAGTTAATAGAATTAGCTTATCAATGAAAGATTGACCTTGAAGAGGATGTAGTGAATCCTAACTTCATATTAAGAACTTTTCACATTCTTAGCAAAGAAATCAATCCCACTTACCTAGTGTCTTTTTAAGTTCCTCACATTCTAAACAACATACAAAAACATATTATGATAGATCTATAAGAAAAAAAAAATTTGTCAAAACTTTGTAGGTAGATGACAATCTACTCATTAGAAATGATGTGGAGATATTTTCATGAATCAAGATCAGTTTGTCCACGTAATTCTAAATGGAAATCTAGAAGATGCACTATATTCTCTTGGGTTTAAGGTCTTTTGAGACCACAAGAATAGGAAAATAGCACTATGTCACCTATACCAATAAGCATTTGGTCAAGCGCATAATAAAGGACTCTAAGAAGGGTTTACTACCCCTTAGGTTTGAAGTTGCCCTTTCTTAAGATCGATGTCCTTGGACTTCTGAGGAGAAAGATCATGTTAGGCGTTACCCTATGTTTTTGCAATAAGTTGCTTTATGTATGTGATGTTATGTGTTAGAGTGGATATTTGCTTAATTTTAGGCATTGTGAGTAGATATTGATCAAGTCTATATCCAAAACATTAGATAGTTGTCAAGCATATACTCAAATATCTTTGGAAAAAAATGGATTATGTGCTTGTGTTCTAGACGTAGTATTAAGATAGATCAAAAGGATGACTTAACATTTTGATAGGTACCTTCTATGAAAAACCTAGCAAATCCATTCACTAAGACATTAATTGACTAAGAGAGTCTTTGATGATTAAAGGAATAACATAGGTTTTAGTTGTGTATCTAGAATGCTTTAAGGCATTATACTTTAAGGGCTAATGAGATAATATTATAATAGAGCCCTCAAAAGCATGACATGATGTAACAAATTTGGAATTCATTATTCGTTAATGATATTCCAAATTCACTTTTATATATCTTTATTTCATGCATTATACTTTATAAGCACTCTGACCCAACATCTCTTACATTGTACACGAATCGAGTGCATTAGGAGTTGCATGGAAAATCTAAGTCATGAGTTCTTTATAAGTAAATGATTTGTTCACACCCAATTCATGAAATTAAATAATCTATTTGACGTTGTAATGTGCCACCTCCTAATTTGAGGAAGGAATGACTAGTCTTAACCATTGAGATGGGGTTCCCATGATGAGTGCACTAGTGTGTATAGTTACACATTGGATATAACTTATTATGAGTCATGAGATAAGACTATTAGTTGTGATGATTTCACCAAGTTACTATACCATATTGTCTCTCAACCTTGAGAGAACAGTAGGTTTGTGTAAAAGTTAGCAATAACTTTGACGAATGGGTAAGATCGTAAGTTAATCATATATTTCCTATGAATTAGATCATTATTGATGGAAGATAGTAACAATAGGTATTCTTAATAAAGACACGATGATATCTTATAGACTTTAAGACAATGTGTCTCCTTGGGTGATCTTAAGGATGTATAATCATGAAATTTGTGGGTCCGTAGTAATTCATTTAGTGAAATTTGATATATGCTCTTAGTAAGTTAGAGTATGTCATTTAATTACATAATAAGGCCTATACTCACTCTTTTCTCATGTTTATATCCTTGTCAGAAGTAAAATGGTGAAATAACACCAAGTAGACGAGTTCCAATGAGATGTTTACAATTTCAAAATCTTCATCAACATCTTCCTCGACTTGAAATTAATCATCTAGGAACACTCAAATCAAAATTATATTCATTACTTTTCTAGATTTGTATTATTTTATGGTTTTTGTTGTCATAGTTTCCATTGTGATAGATTTAGTGAAGCCTAGGATACTAAAACATGTATTCTATAGGGTCTAGGGTCAAAGAAAGCAATAATATGGAGTTCCCACCACCAAGATCCATGAAGGGAGAGATTGGGTGGAAGATTATTGGGTATATAAGATTTACGACGACTACCATGGTTTTGGAATATTCATCGGATGGGATTCAATATGAGAACATCCAAATCACATATATGATTTTCTATCTTTAGATCTATCTCTATTATGGCACTAGAAAAGGAATGCTCAGATTACCTAAGAAAAAAAATTACACATCTTGTTCTCATTGTTGATTACATAGTAGTAGATTTCACCAATTATGATGGATAGATTTCAGGCCCTTTTTTGTAATACTTTACAAGGTTTTCAACAAATGAGAAGGTTAAATGATGGGATTGAACTTACCTTAGCTTCAGTTGCAAGGTTAGTTGTGCAAACTAGTAGGAGGTATTACCTCTTTATTTGTTGACTTTATTATCACTTTGCCAAGAAATGAGAATAATCAGATCCCGAGAATGAACGTAGCACTAATTAAACATTCGATTTCTAAAGCCTAGGTTGTGGTAATTTAAATAGGATCCAAAGATTGGTTGGATACATTTATTGAAATTAAGGTGGAATATGATAACCTATTAGGTAAACATATCAATGCACTTCAATTAGATTGAGGTAGTGTGTCTAGTAGGTTCGATTCTTTCCATAGGAATATAAAATTATATCCCAGTTGTATGCACCTAGGACTCCATTGCATAATCAATTAATGGAAAGAAGAAAACGAACTTTGATGGACATATTGAGGTTAACGATTGGTTTCTCATCACTTCCCACATTATTTTGGGATATTCATTGGAAACCATAACTTACATTCATTACTAGGTTGGTACTTTTGACTACTAGAGAGATGTGGATAGGCTACAAACATGTCTTATGATATATTCATATATGAGAATGTCCAATACTCATGTTAAACACAAAGGTAGACTTGTTGGAAGTAAGGTAAGAGGCATATCAGTTTATAAGATATCCAAGAGGATTTTTGAGGTTATTACTTTATAGTCAAAATAATCAAAAGGTGTTTGTAGTTAAAAATACTAGAATTTTTATAAAGACTATATGACAAGTAATAAGGCAAAGAGTGATATAAACTAGAAAAATGCTAGAAAATAGTCCTACAATGCATAAGATACTATGGATTTAAAGATATAGCGACATATCATTCCTATTACTTCTAGTACACGAGTGTCTCATCATAGTGGAAGGTTTATATCCCATAGATTATGATGAAACAATGAGTGTGTTGATGCTTACAATTTGGCAAAGAGCCATGAAGGGATAATTAGAATCCTTGTGATTCTAGCGTAGTCTATGTTCCTGTAAAAGCACTTGAAGGGATAAAAGTCATAGGTGTAAGTTGGTCTATAAGAGAAACAAAGGAGTAGGTGGAAGGGTTGAAATTTATGTAGTTAGGTTGTAGCTAAAGGATATAGTTTGAAACACTGTTTCAAATATAAGAAACCTTTTCACTAGTGGTCATACTCAAGTCCATCAAAGTACTCCTATCCATTATAGAGTATCTCATTTATAAGATGTAACAATAGGATATCAAGATAGCATTCTTGAACAATTATCTTAGTATCAACATTTACATGATGTAAGCAAACATTTTCACAGCAAAGGGGTTAATGTGTATAAGAATGCGCAGGAAAGCATGGTAGTGCTCTCAGATCTTGTAGGTAGATGACGATCCACTCATTAGAAATGATGTAAAAATATTGTCATCAATCAAAACCAATTCATCTACTCAATTCTATATGAAAATCTAGAAAATGTATAATATATTCTTAGGTTTAAGGTCTTTTAGAATTGTAAGAATAGGAAAATTGTGTTATATCAACTATACTAATAAGCATTGGGTCAAGTATGTGATGCAAAACCCCAAGAAGGGTTAATTACCCTTAAGGTTTGGAGTTTTTTTTTCTCAAGATAAGTGTTATTGAAAATCTAAGAAGAGAAATCACATTAAGGCAATATGTTATGTCTCTCCAATGGGTAACCTTATATATGCTATGTTATGTGCTAGACTAGATATTTTTTTTTATTCTAGGTATAGTAAGTGGATATCAATCAAATCCAAGTCTAGAATACTGGACATTTGTCAAGTCTATACTCAAATATCTTAGGAGAACAAGAAATTATGTACTTGTGTTTCAAAGTGTTGAGATAGTTCAAAGGGTTGATGTAACGATTGGAAAAATACACTCTATAGAGAACCTGACGGATCCTTTCACTAGGACATTGATCGAGAAAACCTTTGTTGGTTATAAGGATAACATAGGTTTTAAATGAGTATTTAGTATGCTTTGAGGGCTAATGGGAGAATGTTAGAATAGAGCACTTAAAAGCATAACATAATGTAATAGATTCAAAATTCATTATTAATTTAATGATATTTTAGTTTCACTTTTTTCTATCTTTATTCCATGTGTTATACTTTATGAGCATCACCTAGTATCTCTTGTATTCTACATGACTTGGGAGCATTAAAAGTTGCATGGAAGATCCAAGGCATAAGTTCCTTACAAGTAAATGATTTGTTCATAACCGATTCATGGATTTAGGCAATCCATTTGAGGTTATAGTGCACCACCTCCTAATTGGAGGGATGACTAGTCTTGGTTATTGGGATGAGGTTCCTATGGTGAGTGCAATAGTGTGTATGGTTACACATTGAATAAAACCTATGGTGAATTATGATATAAGGTTATCGGGTAGTCATGATTTGACCAAGCTACAATATTATATTGTCTCTCAACCCTAATAGAATATTAAGCTTATGCAAAAGTTAGCAATGGTTTTGACTTACGGATGAGATCCTAAAGTCATCATATATTCCCTATAGATTGGGTTACTATTGATAAAAGCTAGTAGTAATAGATATTCTCAACAAAGACACCATGATATCTCATGGACTTTGAGACAATGTGTTTCCTTGGGTGATCTTAAGGATATATGATCATGAAATTTGTGGGCTTGTAGTAATTCTTTTATTGGAATTTAACATATATTCTTAGTGAACTAAAGTATGTCATTTGATTACATAATAGGAGGATTTGTAACTCCAATATGGTAGAGGTAGTCTTGAAATGATGATAGTTTTCACCTTGTTAGACTATGGATAATTAGTTCATGGGAAGATTGTATATAGTAGATAACAAGTTACGAACCCGAGCACTTAGTGTCTCATTACAATACACATAAGGTATTGAAGTGTAGTTAACTCTTTATAATGGGATGTTGACTCAACTTCAAAATTGGATTATGAGGGAGTCAATACTATCTTATGAGTTCCAGTGGTCTCCACTTGAGTTCATATTCTTTGATGACATAATTTATGAGGGTTTGATGAATTTTTAGTTCACTAATGTACATAAGTGTGTTTTGATAATTACAGAAGGTTGCACAAGGAAAAGTGAACAATATCTCTAAACTAGGCTAATTGATTAATTAGAGTCATATTAGGTTAATTAATCAATTAGTAACTTTTTTGGGTTAGATTAAGTGGTCCAAGCCTATAGTGGGCTTAAGTCACTTAAGCCCAATAGGAAGCCTATAAATACCTCTATTAAGGGTTATGACTTTAGTTTTGCCACTCTCTTCCTTTAGTCCAAAGAGAGAACCTAGCCTTCAACGATAAGATATCCATCATCCCAATGCTTAGACTCAAGAAGCAGTCATTAGGTAGATGATTACTGAGTTTACAAGATCGTCTGCAGATTTTGAGTATTCTACATCAATAAGAATCAATCTAAGAATATCCAGATCGTAGGTATAACACTATTCTCTAGATTTGTGACACTTATTTTGTTTTTTAATACCAAGTTTTCTATTGTGCTTAGATCTAGAGAACCTATGATAGGATTGCATGTTCCCTAATAATCTAGGACCTAAGAACAGAGTAATCTAGGGTTTCCTAACAACATCTACTCAAGCTACCCCATACTCCCTTATATATGGAGTTGAAGTTGTACTTTCTCTTGAACATCAAATTCTTTCAATTAGAATCATTATTTAAGAAGTCCTAACAAGTGAGGAGAATGCACATCTTCAACTTTCTAAATTACAAGCATTTAATGAAAAGAAGCTCCAAGTACAACAAAGAATAGAATGCTATCAAGCATGCCTTTCCAAAGCTTTTGACAAAAATGAATGACTTTACTCATCTCAAGTAGGAGACTTGGTGCTTGCCATTCAAAGACTAATCATTACTACTCACAAAACCAATAGAAATCTCTTACCAAAATGGGGTTAGACCATATGTTGTGCAATAAGTCTATACCAATGGTGCCTACAAAATCATTGCTTAAGATAGTCTGAAATCAAACCAATCAATGAAAATTTTCCGAAGCGCCACCACACTTTAAGACTTGTTATCGCTCCTTAAAACAGGAGCCTAAACTGCACGTTGCTTTAGGCCTGTAAAAGCTTAAACTATGAACAACCCAAAAAAAAAATTTCTTTTCTTTCTTAAAGCATGTTTTGATTTGATCCCATCCTTGGTAAGGCAACTTGAAAATTCATTCCAAGTTCAATCACTTTAAGAAAAATAGAAAATTCCTTTATCTTGAACTACGTTATAACTTGATCACATCCTACATACATAGGCAGCTTGGAAATTGATTCCAAGTTCAATCACATGATTTCAAAATAGATGTATAGTTACAAAACAAATAATGAAATATATATATATTCTTTGATGGGGGTCAAACTTTGATAAGCATTTGCTTTTATATAATAGAGTTCAACATAGAAAATTTTTTGTTATCTTATGATGCAATGATATATATATATATATATGATAAAAACCCAAAAGGAATGAAAATGAGTCATCTACTTGCTTCTCTATATAAGTCCTTTTCCGTGATCTCAAACAAGAATGAAGATAATTCCTCTTTGAGCATCACTAATGAAGAACAAATAATATATATATATATATATATATATATATATATATATATATATATATAGAGAGAGAGAGAGAGAGAGAGAGAGAGAGAGAATGAAAATGAGTCATCTACTTTCTTCTCTATAAGTCCTCTTCCATGATCTCAAACAAAAAGGAATATTATTCCTTTTTAAGCATCATTAATGAAGAAGAAATAAAAAAATAAAAAATAAAAATAAAAAGGAATCAATTCTAATTTTGATGGGAGAACGAAAATAAGTCATCTACCTGTTTTTTTGTAATTCCTTTTCAATGATCTCAAATAAGAAGAAATATAATTATCATAATATCTATGAAGAGGGAAAAAAAAATTCCTCTCTATAATTCACCATTAAGCATCATTGATGAAGAGTGAATTTTTAAAAAAAATGGAAAAAGAATATATATTCTCTTTTCCCTTCATCGATCTCGTTTAAAAAATAAATAAATAATACATGAGAACATTAGAGCAATGTTGAACTCTAGATGTTGTAATATTATAATATTAAATTTTGTGTTTTCATCCCTTAATAGAAAAAGAACATAAAAGAAAAAGAATAATTATATATATATATATATATAGAGAGAGAGAGAGAGAGAGAGAGAGAGAGAGAGAGAGAGGGCTCGTTTAGGAATTATTTTTAAAAATAGTTTTATGATTTCCAAAATAAATAAATAAAAGATAAGAAACATGTTTAACAATCAAAAATTATTTTTTATTCTTAAGAACAAAAATCAGAGTATTTTTAAAAAATATCTTTTAATTATTTTTTATTATTATTTTTAAAATAGTTTTATGATCTCCAAAATAAATAAATAAAACATAAGAAACATATTTAAGAATCAAAAACTAATTTTTGTTTTTAATAACAGAAAACAGATTATTTTTAGAAAACATCTTTTAATTATTTTTTATTATTTTCACTTATTTTCTGAAAATTGTTTTAAAAAATAATTATACAAATATGTAGAATTATTAAAAATAAAACACTGTATATATAAAAAATAATAATTTTAAAACATATTTAAAAATATTAAAAGCAGATTAAAAATATTTTAAATTTTTGAATAGATTTTTATTTTACAAAAATAAAAAAATAACTTTAAAAACTATTTTTTGAAATTGTTTTCGAAAACGTTACCAAAGATGGTATAAATTACCATGTGGGAATGGGTGGGAATGGGAAAAGAAGGGAAGGGGTTGAGGTGTGAATGCAGGAGAGGGACAGTGTGCAACGAAGCATGTGGTATGCCTAGTGTTGGGGAAAGGTGGACCCCCTCCACACTCCCTGCCAAATCTACTTTTTTTTCAAAAAAACTTTTGGCATTAAGCCTATCATTCACTCCCTCCTCTTCAATCGCTCCCACTTTTCCATCCTCAACCAATTACCCTTCTCCCTTTCACATTCTTCCACTTTCATCCTTTCGGATTTTAGCCCTTTCATCATTCCCTTCCCTTTGCATACGGGTCACACGAAGGGCTTTTTCTTTATTATTTTTTTTTTATAATATTTTCAAAAATAATTTTAAAAAAATGAAAATTCAAATATAAGAAATAATTTTCTCTATTTTTGAAATTGTGATATATAATACAAATATTTTTTAAATATTCTTTAAGACAGTTTATAAAAAAATTATTGAAAGTAGCTCAAATTTGTTCTTAATAATAATCTATTTTTAAAACAAATATTTTAAAATATAAAAAAAATTTCTAAAAAGACTTTTGCTTTTTAGAAATATTTATAAAATTCAAAATATTTATATTTAATTTTTTTTTAAATAATTAATAATATTTATTTATTTTTATATTCCTCAACATCCCAACTATTCTTCAAATATGTAAAGCGGATAAATCACCCGTCTAAACTTAAAGATCAGGTAGAAATTAAAATTAGTTAATAAAAAGGTTCCTTTTATACCTTCAAAGCAATTAAGAAAAGAAAAAAAAAAAAAAAACTCAAAAAAAGGGATGGATAGTGAAGTGGATACAAGAAGATAAAATCAATAAAAAGGTTCCTTTTATACCTTCAAAGCAATTGAGAACAAAAAAAAAACCCCACAAAAGGGATGGATAGTGAAGTGGATACAACAGGATCATGCAGTTGGTAATACAAACATTTGTGTGTTAACGGATCGTATTAGTGTTAGCATAGAGTTGCTTGTATTTAGTGAGAGAATTGAATCGGTGAATTTTAAGACCAATAATATAGATAGTATATTTAAAAAAAAATTAGTTATTTATAAAATTATGAATGATAATAGGACTGGTTTAAGATGGGTTGCTCCTATCCCAATCCCGTCTCATTTATTCAAAATTTTCTTCCCATTAAAAAAATTAAACAGGGCAGGGTGGAATGGGACGGATATGGGAATTTCTTATACTTGTCCTGTATGTCCGTTTAAAAAAATTATTTTTTAATTACATTAAAATAAATACATTTTATAAATAATTAAATTATTATATTTTTTATAACTTATTTTATTTTAAAAAATATTTTTTATTATTATTTATGTATTAAAAATAGGAAAATTAAATTAATTTTATACATAAGGGGAGCAGGGATAAGGCAATACCCGAATCAAACCCATCTCAAACCTATTTATTTAAATTTCAAACCCATTCCATTAACGTGGATTCTCGAAAAAACCAGCCACATTATCATCCTATTTATTCTTTCTCAATATCAAATTTGATTATATAAAATGATTTCAAGGAAGTGTTAGAGTGAGGAAAGGTGTAGAATAGGGATGGCAATGGGGCGGGTTTTTTGGGTACCCGCCCCTCTCCTAATAGGACAAGGTTCAATTTTAATAAACGGGTTTGGGATTGAGAATTTTTTTTAAAACCCGGGGCGGGTTTGGGTATTGCCCCGCCCCGATTATATATAAAATTAATTTAATTTAAATTTTAAAATTAATTTAATTTAATTTTTATTTTACTATTTTTAATATATAGATAATAATAAAATATTTTTAATAAAATAAGTTATAAAAAATATAATAATTTAATTATTTATAAAATATAATAATTTAATTATTTATAAAATATATTTATTTTAATGTAATTAAAAATTTTAAAAAAAATTAAAAATTAAAATTCAATAAAAAATTTAAACAGAATGGGACGGTATGGGAATTTATCATACCCATCCGCCCTGCCCCATTTTAATTTTTTAAATGGGATAAGGATGAAAATTATTTTGAATAAACGGGATGGATTGGGATGGGCCGACCCGTTCTAAACCCGCCCCGTCGTGATCCCCAGTGTAGAATACAATGGTTGACCACAAGCTTGGAGTTGGGGGCCACACTCTTACACGTGTCCCATGGCATCACACGTGGGGAGGAGTACGTAGGAGTAAGCCAAAATGTGTAGTAGTAGTACTACTACGGCCCGGCTAAATTGTGGGTTGCTGTACCACATGTGAAAAGAGTTTGTTGTTTTTATCAAAATAATTATTACTTTTGTTTCCTTATTTCTTTCTCCTTTTAGAAAAACTTATTTCAACAACCTTTTTGAAATTTTGTGAAATTGGATGAGAGGATTTACGCCCACCTTGAATTGTCTCTTAGAAAGGGAATTTTTTTATAAAAAAATATTTTAATATTTTAATAAAAAATTATATTTTAAAGAAGTTTAATAGGTAAATGTCAATAATATTTATTTTTTAAAAAAAATTAAATTTTGTGAGAAATTTTAATTCATATTAAAAAAAAAAAAATTATGGCGATAAAATTATCCCTTTCATTTCTAGTTTAAGCCAAGATAAAAGGTTATTCTACAAAAAAAAAAATCATTTCAACTTTGCACAAACCTTTTTGAATAATTTTGTTGAGAAACCTTGTGATCTAAAAAAAAAATTATTATTATTACTATTATTATTTTAAATATGGGAAGATGATTTGATTCAAGTTGCTCAAAATTGGCATTTTTTTCCTTCATTCAAATGGAAAAAAAATTAAAATTAAAATTTTAAATTTTATGCAATTTTATTGGTAATAAATTGTTCCCCAAAAATATTAATTTAATTTGAAATTTGTTCAAAGGCATGTGTTAGCGCTTAGCACCCTAACTTGGAGATGATGCAAGTGTAACCTTGCACCAATAAGTGCCCATTGGGTGAGACAAGGTGATACCCGAGGCTTACAAGGGATTATGTGGAGGTTTCATAGTTCCTTGAGGTGTAACACACATTATTTGCATATGAGGACAACACACAACACATGTAGACATGTCCAAGATTCAAGTGTGGAATTTTGGTTGGAAAGAAAAGGCCTTAAGATGAAGTTTCTAACCAGAATTTTGATTTTTCAAATTTTTAATTTTTTTTTTTTTAAAAATTCATTATGTCTCATTAAGCACTTATATCTCCTCTTAGTATTTAGGAAATGTCATAAAATGCTTTTTACAGAGGGCGTACAAGACTTAAAAGTGATGATGGTAGTATCAACTATGTCATACAAAGGACACAACATGAGGGGCTTGGGACATGGGTAAGGCATGCTGGTGAGCTTTGCTAATACACACACATAAGCACAATGTCATGGCATGGATGCAAGCCATGGGCACAATTATAGTACAAGGATGAGCATGATTGCCTTTTTTGGAATGATTAATATGATTGGCACACACATAGGCCAACACAACAATACAATATCACAAGTAAAAAAGAGGGCTTAACTCGCACGGGTTGCCTGAATATACAAGCAACATGTTAGACATGAAAAGGGCCGATTAGACACTTGAGTGGGCTCATGCTTGAAGGGTCAACAAGCAATATGGGCTAATACTATGCATGACACACATAAGACTCCTTAGTATTAGGGTGAGTCGAAGCAAGGGGCTTTTGACATGTGATAGGTTAACATGCGAGCTGAGATAGAAAAGCACTTGACACAAAATTAAGTTAGTCTTTCCAATAAGCACCAAGTGGAATGTATATGTACATGTACAAGAAAATAGTTTTTACGATGTTGGCAAAGTAAAAGGTGACCTATTAAGGAAGGATAAGTGGCACTAATTAAGAGGCAAATATCACATGTTTCCAATAAGTGGTAGGAGCAACTAGACTTTGAATATATCAAGAGACATGTAAAGGAATTTGAATTTAAATTCAAAGCGTTTGTTTCTAAATATGCAAGAAGTCATTGACAAAATTATTTAATAAAAGTAAAAGTCAAAAAAAAAAAAATCACTCTAACATATGATTTGTTGTCTTTTCCATCGACGAACCAAACACATACATAATGTAATGTTATTAGAATTAGGAATATTATTTTATTATGAAGTCATGGGGGTGGGTCAAAATTAATCCACGTTTACAAAACCATTTCTATTATTATAATTAACCACCTTGGATATATTATTAAATTAATTACTTTCCAAAGTATTCTAATCCAACGGACACTCCACGTTGCTTTATTTCTATTTATTTTACTTTCATCACTTTTTTTTTTTTCTCACATTAATCATACGGCAACCAATAATTAAAAATTTGGAAATAATTATGATCGATAAAACTTGATACTTATTGCTTAATAATTTTATTAAATTTTAGTTAATTTATATTTAAGTTATTGACTTAAAATTTATTATTTAATTTTTATTTTAAGTATTAAGATTATTTAATAAAATTAATTTCAAATTTATTTTAAATCATCAAATTGACATATTTATCATCATAAATTATAATTATGGTAAAGGAGATCGAGTATGGGTTGAGGTTGTGATAGCAAAGGAAATCGTAGAAGTAATTATGACAAATAAGAATAAAAAAATCTAAAATAAAAATATGTACTTAAGGATAAATTAATTATTTTTACTTGTTACTTAAAATTATTTTTGAATTTAAGTCATATCATTAAATTATTTTTTTAAATATATTTAATTTACTTAATAACTTAATTAAGTTATGTGGTCAATTTAAGTTATTAAGTTGATCGACCAAAAACTCATTTACTCATCTACCAAATGTTTTGTAAAATAAATGGTTTATTGCAATAGTTTAATTAATTTATTTTACGTTCCAAAATTGTAGATTTAAAATAATTAAAATAAAATTAATTTGGACTATTTTCAAAAAAGATTTCCATTAAAATAAAAATTAGTTTATTCTTATTAGATTTAAAAATTAAACACAAGCCTTGTAACTTTTTCACAATCTTTCTAATATTCGAAAGATAAAAATTTGTAAATATTAAAAAGATTAGAAATACTTTCTAGAATTACTATGAAACGTAGAAAATACAAATTTTAAGATGTTGAATGTTAGAAGCGTTTCCTAAAATCACTATCACACGAACTCTAAAAGCCCGTTTTATAGTGATTTTAGAAAGTATTTTTAATATTTTTAATATTTGAAAGTTTTTATAATTCAAGTGTTAAAAGTACTAAAAATGTTTTTTAAAATCACTCTCAAACGCACTTTAAGCATTCTCGATGAAAATGTTTTTCTAAACTAAAAGTGTTTTTAGAAATATTGTCTGTTAAATGCTTTTTCAAAAAACATTATTAGTGATTTTTCAATATTCTAAGCAATTCTTCATATTTTAACAAATGTTTCTTAAATTTTCCTTAAACCTAATTTTTTTTTTTTCAAAAACACTTTTTAAATTAAAAATATTTTCTAAAATTAAAATCAATATCATATTAGAACCCTTAAAATATTATTTTATATTTAAAATAAGCTAAATTAATCTTAATAAAAAAAAATAAAAAACAAAAAAGCAATATTATGCTTTGCAAAAGTTTCTTATATGCCAAAAATAATTACATAATTTTTAAGAATATTTAGAAATAACTATAATTTTTTTAATATCATCTAATTGAATTTTAGAGAAGCAAACAAAATTCTATATTATCTTCAAATAAGAAAATCAAATTTTTATTTAATTAAAAATTTTAAAAATATCATAATAATTTTGATCCTATTTGATAATTTGAAAATAATTCTGAAAAATGAATTTTTTGAAATTTATTTTATAATTTTTTATAAAACAAAAGTCATATGAATCCTTTTTTGATATTTTTAAATAAATTTTATATATAATATTTTTTGTAATTATTCTACATGTTTGTAAAATCTTTTTTTTTAAATAATTATAAAAAAATAAAAAATAGTTAAAAGATGTCCTTCGAAAACATCTTATTTTCTACTTTAAGAATAAAAAATAAAAAATAATTTTTTAATTATCTAATATATATTCATATTTTTATTGTAAAAAATAGAAAATTATTTTTAAAAATAATTATCGAACATGTTAAATAAAGTGTTATTATTTTGATTATTTTTTAATTAAATTATTTGTTGACATGATGGGCGATCAAAAAGTGACAACAAAGATTGTATGTTTGCGAGATAAATAAGACGTTTGCGTGGAGATGATGCCGAGAGTACAGAGGAAATTACAGGGGAGAATTTGTGGAAGTAATTAATAATTAAATAAATAAATAATTAGTAAATAATTAAGAGAGAGGGTTAGGGTTAGGGTTAGAGGACGTTATCTGGAGAGAAAGGCTTAGATGGCAGGCCGCCCATCCAATCAGGGCATCGTCGGTGCTTCCTTTCTCTCTCTACAAATTTCTCTCGCTCTAAAAACTCTTTCCTTTCTCCTTCTCTCTCCCTTTCTCTTTGTGCTACCAACCAACCCACACTATTAATAATTGGGTAGGCCTTTGTGCCACCTCCTCTAAACATTAATTTTCCATTTCCCAAACTGCCCCTCCCCCCTTTCTAAACTCCACATTTTTATGTTTTTCTTTTTTCATTTACATAATTGCCCTTTCCATTTGAAAATTAATAATTTGAGGAAAATACCAAAACGCCCCTTGAAAATTTTTATATTATCTCAAAGAAGTTGAACAAAAAGTTGTCGTCTTTCTAATTGAGCATTAATTATATAGAATCTAAAGGGATAAACAAAATCTTGAGAAAGTGGTTGTTTGGTGAGAAAATTAGCATTAATTTGAATGATAAATTTGGTAAAATTTCTAGGGCTCCATGGTTGTGGCCCATATGGTGTGCATTGAGAGAGAGGGGTAAGGAATTGGCAAATTAGGTTAAATTATTAAGATTTAAAATCAATAAATTATTTTAGAAAATATTAGTAAAATGTTATTTCTTAGGCTATGTTTGATTTGAAAAGTTTGAAGAAAAATATAAGAAAAAGAAAATAAAAATAAAAAATGAATAAAAATTAAAAAAAATAGATTTAAAATCAATAAATTATTTTTATATACCACTTCAAACTTTTTTCGTTTATTTAACTCTTCAGATAATTTAAAAATATATAAATTTTTTAATAATTTTAATTATATTTGACTTTTTTTATATTTTGTATAATAAAACTAATCATAAAAAAATTATTTTTTAAATTTTCTTTTCTTTTTCTAGTGTTTTTTGAAACCAAACATAACCTTAGTATTTATTTGTATATATTTTTTATTTTCTATTTTTAAAAATAAAAATAGTATCTTCACATTCATTTAAATTATGATTTTTTAAATAAATAAAAAAAAACAAAATATCCCACGGGATCCTTATTTATAAATTTTATTGGTGACTATTAGAAGAGGTGTGTCCTTAAGAACATTAAACACATCCTTTAAAAGAGATTGTGTCTTTAAAATACAAAATACGTTGTGTCTATTAAAAAACATGTCTTGGAAGAAAAAAAAAAAAATCGTAATTTTCTTTCATCCATGTATAAATTCTAGCATGTGAAATATAATGCATATATAATTTCTCCATTGAAACTTACTTTTGAATTAGTAAATTTTTTTTTATACCTCAAATTTTTGAGTAATTTTAGAAACTATTACTATTATTTTTTAAGGTAAATCTCGCAGAGTTGTTACATTTTTATAAATTTTTGTCTTTAAAAACAAAAAAAAAAAAAATATATATATATATATATATATATATCCAAATAACTATTTAATAAATTTTTTTCATTCACTCCAATGAAAATCAAATAAAATATTAATAATTTTTTCTTACCTTTTTCCTTTTTTTAATATATTTTTATTTCTTTTTTTCCCCCTTTTTTTTCTTCCAAAACATAGCATGACATATCAATTCCATCCAAGCTATTAATCATTTGTTAGTGTAACTTCTTTATTTTATTATTTTATTTTTTTTCTTCTTTCCTTTCAATTCTAATAATGATAAATATTCATTTCTTTGTTTTTTCAAATGCTAATAATGAAATTGTAAAATAAAAAATTATTCCTATTAAATATTAATGATAAAATTAACTAAAATAAATTCCTCTTATTCCCCATGACATTACAAAAATATATCATTTGACTATAACATCCCCTTTCTTTTTTAAGCATTTATTTACTTATAAGTTATAACTAATTTATATGAAAATTGTAACTACATTTTTATAACTTAACATTAAAAAAAAAAATGTTGTATTTAAATTCATAAAAAGCAACCCATTTCAAATTTTGATATTGTGCAAATTTTAATAAAAATCTTATATTAATAATTGTCAATATTTTTCTTTTTCTTTTTCTTTTTTTAATATTGTCCAAAACATTCACTTTCAATATTGATTTTCATTTTTTCATTGTAATAATCCTCAATCTTTGGATGATCTTTTCTTCAAGTTCCCATTTTAAGTTCCAATTTTCCACTAAAATTGCAATAATTAACTATTTGAAATTGAAGTGTAAGATTTGTCTTGTCAACTATATATGGTCACAATAAATTCAAATTCGAGTAATTAATTTATAGGAATCAAGGCTTAATAGCATTGTTGTACCATTATTTCCATTTTTTTCTAGGAATTTTTGTTTTCAAATCATATAATTTTTTTATACCTATGATTTATTGGGGGAAAAAAAAGTAGCCTCAATTGTAATCACCCACATAAGAAAGAACAAAAAATGGATAAAGTTAGAGTAGGTTTTACAGGGTTTTTATTTGAAATACTTTTAAAAGAATCACCTATCAAATATTTCTCTATAAGTCACTATAAATAATTTTTCAGATTTTTAAAAAAATTTTCTAAATTTTTTCAAATACTAGTTCCTATTCAGTAACTATTTTCAAAAATAGTTTAAAAATAATAATTATTGAAAACTAAAACAGTTTTTGAAAACTATTATCTAATGTTTTGTAAAAAATAAATATATTTGAAAACATAAAATATTTTTAATATATTTTTAAAATAATTTTTTATTTTTAATCATTCTATATGTTTGTATAATTATTATTTTTAAATAGTTCTTAAAAAATAAGTGAAAACAACTAAAATATGTTATTTGAAAGCACTATATTTTTTGTTTTTAAAAACAAAAATCAAAAAATAGTTTTCTAATTATTAAATGTGTTTCTTTTATATTTTTTGTTATGGAGAATAGAAAACTATTATCGAAGACAGTTGTCAAACAAAGCTTTAGTTTCTTTTTAAAAATACTTTTGAAGTTAAAAAGCTATTCCTAAAAACATTGCGAAACTCTCTCTTATTTTCCTTGTGTTTGCAAATAAGAGGAGGATTAGGGCAATTTTCTTGTGGACCTCACATGGAGTAGCTAGGGTTGCCTGCATTATTGTGACAACTTCTCACATATTGACTCAATAATAATGTGGAAATTGAGGGAGATGTTGACAAGTCCATTAGGTCTTTAATTTCCACATCAAACAAAAATAAAGGGTGACTCATAGTCAAATAATTTTTCTATTATTCAACAATAAAAATATGTATTTTATTCCCAATCTTAGATGGGTCCATCCTAAATAAAACCAATCTTTAAATAAATTTCAAAATTACAATATGAAAAATCATAATAAATTAATTTTTAAAATATTGTTTTAGTTACTATAAATTAGACAAATTTGTCTTATAAGAAGGAAATCAACTCAAATGGTATATTTTCTTCCTAAAATTAGAAAATTTAATCAAAAATTAATTTTTGGTGCACAATTTTTACTCTAATACCATTATGATACTATAACAAAAAATTTATAATTACTCTTTTTTTTTTCTTTTTTTTTTTTTATATTAGATTTTGAAGACTATTGGTAAGGATGGTTGAACAAATGAATTGTAGTTGGGATGCCTAGTTGGGTATTTAAAAGGAAAAATCCATGTTGACTGCCTCAAGTTTGGGGCAAGTGGCACATTCCCCAGCCAAAATTTGTAATTTTTGTTCCCTAAACCCTTCATTAATATCACACATTAACAGAAAATTAAACCCTTCTAAATATCAGGGTAGAAGAGTAATTTCAACTCTAAAAAAAAATGTTTATGACTATTATGTTTTCAACACGTTGTAATTTAAAAATAGTTTTTAAATTTTTTTAATATTGTTTGACTATTGTCTTTTTGGAAATAATTTTTAAAAACAAAGTGAAATAGGAAATAATTTTTTAATAATAAGGATTCATTTGACCATATTTTTTGAAATTTGTTTTTAAAAATTATTTTTTATTCTTCAACTTAAAAACAGTTTCTAAAAATAAATTAAAAAAAATATGGCCAAATAAACCTATATTTTCATTTTATTTTAAAAAATTGATGAAACTAACTCTTATTTATTCTCTAAAAATTATCATTTTTCTATTTCATTTTATTTCTAAAAATTATTTCCAAAAAATAATGACCAAACAATATTGAAAAATTTTTAAAATAATTTTTTATTTTTAAAAATAGAAAACTGTTTTTAAATCACACAATCAAACAAATTCTAAGTAGAAATTATTTTTACTAATTTTAAAAAACAAAAAAAAAAGGGCCTGTTTGGACATATTTTATGAGACTTGTTTTAAAAAACGGTTTCTTAAGTTAAATAATAAAAAATAGTTTTTAAAAACGAGTTTTGGAAAATTTGGTCCAACCAACTCTATATTTCTTTAATTTTTCAAAATTTGACAAAAACATTCGATAAGTTTTTCATAAAAACTGATTAAAGAGACTGATTGATATATACATATATTTAGAATGCTCGAAAAAAGAACATTATTTTAGTAAGTAATGTTTATTAAATAATATTATTGATAGACTTTTGGAGCATGACTTGGTGATAGATAAGTGAAGGGCAAAAAGGTAAATATAAGGGGGTCATAAAAAACCTAGGAGGTGTTTGTCCTAGATGCGATATAAGAAGGGCGTAATTGGAAATGAACAAGCAAAAGTACATAGTAGCGCATACGTTGCCTTTCTCAATTCAACCCTTCTCTCTCGCTTTGTTTTTTTGTTAATTCTCTCTCTACCATTACCACCACCACCACCTTCCTCTCTCTCTCTCCAAACAGGACATAATGAGATGATGAGAAATAACAACAAAAGGTGGTAGATGCATGAGCAACAATCTCTCTTTCTCTCTCTCTACAGCCTCACAACACCACCACCTTCCCTTTTTTCTTCACTACCCCTTCAGATTTCACCCCAACTCCCTCTGATTCTCCTCGGTTTCTACGCTCCCACAACCACCGTCACCGTCACCACCATCACCACCACCACCCTTGTCTCTCCCCTCTCAGGTACCCACCTACTCCTCTCACTTCAAAATGGTTGCCTTCTGCTTCTCTCTTTTGCCCTCTCTGATGCTCTTCTTGCTGTCCAATTGGTGGCTTGTAGTGGGACTCATAAAAAAGGCATTTTGCTTTCATGGGTTTGATGTTGTGCTTGTTTGGCTATGTGGGTTTCTCTTGATTTTTGTGTTGTGACTTTGTATTTGGAGTTCGGTCTTGTGGTTGGGCTTGTTTTTCTTTGTTTTTGGCTCTCCGTTTTTGTGAAAGGTGGTAGGTTGGTGGGGTTGACTTGTTTTTCGAGGACTGAGATTGGAAAATTCTTCGCAAGCAAGGCTTTGGGTGTTTGTGTTGCTGTCTTTGAGTTCCAATTCCAGTTGGCAGGATGAGTGAATTGGGGTTAGTTTATGCAATTCGTGAATGGGGTGTTTGGCTCCCAGAAAATGCAGAAATTTTTATGGGGTTTAAGGTTTTGTCACCCTGCTCCCCTACCCACGAATGCTCTGTAATTTTCAAGAATTTTGAATACAGATTTGCCCGAAAGGGAGAGGATATAATCGTTATATGGAAGCTTTTGGGTGTTTGTACTAGTTTTTTTGTCTTCTTATTCCCATATGGGACTGGTTTATATAATATTGGTATCAATGCCTTTCCTTCTTCTGGCCCTTTTGCTAAATGGCATATTGAATCCGAACTGCTCATGGCTTTCGATACAGCTTTAAAGGGAAACCAGTGTTAGGCTTCTAGCTATGTTTTCTGATATGGCTTGAGTTTGGTATGCATTGCTGCTTTTCTTTGTCATGAAAATCCCTGAATGCTCGTGAATGTTAGTATACCTCTTGGTTTTTTTGGCGAATTGAGATGCTCCGGGTGGTAGGAATTGGAGTTAAATATGCCTTGTTGAGTGATGAGCAGCACAGGGTTGTCATTCAACCTGATGAGCTGTAATATCTTTATAAACAGTACTTCAGAAATCTACAGCTCATATTGCTATAACGGTTTTAAAAATGACCTACATGATTTCTTATTCGGGAACAGTTTTGGTGTATGATCATAATTTGCTCCACCAACCTTATCTGCATGATGCTATACCTGATTGGGTTTTCCATCACTGCCTAACTTCACTTTTGATGCACAATTCTCCTAATTGCCTGTATGTTCTGCTAAATCAAGGAAGTTATCTCTTCTGGATGTATGGCTTTGCCATCAATATATAGTTCTCTCATTGACCCACATTTTTATCTAAATCAAGGAATTTATCTCACCCAATCATCCATCTACTGAAGCAAAGTAAATGTGTTTTTAATGCGGCTATCTGGTGATCTAGTAATGCAATTAAAGTCACAAGGGTACCGCGTCTTTTTTATTTGATAGACAATCATGTCTTTCCTCATTCTCCTTTTCTTTATCCTCGAAAGATAATCTTGTTTACTTATCCCCTGATGTTATTTCCGTAATTATCTAGCATGGTTCTGTTCTTTATTTTCTTTTTTACATTTTTTAAGTATTAAAATGGTAATATTTCATTGCACGATAGTTTTAAGAGTTGTTCCTGTGCTCCATATGAATCTTGCTTTAACATGTCTTTCTGTTGTAATTGTTTATAATTCCTCAAGGCCATCAACTTAACCATTGTGCATTCTTATTAGGAAGGTTGGGGTGAACCATGGTGAGCTTAAGGAGGCGCAAAAACCTGGGACTTTGTGCTGGTACACATACTATGAATTTTAGTTTTTGCGACATGATGAAGTGCTTTTTGAATTGTCCCCTTAACGAGTGGTTAAACTCTCTAAATATTAGAAATAAAAAGATTCATGGGAAATATTGTTTATGGGTTTACCCAGCATTGGCATAAGAAGCTGGCATTCTCAGCCTGTTTCCTGGAAATGGCTTCTTAGAAAGAACAAAGAAGTGATTTTCTGTCATCTTGTTTGATAACACATCTTGTAGATTGTTATCAAAAAGCATGTGTACTGTTGCTGATGCAAAGAACAGGAGAAGTTGGAGGTTTTGCCATTCGAGAATCTATTTTATTAATTTTATTGTGTTTGTCAACTGTGTTTAACTTATCAAAGGGGTCTTTGTAGGACGCGCTTCTTTTCTAGCTCCGCTTCCTAAGTTTTCTGAGAATGGTAATGCTCCTGTCAACCATGTCCAACCGGCAAGACCATTCAGTGTGCATCCTGTGCCTTCTGATGATGCTAAACAACCAATAGTGGTAAGTTCGGATTCTTATAGTTCTATTCCTGTTCATTTTATTACATTCTCTCCGTTCTTTCCTGCTAATCTATCTTGCATTCAGTTAACATGCGTCACATATGTTAACATCATTAAGGTTTTTACATAAATCTGTTCTTTGTGTGCCATCAAATGATACTTTTAGTTGATTGTAAGCTACTGAGGGAACATTTAGATGTCCCATGGAAAGTGAATTGGTCGTATTGTGGTAAGGGAGAACAGCATGTACTTTTCCATTGAGTAATGCTTTGTAGGGAGTTTTCCTTCCCATCTAAAGATATTTAGTACCATAGGCTTGCCCGCTCTTTGCATACAACCTCAAAAATAACATCTGCACTTGGATGGCTGGTTTAGATAAAATCTTGTAGCAGATAATCAAGTTTCAGGAGTATAATCATTTTTAATTTAGGCCTAATGTGAAAAAAAATAATATAACTAGAAAACTGTAACCTTCATATTATTACCACACCTCAACATTAATTGGCTTGTACCAGGAATGGTGATTAATCTTCTCTGAATGCATGGAATGTAATCATTATAATTTGATTTTGTGCTTGTTCAATGAATGCATTGGAGTTCCATGTTATCTTGTTTTTTTTTTGTTTTTTTTGGAGTTATCTCTTGGAAGCTTTACCAGCAGTTGATTTGCTAATTTTTACTAGATTTGAGATTCTTTTAGTCTACATATGCATGTCAGTTATCTAATTTTAAAACTTTTCCTTGCTCTTTGCTTGATTGCATCTTATCTCTCAGAATATGGGTTTGTCATTACTAAAATTCATGAAGTTGGACCGGATTGGAGTGGTGATTGAGATGTGGAAGTTGTGAAGCTGTGTGGCTTTATTAATTTCTCCTCCATTATTTTATTTTAGCTAAATTTTCCCTTTTATCTTGTGGGGTTGGGTGGGCAGAATTTGAAACTAATACATCAATGAGAGACTGTATAAGCTTATTGGATTTCTGTAACACCATCTCATTTGTTTTGTCATTATCCAAGATCTCATTTAAAAGGTCTCGGGATTAAAAGGGGTGGATAGCCAATCTGCCAATACAGAATTGAATTAAGTAAATTACAGTTGAATTTGAAGAGAATTTTAGAGAACATCAGTAGGAGTGGAGGATTACCAAAATACAGGGGGCTATTCAGAAGAACTGTAAAAACAAGAGCTGATATTGCAAAACCTTCACTGGAGCCTTATTTGTTTGATGTAGTAAGGGGAGTGCATAGATCAACAGCATTTCTTCCTGTCACCTATGATCAAGATTCATTTTTTATGGGAAGGCCCTGAAGAAAATTGGTATATTTTTATGAATCTGCATACATGTATTTGGGTGTTTCCTCAGCAATCCAAAAGGAAAGAAATTGGGCACTTGGACTTTTCACTTGTCTGTACTGAATACTAATAGAAATTAAGGTGGTGTTTGTTTTTTGGCTGAATAGAAAAAGCCAAATATTTTAGCTTTTTCTATTCAGCCAAAAGTGACCTGTTGACATCATCCAACATAACTAGACTGAACTTGTTATCAATAAGTTTAGTTTAGTTATGTTGGATGATGTCAACAGGTCACTTTTGGCTGAATAGAAAAAGCTAAAATATTTGGCTTTTTCTATTAAGCCAAAAAACAAACACAACCTAAGACTTTTATTTAGGGTATGATGTACAATATTTTAATCCTGTCAGATAACGTTTTGATTTCCCTTGAAAACGAATTTTCTTTGTTGTTGTTGCATAGCATTTTTTATGCAATCTCGCTTAGGGGAGGGAGTTGTTTTTTGTTTTCTTTCTTCTTGTCTTTGCCTTTTGGTGCCTTTGTAAATGCCCTATGTACTTTGGCACTTCCTTGCTCGGCTCTATTAATTATACCCTTGCTTGCCTTGAAAAAAAAAACCAAAAAAAAACCAAAAAAAATTGCACTTGGGATGCAATCTTTATTTATTTATTTATTTTTTTTCAAAGTCTAAAATGTGCATTATTTTATGTTCTGCTTTGCTTCATATTTGTGTTTGTGTGGGCATCCCATCTATGCATAAGCATGAATAGATGCATGATTAAGTAATTTATGATTAGCATATGTGATTGTTGAGGTAGTTTGTTCATGGTGTATCATGCACTTTCTTTTACTGAAGGTAGGAGAGGTAAATCTCCGTCCTGAAAAGAGGTTGGGTGTCTCCATTCTGTGAAAGATTCTCTGCTTATTTGAACACTCACACAAAGACTTGTATTTATAATTTCTATGTGTAGTCCCTCATTTCTAAGGTGAATGAGGTTCAGGTTTACTTGATGAAAAAATAGGAGAGTATCCAACTGTAATAATTACAGTTTCTTTTCTAGATTTCCTTATGCTTGATGGGCTTTTATAAGTTCAATCTGAAATTTCCAAGGTAGGAAAGTCATCAATGCATGTCATGAGAGTGCAATTCAAAATATGATGAATCTTAGGGTACTGGCCTTTGGCAAGTCTAGTTCGAAGTGGGTTGGACATTGTTGGCCAGAAAAAAGGCTGATTATATAGACATGGCTTTTGATAGGCTAGAATGACAGATCAGCATTGAGTTTCCAATCCTAAAAATTTAAGATGCAATTGACCATAACCAATGGTTAAACAACCATATACTATATTATCTGGTTTTATCAGTTGGATAAAACGACAAAGAGTCCTATTGCACTATTCCTGCTGTCTCTCTCTCTCTCTCTCTCTCTCTCTCTCTCTCTCTCTCTCTATATATATATATATATATATATAATGTGTATATTCTCCTTGGCCATTGCTGTAAAAAACTGAGGTGCATTAAATTAATTGTTTCTTTAATACAATGGTAGCCAGTGAGATGCATGTGAACCATCTTATAATTTACACTTACATTTATATTAGTCGATGTTGTCTCCCAGGTAAATTCTGCGAAAGTAGGTCCTGGATCCTCGAATGTATCTGGTTCTAGCTCATCAAAAGAGCAGCATAGTAAGCCATTTTCAGGTTTGTCTTCCTATAGAATTGTTTTTATTACATTTAAATCATTTTGACCTTGTGTACTCAAAATTATCTATCAATAACCTCTATTATGACCTATGATATCTTTCCTCTGATTTTGTTTTCATTTACTTCTTAGTAACTGTCACATTGAAGAAGAAAAAGAACTGTGGATGTCTATGCATACACACACAAACTGTTTTTATTTAGTCTTTACAGATTTTTGGCGTAATATGATGGAACCAGAGATTTTAAAAGACAAAACCTGGGGATAATTAGAGAAAGGGCCACAGTACTACATTTGAATATGCCTGCAAACTTGGGGATCTCATTCTTTGAAATCATTTAACACCCACTAGATTGAAAATGCTGGTTTTACACTTAAAACAGTATTCAGTTATGGAATCATATCAGTCACAATCTTGCGATCCAACAGTGGCCTTTAATTGCTTTTCATGTTTTGACTTTTGGATTGCATATTATTAGGAGATAGAAGTGATATCTTGCAAGACATGCTATGACAATAAGAGAAGAACTTTAGGTATTGAGGATGTTCGAATGCAGTTGATATGTTTAATTAAGATCATGTTTGTGAATGCTTTACTCAAGAGAAATCAGAAATATGTTAGCCTCAGGTTTATGAATGATGTAAAACCCTTAAATTCAATTAATTTTTTGCCTGGTAGTAACATCAATTACTCCTCATCCAAAGTAGTAGCAAATCTGTGACTCTTTTTCGAAACTTATATCTACTGTGTTGGTTGTTTAAGAGAAAAACCGAAGTCTTGATCCAAAAATCCTAGTTTTCTTTAACTTCCTTTGGCTTAAGATACCAACTATTCCTTGATTAAGCTTGGTCTTGGGAAAATCAATTGCTAAAGAGCAGGACTAATCACTGCCTTGGGAAGTTAATTGGTTTGAACTGGAGATAGTTCTTAGAAAATTTTGATTAAGCTCCAAATTTGTTGAATTAGAATCTAATTGAAAGTAATTGCAACATCTTATCAGCACTTACATAAGACGGGTGTCAAAGTCAAATCATGGATATCAATTTCACTATTTTGGATGAATTCATGACATGCTTTAACAGTAATAAAAAGATCAAGCACTTTTGCAATTGGTTGATTATTCCAATCCAAAACTTCATTGATTTACAATCTAGTGGTAGCTGATATGGAAGGCCTCCTTAATTGCATAGATCTCATCTCATCATCATAGTTTACAGCAAGTTTAGATGCAGATGCACTCCTGTTTACATGATTAGCCTCTTTAAGCAGTATTCTCTATCCTGGAAACACCTTTCTATGTCTTTCCTATTTAATTTAATCATCATGTGAATTTCATACAAGTTGGTGTGCTTCATAGTCTGCATCCTTTTATCATGCAATGTGACCAGATCAAAATTCTGGCTTTAGCAATAGCCATGATAATGGACACTCTGTTTAGATTTCCTCATCACAAACCATTGTTGAAGCTGTGATTTTACTGAATAGGTTTAGTAGCCTCTGCTTATGAGCATGAACATTTTATCAATTTACCATGCAGATCCTTTTCTTATTTGTTTAGAGTTTGTTGCAAAGTTGTCATCAGTTTTTGGTTTGTTTTCTTAGCTTGCTGATTGTATAATGATCATGGATAGATGCTCTTATTTTGCTTCCTTAATACCTTATCCAGAGTTCCAGGAAATCGAGATCCATGATCAGCAACTAACCATCTGAACAGGTCCAACCTAGTTATATGTTTGTGTCTGACCTAACATTTTCAAAGGAATTGTGTCAAACCATCAGGCTTTGTTTGGATCTTCCTTTGGGCGGGAACTCAAAATCCCCATACCTCCTTTATTTAATTAAATTTTTTAAGAATTTCAAAATTATCCTCCTTTTTAATTAAAAAATCATTTTTAAAATGTAGTTTCCAAACATAAAATTCAATGGCACAACAAAAGTAATGACTTCTACTTCTGCTACCTAATTTAGAAGTCAAATGCTATCCCAAACAAGCCTTTCACGAGTTTTCCTAAATGATTCCAAAAGAGCAATCATGGTGTCCTGGAAGGGTCATTAAATATGAAGCACCTTCCTATATAAGCTCAAAAAGGGTTTCCGCAATTTGCAAACATTTTTAGAACCGAAGGCAATTTTATTAGAATCATCCAAACAGATAGAAACTACTAGTGGATCTAAAAATGAGCTTTTGCCTTCTAAAAACTCAATCTAAACAGGGTCTTGGAATTGAAAATCCTTTGTTCCAATGAATCTGAAGATAATCCTGTTCTCCCTTCCAAGGTCAAAACATCAGAGAACATCATCATGTATCATCTGAATATGGTGGTTTAGTTTGAGAATGAAGCCAAACCAAGAATAGGATTGCCTCTAAGATCATGCATGCTAGGTGAAGCAGCTGAAACGAATATCTTACAGGATGAACACATCTCTCAAACATATTCTAAACAACAAATAGATTAAGCTTCAAGATAAGTGGATGGCATTATGGTTTGTCATAGAAGCACATGACACAAATCAAACCTTCCTCTAGGATTTTGATTAATAAGGGGAATCTGTTGTTTCCTGCTGCAATACTTGGAGATTTACTATGCATGAACCCATCAAAAGTTAATATTTTTGTGTGGATGATGCTAATGCAAATGGGAGTGATTATAAGCAAACGAAGTAGCATAATAGAATAATGATAAAGAAAAAAAAAATGGAACAAGCAAACATGACTCAAGTTTTGATTATGGGTTGTCAAATTTTATACAGGAATGAAAGAAAGGGGTAAACTGAAAAAGCTTGGAGATAGAAACCAATTAAAGTAAAATGGGTTCTATTTGTAATTAAAGATATCTCATATTCCATATCCCAGGAACCTTTTGTACAGGAAAGAAAGTAAGGCCCTAGTATCACATAAGCATACTCCAATAAAACATGCTTCTAGCAGATACGGTTTTCCTAGAAATACAACTTTCGTCTTCACTCTCTCTGTATGCTCCCAGTGTACTGAGATTGTGCCCATTGTTGCTAGGCACTCTTTAATCTATGTTTCCTGTTTGCCTATCCAAAAAGAAAAGAAGAAGAAGAAGAAAGAAAAAAGAAAAAAGAGGATTTTCCTAGGACAGCAAGTAATAGAGAAAGTAAGGTTGTGATTCATAAAAAATAAAGAAACAGACTCTAAAAGGAAACTAACACATAGAATCTTCTAAACAAGCTTCTGGTCTAGACTCTCCCGTATTCTTCCCCATAAGATTTGAAGTATTATAGACCTAAAGGGCATGCAATGGAGCTCAGGTGTAGTGTCCAGTGCTTCTGGATAAGTGTTTGACAGTGGACCATGTGATTAGTAGGCTTTGGTTTATTCCCAGTGGATGTGTGTGGCATAATAAAATAGTAGTGGGTGGACCATCTCTTCCTTTATTGTCAGATGTTATTGGGTTTATAAGCATCAATTAGCATGGAGATGAGCACAATGTTACATGGATGCACCAACACAGCAAAATCTTAGAAGCGTAGGAAACTGACATGGTGGGTGATGGTTATTCATCTTTTGAACTTATCTTATTACAGGATGTTGTCAAGTGAATGAATATTTTGATTCCAAGAGGAAATGAGGCTAGTGCCACAGTATATATGACCAAATCGGCTAAAACTAAACTACAGAAGTTTTTGGATTAACCATATTAACATCAATAGTTAATTGTGAGAATGGAACTTCTCTTTAGATTCATAGAAATTAACACTCCTAAGTAAAATGCCTTCTTACCTCACCCTTCTAATTTAACATTCTTATCTTACTGCTACTATCAATCCATATGTTGGTTATGCAATGGTGTTTACAAGCCAGATGTACAGGAAAACTTTGAATTCATACCAAGAATTTACACCAAGAATCTCTTTTAACTTAATTAATTATGTAGGATTGTTTATTTGTCAGATCATCCAAGAAGCTACACTTTCTTGTTTTTTTTTTTTTTTTTTTTTGATGCCTTTATATATCTTTGTCTGACTAATGTTTTGAGTTTTATATTTGTAGGACAAGAAATTAAACGCAGAAAACGACACCGGAGAAAGCATTTTCAAGACCAGGAACCATGTGTAATGAGAGGTGTCTATTTCAAAAATATGAAATGGCAGGCAGCTATAAAAGTTGACAAGAAACAAATCCACTTAGGAACTGTTGGTTCACAGGAAGAAGCTGCCCATCTGTATGACAGGTATTTATAGTGAATTCCATCTTGCTTCTACCAATAGTTGGTACTTTTGAGATGCCGTTTGGGTTTTTATTAGCATTGCTAGTCTATGGTTGTTATATTACGATTAATTTCTGCAGAAACTTTGTTCAAAGGGTAAAAGTTCTTAATTGAAAGTTGCAGCTTGCATCTTTTTATTTGTCATGTATAAGCTGATTAAATGGAAGAAATATTCTCTTTTTTTTTTTTTGAGTGAAAAGGACACCTTTCCCACTATATGTCTGTGTGTGTTATTTCTTCTAACCGTCTCATCATTTGTTGTTGCAAATACGTTTTGCTTTCTGCACTACAAGAGAAAGGCTTGTAACTGTGGTAAATGGTTTGTTTTTTCATCCTGTATTTAACAAAAAAAAATCTAGTCAGGAGCATTTTTGTTGAACATAAGTAGATATTTTGATTGTATTGCAGAACACTGTCTGTAAATTGAACAAAGAAAAGGATGATAAAGGAATGTGCTTGTGCTTTTTGCCTGAAGAGCCATATAGTCTATTTCAGATCACTTTATAAGTTGCAATATAATTAATGCAACAAAAAATTCCCCGTTAACATAACTCACAAAAACCTTACCCCTAGAATTGGGGTTGACCAGATCTCCTTTTTTCCTATGTGCTTAATCTAGAGATTATCTGATAAGTAATTGGCTGTCATGTCCCTTCTCAGTCTCAACTGCACTCTTTCTTTCTTTCTTTCCATTTTTTTTTTCACTTTTTAGCTGTCTTTTGCCTTTCATTCAACTTGAAACATTTCTTTGTTTACACAGAAAATCCTTGCAATTTATTGGATCATTTACACCAAATTTGCACATGGTTAACTTATTTATAAGAGGCTCTATTTTGTTCAAGAGCTTCCACTAGAAAAGAAAATACCTGAGTGTGCTGGAACTGAACTTCAAGAAAGAATTTGCTAAAAATAGCCCTTAGTTCTCAGCTTCAAACTCTGGTTCTACTTGATTTTCAAAGTCTAATTAACTAAAAAAATTCACTGCAGGACTTATCTTAAATCAAGTGGAACTTTAGAATGGAAGCACATGGTAAAATGATGAAGAGGATTTATGAAAATATGTTGTCCAAAATCAATGATAAATGCAAACAAAGCTTTTGTTGACCAGCTTGACTACCTTAGACTTCCCTCACTAGTTGATGTTTGTAACCTTCATCTTTCATCTGATTGACTTCAAACTATCAATAGCAGTTTCGACTGGTCACTGGATTACAATGATATGTAATCTTGGGTTCCGGGTTTTACTTAATGACTTGCACCATCCTAATGGATTTTTTAAGATTGACATTTAAAGCAGTTTGATGTTTTTGTTAGGCTTTCTTTTTCTTTGATACACATGCAAAAATATATTACGAGATTCAAACCATAGGCATGTCCCAAATCCATATCAACCCCCACAAATTAAGATTTCGGGTGTTATGAACCATTTCTCTAGTGTCTTTCCCAACAGTATGTGTTGATTCATCAAGTTTAATAAAAAACAAGGATTCACAAACAACTGATATGCCAATTGAATGAGATATAGTAAAATACTTTAAAGAACAAAAAGGTGTATTTTTATGTGGATTGTGGATGGTAAAACTCAAAACTGCTAGATTATGCTTCCAAGAATCTTTTTATTATAACATTTTGCTAAGATGAGAATGAAAGTATAGTTACAGTAGACTTACACAACCAAATACCATAGAAAGAGCATCTCTAACCATGCAACCACCATTTGCATGTTTATTTTTGGTGTTTTCCTGAGCAATGGCAATCAACTGCCTACAAAGTAGAAAACCATTTTTCCTAATAGACTAGGGCTTCATGGTATGAGACTTTTGAAATGAATGGAGACGTTTAGAAGATGGGAAATACATAATACGGGATAATAAATCTGATTCAAAATAAAAAACGGCATCACCCATTTATCACATGAGCTCAACAATAGGGTGGGGATAAAGATTTTTGTCAGATGTATATGGACAACAAAAGGGGAAAAAATAGAGTGTACCTTAATCTGTCAACTTAAAATGTGTTACAGTCATGTTTAAACTTGTTATTCCTCCTTGGTATATTTGCAGGGCTGCTTTTATGTGCGGGAGAGAGCCCAACTTCGAGCTTCCAGAGGAGGAGAAGGATGAACTTAGGCAGTTCAAATGGGAAGAGTTCTTGGCAATGACCCGTCATGCAATCACTAACAAAAGTAATCTTTCTGTCTTGTGACTCACTATGAATGTCCTCAAAAGAGTTTTTGGCCCTAGATCTCTAAATGGAACTGCCTTAAACAAAAATTTCAGAACACAAGAGAAGGCTTGGGGCAGGGTTGCAGAAGCATTCTGAGCCTCCACAGCAGAACAGTGACGTGGAGGGCGAGCAAGGCACAAATGGTTTCTCAGCTTCAGAAGATGTAGAGCCAGATACATCAGCCTCTTGAAAGAGATTTGGTCAGGAAACAAGGCTAAACTGTCTGGGTTCAAACAGTAAAAAAGTGTTAGCTTCTCAGGCTCTTTGATTTTTTTTTTTTTTGGTGTATAAAAGCCCCTATTTAGGGCAAATGATGATGGATTTGATTGTCAGATGGTAAGCAGATCCTTGGTAGTTTTGATCCAAATAAGGAGGTGAGTATAAGACCCAGTCAGAAGCACCATATTTCTCCATTCTATTACTCTCATGCTTCACTTCTTTTAAGGTGAATGCCTGAAGTGATTATTGTACGCCATATCCTTAAAATAGCTTTGTTTCCAAGATCTACAATAACTCTATGACAAGCTTCTCAGTTTATATGCATCATTGTTTCTGTCCTCTTCACCATTTCTACCACACCACTCTCAGTTTGCTTCTCTGAACAGATACATCAGAATGATTTATGACATTTCTAAAATAGCTTCTATTCATTGAGCTACCAATTTTCTTTAAGAGTTTAAGTTTACAAGATTTGGGTTCGGGTTCAATATGCAAATAATGTTTTTTAACATCCTCTCTTACATGCAATTTCACACCTACATGTGGAGAGCAAACATAGACAAAAATACTGCAAATTGTCCCTTACATGTGACCTCATACCCACACGTAGAGAGTAAATATAGATAAAGAACTGCAAATTGTCCCTCATGTGTGACTTCATATCTGCATGTAAAGTTTAAACTTATAGGATTTGGGTTGATGTTCAGTATGCATATAATACTTTTTAATACCCTCTCTAACATGCAACCCCATGCCTGCAAACCACATATTATCCCTCAAATGCAACCCTCCTACCCATAGGTAGAGAGCAAACACAGACAAAGAACTGCAAATTGTCCCTTATTTGCTACTTCATATCTACGTGTAAAGAGCAAACATAGACAAAGAACAACAAATTGAGGGAGACTACCAAAAAACTACAAATTAGGAGATATACCGAATGTGGGAAACAAATATGTAAATTACAGAAAAGCGGCTTGAACTCGGGATCTCCCATCAAATCAAGCTCTAATACCATGTTGAATTATTAATTTTCTTAGAAGTTTAAACTCGTTAGATTTAAATTATATCATACTACGTATTACTATTTATTATTAGTATTATTATTTTCCAATTCCCATTTCTTTGTATTTATCGAGTGCTGAGGTGAATGAGAAATAGAGAAAATAAGTTGATCCAAGGACAATTGTTGTGGTAAAGTTCATAATAGCAGAGGAATAATTAGCACAGGGGAGGGCAAGCCAATATGCTATATTTCAACTAAGATAATACTGTACCGGTAGAAATCTTCTTAGTACACGTATATTTCATGGGACAATATTTAAAATAAAAGCCTAATTTAAAGCATTCTATATCTATGTGCAATAATTATAAACTTTAAATGTAGCGTTACATTAAATTAAATTTCACCAAATAATATACTTTCATAAATAATTTTCTTTTCTTATGTAAATTTTAGTCACCATTGGGACTTCAACTTAGAACCACTCACAAATTGGGATTTGGAATAAAAAATTAAAAAAAAAATACAAGAATTTAGAAAATTAGTTTTATCGATATTTCTTAAATTAAATATTTATTATCTCTATATTCATACAGTATTCATTTAAACCTTCTTTATATTTACTTTTTGGAAGAGTTAATACGACATTAAGGGGTGTTTGATAAAACTTAATACTTATTATTTAATGGCTTAAATTGACTTTAAATTAAATTATACTTAAGTTATTAATTTAAAATTTGTTACTTAATTTTCACATTTTAAAATTGTTTTGATAAAATTGACTTAAAAACATATTTTAAATCATCAAAGTAATATTTATCCTCATAAATGATAATTAGGGCAAAGAATGTTGTGTAATAGTAAAGGTATTAGAATAATAAAGGAAATTATGAAAGTAATTAAGGGAAACGGGGTTAAAAGGGTAACATAAATATATGGAATTAAGAATAAATTAAGTGGTTTTACTCATTACTTAAAGTTATTTTTTACTTTGAGTCATGTTATAAATCATTTTATCAAATATACTTAATTCATTTAATGACTTAAATTAAGTTATTAAATCACTTTAAGTTTATGTTATAAACCAAAACACCCATTAAGTGTTTATATAAAATATTTTTTACAAAAGTTCTTGTTTTTTAAAAAAACATTCAATCAAATAATTTTTCTTCGCACTAATTTGAAAAAATAAGGTCTTATTTTATAACTATTTTTAAAAATATTTTTTTATTCTTTGTTTTAAAAAAAAAAAAATTAAAAAGGATGGTTTTATGGAACATATTTTAGGTGCTTTTAGACCTTTTTTTTTTATATATAAAAATTATTTTAAGAAACGATAAAAAAAAAACGAAGAATATTAAAAAAAAAATTACATCCTATATAAGTTCATAGAGAAAATTAATTTTTATATTTAAATTCCCAAATTTAATTTTATTATTTAAAATAATTTAAATTTACTTTTAAGATCTATTCCTAAAATTTTATCTCTTAAAAAACTTAATGATTTTAAAAATTATTTATAAAAAAAATTGATGTATCAAATAAATTTTACCCAACTTTAGAAGATTTTTATAGGTATGGTATAAATTTATGCTTTTTGTATTAAATATTATATTTTTATATAGAAAATTTATTTGTTTGTTAAAAAATAAATAAATAAATAAATAAAAGAAAACTTGAGCCGTTCCTAAACAAAAGTTAGTGTGAAATTTGTAGGACTCAGTACTTCCAGCGACTGCCAATGGCGTCAGATGAGAAAAACCTAGAATCCTCTTCCTCTTCCTCTTCCCCTTCCCCTTCCCCTTCCGATTCGTCTTCCTCATCTGAGTTTTGGAAGGAGCGCTTCTTCATCCCCACTCTTCTTGCAGGTTGATTTGTTTCCCGCACAACTTTGGATATTACGGTCTAATTTCTTTCTTATTATTATTATTATTTTTTTCCTTTTCCTTCATTTTCTCGGAGGCTAAACGGAGCTTAATTATCTGTGTTCCCATGGAATAGGGATTGTTGGTGGAGGAACTGGATTGGTATCCAAATATCGAAAAGTCCATGGACTCGCTAACATTTCTGCTACTTACGCTGCTAATTTTGCTATTGTCACTGGTTGCTATTGCGGTAAATTCCTATCCTCTTCTTGTGAATTTTGAATCCCGTGGTTGCAAGTATGTTGTGCAATGTGTCTATTCATATTACACAACTTTCTTAAGGCAATTACAGTAGCATCATACACCTTAGGGATGGAAATTTGAAGATATGAACCGATTGGATTACTTGGGAATTTTGTAATTGGGACCCCTTTTGATTAGTTTCTGTTCAAGTCCAAGCATCGTATTGGAAATCACATCTACTTCAATGATAAGATTTTGAAGGTTATGATGATTGTGTAGGTTAAATGGAACTAAAGATTTGGGCGGGCAATAGCCCGTGTTTGTTGTAAATCACTATCATAAATCTTTCCGGTGAAATATTAGGTCACCTATCCTAGTTTTCAATGGAGGACACCATTTTTGTGAAAGA
Organism: Vitis rotundifolia; assembly: GCA_030254885.1. NCBI lineage: Eukaryota > Viridiplantae > Streptophyta > Magnoliopsida > Vitales > Vitaceae > Vitis > Vitis rotundifolia. The sequence continues at coordinate 12,971,722 of CM058157.1, forward strand.
AGGATTGATTTTGGTCATTAATCAATTGCAAACTGCACATTTGATGAATTAGGATGGATGGGAATTCTCTATGTCAACTTCTTGGATCTTGTCTTTTTATCAATGGGAACAAGTAAATGGTTGAGAAAAACATATTATTTGAAATTAGAGAATGAAGGAAACCCCAATAGAAAAACTAGTGCAGTTCATGATAACATCCTGGACAATATTTTTGTTATTTGACTAGCCATTAGGAGAAGCAAATACAATTGGTACAGTAATTAGGAAGATTGATGTAATAGCAATTAATGAAGAAAAACATCCAATTGGAAAGCAACACTCATGCTTCTAACATCCAAGCTACCAAGGAAAGAACTATGCCTGATCAGCAAAAAATGCATCATTTAGGGAATTTACTGTGAATCTGTTGCATGTGATTCTATATGATTCTTTTCCACTGTTTTATTAGTTTGTTTGAACATGGAGTTTGGGTTTTTTTTATTCCACAAAAGGGCGTGCTAGATAATGCATCTGTCTATAAACACAGATAGATCTCGACTGGCAAACTATTTAGGCCACCAAGGCAAACTGCAAGTACCAAAACATATGGATTATGACTCTAGTGTTCTGTCCCGAAATTGGTAATTTTATTTTTTATTTGGGTGATATAAGTGTGATACCTGATATTGAATTCCCTCTGTTCCATGACTCTTAAGTTGCTGTAGTTAGTTTTTCCTTTTTATTTATTTATTTATTATTATTATTATTATTTTTCATTACTTATCAAAAATAGTTTTTTGTATGGAATTAAACCTAGAATCATCTCAATCCCTGCCCCACAGCGTGTGTGTGTGTTATGTTTACCATTCTTCATTACTTATCAAAATAAAAAATAAAAAAAATGGAATTATCTCAATCCCCACCCTAACCCTTGCCACTTGATCTGTGAGCCTCAAGGGCCAGTTGCAGTTGTTAGTTTTGATGATATAAAGTGGAACTTATTTTATGATGATTTCAATGCATTTATATTGAAGTGTCTACTGGATCATCTATAGATATAAAAAAAAAAAACATACACAGACTCTAGGTGTCTACAGTATATGGACCAAATCTTAGTTTCAGCTTGACAAGGACTTTTGGAAGGAGTGGAGTAATAAGTGATACCCATTCTAGGCTTTGTAATAGGGACAAATGTTTAGTTTTAGTATGTAGAGCAACGCATGTGTTTTATGTATCATGTGCAAACCAAGTTCCAATTTTAGATACTAAAGTGCATGCTAGAAAGTATGCCTTAATAGGTGTTTGGCTGAGTAGGTGAACTTTGAAGCCTTGAGACAGATTATCTCGTAAAGAAAGGATGAGATTTGTATAAAATAAAGAGGATATGTCTTGATGAGTGTCAACAAAGGTTCTTATGCTCATCAAAAAAAAAAAAAAAAAAAAAGCTGAAGAAGAAAAAAGTTCTTGAAGATGATAAAATAGAAAAAGAACTAGATATAGATAAAGAATAACAAGAAATGCTCAATAATTAAAATAAAATTCCCAAAGTTATATTCAAACTCTCTAAAGGCATTTTGATTATAGGCAACTTGTTATGTAGGAGGAGGAGGAGCTAGCTGGAAGTGGGTGATTTCTATTCGAGGACAAATGTTGTTATGGGGCATGACCATAGGACCAAGTTTTGATATGATGAATGGCTTGAGTAAGCGCCTTTGAAAGATAGTTTCCTTGACTTATTCATATTAGCAATTCATAAAGATGATCAATTGGCAAACTTATGGGAAGAATTATATTCTAAGATGAATATTGTTTTGAGATAAGAGTTATAGAATGAAGTTTTGGTATAATGCACAATGTGGGGAAGCTCACTTGAGTGCTTATTTCCCTAACTTAGGCTAATAGTTCATAAAGATAATTGAGTGGTGGACTTATGGGAAGAAGAGAAGACTTAAGATAATTTGAACTAGGAGATTTAGGAGTTCCTAGGATTGGGAATTGGATATAATGGAGTCGTTCTTGCACTTTATCCATCTTGTTAGCATTCACCATGATTTTGAGGATAGATCGGTGTAGATAGTCTTTAAAAGGGTTCATTCTCTATAAAGTCTTTTTTAGAATCTTTAAGCTTAGTTGCTTCCTCTTTGTTCTAATTGAAGGAGGTTTGGACTACAAAGTCTTTCTTCAAGGTTGGATTTTTCGGTTTGGTAGGTGTTTGCAAGGAAAATCTTTATGGTTGATCAACTAATGTCTTTGGGATTGTCTCTTGCTAATGGATGTTCGTTTGAGAAAACAAGAGGAGTCAAATCATGTCCTCATCCATTATAAGTTATAAGTAGGCTATAAATTGTTGTCTTTCACACACACACATATATATATTTTCTGAAGTCAACTAGGTCTTTTCTCATTCAAGTAAAAAAGCTTTGTCGGATTGGTATGGTATCTTTGAAGACATGAAACATAAGAGGATTTTCAGGATGGTGCCTTCATGTGTGTTTTATTATATTTGAAAAAAGTGTAATGGAATGGACCTTTGAAGGTTTAGGGCTTTTGGAATTAGCCCCAAAAGATCACCTCCTCAAAAATCTGTTTGTTTGATTTGGGGGACAGGTGGGGGAACATCACTATTTTCTATTTAGGCTTCATTGATAACTTGGGCAGCAACTAGGCTGGATTGGGCCATTTGTATGCCTTCATTTCTTTTCTTTTGTTTGTGGTGTGCTTTGTACACTTCCTTTGTGCTCAGCTGCACCCACTTCTTTGCCATGCCTACTTTACATGTATTACACTTGGTTTTGTGAGGAGAAAATCCTTAATTATGTTAGCAATAACACACAAGAAAAAAAAAATAGATAGAACACACGCAAGATTTATAGCGGTTCACTCTCAATGTGAGAGATACATCCATTTTGTCGTTATTGAATTTCCACTATGATCAAAAAGAAAAATACAAGGTAATCTCAAACCTAATAACACTCTTTTGTTTTCACACATCCTCACCTTAAAAAAGGGTCACCTTAGTAATTCCTTATATAATGAGAAAATTAGGGCAAACTAATACATGTGTAGAATACCTAAAATACCCTTTAAATAAAAATTAGGCTCCACACAACTTAACAATCTTCCTAATTGGAGACTAATCCACCATCAAATGGCTCTTGCAACAGCAACACCTCCTTATTCCTCAAGTGAGAAGTTCGATTGAAGTTGCACACAACTTCGGTTTCTCTATTGTGACTATCTTTGTTAGCACATCAACTAGATTCAGACACCCCATAATCTTCTCAAGAGCCCAAATTCCATCTTCCAAAACTGATTGAATGTAATGATACCAAACTTGTATATGCTTTGCCCTAACATGATAAATTGGATTATTTGCTACATGAATGGCACTTTGACCATCACGATATAAAATCTTCTTCCTGTGTTTTTAGCTTAACTCTAAGAACTTTTATAACCATAGCAACTCTTTGGTAGCTTCTATCACAACAACATATTCTACCTCGGTATTAGAGAGAGCAACAATCTTTTGCAATTTTGATACCCAATCGACTATCATACCAACAATACATAACCTAGTAGCACTCTTCCTACTATCACCATCACCATCCATATTAGCATCAACATAGCCTTGTGGATCCAAGTCTGATTTCTTGAAATATAAGATTGGATTTGTAATACCTCATAAATACCTAAGAATCTATTTTACTGCCTCCCAATGTTATTTTCCTAGATTGCACATGTATCTACTTATAGCTCCCACTGCATATGTTATATTAGCTTTGGTACATACCATGACATATATTGTTAGGATAGAGCCCTTAAAAGCTTGACATGATGTATAAACTTCAAAATTTCTTATTTATTTAATGTTATTCTAGTTTTGTACAAAAGATCTAAGTCATAGGTTCCTCGCAGGTAAATAAATCGTTCATAGCTGGTTTGTTGACTTAAGCAACCCATTTGAAGTTGTAGTGCACTACCTCTTGATTGAAGGGATGGCCGATCTTGGCCATCAAGGTGGAGTTCTCATAGTGAGTGTATAATGTGTATAGTTATACATTGAATAGGACCTACGATAAGTCATGACATAAAGTTATCAAGTAGTCATAACTTCACTAAGATGCTATATTGTATGGTATCTCAACCTTGAAAGAATACTAAACTTGTGTCAAAGTTTGTAGTGGCTTTGACCTACGGGTGTGATCCTAAAGTAATCATATATTCCCTATAGATGGGATCACTGTAGATGGAAGTTGGTAGTAACAGTTATTCTTAATATAGGCACCATGATATATCATGGGCTTTGAGATAGTGTGTCCCCTTGGGTGATCCTAAAGACATGTAATCAAGAAATTTGTGGTCGTAGTAATTCCTTTAGTGAAATTTTGACATATGCTCCTTTTGAGCTAGGACATATGAGTTGATTACATAATAAGAGGATTTGTAACATAAGGATGGTAAAGGTAATCTTGAAAGACTGATAGCTTTCACCTTGTTTAATTAGATTTGGATCATTTCATTTTCTAAAGTATTCTATTTTCTAAAGGCTTCTACTTTCTAAAAAGTTGACAATTTTCTATGGGGCAACTATTTCCTCAAAAGATTCTATTTTCTAAAAAGTTACTACTTTCTAAAAGCATCTATTTTCTAAAAATTTCCTTTTTTTATAACCAAAAAAAAAAAAATCTTTTTTAAAAGTTTAATATTTTCTCTTAGTTCAATTATTTAAAAAGGTAAAGGTTTTATAGAAGAATTAAAGTTACCATTGGTGGAACTAAGCAATAAATCCTCTATTTGACTATTAAGATAAAGATAACAAATAACTTCTTCTTCTTCTAGGTGAGTCTCCTTTATCTAAGATTTTTTTTAATGGTGAGACTAAATAAGTCTCTTCTAGGTGAGACTCCTTTATCTAAGATTTTTTTTAATGGTGAGACTCAATAAGTCTCTTCTAGGTGAGACTCCTTCTTCTTCTTCTTCTTATTATTATTAAGGTTAATGGTGAGACTCAATAAATCTCTTCTAGATGAGACTCTTTAAGACCTTAGTGAGATTCTAAGATTTTTTTTTTTCCTTTTTATTAAACAAATAAAATAACATTATTATTTCTACAATGTAAACAAAAGGAATGAATGATGAAGTTTAACAGTTTTTAGATGGATTACTTCCTTTAATAGCGAGACTCAATAAGTCTCTTCTAGGTGAAACTCCTTTAAGACCTCAATGAGATTCATTTCTACAATGTAGACAGAAGGAATGAATGATGAAGGTTAACAGTTTTTTGGTGGATTACTTCCTTTAATGGCAAGACTCAATAAGTCTCTTCTAGGTGAAACTCCTTTAAGACCTCAATGAGATTCTAAGAATTTTTTTTATTTTTTATTTTTAATCTCTATCTTCTTTCTTCTTCTTTCTTTTTCTAACTTTTTTTATTTGTCCCTTTCATCATAACGTCAATTCCTTGTTTCCTTCCTTAAATCTTGAAGGAGCAAAGCCCAAGCCCACCCTTATTTGACTGCAAACAAACAACTGCCTTAAGGTTGTTCTACATTATTAGGTTTGCATGTAGCAATGACACTTGCCAAGCTTGGAAGGCTTTTACGACCAAAATGGTTATTTGGAGCAATAGAACCCTCCATCCTATAAAAGGCATGAAGAATTGATAAAGAAAAGTATATTACTTTGGGAGCATGTCAGTTGGTTAATATTGTGCCATCAGGCAGAAAATTATGAAGCACTTAAATTTTGCAATAATTCATAAATATCTTATTAGTTCTGGTGCACTAGGGAAAAGCTTGCAAAAGAAACTTGATATCCCATAGGTAGAATTATTTATTTTTTTTCAAATTAAAATTTGAGGGAGACATGAGGGCTGGGATTAAATACTCCAATCCCCAAGGATAGTGGATACCTTGGCCATTATGCATAGTTGGGCAATCTTCATTCCTTCTTTCAGATTTCCCTTATGATGTCATTAGTTTCATGTATGTAGTCTTCATTTTTGAAGGTTGTATCATTGAATTTTATAGACTCATCTTCCAGTTCCCTATTTTTCTTTTCAAGGTCATTATGTGTGATGGTTTTCCAGATTTTGCATCTAGAGTCTATCCATTTCAACCAAATATTGATTGATACCAAGATTTTTCTCTACTTCTGATTTTCTCTCTTGGTAAGGCATGGTTCCTTCATTCAGGGATATGCAAAAAGTATTTGACCATTGAATATATGCAGTATACTTTGTCATCAGTAGGCATTAATCTGGGTGTTTGAAATTGTATCATGTAGGATTATTTATGTTTACTGTGTTGTCAGACAATCAGAGAATGCAGAGGGCAATTTTTGGTTAGAGACAAAGGAAAAGGAAAAGGAAAAGTAAACACATGGTTGGCTATGACAAGAGGTCACCTGCAAGAATATGATGTCAAGCTTTGATTGAAGGACAAATGCATTTTGTTATGAAAAGCTTAGATTGGATCTTGGGGATTTAGGGGTTGCGATAGGCATGAGGCACAACATCTACAGCCTTGTACTTCATGGGGAGGATTTCTCATCCTTCTCTTGTTTCTTTTCTCTTTTAATACATATATGTTGTTTCTGATCAGAAAAAAAAAAATCTACAGCCTTAGGGGGGTATTTTGGGTGTTTAATATGGTTCTACGTTAACTCAGGTCCCCAAGTGCACATATGGACAGCTAGCTGCCAAAAAGTCATAATGGCATTCTGATTCTTTCTGCCTTGTTTATTGAAATCTGTTATCTGTGTATGTACTTGAAATTGGAGGGAACTACAGAAAATCTGTGTGATCGTCTTTCTTATCTGATTCTTTCTGCCTTGTATATTGAAATCTGTTATATGTGTATGTACTTGAAATTGGAGGGAACCACAGAAAATCTGTGTGATCGTCTTTCTTCCTCCTTTTTGCTTTCGCCAAACATCATGTGTTTGTCATAACATATATCTTGTGAACCAATGTGTTTTTTATTATAACACTCATTTTTTTCATTGCTTTGACAGGAGCACGTGAGTTTGTACGACGAAATCGAGGTACAGGTCCTGATGATCTAATAAGTTCTGCAGTTGGTGGCTTTGGTAGTGGTGCTATTCTAGGGTGCCTTCAAGGTCAATTTCCATGGATCTCTCTCTTTTTCTTTCAATATATATTTGAAATGATTTTTCTTTATTAGAACCAAGATGGGAAGACTAAGCTTCTCTGAAGTTCGAGATCACATATCAGACAATCCAGTTCTTCAATACATCTGCTCTGATTTAACTGTAGTTTGCACTACAAATTTATAAATTTGCTAAAAGGGTTGAACCATGTCAAAGGTCATACCAAGTAGCTAAATTTTGGACACCATGATAACAAACCTATTTGCCTTTTAGCTAGCCAGACTCGTTGTGTTTTTATTCAATCATCCAAAAGAATGTTTTATTCAACCGAGCTGGTGTTTGTCACTTGCATTGATTTCTCACTGCAATCTATTGAATCAATTCCACTATGGGAGACTGCCCATATGACTTGGTTATTTTATGTCTTTACATAAGGGTCTATGTAGATTTTGTCTATTATGAGGTTTATTGTTTTCATTCGCAACATGAGGACTTTTTTGTTTGTCAGTAGTTAGTTCTTTGAATGGAGAAATCATTTACAAAATGGTTGAATCAGTTGTTTCTGACTTTTTCTTACATGTATGCCTGATTGTTTCCCTTTAAGTGAAAAGCCTGGCAGGAATGGAACCCAATATTTCCTAAACCATGAAGGAAGCTTAGGTGCTAACTGAGCTAGGGTGGATGACAAATCAAATTATTTTCATTCAATTTTACTAGTTTTGGAATGATTGTTTTAGCAAATGGTGATGTGCATGTATTTGTCTAATCTTGCTACTTGTAAAAATCGAAGACTGTGATTGTTATTTTTTCACTGTTGAGCTCTATTTGATGACTACTACCCAATCCCCCCCCAAACCTCAACTGAGCTCCCCACCAGTGGTTGACTGTTTCTTTCTCTGGCATTTCAGGTGGTCGAGCTGGTGCCGTCCGATACTCAGTCATGTTTGCTGTTGCAGGAACATCAGTGGATTTTGCCATTCTTAAACTAAAACCTGTTTGGAAGAACTTCAGTGAGTCCATACCACAGAAGAGTGAGGATTGGCTGAAATTGCCAGAGTGGTCCCCCATCCAAGTCCTTGATGAGGAAGCCCTTGCTGCAAAGAAAGCTCGGGAACAAAAACTTTATGGGCAGAGAGCACTTGGAAGTCTAAATAAAGAAGAATCTTGAGGGTATGCTCTGTTCCTCATCAACAGAAGGAAAAGGAGGAGAAAAATTATGCTTCTCGTGTTTTTTTTTTGGGTGTTCTTTCAGTTGAATGGCATTGTTTTCAAATAAGCTGATTTTTATGCGGCCAATGGGGGTTGTGTTTTGGGTTTTTATGTTTCGTTATCTCTGTAATTCTCTATCCAGTTGAGAAATTTGCAGCCCCCCCAAGTCCCATATTTAATATAATCAAAGGTCCATTGGAGACTCAGAAAAAGATCGTGAGGAAATATTGGCTTCTTTTGTTCTTTGTTCCATAGAATATACTAAAAACACCATCCCTCCTTTTGGGACTTCGCCATGTACATTTTGGGCAATAATATCATATTGAACCATGCTGGCAAGGTCTACATCTTCACACAGACAAATTTTTTTGGCAGGTGATAGAGCCGACCGTGGTGAAGAGCCTATCCTTATTTCTACACTTTTACCTACTCCAACCTGATACATCACCAGTCTTTCCCAGGTGCCCGTAATGAGACAAATCACTGGAGTCACTTCCTGAGAGCTGGCCCTTAAATACTACCCTATTCAACACTAACTGGAGTGTCTGCTGTGAAAACAAGAAAATCCGAGACCTTTCGATTTATTTCAATTTTCTCAAGTTTGCAACAAGTTTAGCAGTTGATTTGGAGGGCCTACAAAAATTGCAATGACAATTGCAGAAATGCCAGCTAACTTAGATGGGGGCTGTGGCTGAGCTAGGTTGGTTGGTGTGATTCTAAAACATCAACATCAACATCAGCAACGGTTGGATCACAGTGGACACAAGTTCTATAAAATTGAAAGGTCCATTTTTACAATTGTATTAAGATCCAATTGCACTTTTTCCAGATATAAGATCTCACTGAATTTAGGCGTGAGATTCAGAGCAATAGAGAGGAGATGCTTTGCAGGCTTGCATCATCTGATGAAGCCTTAATGCAACTGAGGCTGACCGTGTTAAAAGGCAGTTAGAAACCTCTTCCTATTAGATTTGGCAGTTACAAACCTTTTGGGCATATATTGATACTACCACCATCTCAAGTAGTGAAAACATGTGAAAACCACAATTTAAAAATTAAAGAAAAGACACCTCCATGTCTAATAAACAGAGTCACAAATGACAATACATAGTTAGTATCCATGCTTGCTTATCATGTACATGCCTTGAACCAAGGTCTCCCTTCACACCCTCCATTGTTCACTGCAACACACTTAAACACGGCTTAACAGCATTGCTCCAAGTGCTGGGTCGGACTCCCTGATGTTTTCCCAATTTTATGAAAGCAGAGACACAAGAGACACAAACTCCAGGGTTATCCGGCCCTTGGATCTAGTGTTGATGACAAAGTGTTCTGGGTATTTTCTCAACAGCATAAGCAAGCCAAACCACGGTTTCCCTTTGGATTCCGGACTAGACCATTCCTCAGAAGTGAGATATTTTCTTACTCGGCTGTGATGCCAGACACTGCTGTACTGCTCCACCAGCTGCAAGAAGACAATGTATAGAATGCTCAACACCAAGAGTACCAGACACTAAGAACAAAGAAAATCAGACACGGGACAAAATGAAACTGCACTTAAGGCTCTGTCAAACTGGGTATTAAGTGGGAACAGAAATATTTAATCAAAGCATTTGGGCATCCCATGCAATGAAAATGAAATGATTAGGTTCTGTTTCTCCATTACATTTGAAGATACATATGCATCTCCAGGACCTGCATAACAGAAATGGGGCCACCATCATGGATGGCAGTAAAACATGAAAAGTTGAAACAGTTCCAGAAATTCTAAGAAAATAAAATAGGCTTGCTTCATTTTCATTTAGTTAACAATTAAACTGTGGTGTTTCCTCCCATTAATCGGGAGAATAATGATGAAAAGGGGATACAGAGCATACCAATCCAATTTAACCACAATACGTAGCTTGATGAAAAGGTACGAAGCAAAATCAAGCTTCAGTCTCATGAGAAACTGCTTTTTAAGGAAAATGGAGTCCACAATCAGTGACTCAGTGGTAAAACCTATCCCTGTGATTCATCCACCTTGCAATCAGGCAGGGTTATCACATTGTCACATGCCTAAAGTACTCAAGGAGATTTTGAATTAGGCAATATGCTACTTGCTCTCAGATAGTCAAAGGTAGTGTACAAACTATTAACCTAGGTCACATAAAAGAAGATAAGTCAGTCAGGCAGTTGAAACCCAAATTTGCCAGGAGTTACTTGATGGATTTGCCAGTGAGTGCACAAGGGATCTTGAAAAGGATCAAAAAGGATTGATGCTGTGTCTCAAATCGAAGTTGTGGGTGCGCAATTTCAGTCACAAGAATACAATGGGTAGGTAGGGAGGTGGAAGGGAAGGGAGGGAGGGAAAGCGTGTATTTCTGGAGTCATACATTGACACACAGATAAATGAAAATCCATTTCACCTTCATTCCAAAATGATCAAAGAAAGCCACTTTACATTGTTTAGAAGAAGCATAAATTAATAGGGAGAATTGTGCTGCAAGGTGTGGAAAGTGATGTAATTAGGGTAAAGGATACAAAATTTTTTAAATTGGTAGAAAGTCCCTGACGAGTAAAAAGACAAAAATACCGTTCATTTGTCTTGTTCATTATTTTTTCCTTTTCTTTATTATTAATTATCTTTTTATCTTACTTTTTTTATTTCATTATTATTATTTTTTTTTTATAGATAAACGCACAAAAATATATTAAAAAAGGGTGCATGAAAGGCGACCCAGAGTATACAGGGAGTATACAAGCGTCACCTAAAAAACCGGAAACAAAAAGGACAAGCACTTACCGACCCTCAACAAGAACCCAACCAGTCCACAAAATTAAACAAAGTTAAGGGGCCTTCAACTATAGAAGATTTAGCCCAAAATAAGATATTACAAATAAATGAATTTTTCAATCTTTGAATCGATAGGACCTCATTTTCAAAAACTATCCTATTTCTTTCCTTCCATACCGTCCAAAATAAGCAAAGAGGAGCTGCCCACCAAACCTTTCTATGTTTCTTGTCCTTAAAGGGAGCATGCCAACCTAAAAGAGTGTCTCTAACCGTAAACAGGAGGGCCCAATTAACACCAAATAAAGAAAACAAGAGATCTCACAAAACCTTCGCCTTAGAACAGTGAACGAGGATGTGATTTATCATCTCCTCTTCATCACAACACAAGGAACATCTGTTAGCTAAACTCCAGCCCCTCCTCTTGAGTTGATCTTGAGTGAGCACCTTCTCCCAAGAAGCTTCCCAAGCAAAAAAGCCCACCTTAGTAGGAACATACGGACTCCAAATAATGCTCCACGGAAACGGGACTGCACAACTATGATCAAGAGAATTAAAACAGGGCTTTACAGTGAAAATCCCATTTTCCGTCTCTTTCCACACCATCCTATCCTCCAAATCAGCATTCAGCCTCTTTCCTTGAATGATCAAGAGGAGTCTCTCCACCTCCTCCACCTCCCAATCATTAAAAGGTCTAAGGAAACGGGGAGTCCACCCTCCCACTTCCCCCATTGAATCCCAACAGTCGCAACCCACGCATCTTTAGAAACCGCTAAATCAAACAAGGAGGGAAAGGCCTCGCAAAGAGAAATGTTCCCGCACCATGTATCTTTCCAAAACCTCACCCTTTTGCCATCCCCCACCGAAAAAGAAACATTGTTGAGCAACAACAAACCTTCCTTGCTGATTTCCTTCCAAAGCCCCGCCCCAAAGCCCTCCCTAATCCCACAAGTGCTCCATCCTCCTCTTTCAACCCCAAACTTCGTGCTAATTATAAGCTTCCAATAGGAATCCCTTTCAACCGCAAAACGCCAACTCCATTTGCACAAAAGGGCCCTATTGAGAGTAGTGAGGTCTCTAATCCCCAACCCACCCTTCTTTTTATGAGAACAAACAATATCCCACTATACTAGATGGGGCTTCTTCTCCAACGCTCCCCCTCCCCAAAGAAAATCCCTTTGAATATTCTCAAGTCTTAATTTAACCACTCTTGGCATACGCATTAAGGACATGAGGTAGGTTGGCATACTTGCCAAAGTGCTCCGAATGAAAGTGATTCTTCCATCCTTAGAAATGAATTGCCTCTTCCACAAGGCAAGTCTCTTGCGCATCCTCTCTTCCATTCCGTCCCAAACCATCACCGACTTGTGCGAAGCACCCAAAGGGAGCCCCAAATAGGTAGAAGGGAGAGATCCCACTTTGCAGCCCAGTTCAGCAGCCAATAACTCAGCGTTCTCCACTCTACCCACCGGCAAAATTTCACTTTTGTTCAAATTAATGCGCAGACCAGAAGTGGCTTCAAACCACAGAAGTAACCAACTTAAAAAAGCCAATTGCTCTTGGGAATCCTCGCAAAAGACCAGCGTATCATCAGCGAACAGCAGGTGCGAAACTTGGATCCCTGCTCCTTCCCTTCCCCTTATCCTGCAGCCTGATAGAAAACCCCCTCTCACTGCTCTGTTAATGAGGCTAGTCAAAGCCTCCATTCCTAAAACAAAAAGGTAAGGGGATAGGGGGTCCCCTTGCCTTAACCCCCTAGTGCTCCGGAAAAACCGGTTGGAGAACCATTGACCTGAACAAAAAACGAAGCAGTGGATAAACACCATTTGATCCACCCAGCCCATTTCTCCCCAAAACCCATTTTTTGCATCACTGACAGCAAAAAATCTCAATTGATACGATCGTAGGCCTTCTCTAAGTCCAATTTACATAGAACCCCGCTTTCCTTTCTTTTTAGCAAGGAGTCTATGACCTCATTGGCTATTAACGCAGCATCAAGAATCTGCCTACCTTCAACAAAGGCATTTTGGGTAGTAAACACCACTTTTCCCACTACCTTTTTCAATCTGTTGGCTAAGACCTTTGCAAGCAGCTTGTAGAGGCTTCCCACCAAGCTGATGGGTCTAAAATCGCTCAAGTCTTCAGCCCCGCCCTTTTTTGGGATTAAGACAAGGAAGGTGGTGTTCAGACTTCGGACGAATTTTCCCCTCTCAAAGAAATCTTTGAAAAATCCCATAATCTCGTCTTTGACGAAGTCCCAGCAAAATTACCAGAAGGCAAGGGAAAACCCATCCAAGCCAGGGGCTTTGTCCCCATTCAGATCTAAAAGGGCCAAAAACACCTCTTCCACAGTAAACATCTACTCCAACCTGGCTGCCTCCTCTACCCCAATGCTTTCAAACTCAAGATTGTTCACACTAGGGCACCAACCACCTGGATCCGATAAAAGATTTTGAAAGGCCCTCACCACTCCCCTTTGAATATCATGATCTTCTGACAGCCAGATGTCATTGACTTTAATTTTTTTCAGGCAATTCTTCCTTCTGTTGGAATTTGCCATCTTGTGAAAAAATCCCGTGTTCTTATCAACTTCCTTCAACCAAGTCTCTCTTGATTTTTGTCTCCACGAAATCTCCTCCATAAGCACCCATTTCTTGAAATCCTCCTTAGCCTCCTCTCTCGCTTCTAACTCCTGCTCATTTAAAACTCTTAGCCGCTCCTGATTATCCCAATAAGACACCTTATCCAAAGCCAACCTCTTGTTCACTCCTAGTTTACCGAAGACTTCCGAATTTCATTCCTTCAACTTAATTTTTAAAGCCTTTAATTTTTCTGTCAAGATAAAACTATAGGACCCACTATAATTGAATCCTTGCCACCAGCCCTTTAACAGCTCCTTAAACCCCTCCTCCTTCAACCACATATTCTCGAATCGAAACGGAATTGGACCTCTCCTCACTCCACCCCCATCTAACAGAATGGGGAAGTGATCAGACACCGGTCTTGGGAGAGAACACTGGATTGCCCCACTGAAGTGATTCTCCCACTCCTCTGAAATTAGAAATCGATCCAGCCTAGACCTGGAGAGACCATTCAGCCCTCCAGTCCACGTGAACGGCCCCCCATGGAGAGGCAAATCTCTTAAAACCAACTCCTCAATCACCTCCGCAAATCTTCTCATGGATCCAGTCATTCTACCTTCTCTACTACGCTCACTAGGAAATCTGACCACATTGAAATCCCCACCAATACACCAAGGGTCCAACCATAACCCTCGAATGGCACCTAACTCTTCCCAAAATAGCTCCCTATTACATTTCATGGTGGGTCCCTACACTCCCGTAAAGGTCCACAAGAAGCCATCCTCACAGTTTTTGAAACGACATGAAATCGAGAAGAGACCCACCTCCATGCCTACTAACTCCAAGACTCTATTATCCCAAAACACTACCACCCCACTAGCAGCCCCCCTAGCACTCATAGCACCCCAGCCTAAAAATCTTCCCACTCCAAGACTGTGAACAATCTCCCTGAACATATCTTGAATTTTGGTCTCCTGCAGACACACCAAATCCGCTCTTTGCGACCTAATCAAAGCCTTAATAACCTTCCTTTTAGCCCTATCGTTGGCCCCTCTAACATTCCAAGATAATATCTTTATCTTCATCTAAGGATCGAGATTCTATCCCCGCCGACTCCGACCAAAGATTTCTCCTTCTTCGCACCATTATAATTAATGGACCACTCCAATTTTTTCAATTCACGATCAAACTTAGTGGATCCCGAAATATCTTTCTTGATGTTCTGCTCTCTTCTTCTCTTGGTTCTTAGGAGCAGATTCAATATTTCACCTTCAATACCATCCGTCGAAAAACCCAGGAACTTACTGAATCTCGCCAAACAACAATCGTCCCACCGACCTCCTTTTCCTTCCAAATCCTGTAACAAAACCTCAGCCTCACCCCCCCTCCATCACCACCCGAGGATTTCTCCCCCTCGGTACCCATTTCCCCAGTGCTGCCATCTGCCAGAATAATGCTCAAAGGAAGCTGCTCCTCTCCCTCAATCACAGAGACCAAACCAGACAAGGCCGCCTCGTTCGCCCCAGCCCGGTCAAACCCAGAAGAAAGAGAAGAAGAAGAGAGCTCCGGACCCCCCACAAAAAGCGTAGAAATGTCGACATACCTAGAAGCTTCGACACGCAACGCTTCATCAGTCATCGACCCTCTAATCACCACCTCAAAGACTTCCAACGGCTTCGAAATTCTTGTCACGCCGACAAAAGGGTCAACGTCTCCAGAAGCGCCTCTCACCAAGCTTATCACTTGCGCCCTAGGACGAGAGGCCGAAGGAGCTTCCCCTGGGTCAAGGGGGTCGGCGACTCCAATCGCGTCTTTCTCCAAGCTTGTCGTTTGTGCCCTAGGACGAGAAGCTGAAGGTCCTTCCCCAGTTAAAGCCTCTCCAGCCACTACGACGAGGCCTTCGAGCCCATGGCCCGCGCCCATCTCCCCTTCTTTGCAGCCCAACTCAACAAAATAGTCAATGGGCTTGGGGTCATGGCCCATTCTCTTTTGGAAAACATTAAATGGGCCCTAGATCTCCCCTCTTTCAATAAAAAGGCCCTGAGTCACCCCAAGGACAATTCCATTGGGCCCAAAACAGGAGTCTTTTGACCCAAAAACAGAGCCATCCATCCTTTTACTAGAAGTCTCCTTGTCCCCTTTCACACGTCCATCAGCTGAACCTACCCTACCCTCCACTGCAGTACCTGCATCAGAGATCACAACAGGAGGGGAGAGAGGAACACCTCCAGTGGATGACACGTCAAGCCTTCCTTGCTGCAGCCTCAACTACTCCACCTTCTCCCTTTGACTTCCACCATCTTCTTCTCCACCCCTTGAGCCACCCTCCCCGCCAAGGCTTCCCACCGGCACCACCTGCGTGAACCAAGGAGGAAACTCCCACCAAAGTTGAAGGGAATAACATCCCGACCCCACAACAATGTGGACAGAGCTAGGAAACTCCCTTTCCACGCATTTCACAAGGATTTGAGCCCACTGCATCTCAGACGAAGACAACGAATTATCATCCACTGCTACAAATCCTCCACACCCATCCCCTATTCTTTTAAAAATCTCCGTGCTCCACAAATAAAGGGGGAGCCCGACCACCCTTACCCAAACTTCTTTAGCGCTTGAATCCTTGCAAAGACACCCCACCTCAGGGTTCCATCTATTCAAAACAATAACATTCTCCTTAATGTTTCTTAAACCTCTGGCTAAAACTCGTTCAGCCTCCCTTGAAGACTCGAAATCAAACAACAAGAAGCCTCTGCCTATCACAGCAACCCTTAGATTCCCCTTCAGAGCCCAATGCTGCGACGCCCAACTCCTAACATACTCCAACTCAGGAACAGGAGCTGAGTTGAAACCCCACCAACCTACCAAACACTGTCTCAACTGATCTATCCTTCCACGCACCTCTCTTTCCCCCACCTCTAACCAAACTGACTGGCCTACCCTTCTCGGGCTTGTCTTAACAGCATCTGCATAAGATTTCAGCTCCACCCCTTTCTCCCGCCACTGAACCTTCGAGCCTTCTTTCTCCCTCGTCAAGTCCTCTGGTCCTTTGGGAGCCTGTAAGTCACCTGATGGGGCCACACCAAGACCTCTCAACCTCACGGCCAATAAGTTCCAACCAAGAGACTGTCCTTTCCCCTCTGGAAAAATTAAACTGAATTTTTTTTATTTAGAGTCGCGAACTGAACAGAGAATGAACCTTCCTGCCTCATTCAAGCGTCGCTCCAACCTATACTTCCTATTCCCCTCCTCCCAGCCAATAACCCAACCTCGATTATTAGTCTCTCTGCAACAAGCTTCTACTCCATCCAATAAGCACTGTAAGCTAGCCTCCCCGAATCTAATCCAGGAGGAGATACCTTTGCACTTCTCCCATATGCACCCTTTCAACTTTCCTCCCAACTCCTCAACCAGAATCTCGAAGGATTTGAACTCCACCACAAAACAGCTTCTTCCTCCCCTAGGGCCACCAGCTTCTCCCCAAGCTCTCATCTTTCCTCTTTATTTCATTATTATTACTATTATTTATATTAAGACTACTATTTTAAAATTAATGTTACTATTATTTTGAACTTTTCTTAGCACAATTATGTGGTATGTATTATATATTAATATTTTAATATTATTTATTATTTTTATTTAATATTACTTTTATTATTTGATGTATTATTACAAATAATTACTTATTATTAAAAACATATGAATAATATTTATATTACTATGTATTGCATATTTATATTATTATTATTGCAAATAATTATTTATTATTAAAAACATACAAATAATATTTATACTAATTTTTAATATTAAAAATATATATTTAAAAAGTGAATAGTAATAATAACAAAATAGAAGAAAAGAAAGGAGAAAAAAAAAGTACGAAAAGCAAAGGTGAAATGGTAGAAGAAGATAAAAGGGGCAATTTTGACATTTTTTAATAGTCAAATGGCCAAATATCCTTTTTATGTTATAGGTAAACTAAGTATATGTATTAAAAATGCTTGGAAAAGGCACACAAAGTATACACAGAGTATGCAAATGATGCCAAAAAGCAACCAAAAGGAAAAGAGAAACAACAAATCACAACCCCATACAAAAACCCTAAAGGCCTAGAAAGACATAGAGACCCCAGATGACCTTCCATGGTTGCAAAGCAAATCTGATTTCTGCAATCTTATCGAAACCTTGGATAAATTCAAATTTCAACTACCCACTGCTGCCAAATGGTCAAATATCCTTAAGAATAATTTAAGTAGAACTCATGGGTAGTGAGGTGAAATGCCAGCCTTTCATTTCCTTTTGACCAATTATATGACTTAGATAACCCTAAACCAACTGTTGATTGCTGCTGGACATTTAGAGAATAATGCTCAATCTAAAAGGGTTATTTTAGTAGCTTGGGCTTATGTGCCCATGAAACAAAGATATTTCAAATTCAAATCAGCAAAAGCATCAACAGAAAAACAGACTATTGAACTGACCTCGGCGTGGAGTTTCTCCATAGGCATCCATTCCCCAGGGCCACAAAGATCGGAAAGCACTGTAGCCACAGATGACACCACATCCTTCTCTTCCAACTGTAAAAGTTGATGATTATCCGCATCTCTGTCTACTCTGGATCTTGCTTCTGCCTTCTTGTCCACCAAAACTGGATATGTACAACATGGAAAGCAAATTATCATGAACCTCCTCAATGTCCGCATGCATTTTCTTGTATTTAAACAAAATACGGGCAGGCATGCAAAGAAGGATAACTCAAATGGAAATAAAGAAATGGTTGTGGGTTTGGACACTCATTGAGAGCATTTCATTTTGTTTTCCATATCACATGAAATGAGGAGGGAAAACAAATCTAGAATGGAGCCACTACAAACTAATTACCATTTAACTGAGAGGAAAAATGCAGGAGATGGGAACAATGAGACAACCATCCCCAATCAAAAATGACCCTACATGCACAAAACTCATTTCACAAAACTAATGTCATGGCAATTTATATTATTAGGAATTTTTAGGAGTCTTTTACTTAATATGAAAGGAACATTTTATTTGAGAAGGTCATAGATTTTTAGGAGTAGAACCAGGTTCCTGATACACCATCATATTGGTAAGAAGGAGCTCTTGCAGTTTTCTACTTGTTTTTATGTTCTATTAACTCCATAAACATGCCTCTTGTTCCATGCAAGTGTTAATGTAACCAAGGAAAAAGATGCCCACCAGTTGTTGAATATCACTATTTTTTTTATAGGCAAGCAAAGATAATATTAGTAGCACCTAACAAAACTCGCAACAAAGTACATATGTTGTATACAAAGTTCACCAAGAGACAAAGAAAAAACATCACTGTACACGAACTTGTCAACTCTTGCTCCAGAAATAATGACTGGAGTATTGCCAAAAATCCCTACATGCTCTAATGTGCAGCAGAAGAAGCAAGTTTCACAACAACATTTTTTTGGGACAAGGGAAACCCAAAGGTCTCGACCCCAATCAGGCACAAGGACTTACAGTAAAACCCAGATGCACACAATCACCGGCATACCACATGTATCAGGTAATCCAGGGTTTTGATTCCTATGGGAGTCGACCTAACTTTTTCTTTGGTCAGCAAAGGGAGACAAATTTTCTGATAACCCCACCACCAGTGGCTGGGAACAACAAAATGCTCCTCTATTCAAACTTCAATGATAGTTGATCAAAGTGATAAATCTAATCATAGCTAATAAACTCACAAATTACGGTGTTTTTTTGGGAGGTGGAGGTGAAGTTTAGGTAAGCAGTCCTCAGGAGATGCATCATTGGGCAAGCATCATTGGGCAAAACCCCATTCTGCCGTTAAATAGAAGGCTTTGTATTTTATACCTTAATCAGATATCATACCCTTAAGTTTGAGGCTTAGATCTTTCTATTAATAAAGAAAATATCAAGCCCCATATACACAAGAAATTTACAAAAGGAAAACTAACTCAAGTGTACAAGCAACTTAGTTCCGAAAAATCCAAATCAGAGATCTTATCAAAATGACCTGCTCCATGCTATGTAGGAATACAAAGTTACAAAATTGTATCTAAGATCTTTTGGAATCAACAATGAGAAATCATTCTCGCATACCTTCTCCAACTTCTCTTCTGTAAGGACATAGCCAGTCATCTGCCAGAAACATTCTTTAAGCTCCTCCACAAAAAAAAATATAACCATAGGCTACTTAACTAGGGCCACCATGTGCTTGGCATAAAAAGATAACACAGAACTATACAGAGTTTTAACGTGAGACCAGGCTTGCATACAAACACTCAAGCTCTACTTCCATTTGGGCCAGCTCAGTCTTGGCTTGCATCGAAATTTTGAACACCTAGTGATCATACACTATGATAAAAGACAACGGGCAAAAACATAGCATAGCCTTGATTATAGAATCCTTATGTAACAAAAACAACATAATGATTGTTTGCATAGACAAGAGGAAGGGGGGTTTGGCTGTTAGATGTCTCTTCTCACTTAACAAGGCCCTTCTTTATGAGTGGAGTTGGTGACATGCATCTGAAAAGGAAGTTCTCCATAAGCAAGTAATAAGTGGGAACGCTTTTTGGCAAGACTTCAAGATAATGCGGCAGTAGAGGGTATAAAGGATAAAGTGTGTTGGGTTGATATGAAGAGTGGAACATTCTATATTAAATCTCTTTATGCTAGCCTAGAGACAAGAAGGGTAGTGTCATTCCCATCTAGTGTTGTGTGGAATGCATGGATTCCTCCTAAGGTGTGCTTCTTTGCTTGGGAGGCGACTTGGGGAAAAACTTTAACTCTTGACCGGCTTCAAAGGAGGGGGTGGTCTTTGGTCAACCATTGTTTCCTATGTCTTTCTCATGAGGAGCTTATTGATCACATCCTTTTGCATTGTGACAAGGCAAGGGTGTTGTGGAAGCTATTATTCTCTCTCTTTAGAGTTTTTTGGGTGCTGCAGTCCACAGTTAGAGAGACTTTGCTAGGCTGGCACGGTTCCTTTGTTGGAAGAAAGCAAAAAAAGGTTTGGAGGGCAGCTTCTTTATGCCTTTTATGGACTATTTGGAAATAGATAAATAGAAGATGTTTTGAGAATGTGGAACTCACAATCTAAAGGCTAAAATACTTGTTTTTGTGTAACTTGTTAACTTGGACCAAAATGTTTATAGGTGAAAATTGATGTCCATAGTAGATTTCATTGATTGGTTGGAGTCGGTTTGAGGGAGGGAGTATCTTTTTGTCTTCTCCTCTTTTTTTGGCACTTTTTGGCTGCCGTTGTATACATCGTGTACTTTGGTTTGCCCTTTTTGGCGTTTTTAATGCAAATCTCATTTACTGATCCAAAAAAAAAAAAGTCATAGGTGGAAAATATAAGGAGGAAGCAAGTGATGTTCTTGACAAGTGAGATGAATATGGGGTTGGGTTATGGAAAGCCTTCTGGAAGGATTGAGATATTTTTAATTGTAGAGTCTCCTTTTATGTGAGTAATGGGGAGAGGATAGAGTTACAGAGGGAGGAGGATAGAGTTATAGAGGATGAAGGATAGAGTTATAGAGAGTGAAGTGGTGTGAAGATAAGCCTTTATATGTATCTTTCCCATCATTGTATGCCTTAGTTGTATAAAAAGAGGCATGGATGGCAGATTTATGGGACAAGTCAAGTGAAGAGGGTTACTTGAATCCATGCTTAGGCATTTGAACGATTGGAAGTTGTACAATGTAAAACATTTCTTTTCTAGACTGCAAGGAAAGGAGATGAATAGAGAAAGAGGGGATAGGCTAATTTGAAGGGAGTCAAAGAACAGAACGTTTTCCATCAAAGCTTTTTTTTTTTCTTTCGAAAAAAGGTCATATATTAACAATGCCTAACAAAAGGGTGCACAAAAGCATAATACTCTGTCAAAGCTCTATACTCTATCTTGGAGTTGGGAAGATCAATTCCTTTTCCAATTGGAGTAATTTGGAATTCCTAAATACTGTCATCTAAAATGAGTTTTTTTCCGCTTGGGAGACTAACTAGGGAAAAGTATTGACTTTGGATCAGCTTCAAAGAAGAGGTTAGTTGTTAGCAAATAGATATTTTCTTTGTAAAAATGAGTAAGAATCCATTGATTACGCTCTCCTTCACTGTGCTAAGACAGGAGCTTTATGGCAATTGTTGTTTTCTTTGTTTAGCATATCTTGGGTGACATCTTCCATTGTCAAAGAGATTCTCTAAATGACATGACTCCTTTGTGGGAAAAATTCAAAAGGTGTGGTGAGTTGCTCTATAGTACATTATTTTATTTTATTTTTGGGCAATACGGAAGAGAAGAAATCAAAGATTGTTTGAAAATGAGGAGCATTCAAACCAAAGAGTGAAAAATACTTTTCTTAGTAATCTTTCATTGTGGGCTAACTGGCTAAGTTGTACATAAATGAAGGTCCAATACCCTTAATCAATTTTATTGATTAGTTGAGTTTTCACTCAGGAAGCAGGACTGTTGTATACATCCTGTGTCTTTTGACGTCCATTCTTTTATATGATTTATATATTATACTCACTTTATTCACTTAGTTAAAAACATCTTCCCTCCAACAAGCTCAAGGAAAATGATAAAGAAGGAGAACTACGAGTCACAGATCCTAATGACATCACAATGAGAAGCACAGACCCTAGAGCTAATTCAAAGGCAAACAGCCCATAAAAATACAGCAACAGTACACCTAAACACTCAGATACAAAATATAAATAATATCATAATCCAACATTTAACATTATCAGATACTCCAAAAATAAAAAATATAACAGCTGAAGGACCATAATATTCCAACAATATACAATAGCAGTCAAAAGAAGTCTTTCTTACAAAACAAAAAATTCCCATGAATACATAAACAAAACAATGATAGAAACAGTCCTAAAGGCTCGCATTGACAACAATAGATTCCATAAGTCTCTTTTACTACTAAAAGAAGCTAATCATGAGAGCTAAAACCTTCATCAACAATAACATAAATTTTCTTAATGCCAAGATCAACAGCATAAGTTTTTTCCTTTAAAAAAGGGGAAAAAAAAAACTACTAATCTTAAAATCTACCATAAACATGATCAGAAATCCCAGAAGCACAAAGATAGCTTCCCGAGTACCACATTTAAGTAATACATGATACCAATAAATGGGAGTTTTCTACCAAAGCAAAAAAAATCACAATAAACACACAAATTCAAACAACAGGAAAGAAAAAACAAAAAGAGAAAAAACCACTATAAACACACATTAACAACTAGAAGAATCCATAAATCTCTCTCTCCCCTAAAAGAGGGATTATCATGAACCCCCAAATAATAGCATAAATCCACTTAATGTGAAGAATAATAGCATAGTTTGGTGTCCATTTGGATATGTTTCCTGTTTTCTCTTTTAAAAATCAGAAAATAGTACCAATTTTTTATAAAACACAAGAAATTTTAGAGGTGAAACCACTTGAAAATTTTGAGGAATCAAACAAAATTTCTAGCTCAAATTTTAAAATTTCTGAAAAAGATTTTAAAGATACAAGGTAAATCTATATTTTGTAATTCTACGTTTATAAAAGTTTCTGATTTTAAAAACCAAAAAAAGGGAAATGTATCAAAAGTACCGTTAGTTTTTATATTTAATATTTATAAAAATAAAATAAATAAACAAAAGGCAAAACCACTAGTAATCTCAAAACCCAACACTAATAATCAGACACCCAAAAAGCAAGCACATAAACATCTCAAGTACCGTAATATTTCAGTAATCTATGACAGCAATCAAATGAAGTCTTCCCCAAATTTAAAAATTCCCATGAACACAAAATTTTAAATCCCTAAAAACACATGTTAACAACAAGAAGATTCAATAAATCTCTCTTCTCCCTAAAAACTCCATTGGAAATAGTATAGATTTCCTTATTCCAAGAATTGGTTAAACAGAAAGT
Organism: Vitis rotundifolia; assembly: GCA_030254885.1. Classification (NCBI taxonomy): domain Eukaryota; kingdom Viridiplantae; phylum Streptophyta; class Magnoliopsida; order Vitales; family Vitaceae; genus Vitis; species Vitis rotundifolia. The sequence goes on from CM058157.1 coordinate 12,995,319, forward strand.
AAAAACAATAGGGGAAAAAAAGAGCAAGAAAATCAAATACAACAGAATGGAAAAGAACTACAGACCCAATTGCCCAGACAATCCAGCCTTTCCACCAAAAACCTCATGCCCCTCCCTCCTCATCTTCTTCCCACTGCCGCTACCCTCCTCATCGTCATAGTCATCATCAAAATATTCACTCAAAAGCCTACCCCCTCTCCCTTTCTTTCCCCCAATTCCACTCGCCACCGAAATCCGACCCGGAATCGGAGCAGGAGGAGGAGGCGGCAAATGGAGCGAGGCCGCTGAGTGGTGGTGGCGCACGCTGGCGCCAGTACCCCCGAGAATGCTCCTCACCGGCAATAGAAAATAGAATTCCTTGTCCCCAATCTGGAGCAAATCCTGAGAATCAAGCTTCACCGGAGGATTACCAGGAAGGTGGAGCACCCCCTCCACGAGGCATCCGTTCTTGCCGAGGACCTCGAGGGCAAAACGGCGTCGCTGGAAGTCGTAGAAGATGCGGGCGTGGTGGCGGGAGATGTTCATGCCACCGCCGAGGCTGGAAAGGTCAACATCTACGGTTGATTTCTTGCTATTGCGGCCAAGGATGATGGAATACGTCTGCATGTAGTACTCAAAATCCTCTCCCTGGAGTTTGGCAAACCCCGCCTCCACGTCGCTGCCGCTGCTGCTTCCCATTGGTATCTGCAACTTCGGAGCTAATGATTAGGGGTTTTTTTGGGCGGATGGATCAAACAATGAATTTGGGAATGCAGGTGGGTAGGGTTTGATGAAATCGAAAAGGGTGAATTTAGGGTTTTGATGAACGAACCAAAAAAAAAGAGTGAAATTAGAAAATGGTGTTATGGGGAAGAACTGAAGAAGGAAAGACCATAACCTCCATAGTGGCGTAAGTCACCCGCCAGGACCCCCACATCTATCTCTCTTTCCTTTTTTCCTTTCTTTCCCATTTTTTAGGGTTTTTTTTTTTTTTTTTTTCTACTCGAAGTTATTCAAAATATTTCTTTATTCTTAAAAAATATAAACTCCTTCTATTATTAAAAAATAAAATAAATAAATAAATAAAAACACTCTTTGACAGATGCTTTTTCCTAAAATTAATTTTTCAAAAATTTTAAAAATAAATTTAAAATATTTTGAAATCGATAAAATAAATAATTGTGTGATTTAAAAATAGTTTTTTATTTTTTTTAAATAAAATTATTTTTAATATTATTTAATTATTATTCTTTAAAAACAGTTTTTATAGAACAAGTGATAATTAATTTCACCTATTTAAAAAAAAAATCGTAAAAAAATAAATAAAATTAAATATAATATCATTCCAAATCTACTTTACCATTAGACAATATTACCCTCACGTTCATACTTCAATTGTAGTTTTACTATTTACAGAATAAATCATATTTTAATACATTTGAGTTCCGGATATAACCTTTTTCTATAAAAAAAATCAATATGCTTATACCTTCTACGATAAATATTAATTTTTAAATTAATGAGATTTTATAGAATAGTTAAACTTTATCATTAACCTTAAGATTAGTGGAGCAAATATATCAGTCTCGTAAAATATATCATGGTATTTGCATTGAAATGTTCATCTCACTGCATATTAAATGAAATAATTGTCAAAATTAACGAGGATAAATAATCACTTTAGAATTTTACTCATATACCACTCACAAAATAATCATTGATATAAATACTAACTTGAAAACATTTCATAATTGATAATATATGCAAAATAGTTGCTTAAATATAATGCATTGTCAATTGATAACATTCATGACACACATCTCCATAATAACTAATTCATTGAATTTTGATGGAAGATGACGTAGTACGTATTCTATTGAATTACCCTCGTTTATAAACAATGATAAACAAATCCATTAGGATCTCATGTTTTATGTTTTTTGTATACTAACATAGACCAAAACAATGCGTGATTTGTTTAATTAGGTTGAACCTTTATAAGAACAATCTCCATAATTGAATTATATATATATATATATATATATATATTATGCACCAAATAAATCAAATTATAATAATTAAATTTATTTTTTTTATCTCAAAATTTCTTTGCTTTCCAAGGCTATAAAAGCTTGAAGAAAATTTGCGTTTTTTGAGCAATTGACAACCAAATCATCATCTCTAATGATTATGATAGTGATTTTTTTTCCTCTTTTGCATTATTTTCACATTTTTAGAACTCATTTTAATGAAGGACATCAAAGGGTGGTCAAAATTTTAGGTTTAGATGCCTTTTAGAGTGTCACACTATAAATATAAGCATCTAGGATATGTCTAGTTCTAAAAAAAATTTGTTTATATTGATAAGTTAAAATAAGTTAAACGAGTTCGAAAAAACTTATAAAAATAATTATTAAATTTAAATTTATTTATTTTATTTTATTTCAAATTTTTTATCTTTCTACTTTTTTTTTTTGTCTATTTTCTTTTTTATTATATTTTTTCTCACAAATTTTAGAAACCAAATATAACCTTAGAGATCTTCCAAAACTATAATTTAATATGCTTTTAACAACATTCAAAATATATTTTTGAACATGGAAGAAATTTTTAGAGGTATAGTATCAAACACTACGAGTGTCACAACCCTGAAGTCCGAACTTGGGCTTAAGCTCGTATGGTCATTTCACAAACCAATCCACAACATTTTAAAAAGGTCAACCCATAAAAACAATAAGAAGCCAAATGATCTCTGATCAATACGATAACAAACGTATTGAAAATGGGAAATTTTTTTTTTTTTTTTTCCAATGTTTGGTGGTTTATTGAAATCTTAAACAAAATTGACAGATTTAAAGAAAGGGCAAAAAAAAAAAAAAAAAAAAAAAAAAAGGAAAAAAAAATTTAATATCCACATGCTTTTGGCGGGAAATCGTTACTTTCCCGCCATTTCTATGGTGAAGAGCCATATAGCATAGGACAAAACCCTAACCGCCCATTCGCTCGGCTTCTCTATCAAATCCCGCTCATCAGCGCAAATCTCAGGTGTGATTCGCGGCCCTCTCTTCACTCTCGTCTGATCTATCGTGAAATTTCTGTAGGGCTTATAGTTTTCGTACATCGCTTCTTCTTGGTTACTCTGTTTTGTTGCTGAGAAAATTTGAGGAAATGAGGCCTCTGTCTAGCTCAGATTGTTGTATTATTATTATTATTATTTACCTTTCCCTTCATTGTTTGCTCAGAACAGAGCCAAACGAAAAATTCGAATTTTATTTTATTTTATTTCTAAGAGTTTAAGATTCAGTCGTTTTTTTGTATTTTCCTATATATTTTCATCAACAAGGGATAGAGTTTTCCTGGATTTCTTTCCTGGGGATTGTAAGATTTAGGGTTTCCCCCACCCCCCCTGGATAAGTGCAGTGACTCGCAAGTTCCTGGTAGTATTGGTTCTAAAAACAGACGACCAGAAAGGGGGCAAAAAAGTTTCTGATGGTCATTCTAGAAAAATCAGGAGCCAATTTAAGTGTCTTACCACCATCCTAGGTACATGCAGCTGCGATTCTAGTCGGTTCTTGGGTTTCTCAACGCCTCTGTTATAATTTGATCAGAGATCAGTTCAAAATACTGAAAGGTTGAATTACGTTGCTATCCTTCGTTTTTCAAAATTTCTGTATGGTCAGTCACATAACATACCCCCGTATCAAGCTCTAGATATACAGGAACTGGTAAATGCAGAGGATGATTGAACTAAAAATTGCAGTACTGGTAATCCAATCAAAAAATAGGAAGTAGGCCTACGATGGATCAGCTTTGATTGAGGACGAGACAAAGTAATACCGTGTTTGGACATGTTAACTTTTTTTTAAGGAGTTATACACTGGTTGCTTATGTTTATCTAATTATAATCCCACCTTACAAGTTTTGACTATCATGAACCCCTCAAAACACATTTCAAAGGCTACATTTATGGAATGCCATGTGGAAAGTAGTAATAGTCATTGTTAGATGCATTTCAGAATTAACAAGTATGCAGAATGGAATTTCTACACTTTAAAAATGCATATTTTGTATCTCTGGTTGAATTGGAAACCAGTCTAAATTTGATTCCCATTCATGCACTAACCAAACCCTGGGGTTGATGCAATTTGCTCACTCTGATTCTTAGCATATCTGACCTCTGGACTGGAGTTCTAGTATCCAATTGACTCCTAAGAAAGAGTATCCTTATTCCAATCCTCTATCTTGCTAAGCAAACATAATCTTGGATTTTTGGGTCTTCTTCAGAGATCTAAATGGAGGCTTTCGGAGGAGGGTTCTTGGTGGATGAGAAAGCTGTACGAGTTGAGAACATTTTCTTAGAGTTTCTCAAGAGGTCAGTTCCTGATTTCTTCCTTATTTTCTTAATTAATTAACTTGGATTGGTTACAGAACAAACAAGGGATCTGAACCATTCTTGCATCTTGTATCTTCTGTCATTTTCAATTATCAGCTTTAGGTTGGACCCCTCGGGGGAATTGTTTTATGAATCAGAGATCGAAGCCATGAAATCAAACGAGTCAACCACCATGTTCATAGACTTCTCTCATGTCATGCGCTACAACGATCTTCTTCAGAAGGCCATTTCTGATGAGTATTTGAGGTAACTTAAAAACCAATAAAATGATAATCAGTGATTCTTGCATCTTATTCTTATTATGAGCAAAAACAGTTATATTTAGCCTTTTTTTTTTTTTTTTTTAAATAGGTTGGAGCCGTATCTGAAGAATGCATGCAAGAGATATGTGATGGAACAGAAGCCAACATTCATTGCTGATGATAACCCCAACAAGGATATCAATGTTGCCTTCTTCAACATCCCTTTGTTAAAGAGGTAACTGACCTGCAGACCCAAATAATTTTTAGGGGGCCTTGTTCTTCCTGTTTTCCTGATTGAGTCCAACATACTGAAATATCCTAGGTTCAAAATGTAGCTGTTTATTTTTTTTTCCCTGTTCCTACGTTATTTCGGCCACCAAAAGAAGTTGAGGGCTGGGTGGTGTTTTGGTTGAGTTCCAAAGTAGCATGCTAGATACTTATTCTTCTATTATCCAACCTCAGGTTGAGGGATTTAACTACTGCAGAAGTTGGGAAGTTAGTATCAATTACAGGAGTTGTCACTCGCACAAGTGAGGTTCGACCAGAGCTTCTCCAAGGGACTTTCAAGTGCTTGGAATGTGGAAGTGTCATAAAGAATGTTGAACAACAATTTAAATACACTGAGGTTGGCGTGTGTATTTTGTGTATATGTTTTCAGAAATTTCAAGCAAGCACACATGGGTTGGTTTTGATTGTATTCAAACAATTGTTGCTGGATGCAGCCAGTGATATGTATGAATGCGACATGTGCAAATAGAACAAACTGGGCATTGGTTCGACAAGAGAGCAAATTTGCAGATTGGCAGAGGGTAAGAATGCAGGAAACTTCCAAAGAGATACCTGCAGGCTCCCTTCCAAGATCATTGGATGTTATTCTCCGCCATGAGATTGTTGAACAGGCTAGAGCTGGTGACACGTAAGATAATTCTCTATATTGTATTTCAATTCCCTGGCTTTATATTAAATCGGTTTGCTCCAGTTCATTTTCTGTAATGTAATTTCAGACAATGATTTCTAGTTAAACTCTACAATTTATGTATGCACCTCCAATTTTTAATATATTATTGTTTATTTGTTTTATTTTGACGAGTTTCTGTGTTGTCCAGCAATTCATGCACTGAAATGCTTCTATTGGAATACTAAATACCCTGAAAAACTTAAATGGGGATAGTTGTGGTAAAGAAAAGTAATTGTTCTAAAACATAACAAACCTTTGACCATTACTTTTATTCCCTTAACAGTTGAAAAAGGTTGCTTAAGGCTTGTTTTAATCGTCATAAAAAGTCATTCTTTCTTGTAGTTGTTTCCATAGAAATCCTTGACCTCACTAATTTCTCTGTTTAAATAATAATTGTACAAGGATTATAATTCAGCTCCCATGCACTCTCTTATAGGGTCATTTTCACGGGAACAGTGGTTGTGATACCTGATATTTCAGCATTGGCCTCTCCTGGTGAGAGAGCAGAATGCCGCCGAGAAGCACCTCAGCGCAAAAATTCTGCTGTAGGACATGATGGTGTACGAGGTCTTCGGGCATTAGGAGTGAGAGACCTTTCCTATCGCCTTGCCTTCATTGCCAATTCAGTACAGGTTGGTGATTAGTGGTTTATCTTTTGCAGCCCTATTACTGCAATTATTTCATGAGAGTTGCTGTGATATTTTTCTTTAATGCAATTTCTTTGCTCAGATCTCTGATGGCAGAAGGGAAGCCGACATGAGGAATAGAAAGAAGGATGCTGATGAAGATGACAACCAGCAATTCATGGTTGGTTTCTGGAGAACTATCTTATATACTTCTTAACAAGCGTGCCCTATCTTTCTGATCTGAAATAAGAATTATTTATACACTTTTGGCCTACTTTAGCAGAAACTTCTTTCCAGTTATAACTTAGAACTGTGCTTTTGAAATTACCTATCTTGGACAAAAAGTTTGTGGTTTAGATTTTCAGACTGTCCAGTATACCATGACTTCCCCATCATAAATGTGATGGTTCGCACATTGGATGTATCTCATTGTACCTTAGACAGGCTCTAAATGGGCTTTTAAGAGACCTAGAGTTCTTTTACTTGAAAATATATGTTAGGCTGAGTCCTATTAGATGGGCTTCTAGAATTTATTCTTCTAAATCCCATCCTAATGGAGCAAGAAAAGTAGCTTCTTTACCTGTGCTCTTGAAAGCCGAAATAAGGGATTAAGAGAGAAAAAAAAGAAAGAAAAAAAGAAAAGGAGAGTCATTTTCATTTTCAGGTTTTACTCTTCAAAATTTAATGTAACAAGTCCTATTTTCATTTCCAGCAGACAGTACGGACTTCTCCAATGCCAAGAACAGGACTTAAATTTCATGTCTTATGATATTTAAGCCAAGACTTGCAGTCTTTATCATGGTTTTTTCTACTCCTAGTGATTCTGTTATTTCAAAATTCAATATAAAAATTGAAATTTTATTTCTTGTTCAAAAAAAAAACAAAAGGGGGAAAAGCGGTGGTGATTTCCATCATATATGCAGAAAATTTTACTTGCAAGCATGGTGTTTTTTCGTGGGATTTTAAAGCCCATTTTTTGATTTTTTGAAGCCATCTACTGATTGGATTCTTTGCACATGTTATTTTTAAATTTCTTTCACCAGTTTCATTGTTCTTATTTACATTTTTTGTAATCATGTTTCTATCAGATCAAGAGTTTCATGAAACTTCTTTTTATTCATTTTGTTGATTTGATTATCAAATATTGGAAACTCCTGATTGTTCTCAATGGTATTGTTGTGAGGCTGGCTCATCAATTTAACCTCAATCAAACATTGGATCCTCTTTAAAATGCACTTTAGAAAGGACTTTTTGAGTGTATTCTTATGCAGCACTTTTTGGCCCACGAAGCTTGCCATGCAGTCTTATGACATTTTCAACACCCTTAGTTTATTAGACATCTAACTTACTGTCGAAAACTGGTTTAAACACTTCACTTGGCCTTTGGTCTCATTTCTTCTCATGCCAAGTCACTGTGCTTTTTTAGTTGTTTTCCATGCATACATCTGAAACACACCAAATTAATCCTACAGTTTTGTGTGCTTCCTTGATTATGGCAGCAAGAAGAGCTGGATGAAATCCAAAGGATGAGGAATACTCCTGATTTCTTCAATAAGCTTGTTGACAGTATTGCCCCTACTGTTTTCGGTCACCAAGATATCAAGCGAGCAATCTTGCTTATGCTTTTGGGTGGTGTCCACAAGTGTACTCATGAAGGCATCAACTTGAGAGGAGACATCAATGTTTGTATTGTTGGAGATCCCAGCTGTGCAAAATCCCAATTTCTCAAGTATGCCAACTCTGTTGTTTTTATTATTTACACTTAAATAATTTACTCAAACTAAGCCACAAGCACTAATTTATGCCATCTGTCTACCTTACAGGTATACTTCTGGTCTAGTTCCAAGGTCTGTCTACACATCTGGGAAATCATCTTCTGCAGCTGGGTTGACTGCAACTGTGGCTAAAGAACCAGAAACTGGGGAGTTCTGCATTGAGGTAGGATGCAGTTTATGTTGTCCATTTATAGAATCTTCAATTGTGGCTAAAGAACTGGAAACTGGGGACTTCTGCTATGGTGTGTGATTACATTAGATTTAGTTTTTACTGCACTGTTTAGAATATTAAAAGCATTTCCAATAAAGATCAAGTTAAAAGAACATAGAAATGTAATTGGCTAGCCTGCCTAGCAGGTTAATCCTATGAAAAGACATTCCAAATGTTTTCGGAATAATGTGCTGGTGTACAAACTTGGAATCTATGGATGTATACTCTTGGGTATGGAGAACTAGCAGAAAAAGGGTGCAAAGTTTTCATGCTTATGGAGGTTATTTCTCACAACTTAACAAGTTTAGATCCAACAATCTAGGAGCTTGTGCAGAACAAAATACATACGAAGGTGGACAAGAGCCTAAATCATAGAGGTTTTCCGATGTCATAAGATCTCCATTCTTAACTATTGAAAATACATCAGCAAGATTTTAGGTGTCTGCTAGTAAGAGTGTAGAACAAGTACAAGAGTCCCACTATGACAAACTTGAAAAAGACCAAAAAAACAAAACAAAAAAAAAAAGCCAAACATTATTTCCTCACATTTCCTTCATTACCGTTCTGCCAATAATCTGTTGGGATATCAATCCTTATTTCCTTGTTTTCTGAAGAGTTTCCCTTTTAATCATTTCCAGGCTGGTGCACTAATGCTTGCTGATAATGGCGTATGTTGCATAGATGAATTTGACAAGATGGACATCAGAGATCAGGTGAAATTTCATTTCATTGCATCTTTCTTCATTTCATTTTGTTTTATTCTGCATCTTGTTTTATTCTGCTCCTGCTCGAGCATGTAGTGGCTTTGGATCCAATATGTAAATGGACTTGTAGGTTGCAATTCATGAAGCCATGGAACAGCAGACAATAAGCATTACAAAAGCAGGAATACAAGCTACACTAAATGCTCGAACATCAATTTTAGCTGCGGCCAATCCCACAGGGGGGCGGTATGATAAGTCTAAACCACTGAAGGTGAGAATATTCCTGCAATAAAATATGAAAACCCTGTAAAACTGCAACTCATATGAGATGCAAATGTGTTCTGATTCTCATCGTCATCAGTTGAATTGCTTGGATATGAATTTGGGGTTTTACATGTGATTAATCACTTTCGTCTGTTTTTTTCAGTATAATGTGGCTCTTCCTCCAGCTATTCTTTCAAGATTTGATCTTGTATATGTTATGATTGATGACCCAGACGATCAGATAGATTACCATATTGCCCACCACATTGTGAGAGTTCATCAGAAGCATGAAGACGCACTTGCTCCTGCATTCACGACTGCACAACTGAAGCGTTACTTTGCATATGCAAAGACTCTTAAACCAAAGGTTTGCTACATACACTGATAATAAGTTGTAAAAGGGTGAAGTTGTTTTACTTGAATGTTGCCTTTGTATATTCCTGGTTTTAAGAAGAATTTAACATTCATACAGTTAAGCTCAGAAGCCAGAAAATTATTGGTGGATTCTTATGTTGCTCTTCGTAGAGGTGATACAACACCTGGAAGCAGAGTTGCTTACCGCATGACGGTTAGGCAGCTGGAGGCATTGATCAGACTCTCAGAGGCCATAGCTAGAAGTCATTTGGAAACTCAGGTGTTTATTTTGGAAAGTCATCCATCTACATCTTTTAGATTATTGGGCAATTTGAACTTAAGTAATTTTCACTTGTTTAGGTGCAACCTCGCCATGTTCGTGTTGCAGTGAGATTGCTGAAGACATCAATAATAAGGCAAGGAAATGAAAGAAAAATTCCTGAAAGATATGTGTGAATATACATATGCAGACTCTCACACATAATGCTTATTTTCTTTTTCCGTGCAGTGTGGAGTCAAGTGAGATCGATCTTTCTGAGTTTCAAGTGGAAAATGGTGAGGGTGGTGATGATGGCCATGGTGGTGATGGTGGGAACGATGGTCCAGCCCAGCCAAGTACAGTTGCAGCTGAGCCAACTTCTGGGAATGCAGGTGGGACACCAATATTACTCCTTTTGTCCTTTTTGATTCTATTCATGAATTTCATTAATTGAGGATAAATGGTTTCATTAATTTGGATTTTGATCATGCAGAAAGTGGATCAGGCTCTGGAAACCAACAAGGGAAGAAACTTGTGATAAGTGATGAATATTTTCAGAGGGTCACCCAGGCTCTTGTCATGCGCCTAAGACAACATGAAGAATCTGTAGTGCAAGATGGTAAACGACATGGCTCTTCCATCACCCATCTTTTCATCTTTAAATGCTTGAATAACTCATTTTTGGGCCTTCAAAATCCAGTGAGAATTGCTAAAGCCTTGGTGCCATAAGATTCACGCCCTTTAAAATTTAGAACCTAGATTTGGATATTGAAGCATGAATCCTAGCCAAATCTCCTAACATATTTTTGCTTTTCAGTAAAACCTTAATCATTAAATTTCACTATCTTGAAACACATTGAGGACCTCTTGTTATTTTCAGGGACAGGGCTGGCTGGAATGAGGCAGAGAGATTTGATCCAATGGTATGTGGGCCAGCAGAATGAGAAAAACAACTACAGTTCCATGGAGGAGGCAGCAAATGAAGTTTCAAAACTAAAAGCTATTATAGAGGTAAGACTAAATTTATCTTGAAGTTTTAATAGGCAAAAGGTAAAAATGAAGCTATTCATCTTTATGTAAACAGAGGCATAAGCACCCAAGTTCATTTAAATTGTAAAATATATGGAATGAAAAAAGAGAGAGACCTCCAAGTTTTAATAGGCAAAAGGTGTAAGTGAAGGCTTTTGTCCTTTGGTAAGTCAAGGGGCAAATCATACAAAGTAAAATTGTAAACAGTACACAAAAAAGGGGGAAAAAAAAGAAGTGGAAGAAAAATAGTCTTTTGGTGAGTTGTATTTTGAACTTTTATTGACCAGTATAAGTTAAGATAAATCCTTGTTCAACCATAAGTTTGTGGATTGCATTGATCAGTGTTAGAGTTTGTAGTGGATATTCCAGCATAATGTAGGTTTCAAAATGCAAGGCAAACATCTAGATCTAGTCTAGTAAGTGCTTTATGCTTTGGATTGTGAGTCATTGGTTCATGTAAGAATCACCTCAAGGTCTTGTGTTTAATTACCTTGAGCCTTGTCTCAAGCTGCAGACCTCAAAAGCCTTTTTATAACTGCTTGCACTAATAATTACTTATTGAATGTTTTATTTGGATAAATAATAGTAGCCTCAATCATTTATGTAACATTACCCTTGCAATGCAGAGTTTGATACGAAGGGAAGGTTATTTGATTGTTGTAGATGATGGTAGGCAAGCAGCAGCAGCAGCAGCAGAAGGTGAAGATGGTAGGCCTCCATCAGTTTCTAGAAATGACAGGATTCTAGCTGTAGCCCCGAATTATGTCATTGACTGATCTGGTATGGTTTAACACTAAGAAACCTCAATACTCATCCATGGGTCAGAAGTTCTATGCATATTGGACGTGACTTAGTCCATCTTTTCAGCGGCAAGTTGGCTCTATGCTTGAGGCTGAAATTCCTGGTGATCCAAGTGTTTCCTAAGAGAATGGCCATTATAGCTGAAAGTTTAGCAGTATCAATTGTGAAACACTTTTCTTGTGAACAAAGAGTTCAACTGTAGTAGTGAATGACTTGTTAATTTTGAATTTGTATTTTGATTCAAGATGCTAGTGTTTAGGTTAGCCTCTGTACCGAGGATATGGAATAATACATTATTGTAAATTCTCTGATTGGTGCTTTAAGAAATTCATTCTATGTATTATTTGCTAGATGTTCAACCACTCCCAAGTTCCAAATAGACCATTAGCATATTTGGAGTGAGATTTATTAAGCACTGTGAAACATGTTAAGAATCCTTAATATTCCAAAATCCGGGTTATATGCTTGGTGGTTTACATGGCAGTTTTGTTATATATCTCTATCCATTGGGTCCTCTCTTCTTCCTTGTATGATTGCTGGGTTTTGGGTCCCTCCCTTTTTAGGCGGAGGGGGAAAGAGAATAAATGGACTTCAGCCTTGTACCTTGAATTTTGGCAGTGATTCCATTCCCTGCCTGCTCTAATCAGGAGTTACTGCTTGAATGAGTGGACATCCAAATCTCATTGGTAAATGATCGCTCCCTACTTGTCTCTTTCTCCTGTAAATCTCATCATCAGTCAGACCATTATCTGTATATTTGGTAAATGGAATCATTAATGTATATATTTGTTTTTTTGCTTAGCAGGGATGTGCACATTGTATTATAAATTTATAATAGTAAAACTATTTTAGGTTTGGACATGATAAACACGGCAGAAGCAAGCCCCAGCATTATTAATGGTGATTGGATCAAAACCTTCAAGAAGAGTCAGCAACAGTAAGACTCATATTTTAGGTGAGTCATGCCACCTTTACAAAGTAAATATCAATAGCTAACCTTATTTCTCAGCTTCTCAAGAAGGTAGGGATGGCAATGGGCTGGTTTTTTCGGATACCTATCCCGCCCTGTCCCTGATGGAACATATTAGAAATTTAAATAAAAGGGTTTGGGATATTTTTCTAAAACCCGGGATGGGTTAGGGTAATGCTTGTCCTGTACTGCCTCAATTGCATATAAAATTAATTTAATTTAATTTTTATTTTTGTATTTTTAATATATAGGTAATAATAAAGAAAATAAAATACTTTTCAATAAAACAAGTTATAAAAATTATAATAATTTAATTATTTATAAAAATATATTTTTTTGAATATAATTAAAATAATTTAAAATAATTTGAAAAAAAAAGAAATTAAATAGGGTGGGAATGAAAATTTCTCATACCCATCCTGCCCTTTCTCATTTAATTTTCTTAATGAGACTTTTTAAAGAAAATTATTTTGAATAAATGGAACTTTCTATTGCTTTTACTTGAAAAAATAATCAATTTTAGACATAAATACCTTTTGCTATTTCAAATATTTATATATAGGTTTTAAAATATCAAAGTTTAATTTGATCAAATTTACATGAAAAGGAATTCCTCTAGTAAATTTATATTTTTTTCTACCTTAAATAATCATTTTCACATTTTTTAGAATACAATTTTTAAATATAAAATTACATTTTTAATAATAATTTAAACATAAAAATTGTTTTTAATAATAAAATTGAAAAATTTACAAAAGTCACTCTTGTAATTTTAATGTGTCAATTTAGTTGTTAAACTTTTTTTTTTTTTCATATCCAACACATTATGTAAAAGGTCATATAAACGTATATATGATTATTATATGAATTTTTGTATCATATTCTCATCAAAATTTTAATATAAGGTTCTATTCAATATTTCATCATAATATAGAGATGAAATTGCTTATAGAAAGTATAAGGATTAAATTGAGATACAAATGAAAGTATTAACATAATTTTTGTAATTTATGGAATAAAATAAGGAGGGAAAGAGGTAGAGTTGAATTTTCTATTATTTCTATTGTCTCAATTTGTAATTTTTTTTTAAAAAAAAACCTTAATTAACTATTTTAATTTCGTTTAAGTCCAAAAAGAGTCTACGTGTACAATGTAAGGTTTTTGTTTTGCATTTTTAAAATTATAAAATAATAATAATTTTTATATAAGATATTGAAACGATGAAAATGTAATGGTTTAAATTTTTTTATCACATTAAGTTTTAAAATTTAAAAAATATTTTTTACAAATATGAGATAAATTTATATTTTTATAGAGTATATGTAATTTTTTATATATAATAATAATAATAATAAAAAAAAGCTATCAAGTGGGTGAATTTTGCAATATTGTTCTTGATTCTACCATATTGTGCGAAAGGGAGATACATAATTGCTTCGGTAAGCATGCCACAAGTGAATATATGTACATCTTTGGGAGGAGCGATGTAATTTGGGCGGAATGACCAAATTCAATTTGAATTTAATTTGATGTTTAGGTGAACTTCGACAATCATTATAGTATTTGAGTTGGACTTGAATTAGGTTTTATTTTTTTTACCTGAACTAAATTTGGGTTGGACTCGGACCAAAGTTCAACAACCTAAACCTAACCTGATAATATTTTTATAATATATATTATCTTATATAATAATAATTATTTTTTTTTTTAATTTTTTAAAATATCAAATTATATTATGTCATATACTTATATATAAATTTATTTTTATTCATTTTTTGTTATTTTGAAAATTTTGTTATATTTACTATTTAAATTTTAGTACAATATATATATATATATATATATATATATATATATATATATATATATATATATATATATGGATTTTGAATTATATAACCTGATTAACCCACCCCTAATAACGTGGCTACAAGATTAAAATGTTTTTCCCTATTTAACATGAGACATCACAATCATCAATATTTTTCCTTATTTGATGTGAGACATCATAATCACCCCGGATTATGGGGTCAAATAGATAAATACCCTCACAAGGCTAATAACTCAATTGTGTAAACATTGTTTACTTTGAATCTAATAGACTTTCACAGTTGTAAAACACATATATAAAGTTTATGAAAACCCATAATTATATAGTCTTAATAACTTTTTCTTATATCCAATGTGAGATATTACAAACCCAATCAATTTGAAATTAATCGAGTTTAAAGAAATTAGATTAAGTTAAATTTAAGTTTTACTTTGAATTAAAGGTTGAGTTGAGTTGAATTTAGGTTAATTTTTTTTTTTTAATTTATGTTTAACAATATAGTCATCATCCTAATAAATCCACTCAAATTGCGACCCTATTTGATGTAATGCTATTGGTCCATAACCTTTCCACTTCTCATTTTATAACCATTAATTTAACTAAATAAATTTTATTTTTTTCCCTCTTTTACAAGTTTACAATCAATATGTTACACTTTTTCACTATGAAAAGATATATTATTATTTTTAAGTTATAAGTTAGGGAAAATCAAAAGATTTTTTTTTTTAAATAAAAAATAAAAAATAGATTTAAATTTAATAAATTCTTTTTAGATATGATTTAACTTCAAATTTTTATCATTTATTTTTTTATATTTAAATATTAAATAATTTAAAAATATATAATTTTAATTATATTTAATTTTTTTATAATAAAATTAAACATGATTTTTTTTTAAACATTTTTTTTTCCTTTTCTTAATACTTTCTCACAACCATGTATAACCTATATTTTATGTTTGATTTATGACCAACTTTAATCATAAAGATTAAAAATAAATGTCATGTGAAACAATTTATATTTTTGGCTTGAGTTACTTAGTGGTAGAAGTTGAAATAAAAACAAAAGCTACTATTACAAAAAAAAAAAAAAAAATTATTATTATAAAAATTATATTTTAAATATGAAAGATATTAAAAAATTTATAGAAATTATTATGAACAGACTAAATGACTAGATTCTCCTGAAATGCTAACTAAGCTTTTTATTGAACCCATGAGCCCATTGGACCCAAATAATTCACCTCCATCCTTACATTTAAAAAACAATTCTAATATATATATATATTAATATTTGAAATAAATATGAATCCTTACTTAGTATTAATTAACATGAAAACACCACATAAAAAAATTAATAAAGAAGATGCAATATAATTTTAAAAAATTATTTTTCTAAAAAACTAAATGGTATATAAATTATAATTTTCTTTTCAAATAAAGGAGATTTTGGGGTGATAATTAAAATAGGATATTATTAAATGATTTTATTATAAAAAAATGAAAAATGAAAATGTGTTGTTATTGTTATTTGCTGACATGGAAGATCCAGATATGACACCATCAAGACAATCATTTCTCTCACTTCCCCAAAACAACCCTCTCTCTCTCTCTCCTTTTCTTCCCTTACACTCGACTTCTTTGCTTTTGACTCGCACCCATATTTCTCCCCTCTTTTCATACCCAATCCTTTTTGCTCCGGAAAAAGCAGACCCACCTGCTAATGCATCCCACTAATCCCTAAATGACACTATTATTTTACACAAAACTCCCAATGGGTTACTGCAAGAAAGCTTTTTTCTTCCTTTTTTGTGCCTAAACCCGTGTTTTTATGGCCTTCATTCCTCATTTTTAAAACAAAAACTGGTTTTTGTGAAGTGGGTCTTCCCTCCCCACCCTGTTTTCCGTGAAAGTTAAAACGTACTCAAGGGGAAAATAAAATTTAGTGTTATTACTTTGTGCCTAAATCTGTGTTTCCATGGCCTTAATTTCCCATTTTTAGCGAAGTGGGTCTTGTTTACTGAAGGAAGATTGAAGTTTTTTAATCAGCCTTGTTTCCAGTGTTTGGGTAAAGATGATTCAGTTGTTGTTCTTGGTTTTATTTGCTGAGGGCATTGTGGCATTGCTTCTGATGGTCAAGATTGGGCCATTGAGGGAGCTTGTGATGAAGGGTCTGGATCAGGTGAAGATGGGGAAAGGTCCAGCTACTGTAAAAACTATTGCTGGTACCATGTCTGTGATACTTCTATCAAGTGTTACAAGCATTCTTAAGATCCAGAACAAGGGTGCGAAGCTTGGTACTATGACTCCCATGGATCAGGTCCTATGGAGGACCCACTTGCTTGAGACTTCACTTATGGGTATGATCCCACTCAATCTTTCTGGTTTTCTTCTTCTTCATGTTCTTCTCCTCCTTCATCTTCTTTTTTAGATATAGATTTGAGCGTTGCTTCTAAATTAGGTTCAGTATTATAGTTGAGAATTGTGTCCTAGGTATAAAAGATTGACACTTTTAACTAGTAGTCTTGATATTTATAAGTAATAGGGTATCACATAGTTTTTCTGGGCTATAGGAACTTAATGGGTTTGTATTCAACTAGGATAATCCAGAGAAACCCCCACTTTAAAGCACTCTATATGATGTTTTCTTCAATTAGTAGGTTTAGCTGCTACACTCTGACAATATGTTGAATACATTAGCTTTTGGGTGATATTATGCCTTTTGTGTTATTGTGTGTTGGACTTAGAAGCATGAAAATCAGGTGGAATTGGGTCAAGTTTCTAAATTCTGGAATGACAAAATGGAGAAGGAAAACGGACTTGGGGCCTGCCTCTCTTGTAAAAGTGCGTATTACCCCCCTGCATTGCTTTTATGTTGAAAACAGTGAATGATATAGATGTCTTAATAAAAAACTTTAAGCTGTTTGGAACAAGTTAAGGTTGAAGGTATTAACAGGGAATTTCAGAAGGAGCAGAATAATGAAACAGGATTCTTGCAAACCCCAAATGATTGGATTAAGGTTTTGTTAAGTTGTCTGAAATGAAGAAAAATGAAAAGAAAAGATGACTCCAAGTTTGGTGAATTGTGGACAAATTTGTGAAATTCAAAATAATTCATAATAAATGAATGTCCTAAAAACTAGTTCTACATCTATTCATCCATCTGAAGCACAAGCAAGCACTGATTTTGGATGAGATTATAGAAGTTATTTATGATGTTTTGCTTACATGCAAGAAGACCAATGGATGTATCAATAAGTAAGTGATTTGATTCAGGTTAAAGGTGATGAAAATGAGAGGAAATCTGTAAAGAAAAAGAAAGAAAATAAATTACTCTTTACCAGAAAATGTGGCCCCAATTAGAGTTGAAGAGCAATGAAGCATCTGTTAGCCTCAGAAGTTGGGAGACACTCAGAATGACCTTAATGAAGACTTTGTGTAATCTTTGAGGATGGGTGTGGTAAAGTTGGTCTATCAGCTTCTTACCTAACAAATGTTTTGCTTCTTATAACAATATTGATTGAGAGAAAAGCTAATAGAATGACCACTGAAGAAGTCTAAAATGATGTCATGTTGCGTTACACATAAAATATCTTTCAAAATCTTTTGTAGTAAAGGATGAGAATGCATATTAATCAAATTTATTAGGTGGGTTGGTTGTTGAATATAAATGGATGTTCCCATTAATTAATCTCAGTCTATGCCTATATATATAAAAAAAATCTCAGCCTATAAGCAAAGTCGATATTTCCTACTAGGTTGCATTTGTTTGGCATTTTTGTGACTTTTGTTTGGATTCTGAGCTATGCTGATGATAAGAAATTTTATTTTATGTGCAAATATAGTTGCTGTGGCATGCCATTCATCATCTTTTGCTGAATGACATTTTCTTCCTGGTTGTTGAAATTCTATGTTATTGACTCTGTAAGATGGTATGCTGAAATCAAACTGTATGGCAGGTCATGAGATGGTGCCTTAAAAACTCCAGAAGGAAGCCATATAAATCCAATAATCTCTTCCTAAGATTATTTGTTTGTCTTACTCTCATCTGTAAAACTAGTTTGAATATGCGATATTGATAAAAAATTAAAGTGTCCTTCCAAGACCAATTTGCTTGAAGAAAAAGATAAGTTGAAGGAACAGCTACTATGATTGTAGGCTTATTTGGTTATTAGATTGGGAGTGGTGGCTTTAAGAATTTTCAGATCTAGGAGCTTTTAGTTTGGAAGAATTTGCAACGAGTGAAATGGAATGGAGTATATGAAGGAGTTTCTTTTATTTTCCATTTTTTCTATTTTTCAGCTGGTTCAGTAATTAGGCCTGTGTCAGAAATGCCACTACCTGATAGGAAGTCACTGTTGGTAATGATCAGTTCCTCGAGAAACCTTTTAGATTTAATCTTCTGACTCATCTGTTCTTCATTTGGTTTATTCACTTTCCAGCATCAAATGTACAGGTTCTAAATCAAGATCACGGCCCCCATCTAGTCTGATTGCATATAGTTTGGTCTAAGTTGATTTTGCAACATGTCAAAAAACAAAGCAATTAGATTTTTTTTTTGATGCTGTGCTTGGTGGTGTTGTCTTCATATGTCTTCTCATCTTCTAGAAAGATGGGATTTCTGAGGTGAAGTATTTGGTTGTTCAAAATCTGAACTAGATTGAATTCCCTTATTCTCTTTGACGAAGAGCGGATAGACTGTAGTTATGGTCAAATTGAAGAATAAGCTTTACTTCTATAACCTTAATATCTATAGGTGTAATTAGTGTGCAAATTCTGAATATAATTTCACATCTTCTCAAAATTGTACAATAGGTCACTTAGATACAAGGGAACCGGCGATTTACAGCTATAACATTCCTAAATTACAATCAGAAATCAAGGAGAGAATCTGTACAAAAAAAATAACAAAAAGGTAAATTGGGAACCTATCTAAATATAGTCAATGAATTAGCCTAGAATCAAGGAAGTAGATCCGGTAAGAAAATAAAAATTTGAAAGTTGATTTTACTCACTTCCTGTCAAGCTAGTTCAAAGATGTCTATCATACCCAACTTGCTTACTAGAGATTGGAACACTTGTTTTGACAAGCCTTTTGTGAGAACATCTGCTGACTGCTCTTGTGTTCTCATAAATAGAGTACAAATTAAACCACTCTAATTTTTTCTTGATGAAGTGTTTATCAATTTTAATATGTTTGGTTGTATCATGTTGAATTGGGCTATGAGCAATATTAATAATTATATTGTTGTCATCATATAACATCATAAGATTTGTTTTTTTCCATCCTCAATTCTATTAGAAGAATTCTCAGCCATAACAACTCACAAATTCCTTGTGCCATTGCTCTAAATTCAACTGTAGCACTTGACCTAGGTACAATGGCTTACTTTTTGTTTCTCCAAGTCACTAGATTACCTCCAATTAGAGTGCAATACCCTGAAGTAGGCCTCTTGTTGTCAATGGATCTAGCCTAATCCACATTTGTGTTAGCCTCTACTCGTAGTTGATCATTCTTGCAAAATAGAAGACTTTGCAAACAAGATCTTAAACTTGCTTTCATATGAGCATCATTTGGTGAGTGCATAAATTGGCTAACTACATTGACAGCAAAAACTATGTTAGGCCTAGTATGAGATATATAAATTAGCTTTCCATCATTTGGGTTAATGGCAGAATTATAATAGGAAATCAAGGAGAAAGTCTGTACAAAAGAATAATAAAGAACAACAGAAAAAGGCAAACTAGGAACCTCTCTAAATACAGTCAATCAATCAGCCTAGGATCAAGAAAGTAAGTCCGGTAGGAATAAAAATTTGAAGGTTGACTTTCCACAAATAGATCAGGATAGATGGTTGAAATTTGTAGTCATTTGTCCCAAACTACTCTCTCTCTCTCTCTTTCTCTCTCTCTCTATATATATATAGATATCTATATATATATATATATATATATATAAAGAAATGGTTTCTTCCTATAAGGTGACTACTTGTTATCAGATGGTCAAATGGGAATGTTCAGATATGGAGCATGGATGTATATGGGGCTTGAAAAGTTTGTGGACGTGTAGGATGATAACAAGGGGCTTGGTCTGTTTCTTGATCTATGGAAGTTTGTTTCATAATTACAAATGCTTTGGTTCAAATAAGAAATATCTAGAATTTGGTATCTGTTTCTGTATTTAGATATTTCCAATATCCTTCACATTATATTAGCTATGAGCCTTTAGGTTCAGTTCATATTATGTGGATTTACAATGGGAGTCATAAATTATTTTTTCTAGTTTTATTATATTTTTCTTTTCAGGAAAAAGTGAACTTTGAAACCTGTAAAGCATTTTTATGCCTGTACAATATGGTTAAAATAAACATATGGTTTATAAATTGGTTATAATTTTTGAAATCTTAAATTCTTTAAACTTAAGATTTAACAATTCAACAAACGATTCTTATTCTTATAGGGTTAGAAAGAATTATGCTTTACTTCCAAATTTGAATTTTTTTTTTAATCAGAAACAAAAGATATATTAACTTGATGCATCCATATAATGACAATAATATCCAGGATAAATTTGAACTTATGTTATTAATTTTTAAGTTGAAAAGCCTCTTTGTGCATCCATTTTTGGCCTCAATTTTGCTGAGAAGAGATTATAAGTTCAAAATATTTCTTATTTAAGTGCTTTAATGTGTAACACAACTCTCTAAAGCACTTTTGGACCTAGGAAATTCTTTTAAATTGCCTACCAGGGGATGGGTTGGGGGAAGAGATGGATGTTGGTCAAATGGATTCAAAGAAGAGTTTTTTTGATGTTTCAACAATCTTTTATATGCATTTGCATTATTATTTTTACATTTTTTTTTTCTGTATCATGGGTATTTCCAATACAATGTGCTGTTTTCATCATTATTTAAAATTACATTCGCATTTAAATGAGTTTTGCTTGTATTCTTTGGAATATTTGTCAACTTGCTACCTGTTCAATGATTGGACTCACCACTTAATGTAATCTGTGGATTGCCATAGTGAACTAAATTTCAGTTTACAAGCATCGCATTAAAGGATGATCCTCAATCAATGTAGCTTTCAATGAATGTATTCTGGGCACAAATGCATTACATCTTGTCATTCCTCTTGCCAAAAGTGTTGAATTTGAGAAATAAGAGAAAAATGAGATTGTAAAATGGAGATTCTTAAATGCTTCTCTTTTATTTCACTTATTAATAAATAATAAGTCATTCTTCCTCTTGTGCTAGAAGTGTTGAATTAAAAATTTTTATTTTTTACTTATTTGAATCTGTAGGATTTAGTAAGTTACCTTTTTCTGAATATTTGGTTTATTGGGGTTTTATACTTTTTACTTTTTAGTGTGTAAAACGGCTTGATATCGGTGTTACCATTTTTTTTAGTAAGTGTTAACTTAATGTTTTAAAATTATGTTTTCTCTTTGTTTTGTTGCCTATGTTGTGTGGTTTACTTTTCATTGGTTGATGCTAATTATATGGTATTGGATCTATTGATTGGTTGGATGTATAGCATAAGGGTGTATATGTTATACCACCATTGAAACATGCTAGCCAGACTTAAAACTAAACAGTTATAAGAGAAATGTGGTTGAACTTGAATCTTTGGTCTGATGTTGAACTAATAGTCATCCAAACTTCAAATGATCTCTTCAACTTGGGTTAGGTTTGGGCGTAGGGTGCGGGTATGTATCTAGTTGTTTGATCTTTCACATCCCAAAATTTTAGGAAATGGGGATTAGGCTGAAAGATCTTAATAATGGGTATGGTACAAAAATTACATTATTATTTTGATTAACTTTATTTTACACATTTCTTGTCTTTTGTTTTTAAAAATAGAAACTTCAATATAAAATGTAGAAACTCTTATTCAAAAGGTATAGACTTATCTTATGTTCTTAAAAATTACTTTAAAAAATTTTAAAATTTGAGGTAGTAAAAATTTTTTTAATCAGTTTTTTAAAACCATTACATTTTCAATATAATTGTCTGACTGAGAATTTTTTGCATTTATTATAAAAGTTACTACTATTTTCCATTTTTAAAAACAGAAAATAGAAAGTGTATCCAAAGGGACACTTTATCTTTGGATTTTATGTCATTTTATTTTACGTTGTGAAAAAATTTATTCTAAAATTGTTGGGTAGTTTTTTTTTTTTTTTTTTTTTTAATTTTTATTTTAAAAACTGATGAATTTTGAATTCGACTAGACTTACTGTATAAATATATTTATTAAATTTTATTATATTAGAATTAATAAAAAAAATGATATGGATTTCTATTTCAAATTTGACTTAATCTGCTAATATTCTCTCTCCATCCCTAAAGTCAAATCATCATATGTGATGCCTGCTCTTGTGTCTTATTGTGTAGACATGGGTATTTTGGCTGAATTTGAAGAGCCCATGTATTGCGAGAGAACTTGAATCTACGACCAAAAAGTGGTCAAATGAAGAAGTGATCATAACCTATGACCAATTGCTTGTTCAATATTCGTTGACATGAACTTACATCATACCTTTTTAAATTTAATCTGTAACAACACTCCAAATGGCTAATAACTTTAGTAAATCATGCTGCGAAAGGATAATGGCTATTGGCCCATTTTCCCTTCAAATACAAAAAATACAGAAAGGGGATAAACCCTGGTACAACAGGAGCAAACAAAGCTCATTCCAAAGAGGAGAGGGAAGACAAGACAGATAATAAATAATTCTATGATTTGTGGCGGTATCAAAGTAGTTTCCTTGTAATGGTTTTAGCTCCTGAATATTGAAGGAGAATCTTCTTCTTAGAATAAGATTTTTCGAAATTTCAAACTTTAGAGGCTGTGTTTTAATCATCATTTGATTTGTTTACTTGGTTCGAGGTAAATGACGAAAAAGATTGGTCATGCTCAGAACAAGGCATGGAGCCAGAGAGAGTTGCAATTTTTGAAGCATTGCAGTTTCATCGGTTGTTTAGGTGTAGCTTCTTAAAATGGGAAGTGCCTTCAGGAGATTTATTTTCTGGGAAGGACTTTACCAATGGGGGCCTTCTGGAAAAAAAAAAGGAGTGATTACGGATAAGGTAAAGTTACAGGGCAAGGGCAGAAGAAATGTATTCCTGCTGGTTCAAAGTTTGTGAGGGAATTACAGAAGTTGGGATGCTCTGTTATTTATAAGATTGACTCAGCTATTGGGAGGAGAGGAGGAAAAAATAATTGGGAATTAGCAAGAGTGGGTCAATGGAGCTATGTATCCTTTCTGGGAATGTTAGAGGGTCAATGAGGGGGATAAGCATGGAGTCATTAATTCCTTGATTCGCTCACACTCGGTTGACCTTGTTTGTCTTGAAGAAACAAAGGTTCAGCGGATGTCAGCCTCTTTGGTGAGGAGCTTGGGTGTGGATAGATGTCTAGAATGGGGGGGGGGGGGGGAGTGGAAGCTAGTGGACAATCAAGGGAAATTTTGGTCTTTTGGGATAATTGGGTGCTGGAGCCTATTGAGATGGAGAAAGGGGCATTTTCAGCCTCCTATTGGTTCAGAATGCCAACTTTTTTTTTTGCAAAATGGCTAATGCTCGAAGAACAAGAAATTTCTGGCCAAGTTGAGGGTGGCTGGTAAATTGCTAATTGAGGAGAACAACATTAAAGAAAGTGTGGCAAATGCTTTTAGCATGATCCTTACTAAGTCAAGGGAATTGAGGCTGAGCATTAGTGGGTTGACCTTTAACTCCTTGCCTTATGTTGATTAAGAAGTTCTAAGGAGCTCCTTCTCTGAGGAGGAGGTCCTAGTTGCTTTGTTTAGCTTACGTGGGGATAAAGCCCTTGGACTAGATGGCTTCAATATGATATTCTAGCAGTTTTGTTGGGATTTTGCGAAAAGAGAGGTTATAGAGTTCTTAAAGGAATTCCATGACCTAGGGTCTTTTCAAAGGAGTTTAAATGCCACTTTTTAAGTTCTGGTGCCAAAGAAAGGGGGGACTGAAGACCTCAAGGACTTTAGACCAATTAGCTTGGTAGGACGTTTATACAAGCTCCTAGCTAAGGTCCTTGCAAACAGACTTAAAAGGGTGGTGGGCAACTTAGTCTCAGATTTTCAGCATGTCTTTGTGGGGAGTAGACAAATTTTGGATGCTATTTTGATAGCAAATAAAGTAATTGATTCTAGACTTAAAGGCAACATGAGAGGAATCATTTGTAAGCTTGGCAATTGAAAAGGCTTATGACCATGTAGATTGGAGTTTTGTTCTTGCACTTTTGGAAAAAATGGGTTTTGGATCCAAGTGGATTTTGGAAGTCCACACCGAAAGGAAGGGGAAAGTCCAAAAAGAATGAAGTGAGGAAGAGGAGAGGAGGATGGTGGATCCTAATTCTTGAGCAATAGTAATGCCCTACTATGCTGGAATGGTTGTATACACCAGCTTAGAGTAAGTCTTGTTTTGTTTGATTTCACAAATATCTAATTCCAAACACACACATGATGTAACTTCTTACTCTTACTCTATTCTCTATTCATGCAACTTCTTATTCTCACACTTTTTTTTTTTAATTAAAAAATAGTATAATTAAAGCTTTAATTTGTTATTGCCTTGTGGTGAGAGGAGGGTCAAATCCAACCATTGGTTTCAAAATATGGATTGAATAAAACGTTACTTAAGCTTGTAATACTAATAAGTTTTACAACACAAGCACAATCAGCTCTAGACTGTTATGTAATCACTAGATACCTATCATGTTAAAGGGAATGTTCTGCAACGTGGTTTAGACTTGCCTTGCAATATTGGGCATTCCAGAAACAAAATTTGAAAATTGAGCATAGTTGTTTGTCTTTTCTGAACAAAAAGGAAAAGATGAGGGTTACTAGAATGAGGATGCTGAGATGGATGAGCAGAAATCAAGAAAAGATGTGCTAAGAAATGAATGCATTCATGGGAAGTAGTTAAACTCAATGAATGGAAGTAAATGAATTTGTACATAAGCAACTAAGATCATTGTATGCATGAAGAGTGATTTGTTTCAGGTTGAAGGTACTCAAAAGATGAGAGGAAAACCAATTGAGGCAGTGAGAAATCAAAAGAGACTTGTTAATTAGTGGAGGACGTAATGGTAGATAAGCTGAATGCTAGACAAGGATTCATGTTTGACCCTGGATGGTTATGTTACTGTTGGCAGTGGTCATGTTGGTGTTTGCTCAATATATATTGTATTCCTTGCTCTCTCTCTCTCTCTCTCTCTCTATCCACCAACCAAATTCAGTTAAATAAGTTTTAATATTGGCCTGAATAATATGGTTTAAAGGAATCTGGCCTAAAAGTTGCTGGTGGGTCTTCTCTCTGGCTTAGCACATCATGTTTGAGAGGATGGTGCTTTTATAAAAGAAAAGGAATGTTTTGGCAAATCTCCTTGTTTTGGTGGCAACCATGTGGCTTAAACAAAGCAGAGTAATAATCCTGTTATATATATATATAGGCTGTTTATTCAGGTCCAAAATAAGATAAGAGCCACTTCATCTATTTATCTTTTTATAGGCAACATGTATTATTATTGGGAAAAAAAGAAGATATTAGGGTTGAACTTTTCGGGTGCAAACTAAATATAATTTTCTGGTAAAGAAAATTATGGATGTGAAAAACCGATAATTTTCTGTTCTATCTTCTTGGCTTTGTACTGTGTCTAATAGAAGCCTGGATTTTTCTTGCAGGTTTTTCCCTGTTTCTTGGGTTCCTAATTGATCGTATGCACCATTATCTCCAAAAACTAAATCGGTTAAGAGGTAATGCGGGAGCTTCAAAAGAGGAATTTGAAAAACTTCAGAAAGAACGAGCTCAGCTTAAAGAAAAGGAAGAGCAAGCTTCCAAGGAAATAAAGCTGCTGCAAGAACAAATCTCCACTTTAACTGGGGATTTGAAGAAGCTAAAGTTGGAAGCTGAAGAGAAGGACAAAAAGGTTGAAACTGCTGAAGCTCATGTACTCTCACTCCAGAAACAAGCTGCAGACCTACTTCTTGAATATGACAGGCTCTTAGAAGACAACCAAAACCTTCAGACCCAAGCTCTAGGATTCAGGGGTTAAAAGACAATGTTCAGAGCTTCATCAATTCACATTTTGGGAATCAGGTTTTGTCATGGTGATCAAACATGTTCTTAGTTGCACCATAATCATCACAAAAAGCGGGCAGGGGAAGGGGGTGCTTCCCTTCTCCAATGTTGTTGAAAATTTTGTAATATTCTCGAATTTAGAAATTTTATATCTCCATGTGTTGTTCTTTTTTAAGCCCAAGTTTTCCTTTTCTTTTCAGTTTACCAAACTGATATAGTGATTCAATTGTGAATGCTGACAATATCTGATGATTTTTCCTGAAACAGATGAAAAATTGTTGGAAGTATTAGATGTGCCTTCATAAAGGTAGCTTTTATTCCAGTCAATGTAATAGCAGTTCTGCCCTTTTACCATCTACTGAAACAATGACCACTGCTACTCTTAAAAACATGTGTTCAATTTCCAAGTTTTATTATCATATTTTTGCCTTGTATAACTTGTGTGTATATATATATTTAATAATTAAATCTGGCCACCTGTAGTTCAATACTGAAAACATAGGCTTAGATTGTGAAGGTTTTCCCTTTTCCACAAAGTTATGATCCAAGAGCAAATATGTCATGTTTGAATGGTATGTTGCAAGGACAGTTGAAGAAGTAGAACAAGAGACGCCCAAAGCCAAATCTTAAATAGCAAAATCAGAACTTCTAACAACTAACAATAGTGAAAATCTGGAAGGCAATACTCAGATTATTTAGTAGCACTCTAGAAGGAAGCATAAAACACCAAGAGTAGGCAAAGAGTTGCACATAAACCTAGTCTACCCACCATTTCTTATGCCTAGCCAAAAAAAGGCAAAAATGATGAAAGATTATTTTCCCTTCAGTGTGTATGTTTCTATGTTTTGCATACATCTAGATTTCTTGTATTTATCACTACGTTAAGTTTGAAAGTATACATTGTGCACTCATATTCTCGGTGGCTTAATATTATGACATCAGAGTTGTAGCATCGTTCAGAAATCATCAATCATCCATGCATAAAATTAGTTTTCTTGTGTCCTGTCATCCATATTTTTCATGGTTTTCTTGTATTCTATCATCCATATTTAATATTTTGTCTCCTTGATGTTCTTTATTCGTCATTCAAAGACACACAAGTGAAGTGAGGCTTCTCTTGTATATTTCTGCTTTATATTGGAATTTGATAAGTGGTATTTCTGGTTATGATTATTACTGTTGTCGTAGGTGGTGATAAATTCATCCTTGTTAGTCACTTCTGTACCTGGTTTATATCTTGCAACCTCCTTCTACAAGACGACTCCTCCTAGTGTAGAAGATCCTGCCTTACCATGGCCAATTCTTCTGTGGCTCCACCCAGTTGGGTTGAACTTTGGAGACTTTTGGAGATAGGAACCATGGGATGGACTATTCAACTTGTTCTCTCATTTGTTCTAGTTGGGAGGCTTGGAGCT
The DNA here is from genome assembly GCA_030254885.1 of Vitis rotundifolia. Classification (NCBI taxonomy): domain Eukaryota; kingdom Viridiplantae; phylum Streptophyta; class Magnoliopsida; order Vitales; family Vitaceae; genus Vitis; species Vitis rotundifolia. The sequence goes on from CM058157.1 coordinate 13,023,233, forward strand.
TCAACTTCCTGGTTTTCTCGTTTTCTATCATTTTTAGATTCATGGGGACATTGGGGAATTTGCTCCTCTTTCCTCTCTTTCCCCAGCAACCAAACAGAACCCTACTTATTTAAGAGCTAGGATTTGTTTATAAGATGATGCAAGTTTAGGATTTATGAAAATTTTCCAGGATGAGGAGCTCCCACCCAAAACAGTGAACACTGAGCCATTTGCCAGATTCAGTTGGAGAAAGATATGTAAAATAATTTTGCCTCTTCTTGATGAGATGGAATCAAACTTTTTGAAGAAAGGCAATTCTTAGAAAAGGGCTCTAAGAGATTTAAAGTAAAACAAAATTCTTCCAAATTTGTGTCAGAAAAAACTGAAATACAGTGGAACAAAAATAAAGATGGATGTGCATGACAGGAATTCATATGGGTTTTCAGAATGAAGACTTGATGGCTATGACAAAGTGTGAACTAATCTATCCAAACCTGAATCCAACTTGGACTTGCGAGTGTGTATACTATCCATCCAAAGCAGTTAAAATTAACAAACTCATAACTCCTTGCTACTTTCTCTACAGAAATTAGACAGAATTGTATTTGACCCTGCTTCTGAGTTACTATCATCCACAGTGCCTAGCAATTATCATCAAAACTTCATATGCTATTAACATGATCTAGACTGACTTCAATCATTGACCTTGTTTTTATATAGCCAAAAAATGTGGCTCATCCAGTTATAGGTTGCATTGGCCATCCACACAATAGAAATAGATGGAGTTGGGGGTCTTACACATATGGAACAATAAGAGCAAGGCAGGCAATGTAGCAACTTGTAACCAAGTCTTGCTAATTATCAGCAAGGCCCCTAATATCTTACAATATTTCACTTGGGTCTTGAATATTTTTATCATATAAGGCTACGCCTAAAACTTACACCTAATTCACCAACAGCATTACGAACTTTATGCACAAAGCAAAGTATGTATCACACTAGTGATGAATCAATATTTCTAATCCTGTATGGTATGTCTGTTCAGCCAAGCGCTAACAAAAGCTCACCATTATCTTGGACTTTGGGTGAATCCAGGAGTACTTTCTAACTTTACTTTCTTCTTTTTAAAGCCCCATCAACAGTTTTCTGAAATATCATGATTTGCCGTGAAAAAACCTTCTTGCTTGAAAATGAAGTGGGACAAACCGCTTCCACCTATTTTCAAAAGAAAAAAAATCTCCATGATATCAGTGAAAATGAAAGCCATTACCTAGTTTAGAAGAAGTTAATAGTGGAAAACAATTTAATCACAATCTCATATGATCAACTTATTAAGGCGAGTGGAGCATTTTTTTCTGCTAGGAAATGATTTCTGTTGAAATAGTCCTATTTTGTATGGCTAGCCATTTCTCCTAGTTACATATTCATCATTTTCTATTTTGCTATGTATAAATCCAATAATAAATGAGGAAATAGCATACCGTCATAATGAGGAATCTTCATGATGAAACATAGCTGTGTTTCCTGGGTTTGTTTTCATTGAAATAAACAGAACCTAAGTCAGGACAAGGAGAAAATAGAACTCACAAAGCATAGTTTTGAATCTTTTGATAGGCGCAAGTGCATTTAAGGAGCAAAATTCTCATAGGGTTTAGGTACAAGGTGTCACTCAAAGCGCACACCCGAATGAAGAGAGGTGCAACCGAGGGTACATGTTAATTTTATAAAAGATGATTCAAAATAAAATTCCTTGCAACAAAAACTTTCAAGATTTGGAGCATTTAAAAGTAACATCCAACAAAAACTAATGCCATTATATAAAATTTCAATGTACAATTGGAAATTTGAAGAATAAAGGTCTTAAAAAAGAAACAAGAAAATACATGAGGTGCCCCTCTTCAACAAGGAGCATGCCTTGGTAGGTGAGGCACAATTGTTGGGGTGTGGTTGCTCCTTGAGCCGAGGAGTGCTTTAAGTGTTTCTTCAACAACTATGTCACAAAGTCCCAAAATGAAGAAACGATTGTCAAATCAGTTGTAAACTATTACTAATAGATTTACTGGTCTATGGAAGCCATTTAAGCCTAGATTCATCTGTTGACGGTAGGAATATTACACAGTTCACAGCATCAGATTTACTCCAGGACTTGCAACAAAGAAGAAAAAACCAGGCTATCAAAAGCTCAGAAGTTGGAGCAATCTTCCTCAAATATAGATATTCAAACTCAGTGATGTATATGAAGAGAGTACGACTTTAATGGACAACTTCAAGTGATTGTATTCTTATCCATCCCAGAGTTATAAAAATATAACCAAGATCAATCTCAAAAAATAACATGTAAAGGCCTATATATGAAAAAAGAGAATACTTACTGGATTCAAATGAATGTTTCCTTGTAGCAATCTGTTCCTCCAAATGACAGAGGAAGCAAATAGGATTCAAAATGAACATGAATATGGAACTTGCTAAACCTCTCCAACTTCTTTATTTTCTTATTGTCATCTGCTTTCCCAAAGTGGCAACTCAAGTTTCCAAAATGTGTTATAACATTTATAAATACTGGCAAGCAGAGTAAAGCTCATCAGACTTCTGATAGGACTATAGAGAGATGACCAATATCCAATATCTTCTTTGATTTTGTATGCTTGGAAAGCAAAAATTACTGTTGCCAGAAATATTCATTCATCCATCTGATGGAAGTCATGCTAGAACATGCAGGGCTTGACAAATCAGTATGTCCCTTTCAGCAACAATTCCAGATGTCCAACAAGAGTTCAGGTTTCTGGAAGAAGGTTTTACTAATTTCAGGAACATGTTAGGCCTTTGGGGCCTTTGATTCTTTTACTTGGCTGCATCATTTTTGTACATGTATCCGGAATGAAGGTCAATGCATTGATGAATGGCAATGAACACAATTTCGCCAGCATCCCCTAGTAAAAAGGGGTGGATAGATTAGATGCATAAACCATTCAAGATCATTTACTGGTTATTAGAAATTGTTCAAGCTCAGAGCTGTTTCCAATATCCACTTAAGACATTGGTTAGGAAACTCTTTTTCTGACCCTGTCAAAATAGTGATAACTTCTTCTTCCATCAGAGTTACTTCATCCTTCATATTGTGCTTCAGCACCTGGACCATACCGACCCCAACAAAGATAAACAAACCTTGGCATTTCCGGGCTCACCAATAGTCACCACATGAACAGACCCCATCCTTGAAGTGATGAAACCGCTTCACATCCCTCACAACAATCTCTCTGTTCACAATTTTGGAGATGAACTTGGTTGCTTCATGGCAATCGCCACACACTCTAAGGTTCTTAGTGATCAGTAGTCTGGTTCCTGGCCCAGTGTTCAAGAGCCCAAAAGCAATAGCAAGTCTCTCACTATGATTACACAACATTCTTTCCTTCACTTCCTCTTCGAGATTGTGCAACACAAATTCAGTCTTTGGGACATAGCCCATAGCTTTCATCTCATAGTCCAACTTCCCCAAAACTTGCATAATCTCTTCATATTGATGGTGGCTCTTATCTTCCATCAGAAAAGCATGGAGCTTTCCATTCACTTCCATTACACTGTAACCAGGTACCTTTTTCATCCCTGTCTTCTTCATGATCTTCCTAACCTCAGCTACTTCATCCCACCTCCTTGCTGTGGCAAAGAAGTTTGAAACTAAAGCATAAATTCCTGGATCATCTGGATTTAACTCAAGGACCTTCTTTGCTGCCATCTCTCCAATCAAAAACTTCCCATGATTACGGCAACCTGACAGGAGGGCTACCCAGATGGCAATTCCTGGTTCAGTTATCATGGAATCTATCAGTTCTTGAGCTTCTTCCACTCGTCCAGCACGAGACAAGAGATCAACCATACATGCATAGTGTTTCTCACTTGGTTGGATTTTATATTCATTAACCATGACGCTGAACCAGTACTGACCCTTTTCCACAAGACCTGAATGACTGAAGGCAGAGAGAAGAGATGCAAAAGTTGCATGGTCTGGTTTTACCTTTGTCTCCCTCATCTGGTGGAAGAGTGAGAGAGCTTCCTCCCCAGACCCATGGATTCCATAGCTGGCAATAATTGCATTCCAAGAGATCAAGTCCCTAAAGCTAATCTGATCAAAAACTGTACGTGCAGAAGAAAGGGATCCACATTTTGAGTACATGTCAATCACTGCAGTGCTGGGGACACAATCAAAGTGGAGCCTTCTCACAATATATCCATGTACAGATTTACCCAATTTCAAAAACCCAACTTGGGAACATGCTAGGAGCACACTTACTAGTGACACTGAATCGGGTTTGTATCCAAAGCTCTGCATGTCCACCACTAATTGAAGTGCATTACCTGCAAAACCATTTTGAGCAAAGCCAGAAATTAATGCACTCCATGAAATGACGTTTTTGTAAAGCATCTTCCTGAATACACAAGATGCAAGCTCCAAATGTCCATTCTTAGCATACATATCCACCAGGCTAGTTTGAACAATAACATCCATTATAATATCCTTCCTAATCATATACCCATGTATAGAAAGACCCATTTTTGAGTGCCCAAGAGTTGTACAAGCCTGGATCAACCCCAACATCACAACCCCATCTCCTTCCACTCTCTTCTTCTGCATCTGTCGATAAATATCAACCGCTTCCCTTGCCTGACCATTCTGTGCCAACCCTGTTATCATTGTTGTCCAACAAACAAGATCCCTTCTACCCATTTTATCAAACACCCTCATCGCTTCGTCCATCTTCCCACACTTGGCATACAAATTCAGAACCGCTGCCCCAACAAAAACATCATCTCCATACCCTTGATCAACCGCTTGGCGCCAAGTCTCCTCGCCACTCCTCAAATCCAACGACCTCGTACACGCCTTAAGCACAACAGTGTAAGTTGAGCTGTCGGGTCTAACCCCTTCTGACGCCATCCGATGATAAAGACTCAAAGCTTCAAACATCGCACCTCTTCCTGAATATGCGATGATCATAGCATTCCAAGCATCCACACCACGTTGAGGTGATTTGTCAAACACTTGGCGCGCAGATTCGATGTGGCCCAGTCGAGCGTATGATAGTATTAGCTTCGCATTGGAGTTTCCATGACCAAAGATCCCAGTCAAGATCATGAGAGCATGGATTTTAGCAATAGTTGGTTTGTCTTTCGAGGCTACTAGAAGAGTTTTCAGACTTTTTGAACTAACAACTAACCTCATTACCGACACCGAGGAAACGACCTAGGGCGGGAAACTCACTTCTAATTATTTTCGTTGGCTTTGCTATTTAACTTTCTAACTTCATTCTCCTTTTGTCTTTTGTCTTTTATTTATTACTTTAATATTAATTGAATTATTATTAATATCAATAAATATTAATGCCCTTATTCATATAATTATTTATATTATTAGGATTATTTCACTAAAAAAAACACATAAAATAGGAGTTCAAGTTTATAAAATATAAATTTTGAATGATTGTTTAAAAATAATTAGCATTTTATATACTTTTTAATCAAAGATATTACTTTTGATCATTTTATATATTATCTTTAACTAATGAGTGCATAAAACTTAAATTAATTTTAGAGGGTTTCATTTTATAATTATTTTTACATGAGTGTGTAGAAACACATTTTTCTTTTCCCAAAATTCTATCCTATTTATTGGATTTGGAGATTCAATCTCCACCATCTAATTTAAGAGAAGAAAAAAAGGATTAGAATAAAAGGATGAACCAATAACTTGGTAGAAGAACACTCGAATACAAAAAAAAGAGATAGAAGAACCCTTTGATGAAGAACTTGAATAAGGAGTTAGAATATCGAAATTCTGTTATGGTCCAATTCTGACCAATAATAAATACCGGACTTTGTAATATTTGATCAATCACAATTCAACTAAATGAAGCTCCTTAAGAGATTGAAGCTTCACCCAAAAAAGAGTCTTGCCAGCGAGTGAGATTGCACTTTGAAACATGCAGGGGACAAACTCTTTTAGATTTTAGATCTTAAGATGTTTTAACCCCAATCCATCTTAAAATCCACTCAAGAGTTTGCACATTTAAGTGAAAATCAATGAATCATACTTCTTGGATGGTATTAAGGGAAATTGGAGGGAAAACTTAGAGAGAATTTAAGTTCAAAATTAAACTAATTAAAAATGAGCCAAAAGATACATAACATTCTCCAAATATCTTATTTACACCATTGCAACATCATGTGGGGTAATCTAGGGGTAGCAAAGTTTGACACGATTCCTCAACACAATACAAACTCAACATGTTTTTTTACAGATTTGAGTTGAGAATAAATGAGTTTGGATCAAATTTGTATCGATTTGTATAACTTGTTTAATAAATAAGTGATTTTAAAGTCAATTTGTATAACACAAATTTGATATGAATTGACTCATTCAATAATCCCGTTATAAACCTAATTATATTTTTAAACCCTTTAACTCATATCTAACTCATTTTAAATTTGTTTTTAAATAAATAGTTTAATTGAGTTATAAACATGTTTGGTTAATATATATGTACAAGATCTAATTCAATCTGATTATTAAATAGGAGGATTTGATTATTAAAGAAGTTAAATGAGTTACATGACGACATGTAATTTGTTTAATAATTAATTAATATTTGAATTTATGTTTTTGACACGATTACTATTTATATCGGGTTTGGGTTGAGTTATATAGTAGAATATCTAACCTTTGACACAACACAAACAAGACTCATTAACACGACTTGCCACCCCTACACTAATCCTAACTTTGCCACATCATCTAAAGTTAAATTCTTAAACATTTACAAGTGTTTTGCACCAACAAATACTACAAGAAATTCAACTTTTGGCCATAATTGTTTTTGAACTTTTTTTACCATGAACCTAATTTCGTGTCAAATATTTTGAGTGCGGGTGTCATGGTGCCAACTTTAGCACCACAAAGAAACAAAACCACAACAAAATATTTTGGAGTGTAAATATTTTTGTGAGATGAAATCCTGAATTTATTGTAGAAAAACAATAATAGGGAACAAAACTATTTCGTTGCAAACAACTTTTAGAAATAAAATGATGAAAGTGGGAGACATCAGACATGTCATAAAATTAGAAACAAAGGAGATGTAAGATATAAAGAAGCATAAAGAGGACTATGTAAGTACTCTTAGAAAAGAAAGTGATTATGTGATAATACAAAAGAAAGTGAGATATGATAAAATGACCGGTAAATTAGTTACAGAAACAGCCAATTCTATATACGTGCATCCGTTTCAAAGTTGATAGTTCATTCTCTCTCGCAAGAAGTGCAGAAAAATGTCTCAGAAAAGAGATAGCAGTGCAAGCCCATCGGACGAAGAAATGAAGAAAAAGGTGAAACTTGATGCGTCTTCATCAAGTGTATCAGCTTCTGCGATTGGAACGGCTGCTAATGAAGATAGCTTGAAGCCATTAATGGAATCCAGGTAGCTTGGATTTAATTTAGGATTTTCTTCCGGATTCTTTTTTGATTCTTTCATGGATGTTTTTCATTTTTCTATCTCTTATTAATTCTCTGCATGGTTGCCAAGAAAATGGTGGAAACTAAGAATACTTGTTGACTGGTAACAAAGTGGGACAGAAGAAGAATAAAGATTAGTCAAATACAAGAGAAATTGGCTAGTTTAGTGCCTCTGAAGTGTGGGGTTATCCTAAAGATTCTCTCTTTAATTAGCTGTCTTTCATGTGAATGCTTGCCAAGAAACGCAAGAAACTGTTTAGTTCTCTTATTTTTTTCTTCCCTTTTCTCATCAACCAAACATAGGGAGTAGGGTTGATGCCTTTATCTGTTGGTTTCCATTGATTTCTTCTCCCTCTCCGACAAAAAGAATTCTGGTAGTAATCAGGCGACTTTTCAAGAAGGGATTTCATGGATCAATATGGTTTGGATGACAGGAAAATCAAAGAAATGAAAACAAAAAGAAAGTTAACTATGAATATTAATGAATCTTTTTTATGTTTTCCTGTTGTGAATTATAATGGAAATTTTGATTTTTCATTCCTGGGTTCTTTGAACAACCAAACAGTGGGATATTCTAGCATATTTATCAGAAAGGGGAAAGAGAATTGAAGTCTATCCTTGTTGGGTATGGGGACTGCCAATAAAATTGAATCCTTTTCAACTTTCTTCTTTACAGCGACAAGGCTAATACGGATTCTTCATCACTGACCAGTCATGGCCAACATTCCCAAACTGAGAATATGGGGAGTCCATCTTCTTTATTAAGAAGATCGCCCAGTTCCAGCAGAGAAGAGCAGTCGCTTGGCTTGGTAGATGGTGAACCAAGTGAGAGACAACTCGTCTACATGAAGAAGTTGACATTCAGCGACATCTACTATGGGAGGATGATGATTCCAGTGGAATGTGCAGCAGTACTTTTCCCTGGACTCAAGAGAAGGATAATCCTACCAGTTATGGACAGTAAGAGGCAGCTCTGGGATATAGAAGCTTTATTTGATGAGTTGAGCTACTGCTACATGCTTCGGGCGAACTGGAATACATTTGCCAATGAACATGGTTTAAGACCCGAAGATAAAATTTTCTTCTACCAAGACCCCAAGCTTGACTACTACTTGATTGAATATGAAAAACGGGGAGGGAATGGGCAATTGCCAGGGAGAGTTGCTGCTGAAGACAAGTGAGGGGCAGTTTTGGGTCGTGAAATGCATCGGAGACAAGGTACGTTAATTTTCTTACATGCCTGCTTCTTTCACCGTGTCAAGAGCATGATATCCATATTGAAACAAAATCCAAAAAGTTTAAGCTCTTAAGAAAATTGGTATTTTAACATAGTATCAAAGTTTGATTTGATGGAAAATTATGGGTTTGAGCTGCTTTTCTGCAATTCGCATTTGCATTTCCCTCTTTTGTTTCATGTGAATCTCCGAATTTTGTTGCCTCTCCATGCCTTCATTGTATATGAATCCACACTTTTGTTGTATATGAATCTCCAAATTCTTCACACGCCACAATTTGCATTTCTCTCATTTATTTGTTGTATATGAATCTCCAAATCTCCAAATTCTGTTCACTTCTCCACTTGCGGGTATGAGGAAATTATGTCTGTCTCTCCACATGTGGGTACGAGGCAAGTTACTTTTAGGAAAATTGATGATTTTGTTAATTTTTAACCCAAAAACAAGAAATCTTTTAAAAAGGTTTCTTATTGCTAATTGGTATTTTAACATAGTATAAGGGTTTGCTTTGACCGGAGGTCATAAATTTGAGCCATCTTTCTGCAAGTTGCATTTGTATTTCCCTCATTTGTTTTATAAGAATCTCTGTGTTTCTCTCCACGCCTTTGTTGTATATGAATGTCCAAATTCTTCAAATTCCATCTACACCTGCGCAATTCCATTTCCCCCATTTATTTGTTGTATATGAATTTCCAAATTCTGTCCGCTTCTCCACTTGCGGGTATGGGGAAATTCTATCAGTCTCTCCACATGCGGGTATGAGACAAGCTACTCTTAGGAAAATTGATAGTTTTATTAATTTTTAACCCAAAAACAAGAAATCTTTTAAAAAGGTTTTTAATTGCTTTGAATTTTTCTTTGTGAAAAATCTAACATTGTTTAATTATTTTTTATTCATACAGGTTAATCCAAAGCTTTTTATCATTTCCATATGTGAAAATAACAAGATTGATGAGCAAAGAAGGAAGAAGGAGAAAGGAAAGATCAACGTTGTATGCAGTCACCAGCTTCCTTTATTAGGCATATGTATATATATATATATATATATATATATATATAGTGTCTGTCTGTAACATGCAGCATTGAGAGCTTACAAAAGAGTCTGCATGGCTGATGTGATTTTTAGTTTGGTTTCAGTATGCTGATTAATTCATGACCTGGCATCAGACTTGGCAAATTTGTTGGACAGCAGGATCTTTGACTTTTTCCTTAACAAATAATACCTAATTACTTGGAAAATAAGGAACAGTCATACCTTTATACGGTTATATTAGGGTTATCAAAATGACTCATATAAATTTATTAATTTAGGCATTTAATTTAAAAATTGTAGAAAAGTAAAAAATTCTCTTTGGTTATGAATATCATGAGAAATTAAATAACTAATTAGAGTAAAATTTATATATTTGATTATAAAAAATTTAAAATTAAAAGCTTACTTAAAATTATAAACAAGTATAGAAATAAAAATTTATTTTATTAATTTTATATGTTATAAATATTGCCTTAAAATTAAATAATAAAATTAATTAACATTTAAAAACAACTAAAAAGTATTTTAAAAGTGATATTTTTATAAATTTAATTAAAATCTTAAATGATGTTAAATAAGTTAGAATTGTGTTCATGGTTATAACATGCTAATAAGTCATTATAGAATCAATCCTACCCATTTAACAAATAGGTCATGTGGTTTTATCTGTACAATAAATAAAGTTATAATCGTACTAATAAGTTATTTGTGTCAATTCATATAAAAACAACACGTACAAAAAAGTAAGCTACACAGTAAGAATGTAAAAAGATAAGATTTATCATGGTTTGCATTCACAAGGAAAGAGGAAATCAATTCATTAGTCTCAAAGCAGATATTTGAATCTTTAGAAACTTTCAAATTCTAAAAGTCATTCTTAACTGGTGTTTATTTTTTGGCTAAATTTAAAAAAAACAAAATATTTAAGTGTGGCTCTATGGAAAGGTCAACTCTTCTAGAAATCGTTTTGATAGAGCAAGGCTTCAAAGGGACAAGATTGATGAAGTTAGGAAGATAGATGCCTTGTGGTGAATGGAACGAGGTAACTATTCAGAAATACAATATCTTCATGACTCGGAGAGCAATTGTTCTATTTAACTAAAAGTAGTTTGTTGATATTAATCAATATAATTAAGATGAATTTGTTATCAATAGATTTAGTTTAGTTATATTGGTTGATATCATTAGGTTACTTTTAATTGAATAGGAAAAGTTAAATATTTTGGTCTTTTTTGTTCAGCTAAAAAACAAATACCACCCACACTCAAAATGACTCACGATTTATATCATATGCTTTTTCGATTTCATAGGAATATCCAATCTAAGGGATAAGTTTTTTTTACAACCAAATATCTATTAAGGTGGGATACTTGTAACAAAAGAAATCAAATAATTTGTTAGAAAATATTCAAAACTTAAAATGGTCTAGAAGAAAATTTAAGAGGCTTTTCCTCACCTTAAAGAAAACAAAAATGATTTATTTTTTAAAGAGGCCAAAAAAATTGGTATTTTAAGAAAAATTAGTTACAGTAAAACCATTTATATACATACACCAATTTCAAAGTTGATATTTCATTCTCTCTCTCAAGTGCAGAAAAATGTCTCAGAAAAGAGATGGCAGTGCAAGTCCATCGGATGAAGAAATGAAGAAAAAGGTGAAACTTGATGCATCTTCGTTAAGTGGATCAGCTTCTGTGATTGGAACGCCTACTAATGAAGATAGCTTGAAGCCATTAATGGAATCCAGGTATCTTGGATTCAATTTAGGATTTTCTTCCGGATTCTCTTTTGATTCTTTCAAGGCTGTTTTTCACTTCTCTATCTCTTATTAATTCTCTGCTTGGTTGCCAAGAAATGGTGGAAACTAAGAATACTTGTTGCCTAGTAACAAAGTGGGACGGAAGAAGAATAAAGATTAGCCAAATACAAGAGAAATTGGCTAGTTTACTGCCTTTGCAGGGTGTAGGGTTTTCTTTTTTGTTTTTTCTTTTTTTGTTTGTTTGTTTGTTTTTTTGTATTTTCCTTCCCTTTTCTTATCAACCAAACATAGAGAGTAGGGTCTTTGACTCGGCAAATTTGTTGGAGTAGAGGATCTTTGACTTTTTCCTAACAAATAATACCTAATTACTTCAAAAAATGAGGAACTATATCCTTATTATAAAATTATAAACAAGTATAAAAATAAATATTTATTTTATTAATTTTGTACCTTACAAATATATTATATCTTAAAATTAAATAACAAAATTAATTAAAATTTCAAAAACAACTAAAAGTATTTTTATAAATTTAAAATCTTAAATATGTTAAATAAAGTATAATTGTGTTAACCTATTTAATAAGTCATTATAGAATCGATCCCACCCATTTAAGAAATAGGTCATATTGTGTTATCTGCATAATAAATAAAGTTATAATCATGCTAATAAGTTATTTATATTTATTCATACAAAATCAACAAACTCATTTATTAAAGATATTAGAAGGGTGGTGTTCTTCATATAATAAATAATTATTAAATTTTTCGTATTTCTTACCTTGACACAAACTCGCAATTTGAGTCATTGTTACTTTTGATGTCTCTAATATTTAGTATTTCTTACTTGACATGCACTTAACAAAACCCGGACCATTGTCATCCCATATCTCCCTAATTGTTTTTTCCATTTATATTGAATATAAAATCTTCAAATAAACAATGCATGCTACACTTTACCATGCAAAAATATAAAGAAAAATATCATAAATTTAGAAGTTTATTTCGCAAAAATAAACTTCTAAATGTATGATATTTTTCAAACCACTTTACAAAACAAATATGCAAATAAGGTATTAAAATGCCAAAGTAAAAAACTTCTATAGCATGCAAGTACATTCCCAAGTGGTCGGTAAGTTAGTTATGGAAACAGTTGTTTCTACAACATAGACTTGGCTCATCTATGTAGAACCATGTATGACAATATAGACTTGGAGGTAAAAACAATCCCCCAGTATAGACTAGTTTGAAGTTGATAATCTCTCTCAAATCAAAAAAGAAAAAAATGTCTGACAAAGAGGACACTGCAAGTTTCCCAGATGAAGAGAAGAAGAAGAAGAAGAAGAAGAAGAAGAAGAAGAAGACGGGCAGTTCATCGGCAAGTTGCACCAGCAAAGACCAGTCTTTCGAAAAGATGAATAGGAGAACCCTCCTCTACAAGAAGAGCTTAACCCTTGACGATGTCACCAAGTTCAAGATCATGATTCCACTAGAATCTGGTAAAAAATTTCTCGCAGAACCTGAGAAAATTGACGGAATATATCAGAGCAAAATGATGTTACTTATGGACCATGACCAACAGATCTGGCCGATGGAGGTTTCATTCGAAGAGCTGAGCAGCTCCTACGAGCTTTGGTTGAACTGGGACAAATATTTCAGGAGATATGAATTGGAGGCGGAGGATGTGATTTTCTTATATTTCGACCCCGAAATTCCCAGTTTTGGTCACTTCCTGATTGAATATGAAAAAAAAGGGTGCTTTTGATCCGCCTGCAAGTGCAATAGTTGGTAACCAAGGCAACTCGAGCCCATTAATGGAGAAGAAACCCAGGTCTTAATTTGCAAGAAACTGAAATTCAGAATTTTCTTTCATGAATATTTTAGCGCTCTATCCCTCTTTTAACCTCTTCTTGATTGCCAATAAAAGGTGGAAATTAAGAATTATGCCACATTTAATTATGACCTCTCTTTGTTATTCCATTTTTTTTTTCCTTTCTTTTTTCTCATCAACCAAACACACGAGTAGGTTAATTTGGTTGGTCTGCGGGGTTTAGGAATCTCCTCAGGATTCTCTCTTGGAGTTCCTCTAGAATTTCTTTGGCTCTTCATCGTGTAATAACTTGGGATCTTTATATGTGGATTGAGTAAAGATAAACCATTGTGTCTCATATGTGCTCTTGTTTCTTTTTCTCACCAACCAAACACAGTACCAGTGTTGATGCCTTTCAAAGAAATAGAATTCTCGTTACAAACACCACCTAAGTTGTACATGTTCTAGCCATATTTGTTGGCTAGGGACTTCCAATTACACCGAAAAATTAATTTTGTTTTCAACCTTTTCATTTACAGAAACCAGGATGATATTAATTCTCAAACCAAGAAGATGGGTCCTTCTTCCTCGTCAGCAGGACCAGCAAGGCGCAGAAGAAAAGACCAACCTTCCAGCAAGATAAATAAGAGAACCCTCCTCTACAAGAAGAGCTTAACCCATGACGATGTCTCCTTCTGCAGGCTCATGATTCCACTAGAATCCGGTAGAAAATTTCTCCCTGAACCTAAGAAATATAACGGAGTGTATGACAAAATAGGATTATCATTTATAGACCATGAGGGTGACATATGGAGGATGGAGGCTGCATTCGAAGAGCTGAGCAGCTCCTACATGCTTTGGTTGAACTGGGACAGATATTTGAAGATATTTGAATTGGAGCCCGCCGATATCATTTTCTTTTACGATGTTCCCGGTAGTCAACACTACTTGATTGAATATGAAAAAATGGGGCGCGACAGCAATCCCACAGAGACAACTTGAGAAGCCTTTTTGGTGGGTCAATGCATTCAAAAGCTAGCTAGGTAATTAAGAGCATGTTTGGTAGTAATTCTAAAAAAATATTTTTAATATTTTTAACACTTAAAAATATTAGAAGCACTTCTTAGAATTACTGTCAAATGGGTTCTAATATTGTTTCTTCTTCTTCAAAGGAGACTTAGTTTTAATCAACTCTTTACATGTAGAATCTTGCTTCCCATATGTTTCATCTACATTCTTAAAACATTCTATAACAGATTTGCAGTTTCAAAATGTCATACCTGAAACTGTCATACCTTGTGATGACAGAAAAGTACTGATAGCTAAGAGGAAAAACTCACTACAAGAATAAGAGCTTTTAGCGGCAGCCATGACTAAAACTTACAAATGGCATGACTATAACATCTTGTTGATCAGTAACAAATTGACTGCACTGCAGAGTGTAGGTGTAGGGGGTGTGTCGATTACTTATTGTTGCGGTTGCTACCATTTCTGTCACTATAGGCTACTAAAGTATAGTTTAGTCTTAGATATTAAGTACTAAAGGAAGTGTACCCATATTAAGTACTAAAGGAAGTGTACCCAAAACAATTCACATGACTAGCAATCAAGGATCGATTTCCTAAAAAGAAAGTAGAGAACCATTTGCCTTCTTCAACAAAAGAACCTGCATAAACAAACAACTGAAATTAAAAAAATTAATTGAGTTTTCTAACTGCTTCAAAAGCCTATAGAACGAGTAAAGAAATTGAATTAAGGGAAGTTGGAAGTCATGGGGAGAGGGAAAAAATTGAAAGAAAGAGTAAAAATTATTTAAGTTAATAGATATTGAAAGTATTGCATCAGATTTCTACATCAAAAGCGCTAGTCTTGTGTTTGGATAATATACACTGAGTTCCCTAATCTTGTTTTCTGCATTGTGCTAGAAATAAGTCTATTTTACAACTTGATTGAAATCTCTAAATATGATTTTTGCAAGTGCTTTTGCACCAGCCTCACCAAGGTAACAAATCCACAGAATGCTTGCAATTCATGAGTCTTTTTCAGCAAATGGCACATCTAGTGCACCACTAGTAATTAAGAACCAAGACCAGGGGCTTTTGAATTGCAGTGGCAATAAAGGAAACAAGGCCATCTGTTTTCCAGGCCAGAGAAGACTAATCCTAACATAATAAAAATGAGTTAGAACAAATTTTGAAAGAAAAAAAAAAAAATGTAATTTCAGTTTTTCAAATGGATAATGAATCTATACTCTTCTTATTCAAATGCAAGAATTTTGTATCACATTCTTCAAAAGCAAAATACAATGAATTTGTTGCTACTAATTAAGATAGTAATCATGTCCTAGAGCTACTTCATTGTATCACTATGTTGACCTCCATATGAGCTAGAGGCTTGATTCTAAATTGTGACGGTAGTAGTTAGCAGGGAGTCAACTCAGAGATAAAATTTAGCTAATAATGAAGTCTGAAAATCTAAAAAGAAGCATGGTAAGAAACACAGACGAATTGTAGTTGTTCTTGAGTTCCCATCTTAAGAAAGATATGAACATCTAATTTTGTCCATCTATATGTTAATCATTTTCATGAGAAATGCTAATATCATTAGAACTTAAGGCACTATATGTGAGGGAAATGCATGCCTAACTAGCCAATGAATGTTGTGGCATCAAGAGGAACAATAGGATTTGCTGTCAGAGCTAGTATTGCTGGAATGAAATTGTGTTTAGTTTGGTTTTTACATCTAGCAAAAATATAAAGAAAAATATCCTACATCTTGAAGTTTATTTTTGAATCACTTCAATGGTTCCAAAAATTGACAAGTCCTCAAAAGTTAAAAAAGTGAAACGGCCATTTCTCCACTCCTACTGCATTGAAGTCTTCCAATGTGGTCAACCCTAATGGCCGGTAAGTTAGTTATAGAAACAGTTGTTTCTACAACATTGAGACTTGGCTCATATATGTAGAACCATATATGATAGTATAGACTTGAAAGTAAAAGCAATCCGCCAGTATAGACTAGTTTGAAGTTGATAATCTCTCTCAAATAAGAAACGAAAAAATGTCTGAGAAACGGGACAGTGCAAGTTTCCCAGATAAAAAGACGAAGAAGAAGATGAAGCTTGATATAACTTCATCGAGCGGGTCGGCCTCTGATGTTAAACAAGAAGGAGATGGCTCAGAAGACGTAATTAAGGATCCGCCTGCAAGTGCGACTGTTGATGACTTAGGCAGCTTGAGCCCATTAATGGAGAATAAACCCAGGTCTTTACAAGAAACAGAAATTCAGAATTTTCTTTAATGAATATTTTAGCGCTCTCTCTCTCTCTCTCTCTCTCTCTCTCTTTTAACCTCTTCTTGGTTGCCAAAAAATGGTGGAAAATTAAGAATCACGCTACATTAATTATGACATCTCTCTTTGTTGTTTATTTTTTTGTTTCCTTTATATTTTCTCATCAACCAAACACATGAATGGGTCAATTTGGTTCCTCTGCGGGGTTTAGGGTTTTCCTCAAGATTCTCTCTTTATTTTCTCTAGAACACCTTTAGCGCTTCCTCGTGTAAATGCTTGAGAAGAAACGGAAGAAACTCAGGATGTTTATACGTGGATTGAGGATAAACCATTGTCTGTCAGTTGTGCTTTTGTTCCTTAATTTTTCTCATCAACCAAACACAGGAGCAGTGTTGATGCCTTTCAAAGAAATGGAATTCTTGTTACAGGTGATTTTCCTATTAAGGAAATGAAAAGGAAAAGGAAGCCTTGAATCCTTCTGATGTTTTTTGTCGGGTGAACTAATGATAAAAAAATTGATCTTTCAATAACCAAACATTGGAATTTCTGTGATCTTGTGTAATCTTATTTCACGCTGATCAATAATTTTAGAATTTTTGAACTTTGTTGTTGATTTACATACATTCTCAAAGAGGTGATTACTTCATGCTCTTTCATATAAGTTGTACATGTTCTAGCTATATTCGTTTTCAATCTTTTTCATTTACAGAATCCAGGATGATACCGATTCTTCATCTCAAACCAAGAAGACGGGCAGTTCATCTTCCTCGCCAACAGCATCAGCAAGTTGCAGCGGCAAAGACCAGCAGCCTTCCGGATCGGGTCAGAGAACCCTCCTCTACAAGAAGAGCTTAACCCATGACGATGTCTCCTACTGCAGGCTCGTGATTCCGCTAGAATCTTGTAAGGAATTTCTCGCTGAACCAGAGAAAGTTGACGGAAAATACGAGACCATACTAATGATAATTATGGACCATAAGGGAAAAATGTGGGAGATGGAGGCTTCGTTCGACGAGCTGAGCAGCTCCTACATGCTTTGGTTGAACTGGGACAAATATTTGAAGAAATACGAATTGGAGGCCGGGGATGTGATTTTCTTATATCAGGATCCCAGTATTCCCAGTTTTAACCACTACTTGATTGAATATGAAAAAAGGGGCCGAGACAGCAATCCCAAGAAGACAAGTACTTGAGGCCATATAAGAAGAGAATGCGCAATCAGATTCTACATAGCTAGGGGATATTGTTAATTTCTTCTTCAAAGGAGACTCAACTTCAATTAGCTCTTTAAATGTAGATTCTCACTTTCCATATGTATCATCTAGATTCATAAAGCATGCAAGATCAGATTTGCAGTTCCAAAAGCCCATACCAAAATCTGATCAAATCTGTATTTTTCTTGATTCTTAAGGTTGTAGAAAGAGGCTTAAATCCAGAGCTATTACCTAATTAATGGGTTTCTAACTGATCACTCTGAGAGTGGTTATATATATATATATATGGTAAAATGGCATATGTGGATTAAATCCTAACGGCTTCTAACTAGTTAATTACAGCAAGAACCACTAATCAAACGAGGGTGTTTGTATTTTTTAGCTTTTTGTTGAAAGCAATCTGCTTTCAGACTTTAAGTTGTTCGTATTTTTTAATTTTTTTATGACTTATTATAAATTTTCTGTTGAATAGAAAAAGTAATATGTTGATTTTTCTTCATTTTTTCGTGCTTATTAAAAATAAAATATTACAAAATTAATAACCTAATACTTAACACTATTAAGCACTGGTTAGTTTAAGGTTCTATTCATAATTAAATAAAAAAAAAATAAACACCACCTAAGAGGATGTTTGGTATAATATAATACTTGTTATTTAATGATTTAATTTAACTTTTAAGTTAAATTATTTTTTAAGTTGTTGACTTCAAACTTATTACTTAATTTTTACTTTAAGTATTAAGGTTTTTTGGGAAATATAACTTAAAATTTATTCTAAAGCATCAAATTGATACATTTATCCTCATTAATTTTTACTAATAATATACTTTTACTAATATAATTAAATAATAAATTTATTTGTTAAACATCTATATTGAAAGTATTATAAATACACAAGATAACTACAATGAAGGTTTGCTACAAAAGATGATATATGAATGTAATTAAAGTCATGATTATAATATATATTTTCACTAAATATGAGCAAATGAGGTAAAGGAGATTTGAGATTAAAAATAAATTAACTATTTTAACTTAATATTTAAAGTTATTATTATTATTTTTATTTTAAGTTGTGATAATAAGTTATTTTACCAAATATATTTAATTTATTTAATAATCATTTAAATTAATTAACCAAACACCTACTAACTAATTGTTGCTCTTAAAATGGAAAGGTTGTGGAAAGGCTAGAGATGAAGGTTCGAACATGAGGAGGGCTAAGAGAGTAAGGTAGGTGATGAAAATCAGAACAAAGTTAATAATAGAGGAAGATAAGAGCTTAGATAAAAAGCTAAATGAGACCCCATGTTAGAGACAAAATTAAGGCAATTAAGGTGAATGTTCCTTTGCTAGATGCTATACTCCAAGTTCCCACTTATGCCAATTTTGTATTTGAATTAATTAAGGATTTGTTTGCTATTAATTAAGGAGGTTGAATGTCAATAAAAGACATTCAAAACAATACATTGATCGCCTATAAAGATCCAGGTAGCTAGCCCCACTATTTCCTTTGTCATATAAGAAATTCAAAATTGAAGAGCCTCATGGTGAGTGTGAACTTGCTTCTATTTTCAATTTCTATAGATGTTTGTAGCTCATACAAGGCAAAGTTTATCTTAAGCTCTCTAAATCTATCACACAATCAATACTAGGTTGATTAGTAAACCCAAACACAATCTGTTTGTTAAATGAGTTGTACAAATTGACACAATTGCAACACGAATACGATCATACCCAACCTCAACCCGCTAAAATTCATATAATTTTTTTAGTGGTAGATACATAAATATAAACTTATAAAGCAAAAATGATTGGAAAATATATTTGTAATTTTAACTCCTTGTTCTATTTTAATAAATAGAAAAATTAATAAAGTTTTCAAAAAAATTTTCATCTTATTTTCTCAAATTTCTGTTTTGTTTATACTCATAATTTATGTATGTAGAATGATGATAAGTATTTAAAAAACATCTGTGCATGAACCCAAATAAAAGGTGGTCATGCTACACTTTACCATGCAAAAATATAAAGAAAAATATCATACATTTTGAAGTTTATTTTTCAAACCGGTTTACAAAACAAATATGCAAATAAAGCATTAAAATGCGAAAGTAAAGTGCTTGGATAGCATGCAAGTATATTCCCAAGTGGGCAACCCTAATGGCCGGTAACTTGGTTTTGGAAACAGTTCTCTACAACATAGACTTGGCTCATATATGTAGAACCATATATAATAATATAGACTTGGAAGAAAAAAACAATCCCCCAGTATAGACTAGTTTGAAGTTGATAATCTCTCTCAAATCAAGAAAAATGTCTGAGAAACCGGACAGGACAAGTTTCCCAGATGAAGAGGCGAACAAGAAGATCAAGTTTGATATACCTTCATCAAGCGGGTGGGAATGGGAATCTACATCAAAAGGGTGGGAATCTACATCATGCGAGTCTGGATCTAGTGCTTATCAAGAAGTTCGCTCAAAAGAGGGTGCTAGTGTTCAAGGGCCGGAATCTAGTGTTAAACAAGGAGATGGCTCAGAAGGGGGTGCCAGTGTTCCAGCGTTGTTCTACTCTAATGTTGGACATGGAGATGGCTCAGAAGAGGGTGCTAGTGCTCCAGGAGAAAGTGTAGTGGATGATAACTTGAGCCCATCAACGGAGAATACTCCCAGGTGATCTTTACAAGAAACAGAAATTCAGAATTTTCTTTCATGAATATTTTAGCGCTCTATCCCTCGTTTAACCTCTTCTTGGTTGCCAAGAAATGGTGGAAATCAAGAATTATGCCACATTAATTTTGATCTCTTTCTTTGTTGTTTCATTTTTTTTCCTTTCGTTTTTATCATCAACCAAACATAGGAATAGGTTAATTTAGTTAGTCTGCAGGGTTTAGAGTTTTCCTCAAGATTATCTCTTGAAGTTCTGTAGAATATCTTTAGCTCTTCCTCGAGTAAATGCTGGGGAGGAAAAAGAAACCAAAGAAACACATCTTTATATGTGGATTGAGTAGAGATAAACCATTGTCTCTCAATTGTGCTTTTATTCCTTTTTCCCATCAGCCAAACACAGGAGCAGAATTGATGCCTCTCAAAGAAATAGAATTCTTGTTACAGCTGATTTTTCTAGAAAGGGTTTTCTTGGACCACCCTCTCTTTGGATGACAGAAAAACAAGGGAAATGAAAAGGAAAAACAAGTCTTGAATCCTTCTGATGTTTTTTGTTGGGTGAATTAATTGATGATAAAGAATTTGATCTTTCAATAACCAAACAGTGGAATTTCAGTGATCTTGTGTAATCATATTTCATGCTGATCAATAATTTTAGAATTTTTGAACTTTGTTGTTGATTTACATACATTCCCAAAGAGGTCACTTTGTTGTTGTTGATCTTTCAATAGCCATATATGTTGGCTAGGGACTTCTAATAACACTGAAAAATTAATTTTGTTTTGAACCTTTTCATTTACAGAAACCAGGACGACACCGCCCCAGCAGGCAGTCCATCTCAGTCAGGAGCATCAGCAAGCACTTCAATTGTCTATAACAAGAGAACCCTCCGCTACAAGAAGAGCTTAACCCAAGGCGATATCTCCAGGGGCGAGCTCATGATTCCAATATTATATGGTAGAAAATTTCTCCCTGAACCTCAGGAACATGATGGAATATATGAAGACATAAAAGTAGCATTTATGGACCATAATAGACAGGTCTGGCCGATGGAGGCTTATTTCTCAGAGCGGACCAGCTCCTACATGCTTGGGTTGAACTGGGACAGATATGTGAAGAAATTTAAATTGGAGCCCGAGGATATGATTTCCTTTTATCATGATCCAGCTCTTCCCACTTACGACCACTACTTGATGGAATTTGAAAAAAAAGGGCGCGATAGCAACCCCACGGAGAAGCCTAGCGATCCCACGGAGAAGCCTAGCGATCCCAAGGAGAAGCCTAGCGATCCCACGGAGAAGCCTAGAGATCCCACGGAGAAGCCTAGCGATCCCAAGGAGAAGCCTAGCGATCCCACGGAGATGCCTAGCGATCCCACGGAGAAGCCTAGAGATCCCACGGAGAAGCCTAGCGATCCCAAGGAGAAGCCTAGCGATCCCACGGAGAAGCCTAGAGATCCCAGGGAGAAGCCTAGCGATCCCAAGGAGAAGCCTAGCGATCCCAGGGAGAAGCCTAGCGATCCCAAGGAGAAGCCTAGCGATCCCACGGATAAGCCTAGCGATCCCACGGAGAAGCCTAGCGATCCCACGGAGAAGCCTAGAGATCCCAGGGAGAAGCCTAGCGATCCCAAGGAGAAGCCTAGCGATCCCAGGGAGAAGCCTAGCGATCCCAAGGACACCACTTGAGGCCAAATAAGAAAAGAAGTCTTTTTGGTGGGCGAATGCATTCAGAATCTAGCTGGGTAATATATTTTCTTCTTGTTCTTTAAAGGAGATTCAATTTTTATAATCTCTTTACATGTAGAATCTCGCTTTCCATGATGTATCATAAAACATTTGATATCAGAATTGCAGTTTGAAAATTCTTACGTTGTGATGTTAGAAAAGTACTGATAGGTAGAAGAAGGGAAAACCCACGCCAAAATCTGAATTGATCTGTATTTATTCTTGATTCTGAAGGTTGTTCAAAGAGGCTTAAATACAGAGCTATGATAAAATGGGATTCTAACTAATTACTGAGTGGTTATATATATGGTAATGGCATTTGTAGACTAAATTCTAACAACTTCTATCTAATTAATTACAGCAAGGAAAACTAATCAAACTGAGTGATCATGACTCCAAATAGAGAGGTTGTGGAAAAGCTAGAGATTAAGGTTTGAAAATGAGAAAATTAAAGCTAAGAGAGTTAAAGTAGATGATCAAAATCAGCACAAAATTAACTATAGAGGAAGGTAAGAGCTAATAGGTAATGAGATAAAGGAGACTCCATTTCATCTCCTCTTCCCTCCTGCTCTAGAGCCTAAAGAGAAGAAAGATCCTAACCTAAGATCTTAAAAGGATTTAAAGAATCGGTAAGATTAAGTCAGCCATACTTGACTATGATGGGGTCCTATAGAGTTGCATTGGTTGTAGTCTTGCTAATCACAAGTTCGATGAATATCCTAAAATAGAGAAAAAGATTGACAATAAATTAAAAAAGAAAAGAAAAGAAAAGAAAAGACAGATTTCAAAGATGCAAATGGTGAAAATCAAAGGCCTTTTGAGAGGAATTTAGTTGGAAACTTGGAGTGAAGTCCAACCAAACAGGAGGACTAGGCCTTTAGGTTTAGGGACTGGTTCTAACCCTGGTAAGAGTGGGATAAAATTCTGTCCAAGAGAGCTCATCTAAGGGAAAGAATGGGGATACCTCATGTGCAAGTAATGCTTTTGTTAATAAAGTATTAGCTAGGTACCATCCCTTTTAGTGGCAACCCGAAAGATGGAGTTGTTAATGAGAACAGTTTGAATCAAGAGACTAAACAATAGGAAAAAGAAGGTGAGAAAATTCCTACCAAACTTGGTCTGATCAATGAAGAAGTAGTGCTCACTTCTAGCCCTATCTCCATGTTGGAATCTCTACCTTGTGCTTCTCCTATGAAATTGAATGCACATGATGGAGAGGGTAAGAAGGTTGCCAAAAAAGGAAAAAATGGTTGCCGATGGCGCTAAAGTTAGTGATAATACATTCAAGATGGAAATAGATAGTTTAAAATCCTTCAAAAAGAGGAAGAGCCAATGGCTTAAACATTTCCAAAATTTTTTTTGAAAGAATAAAAAAAAAAAAGAATTAAGTAATCATGCACCAAAATATATATATATATATATATATATATTTATATTTATATAAGAAGTTTGACTTTTGACTTTCAAACTACATACATGTTAGGAAAAATACTCATGAAAACATCATCAAGTGTTTGACATTCCCATATGCGAATTTTTCGTAAACTAAGTTTACAACATGTTCACATCTCTTTGGAACTTAAAGGTACCGACCTAGCAATGGAGGTAAGATACAACCTTCAAGGAATATCCTAAATGGATATGGGAAGTGATGAGAAAACAATCATCAATCTCACTATGTCCATCAAAGATCGATATCTTCTTTCCATTACTCCATTTTGCACTGAAGCCCCTAGTGCACACAACTGAGATATTATTCCATGATAGCTCATGATGGAAAGAATCGAACCTACTAGATACACCATCTTGATTTAATTGAAGTGTCTTGATATGTTCACTCAATAGGTCATCCGATTCCCCCTTAAATTCAATGAATTTATCTGAGGCATAAGATTTCCTATGTAATAGGAACATGTATCCAAACCAAGAGCATTCATCAATACTAAAAAAATGATGAAGTATCCATACCCTCTCTATGTATGAACTCCAAAAGTTTCACACACATTAGTATGCACTAATTCCAAACATTCCTTGGGTTCCATGTCCTTTAGCAACTTTGCCTCTTGGTCATTTTATCACCTATGCAAGATTTGCAAATTGGAAGATCCTCTAAAATCAAAGTGTCCAGACTTGACTTGCTGTTGGACCTATTTAGATTAATATGACTTAGGCATTCGAAGCCAAATGTTTAATTAGTGATAGGTTCTTTCTTTTAATGAGATCTAACTATTATCATTATTTGGCAAAGTGACAATGGAGTCTTACATAAAAGAGGTAATACGTCTCACTAACTTTGCAACCAAAACTAAGGTAAGTACAATCCCATCATGTAACCTTCTCATTGGTTGAAAACCTTGTAAAATATTTCAAATAGTGGGCTTGGAATCTATCCACCACAGTTGGTGAAATCCATTACTATTTATTCAACAATGAAAATATGATGTGCGCTTTCCTTTTCCCTTAGGTAAATTGGGCATTCCTTTTTTTAGTATTCTAAAGGTTTACAAAGGAATCACTAACCTTGAGCTTACTCTCTTATTTCATTTTCTTGAACTTTCCTTATTTGGTGTTGTTGTTGTTGTTGTTCTTCTTGGTAGAAGAGCTTGAAAAACCTTGATTACCATATGAATACCCTTCTAATATTTGAGAATCTTCTAACCCATCTTAAAGGAATTTGGTAAGATCTCTAATATCACATGAATATTGATGTTCATAATAATCTTAAAGGCATCTTGTCTAGTTGATTTGCCTTTATCACCAAATAATTCTTGCAACTTAAAAGAAAATATCATAGACCATGGCAATAGACATGTGTTGTTTTTGTAACACATTATCCAAAAACCCAAGTATGAGACACTTTGTCTTATGGTCCATCTTATGTGATCTTTGATATACCTCTCTTTGTTTTTGTCAAGTTTTCTAAAAAGAAATAATAAACTCCACCTAAAATTAGCTTCCATGCAACTAATGATTATTATATCCAGATTAAATTCTAGTTTATAACTAGGTCCAATTTAAACAAGAGATAAAAGAGGTGATCAGGTTAAGGACATGATATTTGTAACAAATAAAATAATTTTATGCATTTCTAAAGAGAATATTCAAGGCAAGTTGGTAATTAATTTAGCAAAAATGTAGTGCTCTCAAACTGCATGTACTTTTGCAAGGTATCCTAGTATCATAAGTATCAAGCCTATTTTGAGCATATCATGATTCTTATTACTCGTGTAGGGACCCTCTTTAATTAATCAACCTGTCTTAAACCTTAAAAGGTTATCTTAGGGCAATGATTAACATAAATTTTAATTTGATCCTTAGCCCATGCAAGTAGGATCACTTCGAGTGATTATACCACTTCATGTTTGAGTTAAGTGTATAACCAAGATCCTTAACATCAATGTTACCAAGTGAAGAGTTCCACTTTCAGGATTGACCACTCCTACTAAAACATGTATAGTCTTGTCCATAAAGGATACTCCATATCCCTTGATTCTTTAGTCCACCCCATCTTTAGGATGGTGATGCACCCAATATCAAAATGGGCTTGATTTTGGAGGTTATGGGCTTGCCTATGACCCTCTCCCACTTAATCTTTTGAAAAAGAGACTTTTAAAACATTAATAATTACCTTGACTAATAAGTTTTCTTCTTTGAAAGTTTTTAAAAATATATATTTCCTAATTAGAAACCAAGTGTTATAAGAGAATGTCCATATGCAAAATTTAGAATTTCAAGTGAGTATTTTATCCAAAAATGAATTTTGATAAAATCTTCCTGTCTCCTTCTTTACACAATTCCAATTGATAAATATTTTATTTAGGAAATATTTTCAAGAAAATTTATCTCCATCAAATTACTAATCCTTTTAGTAATAACCTTTAATGATAAATTATTTCTAATGAAAATTTTCATTATATTTATTTTCCAAATTGACAATTCTAGTGTAATAAGGAAACTTCCGATTTATGAGATTTTGAAACTTTGACCACACCTTATCCTCATAGAGGAATTAATTTAGTTTTCATATTCAAAATTTCTCATCAATTTAATTTCCTTATTTCTACACCTTTCCAATTTAATAAATTCTTTAATATGGAAACTAATTTTCACAATAATTTATTCTATTAAATTACTAAAAATAAAATTTTTAGTGATTCCGTAATGATAAAATTATCCATCTTGAAAATTTAAAAAATTATTTACTTTCCAAAATAAGGATTAGCGTAATAAGAAAATTTTCAAAAACTTTAAAAATAAAAACTAGAGAGTGCTTTATCCAAAAGAGAAACTTTTATTGTACAAGGATTCTCATTAAAATAATTTTAAAGAAAATAGTTTAGAATCCTTTGGGATAAAGTAGAAAAGGAAACTTTGCTCTCTAATTTATTTTATTTTCTTAATCCACACTATTCCAAAATTAAGTAAATAACATGCTTTAGAATATAATTTTCAAGAAAATTTATATGTATTAAATTACTAAAAGTTTCATATAATTTACATAAGAGGCTTTCAATAATTTTGGTAACCTTCTTAAAATAAATTATTTATCATGAGAATTTTCAAAACCTTTATTTATTCACTAAATTAGAATACTTGTGCTTATAAGAAATATCTAATTTTATAAAGATTTCAAAACAAGAGAATCTTCCCTTAATATAGAAACTAAAGTTCTTGAAGATCTCAAAATTATAAACTTTGAAAAAGAGATCTTTTAAGAATTTTATAGAAAAGGAAACTAGATTTTCTCATAATTTAAAAATATTTTTCAAATAAAAAATTCTTTAATAGTAGCACCATTTATATTTTGAATAAAACTTCAATTTAGAAATAACCTTTTCATGAAAATTTATTTGTCATAAGAAAATAAAAAAAATTATCAACTTCGAAAATACTTCTCATCACATGTAATATAACAATATGCATAAAAAGGAAATATTCAAAAAGAGTTCCCATGCCAAGGGATATTTTTAACAACTTTCCAATTGGTTTTCAACTTGCCATAGTTTGGGACTAACTTTTGGCATCAAAACTTGCCAAAATAAAGCTCTTATATAGCTGTCTACAATTGAGTCTACATCCGGCCACAAATTGAGTCCAACAAGTGGCCCAAAGCTAAACCAAACAACCAAAAAGAATTTTGCCCGAATTCAATCTCGTAATAACATGCCCTTTGCACAACCTTGTTTCAAACAACCATATCTCCCTCATTTCAACTCCAATTTGTTTATTACTATTTAAAGCATTGGATTCTTGACTTCTTAAATTTCAAAACCATATGTAGTTTGCCTTAGGAAACTCACGGGAAGAAGCCCCAATTTTGAGTTGAAGTGAATGTTGCTGTGCTACCATAGATCTTAAGAAAAAGAAACCTTTTTTTTTTTTTTTTTTTTTATTTAAATTCATTCAAAGGAAGGATTCATCCTTTTCTACAACTATTAAACTCCTTGATGCTTTATAGATAATGCTCTAATCAAGATAGAATCTTTATTTACATTATTGATGAATTCTTTTCTTGTAGCCCTCCATAGATGATAAAAAAACATGACTTTATATCATAATGGAGCTTACATCCCAATCTATAGAAAAGATTTAAACTTTACAAGAAAATTTGAAAGCATATGCTTCTTTAATGGAGCTTACAACATAATCTATGAAGAAAAAAAGAAATGAAACAATTATCCCATTCAATCAAAATGTGCAATAATAGAAAGGAAACATATATGCATCCCTTGGCCATGGGATAATATCAAAGTTGTAAAAAGGAGGTTAGTACACCCTAAATAAAGATTTAAGCACACTTATAACGTTATGCACTAATGCCAATTTTTGGCATCTAAGATCTAAGCAACAAACGTAATACCAATTTTTCATAAAATTGATCTTTTAGGGTTAAAGTACTAATATTTAGGTTTGGATGTTCCCAAACCTTAAATTCCAAGTGTTGAAGAATCAAATTGATGCCCTTGAAAGTCTTGTAGACCCACGATCTTTCACTTGATGGCTCTTCCTTGATCTTGGCACACTTTTGATGAGGGGGAAGAGAGAGTGGAGGTGATTACTACCCAAAAAGTGCATTTTTACACCTTTAAGTCATTATGTTTTGAGCACTTTTGTGTAGTAGTTCTCCATCTTTATTCCAATTGGCATGTTAAGGACCTAGCAATGACTTCTAATCATATTTGTGGCTAGTTTTAGTGTTTTGACAACTTTTTGGATCATTAAGACAAGCCAAGTAAAGGAGAGAAGCAAAGAGGAAAATCAAGCAAAGAGGAAAACGAGTGAAGCTGAAACAGAGGACTGCAACTGCAGTCTTCCTTCACACTTTTGGAGCACTTCCCGAAGTCCATTTTTTGCATGCTATATACCGTTGGAAAGCTCTGGAAGTCAAGAATCCAACGCTTTAAACCGTGTACGATTTGGAGCTGAAATGAGGAAGATATGGCCTTCGGAAGACAACTGTGTCAAGCTGAGAGCGAATTTCGCACCAGCTTCGCACCAACTTCGCACCACCTCCGCACAGCCCATGCGTGGTGCGAACTTTCCCCTGTTCTGCCGACTCCACTTTAGGTCTTTTCTTTTGTATTTTTTTGATGGAAATTCCTTTCCTATCCTTGTAACTAGCCAATTACAAGCTTGGCTTTTGTAAAGACTATAAGAGGGGTGGTAATCACCTCTCGGATGCTATGTTATGCTGTGTGATTTTTCACACTTGAAAAAACAGGGCTCTCTCGTTTTTCCTCTTCTCTCTACTATTTTCTTTTTCTTGGAAGCCAAACAACCTCTGAGGATGATTTCCCGGAGGATGAGAGGCTAAACCTTCGGTTTCTTGGAGTGAAGGAAGCTAGGTGAAAAGTCTAGATGCAAAGGTGGAAAACTCCCGTGCCTTAAATACCGGTAGTTGGAGTTCATTAATGGCTTTCCAATCCAAAGTTTTGCTTTAACTCCCTTAGAATCACTTTGAAAGGCCAATACATGGTAAGCTTCAGGTCTCTGTGGATGCTTATTGCTAGATCCATATTAGTCCATTAGTTATCATGTACGAGCCATTGGAAAGTGGCTCAAGGTGAAGACCCATAGTGTTTAAAGCCATAAATGGACCTTGAATACCATTTCTATTGACTTTTTATGGATTAAATCTTCATTGTTAAACCTATACCGGTTCGGGAAATAACTATAGGTTAAATCCCCAATGCGAGGAGAAAAATCCGGAATTTTCCACTTTGCATTCTGAACTTGATCCTAGCAACCCTTAGCTCCGGGAGACTTTCTTTCTTCTATTTACTTAGTTCTATGTTAGTTTAGTTTCAAAAACCACTTTCAAAACAAATTTTATTTTCTTTTAAACTTTGAGTTTTTGACAAAGGAAATCATCAAATTCAATTTCTAATCTTGAGTCTATCACTGGTAGAGTGAAAACCCATCCCAGAGTTCGACCCTAGAGCCGCTATACTATAGTAGCTTTGCTACGCCAGTATGAGGTCATAGGTTTTATAAATGTTTTTTATTAAAAGACCCGACTGGGTCCGCGCGAATCAGGAGGCTATGATTCTTTTTCTTTTTATAGGTGGAAGACAACTCTGTGGAAAAACTATGGAAACACTAACTCCTAAGGGGGTATTTAGAGGGTTCCCCAATGGGCTTAAGTGACTTGAGCACATTAAAGGCTTAAATCACTTAATTTAGCCCAAAACAACTCCTAATTGATTAAAGCCAAGCAATTAGTCAATTTGCTCAATCCAAAGATCTTGTTCACTTACACCTGTCCAATCTTGCATAGTTATCAAAATGCTCTTATGTAGAAAAGTAAACTTAGAACCAATCCGACCGTCACAAACCATGCTAACAAGGTATATGAGCTTAAGTAGGGACCATTGGGACCTATAGGAGTATTGGTTCCCTTAGAATCCAATTCTAAAGTTGATTTAACATCCCACTACAAAGAATCAACTGAACTCTAATATCCTATGTAAATAATAATGAGACATTATGTGCTTGGGTCCGTGACCTGTTATCCATTGTGTTTAGTCTTCCCATGAACTGGTGTCAATAATGGTTTAACAAGGTGAAAGCTATCAACCTTTCAAGACTACCTCACTATGCTTGAGTTACAGATCCTCCTATTGTATGTTCAACTGACATGTATTAGCTCATAAAGAGCTTATGTCAAGTTCCACTTAAGGAACTATTATGATCATAATTTTCATGAACACATCATGTTAGGATTATCTAAGAAGACACTCTATCTCAATCCTATGAGATATCATGGTGCCTCAATTGAGAATACCTATTATTATCAACTTCCATCAATAATGACTCAATCCATAGGGAGTATATAATAAGCTTACGATCTCACTTGTAGGTCAAAACCACTACTAACTTCAGTACGAGCTCAATATTCTCTCAAGATTGAGAAACAAAACAATGAAGCAGCTTGGTAGAAGTCATGACTACTTGGTAGCCTTATATCATAACTCACCTTAGATCATGTCCAGTGTGTAACCATACATACTAGTGGACTCATCATAGGAAACCCATCCCGACGGTCAAGACTAACAATCCCTCCAATTATATGGCACTGCACTACAACCTCTAATAGATTTCCTAAGTCCATGAACCGGTTGTGAAAAAGTCATCTATTTGCAAGAAACCTATGACTTGGATCTTTTGTGAAACTCCTAATGCACTCAAGTCATGTACAATGCAAGAGATACTAGGTTGGAATGCTCATAATGTACAATGCATGGAATAAGGATAGATAAAAGTGAAAATGAAATATCATTTAATAAATAATGAATTCTTAATTAGTTACATTATGTCATACTTTGAAGAATTCTATCATAGCAGTCTAGTCTCATTCTAGTGGAGAGTCCATATCCCTTAATTCCTAGGGTTTAATCTACTTGTGGGGTGATGATGAACCCAAATCAAGATAGGCTCGACAATGGAGATTGTGGACTTTGCTAATGCCTTCTTCCACTTAATCTTTTGAAAAAGAGACTTTGAGTAATTTTGGTAACCTTTCTCAAAATAAACTCTCTATCATGAGACTTTCCAAATTTGTTATTTATTTCTTAAATTAAGACTCTTCTGTTAAAAGAATTGCTCTTTTATTTCTTATCCTTAAACTATCCATATCCACAAAACTCATTATTCTCTTATGAAGAAAAACCTTAAGGACTGGGTGGTATTGTTCTTCTCTTGAGGAGAGAGAGCTTGAAGGGACACCATAGGTGTGTTTTCCTTCTCTTAGGTTGGGAGGGCGAAGAGAACCACCTACCCATTATCAAGTAGATAGTTAAAAAAGGAATAACAATCTATCTTTTTATTTTTATTTTTATTTTAGTAATAACCATTTCGAGAAAAAATAATAATGGAAAATAGTTAAAAAAAGTGGTCATGATACACTTTACCATGCAAAAATATAAAGAAAAATAGCATACATTTTGAAGTTTATTTTCAAACCACTTGAATTATTCCAAATATTTAAAAAGGAAAAACCAGTTGACAAGCCCCCCAAATATGCAAATTTAAAAAGAAAAGGAGAAATAAAGTTAAAAAGGAGATGGCTTAGAAGAAGGTGCTATTGATTCGTCTGCAAGTGCAATAGTGGTGAATAGACCCAGGTCTTTACAAGAAATAGAAATTCAGAATTTTCTTTAATGAATATTTTAGGGCTCCATCTATATTTTAATCTTCACTTGGCTGCCAAGAAATTGTGGAAATTAAGAATTATGCATGAAATAAGATTACACAAGATCACAGTAATTCCACTGTTTGGTTATTGAGACGAAGCACTAAAATATTCATGAAAGAAAATTCTAATTTCTGTTTCTTGTAAAGACCTGGGTTTGTTCAAGCTGCCTTCATTAACAGCTATCGCATTTGCAGATGAATCCTTAACTTCCTCTTTTGAGCCATCTTTTTCTTGTTTAACATCAAAAGTTGACCTGTCTGATGATGATCTATCAAGCTTAATCTTCTTCTTCTTCTCTTTATAATCTAGGAAACTCGCACTGTCCTTCTCAAACATTTTTCTTGATTTGAGAGAGATTATCAACTTTCAAACTAGTATATATATATAGACTTGAAAGTAAAAAAATCTTCCATCCACATCCATTGTATGATATATGTGAGACAAGTTTATGTTGTCCCGACAAAATTAGACAATAGAAAAATGAGAAGTATTTGGATATGTAGCCCAAATGCTTGAAGTTGTCAAACTTGTTAGATATAAATGAGTATTTATAAGAAAGTGCAATGAGAAAAATGAAATCATGAGACATAAAACGTATATGACTCATAGCTTAAGGTTTCCTGTAGAGACTTGGTATTGACTACGAGGAAATATATTCTCTTATGATGGACACAACCATATTTAGATATCTAATTTGTTTAGTAATCTTAGAAGGACTGAATTTGCATCTCATGAATGTCGTTACTGCATATTTATATGGATTTTTAGATGATGACATATATATGAAAATCCCTGAAGGATTTCAAATGCCTGAAACAACTAATTCAAAATATTGTTGCATATATTGAATTAAGTTACAAAGATCCTTCTATCGATTAAGCAATCCAAAGGCATGTGGTACAATCACTTCCAAGAATATTTGAAATGGGAAGTTTATGTGTATTATCTTATTTCTCTATGCAGATTCATTATGTTGAATATTTGCAATTGTTATATTATATGTCAAACATTTGAATTTTGTTGGAACTCCTGAAGAGCTTACAAGAATAGTTGACTATTTAAAAAGTAAAATTGAAATGAAAGATCTCAGAAAACAAAATTTTTGTCTTCGTCTGTAGATTGAGTACTTTTCAAATGAAATGTTAGTTTATTAGTCAACATATACAAAGAAAGTCTTAAAGCACTTTCATATGGATGAATCACATTCATTTAGTTCTCCCATGGTTGTTCGTTCACTTGAAGTGAACAAGGACTTGTTCTGTACTAAAGATGATAATAAAGAACTACTTGGTCCAAAAGTACCATATCTCAGTGTTATTGGTGCATCGATGTATCTTGCAAATTACACACAACTAGATATAGTTCTGCACCAACTCAGAGACATTGGGATAGAGTTAAACATGTACTATGATGACATAAGTGTATTTTATTTGGAAGGGTTACAATCTCAATTGTTTAAATATGTAGATATTAGCTATCTTTCAGACCCCCACAAAGCTTGATCTCAAATGAGGTATTTATTTACCTATGGTGATACAACAATATCATGGAGATCAATCAAACAAATAATAGAAACATGTGAACTGCCCTCCATCAAAGGTAATGCTTCCAAGTTATATGAAGATAATGTTGTATACATTGTACAAATTAAAGGACACATTAAGGGTGATAAAATTAAGCATATATCGCCCAAGTTCTTTTACATTCATCAGCTCCAGAAGAGTGATGAAATTATTGTTTAACTAGTAAGATCAAGTGACCATTTAGTAGATTTATTCACAAAGGCATTGTCAACTGCAATACTCAAGAAGTTCATTGGAATACATCGACTCAAAGATCTCCATGCTGCGCTATTAGAGAAAATATAATCATGTCAATATGAGGGGGAGCTAATTGATAAGAATATCACTACACTGTAATCTTTTTTCCTTTGTCTAGATTTTGTCCCATTGTGTTTTACTGACAAGGTTTTTAAGGAGACAATTTTAGTAATCCAAAAGAATATTGTACTCTTTTTCCTTCATTATGATTTTTCCTAATAAGGTTTTAATGAAGCATATTCTTACGATCATCCAAGAGGGAGTGTTATAAAATATGAAAATTTATTGGATTGTAGGAACTTGTGGATGATTATTCATATTGATGTATATTTATTTGTGACTCCCTATAAAACGGTGAGACCTTTAATGACAATTCATTCCGTTTTCTTCCTATATACTAATCTCTTTTTTTCATTTTCTTCTCCTTGCACTTTATTATTTTACAACAAAATTTTGTTATTATGAATTATTTTTAAAAATATTTTTATTTAGATTTTGTGAAAGAAAGTGTAAATTCCATTTATATAATATAAACTAGCTTTAATCCAATCTTATTAAAAATAAAATAGTTTTGCAATTATAAATAAATTAAAAAATAAATAGTATTTAATAAAATATGAATATTAATATTATAATAAAATTATAAATTATATTTTTAAAATACTGTAGAAATATGGATATTAATATCTTATTAAAGCATAATTGATTTATTTTGTTAAAATAATAATAATAATAATAATGGAAAATTAATAATTGTTAATACTATTTTATTTTAAATGAATTTTTTAAAAAAAAAGTTTAAATTTTTAAGATATAAATGAATCAAAGTTTTCATTCCATACCTTTAGTACACAACTAAGGACATGATATTCCAAATTTTTTTATTTAATATCGGAAATTTTTTATTTAATCTATAATTAATTAATTAGTTTTTGAATTTCAAATTATTCTTAGAAATTAGAAGATTTATTAAATAATTTAAAATATTAATTATGTCAATTAATTTTTATAATCATTATATATATAGATATGTATATATATTTTTGAGTTTCAAATAATTTTTAAAAATTATTACACTTCTTATTTTGTTTTTAAACTTTATTTCTCAAGAACAACAATCACTGGTGGTATAAATTTTTAAAACAAACATTTTTTTAAATCACACACCAAATATATATGTATATGTATTTTTAAAACTATGCATAGTGTGAGAGTTTTTTTTTTAAATGGAAATAAATATTTTAACATTGAAAAAAAGAAAAAGAAATAATCATTCCAACCTTATATTTCTAAATACATTCAAATGCAAGAATTGGAATCACCAATTCCATTTTGTTTCTTATTGCTAAACAAAATAAGAACACACAGATTTATGTGAAAAGCCCTAGACGAGAAAAACCACGGGTAGAGGAGAACAAAAATCCACTATGTCAAAAAATTGGGACAAGTGAGGAAAGATGCGAGCGGCTACTACATAGACATAAACATCATAACCCTAAATCCTATATATATAACAAAATAGGTCCATACTGTGGGAGCAAACCCCCCGATAAGCCCAATCCCTCCGCTACGACCACAAACCCTTCAAAAAACCTCATAATTTTAATTTCACCACATATATCACACTACGAGTTTTTCGGGTCGGACCAAATAGAATTCAGATCACCAAACTCTAACACATTTCTATTAAAGGAGGGTGGGAATGGAAATAAGATATTCATTCCCATTCCCCATTCCCATGTACCAAACACACCCTTAATGGAGAGGTTGTGGAAAGACTAGAGATGAAGGTTAGAACATGAGAAGAGCTAACAGAGTAAGGTAGGTGATGAAAATCAGAACAAAGTTTATAATAGAAGAAGATAAGAGCTTAGATAATAAGCTAAATGAGACCCCATGTTAGAGGCAAAATTAAGGCAATTAAGGTGAATGTTCCTTTGCTAGATGCTATACTCCAAGTTCCCACTTATGCCAATTTTGTTTTTGAATTAATTAAGGACTTGTTTACTATTAGTTAAGGAGGTTGAATGTCAATAAAAGACATTCAAAATAATGCATTGATCGCCTATAAACATCCAGGTAGCGCTAGCCCCACTATTTCCTTTTATAAGAAATTCATTTTGAAGAGCCTCATGGTAAGTAGTTTTCTATTTTTAAAAATAAAAAACTATTTTTAAAAATTTATAAGATTTCTTGGTCGTTGTTCCATGTTTTCGAAATTTAAAAACAAAATGAAATGGATAATAGTTTTTATAGAATAAATAAAATTACTTTCATCCATTAAAAAAAAAAAAAAACCCTGAAGTAATTAAAAAATTTATAAAAAAAATGTGTTTTTATGAATTTCGTTTTAACTTAACAAAATTTTTTTATTAATCAAATAAATTTCAAATCAAACTATATTTTATACGTAAAATTTATTAATTTTTAAAAATAATTTAAAAATTAAAACATCGATTTTATTAGTACTAAAAATTCATGAAACTCAATAACATTATAAAGTCATAAACCAAATTCATTTTGAACATTTTGGTTAATTTCTTCTTTGCATATAATCATTAGGGTGCATATAATATTATCCTAGGTTCTTTAGACCTATCACATGACAAAAACTAGGCATTCAAAAACCAAAATAGACTCCATATATCCAAAGAATAATACCATACTTGCTATCCAGATGTTTCTTGATCATTTCCTATTGGCGTAGAATGCTTTAAAATATGATCTTGTAAACATGATTCATTCATTACATGGTAACAACACAAGACTCATTTAATCTATTAAATAAATGGATTAAATTAACCTATATATAAATTGACCCAAATAACTTGTTAATACGATTATAACCCATTAAACTCGTTAACACGATCTTAACCTATTTATATGATTCTAAACTTTTTAACATATTAACATGATTCTAACTCATTTAACTTGTTTTATTTTTAAATTTATAAATGTATTATTTTCATGTTTTAATTGCTTTAACTTTTAAGTTTTAATTTTTTTTAAAGTCCTAATTAATTTAATTACATAATTTTAATTGCAATATGTTCATAATATAAAAATTAATTAAAATTTTAATTGTACACTTTTTTAATATTTTATTTAAAGTTTTAATTATAAAATATTTTAAAACATTATAATGAAAGATATAAATTATTTCCTAATTATTTAATTTTTAACTATACGATTTTTATAATTAAAAAAGTATTTTTTGATTTTTAAATATATCAAATTAATAAATTTACATGGGTGAAATGAGTAAATGGGTTAGGATATAAATGATGTCATATTTTTTTGACCCAATTAGCCAAATGGATCATTTTAACATGATAAGATAAACAAACATATAACTTGGTATGATTAAATAAAAAGGTAAATTTGACCAGAATAAGTAAATGGGTCAAATAGGTTGATTATTAAACCTAAACACAATCCATTTATTAAATGCGTGGTACAAATTGACAAAATTGCAACACCAACACGATCATTCCCAACCTTAAACCGCTAAAATTCATATCATTTTTTTAGTGGTAGATACATAAATATAAACTTATAAAACAAAAATGATTGGAAAATATATCTGTAATTTTAACTCCTTGTTCTATTTTAATAAATAGAAAAATTAATAAAGATAGCTTAGAAAAACAATATTGAGTTTAAGTTTTTTGAAAAATTTTCATCTTATTTTTTCAATTTTTTATTTTGTTTATACTCATAATTTATGTATGTAGAATGATGATAATTATTTAAAAACTATTAAAAACCACATGTGCTTGAAAACTAAATAGAAGGTGGTCACGCTACACTTTACCATGCAAAAATACAAAGAAAAATATCATACATGTTGAAGTTTATTTTTCAAATCGCTTTACAAAACAAATATGCAAATAAAGCATTAAAATGCGAAAGTAAAGTACTTGTATAGCATGCAAGTATATTCCCAAGTGGTCAACCCTAATGGCCTGTAGGTTGGTTATGGAAACGGTTATCACTACAACATAGACTTGGCTCATATATATAGAGCCAGATATGATAATATAGACTTGGAAGAAAAAACAATCCCCCAGTATTGACTGGTTTGAAGTTGATAATCTCTCTCAAATCAAGAAAAATGTCTGAGAAATGGGACAGTACAAGTTTCCCAGATGAAGAGGCGGACAAGGAGATCAAGTTTGATTTATCTTTATCAAGCGGGTGGGAATCTAGTGTCAATCAAGAAGTTGGCTCAGAAGAGGGTGCTAGTGTTCCAGGAGAAAGTGTAGTGGGTGATAACTTGAGCCCATCAACGGAGAATAAACCCAGGTGATCCTTACTAGAAACAGAAATTCAGAATTTTCTTTCATGAATATTTTAGCGCTCTATCCCTCGTTTAACCTCTTCTTGGTTGCCAAGAAATGGTGGAAATCAAGAATTATGCCACATTAATTTTGACCTCTTTCTCTGTTGTTTCATTTATTTTTTTTTCCTTTCTTTTTTCTCATCAACCAAACAGAGGAATAGGTTAATTTAGTTAGTCTGCAGGGTTTAGCGTTTTCCTCAAGATTATCTCTTGAAGTTCTGTAGAATATCTTTACCTCTTCATTGTGTAAATGCTGGGCAGGAAAAAGAAACCAAAGAAACACATCTTTATGTACGGATTGAGTAGAGATAAACCATTGTCTCTCAATTGTGCTTTTATTCCTTTTTTCCCATCAGCCAAACACAGGAGTAGCGTTGATGCCTCTCAAAGAAATAGAATTCTTGTTACAGCTGATTTTCTAGAAAGGATTTTGGACCACCCTCTCTTTGGATGACAAAAAAACAAGGGAAATGAAAAGGAAAAGGAAGTCTTGAATCCTTCTGATGTTTTTTGTTGGGTGAATTAATTGATGATAAAGAATTTGATCTTTCAATAACCAAACAGTGGAATTTCAGTGATCGATCTTGTGTAATCATATTTCATGCTGATCAATGATTTTAGAATTTTTGAACTTTGTTGTTGATTTACATACATTCTCAAAGAGGTCACTTAAATGTTTGTCGTTTCATATAAGTTGTACATGTTCTAGCCATATATGTTGGCTAGGGACTTCTAATAATACCGAAAAATTAATTTTGTTTTGAACCTTTTCATTTACAGAAACCAGGATGACACCGCCCCAGCAACCAGTTCATCTCACTCGTCAGGAGCATCAGCAGGCACTTCAGCTGTCTATAACAAGAGAACCCTCCGCTACAAGAAGAGCTTAACCCGAGGCGATGTCACCAGGGGCGATCTCATGATTCCAATAGAATATGGTAGAAAAATTCTCCCTGAACCTCAGAAACGTGATGGAAAATATAAAGACATAGAAGTAGCATTTATGGACCATAATAGACAGATCTGGCCGATGGAGGCTTATTTCTCAGAGCGGAGAAGCTCCTACATGCTTGGGTTGAACTGGGACAGGTATGTGAAGAAATTTAAATTGGAGCCCCAGGACATGATTTTCTTTTATCATGATCCCGCTATTCCCACTTACGACCACTACTTGATGAAATTTGAAAAAAAGGGGTGCGATAGCAACCCCACAAAGAAGTCAAGCGATCCCATGGAGATCCCACGGAGAAGCCTAGAGATCCCACGGAGAAGCCTAGCATTCCCACGGAGAAGCCCAGCATTCCCACGGAGAAGCCTAGCATTCCCACGGAGAAGCCTAGCGATCCCAAGGAGAAGGCCTAGCGATCCCACGGAGAAGCCTAGCGATCCCACGGAGAAGCCTGGTGATCCCAAGGACACCACTTGAGAAGTCTTTTTGGTGGGCGAATGCATTCAGAATCTAGCTAGGTAATATTGTTTCTTCTTCAAAGGAGACTCAATTTTAATCATCTCGTTACATGTAGAATCTCGCTTTCCATGATGTATCATAAAACATTCGATATCAGATTTGCAGTTTGAAAATGTCTTACGTTGTGATGATAGAAAAGTACTGGTGGGTAGAAGAAGGGAAAACCCACACCAAAATCTGAATTGATCTGTATTTTTTCTTGATTCTGAAGGTTGTTCAAAGAGGCTTAAATACAGAGCTATGATCAAATGGGATTCTAACTAATTACTGAGTGGTTATATATATGGTAATGGCATTTGTAGACTAAATTCTAACAACTTCTAGCTAATTAATTACAGCAAGGAAAACTAATCAAACTGAGTGAGCATGACTCTTAATAGAGAGGTTGTGGAAAGGCTAGAGATTAAGGTTTGAAAATGAGAAAAGCTAACAGAGTAAAGTAGATGATCAAAATCAGCACAAAATTAAGTGTAGAGGGAGATGAGAGCTTATAGGTCCATGCCATCTCCTCTTCCCTCACGCTCTAGAGCCTAAAGAGAAGAAAGATCCTAACCTAAGATATTAAAAGGGTTTAAAGAAGGGGTAAGATTAAGTCAGCCATAATTGATTATGATGGGTCCTAGAGAGTTGCATTGGTTGAATGTCCTAAAATAGAGAAAAATATTGACATCAAAATATTTTTTAAAAAAGGAAAAAAAAAAAAGAAAAAAGAATATAGATTTCAAAGATGCAAATGGTGAAAACCAGAGGCCTTTTGAGAGGAATTTAGTTGGAAACTTGGATTGAAGTCTAACCAAACAGGAGGACTAGGCCTTCAGGTTTAAGGACTGGTTCTAACCCTGGTAAGGGTGGGATAAAACTCTGTCCAAGAAAGCTCGTCTAAGGGAAAGAAAGGGGATACCTCATGTGCAAGTAATGCTTTTGTTCATAAAGTATTTGCTAGGTACCATCCCTTCTAGTGGCAACCCCAAAGATGAAGTTGTTAATGAGAACAGTTTGAATCAAGGGACTCAACAACAGGAAAAAGAAGGTGAGAAATTCCTACCAAACTCAGTCCAATCAATGAAGTAGTGCTCACTTCTAACCCTATCTCCATATCAGAATCTCTACCTTGTGTTTCTCCTATGAAAATGAATCCACATGGTGGAGAGGATACGAAGGTTGCCAAAAAGTAAAATATGGTTGCAGATGGCTCTAAAGCTAGTGATAATACATTCAAGATGGAAATAGATAGTTTAAACTCTTCCAAAAAGAGGAAGAGCCAATGGCTTAAACTCTTCCAAAAATAATGCTGAAAGAATGAATAAAAAATAAAATAAAAATCATGCACCACAATTTTTTTTTTTAAAGAAGTTTGACTTTTGACCTTCAAACTACATATATTTTGGGAAAAATAATCCTGAAAATATACACTCTAATAGTGAAATTATCAAAATTCCCAAATCACTCTCTAACCC
This sequence comes from Vitis rotundifolia, assembly GCA_030254885.1. Taxonomy (NCBI): domain Eukaryota; kingdom Viridiplantae; phylum Streptophyta; class Magnoliopsida; order Vitales; family Vitaceae; genus Vitis; species Vitis rotundifolia. The sequence goes on from CM058157.1 coordinate 13,064,226, forward strand.
TCTATCATCCTCCTACCAATTATCACAACTTCTTCTTTTTCTTGGTTTACCTTTTTGTTTAACCCATGCAAGTGTTTGACACTCCCATATGCGAATTTGTCTTAAACTAAGTTTACAACATGTTCACATCTCTTTGGAACTTAAAGGTGTAATGGAGGTAAGATACAACCCTCAAGGAATATCCTAAATGGATATGGAAAGTGATGAGAAATTAATCATCAATCTCATTATGTCAATCAAAGATTGATATCTTCTTTTCATTACCCTATTTTGCAATGAAGCCCTTGGTACACACAACTAGGATATTATTCCATGCCCCTGATGGAAAGAATCGAACCTATTAGATACACCATCTCGATCTAATCGAAATGCCTTGATATGTTTACATAATAGGTTATTCGATTCCCCCTTAAATTCAATGAATTTATTCGAGGCATTAGATTTCCTATGTACTAGGAACACATATCCAAACCTAGAGCATTCATCAATAATAAAAAAAAATGATGAAGTACCCATACTCTCTCTATGTATGAACTCCAAAATTTTTGCACACATTAATATGCACTAATTCTAAATATTCCTTGGGTTCCATGTCCTTTAGCAATAAAAAGCTTCTTAGTGATTTTACCACTTATACAAGATTTGCAAACTGGAAGATCCTCTAAAATCAAAGTGTCTAGACATGATTAGTCGTTGGATCCTGTTTAGATTAATATGACTTAGGCATTAGAAGCCAAATGTTTGATTAGTGCTATGTTGTTTTTTTTATTTTTTATTTTTAATGAGATTTGACTATTATCATTACTTGGCAAAGTGCTAATAAAGTCTTCCATAAAAGAGATAATACCTCCCACTAACTTGCACAACTAACCTTGCAATTGAAGTTAAGGTAAGTACAATCCCATCATGTAACCTTCTCACGTGTTGAAAACCCTATAAAATATTACAAATAGTAGACTTCGAATCTATCCACCATAGTTGGTGAAATCTACTACTATATATTCAACAATGAAAATATGATTTACACTTTCTTTTTCCCTTAGACAAACTAGGCATTCCTTTTTTTAGTATTCCAAAAGGTTACAAAGGAATCAATAACCTTGAGCTTACTCTTTTATTTCCTTTTCTTGAACTTTCTTTATTTGGTGTTCTTCTTCTTCTTCTTCTTGACAGAAGAGCCTAAAAAACCTTGACTACCATATGAACACCCTTCTAATCTTAGATAATCTTCTAACCCATCTTAGAAGAATTTGGTAAGATATCTAAGATCACATGAATCCTAGTGTTCATCATAGTCTTAGGGGCATCTTGTCTAGTTGACTTGCCTTGATCACCAAATAATCCTTGCAACTTAAAAGAAAATATCATAGACCAAGGAAATAGACATGTGTTGCTTTTGTAGCACATTATCCAAAGACCCAAGTGTGAGACACTTAGTCTTATGATTCATCTTATGCCATCTTTGATATAACTCTCTTTGTTTTTGCTAGGTTTGTTAAAAATAAATAATAAATTCTACCTAAAATTAGCTTTCATGCAACTAATAATTACTATATTCAGATTAAATTTCCATCTACAACTAGGTCCAATTTAAACAAAAGATAAAAGAAGTGATTAGGTTAATGACTTGATATCTGTAACAAATACAATAATTTTATGCATTTATAAAGAGAATTGAGCATTCAAGGCAAGTTGGTAATTAATTTAGCAAAAATGTAGTGCTCTCAAACTACATGTTCTTTTGCAAGGTATCCTAGTATTATAAGTATCAAACCTATTTTAGGTAGGTCATGATTCTTATTATTAGGGTAGGGACCCTCTCTAATTAATCAACCTACCTTAAATCTTAAAAGGTTATTGTAAGACAATGATTAACATATCTTTTAATTTAGCCCTTAACCCTTACAAGCAGGATCACTTTAGGTGATTATGTCATTTCATGTATGAGTTAAGTGTATAATTAAAATCCTTGACATCAATGTTACCAAGTGAAGAGTTCCATCTATAGGATTGGCCACTCCCACTATAAACATATATAGTCTCTTCCATAAAGGACCATCCATATCCCTTATTCCTTGGGTTGCCCTTTTTTAGGATGGTGATGCACCCAAAATCAAGATGAACTCGATCTTGGAGGCTATGGGTTTGCTTATGGTCCCCTCCCACATAATCTTTTGAAAAAGAGACTTTTAAAACATTAGTAATTACCTTGATGATTAAATTGTCTTCTTTGAGAATTTTAAAAAATGTTTATTTCCTAATTGGAAACCTACTGTTGCAAGAAAATGTCTATATGCAAAATTTAAAAATTCTATGAGAGTATTTTATCAAAAATGAATTTTGATAAAATGGTCCCTCTCAAATTTTCATAAATATTCTCCTTCTTCACACAATTCCAATTAATAAATATTTTATCTAGGAAATATTTTCAAGAAAATTTATCTCTATCAAATTACTAATCCTTTTGGTAATAACCTTTAATAATAAATTATTTATAATGAAAATTTTCATAATATTTATTTTCCAAATTGGAAAGTCTAGTGTAATAAGGAAACTTCCAATTTATGAGATTTTGAAACTTTGAGAGCACCTTATCCCCATAGAGAAATTTTAGTTCTCATATTCAAAATTTCTTATCAATTTAATTTCCTTATTCTTTCACCTCTCTAATTTAATGAATTCTTTAACATGGAAATTAATTTTCACAATAATTTATTCCATTAAATCACCAAAAATAAAATTTTTAGTAATTCCCTTAATGATAAATTATCTATCTTGAAAATTTCCAAAAATTATTTGCTCTCCAAATTAATGATTAGTGTAATAAGAAAAATTTCAAAAACTTTAAAAATAAAAACTAGAGAGAGCTTTATCCAAAAGAGAAACTTTTATTGTACAAGGATTCTCATCAAAATAATTTTAAAGAAAATAGTTTAGAATCCTTTTGGAATAATTTAGAAAAGGAAACTTTGCTCTCTAATTTATTTTATTTTCTTAATCCACACTATTCCAAAATTAAGTAAATAACATGCTTTGAAATCTAATTTTCAAGAAAATTTATATCCATTAAATTACTAAAAGCTTCATATTGTTTACATAAAAGACTTTCAATAATTTTGGTAACCTTCTTAAAAAAAATTATCTATCATAGGAATTTTCAAAAACTTTATTTATTTACTAAATTGGAATGCTTGTGCTTATAATGAATATCCAATTTTATAAAGATTTTAAAATAAGAAAATCTTCCCTTAATATAGAAATTCAAGTCCTTGAAAGATCTCAAAATTAGAAACTTTGAAAAAAAGGATCTTCTAAGAATTTCATAGAAAAGAAAACTAGATTCTCTCGCAATTTAAAAAAAATTTTCATATAAAAAATTCCTTAATAGTAGCGCCTTTCCAATTTTGAATAAAACTTTAATTTGGAAATAGCCTTATCATGAAAATTTATTTTTCATAAGAAAATAAAAAATTACCAACTTTGAAAATACTTCTCATCACATGCAATATAACAATATGCATAAAAAGGAAATATTCAAAAAGAGTTTTCATCGCTAAGGGATATTTTTAACAACTTTCCAATTGTGTATGAGTGTCATTGGTTTTCAACTTGCCATAATTTCGCACCAACTTTTGGCTTCAAAACTTGCCAAAATAAAGCTCCTATATAGTTGTCTACAATTGATCTACATCTAGCCACAAATTGAGTTCAACAAATTGCCTAAACAACCAAAAAGAATTTTGCCCGAATTCAATCCCGTAATAGCATGCCCTTTGCACAACCTTGCTTCAAACAACCATTTCTCCCTCATTTCAACTCTGATTTGTGAATTGTTTAAAGCATTAGATTCCTGACTTTCTAAACTTGAAAACCATATATGTAGCTTTCCTTAAGAAACTCACGGGAAGAAGCCCCAATTTTGAGTTAAGGTGAATGTTGTTGTGTTACCATGGATCTCAAGAAAAAGAAACCTTTTTTTTTTTAATTCATTCAAAGGAAGGATTCATCCTCTTCTACAACTAATCAACTCCTTAATGCTTCATAGATAGTGCTTTATTAAAGATAGAATCTTTATTGACATTATTGATGAATTCTTTTTTTGTAGCCCTCCATAGATGATAAAAAACATGATTTTATATCATAAAATTAAATCTTTTGATCTTATAATGGATCTTACATCCCAATCTATGGAAAAGATTAAAACTTTATAAGAAAAATTGAAAACATATGCTCCTTTAATGGAGCTTACAACATAACCTATGAAGAAACAAAGAAAGAAAATCATTATCCCATTCAATCAACACATGCAATAATAAAAAAGAAACATATATGCATCCCTTGGCCATAGGATAATATCAAAGTTGCAAAAAAGAGGTTAGTACACCCTAAATAAAGATCTAAGCATGCTTATAACATTATGCACTGATACCAATTGTTGGCATCTTTTATCTAAGTAATGGAAGCAATACCAAATGTTCATAAAATTTATTTTTTAGGATTAAAGTACTAATCTTTAGGTTTGGATGTTCCCAAACCTTAAATTTCAAGTGTTGAAGAATCAAATTGATGTTCTTGAAAGTCTTGTAGACCCATGATCTTTTGCCCAATTACTTTTCCTTGATCTTGGCACACTTTCGGGGAGGGGGAAGAAAGGGTGGAGGCTATGACTCTTTTTCTCTCTATAGGTGGAAGACAAACTCTATGGAAAACTATGGAAATGTTAACCCCTAAGAGGGGTATTTAGAGGGTTCCTAGTGCCCTTAAGTGACTTGAGCCCACTAAAGGTTTAGGTCACTTAATCTAGCTTAAAACAACTCTTAATTGATGAATTAACTCAATAAAGCTTACTAATTAATGAATTAGCTTAAACCATAGATCTTGTTCACTTACCCTTGTGCAATCTTGTCTAATTACCAGAATACCCTTATGCACAAAAGTGAACCTAGGGCCAATCCAACCCTCACAAACCATACTAACAAGGTATATGAACTCAAGTAGGGACCATTGGGACCCATAGGAGTATTGGTTCTCTTAGAATCCAATTCTAAAGTTGATTCAACATCCTACTACAAAAAATCAAATGAACTCCTATATCTTATGTAAATAACAATGAGACATTATGTGCTTGTTTTCATGACCTGTTATCCATTGTGTTTAGTTTCCATTTGAACTGGTGTTAGTAATGGTTTAACAAGGTGAAAACTATCAACCTTTCAAGACTACCTCTACTATCCTTGAGTTACAAATCCTCATATTGTGTGTTCAATTGAATGTCTTATCTCACAAACATCTTATGTCAAGTTCTACTTAAGGAACTATTATGATAACAATTTTCATGAACACACCGCATTAGGATCATTTAACTAGGTACTTTGTCTACATCCTATGAGATATCATGGTGCCTCAATTGAGAATACCTATTACTATTGACTTCCATCAATAGTGATCCAATCCATAAGGAATATATGATCAGCTTACGATCTCATTCGTAAGTCAAAACCACTACTAACTTTAGCAGAAGCTCAATATTTTCTCAACGTTGAGAGACAAAACAATAAAGTGGCTTGATGAAGTCATGACTACTTGGTAGCCTTATATCATAACTCACTTTAGATTTTGTCCAATGTGTAACCATACATACTAGTAGACTCATCATGGAAAACCCATCTCGATGGTTAAGATTAGCCATCCCTCTAATTATAAGGTAATGCACTACAACCTCTAATAGATTGCCTAAGTCTATGAACCAGCTGTGAACAAGTCATCTACTTGCAAGGAACCTAGGACTTGGATCTTTTGTAGAACTCCTAATGCACCCAAGTCGTGTACAATGCAAAAGATGCTAGGCAAGAATGCTCATAAAGTACAATGCATGGAATAAAGATAGATAAAAGTGAAAATGAAATATTATTTAATAAATAATGAATTCCAAATTTGTTACATCATATCATGCTTTTAAGGGCTTCATCCTAACAGTTTAGTCTCATTGTAGTCGAGAGTCCATATCCCTTAATTCCTTAGGTCTAATCTACCTGTGGGGTGGTGATGAACCTAATCAAGATAGACTCGACAATGGATGTTGTGGGCTTTGCTAATGCCCTTTCCCACTTAATTTTTTTGAAAATAGAGACTTTGAGTAATTTTAGTAACCTTTCTCAAAATAAACTCTCTATCATGAGACTTTCCAAATTTGTTATTTATTTCTTAAACTAAGTTTTTTATGCTAAAAGAATTGTTCTCTTATTCCTTATCCTTAAACTATTCATATCCACAAAAGTCATTATTCTCTTATGAAGAATAACCTAAAGGATTAGGCGGTATCGTTCTTCTCTCACAGGGAGAGCTTGAAGGGCCACCATAGGTGTGTTTTCCTTCTCTTAGGTTGGGAGAGCAGAGAGAACCACCTATCCATCATCAAATAAATAGTTAAAAAAGGAATAACAATATTTTTTTGAGTAATAACCACTTCGAGAAAAAGTAAAAATGGAAAATAACTTCTCATAAAAAATTTATTTTCTTAGGAAAAATCCAAAATCACCATCTCATTATTTTGTTATCCTTTAACACATGCTAAAAATAAGAAGAGCATAATAAACATAAAAGGAAATAAAATAAAATAGTTCTAATGGCTTTAAGGATCATGTTGCATATTTGGTAATTAAATTGTATAAAATCCAATTTACCAAAATTACCATAATAATTTGGCAACAAATATCAAAGTTAGAAATTAGAAAAACAATCCCTAAAATTTTTAAAAACCTTAAACTATCAAAAAAAGATTCTATAAGCAGATTGCATGCTGACTACCGCAGGTAGATTTTGAAACAATTAAACAAACAATTCATTTTAACATGATAAAATAAACATATAACTTTGATATGGTTAAATAAATAGGTAAGTTTAACAAGAATAAGTGAATGGGTCAAATAGGTTGATTAGTAAACCCAAACATGATCACGATGTGTTTATTAAATGGGTCATACGGGTTAACACATTGCAACGCGAACATGATCATACCTAATTTTAACCACTAAAATTCATACCTACTTGATAATCTCTTCTGTAAGCAGATTGCATGCGGACTAGTACACATAGATTTTGAAACAATTAAACAAACAAATAATTTTAACATGATAAAATAAATATATAACTTTGATATGATCAAATAACTAGGTAAGTTTTAAAAGAATAAGTGAATGGGTCAAATAGATTGATTAGTAAATCGAAACACAGTCTGTTTATTAAATGAGTTGTACAAGTTAACACAATTGCAACGCGAACATGACTATACCTTATCTTATCCCACTAAGATTCATATTTTTATTGTGTTATTATTTGATGTTAAAATTGCCATGCCCACTAAATAGAAGGATCTCAATTAAGTGTAACTAAAGCAGAATTCAGCTTTAGTGGACTGGATCTCAATAGTTATTGTTGGCCCAAATATGAGTCATTCTGGTACTAACGTCCTCTTCTTTACCTACTTGTCTTATACATAATATAATTTCTTTAGTATAAAAAGGTTACACTTCCACAATCTGAACAGACACACAGTCGTATTCTAACATAGTCAAGAAAAATGTCTGAGAAACGTGACAGTGCAAGTTTCCCAAATGAAGAGGCGAAGAAGAAGATCAAGCTTGATATATCTTCATCAAGCGGGTCGGACTCTAATGTTAAACAAGGAGATGGCTCAGAAGAGGGTGCTGTTGATTCATCTGCAAGTGCAATAGTGGAGAATAAACCCAGGTCTTTACAAGAAACAGAAATTCAGAATTTTCTTTCATGAATAGTTTAGCGCTCTCTCTCTCTTTTAACCTCTTGGTTGCCAAGAAATGGTGGAAATTAAGAATTATGCCACATTAATTCTGACCTCTCTCTTTGTTATTTCATTTTTTTTTCCTTTCTTTTTTCTCATCATCCGAGCACAGGAATAGGTTAATTTGGTTCGTCTGCAGGGTTTAGGGATTTCCTCAAGATTCTCTCTTGAAGTTCTCTAGAATTTCTTTAGCTCTTCCTCATGTAAATTCTTGGGAAGAAACCGAAGAAACTCGGGTTCTTTATATGCGGATTGAGTAAAGATAAACCATTGTCTGTCAGCTGTGCTTTTGTTCCTTTTTCTCATCAACCAAACACAGGAGCAGTGTTGATGCCTTTCAAAGAAATGAAATTCTTGTTTCAGGTGATTTTTCTAGAGAGGAAATGAAAAGGAAAAGGAAGTCTTGAATCCTTCTGATGTTTTTTTCTGTGATCTCGTGTGCGATCTTATCTCATGCTGATCAATAATTTTATAATATTTGAACTTTGTTATGGATTCTCAAAGAGGTCACTTAATGTTGTTTCTTATAAGATGTACATGTTACTAGCTATATTTGTTGGCTAGGGACTTCTAATAACACCGAAAAATTAATTTTGTTTTCAACCTTTTCATGTGCAGAAACCAGGATGATATGGATTTCTCATCTAGGACGGTCCCAGCAAGCATTCATGATCAAGATTCTCAAACCAAGAAGACGGGCAGTTCATCAGCAAGTTGCAGCAGCAAAGACCAGCCTTCCATCAAGATGAATAAGAGAACCCTCCTCTACAAGAAGAGCTTAACCCATGACGATGTCACCAAGTTCAAGATCATGATTCCACTAGAATCTGGTAGACAATTTATCCCTGAACCTGAGAAAGTTGACGGAAAATATAAGAGCAAAATAATGTTACTTATGGACCATGACCAACAGATCTGGCCCATGGATGCTTCATTCGACGACATGAGCAACTCCTACATGCTTTGTTTGAACTGGGACAAATATTTTAAGAGATATGAATTGGAGGCCGAGGATGTGATTTTCTTATATTTCGATCCTGCAATTCCCTCTTTTGGCCACTTCTTGATTGAATATGAAAAGAAGGGGCGTGACAGCAATCCCAAGGAGACAGATTGAGGGCATATATGAAGCGAAGCCTTTTTGGTGGGTGAATGCATTCAGAATCTAGCTAGGTAATATTGTTTCTTCTTCTAATTCTTCAAAGGAGACTCAATTTTAATTAGCTCTTTACATGTACAATCTTGCCTTCCATATGTATCATCTACATTCATAAAATGTTGGATATCAAATTTGCAGTTTGAAAATGTCCTACATTGTGATGATAGAAAAGAAGTGATAGGCTGATAGCTAGAAGGAAGGGAACACTAATACCAAAATCTGAATTTAATTTTTTCTTGATTATGAAGGTTTTTCAAAGAGCTATTACCAAATGGGTTTCTAACTAATTACTACCTGAGTGGTTATGTATGGTAATGGCATGTGTATACTAAATCCTAACAACTTCTAGCTAATTAATTACAGAAGGAACACTAATCAAACTAAGTGATCATGACTTTTAACAGAGAGGTTGTGGAAAGGCTCGAGATGAAGGTTTGAAAATGAGAAAAGCTAAGAGAGTAAAGTGGATGATTAAAATCAGCACAAAATTTAACTGTAGAGGAAGGTAAGAGCTCATAGGTAATGAGCTAAAGGAGAGTCCATGTCGTCTCCTTTTTCCTCAAGCTCTATAGCCTAAAGAGAAGAAAAATCCTAACCCAAGATCTTAGAAGGCTTTAAAGAAGGGGCAAGATTTAGTCAATCAAAATTGATTATGATGGGCACAGAGCTGCTTTAGTTATGGTCTTGTTGATCACAATTTTGATGAATGTCCTAAAATGGAGAAAAAGATTGACATCCAAATTGAAAAAAAAAAAAATACAGATTTCAAAGATGCAAATGGTTAAAATGAGAGACCTTTTGAGAGGAATTTAGTTGGAAACTTGGATTGAAGTCTAACCAAAGAGGGAACTAGGCCTTTGGGTTTAAGGATTGGTTATAACCTCGGTAAGGGTGGGACAAAACTTTGCCCTAGCAAGCTCATCCAAGGAAAAGAGAGGACACCTCAAATGCAAGTAATGCTTCTTTTACTAAGTATTGGGTACCATCCCTCCTGTTGGCAACCCCAAAGATGGAATTGTTACTGAGAACAATTTGAATCAAAAGACTCAACTGCACGAGAAAAAGAAGGTACAAAAATTCCTAGAAAATTCAGTTCAATTAATAAAGAAGTGGTGCTCACTTCTAGCCCTATCTTCATGTCGATCAGAATCTCTACCTTTTGATTATCCTATGGAAATGGATTTGCATGGTGCAGAAGGTAAGAAGGTTGCCAAAAAGGAAAAAAATGATTGTAGAGGGCTCTAAAGCTAGTGGTAATGCATTCAAGAATAAAACAAATGGTAATGGACTTATTTCAGGAAAAAGAGGAAGATTTAATGGCTTAAACTCTTTCAAAATAAATACAAAAATAATAAAAATGAAGGAATTAAGATGAGGGGTAAGGAGCCCTTGATCCATCCAATCTTACCCTATGAAGGTCGTGGCCTAAAATGTTAGAATGGTTGTTCTCTTCTTGTTGAATTTGGAATATATTAACTAAGCAATTGGGTGTTGGTTTTGGGTTTTGTGCTAGAGATGGTAATTGGAATCTTGTCTTAGTTATGAAAGTCAATAAGTTATCCTTATTATTTCTTTTATTATTTTATTTTGATTTTATTTTTTATTTTTTTGCAAATGTAGATTTTTGGAAGATGATCTCATCTTTTAGAAATGCCTAGCTATCATTAATATATATATATATATATATATATATATATATATATATATATATATATATATATATATATATTTTTTTTTTTCATTTTTGTTTCTTCCATAATGTCCATTGCTTGCAAATTTAGCAAGATTTTCTGCCCTCAAGCTTGCTTGATATTTAATTGAATTAAATCAAGATAGAGGATCCTTATATGCTTGCATTGGTTGGTTCCAATTTTTTCTTGTCAACCAAACAACATATTTTTGCTATTGTTATTATTATTACTTCTATTAATTATTTAGATTATAGTTTTCAATTTTTGCGATGACTTACAAGTGAATGATTGTTGTTAGCTTGTGTATGTTCAAGAGAATTGTTGAATCCTTGGTTTGTTGATGTTTTTATTTTATTTTTGGTTTAAAACAAAATCTGAAATTAATTTTTAATAAAGTTTTACAAGAAAAAAATTTTAAACTAGAGTAATTGTTGAAACTTTTATCTCTTGAACCAAAAATATAAAAAGAACTAACAGTTGTATAGCAGTTAGGTCGTCTACATAGGGAACTTAGAATTAATAGCATCAAAGTTACGATGTGTACTAGTGAGTGCTGGTTGGAAGAATTAAATCATAAGATTTTAATTTGAGGAGGGAGGGATCTTAGAAACCAAAACAGAAAAATTACAATTATTTACTAAACTTTTATCTTTTATTTTTTCCAAGAACCCAACATTGCTTACGATATATGCATATTTCATAAATAATATTTTTCAAAAGGGGCGACCACAAAATTTTTAAGAATAAAATTGCAGGCTTTATATATGAAAATTCTATGTCCTTGTCTAATTAGAGTTATATATATAAATCCGGTCCATGCAATTGTATTTCTTAAAAATGTTAATTATACTTTCCATTCCCATAAGTGAAGACCTATTCAGCTCCACAACAGAAAATTTCTCATAATTAATATACAAGAGAGCAATGGGATATCAAACAAAACAATAACCTAATAGAATTAGTGCTTCAACTTACAAAACACACAATTACAAAGGAAGATAAATTTGGAAGAAATAAAAAATTTATTGTATTATATCATTCTCACTCTTAATTGTTCAAATAGTATATAATATCCTATTTATAACTACTCAAATTAAATAAAATTGAAACTCCTAATTCTAACATATAGAAACTTCCTAATACTCGACAATTTAAAAATAAAAACTAAATAACTATTCAAAAATAAAATATTCTTATTAACTTCTAAGAAACTAAATCAAATTGTAATATTTTAGAAAGTTTCTAAATTCATGTTTGCTTTCCAGCACCTAGCCAACAAATATATCTAGATTGTGCAACAAAAGCACAACGGGGCAATAAGACCAAATTAACCTTTTCCTGGGTGTTTGGTTGAAGAGAAAAAAGAAAGGAAAAAAATGCAACAACAAAGAGAGAGATCATAGTAGTAGCATAATTCCTAATTTCCGCAATTTCTTGGCAGCCAAGCGAAGATTAAAAGTGAGATGGAGCTCTAAAATATTCATGAAAGAAAATTCGGAATTTCTGTTTCTTGTAAAGACCTGGGTTTGTTCAAGCTGCCTTCATTAACAGCTATTGCATTTGCAGGTGGATCCTTTACTTCCTCTTTTGAGCCATCTTCTTCTTGTTTAACATCAAAGGCTGACCTGTCTGATGAGGATCTATCAAGCTTAATCTTCTTCTTCTCCTCTTTATAATCTAGGAAACTCGCACTGTCCCTCTCAAACATTTTTCTTGATTTGAGACAGATAATCAACTTTCAAACTAGTCTATTATATCTATATATATAATAATATAGACTTGAAAGTAAAAAAGTCTTCCATCCACATCCACCGTATGATAGCTATATATACATATGAGTCAAGTCTATGTTGTAGAAACAAATGTTTCCATAACTAACTTACCGGCCATTAGAGTTGAGCATGTGAAGACTTCCATGTTGTCAAGGTGGGACACTTCCATGCAATAGAAATGGAGAAATGGCCGTTTCGCTTTTTGAACTTTTATTTTTCCATTTTTAATTTTTAATTTTAATATTTGGAGGACTTGTCAATTAGTTGTTCATCCTATATTTTTTGGACAATTAAGGTGTTTGGAAAATAAACTTCAAGACGTATGATATTTTTATTCATATTTTTGGGTGGTGAAGTGGAGCATGACAACCTTTAATTAGCTCATATCTTCCTCTATTGTTAATTTTGTCCTGATTTTGATCATCTACATTTACTTTCTTGATCTCTTCTCATGTTCTAACCTTCCTCCCTAGCCTTTCCACAACCTCTCTGTTAAGAGTAATGATCACTTAACCAGTTTAAGCCTCTTTCAACAACCTTCAGAATCAAGAAAAATACAGAATAATTCAGATTTTGATATGGGCTTTTCCTTCTTCTAGCTATTAGTACTTTTCTATCATCACAACCTAAGACAGTTTCAAACTGCAAATCTGATCTCAATCATATGTTCTATGAATGTAGATGATACATATGGAAAGTGAGATTCTACATGCATGTAAAGAGCTAATTAAAGCCGAGTCTTCTTTGTTGAATTTGATGAAGATAAGAAGAAACAATATTAATTACCTAGCTAGATTCTGAACGCATTCACCCACCAAAAAAGGCTTTCTCTTGTTATATAGCCTCAAGTTGTCTCTTTGGGATTGCTGTCACAGCTTCCTTTTCTCATATTCAATCAAGAGGTGTTCAATAGTGGGATCATCATAAAAGAAAATCACATCCTCGGGCTCCAATTCATATTTCTTCACATATTTGTCCCAGTTCAACCAAAACATATAGGAGCTGCTCAGCTCGTCGAATGCAGCCTCCATCTCCCAGATCTGTCTCTCATGGTCCATCACTGATATTTCTATGATGCCATATCTTCCTTCATGTTTCTCAGGTTCAGGGAGAAATTCTCTACCATATTCTAGTGGAATCATGAGCCTGCAGTAGAAGACATCGTCACGGGTTAAGCTCTTCTTGTAAATGAGGGTTCTCTCATTTATGCTGCTGCTACTTGCTGATTCCGTTAATGATGAAGATGAACTTCCTATCGTCTTAGTTTCGGAATCATGATCATGATTGCTTGCTGGGACCGACCCAGATGAAAAATCCTTATCCTCCTGGTTTCTGCAAATGAAAAGGTTGACGGCAATATTAATTTTTTGTGTTCTTAAAAGTTCCAAGCCAACAAATATAGCTACAACTTATATGAAACAACATTAAGTGATCTCTTTGAGTATTTATGTAAATCAATAACAAAGTTTAAAAAATTATAAAATTATACATCTGCATGAAATAAGATTACACAAGATCAATTATTGAAAGATCAAATTCTTTATCATTAATTCAACCAACAAAATCAAGACTTTTCCTTCTCATCTCCTTTGTTTTTCTGTCATCCAAAGTGAGGGTGGTCCAAGAAAATCCTTTCCAGAAAAATCAGCTGTAACAAGAATTCTATTTCTTTCAAAGGCATCAACATTGCTCCTGTGTTTGGTTGACGAGAAAAGGAACAAAAGCACAACTGAGAGACACTGGTTTATCTTTACTCAATCCACATATAAAGATCCTGAGTTTCTTCCATTTCTTCCCAGGCATTTACATGAGGAAAGGCTAAAAATATACTAAAGAAAATCAAGAGTGAATCTTGAGGACAACCCTAAACCCTGCAGAAAGGAACCAAATTAACCTATTCCTGTGTTTGGTTGATAAGAAAAAAGTAAGGAAAAAATTGAAACAACAAAGAGAGAGGCCATAATTAATGTAGCATAATTCTTAATTTCCATTTCTTGGCAACCAAGCAGAGGTTAAAAGAGAGAATGTGCGCAAAAATATTCATTAAAGAAAATTCTGAATTTCTGTTTCTTGTAAAGACCTGGGCTTATTCTCCATTAATGGACTCAAGCTGCCTTGGTTATCAACTACTGCACTTGCTGGTGGATCAATAATTGGATCAATAACACCCTCTTCTGAGCTATCTTCTTCTTGTTTAGCATCAGAGATCGATCCTCTTGATGAAGATATATCAAACTTCATCTTCTTCTTCGTCTCTTCATCTGGGAAACTTGCACTTTTCCGTTTCTCAGACATTTTTCTTGACTTGAGAGGGATTATCAACTTTCAAACTAGTCTATACAATGCATGTAATGGATAGCGGATTGTTTTTACTTTTCAAGTCTATATTATTATATATGGTTCTACATATATGACCCCGAGTCTATGTTGTATAAACAACTGTTCCATAACTAACTTACCGGTCATCACAGTTGACCACGTGGGAAGACTTCCATGTGGACAAGGTGGGACACTTCCATGGAATAGAAATTGGGAAATGCCCGTTTCACTTTTTAAACTTTTATTTTTCCTTTTTGATTTTTTAATTTTCATATGCTGAGGACTTGTCAATTATTTTTTCCTTTTTGCATTTCTGGAGCCATTGAAGTTGTTCCAAAATAAACTTCAAGATGTATGATATTTTTTCTTTATATTTTTGCATGGTGACAACAGAAGAAAATTGAGATGGATGACCAAATACTTTCTTGAAGGGGAAAATGAGGTGAAGTGTGGGGGTTGGCATATACGATTAATAAGATAGATGACAGTGGTGAAAGCATGAGACCAATATGTGAGAGGAAGAGATGCATGAGAAAGAAGAGAGACACTAGTTTCAACAATGTGACAGTGTCGGCTTTCTGAATAACTATTATATTCTGGTGTATGTGGGGGGGTGGTGAGATGGGAAATACTGTTAATAGAGAGAAAACTTGCAAGAGCTTGGTATTCTCCACCATTGTCGGTGTAAAGAGTAATAATTTTCCATGAAAAATAGTTTTCTACAAGAGCTTTGAAGCAAATAAAGATGTCATTCACATTAGATTTTCTTCAAGAGGGTAGAACCATATATACTATGTAAAATGATAGACAAAGATAACATGGTATTTAAAATCATCATGAGATAAAATAGGAGATGTCCAAACATCGGAGAAAATAATTTCAAGTGGTTGAGACAAACTAAGATATGAATTAGCAAAATGAAATTTATGACTTTTATTGCAATGGCTGTTGTTACAAGTAAAAGTTGATGACACCGGGGTAGATAGATTTAAATGGTACTAAGAAACAATATGCTTAAAAATGTGGAAAGAATGGTGACTTATTCTATGATAGCACTCATACTAAGTGGTCTTGACACTAGATAGAGCTAATAAAGGTGAAGACTTGGGTGAAGCAACATCTTTAGTTTGGCCTTTAAGAAGTTGTGCCCCCGTTTGAAGATCCTTCGTAAGAAAAGAATGTGGTAAGAATTCAATAGAAACATTATTGGTAATACAAAATTAGGAAATAGAAATCAATTTTTTTTTTCTTGTTGGGAACACAAAACACATTGGTGAGGCTAAAAGTATGAGTAGAAGAAGGTAGAGAGGTAGAACCAATATGGGTAATTGGTTGACTTGTGATGTCGTCGGAACCATGGTACGGTAGTAGTGAAGTGAGAAGTTGTTTAGGTCGGCAGTAACATGAGGGGAAGTACCACTGTGAAGGAGCCATGAGGGGATGCTTGTGACAGTGTTGGTTGTGAAAAGTGAGCTCTTGGCTACCAAGGTGCTTGGTGTTGTCTAGGTTGATGGATAGTGGGCGCTTGGTGAGTCGGCACTAGGAGAAAAGAATGAGAAAGAATGATATTAGGAATGTTTACATATTAGGAATGTTGAGATATTAGGATATTAGTTTTTCATTCGTTCATGTACAGAGTATATATAGAGGGTAATCACCATTCTAAGAATGGGAAAGAATGATACAAGGAAAGAATGATATAAGGAAAGAACAACTAATATCCTAATATCTCAACATTCCTAATATCTCATCAGAATGGGCACTGTTTAGCATAGTGCCCTTGAGTTCCACACATTTGTCACCAAGGTATGGTCGTGGTGAAGAACAATCACCATTGGATGGCTGCAAGGAGAGTCTGTTGTGATGGGACATAGGTGTGCGAGGAGATCCTGAGTGTTTAGAATGAAAAGAAGGATGAGACCTTGAATTTCTATGTGTTGCGTTAGCGGTCGCAGGAATTGGTTAGGAATTGGGAATGTTGTTGCGTTGCGTGGCTTCAAGAGTGAAAAGTTTCTCATGGAGTTCCTTAAATGATATTAGAGTCTCATGGACTTGGAGAGAAAGAACAAGATCATAGAATTCATCACCGAGGCCATCTAGAATTTTTTTCAATGAGATCTTCGACATCCATGGGAGCACCAAGTGGTGCAAGTTCATCGACATGACCTTTAACCCATTGTAAGTATTCAATAACACTTCGAGAACCTTTTTGAGGATTCTTAAGATGACTTGATTTGGAGACGACGACCACATGATGGCTTGGCATAGGTGTTGGAAAGAATATTCCAAACTTCACGAGAGGTGGTAGCACTAGCAATGAATGAAATTATGGTGGGGGGGAAGATAGAACCAATTAAGGCATTAAGGATCAATTGATCTTGAAATTTCCACTAGGTATATGCTGGATTGGTAATTTCGGAGTTGATCGTGGCAATAGTGGGTAGTGGACAAGGTTTGGAGCCATCAATGAAACCAATGAGATCATAGCCAATGAAGAGTGTGTTGAATTAGATTTTCCAAGAGAGATAGGTAGCATTGAGTTTTAAGGGGGCTTCAACGGAGACGTTAATGGCAATCAATTGTTGATTGGAGTCTTGGGCAATATTCAACAACAGCTGAATATTTATACAAGATGAATACCTAATTAAATCAAATCTCCTACAATTATGTAAAGTCAACTAATCTCATTGAATCAAATCTCCTACAATTAAGGTTACAAGTAATTAGAGATTCCTATTATAGGACGAAATCAATTATCCTTATCATTAGGAAGTTTCTATTCTATTTAATTTGAGTAGTTATAAATAGGATATTAATTAATGTTTGAATAATTAAGAGTGAGAGTGGTAGAATATAATAAAGTTTTTAATTCTCCCAAATTTATCTTCCTTTGTAATTGTGCGTGTTTCCTCTATCAACCTCATTACTCCATTCAACGCTTCCGCATATCCAAGCTAAGGATGTCTAATAACAATGAAAATTAATTTAATTTTCAACCTTGTCATTTACAGAAACAAGGCTGATATGGATTCTTCATCTGGGTCCATCGACCTAGTAAGCATTTATGATAAATATTCTCAAACCAAGAATATGGGCAGTTCATCTTCCTCATTAGCAAGTTGCAGTAGTGAAGGCTCCATAAATGGTAGATCAAGTCAGAAACCTTTTCTACAAGAAGAGTTAAACATTTGCGGATGTCTACTTCGGTAGGCTCATGATTCTACTGTTAAAATATGGACGCACATGTATGTAACATAATTCATGATTATGTTATTCGCCTCTTCCGTATCTATTTTGTATCGGGTTTTCAACAGTATGGACCACCTTATGTGTAGAGCCCAATGCCATCATGGGCCTTAGATGATGAGCTTAAGACTCATGAGGCCCAATAGCCATAGGGTATGGTCCCTAAGGCAGGAGGGTATAAATCCAAAGAACAATATCTATTCTTTATGATGACAACGTTTTGAAAACAAAAAACTGAACCTATTTTCTCCCGCTTCCTATCGTCAGAGAGAACCAAGAGAAATGTGGTGCCCTCCACAGCCTTAGAAGATATGTACCCCTTCAACAAAGTCAAAATGGACTCGGGTATGTTCCAAAGACAAAGGAAGGCATGATTTTGAATGAATTGATATATATATATATATGAACATATATCCTGTATGTGTGTTTGGTGATAATAGAGAATGAACGTCCATCATCTACTTGAATCAACTGCAATAGATTTTCTCCTTGGACTTGAGAAATCTAATGGAAGATATGAAAGGATGCTAATATCACTTTTAGACCATAAGAGAGAGGTGTAGAATATAGAGGCTACTTTTGATAAACTGAACAACCCTTACATGCTTTGGTGGAACTAGGGCAAATTTGTGAAGAAACATGGATTAGAACTGGAGGACGTGATTTTCTTATATGACGATCTCTCCTATTATGGTCCATTGAATATGTAAAAAAGTTGCATGAACAAACTTGAGAGCATAGAAGAAGAGAAACCTTTTTCGTGTGTGAATGTATTCAGAATATTCTAGGTTAGGTAATATTCTTCTTTCTTTTTCAAAGTTGAATTGTTAGGAAATAAACCTTCCAAAAACTAGATTAATGAAACAATTAAAAACTACGTGGAAATAAGAATGAAATGAAGTAGACAAAACAACACACAAATTTATGTTGTTCACCTGCTAAATCCATGGAGTTGTTGTAGATCTTCACTATAGGGAGAAAAATAACCACAAGTGTTTACAAGTACTCACTCATCACAACCCAAATCCCGATTACACTCGAGAAAATAATAATTCTCTAACTCTTAAGAGAACCTCACTTTTTTCACTCAAAGAGTTACACCACTCTTTTTTGTCAACTTTGGGATAATTAGAATGAGGATAGGAGACCTCTATTTATAAGCTCCTACCACCATCAAATTTCCATGTAAATCACACGCTATTGCCAAATATATAAATGTAATACACAATTCTGATTTGCCCATGTCCATAATTTCCTTATCCAACATTCTTTATATCTATATATATATATATATATATATATATATATATATATCTATATATCATTCTCACACATATGGCCATGAGATTCTCCATGTGCATTCCGTGTCCTTAAATCAAGGACTATTCACTGCCAACAATCTTCCACTTGAAGACTTACTTCACTTATGTCTTCACACAAGATCATTGCAACAACTCATCTCTCTTCTTCTATGTTTGCAAGCCAACTAAAGTCGAACATAACTTCAATTTGTCAATTGTTAACGTCTTTGTTAGCATATCCGCAAGGTTTTCATTTCCATGAATCTTCTTAAGCCTTAAAGCTTTGTCCTCTAGAAGAAATCGAATGAAACGATACTTCATCTAAATATGTTTCATTCTGGCATGAATCTTCTTTGCTAAGTGAATCGCATTATGACTGTTAGAATAAAGGATATTGTTCTCATATTTCTTTCTTAGCTCTTCTAAGAAACCTTGAACCCAAATCATCTCCTTACTGGCTTCTATAATAACAATATATTCAACTTTAGTAGTGGAGAGAGCTACAACTTTCTGTAGTTGAGAAACCCAACTCACCATAGTTTCTCTAAGAGTATACACATATCCTGTAGTGCTCTTTCTGTTATTGACATCTCCAGCTAAGTCAATATCAACAAAACCTTTCAGTTTTGTATCTTCATTTCTAAAATAGAGCGCCTTTTTTTTAGTACTTCACAGATATTTGAGGATCCATTTAATTGCTTCCCAGTGTATCTTACCAAGATTGTTCATTTACCTACTCACCACTCTTATTGCTTGCCCAATATTTAATCTTATAAAACCATGGCATACATCAAACTTCCAATGGTTGAGGCATAAAGAACCTTCTTGATGTGATCACGTTTTTCCTAAATCTTCAGTGATTGCTATTTGAAAAGTTTGAAATGAGGACCTAAAGGTGTGCCCACCAGCTTAACATTTTACGTGTTGAGCCTGGAGAGTACTTTGTTGATGTACTTTGTCTATGACAATATCAAAGTTCCTAGTCCTCTATCCCTACTAATCCTCATTAGAAGAATCTACTTTGCAATGCCTAGATCTTTCATTGCAAACTGCTTTGACAATTCCCTCTTTAAGTTATTTATCTCTTGCATATCAGAACTTGCAATAAGCATATCATCTACATAAAAAAGAAAAATAATAAAGCTATTGTCAAACTTTTATATATAACAACAATGATTTGCTTGACATCTTGTAAAACTGCTGCTACTCATGAAGCTATCGAACTTCTAGTACCATTGTCTTGGAGTTTGTTTTAGATCCTACAGATTCTTCTTCAGCTTGCACACAAAGCTTTCTTTGCTTGCTACCATGAAGTCTTTTGGTTTCTTAATATAAATCTTTTTCTCCAAATCGCAATGAAGAAAGGCTATTTTTACATCTAATTACCCAAGATGTAAATTTTTTATAGCTAGCATCTTCAACACCAACCTGATTGTCGATTGCTTCACTATCGAAGAGAAAATCTCAGTGTAGTTGATGCTTGCTTTCTATTGAAATCCTCTGACTACTAGCCTAGTTTTGTAATACTTGCTCCATCATGCTCTTCTTTGATCTTGAAAACTCATTTATTATGTAAAGCTTTCTTCCTTTCTAGTAGTTCAGTCAAATCCCATGTCTAATTTGACATCAGCGAGTCCATCTCATCTTTCATGGCAGACTCTCACTTGATCGAATCTTCAACCGGTTTAGGAGTTCTTAAGAAGTGTCTCACTCTACTATAGGAGTGTGTGCTTCTTCTTGAGAGACTTTATTTCCAGGATTTTGTCAATCCCTTGATTGCACTTCCTCTTTAGAGTTTTCCTCAAACTCAATATACTTATTTTTTTCAATTTTGACTTTTGTGTTGGTAGATTCTACATATGACTTTTCCTTGTACATTTCTTTCTCATTGAAGATGACATTCTTGCTTCTGATGATTTTCCAATTTTCAAAATCCCAAAATTGATAGCCAAATTCATCAATGTCATATCTAACAAAAGCACATTTCTTGGACTTCGCGTCAAGCTTGCTCTATTTAGATGAGTCAATATGAACATAAGAAATACAACCAAATGCTCTCAAATGTGATAAGTTCACATCTTTAGTGCTCCATACTTTCTTAGGTAACTTCTTTCCAAGAGGCATTGAAGGCCCATGATTGATAAGGTTGGTTGTTGTTCTAACGACTTTAGCCCAAAACATCTTAGGTAACCCTAAGTGTATTCTCATGCTTCTAACATGTTCATTTAGAGTTTTGTTTATGTGCTCTACTACACCATCCTACTGAGGTGTCTTCAGAATAGTTTTTTCTAGTTTAATTCCATTGGCTGTGCAAAACTCTTTAAGCTTATCACCTCTGTACTTTTCTCCATTCTTAGACCTCAATCGTTTCACTTTCAAGCTCGTCTCCTTCTCTACCATGGCTTTCTATTTTCTAAAAACATCATAAACTTCTTATTTCTTTTTTAGAAAATAAACCCATACCTGCCTAGTAGAGTCATCAATGAAAGAAACATATAATGAGCCTCTAATAGATGAAACTAGTGATGACCCCCACACATTTATGTGAACTAGCTCTAACTTCTCTGCTTTGGCTGGTCTGTCGATCTTTGAGAAACTAACCCTTTTTTGCTTACTGAAAATATAGTCCTTGCATAGACTGATGTTTATTGATTTAAGATCTAGTAGCTTCCTCTTTGAAATAAGAACCTTCATCCCTTTCTCACTCATATAATTGAGTCTCTAGTGCCAGATTTTTTACTTCTCATCTGATTCTGCAACTACAACAATATTCTCCATCCTAGAAGTAACATAAAGTGTATCGTTTTTCTTTCCATGAGCTATGACCATAGCTCCCTCGGTGATCTTCCATTCGCTTCTTGTGAAGGTTGTACCATGACATTCTTAATTAAGTTGACCCACTGAGATTAAATTTCATTTTAGACTAAGAATAAATCTCACATCTTTCAACTTCCACACAATCCCATTTAATAGCTTCACTTGACTATCACATTTCCCCATAATCTACAAGGTCTCATCATCAGCCAAATGAACCTTTCCGAAATCACCATTGATGTAGTTCTCCATGATTTCATGATGCGAGGTGTAGTGAAACAATGCCCTAAAATCCAAAGTCTAAGATTCAACTAGAGTATTGACACTTAGGATTAAAGCATCATTAGTATCTTTGACCACATTTGCAGATTCCTTTACATTGTCATTGTTCTTTTTAGGTGCTCTACAATCTTTCTTTAAGTGACCATTCTTGTCCTAGTTCCAAGAACTAATCTCTTTTTTCCTAGATTTAGACTTGCTCTGTCTTGATTTTGATTTGTTTTGATTTGAGTTTCTGTCACCCTATGGATTCGATGTTTAAGGTAGAACTTGATGTTTCTCCTAATTCTGTTTGGTGTATTTCTTCACTTAGAATTAGATCTCGAACATCCTTATATACCATCTTCTTAGTCCTAGAAGAATTACTTACTATTGTCACCATCATGTTCCAGCTTTCCAGTAGAGAGGACAAAAGGATCAAAGCTCAAACTTCATTGTCAAACTCAATTTCCACCGAACTTAGTTGTGTTGTGATTGTACTAAATTCGTTGATGTGAGTTGCAACAGACGCGCATTCTATCATTCACAAATTGAACAATTGTCTCATCAAGTGTACTTTATTTGAAGCGGATGGCTTTTTGTACATGTTAAAGAGAGTCACCATAAGACCCACTGCGGTCTTCTCCTTTGCTATGTTGAAAGTGACATTGTGAGATAATGTTAATCGGATAACCCTAAGTGCTTGCCTATCAAGTAGATCCTACTCTTCATCCTTCATATCATTGGCTTTTCTCCCAAAAAAGGCAAATGCATACCTTTCTAATATAGATAATCTTCAATTTGCATTTTCCAAAAGCTAAAATCTTCACCACTAAACTTCTCAATTCTGATGCACTTTCCTTTATCTACTACCATCACTCCCACTCAAATTTGGTTTCTCAGGAATTCTATAAAAAATTATACTTTTATAGTACCTTTATACCTACCAAAAATTGTAGAGAAACTTCCACATACAACTTTAAACCACTAGGAAAGTTCCCAGGAAAGACTAGAGAGATTACAATAGTCCCACTTAAAACCTAACCTTCTTAGATAGAACTAAAAGTTCCAAAGAAAGACTGGAGGAGTCACAATTGTTCCTCTTAAATTTCAACCTACTTAGACAGAACTTCCTTAGATTACCTCCAAGCTCCTAGACATACCATAGAACCTCACTCTGATACTAATCATTAGGAAATAAACTTTTCAAAATACCAGATCAATGAAGCGATAAAAAACAACATAGAAATAATAACAAAATGAAGTAGACAAAACAACACACAAATTTACATGGTTCACCCAAAACAAGCTACGTCCATGGAGTTGTTGTAGATATTGACTATAAGGAGCAAAATGACCATAAGTGTTTACAAGCACTCACTCCTCACAACCCAAATCCCGATTACATCCAAGAGAATAACAATTCTGTAATTCTCAAGAGAACCTCACTTTTTTCACTCAAAGAGTTACCCCACACTTTTCTCTCAACTCTGGAATAATTAGAATGAGGAGAGGAGGCCTTTATTTATATGCTCCTACCACCACCAGATTTCAATGTAAATCACACGCTATTACCAAATATATAAATGACAATACACGATTCTAATTTGATTGTGTCCATAATTTCCTCATCCAACATTCTTTATATGTATATATATCATACGTGCACACATATATGGCTATGAGATTCTCAGTGTGCATTTCATGTCCTTAAATCAAGGGCTTCACCATCAACATGCATGTACAATCTTGCTGCCCATATTTATAATCTACATTCAAAAAAATATATTAGATTAATCTGCAATTTAAAAATGTCTTTGTTCAATGGTTAAAGGAGTCTTATTTTCCAATGGAAGAATGAATAAGCACTTTGTATTCTGTATTGTGAAGCACTTCTATTAGGTTATTGTTTTGTTTGATATCAAATTGCTTTCTTATATATTAATTATGAGAAATTTTTTGTTATGGGATTGGATAAGTATACACTTATGGGAAGGGAAAGTATAATTAACATTTTTAAGAAATACAATTGCATGGACTAGATTTATATATATAAATCTTATTAGACAAGGACAGAGAATTTTTAGATATAAAGCCTGCAATTTTATTCTTAAAAATTTTGTGATTACCCCTCTTGAAAAATATTATTTATGAAATATACATATATCTTAAGCAATATAGGGTTCTAGGAAAAAATAAAAGAAAAAAAGTTTAATAAATAATTGCAATGTTTATATTATTTATGAAATAAATATAAGCATTGTTTTCTATTTTGGTTTCTAGAGGATCCCTCTCTCCTTAAATTAAAATCTTATGATTTTAATTCTTCTAACTAGCACTCACACCTACACATCATACCTTTGATAATGTTAATCCTATGTTCCTATGGAGATGACCTAACTACCATACAACTATTAGTCCTTTTTGTATTTTTGGTTCACGAGATAAAAGTTTCAACTACTCTAGTTTAAAATTTTGTTCTTGTAAAACTTTATTAAAAATCATTTTCATATTTTTCTTTAGACCAAGAAAACACCTTCGAACCAAGGATTCAACAATCTCTTGAACATACATAAGCAAACAACAATCATTCACTTGTAAGTCATCGCAAAAAATTGAAAACTATAATCTAAATCATTAATAGAAGTAATAGTAATAACAATAGTAAAAATATGTTGTTTGGTTGACAAGAAAAAATTGGAACTAAATATAAGGATCCTCTTCTTGATTTAATTCAATTAAATATCAAGCAAGCTTGAGGGCAAAAAATCTTGCTAGATTTAAAAGCAATGGACATTATGGAAGAAACAAAAAATGAGAAAAAAAGAAAAAAAAGAAAAAAGATTGATGATAACTAGACATTTCTAAAAGATGAGACCAGCTTCCAAAAGACTACATTTGAAAAAAAAAAAAAATCAAAATAAAATAATAAGAGAAATAATAAGGACAACTTATTGACTTTCATAACTAAGGCAAGGTTCCAATTACCATCTCTAGCACAAAACCCAAAACCAACACCAAATTGCTTAGTTAATATATTCCAAATTCAACAAGAAGAGAATAAAAATTAAGAAATAGAAAACGACATACCCCTTGAATCCTCTTTCCAATTACAAGACACTTAAGACCACTTTCCTTTTTTTAGGTGCTCCTACACACTAGTTTCCCACCTAAATTCCAACATTGAACAAAAAACACATAGACTCAATCATGGATCAAATCTCACAACCTCAAAAAACAAATACAGACAAAATGATATGAATCAATACTTTCCCAATCTCACTCTATATTAATCCAAAACACAAATGACCACAATTCCAAAAGTACGAACCGAAGAACAACTTCAAATTAAGCCCGAGATGAGAGGGAGCTCACAAATTTGAGGCAAATAATCTACTCAAATTGTTGAACCCCTAAAATGATTAGAAGGCAGAAACTAGTTTAGGGCTTGTTCAAGGGGGATGACCTAAAATGCCTCTAAATCTTTTAAAAACCAAATGATAGAAACCCTGAAAAATTAGAGAATAGAAAAAATAGTGAATGAATTAAAGAAAAAAAGATTGAAGATTTTTCATATTTTTCTTTAAAACTGTTGAAAGATGGGTAGGGGAAAAAAAAGAGGTCTAAAAGGATTGAAGATTCGCACCAACGATGATGGAAGAAAAATTGGTTCTTAGTGTGGGGTAAGTGGGAGAAGCGTTGGTTGCTTATATATTGGATCTATGGTGGCAATCAAGCCCATGACTTTAAAATCCATTTGTTAGTGGACCCAAAAAAGATGTGCCTATTGGGCCATATATAGTAGCAGCTTGTTACTTGCTACAACTATAAGTAGTCCTTTAGTAGCACTCAATCAATTCCCGCAACTATAAGATTGAAGCAAGCCTTCTTCCACCAACGATATATATACTCTATGGTCGTGGACTTCTCTAACCCTTACTAAAATTACGTCAGCATATCTCACCTTTCTTGTAGTATTACCATGCAGAAATATAAAGAAAAAATGTCATACATCTTGAAGTTTATTTTTGAACCACTTCAATGGCTCCAAAAATAGAAAAAGTAAAAAATAATTGACAAGTCCTCCACATATGAAAATTAAAAAATTAAAAAGAAAAAATAAAAGTTTAATTAAAAAGTGAAACGGCCATTTCTCAAATTCTATTGCATTGAAGTGTCCCGCCTTGTCAACATGGAAGTCTTCCCATGTGGTCAACTGTAATGACCGGTAAGTTAGTTATGGAAACAGTTGTTTAGGCAACATAGACTTGGCTCATATATATAGAACCATATATAATAGTATAGACTTGAAAGTAAAAACAATCTGCCATCCGTTTTATGCGTTGTGTAGACTAGTTTGAAAGTTGATAATCACTCTCAAGTTAAGAAAAATGTCTGAGAAACGGGACAGTGCAAGTTTCCTTGATGAAGAGACGAAGAAGAAGATGAAGCTTGATATATATTCATCAAGCGGGTTGGCCTCTGATGTTAAACAAGAAGAAGATGGCTCAGAAGGTGTTATTGATCCACCGGCAAGTGCAGTAGTTGATAATCAAGGCAGCTTGAGCCCATTAATGGAGAATAAACCCAGGTCATTACAAGAAACAGAAATTCAGAATTTTCTTTAATGAATATTTTTGCGCTCATTCTCTCTTTTAACGTCTGCTTGGTTGCCAAGAAATGGAAATTAAGAATTATGCTACATTAATTATGACCTCTCTCTTTGTTGTTTCATTTTTTCCTTACCGCTTTCTGATCAACCAAACACAAGAATAGGTTAATTTGGTTTCTCTCTGCAGGGTTTAGGGTTTTCCTCAAGATTCTCTCTTGATTTTCTCTACTATATCTTTAGCTCTTCGTCGTGTCCATGCATGGGAAGAAACGGAAGAAACTTAGGATCTTTATATGTGGATTGAGTAAAGATAAACCATTGTCTCTCAGTTGTGCTTTTGTTCCTTTTTCTCATCAACCAAACACTGGAGCAGTGTTGATGCCTTCGAAAGAAATAGAATTCTTGTTACAGCTGATTTTTCTAGAAAGGATTTTCTTGGACCACCTCACTTTGGATGACAGAAAAACAAAGGAAACGAGAAGGAGAAGTCTTGATTTTGTTGGTTGAATTAATGATAAAGAATTTGATCTTTCAATAACCAAACAGTGGAATTACTGTGATCTTGTGTAATCTTGTTTCATGCTGATCTATAATTTTATTATTATTTGAACTTTGTTATCCATTTACATAAATACTCAAAAGAGATCACTTAATGTTGTTTCATATAAGTTGTAGCTATATTTGTTGGCCAGGGACTTCTAAGAAGGCGAAAAATTAATTTTGCTGTCAACCTTTTCTCTTGCAGAAACCAGGATGATAAGGATTTTTCATCTGGGTCGGTTCCAGCAAGCACTCATGTTCATGATTCCGAAACTAAGAAGACGGGAAGTTCATCTTCCTCGTTAACGGAATCAGCAAGTTGCAGCAGCATAAATGAGAGAACCCTCGTCTACAAGAAGAGCTTAACCCGTGATGATGTCTTCTACTGCAGGCTCGTGATTCCACTAGAACTTGGCAAAGAATTTCTCCCTGAACCTGAGAAATATAAAGGAAGATATGACATGACAGAAATATCAGTGATGGACCATAAGAGACAGATCTGGGACATGGAGGCTGCATTTGATGAGCTGAGCAGCTCCTACATGTTTTTTTTGAACTGGGACAAATATGTTAAGAAATATGGATTGGAGCCCGAGGATGTGATTTTCTTATATGAGGATCCCACTAATGACGACTACTTCTGGATTGAATATGAGAAAAGGAAGCGTGACAGCAACCCCAAATAGACAATTTGAGGCCGTATAACAAGAGAAAGCCTTTTTGGTGGGTGAATGCATTCAGAATCTAGCTTGGTAATTAATATTGTTTCTTCTTATCTTCATCAAATTCAACAAAGGAGACTCAGTTTTAATTAGCTCTTTACATGCATGTAGAATCTCGCTTTCCATATGTATCATCTACATTCATAGAACAAACGATGGAGATCAGATTTGCAGTTTGAAAATGTCTTAGGTTGTGATGATAGAAAAGTACTGATAGCTAGAAGAAGGAAAAGCCCATATCAAAATCTGAATTATTCTGTATTTTTCTTGATTCTGAAGGTTGTTAAAAGAGGCTTATACTGATTAAGTGATCCTTACTCTTAAAAGAGGGGTTGTGGAAAGGCTAGAGAGGAAGGTTTGAACATGAGAAGAGATAAGAGAGTAAGGTAGATGATCAAAATCAGGACAAAATTAAAAATAGAGGAAGATAAGAGCTTATAGGTAATGAGCTAATTAAAGGAGACCCCATGTCATCTCCCCTTACCTCAAGCTCTATATCTAGCCTAAAGAGAAGAAAGATCTTAATTAGAAGCCTTTAAGAAAGGCAATTGAGGTGAATGTTCCTTTGCTGGATGCTTCATGTCAACTTAGAATAAATATTTCAAAGCCATGTGTGCATGAACCCAAAATGAAGGGTTGTCATGCTACACTTCACCACGAGCAAAAATATAAAGAAAAATATCATACATCTTGAAGTTCATTTTCTAAACACTTTAATTTTCAAAAAATATAAGATGAAAAACTAATTGACAAGCCCTCCAAATATTAAAATTAAAAAATAAGAATGGAAAATTAAATAAAAGTTTAAAAAGTGAAACCGCCATTTCTCCATTTCTATTCCATGGAAGTGTCCCACCTTGCCAACGTGGAAGTCTTCACATGGTCAACTGTAATGGCCGGTAAGTTGGTTATGGAAACAGTTGTTTCTACAACTTAGACTTGCTTATGTGTGTATGACCATATATAAAAATATAGACTTGAAAGTAAAAAAATCTACCATTCATTGTATGCTTTGTATAGACTAGTTTGAAGGTTGATAATCTCTCTCAAATATCAATCAAGAAAAATGTTTTGAGAGGGACAGTGTGCAAGTTTCCTAGATTACAAAGAGAAGAAGAAGAAGAAGAAGAAGAAGAAGAAGAAGAAGAAGAAGATTAAGCTTGATAGATCGTCATGGGTCAGCCTCTGATGTTAAACAAGAAGAAGATGGCTCAGAAGAGGGATAGATCGTCATCAAACGGGTCAACCTGCGAGATTAAGCTTGATAGATCGTCATCAAACAGGTCAGCCTCCGATGTTAAACAAGAACAAGATGGCTCAGAAGAGGGAGGTAAGAATCCCCCTGCAAAAGCAATAGCTGTAAACGATGGCAGCTTGAACAAACCCAGGTCGTTACAAGAAACAGAAATTCAGAATTTTCTTTCATGAATCTTTTAGGGGTCCATCTCTCTTTTAATCTTCGCTAGGCTGCCAAGAAATTGTGGAAATTAAGAATTATGCTACAACTATGACCCTCTGTCTTTGTTGTTTCATTTTTTTTCTTTCTTTTTTCTCTTCAACCAAACAGGCAGGAATAGGTTAATTTGGTTCCTCTGCACGGTATAGGGTTTCCCTCAAGATTCTCTTTTGATTTTCTCTTGAATATCTTTAGCTCTTCTTCATGTAAATGCTTAGGAAGAAACAGAAGAAACTTGGGACCTTTGTCATTTTGTTCCACAAACTATCTATATTTGTTGGCTGCGGATGTCTAATAACAGTGAAGATTAATTTTATTTTCAACCTTGTCATTTACAGAAGCAAGGCTTATATAGATTATTCATCTGGGTCCGTCCCAGTAGGCCTTGATGATGAAGGTCCTCAAACCAAGAAGATGGGCAGTTCATCTTCCTCATCATCAAGTTCCAGCAGCGAAGGCTCCATAAATGGTGGTTCAGGTCAGAGAAACCTCCTCTACAAGAAGAGCTTAACCTACGCGGATGTCTACTTCGGCAGGCTCGTGATTCCACTTGAATCTGCAACAGCTTTTCTCCCTGGACCTGAGAAACATGACGGAAGATATAAAAGGATATTAATATCACTTCTAGACCACAAGAGAGAGGTGTGGACGATAGGGGCTACGTTTGACGAACTGAACAACTCCTACATGCTTTGGTGGAACTGGGGCAAATTTGTGAAGAAACATAGATTGGAACCCGAGGACGTGATTTTCTTATATGAAGATCTCTCTCTTCAGTTCTGGTCCATTGAATATGTAAGAAAGTTGCATGAAGAGAGCTTGAGGCCATACAAGAAGAGAAGCCTTTTTCGTGTGTGAATGCATTCAGAAAATTCTAGCTTAGGTAATATTCTTCTTTCTTCTTTCTTCTTCGAAGTTGCATGTACAATCTCACTTTCCATATTTATAATCTGCTTTCAGAAAACAATACCAGATTAATTTGCAGTTTGAAAATGTCTTTGTCCAAAGGTTAAAGGAGTCTTACGTTCCAGTGGAAGAATGAAGAAGAAGCACCCTGTATTCTGTAGGTTGTTTTGTTTTGATATTTGTTTATTAATTATTAGAATTTTTCTGATGTGGGGCTGGATAAGTAATCACTTACGGGAAGGGAAAGTATAATCAACATTTAAGAAATACAATTGCATGGACTGGATTTATATATATATAAATCTTATTAGACAAGGACATAGAATTTTCAGACTAAAAATTCTGAGACTGCATGGGAGGAGAGTGTGTCCAGGGATAGGGATGATGAAATTCGGTGGACTAAGTATAAGGATGGGGCTTTCTATGTCAAGTACTTATACAAGGTGTTGGAGTTACGAAGAAGATAGAGCGTTTTCCCAACGAGTGTGATTTGGAATTTGTGGGTGCTATCGAGGGTGGTCTCTTTGCTTGGGAGGCTACTTGAAGAAAGGTTTTGACTTTAGATCACATTCAGAGAAGAGGGTGGTCTTTGACAAATAGATGTTTCCTTTGCCTCAAAGAAGAAGAATCTATAGATCATATTCTCCTTCATAATGTTAGAACAAGAGTTTTATGGCATATTATGTTCTCGCTTTTTGGTGTGTCATGGGTGCTCCCCTCCTCAATTAAAGAGGCTTTGTTTTGTTAAGATGACATGATTTTTTCGTGGGAAAGAAAAGGAAAAAGGCGTGGCAAACTGCTCATTTATGTATTTTTTGGACTATTTAGAAGGGAAGAAATAGTAGTGTTTGACAATGAGGGGTGATCGATTCAAGGGTTGAAATTCTCCTCTGTTTGTAATCTTTGGGTTTGGTGCAAGTTGCACGTAGTTCTTAGTCATTTTTTCTTTGTAGACTTTGTGGAGTGGTTGGGTTGAGGCTAACGGGGTTGTTGTTGGTGTCCCTCTTTGTTTTTGTGCCACCTTGAGGTGTTTCTTTATATACATTTTAGAACGTTTTTTCTAGTGTTACTTTTTATAAATTGATTCTAATTACCCATCAAAAAAAGAATTTTCAAACATAAAGCTTGCAATTTTATTCTTAAAAAATTTGTGACCCTTTGAAAAAGATGTGGGTTCTTGAAGAAAATTTAAAAATAATAAAAATAAATTTAAAATTAATAATTATATTAAATTTGTTTCACTTTTTTATTATATGTATAAATATTAAATAATTTTAAAATATATAATTTTTAATTATATTTAATTTTTTATATTTTTTTATAATAAATTAAAGAAAACAAATTGTCTTTATGATCTTCTAGAACCATATCTAATGATGACAATTGATGAGATGATGTCACACTAATAAATCCAAGGAAGACCCCATTGATGGCATAGTGACATAGTAATATTAATTTACTTAGGAAATAAAGAAAGAAGCAATTCTTCTATTGGTATATAATAATTAATTAATCTCTAATCTTTTTATAGATTTAATTACTAATATAAATTCAAGATCTTTGCCTTCTAATTTTACAATTCTATATGAACTCCGTTTACTAACATCCCAATTTTATCTTCTAATTAATTTTACAAAATCCTTGATTAATGAGCTTAATTTGGATACAAACTTGTAAGTATTTGGTAAATCAACTTAATAAATTAAAGTAACTTAATAACTTAATTTAAGTCATCAAGTAAATTGAGTATGTTTGGTAAAATAACTTAATAATATGATTTAAAGTAAAAAACAACTTTAAATAACAAGTAAAAATAATTAACTTATTCTTAAGTCCACATATTCATTTTACCTTTTTTCCTTCATTTGTCCTAATTACCACCATGATCTCTTTTACTACTCTATAACTTACATTGTTACTTGAACTCCTTTGCCCTATTTATAATATGTTAATTTGATGATTTAAAATAAATTTTAAGTTAATTTTATCAAACAAACTTAATACTTAGAGTAAGAATTAATTAATAAATTTTAACTCAACAACTTAAATAAAATTTAATTTAAAGTCAACTTAAGTCATTAAGTAATAAGTGTTAAGTTTTACTAAACGCCTTTTTGCTATTATTAGTTAATTTTTTGTTGATTTTTTGAATTGTTGGAATTTTCTCTTTTAATTCAAATTATTTGTAATATTTTATTTTATTTAGTTTTTGAACTTTTGGAATTTTTTATTTTAATTCAAATTATTTGCAATACTTAAAATTTGACTCATGAACATGTACTCAAATAATAAGTGACATACTCTAATTTTAATTTGTACATATTTTTTTAGGTTTTCTTTTACATTTTATGTGTTATTATTTAGTGTTTGTTTTGAATTAAAATAATAAGAAATATAAGAAGTTAGCTTAATGAAATATTTTAAATTATTTAGAATGTTAATTGACAATCTCAAACATTTGTGTTGTATCTGGTTTATGGAAAAAATGATTTTTTATTTAGTTTTATGACAAAAAAATACAATAAATAAATAAATATATAAAACTAATTAGAAACTTATATATTTTAAAATTATTTAATTTTTATATAGAAGATCTCAAATCAGAAAATTAAATTTGAAGTAAATATATAAAAAAAAAAAAATTGATTAAATTTAAAGTTATTTTTGTTTTCATGACTTTAATTTTTTTTTCTTTATTTTGATTTCCATTTTTATTTTCTTGTCATATTTTTTTAAAAGTGAAAAAGACCATTTCACGTGAGATACCTCGCAGAATATCCTTGTGTAACTCCAACTTGAGGGAGTTGACATACCTCTTGGTGGGTGTTTGGTAAATTAACTTAATAAATTAATTTAAGTTTTTAAATAGATTAAACATGTTTGGTTAAAAAAAACTTAATATTACAATTTAAAGTTTTTTTTTTAACTTTAAGTAATAAGTTAAAATAGATAATTTATCCTTAATCTCAAATCTTTTTTACCTTATTTGTCCATACTAGTGAGACTATACTTTAGAATTATGATTTCACATCCATAACTAATTTTTTCTAATAAATATTTTTCAGTTATCTTATGCATCTACAATACTTCAAATATATGGATGTTTTACAAATAAATTTATTACTTTTAATGAAAATATGAGTTAAAATTAATGAAGATAAGTTAAAATTAATGAAAGTAAATACGTCAATTTGACAATTTAAAATGAGTTATAAGTTAACTTTATAAAACTACCTTAATATTTAAACTAAAAAATAAGTAATAAGTTTTAAGTGAACAATTGGGGTTGTTTGGTAAAACCTAATACTTATTACTTAATGACTTAAACTGACTTTAAATTAAATTATACTTAAGTTATTGACTTAAAACTTATTATTTAATTCTTATTACAAGTATTTAGGTTGTTTGATAAAATTAACTTAAAACTTAATCTAAATCATCAAATTAACATATTTATCATCATAAATTATAATTAGGACAAAGGAGATCGAGTAACAATAGAGATGATGGAGTAGCAAAGGAAATTGTGGAGATAATTAGAGTAAATGAAGGTAAAAAGGTAAAATAAAGATATGGACTTAAAAATAAGTTAATTGTTTTTACTTATTACTTGAAGTTATTTTTTATTTTAAATCATACCATTAAATTATTTTACCAAATATACTTAACTTAATAACTTAAATTAAATTATTAAGTCACTTTAAGTTATTAAATTAGTTTACCAAATATCTACTTAATAATAATTTAACTTAAAGTTAATTTAAATCATTTAATAAATATTAAATTTTAACAAACACTCACTCACTCTTCTCTTATTTAATTAGAATATTAGCTTAATCCTCTCTTATCTTTCACACCACTATCTTTACTACTTAACATCCCAGTTGATATGAGTTTACCATTTCAACTTTTTGATATTTTCATTTTTCATCATTTCAAGTTAGTGGTTCACCTTACATTTAATTCATATATCAACAATATTAAATTCATGTAAAATATTTGAGATACAAAAGAAAGAACATTAATGTGATAAATTTAAAAAATTAGTATTTGGTGGCCGTGTTATTGTGGGATGATATTATTGAGATCAAGGATGAAAATATAAATTCTGACGAATATATTGGTAACTCAATTTTACGGATATATTGAGAAAAATTTGGGGATATTTTGATACAAAATATAAATAGGATAAAAATTGATTAAAACTCGTGAAAATATTGAGAAAAACTCTAAAAATGATATAATAAGCAATAATAGACATTTAAAAGTTGTTTTATCAAAGAAAATGATATTTGTATTATATAATTTATCATATTTGATATCGTATGTGCCAATAAACAATATGAATTTTTTAAGTGTACATTTATTATTAAATTACATCAAATATTATTCGACAATAATATTATGATATTTGATTATAATATGTCTAATTTTAAAATATATTTTATATTAAAATTATAACTCATTTAATTTGATTGTATTATATGATATAAAACAAATGTGATACATGTATATTTTTTTAAAATATTTAATTAATATATTAATGATATTAAAAAGACCTATGGATAAAATTATCATGATTCTATATTTTTTGTAATTAATTAAATGAAAAATTTTCATTTAATTATAATTAATTTGTTCTTTGAAACATTCATTTAATATTTTGTTTATATATATTTGGTGCAATATGCTTAACAAGGGGTGAACTTACCCTATTGGTTGGCTAATGTTTGGTAAAAATTCCGATAAATTAACAAAAAATAAAAAATATTTCTACACTATATATCATTTCGAGGTGCATCAAAACTCAATATTTCAACAATATTTAATCCTTGCTTGAGATAAGGTTAATATATGAAATAATACTTTACAGATGAATGACACATCATGATTTTAATATATATAGTATATATATTGATGATTTGTTGATACAATGATTCTTGGTGCATGGCCAACAGGAGTGTAATCCGTCTAGTTTTTGAAATGTAGACAGAGGTTTGACATGCACAAAAGAATGTCTGGATAGGTTGTCTAGGCACATCCTTCTAAAGCTTAAATCAAAGAGAGAAGACTTGAGAAAAAAAAATCCTCGGAAAAGAAACGACATACCTTTCTTGTGGTCATGGGTGGCTATTTATCCTTACTCAAGAGTAAAGTCTCCTCAAGTGCCTTAATGACGCTTTCATTGTGCTTGATTGTGCATTATTGCCTTTAATGTCAATAACTGTCGACTTATAATAGTTGTCACACCTTGATTAGTCTTAAAGATTGACGTTTTAGCATTGTAACAAGTATTTCAATCAAGACACCTAATGACTATTGCAGTTAATGCTTTTAGGCATATTATGCGTCATATTCACTACCCGGTTAATTGGATGTCTGTCTACTACCTTTAGGCCAGACGAAGAAGCCACTCGACCTTATGTCATCAGATCATGATCAGACGGTTATAGGGGACAATTGCGAGTGGCCCACAATGCCCCCTAATTCTTGCAGTTGTGCCCGAATAAGAAAGAGACAATCGGGTAGAATAATTGAGCCACTTGATGATTTGAATCTTTTGGCGCCATGGGACACATGTCAGTTGCTCGTGCTTCAAGGGGTCACATCAATTAAGGTGACTTGTCAAATAACCTATCCTCTCAAATGCCTTGATGTAAGCACTTATACCTTATACAGGTTAGTTGCTTTTTGGGTTTCATTTCATTTCATCTTGTGTCTTTTTCTCCTCCACCATTGCTTCTTTGCACTTGCACTTTCACCATTATCGTCAACGATGTTCTTGGCTTTTGGTGGTCACTATTAGCATCGATTTTCACCATTAGCGGTTGTGCTTCTCTCCGTTAGGTTAGTTTTTTTTCTACCAACCATTGTTTTATGGTTTCTCGTTGTTATTTCTTGGATTCATTCTGCCATGTCTGGATTGTTTTCTGCATCACATAACATTAGTTTTTCTTTGCCTTCAAGCATTCTTGCTTTTTTGTTGTTGATTTGTGTTGCTTTTGGCTTTAGTAGAGAGCATTACCTCTGTGTGTGTTTGGGCAATTTTAAATAACATGCCCAACAAGTTTTTTTTTTAGCCTATTTAGGGCAAGCAACGCGTTGCTTTGTGAGGGCAAGCAACAAGTTGCACAATAAGTTGAATATCTGTCTAGGTCATCCCCGTGTTGATTGGTTTGCGCTTTTGTTGCACTGGGATTTATACGGCCCTTGTTCTGTTTGCTATTATGGACAGGAAAGGGGTTGTGTCCACAAGTGGCAGGTCACAACGCAGTGGGTCTAAGACTTCCAAAACTGGTTGTTCCAGGACAGACCACCATGTAGATGAGCTTTCTAAACAAGAGTTTTGAGCTCACTTCTATATCCCGAACTTGATCTCCATTCCATTATCAGATGAAGAGGCTTCGTTCATAGACGGACTACCTCAAAACATGATTTATTTTACCAAGGAGCGGTTTACAATAGGGCTCCATCTCCCTGTTCTATCTCTTCTTAAGTAATTTCTTTACTTTTTCAAAATTTCATCTACGTTCATCCACCCCAATGTTATCCGAATTCTTATGGGGTGCAACAATTTGGACGAGACATATCAGTTAGACCTCTCCCTACTAGAGGTCTTTTTAGTCTATACGATCAAAATGAGCCCTAAGAAGCGTTTTAGCTTGTCGGCTCACATTCTGTCTCTCCAATTTGTAACTAGCCACCCTGACTCAAGCAAAGGTTGGGCAAAAGGACATGTCCTGGTATCTGGCCCTTGGAGTGGGTTAATTGAATGGTCAGTCCAACCCTTCAAACCTAAGCATTCCTTTGAAATACTAAGTACTTTCTTCATTTTCATTTTCTTAGTATCTCCTTGTATAGATTAGCAAAATGACCATCTAACACGCTATCTTTTCATGCAGGCAAAGAGAGATGGGGGCATATGGTTGAGTAGGTAGAAAAATATTCTTTCACCCATCCCAACAAGCTATTCGAGATTGACTAATATGAATGGACACACATCATCATGCTAAAAAAGAAAAATTTGAAGATTGTTTAGTCTTTTCTTGGCTTGCACCTCCCACTCTAGTGTCTAATGAGCAATTTGTCTTAAAGGATTTGTCATTCTATGAAGTCACTAAGTTTCTAGACATTGAGGCATGACAAGCCCGATTAGACACACATGAGGAAAAATGCCAAAAAAGGACACTGTGTCAAGCTCCAAAATCTTCCTCCCGCCTAGCTTCGAGCTCTACGTTAAGCATGCATTGCAACAAACTCAAGTGTCTGCAGTCATTCTGGACATGGAGCTCGAGGAAGAAGGGACCAAGCAGAGCGAGACATTTGAACAAGTCGTCTAGCCCATAGTTGTTGAAGTAGACGAGGAAGAAGAAGAGATGGTTGTCAACTTGTGAGTTGGTTTTTATGAGAGACAACAAAAGAGGCTATTTGAAGCAATTGAAATTAGCCCTTCTTAGGCCAATATGATCAAGAAGGGCACTGAGAAGGGTTCATCCTCCAAGCCCACCTTCACTCTCTCTGCGACTACTATTCCCCTGTCCTCATAAGCAATCAAGTCTTCAGGTGTATAGAGCATCTAGTTCCATGGCATGGGGAAAACCTTCATAATCTCGGGTGATGACTCCATCCCAAGCACATAACCACCATTGATCGCTTCAAAAAATGTGCCTAGTTGGGAGGAATTAGATGAATTGCTAGAGCACTTCCCAATGTTCATTGAAATGGAGTCTTCTGCGTCTAACATGAGTGAGCTTTTCCCGACTACGCAACATATTTAAATGGAAATCGCTAGCGACCCCAAGAAAAATTTCATTGCTCGAGTTCCATATGGGACATCAAATGAGACTATTGAGGCGATCATGCGAATGAAAGAATACTCAGGTATGCAAACAACGGAATTTGTAAAACACTTTGTCATTTGTCTTTTGTTTCTTTATGTGCTCTACATCGCATCTGACTTTGGTTTTTTTTTTTTTTTTTTTTTTTTCATAGATCGTTGCTAGGGTGCACAATTTGATGAGATAGCATAACTACCTATTCCAACAGACGCAAACGACTAAGAAGATCAAGGCCTATATGACTCAGAATGTAGTTGGCTAATATGAGTTATGTGAAAACTTAGAAGCGACCAAGGCAGTTGAGACCGTTGCTTGGGAGGCGGAGTTGGAGAATGATGCATTCTAGGCTGAAGTTTTCCAACTGAAGTTGGACAATGTTGCCTTAGGGTCTACCAAAGCCAAAGTTGAAAAAGAAAGCACTCAGCTCAAACTCAAGCTTGAGCAAACCTAGGTCGACTTTGTAAAAAAGAAGAAAGAGTTGGAAACTACTTATCAGCAACAAATGGATGACATGTTCTTCTATGACTATCATTGTTGTATGAAGAAACATGGAATCACCCATGACATTCCAAGCATTCCATCTGATGATGATGACGAAGTTGTGTTAGGAGATGACTTTACAACAAACGACTAAAAAGCTCAAGACGAGGAAGAATAGTGTTGTTTATTTTTTGTAACAAACATTTCTAGCTTCTAGGCTTTGGGTTGTAAACACCTTGGTCGTTTTAACCTTTATGACAATTTTAACATATTCTTGAGGGACTTCTTCCCTAGCGGTCATTTTTTATGTGGTAATTTTTTTTTTTTTTTACACATATGGTTGTTATAATTTGGCTTCGTCATTGCACCAAGGTTCGTTTGCTTGGATGGTTCCTACATACACCCTCATGAAGTTCCGCCAAGACATATTGAGTTTTCATTCCATTCAAGCATCTAAGGTAAGACCCTCCAAATGATTGTTTGTAAAGTTAGTTGTTTATCAAGGTATAGTGTGTGGCTTCTATGTGAAGCTTGTTAGCTTGCTTGACACCTTTAGAGACTTCTCCAGTACAAAGGCACTTCACAATGTCTTCCATCCATCCTGGATTCACTTGGTCCATCTCATACACTCGTTCAGGTGTGATGGAGGGAGTGACCTTGAGGTAGACTGACAACATTATGGATTCTTGTATTAACAAGGTGGTAGCGACTTTGGCTAGCGTATCAACTTTCCCGTTCTCCTTTTAAGGTATACGCTTAACAGACTATTCGTCTAACTTCTCAAGCCAAGCTTTTACCATGGTGAGGTAGCGGGCCATGTGTTCATTTCTTGCCTCATATACTCATTGGATCTGTCCAAAAACTAATTGGAAATCGCTTCTGACTTCCACTTTTGTTACTGTAAGAGTCAAGGCGAGATCGAGTCCCATGGGAATTGCTTTATATTCTGCCTCATTATTGGATGTTGAAAAGTTGAGGCAAACGGTTTGCTTAACATGTTCTCCAGTAGGGAAATGCAATACTAGACCTATTTTGACCCCTGACATTCTTGAGGCTCTATTTACATAGAGAACCCACCATTGTTCTTTTCTATCAGCGTCAAATTTTACCCGTCTTTGAGGTAGTTTGGTTATGAAATCTGCAAGAACTTGCTCTTTAAGAGACAACCAAGACTTGTAACATATGTTGTACTTACTCAATTCGATCGCCCACTTCATAATTTGGTCAGACAAGTCTGGTTTATGCAATGTGACCCTTAACGATTGATTTGTCAAAATTGTTACATGGTAAGCTTGAAAGTATGGACAGAGCTTTCTGGTGACAATTTGCAATGCTAAGGCTGTTTGCTCTACTTGGGAATAACATGTCTCTGCATCCACCATAGCTTTGCTCACATAATAAATGGGTCTTTATTCATTACTTTGGTCGTGCTAGAATAACACGACGCTAATAACATAATATAATATAGTTAAATACATGTACAACTCATCCCCAACTTTAGGACTATTCAAAATTG
Organism: Vitis rotundifolia; assembly: GCA_030254885.1. Lineage (NCBI taxonomy): Eukaryota > Viridiplantae > Streptophyta > Magnoliopsida > Vitales > Vitaceae > Vitis > Vitis rotundifolia. The sequence continues at coordinate 13,104,675 of CM058157.1, forward strand.
AAGGTTTTATAAGATAGTGCTTAATAACTTTAAAGGTGTGCTTACATTCATTTGTCTAGTCAAATGTGTTTGCTTCCTAGAGTGTGCTAAAGAATGAGTAGAGCTTATCAGTGAAACTTGCTATGAACTAACCCAAAGTGGCTAAATGGTCGGTTAGGCATTGCATTTCTTTCTTACTGGTTGAAGTAGGAGTTTCTAATATGGTCTTAATCTGAGTCGGATTTACTTCGATCCCCTTCTGGGTCACCATAAATCTAAGAAATTTTCTTATGCGAACCCCAAACGCACACTTAATCGAGTTGAACTTTATGTCATACTTATGCATTAAACTAAATGTTTCTTCCAAATGAAGGAGATGTTTGGAATGAGTTCTACTCTTGACGACTATGTCATCGATATAAACTTTCACTGTTTGACTTATCAATGGCTTGAAGGCTCAAGTCATAATTTTTTGGTATGTTGCTCCCACATTTTTTAGCCCAAATGATATGACTTTATAGTAATACAACCCTTGAGATGTGATGAAAGCCGTTTTCTCTTCATCTGGTAGGAATATTGGAATCTAATGGTATCCAAAGAAAGCGTTAAGGAAGAAAAGGATCCTATGCCTGGCTATCAAGTCGACGATCTAATTGATTCAGGTTAATAAGAAGCTATCTTTTGAGCAAGCATCTTTCAGGTCTGTGTAATTGACGCATATTCGTCATTTACCTCATTTCTTTGGGACCACCACAACATTGGCTAACTAGTCTGGGTAGGTGACTTCCTTGATGAATCCCGCCTCTAGTAGTTTTTCAATTTTCGTTTATATGATTTTTCAGTGATCCAAATGGAAATGACGGATTTTCTGCCACATAGGTCATGCGGTGAGGAAGATATTCAATCTATGGGAAATGACTGTCAGATCTATTCCAAGCATGTCCGAGTGACTCCATGAGAAGATATCCTTAATTTTTTGGAGCATATCTTTAAGATGATCACGCTTGTCGTCAATTAGTAGAGAACTAGCATTAGTCGTTTGCTCCTTATTTTTTGATAAAGGTAGCTATTGCAAAGGGTCAACTATCAATGGGTCCCTCTCCTCAACCCGGTTCTGTAATTGCTATTGCTCCATTCCACTTGAGGATTCAGGTTCGTCTTCCGTTAGGCCAGCATGCTCGGACTTTACTACCACTTGATAACATTGTAGGGTAGCCAACTGGCTCCCATGCAGATCCACCTATCCGACGTCTATCAAGTAGCTCACCATTTGATGGTAAGTAAACGAAATGACTTTCATCTTGTGTAGTCATGCTCATCCCATAATGGTGTTGTATGGCGAAAGATTCTCCATAATAGAGAACTGTACATTAAGAATGATTGGGTTGGCTTGGACGAGAAGTACAACATCACCCAGGAAGATTATGGTGGCTCCATTAAATCCAAACAAGACATGGCCCAAATTTCTAAGGCGGATGGGGAATATCCCATTTGCCTATAAGTTGACATCTACAATAGGTCGACGAAACTATCGGGATCAACTAGAATTCTTCGCACGTCGAATTTGTTGATTCCCAATGTCAACATTAGGGCATCCTTGTGCGTTAGAATCACTCAGTTTGAGTTAACTTGAGGGAAAGTAATTGGTCCATCACTCGGTCGGGCGCTTTCATCAGTGAACATACATTGAACTGCGCTCACTCTTTCTCATATTGAGGCTGCTCAGAGCATTCTCTTTCTCTGCTTTCTAGAAGGATACTTGTCATCCATTAGTCCCCTGTGAATATAATTAATCACCGCTCTAAGTGCTATGGGGGAAGTAAGAGCTCACTCCGATGCCTTTTGTGCCATTTCGCCTTGCCCGTTATAAGCGTAGACATATTGCTTGAGATGTGTGGACTTGATGAGTTTTTCCACCAAGTAATGCAGGTTCTTGAATTGTGTTGTGGTATGCTTGTACTCTTTATGATAGGAGCATCATCGTTTCTAGTCACACCTAGACAAATAGGTTTTGATTGGCTCTAGCCACTTGAACTTTGCCAATTCCCGAATTAGTGGGAGGAGCCTTTCATAAGAAATGATCAATGGAGTGAGCCTAGGTGGCTTGTTGCTGCTATCCATCTTATCTCTAGCCACTTCGTCTGGATTGGCTATTTGAGGGCTTTGAACTCCCAACTTTGTTACTCTTGGCAGCTTGGTTTGTGACTAAAATCTATTGGGAAGTTGCTTGAATGTCATCTTTGAGCATGACATACTTGTTCGCCCGCCTAAATAAGTCATCCATTGAGGTGGACGACCTTATAACGAGGGACTCAAAAAATAGAGTACTTGGGCTGATGCTCCGTTTGAAAATTTATTAGATAGCATCCATACTGTAGGACTCCACTTGGAGCACTACTTGTTTGAATCACTTCATGAAGTCCCTCAGTGATTTGTTTTCCTGCATCTTGATGTTCTACATGGTGCTTATGTTCTGCTTTTTTTGAGCAAAACATAGGTAATGGCCTACAAAAGCCTTTGAGACATCTCGAAAAAGTTGATAGAATTTTGTGGGAGTTGGTGGAACCAAGAGAAGATAGAACCATGGAGGCTAGTCGAAAAGACCTTGCAAAGTAGCATGTCATTGCCAATATCCAACGTCATCAGTTGTCGGAAAATGCATCAAATGGTCGAATGGATCGCTTGTCCCATCATACATGGTAAACTTAGGCACCGAGAACCCCTTGGGTGGCTCGCAGCTGATGATATGGGGGCTGAACGGTGTGGAGGGCATGTCATCCAGCCGTCAACTAATGGAGCCGATGGGGGCCTTCATCACTAAGTTAGTTGCTGGTGGCAATCCTGGTATTGAACATTGAGGCAGACAACTTGGAGATGCCTCATCGTTTGATTCGGCCAATTGTGCCTTCAAGGCCTTTAACATGCGCGATGATGTTTGCACTCTTTGGTATTGGGGCCCTAAACGGGCTTTTAGAATGTCAAATAGACGTGAACCCTATTCTTGCCCCCTCTTCTACTTATCTCTCAAGGAAATTGCAATCTCGTCTAGTTGAGTCAGATCAGTTGATGAATATGCTAGCTCAGGCAGCGTTGGGGAACTATTGGCAAACAATTCCTCATCTACATATAGGGATGACTCAACATATTGCTAAGATGCTCTCTCCATTTGGCTTCGATCCCGTCTTGAAGCTGCCTATTAATTGGGGGTATGATAGTTTTTTGAGCGACGTCCCACAGCCATTTGAGCTCATAGCTCTTGGTTTTCTTGCTTCAATTGTTTTGCCTATTGAAACAGGGATTGCATTCATCACTTATTCTCTTTTTGCTTTCTTTTCACTTTTTCCTGCCAAGCCTGAAATTGTTCGTCAGCATCAGCTAACTTAGTTGTAGGATACGTATTAGCCATCGTGCTTTATAGACTTTTATGTTTATTTCCCACATATGGCACCAATGTTGGTGCATAGCCAACAAGAGTGTAATATGTCTAGCTCTTGATATGTAGATGGAGGTTTGACCTACACAAAGGAATGTCCAGACGGGTTATCTAAGCACATCCTTCTGAAGCTTAAGTTAGAGAGAGAAGACTTAAGCAAGAGAAGATTCTTAGAAAAGAAACGACATACCTTTCTTGTGGTCATGGGTGGCTCTTTATCATTGCTCAAATGCAACATCTCCTTAGGTGCCTTAATGGCACTTTCATTGCGCTTGATTGTGCGTTACTACCTTTAACGTCAATGATTGTCAGCTCATAACAGTTGTCATGCTTTGATGAGCCTTAAAGATTGGCGTTTTAGCCTCATAACAACTGCGTAAATCAAGGCACTCAATGCATGTTGTAGTTAATGCTTTTAGGCATATCAAGCGTCAGTTTCAGGTTGGTTTATGTTAACCCATCCCAATTATACCCCTAGTTGTGATGTGGTTTATGTGGATTGCTTGGACCCAAACCAAACCAATGTCCCTGGTTTGTAATTAAACTCAATTGAATTTTTTAGTTCAATCCATTTAAGATTGAACTTCAAAATGTATTTAAATTTTTTAATTTAGAAGATGATTGATATTTAAAAATTAAATTTTTTTTCATAACATAAAACCTATAAACTATACGAATTGACTCCATTTTAAGGGTGACAAATGATGATATAGTTTGTCAAGATGACTCGAATCCAACATGTTTTTCATAGATTTTGAAATTACTTTTTATCTATTTATTTAATTTTTTATGATTAAACATTATATGATATAATACGAAATACATATTTGTTATAATATATATGTATATATATACACTCACATAATATTAAAATATGTCAATAAAAATATAAAAGTATTACTATTTTTTTGTTACTAACAACTATGGCATAAAAAAATAAATACTTTGACAACAAAGTAATTTGTCACAAAAGAGTAAATCGTTAAAGTTTTATTTTTTATTTTTGCAATGTAACAAAATTATCACAAAATAATAATTATAGACAATAAATATATTTTCCAAAAAAATTGGTTGATGATTTGGTAATGAAAAATATTCATCACTAAAAATTAAAAACTAATTACAAATAATTTCATCACAATTATGTGTATTTCATTATTGATGACCAAAAATATTCATTATTGAAGATTAAAAATTAGTGATAAATAATTTCATTAAACATATATATATTTCGTCATAAAAAAAAAAAAAAAAAAAAAAATCTAGTACCATTTGGTGGGAGTATCAATTTTTTTCTATCAATTCTTTAGTAGTAAGTTTTATTGACAAAAAGTAGTTTTGTAAAGAAAACTTAATGGTAAAATATTTTATGACAAAATCTTTCTTTTGTAAAGTAAGATTTATAATTAGTAACAAAATTTTAGTCATAGACCCAAAAAATAAAAAATTGTCACCAAATCTCACGTCTGTTGTAGTGGTATTGAACATTAAGAAAGTGATCTTGGAATACAAGTGAAATGCAGATGTTTGAAAAATAGATGATAGATTGTTTAGGAAACATTTTTTCTTTTAGTTGATTGAGACAAGAGGGTCATGAATTTTTGTGAAAACAAAGGAAAATTAAATAAGTAAAACTTGAACTAAAACTCGTCTTTACAAAATTTGACGAAATGTTGAGGAGAAAAGGATCCTTTGGGTTCCTTTCTTACCATGTAATAATCCTCAGATAAAGTAACTCAACCAAATATACATATGGGTCCTCTTAACTAAAATATTTTCAATAAAAACACAATTACATTGAACCTAAAACCTCAAACTTGTAAATTGGATTTTCTTTTAAAGCACTTAAGCTACGTTTGGTTGACGGGATAGAATAGGATAGGATATGTATATCCTACAATATCATATCCTATTTAATAGGAAATACATATCTTAGGGTATGATTTTCAATGGAATATGATATCCTTGGATATATATATCCTATGGACATGATATTCCAATATTGCATATCCAATGCTATGTTATATTATGTTTATATTTAATTTATGAAAAAAAAAATGAAATATATAATATTTTCAATGTTTAAAATAAAAATTATATCACATTCCAATATTTTTTATTTAAAAAAAATGAAATTTCTCTTATATTTAACAATATTCTATTAAAATATTTAAACTTTATAAATAATTTTTTTTATATTATACTATTCAATATATAAAAATAATTTATATATCAAATATTAATATTATTTTATTTTATAAATATTTTTTTAGTTTTTCTTTTTTAATAAAAAATTTAAGTTATAATAAAAAATTATTTTGCAAAATAAGTATATAAAAAATAAAAAATAAATTTATGATATATGAGATATGTATATCCCATATCTTAGCATGAAATAAATAAAATAAAATAAAAAAGATGGATACTATATCCCACTATTTATCACATCTCATGTTTGGTTGAACATAAGATAGGATAAATGATAAGATAACTTATCTTATTTCATCAATAACCAAGATATGATATAGTATTTTTTTTCTTATCCAATCTCATGTTATATCCGACCAACCAAACATAACCTTAAAATTCTCATTACCCATTTACTTGTCCAATTGCATCATTAAAGGCTTGATAACAGTCATTTCAAGTCAAAATGGTTCTTATCATTAAGTACTTGAAATACTTTCAAAGGGGCTCTTGCACTTCAATTTCCAAACATCAAGTTATGACAATTTCATAAAAATCGAAGAAATCCAAATTACAAGCCAATTAAATCAATAAATGCCTAAAGTTAGAGGATCATTCCATGGATGAAATTAGGGAGTGTCCTAGAGCCCCTTTCCTCAACCCAATGATCGACTACTCAAAAAAGACATGAAAATAAGACTAAACTTACGAACAAAAACAGAGCATAAGAAAATGAATATTGAAATCCAAGACTCAACCTTGATCCAATGAAAATGAGAATAATCAATAACAACTAAATGAAATGAGCTTAAATGATTGCAAATAATCAAAAGAAAATGGGAAAAACACAAGGTACCTTAAACTTCAATGACTTCCAAGATCTCCTATTCCAAAAGCTTTATAGAAAAACCAAAACGAAGAACAAAGAAAAACCCCACCATAACCATAAAAAATCTCTTGTATAGCTAGGGAAGAAAATGTCACGATATATTGCCGATATATCGTGTATCGGAAGGTTTCGACACGATAAATCATGGTGATATATCAGAAAGGAGAAATTTCGGTAAATATCACCAAAAAATCGTCAATATATTGGTGATATATCGGTTGGAGGCGACAAATCGCCGATTTTTTTCATTAATTAGTTGTCACAGCAAAAAATCGCCAATATTTCTCCAATTTATCGCTGATTTTTCAGCGATATTTCTACCAAAAACAAAAAGCCCTCCCTCTGCCTCAGACTATTGCCCCGCTGCCCCAATCACCTACCCCTCTGCCTAGGCCTGCCCCTTTACCCAGGCTCCCCCTTCCTTAGTCTCATGCCTGGGCTCCATTCCCCACATTGCCCATATATAAAACCTCCTACGACCTATGTCCACTAGGGCAATTATGCCCTTTGTTAATTTGAACCAAGTATATATATATATTAAAATTCAGCACAAAAGAATATTTTTAAAAACAAATTAATTATAATTATTTTATAATTATTACAAAAAAATATATAAAAATTATCATCATAATTTTTTTTCATAGTATTTTTAATATCATTAATAGATTAATTAAATATTAAAAAATTATACATATATTATCATTTATTTTATATCATTTAATATAATTAAATTAAATTGATCATAAATTTAATATTAAATATATTTTAAAATTAATAAAATAATATTTGATATAATTTAATAATAAATGTACACTTATAAAATACATATTTTTTATTGATGCATATAATATTATTATCAAATATAATAAATCATATTATACATATATTAAATTCTTTAATAAAGTAACTTAAAAATATTTGTTATACTTCTAATTATATTTTTATGATATTTTTTTTTTTACATTTCCATGAATTTTGATTAATTTTAGGTTTATCGATATTTTTTAAAAAAAAATATTCGTCGATATATCTTTAATATATCTGATATATTCGTAAAATTGATGTACCGATATATTCGTAATTATCGATATTTTCATTATTATATATTCGATATTTTCATTATTATATATAGCCTCTGACTTAGATGTTCTTTCCCACGGAGGCAGCCAAATATCAAGTGGAGAACCAATAGTTGCTTGGAAAGGTTTTTTACAAAGTGGGCCCCATGCGTCCTTGCATCTCTAGTGTAAAGTGGTGACACCACTACCAAAAGTAGCAGCACCAAGGGGTGTAGTGCCGCTTTTACTAGTGGCTTGCCTTCACTTTCTGCCAAAAGAAGTGCAACCTTGGTGGTGGCACCACTTTGATCAAAATGCTCTTGAGCCTAGTCAGTTTCTTCCCTACTCTTCACCAATCTTTCCTAATTTATTTACAAAAGCAAATGATATCCAAATCTTTTGAAAATTGGTGACGTTGTCCTTCAAAAAGTCTAAAGTTTAGCAAAATTTATTTTAACTCATTTGGACATCTCTAACCCCTTCAATCATGTTATAACTTTTTTATTGGTCGACATGGGATAGTGCTTTGATCCCCATGTTACTTCGATCTTTTGCTTTTGGCTAAACTCATGTTTCATTCTTGCTTTAGGGATGTTCCAAGAAAATCGCAAGACCATAATTATTCATAAAAGTAACTACAAACATAAAAAATTGTAAAAAAAATAAGAAAACCGAACATATACAAGGTAACATACAAATGACTAGTTTAAAAGTGCATTTAAAATATAAAACAAGTTTATGACGTGTTTTTTTGCCCTTATTATCATGCAATTTATGACATCAATTACAAGCTTACCTCCTTGCTCATCATATCCTCACAATAACACCATAGGCATCAACCCAAGGTGTCAACCACTTTATAGTTGAAGTATGATGTAATAATACTTTTAGGATAGGGAGAAGTATTTGCAGAATTAACCATTTTATAGTAGTGGTCTAAGGTAATGCCCTCATTAGAATTTGTAAGTGCTATCTGAAAATTGTATGTTTGTCATTCTTGGCTTATTAGAAAAAAGGTTTACACATCGTATTTATTAATAATACATATTAACACTAGCGTTGAGTTAAAACAACATAAACCCTAACTCTAAATCTTAAACCTTGAATTTTGAGCCCTGAATCTTAAATCATAAACCCTTAATCCTAAATCCTTACATTACAAACTTTATATACTAAATATTAAGCCCTAAACACTAAATTCTAAATCCCTAAGTAGAACATATTGTGTGGTTAGGAATGGCATCAGGACAAGTTCGGGATGGATTGCTCCCATCCCAACCCCATTTTGTATTGTTTGAAAATTTTTAATTTTTTTTAAAAAATTATTTAAAATTTTTTAAATTACATTAAAATAAATATATTTTATAAATAATTAAATTATTATATTTTTTATAATTTATTTTATTGAAAATATTTTATTACTATTATTATCTATATATTAAAAATAGAAAAATAAAAATTAAATTAAATTAATTTTTAAAATTAACCTTATATATAATTGGAGCGGGGTGGGATAAAGCAATACTCTAACCTGCCCCAAACCTATCTCGGTCGGTCCCAAACTCATTTATTTAAATTTCAAACTCATCTCATAAGGGGTGGGAAAAGTAAAAAAAAAAAAAATTGACCCATTGCCATCCCTATGTGTGGTACTTGTAGGGACATTATTGAAATGCACTTATATAAAAAATAAAATAAAAAACAAAAGAAATGAAAAAAAATTGAAAATATGGTTTTAAATTATTATAGAAAAAAGTGAATAAAAATTAAAGTTTTAGATGTTATTAGCTTTGAGTTCAAAGGGAATTCATAGCTTTAAAAAATATTTATATGATTAAAAGAAGTTTATATTTATATAGTGTCAAAAAATTTTTTTCTAACTGATATGAGATATCATAGCATCACTTTAAAATAATACACTAATGTGATATATATAATGTGTAATATTTCTACCAAAACTGCAAACAAATACATTTATTAGAGAGAGAGAGAAAGAGAGAGCGAGAGCGAGAGAGAGAGAGAGAGATTAGCTAATTTGAGCTTATCTGATAATGAGACATGCAAGCCTTTCCAAAGATAAAATATATACATTTATTTAATTAAAAAATAATGTATTATAAGAGAGAGAGAGAGAGAGAGAGAGAGAGATTAGCTAATTTGAGCTTATCTAATAATGAGACATGCAAAGCCTTTCCAAAGATAAAATATATACATTTATTTAATTAAAAAATAATGTATTATATTCAAAGGTTACCCGCTCGACCCGCTTACTAAGCTTTGACCCGAGATCTGCTACATCACTTTCTAGGCTTTGACCCGAGATCTGCTGCATGACTGTATTAAAAATATGGGATTGGCGTTCAATTCAAGGCGACTGAATAATGGCATCATAGATCATGGACATGGAAATTGCAAATGGCAAGACTAATTACCAAAAGATGATCTTTTGATTCAGAATATACTTTTCCCTTGATTTGATCAATTTCTTGGTAAAAAACAGAAAAAGGGAACTAAATTTACCATTACAAGCCAGAAAGAAAAATCAAAATAACAAATCCATTTGTATTATTCAAATTCCATATTCGAACGCATGGAATGGAATTCATCATTCCTCCTATGGGGATGGGGAAAAGTATCCATAGAAAAATTAAAACATTAAACCAAACATCACTGGTTGATGACTAAAAGCAGAGAACAATGAAGCTTCCAAGGAGCAGAAACAAATAGAAACCCATGTTGCTCTTTCTGATTCCTGAATCGCCGCTGTGAGAACCGCCCGGTGCAATGCTTGGAGAAGGACTGCCGGGAGTACCACTTGGAGGACTGCTAGGAGAACCGCTAGGAGCATTGCCGGGAGCACCGGCAGATCCACCCAATCCCGCAATCAAATCAAAGGTTCCCTTAGCATTCAAATTCGCTGGTTCGAATTCATGCTTCCGCGGAACGCCGGACGCCACCGCAGCCCCCACCTGCCATATGTGGTAAAATTTGGTCATCTTCGCCGGTAATTGGAAGATCGCGAACAAGGTCATCTTTCCGTCCACCACTTCTGCGCTCGTACCGGAGACGGGGTAGGAGAGGTTGGTTTGCACAATGGAAGAGTAGTTGTTCAGCACAAACGGCTTGACCACCAGGGAGCCGCCTTGGCTGAAGGCAATCAGCGACTGAGCGCCGGCCATGTAGGCGCCGTTAGGGTTTATAGCCCAGGCGACCCAGCAGTCCGCGGCTGCCGGCGGTGCCGTAAATGCAACGGAAAGCGTAGAATTGGAGGAATTATAGGTCCAATGCAGAATGGAACTGAGCACTGGAAGATCGCTGCAGTTTTGAAACACCCTGTTGCTACTAAACTTCTGAGTAGTGCAGTTGAGAGTGTAAGCGGGTGAAATCATCAAAATGATCGTAAAAATAATTCCGACTGGCACAGGCGTCGCCATTGGAGCGAAGCCGAAGAGACCGTGTGTCTGGCTTGACCCTGTGGGGGACACGAAAGGAAGAACTCAAGTGAATAAATATAATGAAGTTGCGGAGGAGAGACGCTGGGAAATCCAGAAGAATCGGAAAGGGGGGTTCCGAACCGGGAAATCGAGGATTCGCATTGGGAACTACCCATTAAAAAGTTAGAGAGCATGTGGCACGTGAGTGAAACACTAGTTTTTCTTCCTTATTTACGCTCTCACGTGCCTTAGCTTACTGTCGTCATCGAGATGTGTACTGATATCCGTTGAGCTCTCTTAGTCAACCATCATACTAATAAGATCAGAAATTCTGTCCAATATTAAATTATAAAAGGGAAAACATGTGTTTTTAAGTAAAAATAATTACAAAAGGAATTTTTTAAAAATAATCCAAATTTTAAATAAAAGTAATTATAAAATAGAAATTCTTTAAAAATAATTTAAATTTTATGTATTTACTAATCAAATGTTATACCCAAATGATTAAAAATAGTATCTATATCATTAGTAGTATCTGAATAGTTAAAAGTATTATTTTAATCTTAAAATACTAATTATTTTTAAACAATTACTTAAAATTTATATTTTATAAACTTAGTTCCTATTTTATGATTTTTTTTTTCACACTTTTTCCTGCTAAAATTATCAATTGTCCATGAATTAAGTATAATGACACGTTTCGCCAACTTTTTAAAATTCTAACTACTCATGTTTTTCATTTTTGCAAATCAAAATTATATTATTTCCTAATAAAATATTTTAAAATAAAAATTTACATGTCATCCTCGTTTCTTCTCATTTTAGGTTTATTTCACCTAATGTATTTATAGAAATGTCTTAAAATGACCCATATATTTTTCTATCCTCCACGTTAAATATAGGAAGAACTACAAAATAATAAAAATTAATTATATTTTGTATTTTGTTCCTAAAAATATTTTTTTTTTAACTAAAAATATGCATTAAATTGTTTTTTTTTTTTGTTCTATTTTTTCCCTACTTCTTAAGCATTAATATCCAATAATTATGAGTGTTCTCCAACAGTTATGATTATATTATCCAACAACTACGACTATTAATAACCATGATTATTGTTTGGCAATTATAGCTCTTATGGGGTGACTAATGACTCGTCCAACTTGGAAGAAGGGAATTGTTTGACAATTGTAGCTATCATTGGGTAACTATGGCTCACACAACTTGGAAGATAGAAATTGCCTCACATTGCATCCACATAGAAGCCAAAAAGAAATATCAAGTCTACATCAAATGATAAGCTAATAAACGTCTCATATATAGAAGAATATTTAGAAACAAACAAACCCCTATGTACTCAATATCATTTGATTGAATAGTTGACCTAACTTCTTGTTGTTTGAAGAAACCCTCTACTTCAATTGACATTTTTTTACAAAAAGAAGACATGAGAAAACAAATCCAATGTTTCACTTAAATTTCAAATAGTTGTCTAAATTCAAGTTGATTATGTTTCGTCTCTTCCTCAGAGAAAGACGATCAAACAATTCCCAATCATGGTCCATAAATGAAACTTCAAATATTGGATATTTTTTTTCTTTGAATAAGATCTCAATTTCAGCAATAGTCTCATGAGATATCTTACAATTAGAATCCTTTTTTTTTTTTTTTTTTTTTTATCCAATTCCTCCACCATCGCGACCCCAATTAGATTTAGACATTATATGCTTTTTAGTTATTGAGAGAACCCCAACTAGAATTAAACATAACAAAGATGTTGTGTTTGCATGAGGGAGAGAGGGGAGGTGATTGTAATATCTTACATTGAATCCAAAAAAAAAATTTTGACACTATATATATAAACTCTTTTTAATTTTATAGATGTGTAGTAAAATCACAAAGACTTGTTAAACTTAAAGTAGACAATATTTACATGATTGAGAACATGTAGTTAAATGATTAGTGTCCAACAACAATAACTATTGTCCAACAACTATGAGCCCGTATCAATTTAGCCGATAGGCATCGATGTGACCAACTATTTCTTACATTGCGGACTTACATTGCATCTAAATAGGAATATCAGGTGTACCAATATAGGATAAGGTTAACACATGTCTCATGTACAAAATATTTAGACACAAACCTCCATGTTGCAATTCGTATTTCCAAGTTGCTAAAATAAGGCTCCTAGAAATTTTTTAGTGTCTTAGTGTCTCATAACTATGACTATTGTTACAATTATGATTATTTTTCAGTTATTATGATTGTTATTTGACAATTGTGACTATTGTGTGTTAGCCCAAGAGTTTTCCTAATCAGGTTTTGATGATAACAAACTATGGTTAAGTTACTAATTGGTTTGAATTGTAAAGAATCTCAGGTATTAATTTGGAAATACATCAAAGGACCTAATGGATGCAAGATCAAGACATTTGGAAGACCTTTAATCATAGGAAATAAATGTAAGATGAATGCATGGGTGCACTTAGGTTTTACATATCATTTTATGCTTTTTTGAAAAACTCGGTTTATTCTTTAAAGTTACTGTTTCATTAAAACCCGAGTTTTATCAAATGTACCTTAGGCAAATTGTTTCAAAATTGACATATTAATTTACCTAAAGACCTTGCCTAAGTATTAGAAGAAAAAAGACCATAGAAAGATAGGTTTTCGGGGCCAAAATGGTGAACCGGTTAAGGCACTGGCCAACCAACTCAACTGGCCAGGGTACAGGTTGATCGGTTCTCTTTGCCTGGTCAAGGTCCAATCTAGGAGTGCAAAAAACACTCTCTCTTTTCCCGTAGCCTTTCCTTCCCAGTCGAGGTATCTTCCTTCTCGGTCAACCTCCGATCGAAGTCTGATTGAAGCATCGGTAACTTGCCAAAGCATTAAATGCTCCAACGGGTAGTGATTCGGTCAACCCCCAACTCGACCGGTTGAGGTTGCTTTTTTTTTTTCTTGGCTCTCGAGGTTAGAACCTATAGATAAAGAGCTCTACTTCATTTATGATATATAGAACACTTGCATTTATTTATCTACCCACTCGTTCTTGCCTTAAAAGCTCTCATTTCTTTCTTGGTGCATTAATTCTTCACTTGTATATCCTTAGTGCACCTTTGTGATTCATCCTAACTTTGATTTGTATTTGAGCTAGGTTGAGAGAAGTTCATTCTTGTAAATTGAGTGTTAAAGCCTTCAAGTGAGTTGAATCTTGAAGAGATTGTGTAAGAACTCATTGGAGTTGAAATCCAAGTGTAAAGGAGATTAAAAGCTTGGTTGAAGCTTCAAACTAGTGGAACCCTCACTCGGTTAGGAGCTTGAGTAGAGTGAACGTAGGCAAGGAAGTGTCAAACCACTATAAAATCCAAGTTTGATTTCTCTAACTCTGTCTCTATTTACTTACTTCTATTGTGCTTAAATTTATTGTGTTTAAAAAGAATTTTTAAAAACTCAATTCACCCCCCCCCCCCCCCCCCCCCCCCCCTCTCTTGGGTGTTTTTATCATTTAAGATTAGCCTTTATTTTCTCATTATGTATATGGTAACATTTTCTATTCTTTTGGAATTATTTTCTCCTAAAACCCCTATTTAAGTAGTTTTTTTTTTTACTTTTACTTTTATTGGATTTATGTTAAAAAATTGTATTTCAAAAAGTAATGATAATATTTTTAAAATTAAATTAAATAAAATTTTACTTTTTCTACTATGTTTGGTTCCTAGAAATTTTGAAGGAAAACGTGAGGGAGGAAAAGTGGAAGAAAAGAAAAAACAAAAATAAAAAGTTAATAAATTATTTTTATACCCTTCTTCAAATTCATTTCACTTGTTCTCTTCCATCATATAAGCATTAAATAATTTTAAAATGCATAAATTTCTATCAATATTTTATTTTATTTTCATATTTTTTTATATATAATGAAGCCAAACATGAAAAAGTTATTTTTTAATTTTTTTTTTCTTTCCTTAATGCTTTTCAGGAACCAAACATAACCTTAAGGAAAATTGTGAGTCTCCCCACTTCTCTAAAGTATAAAACAATGATAATAATAACATTGGGAAGTATTGAGGTGATCGATCCAAACATCCTTCAAATTGTGTTGGACTTTCAAGATAATCCTTTAATTATTTAAAAACTTCTCCCAAATAATATTTAAAATACTTCAAAATTAATTGGTTAAAAGGGATGAAATAATCCTTGTATTTGTAAATTTAATGTTTTTCATATTTTTACTTGAAGAATTTTGACATAAATGTCATTGACTATTTCAAGTATTTACATATAGGTTTTAAAAGAAAAAATTATTTTTAATAAGAAAAGAATAAGGGCATTTTTGTCAACATATGGTAAAAAAGAGAGGGAGGGTTAGATTTCCAAAAATGGATTTTGAATTACTCTTTTAATCAAATAACCCATTATTAAATTTGTGTAACAATAAAATTCTTTCAAAATTTATTGATTATTTTTATAAAATTATCAATTATTACAATATTGTTTAGTAATGGAGAATGATGAATGTGCTTTTATAAATATACTTACATATGAGAAAAGAAAATTTTCAAGTTAACATGGATGCAAAAAAAATTATCAAAATACTATACAAATCATATTTCTAAGTACTTTATAAATTTTTATTTATGACAAACTATTTCTTATCTAAGCCTTATTTGATTTTTTTCCCCTTAAAATTGCTTTTAAGATATTTTTTTGTAAGGGAAAAGTGTGTTTACAAAAAAAAAAAAAAAATGGGAATAAGTTTATAAAATACTAATTTCAAAGATATATATAAAAATAATTAGTATTTCATGCTTTATTATTATTATTATTATTTTGTCAAAGGTGGTACCTTTAACCATTTAGGTGCTACCTTTTAATGATATAAGTACTACTTTTGACTGATAAGTACATGAAACTTGAATTATTTTTAATGAGTTTCTATTTTATAATTATTTTTACATGAGTGTGTGAAAACTCACTTTTTTTTTAATTGAAATTTACTCATTTTAGAATTGAAAATTGGAAGTATAATAAAAAAATGAAAAGTTGTTTTATAAATGGAATCATAAAGAAAAACAGACTTTTAATAAACTCATTTTTAGGAAAAAGGAAACAATATGTAACTAAAATTTTGGAGAAAAAATTCCATTGATGGATTTTTCACAAAATATTAACTATTTATAAGTAAAATTTAACTACTGGATTTATATCCTTTGAAATAATGCAAGGTTAAATAAGTATTTTTGAATTTAAGTGTGTATTTAAACAAATTTGAAATGAATAAATTGTCGTGTTATTTAGAAAATGAGTTAATTCCATTCACATATCTTGAGGTTTGGGCTTACTATATGATTAATTTGAAATTTCATGATATATCTCTTGTTCCTTTTCTTTTACTATTTTCATGACAACATCTTATAAATTTATTTTGTATATAAAATTTATTTTTTAGAGAGATTTTGGGTGTATTTAGGAATTCTCCAAAGAAATAAAATTTATTTTCTAAAACAAAATAAATTTTATATATAAAAAAACATCTATAGGGCAAGTGTGTTAAGTAAAGAAATTTAAAATCAATGATGACATAGTATATTCACACTAAATCTCAAGGGATGAGTGTAGACCCCTCTTTTTGAATTAAGAGACACTTGTTTTCATTTTTATTTTTGTTTTTCCTATCACTACTTGTTGGCCACTCGAGAGTGAGCTGGGCATTTCATTTAGGAGTAGGGGACGACTTCCATAGGTGAGCAAGCTGTATGGGACGCATGGCCAAGGACACTACTACCTTGTCATGGTGGTGGTTAAGATGGAGACATTTTCTGAATGGGGAGCAGTGGAGTAGAGGGTACGCAATAGAGCTAGTAGAGGCTTGGACGAGAAGCAAGAATAGAGGGATGAGCTGGGTGTCAGGAGGGCTGAATAAGGAAAATGGAGTGAGTACCAGCTAGGAAGGGGGGTCTGAGAAGTTGCAGGAAAAAATTCTGGGTTTAGAAGGAGAAAAACAAACGATGAGAGGGGATCTTGTTGATTCATAGAAAAGAAAGTAGAGCTGGAAGCCATGCGACTCTTGGTTATGAAGGAGCATTCCAAGTAAGGCTATTGTGAGCTTTTTGTCTCTCATTTTCACACTGTTTCATTCTCATTTTCAGCTACTTTTCTGAGCATTATTTTTTTTATTGGTGTTGACATCAAGGACCACACGTTTGCTTTGCCGAATTTGACTCTCTACATGCATGCTCTATTTTGGCTTTATTTTGGTATTTTTGTTTCTTTTGTAAACACCCGATGCATTGATCTTTCCATGGATTTGATATATAAAAATCATGCTTGCATTCTTTGTTAATTTCATCTGTTCCTAACTCTTTGACAATCCATGAAATAGAGCTAAGCTCATACTATGCTTTTCGTGTTTTTTATTCTTCTATGTTTATTACTTTGTTTCCTGTTGATGGTGGGATGATATCATCAATGGCCAAGTTGTTGGGACTGGAGGAGTGAGGTCATGGGGGGAAATGAACTTAATGGAGGATTTATGTGATCGTAATTGTGCTTCAATTTATTAGTTCCAAATATTGGCTAGGGATTTGAAGGCTTGGTATGAATTTCTAGTTCGAATGATGGTTGTGGATATTTTGATAGCTTCCCATCTGGTCATATGTTATCTACAAGCTTAAAGGTTGCCGAATTTAAAGTGTAGAATTTCATGATGGAGACAAGGCTATGGTTGGAGAGAATGAGAATTTTTTTTTTTTTTTTTTTTTTTTTGCTAAAAGTGGAGTTCAATTCTTCCAATTGTGCTTGCTGAAGCTAACCAAAACTTGCTGAATTTTTATTGTTGTTGGTGGATTCTTGGAGACTGAATTTTTAGTGGAGTTCAGGTGATATTGTGGACCAAATATGGTGGTTTTTATGGTGAGAATCTGGTGAAGGAATGTGGCTGAATTTCAATGCGTGTTTCAAAAGAGAATGTGGCCGAATTTTCAATGTTAAAAAGAGATGAATTTCAGTGGCTGCATAAGGTGTATTGGCGGCTGAATTTTCAGTGGAGTTCAGATGATATTGTGGGCCGCATATGGTGGTTTTTATGGTGAGAATCCGGTGAGGGAATGTAGCCAAATTTCAGTGTGTGTTTCAATAGAGAATATGGCTAAATTTTCAATGTTAAAAAGATGAATTTCAGTGGCTGCATAAGGTGTATTGCCGACTAAATTTTCAGTGGAGTTAAGGGGAAATTTTGGCTGCATTATGAAGATTCTTATGGCTAAACATTAAGGAAGTTGTGGTTTCATAATGGAGAATTCTTGCAATTGTTTAAAGTGGATAAAATATGGAAGCTTAATGGTTGCAAGTGGTAGCCATCAAATGGTTCTCTGGTGGCCGAAATAATGTAGAATATATGGTTGCATGAGTGCATGTTTTAGTGGACAATGCTCTTGAACTTTTTATACCATTTTGAGCCGTGATGAAAGCTTGATTTTAATGGAGATTTCCATCACCTTTCAGCTGTAATGAAAGCTTGGATTTATGAAGAGGTTGCAGCTACTTGATGCTTTGATCTAACAAAGTTTCAGTAGCACACCAGAGTTTCACCCATCACTGCCAACATCTCTCTACCCCGAGACTCACTCCCACATGGCTATGCATGGCCACCCTCCAGTGCACTACCCCAAATGCCAAGTGTCATTCTCTTAATTCTTCATCTTTTGGTGTTAAAATTTAATTTTTAAAACTCTAATTTTTAAATAATTTTCAAAACTCCTGTTTTTTTTTTTAAAAAAAAAAATTTAATTTTTAAAACTCTAATTTTCAAAACTCCAATTTTCAAATTTTCAAATAATTTTAATTTCACTCCAATTTTCAAATAATTTTAAGTCATTTCTTTTCTTCTTCATTCCATAGGGTTTAAAGTCACCAAAAATCATGTTTTTAATAAAATTGTTACATTTCCTTTTAGGTAAGCACTTTCACAAATTTTCTTTGATTTTTATGTTTTTTTTTTTTTTAATAAGCATGAATGAATTTTTTTTCAAAATTCCAAAATAATGAAATTTGTGGGATTAATTCATACAAAATCAATTGGGCTTTGGCGAGGGCCCAACATCCATGATATTTTCTTTAAAAATGATCTGAGTGAAATGCATAATTGTCATTAATGATTTCTTACTCTGTTTTTATGACACATGCGATATATTTTGTATTCATTATTATGTACTAATCCCGTTTCATGATAACGCACTATTACTTATTGCTAAGGTATGATCTCACTCCCACTTTGCTTATTCTCATTCATGATTCATTTTATTATTTGATCATTTCATTGGTATCCATTGATTTCCTTATCAATTGCCACACTTGCTTCACTTTATTTAGTAGAGACCCGTTTTTAGGGGCTTAAAGAGGCACTACGATCTTTTACCATACCTTCTCAATAAGTAACCTGACCCCCAGACTCGACTTTGGTTTTCCACTAATTGTCTTTTCCAAATAAGTAGTCACACTTAGAGTTTTTTATTTTATTTTATTTTTCCTTAAAAATAAAACAAAAATAAGTGGTGATTCCAAGTCTTTTAGAAAAATCACATTTTTCCTCAAATAAATAAATAACAAGTGAGTCTCTCCGTCAAGTGGGGACTTACATGAAAAATATGGGTCCACAATGAGGTATTTAATGAAATTTCAAAATTATAATTGTTAACTTAACTCAAACCAATGGGGAGATGAGAAAATTTTTAATTGAAAATATATGTTAGTTTTAAAGGTAAAAGTAAGTATTTTTAAGAAAATTGAAAAACATTAAGGCCCTGTTTGGCAACTGTTTTCAAGAACAATTTTCTATTTTTTTTTTATAACAAAAAAGCTGAAAAACATGTTTGACAATCAAAAGTTATTATCTATTTTCTTTATGTTTTCTATTCTTAGAAAACAGAAAACATGGTGTTTTTAAAGAACTTTTAGTTATTTTCAGTTGTTTTTTGAAAGCTGTTTTAAAGAATAATTATAGAAACATATATAATGATTAAAAATAAAGTTATGGACATAAAAACTATTTTTAAAAATATTAAAAACAAGTTAAAAACAATTTTAGATTCCCAAACAAACTTTTGTTGTACAAAACATTAGAGAACAATTTTCAAAAACTGTTTTTAAAAACCATAATTTTCAAAACTGTTTTAAAAAAATAGTTATCAAACAAGAAGTTATTTGTTCTCAAGAAATATTAAAGAAAGAAAAAAAATGTTAAGGAAAATAAGGGTCCATTTGGGAACTGTTTTTTAGAAGAGTTTTCCCGCTCTTCAGAACATAAAACATAGAAAATATGTTTAACAATAAAAAACTATTTTCTGTTTTCTGTTTTTTTATCTTAAAAATAGAAAATATGGTGTTTTCAGATAATATTTTTTTTATTATTTTTTGTTGTTTTTTAAGAGCTATTTTAAAAAATAATTATACAAACATGTACAAGGATTAAAAATAAAACACTAAATATAAAAATCATTTTTAAAACATATTTAAAAATAGTAAAAATAGGTTAAAAACATTTTAGGTTTATAAATAGACTTTTGTTTTATAAAAATCAATGAACAATTTTAAAAAACTTTTCTTAAAAACTATTTTTTAGACTTGTTTTTAAAAACAGTAACCAAATAGACCCTAATTTTCTCGTATTTGATTGTTCTCCAAAAAATACAAAAAAAAAAAAAAAAACAAATATACTTAAAATTTAAAATAAGTTAGAAACTAGTGTGTTTTCAAATTATTTAATCTTTCTATCAAATAGTTAAAAATAAATTAACCAAATTTAAAATAACATATACAAATAATTTATTATTTCTAAATTTATTTATTTTTTATTTTTCTTTACTTTTCTTTTCTTATACTTTTCTTGTCTATTTTCTTTCCATTGTATTTTTCCTCAAATATTCTCATAGCCAAACATAGACTAGGATTAAATTAAAATTCTTATTGATTAATTAACTAAAATGGGTTTCTTAGGATTCAGTTAATTTTATCACTAGTTATATACCTAAATTGGAATTTTTATTACTACCAAAAATGAAATATGGGCAATTATGTATCATTTTAGTGCATTTTCCACTACTAGAAATAATTTTGATTTCCTAGTTTTTTAAAAATAACCTCTAATTTGAAATCAAATTTACGTCTAGAAGTTTCTACTCCTAGCCTCGTACTATGCATCTCTCCGGTCCCTCATGGGATTTTTGATAAATTTATGGTAAATTTAAAAAATTATGTGTAAAAATTGGTAGCATCAAAAATACTAACAAAATTACAACACTTTGTATTACATAAGTTTTATCAAAAGCATCATATCACAACTTATCTTAAAATTGTGTTTTGAAGACACAATTTCAATGGATCGTTATGAAGTTGTGTTTTCAAGATGTGATTTTAGTATATTATTCTTAAAATGATGTTTTGAAAACTTGATTTTAGTACATTATCATGAAATTCTATGTTGAGGATATGACTTCATTTCATTTTATTTCGTTTATTTTTTTCCTACTTTTTCTTTTGATATATTTTTGTGTAAATTATTTTTTTTTTAATGTTTTTTTAATTTTTATTGTTTTCCTATTTTTATGGTTTTTTTTAAAAATTAATTTTTTTTATAATTATTTTATATACATGAAATGTTAAAAATAGCATGAAGGTTGCAATTCGTTTGTTTATAGAGATTTACTTTGGAAGAATACGAACAAAGAAAAAGCAACCAAAAATAAATAAATTTAAAAAATTTAAATAAATAAATTTAATTATTTACATAAATTCATTGTCTTGATCCATTTGTAATTTTATACAAATTTAAATAATTAAATAAAAATTTGAAAAGAAATGCAAAAAATAAAAAATACATAAATTTCATATTTCATGTATTATTATTATTATAATTATTATTTATTTTGAAAAAATCTTCAATTTTTTTTTTTTTTACATTGAAATCGTGTCTTGAAGATACAGTTTTAATAAAATACACTAAGGTTGTGTTTGTTTTTTGGCTTAATAGAAAAAGCCAAATATTTTAGCTTTTTCTATTCAGCCAAAAGTGATTTATTGACATCATCCAACATAACTAAACTGAACTTATTGATAACAAGTTCACTCTAGTTATGTTGGATGATGTCAACAGGTCACTTTTGGCTGAATAGAAAAAGCTAAAATATTTGGCTTTTTCTATTCAGCCAAAAAACAAACACCACCTAAAACTATGTCTTGAAGTTACAACTACAGCAAAATGCACTAAAATCATGTATTCAAATTGCGACTTTAGCAAAACAATTATGTGGTGCCAGACGCAAAGTATCATGAAATATTTTTTAAAGTATGGTATTTTAAAAAATATTTTTAAAATTATGGCATTTAAAAAAAAAAAAATGCACTGAAAGGAGACGAAAACAAAGAAAAGTTACAAAAACTCTCTACTAGTAAAACTTAAGGTAGTCTAATTCCCCTCGTTTGCCACATTCCACTCGAATATCGAACCAAAACTTCTCCAAATTCAATGAAATGTCCTGTCACCAACCAGAAACCTACCATCAATCGACTCTCATCCATCTCAAAGTCAAGGGCCAAGTCTTCTCTTTAATATTATCTCTTATATTTGTATTCTTATTTTCTTCATTTATTTCATGTTGTGTTTATTTTTCTAGGGGTTTAGGTTTTATAGATCTTTGATTCATTCAAGAGTGTGTGATTCTGTAATGAGTTTCTAAGAAAAAGGATGAACAATAAGAGAGGAGGGGAATGTTACTTTGTTGTGGATTCAAAGCCGTTTGAAGTAGAGGTTTAGTGGGAAGATGGGGGACTTTTCTGATTCAGTTCCAGACTTGTCCTTACTAAGGTAGGCGTTGAGGACCTGGAATCTGAGTGGTAATGTGAAGCTTTCACTTCTTGGGGAGGGGGTGGTGCCCTCTTTCTCATGGATTTCGTTGAGGCTGTGGATATAGAGAAGGCGCTCCCCTTAGGCCCAAAGACTACTGAAAATAAGTTATTGTAGTTGGATAGATGGGCTCCAGAGGCCAGATGCCATTGAAGTGGGGTGCAGGCAAAGGACGTTTAGTTCAGGATTGTGGGGCTGTCCTTACATTTATGGTGTTCAGCTGTGGGGGGATGTCTTAGGTAGGGACTGGGAAATAATGGGCAGTTGGGTAGGGACCAATAGGAGAGGGAATCACACACTGACTCCAGAGTGGGAGTCCTAGGCTCCTAGCTTTAGATGAGAAAGTTGACATAGGGGATGTGTCATCTATGGATTGGGAAAAAAGAGGTGGAGGGCTGATCTTTGGTCGTTGTTGATCTTTCTGAAGAGGAAGATTTGGTCAAGGTAGGAAGAGACGTTTTTATCTGGATAGGACCTTAAAAGGCTGCTGAAGAAGAAAAGGTGGGTTGATTTGGCTCTTTTAGGGCTTAAGGCGAGGAGTGAGTACGAGGAGGTGGGCTAGGGGCGTTCGGAGTTGGGTTTGAAGGAGCGGGCCTTGGGGTTAATTTGAAGGCCTAGGTAATAAAAGTTGGGCCAAGAAAGGACCTTTGGTTTGATTGGGGAGGGATTATTCTTTTGAGTAGGAGGCTGTTGGGCCTAGCCCAAGTTAATGGGCTGGGCAATTTTCACTTGCTGGGTTAAGGAACCAGGTGTGCCGTCAGATTGTGGGGCTTCTTTTAATTGAGACTCTTTGCAAAGAGGGTCGTTATGGTGCAGGGGCGAGATTACGACTGGAGCTGAGGCGATGCAACCTTCGTAAATGAAGTTCAGTAGCCTGATCACGGACGGGGCCCTTTCGGTAGAGGTGGAAAGATTTCCAAGTGTCGTTTCTTCCCCTATCTTTTCTATGGAAATAAGGGTTGCCTCTTCTTCTTCTCCTCCTTCTGAGAGTGGGTTCGCTCTTGAGGAGAGGAGAGTGTTTTCTTAATTGTCGTCGAAAAGGAAGGGGGTGGTGGGTCCATTATGCATGGTTTTGGTGGATGGAACTTCTGTGGAGTGTTCTGATTTGGTAGTGAAGGCGGATATCATTTCAATGGAGGAGGAAGTCCAGCAACAGGGGCAGAATCTTTGGGCATCCCAATGGAGGTGTATGAGAAAGAGATTTTGATGCTCCTTAGAAAGATGGAAACTAGAAGGAAGGTGAAGAGTAGGGAGGTCGGTAAAAAAAGGAAAAAAGTTTCTTCAAAGTTTGAAAGAGAATTAAAAATGTTAGAGTACACAATGAATTATTTAGGGGTAACATGTAGTAGGAAAAAGGGTGGCATAGGAGGTTGGGACTTATTACCAGATCATAAATGAAGATTAAAATTATCTCTTGGAATGTTGGGGGGTGAACAACGGTGAGAAAGCAAACCTGGTTTGCTTGTAAGAAACAAAATACAGATGATGTCGAGAGATTTAGTTAGGAGTTTGGGAGTAGGCGAATTTTTAGATTGGGGGGTTGTGACTGCCAGGGGTGGTGGGGTGGTTGTATTATGGGATAATAGAAAATTGGAGTTGGTGGGAAGGAGGTTGGCGATTTTAGAATTTTTTGTTGCTTTAAAAACTATTGAGGACCAGTTTATTTGGGTTTTTACAGTGGTGTATAGTCCCACGTTAGGAAGGAAAAGAGAAGATTTTTTGGCAGAACTTGGAGCCATCAAGGGTAAATGGGAGACCCGTAGTTAGTGGGAGAGGATTTTAACGGTGTAAAATTCCCATGGGAATGCAACAACAGCAATAGAATATCTCAGGATATAAGAAGATTTTCAAAGGTTATTGAAGAGTTGGAATTACGTTATTTCCCATTGTTAGGGAGTTCTTTTACTTGGGATGGAGGGTCGAACGATCAATCCCTATCAAGATTGTATTGATTTTTGGTGTCTAAAACTTGGGAAAGCCATTTCAGTGGTGTGATTCACCGTCTTCTACCTAAGCCTGTGTTAGATCATTCTCCAATTCTTTTAGATGGAGGAGGCTTGAGAAATGGAGTTACTTGTTTAGGTTTGAAAATATATGGCTGAAAGAGGAGGGTTTCAAAGACCTTAAAAGGTAGCGGTTGGGGTATCAATTCAATGGGTCAATCAGCTTCATTCTGACTTCAAAACTTAAAGCGCTAAAATTAGATTTGAGATGGTGGAACAAAGAAGGGTTTGATAATGTTTCCTCTATGAAGGAAATGGCCTTCAACCCGATAGGATTTTAGGATTCGGAGGAGGAGGAGGAGTGGGGAGGGTTTTGTCCCTTGAGAAGGCTGATGCAAGAAGGAGGGGTAAGGAGGATTATAGTAAGTGGGTCCTCTTGGAAGAAACCTCTTAGAAGGAGGGCCACCTTGACCAGATCTTCCTTTTTAGAAAGATCAGCAGCCACCACGCCTTTTGAAAAAGATCAGCAACCACCATGCCTCCACCTTTTCTTTCCCAATCCAATGACATGTCCCCTATGTCAACTTTCTCATCTAAAGCTAGACTCCCTCTCTCGAGTCAGTGTGTGATCCCCCTCTGCTTCATCCCTACCCAACTGCTTACTGCATTGTTTCTTAGGCTTTATGCCAAGGTACAGTAGTAAGTATGACCTTATATATATTTTCATGGATTTTTTTCCACTTATCTTGTAACAAGAAAAGAAAAAAGTAACATTTTCTCATGGGAAAAACTAAAACAATTAAATGGGCTCATCTATATTATCGAATGGTATTTTTTGGGTAAATATCGAAAAGATACCATTAATCAAGTGGTATCACATATACATTTTCAAATCTTATTGTGTATACCCTAATCCATTTGATTGTAACTTTATACTTAGTTCCATTTACTTATATTCTTATTCAACTATATAAATCTTCTCGGTTCAAATTTGGACTTTGACAAGTATCACTGTGATATCATAACATTTTGCTAATTCAACATTCTATAAAAAATAGAAAATCTAAACCTTTTTAGGAACAAATAGAAAATCTACATTAGTTAGTGCTATCAAAAAATATTTATAGTTTTTTATAAATAAACTAATATTTCTTTATTGCTTTGGAAAACAACCATACTTAAAATTTTAATTTAATGACATAAATTTTTTTATGACATAAATTTTAATTATATACTTCAAGTTCTCTATCATAAATAGAAAATAAAACACATACACTATCGAGTAAACTATTGAACTATTATGAAAAAAAATATCTATAAATATATTACAAACATAATAAAATGACATATTATGTCCACTGGCGGAGTCAGAAATTTTATTGAGGGGGCAACTTATAATGCAAATATGGGCCTTAGTCCAATAGTCAAGACTTGTTATTATTAAGGGAGCATTATAAGTCTTGTGTTTGAATCTTTTTTTTTTTAATCCTTTTTTAAATTTTGTCATGGGGCACCTGCCCTGTTTCCTAGGCCATACCACCATTAACTAATTTTTTAAAAGAAAATACTACAAACATTAAATAATGTGTTGACCCCAAATTTTTATTTGGTGCCAAAAATTATTATGACAAATATATGCAAATTAAAGGAAAACTTGTACTTCATAATGCAAATCTAGGTTTTTATTCTCATCTAGATGAATTAAAAGAAAGTGTTTTTCAAAGATGATTAAAAGTGCGTTTGGGAGTGATTTTAGAAAATGTTTCTAGTGTTTCTAATACTTGAATGATAAAAAATTTTAAGTCTTAGAAATATTAAAAGTGTTTCTTAGAATCACTACCAAACAGACACTAAGGTTAATTTTGTTTTTGTTTTTATTTTTATTTTTTCTTTTAATATTATTTTTTTTCTTTTTGTTTTTCTTTTAACTACTCTTTTAAATTGTGCTCCTTTGAACATATCAAATTATTTTTCATTAAGTATATGGCTTGTTTATAAAAGTTTATCACATGACATGATATTTAAAATAGCTTAAGTCAAATACATGAAGAAAGAAAAAGAAAAATAAGATTATGTAATTTAATCATTTCATCAAAGTCCTTTCAAAAGTGATTATAATTAAAACCTTTTTAACTTCTACTACAAGAAATTAATACTTTTTAAGAAAAAATCATTAAAAAAAATAATTCCTTGATAGAAGATAAACTTAAAAAAAAAAAGTCTTTTGATAATATATTACAAAACAAAAAAAAAATGACTTTTATTTAAAAAATAATAATTTTAGACAAGCACTTGATTTATATATATATATATATATATATGTATTGAAAAGTGATTTAAAAAAATTTCTTTCATTTCACAAGTAAAAAATCATGATATATGTATATCTTAAAGTCCTTAATCATGTCATGCTTTGAGTATGCTCAGGAGCATGATTTAAGTTTCATTGATATGAATCATGTGTTACTTGTGTGTGATTCTCATGTTAGTTATATACTTCTATCAGGATTTTTGTAACAAGGTCATTGTGCTATCCTTATTGAAACCTTCTTTTTGGTCTATCTCTAGGTGGAAATCTCTAGAGATGATTGAGATGAAGTCAATATTATAATGCATCTCTAAAGAAAAATAGAGGCTACATATCTACAAGTATGAATTTTCAAAGACATGTAGTGCAATTTCAACTCATTAAGAGAAGTATGAGCTTTTATACAAGGATATTTTCTTCTCATGGTGATGTGCATATGTACAAGGATATTTTCTCCTCGGTTGTTATGATTCTACCTTCTAAGATAGAAATTTTTGTATAATACCATTTCAAAAAATGGGAATTGAATTTTATTTTATACGACTATTTTCTTTACAAAAGTTATTTTCTTGTAATGCTTCTTCATGTTTCTATTATTAAAAGATGAATATTTAAAACAAAACTTAGTGTCGTTTAGATATAATTCTTGTTTTTTGTTTTTATAAAGGAAAATAGTAATAGCTTCTATATAACATAGTGAAGCTTTTAGACTCTTACCTTAAAAATGCGTATTTTAAAGTATTAAAAAAAAAATTTACCTCAATTTTTTAGAATTTTATTTATTATGTTAATAAATTAATAATGAAATGTTTTAACTTAGAAGAAGTGTTTTATTTTAAAAGAAGTAAAATTTTATAATAAAAAGGATTGTAATAATAAAAATAATTATTTTATAAAGAACAAGATAAAAATCACATATCAAAGTTATAAAAATTTATAACTCACTAATTGTATTTTGTTATAAGTGATTAGCTAAATCTCTCTTCCTAAATGACACAAGTGGTTTGTAAGTAGTTTTTAATTTTAAATGTTAAAATTTTGTGTTATCAATGCAATTAAAAAGTGGAATCAACAAAATTTTCCACTTTCAAGAGGTTAGTTTATTTATCATTAAAGATCTCGTAAGTCAAATGACACCAAATCTAATGTTAAAAAACTCTCTTGAAGGAGACAAAAAAACCACAAATAAAATTTCTTCCCTTTCAATCAAAATTGGAAGACAAATCTTTGCTAGTTTCTTCACCCTAATAACCAGTGGAAACATATATCAATACTTGAGGTGGGAATCCATCAACACAAAAACAAGAAGAGAATGAAAGATTATACCATGGGAGTTTTCCTAAAAGGTTGATGGAAGAACCTTCATATTCACCCTAAAAAACTCCTATTTTGTATTTTCTTTTTTCTCTCTTCTAGGATCTTCTAGTTTCAAATTTTTAGCATACACAAAGAAACCCTAGATGCTCCTTATATTTGGGCTTAGAAAACACCCAAAAAGAATACCCTAATATATGGGCTTAGAGAACACCCCAAAAGAATACCCTAATATATGGGCTTAGAGAACACCCCAAAAGCCTAATATATGGGCTAAGAGAACACCCAAAAAGAATAGCCCAACATATAGCCTAGAAATTTTTTTTGGGACCAACCTAAGCCAAGAGATACACAAAAATCAAGGATAAATGTAAATATCAAAAGAAAAAGAGATACCAATATCAAAGAAAAAGACAAAAGAACATACTATGTATAAGCTTTTGGTTTCTTAACATATTTTGAATTAAATCTTGGAAATAAAGAGTAACAAATATTCATGGCTACTTATGATGTTTGGTAAAAGAAAAACCAAAAAGGCCTTTGGTCTTACAAAACCGTGTGGGACATACCACTTCATTTAATGAAAGAAACCAACTTGCAATGGAAAAAAAAAAAAAAGTGTTCAATCAAATCGATTAGAAAAAAAGACAAGGGAAGAGTGAGATTTATTATTATTTTTTAAAAAAGAAAAGAAAAATTTATTCACTTTAAATACATGTTATCTAAAGCACATGACTACTTATAGGTTATATTTGGTTCCTGGAATATACTAAAGAAAGAAAAAAAATTCTAAGGAAAATAGTTTTCTCATGTTTGGTTTCACCATAAATTTTTTAAAAGAAAATTAAATATAATTAAAATTAGTTAAAAATTTATACATTTTAAAATGATTTAATCTTTATATAATAGGGGAAACTAAGTGAAATGAGTTCGAAGAAACATATAAAAATAATTTATTGATTTTGAATCTATTTTTTTTTTTTTTCATTTTTTCTTTCTTTCCATTTTCCCTTTTTATTTTCTTTCCTGACATTTTCTCTCAAATTTTCTGGGAACCAAACATAGTCATAGTGTTTGGTAAAGGAAAAACTAGAAAGGTCTTTGGTTTTACAAATCTGTGTGGGACAAACCAATTCATCTAATGAAAGAAAACAACTTGCAATGAAAAAAAATGTTTAACCAAATTGACTAGAAAAAAAAAAACAAAAAACAAGGGAAGAGTAAGATTTATCTTTTTTTAAAAAAAAAAAAAATTATTCACTTTAAATACATGTTAATCTAAAGCACATGGTTACTTATGGTGTTTGGAAAATGAAAAACCAAAAAGATCCTTGGTCTTACAAAACCATATAGGACACACCACTTTATCTAATGAAAAAAAAACAACTTGCAATGGAAAAAAAAAAAAAACGTTTAATCAAATTGATTAGAAAAAAACAAGGGAAAAGTATGGCTTATCTTTTTCTTTTTTTTCTAAAAAAAAATTATTCACTTTAAATACATGTTATTTAAAACACATGACTATTTAGGATGTTTGGTAAAGAAAAAACCAAAAAGGTCCTTGGTTTTACAATATCATGTGGGACACACCACTTCATCTAATGAAAGAAACCAACTTGCAATGGAAAAAGAAAAAGGAAAAAAAATGTTTAACCAAATTGATTAGGAAAAAGACAAGAGAAGAGTGAGAGTCATCTTTTTTTAAAATAACAAAAAAAATTATTCATTTTAAATATATGTTGTCTAAAACACATGGCTACTTATGGTGTTTGGTAAGGGAAAAACCAAAAAGGTCTTTGGCCTTGCAAAACCATGTGGGACACACCACTTTATCTAATGAAATAAAACAATTTGTGATGGGAAAAGAAAAAAGAAAATGTTTAATCAAATTGATTAGAAAAAATAAAAGGGAAGAGTAAGATTTATCATTTTTTTGTCCTTTTTTGTAAAAGGAATTTATTCATTTTAAATACATGTTATCTAAAGAATATGACTACTTGAGAAGATGTAAAAGTATGCTATAGTTTTGTAGGATATCATTTTTTTTTTTTTTTTTTTAATAGATAAAAAAAAAATTACTACTAAATGAAGCTTGATTTCTCTCTCCATATTATATAAACATAAAAAGGGTATAATTTCTCTCTCTATAAAACTCTTTTGAATCTTTCACTATCATCAATTATTGTATGCATTATTGCTTGGACCCTATGGGTAACTTGAGAAGACCGAGAAAGTCTTTTATTTTCTTTCAACAAACTTTGTGAGATCCTAGTCACATAGTATTGATGAAAAGACAAAAGTAAAAAAAGAAATAATTAAGAAGGATTATATTGTCTGCCAATATGAGTCTTTCAATGTAAAAGCACATTTGAGGATTTAAACCTTGTTAATTTCTTAGCATTACCACTTTTTGAATGAAATTTCATGAAAATTTTATAGAAACTCAATGTTTCCTTACCCCTTTAAGCTAAATTTCTTGAAAATTTTGTGGAAATTTCATGTTTCTTCTTGTATCAAGATTAAAGTTTTATATACCTTTTGTTGGGTATAATATAATATATAAGTTTGTTTGTAGTTACATTCTACCTACTACCTTGAATTTAAGTCATGGTACTCATTTTTTCCACTCTTGAATTACTAATCATATAAATCCTTCACCAAGTAGTTAGTTAAATGTTCTTTCACAATTTTCTAGAAAGGCCTCAATATATCGAGTAGAGAGATTTTGAAGTTCATAATACCAGTAAAGTAGGCATGTCTGGATGCTCTGATCTTGTATTGGTATTAAAAAATAAGTATTTTAAAAAAGGAAAAAAAAAAATCATTAATAATTGTTTTATATAATTTTTTTAAGAACTTATTTATATAAATTTTCTCTTGTGACCTTAGTTTTTGAATAATTTGAGAGTAAAAAGAGGGATTATGTAAATGGTAAACATCAATAAGAAATTACTCCCTGTATTTTGTTTTGAATTTTGAGAACATGTATATGAGAAGGTTTCTTGGAAACCCAAGCAAATTTTCATTAAAGACATTGTTATTGAGTGGGAAAATGGGAAAATGAAAAGTAAAAAGTAGAGAACAATCATGGAAAGACCTTGACTCCTAAAAAAATAAAAGTAAAAGAAAAATGAGTGTCGGTTGGTTGGTACTAAAGCCAACCACAAATGAAAAGGAATTAATATCAAAGGACAATATGCCAACGGCAAAAACATAAGAAGGATTGAATGATCTTTAATGTGTTGACTTGTTGACTTTAAGATGCTAATTATCCTTTTTGTGAGTTTTAAATATTTATTCTATAGAATAAGTAATTTTATTTAACTTTTGCAAACACCTGTGTTATAAGAACTATGGTATTAGTGTCTTTATCTTACCATATACGAAACTAATAAAATTGTAATTTTATTTCTATTTATTTTCAAAATAATTTATGATATAATGATATAATATCACATCTACAAGAAAATTATAATACCATGAAAAACTTTCTAATTATTAAAGATAAAATTCATCTAAGATGCAACTCAAAATAAACAATAATCTCACATACATCCATAAAACAATGTACAAGGGAAAAAGTCAAGAAAGAGGCCACCTATGTCGGTCAACAAAGTACTGTTCCTTCTTATAATTTTCCAAGATGACAAAAAATCAAGCTAACTCTCACTTTTTCTTTTTACTAAAGAAAAGGCTCAAACATTGTCTTGTATCTTCCTCACAACAATGGTAGAATATTGATTGTCCATTGGATTTTGGAAAAAATACCATTTTAAAAAATATTTATTAAAATATGATAATTTCAAAACTATTTCCAAATCTACAACATTTTTTAATACATCAATTGGAAGTCATCTTTTAGAAAGACAACTTTGGGTTAAATATTGAAGTTTGCTTTTCCAAAAATAACTTTAAAATTCATCTAAAATTATCTTTTAAAAATGAAATTTCTAATTAGATTATTCCAAACTATCGTACATTTAAAAATATTTTTTTGAATTGTCATATTTAAAAAACATATTTGTTAAAATTACTGTTTTTTTTTTTTAATCCTGTTAAGTGTTTTATTTGATGACATATGCACTCATTTTATGGCATATGCACTCATTATAAGTTTAATTTATTGGATAATGGAGATGTGGAAACAGCATGTTAGACTATTCTCTTTTTCAAATTTTATTTATTTATTTTTAATCTTTCCTACAAGGTATTAGTATCTTTAACTTCCCACCCAAGAAACTAAATAAACTATCATCTTATTTATATTTATATTCAAAATAAATTTATGATATGCTAATATCAATATGAGTAAATATTTGTACCATATCAATAACAAAGTAATGATGTCATAAAAAAATACTTTTATTAAAGATGAAACTCATATAAAATATAATTTAAAATAAACAATAATTCTCGGCAAGCCCCATAAAACAATGCACATGGGAAAATGCCAAGAAAATGGCCACCTATGTTGGTCAACAAAGGAACTTTTCCTTCTTAGGTGACTACCATCCCCATTCATTACTTTTTGACCCATTGGTGAATAAATAATTCAAATAATGCACATAGGAAAATGCCAAAAAATGGGCCA
The DNA here is from genome assembly GCA_030254885.1 of Vitis rotundifolia. NCBI lineage: Eukaryota > Viridiplantae > Streptophyta > Magnoliopsida > Vitales > Vitaceae > Vitis > Vitis rotundifolia. Next base: position 13,137,707 of record CM058157.1, read on the forward strand.
CCCATATTGGTCAACAAAGGAATCTTTCCTTGTAAAGTGACTACCCCTCATTCATTACTTTTTGGCCCATTGGTGAACAAATGATTCTCGTTACATCTCCTAAAAGGATTAACAACTAATTCTAAATAAGTTTTTTTATACAAATAAATAATTAATATAATTTAGATTTTTTTTTGGCCTCAGCCAATATATTTGGAGCTACTTAGATAACTAACGAAATTTAGTGATATGATCTAATTTTTGTTAAGAAAAAAGAAGCTTACTTTACCTTTTCAAAGAAATACTCAATTAAAAAAATCATCAAATAATTAATATGTATTTTAAAATAATAAACATAACAATAATATTTTTAATATTTTTTAAAATAGAAATTTGAATTTATGTTACCATTTCCAAATAATTAAAATTTTGAAATCCACTATGAGTATCAAATTAGATTTTAAATTTCAACTTGAAGTGTACAAGAATGATCTCCTATGGTATTACTACTTGAAATTTTGGCCAAGCTTTTTGACTCAATGGGTGAATCCCAAGTTGCTATAATATTAGGAAAACCCAAATTAAAGTTCAATTATCTCTAACGTAATATATTTGAGTCACTAAGATTTGACATATGTTTATTTTTTACACTTTAGTTGTTATACCAATTGGGAAAGAAAAAAAAAATTAAAGAAAAGATAAGTAAAAGGAAAAAATAATGTATAAAATAACACTTAAAATTGCAAAAGCAAAAGTGTTGGTTGTTGAATACCAAACAGAAGAAAAATAAACAATAATCTCACATAGCCCCATAAAACAATGTGCAAGGGAAAATGCCAAGAAAGAGGCCACCTATGTCAATCAACAAAGTATCGTTCCTTCTTAGAATTTTTCAAGATGACAAAAAAACAACCTAACTCTCACTTTTTCTTTTTACTAAAGAAAATGCTCAAACATTCTCATGCATCTTCCTCACAACAATGGTAGAATACTGATTGTTCATTGGATTTTGAAAAAAAAAAAAAAAAAAAACTATTTTTAAAAATATTTATTAAAATCTGATAGTTTCGAAACTATTTCCAAATCTACAACATTTTTTAAGACATCAATTGGAAGTCGTCTTTTAAAAATATAGCTTTAGGTTAAATATTGAAGTTTGCTTTTCAAAAAATAACTTTAAAATTCATCTAAACTTATCTTTTTAAAATGCAATTTCTAATTAGATTATTCCAAACTATCGTACATTTAAAAATATTTTTTTGGATTATCATATTTAAAAAATATATTTTTTTAAATTACTATTTTTTTAAAATCTCACTTCAGTGTTTTATTTGATGACATATGCACTCATTATAAGTTTAATTTATTGAAAAGTGGAGATGTGGAGAAAACATCGGGCTAGACTATTCTTTTTATCTAATTTTATTTATTTTTTCAATCTTTCCTACTAGGTATTAGTATCTTCAACTTCCCACCAAAGAAACTAAATAAGTTATCATCTTATTTATATTTATATTCAACATAAATTTATGATATGCTGATGTGAATATGAGTAAATATTTGTACCATATTAATAAGAAAATAATGATGTCATAAAAAACTTTTTTATTAAAAATGAAACTCATATAAAATATAATTTAAAATAAACAATAATTCTCGGCAAGCCCCATAAAACATTGCACACAGGAAAATGCCAAGAGAAAGGCCACCTATGTTGGTCAGCAAAGGAATTTTTCCTTGTGAAGTAACCACCCCCTATTCATTACTTTTTGACCCATTGGTGAAGGAATGATTCAAATAAACAATAATTCTTTGCAAGCCCCATAAAACAATGCACATGGGAAAATGCCAAGAAAAGGGCCACTTATGTTGGTCAACAAAGGAATCTTTCCTTGTAAAATGACCACCCCCATTCATTACTTTTTGGCCCATTGGTGAACAAATGATTCTCGTTACATCTTATAAAAGGATTAACACCTAATTTTAAATAATTTTTTATATAAACAAATAATTAAATTATTTAGTTTTTTTTTCTTTTTTGCCTCAGCCAATATATTTGGAGCTACTTAGATAACTAACAAAATTTAGTGATATGATTTAATTTTTGTTAAGAAAAAAAGAAGCTTACTTTACCTTTTCAAACAAATACTCAATTAAAAAATTATCACATAATTAATATGTATTTTAAAAAAATAAGCATAACAATACTATTTTTAATATATGGCTTTAATTTTTATGCATAATGATTTTTTTAAAAATAGAAATTTCAATTTATTTTACCATTTCCAAATAAATAAAATTTTGAAATCTACTTCAAGTATCAAATTAGATTTTAAATTTCAACTTGAAGTGAATGAGAATGATCTCCTATGATATTAGTACTTGGGGTTTTGGCCAATCTTTTTTTGACTCACAATGGGTGAATCCCAAGTTTCTATAATATTAGAAGAACCCAAATTAAAGCTCAATCATCTCTAACGTAATAGATTTGAGTCAAGTTAATGGAAATAACTCCATGGAAATAAGAAATTTCTCATGAAGGAGGGATACCCTGTTACTGGTATTCTGGCTAGGTTAGGATTTTGAATTTCTAGAATTTTAAACTATTTTTAAAAAGTAGTATATTTGAAAAACGAATCTAACCATCTAAGTCTCATTACCATTGGATAACATGGGTCCTAACAGAATTCTAGATAGATTGAGAAATGTTAGCGAGAGGTTAGTTGAAACAATTTTAGTATTTTTTTTTTTCAACCTTTCTTATGATAAGAAATATAATTTTAGTATCTTGGTCTTACCACGTGAGAAACTAAATAACTAAACTACCATCTTATTTATATTTATATTCAAAAAAGTTTATAATATAATGATATTAATATGAGTAAAAATTTGTATCATATCAACGAGAAAGTAATGATACCATGAAAAACTCTCTTAGTAAAGAGGAAACTTATCTAAAATGTAACTCAAAATAAACAATAATTTTCACCCAACCCTATAAGACAATATGCAAGATAGAAAGCTAAGAAAGGGGTCGCCTATGTCCTTTTTGTCACATTATCTACCCACTTATGATCTTGGAATTTTTTAAGGTGACAAAAATCCAACTCAACTCTCACCTTTTCTATTAGCTAAAGAAAGGAGCCTTCAATCATGATAGAATGTTGATTATTCAAGTAAACCCGCTACCATTGCACCTTAAAAATGAATAAAGTAAAAAATAAAATTGCTAGTGTACAAATCATAAGAAATAAATAAAAGTGTTTTTGAATTATTTGGTAGCTCTTTCCTTTTACTGTTTTAAAAGTCACCTACCTCTCCATTCATCACTTTTTGAACATTTGGTACTCTTGTTAACTTTCAAACATTACTTTTTTTTTTAAAGAAAAATTAATGCACATGTTATGTTTCCTTCCCACTCATTAAGATTAATTTTTTTTTTCCTCTTGTTACCTGATTTGTAATATTCTTTCTGTGTTTCCAAAAGAGTAATGATTCTATATTGGTAGTAAAACCCATCACTCTCTTTGAGAAACACAACTATCATCCTTACTCTTAATTTTTTATGAATCTATGGTCTGTGGAGCATGGAATTTCTATGAGTAATCATTGCATGGACTTTCATTGATGCTTTGAAATTTTAGTAATTACGGTTTGAACCCTCCAACTACTACTTATAGTGTATGTATTATACGATTAAAAGGAGTATAATTATTTTATCTACTATTATTTTGTTCAAAAACTTGACATGAAATAAAATATTTTAAAGGAAATTAGAAACATAATAGCAACAATATGAAAAATTATTTTAATTGTTGTCATTATTATGCTTTGAGATTAGAGGTAATTTGAAAGCATAATAAACAATGACAAAGATATATTATAAGAATTTTAAAAAGAAAATCAACTCATAAAAAAAATATTTAAAAATTTAAAGTCACAAGTCACTTATGACCACTAAAATAAAAATAACAAAACCACAAAGAAAAAATTATAAATGTAATTAGATGAAAAAGAAAAATTAATCATATTTTAAAGCTATTGTTTTTCTTTCACATTTTTTTTTCATGATACCAATTTTATTTATATTTTTTTCATTGTAGGTTTTTTCTTATTTTTCTTTTGAATACTTCAAACCAAAAAATTGTCTATACATAATAGTCATTTTTTATTATTTTACTTTTGGAAAATGTTATACATTCAATTATTTATTTATTTTTATTTTATAATTTTATCTAGTTATTTAATATCTTAATTATTATAATATTATAAATTTTATAAATTAAAGATGATCTTTTTATAACAAAAAAATGAAAACTATAAGAAAATAAAATTAATTTTGGAAAATAATCAAACAATTTTTAGATTTCTTAATTTCCAAATAATTTTTATATATAATTTTTCTAAATTAATACCGGCATATGTTTTTAAATCAATCTCTTTCTATGTTTTTCATGTTTTAATAAGAAAATTTAAATTTTCATTTTATTTATTGATTGAGGATATATTTTCTATCTTATAGTAGGAAACTTTTCAATAATGTATATATATTATTCAAATAGAAGCTTAATATACCTTAAAGGGTCTTATGACCTAATTAAATTTAGCCACTAAGATTTGACATATGTTTATTTTTTACACTTTAGTTGTTATACCAATTGGGAAAGAAAAAAAAATTAAAGAAAAAACAAGTAAAAGGAAAAAAAAAAAAAGTACAAAATAACATTGAAAATTACAAAAGCAAAAGTGTTGGCTGTTGAATACCAAATAGAAGAAAAGTAAAAGTAAAAGTAAAAGTAAGATGTAAAAGAGTAAAGGAAAGTTTCAAGAATGGGCTTAATGATTGAGGTAGGTCTTGGCTCATGTGAAACCCACCTTAAATCAAGGGTAAATGGATACAACTAATGAGAAATAATTGAGAAAGGAAAAAGACATTCTAACCATACACCAACATCTAAACTAATTGAGAATAGAAAAGTACATTCTAACCACCAACATCTAAAATAATTGAGAAAGGAAAAATACATTCTAACCGAATTATTTGATTAAAAAGTTCATTGAAAACCTAATTTTTAAAATTTAATCCTTATTCTTTTTGGGTTTTAAGTTGACAAAAAAAGCTCTCATTTTTTCTTGTAAAACTAACTCTTTCTTTTAAAATGTACATATAAATACTTGAAATGATAAATAATATTTATGTAACAAATGGGTCATTTTTCAATTAAAAACACGAGAAGGGTTATATTTACAAATTTGGAGATTTTTTCATCTCTTTTTAACTAATTAATTCAATTTTATATAAGTACAGAAAAGTCACTAACATCCAAAGACTTTTTTTTTCCTTCCAAATTCTCCTATAATTTTGGAGTTTATTTGATAGTGTAATTGAAGTCTTTTATTAAATGAAATTTCAAAATAAAAAAATAAATATTTTATTTTCATCTTCTACCATAATTTTTCCATAATACAAAAGTAATTTCAATACTTTCACAATTTTTTTTCTTCTTTTTTTATTTTTTATTTTTTATGTTTAAATTAGAAGATGAAAATTGTGTAGGTTAGATATGAAACCATTGAATTTTTTTTAAATTTCAAGTTCCCGAAGCTAATAGTATTTTTTATATTCACAATTTTTTGTTTTAAGATTAAATCTTTTACACTTTTATCATAAAAGTTTAAAAAATATTTATTAAACCCAAATTGAAAGGCTACATTAAAGAAGAAAAGGAGAAACTTCTCTTATGAATATTCTCTGCACTTCCACTATTTTGAAATGAATAATGGGAAAAAGTTTGGAGAGCCCATATGAATGAATGCCAAGGCAAGGCAAGAGTGTGAAAGTAAAAGGAAAAAGGTTGTTTTGTTAGACTTTAGAGTGCCTACCTTCCTTCCTACACATTTCTTGGTTCCTTCCTCAACTTCTAATTTTATGATTCCTTTCTCACAGGCCATTCAAATTAGAATCTGTCTTTTTTCTCCAACTTAAATACTTCACCTCTGCAACACCTTTCACAGAGGCAGAATTCAATTGAAGACTGTCTTATAGTTTTGACTTACCAAACTCTAACAAAAAGAACAAGTGAAAGGAAAAAAAATGTATAAAATAACACTGAAAATTGCAAAAGCAAAAGTGCTAGTTGTTGAATATCAAACAAAAGAAAAATAAAAGTAAAATGTAAAAGAGTGAAGGAAGGCTTCAAGAATGGGCATCATAATTGAGGTAGGGCCTTGGCTCATGTGAACCCCACGTAAATCAAGGCTAAATGGCTACAACAAATGAGAAATAATTGAGAAAGGGATAGGACATTCTGACCACCAACATCTAAAATAATTTAGAAAAGAAAAGTACATTTTAATCAAGTTATTTGACTAAAAAGTTTATTGAAAACCCAAGTTTTTAAATTTAATCCTTATTCCTTTTTGGTCTTGTGTTGACAAACAAAGCTCTCGTTTTTTCTTGTAAAATAGTTCTTTTTTTTTAAATCTACATGTAAATACTTTAAATGATAAATGATATATATATAAAAGTTATTTTTCATTTAAAAACACGAAAAAGGTTACATCATAAATTTGGAGATTTTTTCATCCCTTTTAAACTAATTAATTCAATTTTTTATAAGGCATAAAGAAGTGACTCAATATCCGAAGACTTTTTTTTATTTTATTTTCTTCCAAATTCTCCTATAATTTTGGAGTTTATTTGATAGTGTAATTGAAGTCTTTTATTAAATAAAATTTCAAAATAAATAAATAAATATTTTATTTTCATCTTCTACCATAATTTTTCCATAATACAAAAGTAAGTTCAATACTTCCACAGGTTTTTTTTCTCTTTTTCTATTTTTTATTTTCTATGTTTAAATTAGAAAATGAAAATTGTGTAGGTTGGATATGAAACCATTGAAATTTTAAAAAAAAAAATCAGGTTTGGAAGCTAATGGTATTATTTATATTTACGAATTTTTATTTTAAGATTAAATCTTTTACACTTTTATTATAAAAGTTTAAAAAATATTTATTAAACCCAAATTGAAAGGCTAAATTAAAGAAGAAAAGGGGAAACTTCTTACGAATATTCTCTCCACTTCCACTTCCACTTTCACTTTTTTGAAATGAATAATGGGAAAAAGTTTGGAGAGCCCAATGAATGCCAAGGCAAAAGGCAAGAGTGTGAAAGCCAAAGGAAAAAGGTTATTTTGTTAGACTTTTAGAGTGCCCACCTTCCTTCCTAGAAATTTCTTGGTTCATTCCTCATCTTCTAATTTTATGATTCCTTTCTCACTGACTATTCAGATTAGAATCTGTCTTTTTTCTCCAGCTTAAATACTTGACCTCTGCAACACCTTTCACAAAGGCAGAATTCAATTAAAGACTGTCTTATAGTTTTCACATACACGCAGCTGGCAATGGCTTCCACAAGCGCTCAAATGGCGTCCGATTCTTCCCCTTCCAACCCTGGTTGGACTCATGACGTGTTCTTGAGTTTTAGAGGGGATGACACCCGTTACAATTTCACTGATCACTTATATAATGCTTTGGTTGGAAAAGGCATTAGAACTTTCAGAGATGACCAACTTAGGAGAGGAGAAAACATTGCGCCAGAGCTGCTAAAGGCTATTGAAAAATCAAGATCTTCCATTGTTGTTTTCTCAAAGACTTATGCTGATTCAAGGTGGTGCCTAGACGAGCTTGCAAAGATCATGGAGTGCAGACAGCAATATAGTCAAATAGTAGTGCCAATTTTCTACCATGTGGATCCATCGGATGTACGTAAACGAACAGGGAGGTTTGGAGAAGCATTCACCAGGTATGAAGAAAATTGGAAGAACAAGGTACAAAGTTGGAGGGAGGCCTTGACTGAAGCAGGCAATATTTCTGGATGGCATGTAAACGAGGGGTAATTTTAGTATCTTCTTTTTAGCTTGCATGCCAATTATATTTTTCTGAAATAGAATAAATTAGTTGATTATTTAGAATACTTGATGCACGGCTAATAATCTCGTGACACACATGCCTCATACTTGAATATTTCGAAATCCATATGATTCCAAATATAAATATTTCATCAACAAATCGAAAAAGAAATTATTAAAAGTATATGGTCTAGGTTTAACCGTGAGTTCTTCTTCTTGCTCTCTATTTGTTTTTTTTTTTTTTTTCTATTTTTTTTTATGCTTTTTATAATTTGATAAATATGCATTCCTATACAAGATTTGAAATAAAATATAACACAACTTTTTAGAAATTAATTTAGAAGTAAAATCAATTTCTATAAAGTTAAACAAATTGTTGGATCTATATTAATTATGTAATTAATATCCACTATAGATTATTGAAAACCTTTGGGTTTTTCATAATTCTATTTAGGATAGTTCCATAAAAGATGTTAAATATCCAATTCAAAGAATTAAATGTAAAATCAAACGTCTTAGATAAACATAATCTATTTATGATACAATATATTAATGACAAACAAATAAAAAATTAAGGTCCAAAATAGTGAAGAGTTTGATAAATTTGACAATGGAAATCTTGAATTTTATTAAAGTCGTAATAAAATAATAATAAACATCCTAAAATTAAGGGAAACAAATATTATTTCCTAAAACTAAGATAATAAAATATTATTAATATTTGATTGCTCTTAATTTATGAAAATATGGATTAGATTCCAATCTTGATTTTATACATTTGTTTGATTATTTTCATTTTGTCATCCTTGATTCTATGCATTTATTTCATTATTCCCATTTTGTCATTCTTGATTCTTAGCATATGCTTAATTATGTTTATCGTATCATTTTTAATTCTATGCATCTAATGGTTGGATTTTTATTTTACAATAATTAAATTGTAGAAGTTATGAAACTCAACCAAATGGTTAATGGTGGAGTTAGAAGTTCATATTGGGGAGAGAGCAATATTTAAATTACAAAATTTTAAATTGAATAAATATTAACATAATTTAATATTTAAATTACCAAATTTTAAATTAAATCAATGTTAACATGTTTTCATATTTTAAAAGGCTTGTATATATAACTTGTTAATGATAGGATTAACTAAAATCATATAATACAACTAAATGTTATAACAGAATGTTAACAAAATCTAACTTACCAAATTATAAGCATGATTAGATAAAAATTCAAATAAACAAAATATTTAAAAAATTTATTAAATTTTTAATTTTTTTTACAAAAGTAATTTTTATTAGAGAATTAATTTGATAAATAAAAAGTATAAGTTTCAATAATCTTTATAGTTGAAACAAAATATTAAAAAAGATTTTCAAACGAATGTTTTATATAAAATTTTCAATCTTTCAAATAAAATATATTTTATATAGATTGTATTTAAAATATAAGTGAATTAAAAGAAATTTAAGGTAATTTTAATAGAAAGTTAACTAAGTAGAAGCATATATAGTTCAAGTTTTGATTTTTCTTTTTCATTGTCATGCATACATGATACTAAAAAAGAAGTGCTTAAATATGTAAATGAAATTTCAGTTCTTATTAGGATACCAAAAATCATCAAATTTCCATGATATTTCTTACCATTTATTGTTCATCTCACCATGTGTTCTTCTCTAACTTACTTCATAATTACTAGGTACGAATAAGAGCATATCAAGAAAATTACTACGTCCATCGCCAATGGAATATTGAATTGTAAACTCTTGTTTGTTGAGGATAATTTAGTTGGAATGGATTCCCATTTTAAAAAAATAAGTTTGGGATTAAGTATGGAGTCAAATGATGTTCGCATGGTTGGGATATGTGGACTTGGTGGAATAGGTAAAACAACCATTGCAGCATACATATATAATCAAATTTCTTGGGGATTTGAATGCAGTAGCTTCCTTGAAAAAGTCAGAGAGGCTTACAAAAATAAAGGTCCACTTCATTTGCAAAATAAACTTCTTAATGATATCCTAGAGGGAGCAAATCAAAAGGTAAGCAATTCTCTCCAAGGAGCCAATGTGATAAAAAATAGTCTTTACCTTCGAAAGGCTCTTATTGTTTTTGATGATGTTGATGATATCGACCAATTAGAATTTTTAGTTGGAAATCATGCTTGGTATGGTAAGGGAAGTAGAATCATCATCACAACTAGAGATAAACAATGCCTAACTATGCTTAACGTGGATTACCTATATGAGGTTAAAGGACTAGAGCGCGATGAAGCCCTTGAGCTCTTTAGTCGATATGCCTTTCGATCAAATCTTCCAAAAGAGGATTTTGAAAATCTCTCATATTGTGTGATACATTATTGTGAAGGTCTTCCATTAGCTTTGAAAGTTTTGGGTTCTCTTTTATGTGGCAAGACAATACGTCAACGGGAAAGTGTACTGCACAAATTGGAAAAAGAACCTGAAGTGAAAATTCAAAATGTACTTAAAATAAGCTTTGATGGATTAGACACTACACAAAAGATGATACTCCTTGACATTGCTTGTTTATTTCAAGGTGAAGATAAAGACTTTGCTTCAAAAATATGGGACGGTTATGAGTTGTATGGTGAAATAAATATTAGAGTTCTATCGGACAAATGTCTTATAACTATCTTCTGCAATAGGATATATATGCATGGTTTGATTGAGAAAATGTGTAGGAAAATTGTTCGAGAACAACATCCCAAAGACCCTAGCAAATGGAGCAGATTATGGAATCCGGATGATATCTATTGTGCATTTGTAAGTGAAGAGGTAAGAATCAACTATTTAAATTCAATAGCTTACTTAAGCTCTTTTGGGAGATAAAAGATTTAATAATATTTTTTTCTTAAAAAGTTAGGATTTTTACTATTTGTTTTCCCTGATTCTTCAATCTTGTTTTCCAGGGGATGGAAAATGTTGAAACCATTTCTCTAAACTTGTCTAGATCAAAAGAAAAATGGTTCACTATAGAAATATTTGCCCAGATGAAGAAAGTGTTTGCCAAGATGAAGAAACTTAGATTGCTCAGAGTCTATTACAGCCATGGTGATAAGCACGAAATGCGTCTTCCTGAAGGTTTTGAATTTCCTCCTAATTTAAACTATCTTCATTGGGAAGGTTTAGTGTCTTTGCCTTCAAATTTTCATGGAGAGAAACTTGTTGCAATCAAGTTGAAGTCTAGCAACATAAAAGAACTTTTTAAAGGGGAGAAGGTATAATCATTATTTAATTTTTTTTTTTTTAATGCTAATTTTCAAGTTCATGGAAATTTTTTATTAAAAAAATGTCTTTTGCTATAGTGTCTTGCAGAATTGAAGTTCATTGATCTAAGTAACTCACAACAGCTCATCAAAATACCGAAATTCTCAAGGATGCCAAATTTGGAGAAACTTAATCTTAAAGGTTGTGTAAGCTTCTGCAAACTTCATTCATCTATTGGCACATTTTCTGAGATGAAATTTTTGAGGGAGCTTAATTTTAGTGAGAGTGGAATTAGAGAACTCCCAAGCAGCATTGGGTCCTTGATATCTCTTGAAACTCTTAATCTCTCAAAGTGTTCAAAGTTTGAGAAATTCTCTGATATTTTCTTTGTGAATATGAGACATTTAAAGAACCTTTGGTTATCTGATAGTGGTATTAAAGAACTCCCAACCAGCATTGAGTGCTTAGAGGCTCTTGAAGAGTTGTTACTCGATAATTGCTCAAATATTGAGAAGCTCCCTGAGATCCAAAAGAATATGGAAAATCTGTCTTATCTTGGACTAGACAATACTCCTATTAAAGAATTATCCTGCTGGATAAGTCATCTTACCCGACGTCCAATGTTAAGTTTGAGAAAGTGCAAAAACGTGAGGGGTCTTCCAAGCAGCGCTTGTCAGTTGAAAGAACTGACCTTAGGCTGTCTCGGTGATTCTTCAGATCTAGAGGTTTTTTCGGAAGAAATGGAACATTTTAGAGAACTTTATTTCTTGTGAGAACGTCTAAAACGTCTTACACGCTTGCAATTGAGCTATTGTGAGAACCTTGAGACTCTTCCAAACAGCATTGGTAATTTGACGTGTCTTCATACTCTTCTTCTTCGTAACTGTCGGAAGCTCCACAAATTGCCCGACAGTCTGAGAAGCCTGTTGATATTTAATACGGAAATTAACACATAATAATCCAGATCATTGAATTCAAACTCATCTCTGATAATAAAATAATAAAAACATTAATTAATAAATAGATTACATACCGTTTGAAGAACACGCAGCCATGAGAGATTTCCCTTCAGTTTATAGATCTTAAATCTTTGATCTCTTCTTCTCCTTATCAAACCTTAATACACAGAATTGTTTTCTGTAATTGATGGAAGAGAGCACTCACCGCACATGAAGGGTTTCTGTATATATATCTTATTGATAGGAGAAGAGGGCCAAGAATACACGTTCAAAAACCGTTCTGAACGTGTTATTCGAATAACTGTTTTTATTTCAAATAATAATATTATAATTATTATAATTTACCCACTCCATCAAGGGTAAATATCTTTATAACAGTTTAAAGATATTGGGTATTCTTTTAATTGGCTAAATACTAGGTTAGTGGGCCACCCACTTAATTTTAACGTGGGAATAACATTCTCCCACTTGGCCCACTAAACCGATTATGAAAACTATAATATTTAGTTTTATATATAAAATATATATACTGGAAAATAAATTTGACACGTGATCACGATTTCAATAAACTTAGCCAATACGTCCAAAATCATATACCATAATACTGAATCAGTTTAGATCATAAATGCGAGTCATGGCGGTCACATAACGATAATGTCATGTTTCCTTCCATGCACCACACATCAATAACTCTTACTAACCCAGTCCTTAATGCCAAACAGCCCCTGTAATTTGTCTTGTCAAGACAATTCTTGTTTATCAAACAATAAAACATGCACCCATAATTGAAAACAAGAATAAACAGAAACAATTTTAATGCGCAAATTGTCAATTACATAACCACCATTCATTGTCATACATATTATGGATTACTCAAAAGGCCCATCCTCATAACATGTTCCAAATATGCCTTTGGAGGTAGTCCTTTTGTTAATGGATCAGCAACCATAAGTGTGGTCCTAATATTTTCAATTGACACTTGTTGTTTCTGGACTCTTTCTTTAACAACTAAATACTTTAAATCCATGTGTTTCGATCCACTAGAAAATTTGCCATTCTTAGAGAAGAAAACAGCTGCGGTGTTATCACAATATATTCTCAAAGGTTTAGCAATAGAGTCGACAACACCAAGCCCTGAGATAAAATTCCGCAACCATAAAGCATGACTTGAAGCTTCAAAACAAGCAACAAACTCGGCCTCCATCGTGGATGAAGCAGTAATTGATTGTTTTTCACTCTTCCACGAAATTACCCCATTTGCTAGCATAAAGACAAATCCTGAAGTTGACTTTAAGCTATCGAGACAACCACCATAATCAGAATCCGAGTAACCGACAACCTCTAATTGTTCTGATCTTTTATATGTGAGCATATAATCTTTTGTCCCTTGTAAGTACCTCATCACCTTCTTTACAGCTTTCCAGTGTTCGAATCCTGGATCACTTTGGTATCTTCCTAACATGCCTACAGCAAAGCTGATATCCGGTCTTGTACATGTTTGAGCGTACATCAAACTCCCCACAGCTGATGCATAAGGAATTTTCTTCATTTGCTCCCTTTCCATGTTATTCCTTGGGCACTGCATTTTACTTAATTTGTCACCTTTCAATATAGGTGCAATACCCGATGAACATGACTGCATATTAAATCTCTCTAAAACTCGATCAATATATCCTTTCTGAGATAAACCTAGCACTCCTCGAGATCGATCCCTAAAGATCTCAATGCCAATAACATAGTTTGCCTCACCCATATCAACCATATGAAAGTTTTTAGAGAGATATTCCTTGGTTTCACGTAATAAACCAAGATCACTGCTAGCAAGCAAAATATCATCCACATACAGTATCAGAAATATAAACTTGCTCCCACTAACTTTCAGATATATACACTGATCAACAATGTTCTCTTTAAATCCGAAATATGTAATGGTATTATTGAACTTAATATACCATTGTCTGGAAGCTTGTTTAAGACCGTAAATGGATTTCTTTAATTTGCAAACTAGGTGTTCATTTCCTTTCTTTGTGAACCCTTCAGGTTGTTCCATATAGATATCTTCATCCAAATTCCCATTTAAGAATGCAGTTTTCACATCCATTTGATGTAACTCTAAATCAAAATGAGCTATAAGTGCCATGATGATTCTAAGCGAATCTTTCTTGGAAACTGGAGAGAAGGTATCTTTGTAATCGATACCTTCCTTTTGAGTGAAACCTTTGGCCACAAGTCTGGCCTTAAATCGTTCGATATTACCTTTAGCGTCGCGCTTTGTCTTAAAGACCCATTTACAGCCGACGGGTTTACAATTATTAGGCAATTCGATGAGATCCCAGACACCGTTATGGGCCATAGATTTCAACTCTTCATTCATAGCTTCCATCCATTTACTAGAATCATCACTTTCCATGGCTTGTGAAAACGAAACCGGATCCTTCCTTATCCCAATATCAAAATCAGATTCCTGTAGATACACCACATAATCATCTGTAATGGCAGGTCTCCTTTCTCTTTGAGATCTCCTCAAAGGTGCCGGTTGTGGTGGCTCTACAGCATTTTCAATGGCAATATTTTCTGGTGGTAATGAACCATCTCTATTATGTTGCTCATTATCCTCAACTTGTTGAACAGGTTGAGGGACAATAATTTCTTGAGGTAAAAAGGGTGGTGGGATATCCACTCTTATCTCCTCAATATCTACCTTTCTTGGTTCATTACTCCCACTGATTTCGCCATTCTCTAAGAATCTGGCATTACCGGTTTCAACTATTCTCACACTGTGGTTAGGACAATAAAATCTGTACCCTTTCGATTTATCCGGATAGCCAATGAAATATCCAGATATCGTTCTTGAATCAAGCTTTTTCTCATGTGGGTTATAGATTCTTGCCTCCGCTGGACAACCCCATATATGTATATGTCTCAAGCTAGGTTTCCTACCAGTCCATAACTCGAAAGGAGTTTTTGGAACTGCCTTACTAGGAACTTTGTTCAAGATATACATTGCGGTTTTTAAGGCTTCACCCCACAATGAAATAGGTACAGAAGAGTAACTCATCATACTCCTAACCATTTCCATTAATGTGCGATTACGCCTTTCAGCAACACCATTCTGCTGTGGCGTACCAGGCATTGTGTACTGAGCACGAATGCCACGCTTTTCAAGGAATTTGGCAAAAGGACCAGGATTTTGTCCTGATTCATCATATCTGCCATAATATTCACCGCCTCGATCTGATCTCACAATTTTAATCTTTTTATCTAATTGTCTCTCGACCTCTGTTATGAACATCTCGAAGATGTCAATGGCCTGAGACTTTTCATGCATTAGATAAACATAACCATAACGAGATAGATCATCTATAAAGGTGATAAAATATTTCTCTCCTGTGAAACATGGAACAGAGAGTGGTCCACAAATATCTGTATGAATTATCTCAAGGAGCTCATTACTTCTTGTGGCACCTTTCTTTGTATGTTTAGTTTGCTTTCCCTTTATGCAATCTACGCATACATGAAAATTAGTGAAGTCAAGATTTTGTAAAATTCCTTCCTTCACTAATCTCTCAATTCTTTCCCTAGAGATGTGCCCTAGTCTTCTGTGCCACAAGATTGAAGAATTTTCATTAATTAAGCCACGTTTTGAACCAACATTTGAATGCAGGGTTATCAAAGCTTGTGCAAATTCATGATTCAAGGAAATTTTATATAAACCATCACATAAAATACCAGAACCAACTGTAACAGAATTTAACATCAAACTTAATTGTCCAGAACTGAATAAAACAGAATATCCAGTAGCATCTAATTTGGACAAGGAAACTAAATTCCTAGAGATAGAAGGTACATAAAAAGGTTTAAAAGATCCATCTGATGACCCGTCTCTAATAGTAAGCGATAGGTACCAACAGCTACCACTTCAACCTTGAGACGGTTTCCCATATAGAGGAACTTTTCACTTTCCTTTGGTTTCCTGGTTGTAAGGAATCCCTGCATTAAATTAGTCACATGAGTTGTGGCTCCAGAATCAATCCACCAAGTATTTGAAGGAACTTCAGCAAGATTGGATTCATAACATACAAAAGAAAGATTTATACCTCTCTTTTCGAACCAAGCCTTGCGCTTGATACAGTCCTTCTTCACATGCCCTTTCTTGCCACAAAAGTAGCAACTTACCGTGAATTTTCCATCATGACTCTGGCTACCTTCCCCAGGTCCGCTTTTCTTAGGTGGAAAGTTCTTTCCTTTTCTGAATTTTCCTTTCTTCTTCGTGACTCCATGAGTTACAGCAAGGGCAAGATTATGTCCTTCTTGTCTTAATCTCACTTCCTCTTGTATGCATTTACTGGTGAGCTCATTCAAGTTCCACTGATCACTGTTAGTATTATAGTGGATTTTGAATGGAGCAAACTGTGATGGAAGTGAGTTAAGGACAAACTGTACCAAGAAGGACTCATCCATACCCATGCCAAGTGCCTTAAGCTTTGCAGCCTTTTCAGTCATGTTTAAAATATGTTGCTGAATACCTTTCTGACCATCATATTTCATGGTGGTCAATTCAGCCATCAATGTGCCTGCAAGGGACTTATCAGCGCGTTTGAAGCGCTCCTCAACAGATTTCAGAAATTCCGAGGCAAACTCGGTTTGAGGGAGAGAGGTCTTGATATTATTGGCAATAGTCATTCTCATAAACATCAGACTGAGTCTGTTTGATTTTGCCCAGGCTTTTGATTGTTCCACCTGCTCCGGAGTACTGTCATCCGTAGCTTCAGGAGGTTTATCAGTTATTAAAGCCAGGTCAAGATCCAGTACACCCAGTGAGAATTGAACCCTTTCATACCATTCAGAAAAGTTCGACCCATCAAAAACAGTCATTCCAGATGCAAGAGAGTGTAATGAAGTGGGAACTGTACAAAATATAACAATGCTCACAATAAGGCCTCAAGTACAAAATAAATAGCAATGAACTATTGATATCATTAAAATTCTCCTTTGGGTAAATTTTAACATATCCAGTGTTCACTTGGAGGGAGCTTAAAACACTTTACTATTTTGTGTCATTTTTATGTTACCTTTGGGTATCCATTTTACCTTTCAAAGCAACACAAAATAAAAACATTAATTAATAATTAGCAGAAATTGACTCTCCTTTGGGTTAGTCTCATTCTCCTAATTATAAATAGAATTATTAAGAATTTTACAAGTCTCCCTTTATTCTTTTATGCAATTCAATAAATACAAGGCTCACTAATTTAGGTTACTTTGGCAACTATCCAAATTAGTTAACCTTACATTTATAAATTGTCTTTAGATAAAATATTCACAAGATGAAATTAATTCTTTTATTTGAGTTAAAAAAATCAAGGAGATAGTATCTTTAATAATCATCTGATTCAATAATCAATCATCATAAAATCAAAGAAATCTGCATTTATCAGATATAATAATAATTTCACAAAGGTTCAAATAAAATAATAAAATCAATCAACCAACGCCTGAAAAGGCACTTTTGGAGAGCCTGAAAAGGATGCCTGAAGCGCACCTAAAACGGCACTGCAAACGGTAAGAAAACAGCGCCTGCAAATAGCGCCTCTAATGGCGCCTGCAACCAGCGCCTCTAATGGCGCCTGAGAAACGGCGCCTGCAACCAGGAGATGGCGCCTGAAAACGGCGCCTTCAATGGCGCCGGCAATGGTGCCTGCAACCAGCAGATGGAGCCTGAAAACGGCGCCTTCAATGGCGCCGACAATGGTGCCTGTAACCAGCAGATGGCGCCGGCAATGGCGCCTACAATGGCGCCGACAATGGCGCCTTGACTGGAGCCTGAAACCGGCAAGATGGTGCCTAGACTGGCGCCTGGACTGGCTCCTGAAAACGGCGCGATGGCGCCGGCAATGGCGCCTGAAAACGGTCACCGGACTGACGCCAAACCAGTCCGCCAAACCAGCGCCCCTCACCCTCATTGAACCAGTCAGCGTTGCAAGGAAAATAATAAAAAAAAATCTTCCTTCTACGCGTTGAGGCTGGTCGTCTGTTTAATTATTATTATTATTTTTATTCATTTTAGTGAGACGAATTAATTGAAGATAAATCTCAAAATTTAATCTTTATAAAACAATGATGCTGAATATTTAAATTCAACCTTGCTCTGATACCAATTGTTGATATTTAATACGGAAATTAACACATAATAATCCAGATCATTGAATTCAAACTCATCTCTGATAATAAAATAAAAAAAACATTAATTAATAAATAGATTACATACCGTTTGAAGAACACGCAGCCATGAGAGATTTCCCTTCAGTTTATAGATCTTAAATCCTTGATCTCTTCTTCTCCTTATCAAACCTTAATACACAGAATTGTTTTCTGTAATTGATGGAAGAGAGCACTCACCGCACATGAAGGGTTTCTGTATATATATCTTATTGATAGGAGAAGAGGGCCAAGAATACACGTTCAAAAACCGTTCTGAACGTGTTATTCGAATAACTGTTTTTATTTCAAATAATAATATTATAATTATTATAATTTACCCACTCCATCAAGGGTAAATATCTTTATAACAGTTTAAAGATATTGGGTATTCTTTTAATTGGCTAAATACTAGGTTAGTGGGCCACCCACTTAATTTTAACATGGGAATAACAAAGCCTACAACGTTGCTTAAAAAAACTAGATGTAGGTGGTTGCAATCTGATGGAAGGAGCAATCCCTAGTGATTTATGGTGCTTGTTCTCATTGAAATCGTTAGATGTGCGTGAAAACAATATTCGTTGCATACCTGTTGGCATCATTCAACTTTCTCAACTGGATTTCCTTAGCATGAATCACTGCCTGATGCTTGAAGAAATTCCAGAGCTTCCATCGAGTTTAAGGTGGATAGGAGCACATGGTTGTCCATGCCTGGAAACTTTATCAAGTGATCCAATGCATCCACTTTGGTCCAATCTACTCAACTGCTTCAAATCAGAAATTCAGGTATGAATTTTACATATGGAACTCATTTTATTTTATTTTTTAATGAAGGCATGAAATTTACGTGCTATTTTTATACAGGATTTTGAACGCCCAGCAGACTTAAAGGACGACCATCTAAATGCTGTTATTCCAGGAAGTATAGGAATACCAGAGTGGATAAGTCATAAGAGTATGGGACATGAAATAACAATAAATCTCCCAAAGAATTGGTATGAAGATAACAACTTCTTGGGATTTGCTTTATTCTGCCATCATGTTCATTTTCCACTCGATGATGATGATGATGATGATGATGATGATTGTGATGATCCAGAATGTAATTTGTTGATATCCTATGGAGATCAGTTTGAATACATGCATTGCATAAGGCTTTATCCAGAATGTAAAATTGTTTCATCTATTTACGGCTGTGTGAAGGATTGTGTAGCATGTCTAGATTAGATCCAGCATTGATGGTGATTGCCATTTCAAGTAAGTATCGATCCAATAGGTGGAACAACTTTAAGGCTAGCTTTTGGGCTTCTTATAAGTTTTTTTCCAAGGCAGCTTTCAAAGTGGAAAGTTGTGGGATCCATCTCATATATAACAAAGCCCAAGATCATCCTCAACAGAGCCTTCAACTATTCAATGGCAAAAGAAGTGATGATGATGATGATGATGATGATGATCACCCACGTCACAAAAAATCAAGACATGTCTAGTTTCTAGCTTCCCCGTTAAGGTACATCTTCTCTCTTTTTCATTTACTTAAAGGTTAAAATATTTATTAGAATTAGTGAAAAAGATCCAAACAACTTTTAATATGGTTTGGGAGGTTGACCTCATTTTAGCTATTTACCAAAATAAAAAATTTCCTTTTTTTAAAAATACGTGAGTATTTATTGAGGTTTATCTTAGAAATAAATTATTGAATTAAGAACCATAAAATCATATTTAAATTTTAAAAGTTAAAAAGTGCCCAGCTTAAAAGTGAATATAGCTTTTCATTTTGGTAGTAAATTTTTTTAATATAGCTGTGATATGTTTCTTAAATTACTGAATTATGTTATGGGCCACATGAGCAGGTATGAATCCTAAATAGATTTTATAAAATAATTTCATGTCATTAAAAAAATTAGATACTCAATGAATTTTAATGTTTATAGATCACTAAACACAAGGAAATCATTTTTATTTATTTATTTTTTTTAATATTTTTGGGAATTAAACATAACCTTAAAATAATTAAATATTTGGAATAACACTGTAACAAATTTCATGTTTTGCTACCATAAATTTTTATGAAAAAAAGGAAGATTTTTGAATTAAAGTTAATTTCACACTAAATAATTTTTAAAAAAAGTCTTAAGCATGCAGGAGACAAATATTTAAATATATATATTTTTGAACTTGAAATGATTTTTCTGTTTCAGGCTTTCTGCTAAGCTCTCCTTTCTCTCCCATCAACTTTGGTTTCGGTCTCTCCTCTCACCGTCGACGAATCACAAACCTAGAAATTTACGTTTTCTAGTTTTAGATGTTCTTCCTTAGCTTGATGGAGCACACACTGCAATTGCGGCCTCATCTTCTGGACCTTCCCCTCAATGAAGCCGTCAAAGGAGAGTTTGAAAGTCTCTTCTTAGATAAGGTCTGGAGATTGAGCATTATCTTTGCGTTTTTCATTTGTTATTGAGATTTCAAAGCATTTAAGAGACAGAATGTCTTGTGACGAAGATTATTGTGAATTTGGGGCTATGTATCTCTGTGTATGATATGAGGTCTATTGATGGTGGTTTTGTCTTTCCTAGGGATGGTGCTTCTGTACTTGATCTAAAATTTGGTTTTCATACATTATCTATCTTGTTCTTTGATACAAGTGCATTTCTGACAGAGTCTAACTTTTTTTTTCCTTTTTATTGATGTTTGGTTTCACCCCTTAAATGGAAGTGGAATGACTCTGGTTTCTTTCCTGGACTGCAGCCAAAATTGATGATTTTGAGCGGCTTCGCCCAGAAGAACTGAATCAACAAAATATAGAAGCCTTAGTTCCTGAGAATAATCTGGTACTCAATCGTCATGTTTCATCTTTTCTTTCCTTTTCTTAACTTTTAAATGTCACTTTAGTTGGTAATTTTTATTCTGGTGGAACCCTGATAAACCATACTGAATCAACAAAATATAGAAGCCTTAGTTCCTGAGAATAATCTGGTACTCAATCGTCATGTTTCATCTTTTCTTTCCTTTTCTTAACTTTTAAATGTCACTTCGGTTGGTAATTTTCATTCTGGTGGAACCCTGATAAACCATTGATATTACCAAAAAGTATAATTGAAATCCGGGGAAACTATGAATTAATTTTTAATGGCATCAGAGGAGAGAAAATGTGGAATTTTGTAGACTACATCTAGGTTTCAGGCATGAACTGCAGTTCTATGGGCTTGGTTCTACTTGTCCTGTTCTAGAGTGAAGTTTCTATTTTTTAACAATTACTGGATCAAATAGGACTTGGATAAGTGAAATTTGGGTGTGATAATGGAAGCAGTATAGTTATTTAGTCTTTTCTTTCTTTCACTTCTGGGTCCCTGCGAATGATATTCATTGATGCAAAAAATGAAGATCCTTCCAGTCAATGATGTGGATCTTGCATTGCACAATTTTGTCAACAAAGATGACAAAATGTCTTTCTATTCTTGTGTTCAATATAATCTGGAAGAGACACATGTAAGTACTCTATATTATGTCTTCAAATTTCTGTGACAATATCGCAGATAGTTTAGGTTGGTTTTTAGTTGTACCACATCTATATGGTATTGAATTTGTTTGAATATAACAATTGTAAGTATATTGTAGATGATTTTTAATTATTGTAAAGGTTCAATATTTCCTAGTGTTGTCTAATTGTCTCCTAGGTGGTTTCTTTCCCTTTCTGTGGGCATTACTAAGTATATAAGCAGTGATTTTAAATCTAAAAGTTAATTATACTATTTGCCTTTTGAGTAGTTGGGATTAAGACTTCTTGAGTAAAAGAAGGAATCTCTCTACATGTACTCTTCCTTCCCCTTTAGGACATTGCTTTGCAGAAATAGCATTTGGCATCTCATTTACACTTGGTGTGAACCCGCTGCCTGCATACCTTGCCTATATAGGAAATATATAATTTGGTGGTAACTAAATATAACTATTGCAGGAGCAGGTCAAGGAAAGGTCAGTGCACTCCAAGGAAACCCCACAGTTCATGTCAGGTGCTCAGTCATTGGAGGTAATGCTTATTCTTCTAGTTTTCTTAGCAGAACAAGGAGATGTCTGGATTTTTTCCCCCTTTTTTACCTGTCATTCTTGTTCAATATTTATCCGCTCTCTGCTTTCCAATCTTTTTTTTTTTTTTCAATTTTTTGTAGAATATCACAAGTAAAGGTACTGCAGAAACTGGCAGTGCAGTTTCCTTTAGTGATGAATGATGATGAAGACCTCACCCAGTTATCTGGGTCAAAATCTACCACTAGGGGCAGAAGGAGGTCATCAGCAACTTTTAAGTCCTCCCATGATGCTTCTGAACATGGTAAAGGTAAAACTTGTATATAACTTTTGGGGAAATCAAACCTAACTTGAACTTGATTCCATCTTGCACCTATGCTTCTAGGAAAATTATTGATTTTGTGAATGGACTATGTTGAATTGGTCTACCGATGTTTGATGTTCTTCCTTTTTTATTTTGGAAAAAACTAGGCCATGATGCGTGTATTTGATGAATTAATTCAGCATATTTGGTTGACTGATTTGGTGAACCTTGCACTGGCCTAATTTATGTTCTCTATTTGAAAACTAAGAAAGTATCAAGAACTGGTATCAAACCCCTATTTCTTATCCCTTCTCAACTGAGACAAGGATCAATTTACTAGTGACCCTTTTATTGAGACATTAGTGAAGGCACATCATGAAGCATTTCCCATAGTCACTTTCATTAGAATTGTAGTTCTATTTCTGAATTGAGAAATGCATTTGCGAAATACCCCAGTTTGCCTTATTTTTCTTGCTGTGTTGCCCAGAATATCACAAATGAATGGGCTAAAGGAGTGTTTAGTGATGCCGAAAAACAATAACACATCATATATATGTTATTGTTTCTTCTTTTTCATTTTCTTCCTATTTTCTCTGGTTTTTATTTTTTCTTAAAGATCTTAGATTCTTACAGGTGCATATTGCACAGAGAGGTGTTGTGCAACCTTTGATTGAGATGCTTCAATCTGCAGATGTATGGTTGAGGTAAATGTCATCCTTTGCATTGGGGAGATTGGCATAGGTTATACTCAAATTCTTTTATTTCCTTTTCAAATTACAATTGACAAATAATATTAATGGCATAAAATGCTTACTATATTATATCAATGAGTAGTTTGTTTCTTTCAAGTAATCTTTACAAGATTTATCACAACAAGTAATTTTGTTTTAGAGTGATTTCAAACACAATATATTTCTGAATTTTATTTTACCTGCTTCCTATTCCTGTTTACTCTTCCTTATGAGGTATACACCATTTGTCTCAACTTAGAACATGCCCTTCCATTGATATACAGTAGTTTGGTTCATTGCAGTTGGTCCATTGATATAAAGTGTACCACCTTGCTGTAAATCCAGGCAACCATCAAAATTTTTAGCTGTGAAAATGAAAATTTTGTATATGCTGTTCCATTAATGATGGATAATTTCATCCTTACACCTTATAGTTTTGGGTCATTTATAATATAAAACTTGGGTATGGTCAATGAACTCACTTCATGAATTTTGATAATGACCAAGCTCAATCTTGAGTTTCAAGTCAATTATATAGAGACTGAAAAAGAACGCTACTACTTAAACCTTAAATTTGAGCTACAAAAAGCGTGGGCTTTAATTTTTGTTACATTGTAGACACTGATCAAATGACTGCCTAAAACTTGGTATTCTATTTCCAATGAAAAGAGACAAAAAGAGCACTACCATGCTGGAGCTTACTTTTTCTTTAAAACTGGACTCACACAGCTGCTTTTTTTCACCCTAAATTCTGCATATTTAATTATCTTGCAACAAGGCCAGAATTTATAATGTAATTCCAACCTTGCTTGTTTTTCCTTGTTCATCTTCTCACATTTTCATTTTCGACCCAAAATAGCTAGAGAGATGATTATTTTCTTTGATTGCTTGCTTTCTCTTATATCAGGTTACAAACAGTATGAAAAACCTTCTAGGCTTGCAAATACTTCTCTAAAATCTAATTTATAGTACTATTGCTGACTTTGCTTTTGAACTTTTCTTTCCCCTTCATTTTCCAATACTATATATTATCTCTTTCTCTCTCTTTTTTTTTTTCCCTTTTTGATAAGAACAAAACAACTTCTTCACAATATGAGCCAACTGATGTACCATTTTCTTTCAAAAATGATTCCATTATCAGCCATGCAAATTTTCTGCGTAAAATAGGCCATTTTCTTCAATATTGATTAGAAAGGTGAACTCCGGTGAATTTTACATGTAAGGTGTGATCATATTATGAACTAATTTTCCTTTATCTTTATATGCTATCTACTTATTGGCCTTCATTTTTAACTTCTGTTTATCTTTTTTTTTCTTCTGGATTACCCCTAAAAATCTGCCAACCTGCCTACAAAAGAAAAGAATTGTTTAGTGGAGCACATTGTGTGAAGTTCTATATTTGCTAATAAGTTTATTTCTTGTTCTTGTTCTGACTAGGTAAAAATGGAAAAAGAAGAAAAACAATTACTGAGGCAGTTTTTTGTGGAGATTGTGGGCAAGTGCCTCACTCTAGAATGATGGATTTGCTTCCTAGCTTCTTGCAAAATTGCATTTCCTCTTTTGAAGTTGATGGTAGTTTATATCCTGCAAGCTTTTATAGTTATGGGCGAAGAACTATACTTGTTAATAATAAAAAGATTACATGCAGAAACAGGAAAATCAGCATAATTCTGATAGTCTGCAGAAAAGGGTAGGTATACCTAGGATTATTTCCACACTAAGAAATCATAAGTTATTCAAGTGGTTTTGTGAAGCATGTGACACTATGCCATGAGGTAGTCTGAAGAAGAGGTCATTCAGCCAAAACAGCTCAAACTAGCCTTACTAGCTCAAATCCCAGTCCTTAGCCCATCGACTCATATCAAAGGCTTACATAATCTATCTACCTGCTACCTCATACGTCAATGTTTGTTATACTAATGGGGCACTTGTGGTTAGAGCGTAAATGGGGGATAGTGTTAATTCTTTGATAGATTTTGTGGTTTGGTTAGGCTCCCTATAAGGTGTGGTGGTTTTTTGTGCATTCTTGCACCTATTGGTTTTTGTATATGTATACATCGTGTATACCTTTTTTTTAATACAGTACTCCTTTACTTGTAAAAAAAAAAAACTAATGGGGCGCTTGTACTTAGGCAAATGGAGTTGCTACTGTAGAAGCATGGTGGCTCAAACTGGTCTCAAAAACAACCCATCTCAGGAACAATTACCAAAGAGGAGGAAGAAGCAGTGGAGACCCTGTACACATTGGTAGGAATGTTCCCTGACAATGATAAGACCGGACAATAAGGGTGAATTGGTTGGTGAATCATCATAATCAAAGCCTTCAACTTTGCCAGAGGCGAGGGAGAGCCCTGCACCCACATTAGGTCTCTTCTTGATTTACTATTGATTGCCTTGTTGAGGCTCATCTTTTGTCTTTACTTGCTTTTTTTTTTTTTTTTTTTTATTTTGTGGCTTCTGGTTTGTTAAGCTTTAATAGTTTATCTGATTCTGCAGTTTCATACTATCAAAGACATATTATCAAAGATAGCACAAAAAATGATATACATCTTTTCCTTGAACAGATTATCCCATTTCATAATTTTTTTGGTGATTGCTTGGAATGC
This sequence comes from Vitis rotundifolia, assembly GCA_030254885.1. NCBI lineage: Eukaryota > Viridiplantae > Streptophyta > Magnoliopsida > Vitales > Vitaceae > Vitis > Vitis rotundifolia. The sequence goes on from CM058157.1 coordinate 13,163,647, forward strand.
AGAACATAGCTCTTGTATGTACTTCTGCATATTAATATTCTCATCATGCCTTAATCTTTGATTTTTGGTTGGAAGATCTAGTATTATGGCCAGGCTTGTCATCAACAGGGTCACTTGGGACAGCAATTCATGGCCCTTCCTTGCAGTAATTTGCTTCCCTTCTCTTTGCTTCTCTCTCTCTCTCTCTCTCTCTCTCTCTCTCACCCTTCATTCATATTGGTGTTTCAGTTCTTCAGCTAAAACTCAAGCTTGGCTAGATAATGCTACTGGCACTACAGGACCTAGTTCATTTGGAAATGGTGTCTCAACCGAAAAGGTAACTACCACTAGCTACTCTAGCTGATGCTTAAAAGTTCTGCAATGAGTATTCATTCCTTTGCAAGTTTTTATATATAATTTTTTAAGCATTTGATTGAGTTTATGTTGTGTTGTTGAGTATACAGGTTTCTAGAGTTACAGTGCATAAAAAGCAATCATGGAAAAAAAATGCGCAGCTCATATGTTCACATAAGTCGTCTTATTCACGATTTAAAAAATTCAGAGAGAAAGGAAAAGTTTTCAATGCAGCCTAACCAATTGAGAACAGATGAAGGATCAAAGGAAGTAGTTTCTCTGGCAGGCAACAATCCCAGTGACCTGAGAAATGGATTGAATGGAGTTGTTTCTGCTAACAGGATCGGTGGTTCAGCTATGGAGGACAATTCAATTGAAGCTAGAAAAGGTATTTTTCTATAGCAGGGGCTCCATCAAGATCAGCAACAGGCTCCTGCATCTGGGACCTACACTTCTCTTTGTCTAAGTACAGTAGCAACTCCATTTGTCTAATGCTGGTGAGTAGTTCTATCTAAAATGTGTATATTTGGCTCCCAAATTTATAATTCTGTAGCATATCCAATGAAAATTAACCATCAGAATCAACAAATCACTTGGTTGATTTTCTTATCAGCATGAACAGTTCTCTTTCACTTAGGTTCCAATCGTGAGCCATGGAAGATTGAGAAAAGAAGTCAAATTTACTGAGATGTTTCTCTCAATTTGCAGGTTCTCCTGGAAATAATCTTACTCCAGTTGATCCCTGTCCTTATGAAAGGAACAATAGTCATGTGGATGCTCAATTGTATTTGATTTTGTTTGGTTGTGTTTTAAGATAAAATTTGATTGTATAAGGATAAGTGAATGAGGCATGTTCTAACTTAGGTTATGTTTTTTACAAATGAAAACTTGACCTATACAAAAGTTGTCTGTTGTTTGTTTAGAAAGTTGGTGTTGAGTAAAAAAATGTTTCTATCAATCATTTCATTTGAAATGTTATTATTAAATTATTAGCAATGATATTTTATGGTTAAAAATAATTGTTCAAAGACTTGAAACAATAAACTAGCTACAAATAATTTTTTGTGATAAAAAATCTTCTACCACAAAATATTCTTTTTAATCACAAATTAATTTATAGAAAAAGCTCATAATTGTTGTAGTGCATTAGATATAAAGTTTGTTTAGCCCTACTTTTGATCGAAGTGTTTGTTGAAAGTATTTTTTTTTTGTAGCACTTTTGTAAAAAATGTTTTTATGAAAATCTAGAAAATTGATTCTAATAGTGTTTTTAATGATATGTCGTATAAGTATAAAAACGTTTTTAATAATAATAAATTACTAAAAAGGACATTTATTATAAAAATAAAAATATTATAATAAGCCAAAAACTTTTATTACAAAAATATATATAAACATTTATATTGTTAAAAAACTCAAAAAAATTATTTTTATGATTATAAGAAAATTTTTAAAAATATTTACAAAAACTTGGATTAATAAATAAACATCAATCATCATATAACAATTTTTTAAAATAAAAAAAAAAAATTATGATTAAGGTGTTCGACAAATTCATTTTTGACTTAATGAAGTTATTCGGCATGAAGCCATTAGGAGCCGAATAGAGCTATTTAGATGATTTTAATTTTTCATATCTTGTTATCCTTTTGTTCAACACTTGGGAAACGGAGGATAGTGGGAAAAAGTATTTTAAGAATATTTAAAAGTTTTTGAAGTGTTTTAAGGGTTAGAAGCACTTTTAAAAAACACTGTCAATTGGGCTCATAGTCAAGTAATTTGATTAGGTTTTTTTTTTCTTTTTCTTTTTATGCTTTTATTTTAATATTTTTGTTTTTAATTATCCCAAAATTTTGTGGAATTTGGAGATCCTGATCACTAGGCTTATCTAAAATTAAAACTCATTTTTTCCCTTTTATAAATATCTTAATACCGGTCGAATGCTTTATATTTGGAATGAATTATTGAATTTAGAAAGAAAATAGGACAAAAATTTATTTTAATTAATTAGTATTTTTATTTAGAGCATCACAACTCTTGTATGTTTTAAAATTGTATACTTGTCTTATAAGTCTGAGTTGGTAGCATGAATTATACTTATTTAGTTCTTACTTTACTTCATTTTTAAAGATGAAGCAACTGGGAATTGCTTTTGATGTCATAGAGATGAATTAATACCCATACAAATTTATGTGGTCATGGGCCCAAAGGGGCATATAGCCCAACGGTCAACCAAATTGGGCCGGATTTTACCATGAAAAAATCCATGTCATCAATACATAGAGACCAGGGACTCGAGGTCTTCAATCATGTTAGCATTTATCCCCTTGTTTATTAATGATAATGAGAAGACATTATTCACTACCTTAAAAATATGAAAAGTTGTCAATGGTTATTACAATTCATAATTTTTCTATTTGAATCTTCCAAATTAAGTTTATGGCCCTGCCATTATGTAAAATTCTCATATATCCAGTCTCCTTATATGTAAACTTTCCATGCAAGTATCAGCCTTGTAGATATATATTTTTACCTATATGTATCTCCTTGTTGCAACATTGATACACACTCAATGAATTAAACAAGAGTTTCATTCCCTTTACGGTCTATTCAAAAATCTTTCATGGTATCAGAGCATTCAGTTGCTCATTGTTTTTTGGGGTTTTATATCAACATTTATTAGTGTATCCAACATGTAAACCTAATACCATTAGTCAAACTATAGTTTTTGAGTTATCCAATATTAGCATCAATATGATTGAATGATTTTGCATTTCTAAAATTAATTCTCTTTATGATTGTTCCTTTGAAATGAAATTGTTTGATTTGATATAAATCAAAATATGAGTAATACATATATTGAAAAATCGAAATACGAACACAAATATAGTAAGCTAAAATTGACAACTTTTGTTCATTTTTTATGTTGATTTTTGAATGGAGTATTTATAACTTGGTGCCCAAAAAGGTAAATAAGAGTGATCACAAAAGATGAATAAAAAATTAGAGAAATTTTTTATGAGTCATACGTGGTTTTGAATCATTAGATGTATTTTCTCATTTTTATATTAATAAAGATTCTTTCTGATATGCTTGTAGAAAGGTGTTATCTAATTCTATTGTCCTCTTTCATTTATAAAACTCTACAATGATTTTATATTTTATTTAGAAACAATATTAAATAATATTAGTAGTTGAACTTTAATAAGCATAATTTTTTCCATAAATATCAATATGCAAATAAAGAAACGTAATTAATATTTTATGATTAAGATGATGTGTTTTTTTATTTAATTCTAAATAGAACTTTAATACTTAATAGTGTTAAATATTAATTTATTTATTTTTATAAAATATTAAAAAGCAAAAAAAATCAACATATTACTTTTTCCATTTAGAAAAAGTAAAATATTTTAGTTTTTTCTATTTAACAAAAAGTTTATAATTAGTTATGAAAAAGTTGAAAAACATACAACTTAAAGTCCCAAAGCAAATTGCTTTCAATAAAAAGCTAAAAAAACAACCGTCCTCTATGTTTCTTACTTACTCTAATGGTATCTTTAGAAAATTAACTTTTTAAATATATTTATTGTATAAGTCACAACAAAAAGTTGTAAATGAATATGAGTAAAAAATTCAGCAGCTTGTAAACTTTCAATGCATCAAGGGTCAAGAATAAATAAAAAATAATTGGGTTTTAAGTTTTCATTTTTTTTTTTTTGTTTTGTGATATACTCTATATCATATGGAAGAAAAACTGAGAAGCTACAATCATCACCAAAAATTTTCAAAGGGGCACGATTGATGATATTTTATCATTCTAGATAATCAATGCAAATTTCTCACCATCTTATTGTTGAGTGCAAAGTACAAAATAAAACAAAATTAAAAAAAATCTTAAATCTCAAAATTTTTATCACTTTCAACACTCCTTTTTCCACCATTTTCCCGCCCATAGTTACACATAAAGAAACCCTCATTTGAATAAGAGTTACCAATTGATTCTGCTTAATTGCACTCAGTTAGATTAAAGCCCAGGTGTCTGTCGCACCTGTTTGTGTGTGTGTGTGTGCGCGTGTGTGTGTGAGAGAGAGAGAGAGAGAAAGAGAGAGAGCGAGAGAGAGAGAGACATCATTCATTGAATGGGTATACTCTTCTTCTACTTCTACTTCCTTATGAGAGAGAAATGTATCTACATGAACATTTGAAATGAAGCCCCAAAAAATTAGCACAGATTCCCCAGTAAGCAATTAAATTCTAAAGCAATGAACCACATACTAACTATTTCATAGGATTAGAAGAAATTGAAATAAAAATACTTTTCTTATTTTATTTTATAAAAAAAAAAAAAAAAAAAAAACGTTTTCATTTAATAATTGTGGGACTAATTTAATTATCTAAGATACAATTTTGAAGATGATAGGATCACTAGTTTATTCACCATCCACTAATATCAATCTTTATAAATTACTTTACAATAAATAGTGAAATAATTTCTTTTTAATTTTTTTTTTAAAAATATAATTAATTATCATTCTTGACTATTTGTGCATATAGACTCTACATGATTAAAAGTAATAAAAGATGTAAAAGTATGCTATAGTTTTGTAGGATATCTTTTTTTTTTTTTTTTTTTTTTGTAATAGATAAAAAAAAAATTACTACTAAGTGAAGCTTGATTTCTCTCTCCATATTATATAAATATAAAAAGGGTGTAATTTTTCTCTCTATAAAACTCTTTTGAATCTTTCACTATCATCAATTATTGTATGCATTATTGCTTGGACCCTATGGGTAACTTGAGAAGACTGAGAAAGTCTTTATTTTCTTTCAACAAACTTTGTGAGATCCTAGTCACATAGTATTGATGAAAAGACAAAAGTAAAAAAAGAAATAATTAAGAAGGATAATATTGTCTACCAATGTGAGTCTTTCAATGTAAAAGCACATTTGAGGATTTAAACCTTGTTAATTTCTTAGCATTACCACTTTTTGAATGAAATTTCATGAAAATTTTATAGAAACTCAATGTTTCCTTACCCATTTAATCTAAATTTCTTGAAAATTTCATGGAAATTTCATGCTTCTTCTTGTATCAAGATTAAAGTTTTATATACCTTTTGTTGGGTATAATATAATATATAAGTTTATTTGTAGTTACATTCTACCTACTACCTTGAATTTAAGTCATGGTACTTATTTTTTCCACTCCTCGAATTACTAATCATATAAATCCTTCACCAAGTAGTTAGTTAAATGTTCTTTCACAATTTTCTAGAGAGGCCTCAATATATCAAGTAGAGAGATTTTGAATTTCATAATACTAGTAAAGCAGGCATGTCTGAATGCTCTTTTAGTTTTGATCTTGTATTGGTATTAAAAAATAAGTATTTTAAAAAAGGAAAAAAAATTCATTAATAATTGTTTTATATAATTTTTTTCAGAACCTATTTATATAAATTTTCTCTTGTGACCTTAGTTTTTGAATAATTTGAGAGTAAAAAGAGGGATTATGTAAATGGTAAACATCAATAAGAAATTACTTCTTATATTTTGTTTTGAATTTTGAGAACATATATATGAGAAGGTTACTTAGAAATCCAAGCAAATTTTCATCAAAGACATTGTTATTGAGTGGGAAAATGGGAAAATGAAAAGTAAAAAGTAGAGAACAATCATGGAAAGACCTTGACTCCTAAAAAAAATAGAAGTAAAAGAAAAATGAGTGTCGGTTTGTTGGTACTAAAGCCAACTGCACATGAAAAGGAATTAATATCAAAGGACAATATGCCAACTGCAAAAACACAAAAAGGATTGAATGATCTTTAATGTGTTGACTTGTTGACTTTAAGATGTTAATTGTCATTTTCGTGAGTTTTAAATATTTATTCTATAGAATAAGTAATTTTATTTAACTTTTGCAAACACCTGTGTTTTAAGAACTATGGTATTAGTGTCTTCGTCTTACCATATACGAAACTAATAAAATTGTAATTTTATTTTTATTTATTTTCAAAACAATTTATGATATAATGATATAATATGAGTAAAAATTTGTATCACATCCACTAGAAAATTATAATACCATGAAAAACTTTCTAATTATTAAAGATAAAACTCATCTAAGATGTAACTCAAAATAAACAATAATCTCATATAGCCCCATAAAACAATGTACAAGGGAAAAAGCCAAGAAAGAGGCCACCTATGTCTGTCAACAAAGTATTGTTCCTTCTTAGAATTTTGCAAGATGAAAAAAAGCCAACCTAACTCTTACTTTTTCTTTTTACTAAAGAAAAGGCTCAAACATTGTCATGCATCTTCCTCACAACAATGGTAGAATACCGATTGTTCATTGGATTTTGGAAAAAAAAAATACCATTTTTTAAAATGTTTATTAAAATTTGGTAGTTTCAAAACTATTTCCAAATCTACAACATTTCTTAAGACATCAATTGGAAGTCGTCTTTTAGAAAAACAACTTTGGGTTAAATATTGAAGTTTGCTTTTCAAAAAATAACTTTAAAATTCATCTAAAATTATCTTTTTAAAATGCAATTTCTAATTAGATTATTCCAAACCATCATACATGTAAAAATATTTTTTAAAATTATCATCTTTTTTTAATCCCAATATTGTTCAGTGTTTTAGTTGATGACATATGCACTCATTATAAGTTTAATTTATTGGACAATGAAGATGTGGAAACAACGGGTTAGACTATTCTCTTTTTCAAATTTTATTTATTTTTTTTAATCCTTCCTATGAGGTATTAGTATCTTCAACTTCCCACCCAAGAAACTAAATAAGATATCATCTCATTTATATTTATATTCAAAATAAATTTATGATATGTTGATATGAATAGGAGTAAACATTTGTACCATATTAATAAGAAAGTAATGATGTCATAAAAAACTCTTTTATTAAAGATGAAACTCATATAAAATATAACTTAAAATAAACAATAATTCTCGGCAAGCTCCATAAAACAATGCACATAGGAAAATGCCAAGAAAAGGGCCACCTATATTGATCAACAAAGGAACTTTTCCTTCTAAAGTGACCATCCCCCATTCATTACTTTTTAACCCATTGATGAATGAATGATTCAAATAAACAATAATTCTTTGCAAGCCCCACAAAACAATGCACATGGGAATATGCCAAGAAAAGGGCCACCTATGTTGGTCAACAAAGGAATCTTTCCTTGTGGAGTGCAACCCACGTTCATTACTTTTTGGCACCAATTTTCTTTGCAAGCCCCACAAAACAATGCACATGGGAATATGCCAAGAAAAGGGCCACCTATGTTGGTCAACAAAGGAATCTTTCCTTGTGAAGTGCAACCCCCCATTCATTACTTTTTGGCACCAATTTTCTTTGCAAGCCCCACAAAACAATGCACATGGGAATATGCCAAGAAAAGGGCCACCTATGTTGGTCAACAAAGGAATCTTTCCTTGTGAAGTGCAACCCCCCATTCATTACTTTTTGGCCCATTGGTGAACAAATCATTCTCGTTACATTTCATAAAAGGATTAACAACTAATTCTAAATAATTTTTTTTATACAAATAAATAATTAATATTATTTAGATTTTTTTTTTTTTTTGCCTCAACCAATATATTTGGAGCTACATAGATAGCTAACAAAATTTAGTGATATGATTTAATTTTTGTTAAGAAAAAAGAAGCTTACTTTACCTTTTCAAACAAATACTCAATTAAAAAATCATCAAATAATTAATATGTATTTTAAAATAATAAACAAAACAATAATATTTTTAATATATGGCTTTAATTTTCATGCATAATGATTTTTTAAAATAGAAATTTGAATTTATGCTACCATTTCCAAATAAATAAAATTTTGAAATCCACTCTAAGTATCAAATTAGATTTTAAATTTCAACTTGAAGTGTACGAGAATGTTCTCCTATGGTATTACTATTTGGAATTTTGGCCAAGCTTTTTTAACTCAATGGGTGAATCCCAAGTTACTATAATATTAGAAAAAGCCAAATTAAAGCTCAATTATCTCTAACGTAATATATTTGAGTCACTAAGATTTGACATATGTTTATTTTTTACACTTTAGTTGTTATACCAATTGGGAAAGAAAAAAAAATTTAAAAAAGACAAGTGAAAGGAAAAAAGAAATGTATAAAATAACACTGAAAATTGCAAAAGCAAAAGTGCTGGTTGTTGAATACCAAACAGAAGAAAAATAAAAATAAAATGTAAAACAGTGAAGGAAAGCTTCAAGAATGGGTTTAATCATTGAGGTAGGGTCTCGGCTCATGTGAACCCTACCTTAAAGCAAGGGTAAATGGATACAACTAATGAGAAATAATTGAGAATGGAAAAAGGCATATTCTCATGTGAATGAATGCCAAGGCAGAAGATGAGTGTGAAAGCAAAAGGAAAAAGGTTGTTTTGTTAGACTTTAGAGTGCCCACCTTCCTTCCTAGAAATTTCTTGGTTCCTTCCTCAACCTCTAATTTTATGATTCCTTTTGATTAGAATCCGTCTTTTCTCTCCAGCTTAAATACTCTACCTCCGCAACACCTTTCACAGAGGCAAAATTCAATTGAAGGCTGTCTTATAGTTTTGACATACACGCAGCTTGGCTGGCAATGGCTTCCACAAGCGCTCAAATGGAGTCTGATTCTTCTCCTTCCAACCCTGGTTGGACTCATGACGTGTTCTTGAGTTTTAGAGGGGAAGACACCCGTTACAATTTCACTGATCACTTATATAATGCTTTGGATGGAAAAGGCATTACAACTTTTAGAGATGACAAACTTCCGAGAGGAGAAAAAATTGCGCCAGAGCTTCTAAAAGCTATTGAAAAATCAAGATCTTCCATTGTTGTTTTCTCAAAAACTTATGCTCATTCAAGGTGGTGCCTAGACGAGCTTGCAAAGATCATGGAGTGCAGCCGGAAATATGGGCAAATAGTATTGCCAATTTTCTACCATGTGGATCCATCGGATGTACGTAAACAAACAGGGAGCTTTGAAGAAGCATTCACCAGGTATGAAGAAAATTGGAAGAACAAAGTACAATGTTGGAGGGAGGCCTTGACTGAAGCAGGCAATATTTCTGGATGGCATGTAAAAGAGGGGTAATTTTAATATCTTCTTTTTAGCTTATATACCAATTATATTTTTCTGAAATAGAATAAATTAGTTGATTATTTAGAATACTTGATGCAAGGCTAATAATCTTGTGACACATATGCCTCGTACTTGAATATTTCGAAATCCATATGATTCCAAATATAAATATTTCATCAACAAATCCAAAAAGAAATTATCAAAAGTATATGGTTTAGGTTTAACCATGAGTTCTTCTTCTTGCTCTCTGTTTGTTTTTTTTTTCTATTTTTTTTTTTATGTTTTTTTAGTATTTCATAATTTGATAAATAGGCATTCCTATACAAGATTTGAAATAAAATATAACACAACTTTTTAGAAATTAATTTAGAAGTAAAATCAATTTCTATAAAGTTAAACAAATTGTTGGATCTATATTAACTACATAATTAATATCCACTTTAGGTCATTGAAAAACTTTGAGGTTTTCATAATTCTATCCAGAATGGTTCCATAAAAGATGTTAAATATCCAATTTAAAGAATTAAATGTAAAATCAAACATCTTAGAGAAACATAATCAATTCATGATACAACATATTAATAACAAACAAATAAACCATTAAGGTCCAAAATAGTGAAGAGTTTGATAAATTTGGCAATGGAAACCTTGAATATTATTAAGGTCAAAAAAAGAAAAAATAAATATCCTAAAATTAAGGGAAATGAATATTATATCCTAAAACTAAGACAATAAAATATTATTAATATTTGATTGCTCTTAATTTTTGAAAATATGGATCAAATTCCTATCTTGATTCTATATATCTGTTTAATTATTTTCATTTTGTCATCCTTGATTCTATGCATTTCTTTCATTATTCCCATTTTGTCATTCTTGATTCTTAGCATATGCTTAATTATTTTTATCGTATCATTTTTAATCCTATGCATCTAATAATTGGATTTTTATTTTACAATAATTAAATTGTAGAAGTTATGAACCTCAACCGTATGGTCAGTGATGGAGTTAGAAGTTCATATTGAGGAGAGAGCAATATTTAAATTACAAAATTTTAAATTGAATAAATATTAACATATTTTTATATTTAAATTAAAAATTTTTAAATTAAATCAATGTTAACATATTTTCATATTTTAAAAGGTTTGTATATATAACTTGTTAATGATAGGGTTAACTAAAATCATATAATATATCTAAATGTTATAACGAAATTTTAACAAAATCTAACTTCCTATAAATCATAGGCATGATTAGATAAAAATTCAAATAATTTGATAAATAAAAAGTATAAGTTTCAATAATCTTTATAGTTGAAACAAAATATTAAAAAGGACTTTCAAACAAATGTTTTATATAAAATTTCGAAGCTCTTTCAAATAAAAATATTTCATAAAGATTTTATTTAAAATATAAGTGAATTAAAAGAAATTTAGGGTAATTTTAATAGAAAGTTGACTAAGTAGAAGTACATATAGTTCATGTTTTGATATTTCTTTTCATTGTCTTTCATACATGACACTAAAAAAGAAGTGCTTAAATATGTAAATAAAATTTCAGTTATTATTAGGATACCAAAAATCATCAAATTTCCTTGATATTTCTTACTATTTGTTGTTCATCTCACCATGTGTTCTTCTCTAACTTACTTCATAATTACTAGGTATGAATCAAAGCATATCAAGGAAATTACTACCACCATCGCCAATAGAATATTGAATTGTAAACTCTTCTTTGTTGGGGATAATTTAGTTGGAATGGATTCCCATTTAAAAAAAATAAGCTTGGGACCAAGTATGGAGTCAAATGATGTTTGCATGATTGGGATATGTGGAATTGGTGGAATAGGTAAAACAACCATTGTTACATGTATATATAATAAAATTTCTTGGGGATTTGAATGTAGTAGCTTCCTTGAAGATGCCAAAAAGGTTTACAAAAATAAAGGTCTACTTCGTTTACAAAAGCTACTTCTTAATGATATCCAAGAGGGAGGAAATCCAAAGATAAGCAACATTCACCAAGGAGCCCAAGTGATACAAAATAGTCTTTACCGTCGAAAGGCTCTTATTGTTTTTGATGATGTTGATGATATGGATCAATTAGAATTTTTAGTTGGAAATCATGCTTGGTATGGTAAAGGAAGTAGAATCATCATCACAGCTAGAGATAAACAATGCCTAAATACGCTTAAAGTGGATTACCTATATGAGGTTGAAGGACTAAATGACTATGAAGCACTTAAGCTCTTTAGTCAATATGCGTTTGAACCCAATCTTCCAAAAGAGGATTTTGAAATTCTCTCAGATCGGGTGATACATTATTGTGAAGGTCTTCCATTAGCTTTGAAAGTTTTGGGTTCTCTTTTACGAGGCAAGACAATACGTCAATGGCAAAGTGAACTGCACAAATTGGAAAAAGAATCTGAAGTGAAAATTCAAAATGTGCTTAAAATAAGCATTGATGGATTAGACACTATACAAGAGGCGATACTCTTTGACATTGCTTGTTTTTTTCGAGGTGAAGATAAAGATTTTGCTTCAAAAATATGGGACGGTTGTAAGTTGTATGGTGAAATAGGTATAGGAGTTCTATCGGACAAATGTCTTATAACTATCGTCTGCAATAGGCTACATATGCATGGTTTGATCGAGAAAATGTGTAGGAAAATTGTTCGAGAACAACATCCCAACGACCCTAGCAAATGGAGTAGATTATGGAATTCAGATGATATCTATTGTGCGTTTGTAAGTGAAGAGGTAAGAATCAACTATTTAAATTCAATAGCTTAAGCTCTTTTGGGAAATAAAAGATTTAATAATATTTTTTTCTTAAAAAGTTAGGATCTTTACTATTTGTTTTCCCTGATTCTTCAATCTTGTTTTCCAGGGGATGGAAAATGTTGAAACCATTTCTCTAGACTTGTCTAGATCAAAAAAGAAATGGTTCACTACAAAAATGTTTGCCCAGATGAAGAAAGTGTTTGCCAAGATGAAGAATCTTAGATTGCTCAAAATCTATTACAGCCATGGTGATAGGCACGAAATGCGTCTTCCTGAAGGTTTTGAATTTCCTCCTAATTTAAACTATCTTCATTGGGAAGGTTTAGTGTCTTTGCCTTCAAATTTTCATGGAGAGAAGCTTGTTGCAATCAACTTGAAGTCTAGCAACATAAGCGAACTTTTGAAAGGGGAGGAGGTATAATCATTCTTTAATTTCTTTTTTTTTTTTATGCTAATTTTCAAGTCCATGGAAGTTTTTTATTAAAAAAATGTCTTTTGCTATAGCTTCTTGCAGAATTGCAGTTCATTGATCTAAGTAACTCACAACAACTCGTCAAAATACCAGAATTATCAAGGATGCCAAAATTGGAGGAACTTAATCTTGAACGTTGTATAAGCTTCTACAAACTTCATTCATCTAATGGCACATTTCCTGAGATGAAATTTTTGAGGGAGCTTAATTTTAGTGGGAGTGGAATTAGAGAACTACCAAGCAACATTGGGTCCTTGGTATCTCTTGAAACTCTTGACCTCTCATATTGCTTAAACTTTGAGAAATTTCCAGAGATCCAAAGGAATATGAAACATTTAAAGTGGCTTTATTTAGACAAGACCGCTATTAAGGAACTCCCAACTAACATTGAGCGCTTGGAGGCTCTTGAATTTCTGTCGCTCGAAGGTTGCTCAAATTTTGAGAAGTTCCCTGAGATCCAAAAGAATATGGAAAATCTGTGTTTCCTTCAGCTAGATGATACTCCTATTAAAGATTTATCCTGCTTGATAGGTCATTTTCCCGGACTTGAAACCTTAACTTTGGAGGACTGCAAAAACTTGAGGTGTGTTCCAAGCAGCATTTTTCATTTGGAATCCCTGCAAGACTGCCGTCTCAAAGATGGTTCATGTCTAGCGATTTGGCAAGATGAGGAAATGGAACATTTAAACTGCTTTTCTTTACTTGAATCAGCTACAACAGAGCTGCCATCATCATTTGAACGTCTAAAATGTCTGACATGGTTGAAATTGAGCAATTGTGAGAACCTGGAGACTCTTCCAAACAGCATTGGTAATTTGACGTGTCTTCGTGATCTTATTGTTTGTAACTGTCCAAAGCTCGACAAATTGCCCGACAGTCTGAGAAGCCTGCAGTGTTGCTTAGAACAACTAGATGTAAGTGGTTGCAGTCTGATGGCAGGAGCAATCCCCGATGATTTATGGTGCTTGTTCTCATTGGTATCGTTAGATGTGAGTGGAAACAACATTGATTGCATACCTGGTGGCATCATTCATCTTTCTCAGTTGTGTGAGCTTCGCATGAATCACTGCTTGATGCTTAAAGAAATTCCGGAGCTTCCATCAAGCCTAAGACGGATAGAAGCATTTGGTTGTCCACTCCTGGAAACTTTATCAAGTGATGCAAAGCATCCACTCTGGTCCTCTCTTCACAACTGCTTAAAATCAATTAGCATTCAGGTATGAATTTTACATATGGCACTTATTTTATTTTATTTTTTAATGAAGGCATGAAATTTACATGCTATTTTTATACAGGATTTTGAATGTGAATACCCAATCGTTCACTCAAACTACTACGATAGAGACCACCATGTAATTAAAGTTGTTATTCCTCCAGGAAGTAGAGGAATACCAGAGTGGATAAGTCATAAGAGTATGGGATATGAAATAACAATAGATCTCCCAAAGAATTGGTATGAAGATAACAACTTCTTGGGATTTGCTTTATTCTCTCATCATGTTTCAGATAATTATGCCCCTTTTGTATGTTATACTCTTGAATTGTTGTCCGATGGTGATCAATTTGGAGAAGTGAAGACGATAGAGTTTATTCTGAATGGTACCGATCCAGCATCGATGGTGGTCTATTTCCCTCAGATTGCCATTTCAAGTGTGTATCGATCCAATAGGTGGAACAAGTTTAAGGCTGTCTTTTCGTCCAGTTTTGGGCCTGACATCACAGCAGATTTCAAAGTGGAAAGTTGTGGGATCCATCTCATATATAACAAAGCCCAAGATCATCCTCAACAGAGCCTTCAACAATTCAATGTCAAAAGAAGCCATGATGATACAGAGGATCACCCACATCACAAAAGATCAAAACATGTCTAGTTTCCAGCTCCCTCCTCCAAGGTACATCTTCTCTCTTTTTCTTTTACTCAAGGTTAAAATCTTTATTAGAATTAGTGAAAAAGAAGTATCCAGACAACTTCTAATATTCATTTACTGAAGGTTAAATGACCTATTTTTTCTTTTCTTTTTTTCCTTTTCAAGCTTTGATTTTAACTATTTATTCATAACTATACCAAAATAAAAAATTTCCTTTTTAAAAAATATGTGAGTATTTATTCTGCCTTATCTTTGAAATAAATTATTGAATTTAGAATCACGAAACCATATTTAAATTTTAAAAGTTAAAAGTATCAAACTTAGATAAGTATAGATACTAAATGGATTTTATAAAATATTTATTTATTTTATTTTTAATTTTATTTAATGCTTATAAATTAATTTTATTTAAACCCTAATATATATTATAAAAATAAATTCTTAAAAGTGGTCTTTTTGTATTTTATAGTTGATATTTTAGTAAATATTTTCTGAGGTGGGATATCTTCCATTTCATTTTAAATGTTTAGATTTTAAAATTTCATTGAGTAGTTACTAATTTATAAATAGCTATATAATTATTTAAATTATATTTTGTATAATTTTTTTTTTACAAAATTTAATTTAATTTAAATATTTTATATTTTATTAAATAATTCTTTTAGGGGTGGTTGTTTTATAACTAAAATTAAGCAACTAAGTTAATTAAAAATTAAAATATATATATATAACTTGAAAGTTAAAGCAACAAAAATAAGTACATAAATTATTATTACTTTTTTTTTTTTTTTCACATTATTGAAATGATTTTTCTGTTTCAGGCTTTCATCTAAGTTCTCCTCTCTCTCCCATCAGCTTTGGTTTCGGTCTCTCCTCTCACCGTTGACGAATCATAAACCTCACCGGCGCAATGGGCAATGAAATATTCCTGTTGCCGAAAACGCTGATCGGTCGGAGATTAAAACCCTAGATCAACCAGAATCTCACTGAAGAACCCTACAAAAAAAAGAGCATCCTTGAGACTGCGAAAACAAGTTCGAGAAAACATTTTGTTAGTTTTTTTTTTTTTACTTTATTTTGCTCAATTTCCTGTGATAATCTGCCTCTGTCACTAATTTTCAGTTTGAAATTTACGTTTTCTAGGTTTAGATGTTCTTCCTTAGCTTGCTTGAGCACACACTGCAATTGCGGCGTCATCTTCTGGACCTTCCCCTCAATGAAGCCGTCAAAGGAGAGTTTGAAAGTCTCTTCTTAGACAAGGTCTGGAGATTGAGCGTTATCTTTGCGTTTTTCATTTGTTATTGAGATTTCAAAGCATTTAAGGGACTGAGAAAAATGTCTTGTGACGAAGGTTATTGTGAATTTGGGGCTATGCATCTCTGTGTATGATATGAGGTCTATTGATTGTGGTTTTGTCTTTCCTAGGGATGTTGCTTCTATACTTAATCTAAAATTTGGTTTTCATACATTATCTATCTTGTTCTCTGACACAAGTGTATTTCTGACAGAGTCTAATTATTTTTTTTTCCTTTTATTTTTCCTTTTTATTGATGTTTGGTTTCACTCCTTAAATGGAAACGGAATGACTGTGATTTCTTTCCTGGACTGCAGCTAAAATTGATGATTTTGAGCGGCTTCGCCCAGAAGAACTGAATCAACAAAATATAGAAGCCTTATTTGCTGAGAATAATCTGGTACTCAATCATCATGTTTCATCTTTTCTTTCATTTTCTTAACTTTTATGTCACTTCAGTTGGTAATTTTCATTCTGGTGGAACCCTGATAAACCATTGATATTACCAAAAAGTATAATTGAAATCCTGGGAAACTATGAATTGGTTTTTAATGGCAACAGAGGAGAGACGATGTGGAATTTTGTAGGCTACATCTAGGTTTCAGGCATGGACTGCAGTTCTATGGGCTTGGTTCTACTGGTCCTGTACTAGACTGAAGTTTCTATTTTTTTCCAATTACTGAATCGCATAGGACTTGGATAAGTGAAATTCGGGTGTGATAACAGAAGCAGTATAGTTATTTAGTCTTTTCTTTCTTTCACTTCTGGGTCCCTTAGAATGATATTCATTGATGCAAAAAATGAAGATCCTTCCAGTCAATGATGTGGATCTTGCATTGCACAATTTTGTCAACAATGACAAAATGTCTTTCTATTCTTGTGTTCAATATAATCTGGAAGAGACACATGTAAGTACTCCATATTACGTCTTCAAATTTCTGTGACAATATGGCAGATAGTTTAGGTTGGTTTTTAGTTATACCACATCTATATGGTATTGAATTTGTTTGAATATAACAATTGTAAGTATATTGTAGATGATTTTGAGTTGTTTGTGGATTTATCAGATGTATTTAGATATTATGCTTGTGTGTTCATGTTCGGTTTTTCTATTTGGACATAGTAAAATTGCTCGTGATTCAGATCCTTTAAAATTGGAAGAGGAAGATTTAACTCTTAAAGTTGGAGAGTGCTTGGAGGCAAGAAGCTTATTCTTATTCTCTTCTTTCCTTTTTTAATTATTGCAAGGGTTCAATATTTTCTAGTGTTGTCTAATTGTCTCCTAGGTGATTTATTTCCCTTTCTGTGGGTATTACTAAGTATATAAGCAGTGATTTTAAATCTAAAAGTTAATTATACTATTTGCCTTTTGAGTAGTTAGGTTTAAGACTTCTTAGTAAAAGAAGGAATCTCTACATGTACTCTTTCGTCCCCACTCTTCCTTCCCCTTTAGGACATTGCTTTGCAGAAGTAGCATTTGGCATCTCACTGACACTTGGTGTGAACCTGCTGCCTGCATACCTTGCCTATATAGGAAATATATAATTTGATGGTAACTAAATATAACTATTGCAGGAACAGGTTAAGGAAAGGTCAGTGCACTCCAAGGAAACCCCACAGTTCATGTCAGGTGCTCAGTCATTGGAGGTAATGCTTATTCTTCTAGTTTTCTTAGCAGAACAAGTGATCTCCATGTCTGGATTTTTTTCCCCCTTTTTACCTGTCATTCTTGTTCAATATTTATCCACTCTCTGCTTTCCAATCTTTTTTTTTTTTTTTTCACTTTTTTGTAGAATATCACAAGTAAAGGTACTGCAGAAACTGGAAGTTCCTTTAGTGATGAATGATGATGAAGACCTCACCCAGTAATTTGCTTCCCTTCTCTTTGCTTCTCTCTCTCTCTCTCTCTCTCTCTCTCTCTCTCTCTCTCTCTCTCTCTCTCTCATCCTTCATTCATATTGGTGTTTCAGTTCTTCAGCTAAAACTCAAGCTTGGCTAGATAATGCTACTGGCACTACAGGACCTAGTTCATTTGGAAATGGTGTCTCAACCGAAAAGGTAACTACCACTAGCTACTCTAGCTGATGCTTAAAAGTTCTGCAATGAGTATTCATTCCTTTGGAAGTTTTTATAAATAATTTTTTAAGCATTTGATTGAGTTTATGTTGTGCTATTGAGTGTACAGGTTTCTAGAGTTACAGTGCATAAAAAGCAATCATGGAAAAGATGTGCAGCTCATATGTTCACATAAGTCGTCTTATTCAAGATTTAAAAAATTCAGAGAGAAAGGAAAAGTTTTCAATGCAGCCTAACCAATTGAGAACAGATGAAGGATCAAAGGAAGTAGTTTCTCTGGCAGGCAACAATCCCAGTGACCTGAGAAATGGATTGAATGGAGTTGTTTCTGCTAATAGGATCGGTGGTTCAGCTATGGAGAACAATTCAATTGAAGCTAGAAAAGGTATTTTTCTACCGCAGGGGCTCCATCAAGATCAGCAGCAGGCTCCTGCATCTGGGACCTACACTTCTCTTTGTCTAATGCTGGTGAGTAGTTCTATCTAAAATGCGTATATTTGGCTCCCAAATTTATAATTCTGTAGCATATCCAATGAAAATTAACCATCAGAATCAACAAATCACTTGGTTGATTTTCTTATCAGCATGAACATGAATAGAGATTCTCTTATCAGCATGAACAGTTCTCTTTCACTTAGGTTCCAATAATTGAGCCATGGAAGATTGAGAAAAGAAGTCAAATTTACTGAGATGTTTTCTCTCAATTTGCAGGTTCTCCTGGAAATAATCTTACTCCAGTTGATCCCTGTCCTTATGAAAGGAACAATAGTCATGTGGATGCTCAACTGTATTTGACTTTGGTTGTGTTTTAAGATAGAATTTGATTGTATAAGGATGAGTGAATGAGGAATGTTCTAACTTCAATGTTTAGGTTATGTTTTTAACAAATGAAAACTTGACCTATACAAAAGTTGTCTATTGTTTAGAAAGTTGGTGTTGGGTAAAAAAATGTTTCTATCTACCATTTCATTTGAAATGTTATTATTAAATTATTAGAAATGATATTTTATGGTTAAAAATAATTGTTTAAAGACTTGTAACAATAAACTCACCATAAATAATTTTTTGTGACAAAAAATCTTCTACCATAAAATATTCTTTTTTAACCACAAATTAATTTATAGAAAAAGCTCATAATTGTTGTAGTGCATTACATATAATGTCCGTTTAGCCCTACTTTTGATCAAAGTGTTTTCTTTTGTAGCACTTTTGTGAAAAATGCTTTTATGAAATCTAGAAAATCGATTCTAATAGTGTTTTTAATTATATGTCGTATAAGTATAAATATATTTTTAATAATAATAAATTACTAAAAATGACATTTATTATAAAAATAAAAATATTATAATAAACCAAAAAATTTTATTACAAAAATATATATAAACATTTATATTGTTAAAAAACTTAAAAAAAATTATTTTTATAATTATAAGAAAGTTTTTAAATATATTTACAAAAACTTGGATTAATAAATAAACATCAATCATCATATATCAATTTTTTTTAAAAAAATAAAACAAAATATGATTAAGGTGTTCGACGAATTCATATTTGACTCAATGGAGTTGTTCGGCATGAATTAATACTTATTTATAAAGTCCACTTAACCCTACTTTTGGTCAAAGTGTTTTTATTAAAAGTGTTTTTTTTTTAAGCACTTTTGTGAAAAATGCTTTTATGAAAATCTAGAAAATTGATTCTAATAGTGTTTTGAATGATATGTCGTGTAAATATAAAAATGCTTTTAATAATAATAAATTGTATACTTATATCTTATAAGTCTGAGTTGGTAGCATGAATTAATACTTATTTAATTCTTACTTTGCTTCATTTTTAAAGATGAAGCAACTGGGGATTGCTTTTGATGTCATAGAGATGAATTAATACCCATACAAATTTATGTGGTCATGGGCCCAAAGGGGCATATAGCCCAACGGTCAACCAAATTGGGCTGGATTTTACCATGAAAAAATCCATGTCATCAATACATAGAGACCAGGGATTCGAGGTCTTCAATCATGTTAGCATTTATGTCTAGTGTTCATATGAGTTAGCATTGAACTCCCCTTGTTTATTAATGATAATGAGAAGACATTATTCACTACCTTAAAAATATGAAAAGTTGTCAATGGTGATTAAATTTCATAATCTTTCTATTTGAATCTTCCAAATTAAGTTTATGGCCCTGCCATTATGTAAAATTCTCATATATCCAGTCTCGTTGTATGTAAACTTTCCATGCAAGTATTAGCCTCGTAGATATATATTTTTACCTATATGTATCTCCTTGCTGCAACATTGATACACAGTCAATAGATTAAACAAGAGTTTCGTACCCTTTACGGTCTATTCAAAAACCTTTCATGGTATCAGAGTATTCAGTTGCTCATTGGTTTTTGGGGTTTTATATCAACATTTATTAGTGTGTCCAACATGTAAACCTAATACCATTAGTCAAACTATAGTTTTTGAGTTATCCAATATTAGCATAAATATGATTGAATGATTTTGCATTTCTGAAATTAATTCTCTTTATGATTGTTCCTTTGAAATGAAATTGTTTGATTTGATATAAACCAAAATATGAGTAAGACATATATCGGAAAATCAAAGTATGAGCACAAATATAGTTAGCTAAAATTGACAACTCTTATTTATTTTTTATGTTGATTTTTGAATGGAGTATTTATAATTTGGTGACCAAAAAGTTAAATAAGAGTGATCACAAAGGATGAATAAAAAATTAGAGAATTTTTTTATGAGTCATACGCGGTTTTGAATCATTCAATGTATTTTCTTGTTTTTATATTAATAAAGATTCTTTTTGATACCTTTGTAGAAAGGTGTTATTTAATTCTCTTGTCCTCTTTCATTTATAAAACTCTACAATTATTTTAAATTTTGTTTAGAGTCGATATTAAATAATATTAGTAGTTGAACTTTAATAAGCATAAATTTCTCCATCAACATAAAGAACAGTAATTAATATTTTACTATTAATGTGGTGTTTTTTTTTTTTTTTTTACTTAATTCTAAATAGAACTTTAATGTTTCATGGTTTTAAGTATTAGATTGTTTATTTTTTTAATATTTTATTTTTATTAAACATTTAAAAATAAAACAAAAACCAACATGTGTAAATTTCTTTGTTTAATAAAAATTGTCCAAAAATTGTTTTGTAAAGAAAGTTGTCCCAAAAATTAATTTTCAATTAAAAATTCTTTTACAAATAAAATTATACTGTTTTTAATAATTTGTACAAAATCACTTTTTTTAATTGAAAACAAATTGAATACTTTTGTAAATAAAATTAAAAAAATATATTCATTTTTTGTAAAAGAAAGTAAAAATAATTTTTGTTGTCAGATTGAAAATTTGTAATGAATTCTTTTGATACAATATGTGTAAATAACTTTTTTTTTTTTATAAAATTAAATAAAAATGAAATTGACTCTTTTTTTTTTTTTTTTGTAAATAAATAAATTGAAATCATTAATTCAAAATCATTTTTAATAAAATTCTTTGAAGTTTCTTGAAAACTAATTTTTTAAATATTTTTTTTAATTCAATAAATCATTTTTGCATAATCCTCTTGTCATTTATTTTGTGTATTCTTATAATTAGATTTCATCATTATTTGTGTGTATTGATTTTCATCATGACTTGTACATTGATTATTTTTCTTGGTATCCATAATTAATTAATTAATCGTCACAATTCCCTTAATTTGTTTAGTAGAGACCGTATGTATACGGGCTTAGAGGGGTGCTACGGCTCACCACCATACCTTCCCAATAAGTAACCTGACCCCCGGACCCAGACTTGATTTTTCACAGGCTTGTTTTTTTCCTTTAGGAGTCACACTTAGGGTTTTTCTTTCTTATTTTGTTTTTCCTTAAAAAAAAAATTAAAATAAGTGTTGACTCCAAGCCATTTTATAAAATAAAAATCAAATTTTCACCAAATAAAATAAAAAAGCGAGTTTCGCCATTGAGTGGGAACGCATCGAGCCAAAATGTGGGGTCCACAAAATGGCGACTCCATTGGGGAATAGAAGAGGGTCAAACTTGAACTCAAGTTGAGTCAAATGTGGCATTTGATTAGTCAGTTGATGGATATCTTTCCTTTGTGCTTCTCTATGCTTGAGTGATCATAGCACATTGAGGATTTTGATGTGGTGATTTTCTATGCTTGATTGCTATATCCATTTGTGTCATTGGCATGCTGATGATATTGATCGATTCTGCTCTTGCCATGATTATTCTGCTCACCTAGATATGTACATTCTTTTTATTGCTTATCTCATGCATCTTGACATGATTGATTCTCTTGGTTGTATATTATATTGATTATCATGAAGCATGTTATCCTTGCTAGATATTTTTCTTGATTATCATATTCATGCCTAGCTTGTGTGTAAATATGAGTGATATACATATGCTTTGCATGACTGTCTGTTGCATGACTTCTCTAATTCTGTGTGATTGCATGAGTTGCTTGTCTATGCGGGACACACACCTATTCCCTTATCTCCAAGTTCCTAGTCTTAGTCAAACTAGTTTCCCTTGATCTCGTATTTGATATGAGACTTGTTGCTTTGTTTGCTCTTCGACCAAGCTAGTGATTAGGAGTAGGGTTTAGCGATGAGCTATATCTATGTTTGGGAGCATTTTGGAGGTGGCTGACACATTGATGTTGATTGGAGTCTGACCTTTGAAGACTTGTATAGCCCAGAGCTAGATTTTATGGATATTTGTGTGATTAGTGTGTGTGTGTGTGTTTTTTTTTTTTTTTTTTTTTTTTCTCCTTTAGCTTCATAGGATTTTTGGATGCACCTACACCACTCACTATGCACTTTAGTCGACTACTGAGTGCTGAGATTTGTGAGAGCTTTCACCATAGGAAACCCCCTAGGTTGTCGAGGTAGTGCATGTGTAAAGGTGATGATGACCACCTTGCATGGAAGCACCCCATCTCTTCAGAGGCTTGCAGAGGATTGCATACTATTAGAAGGTACGATCGCTTCTGCTAGGGATCCTTTAAAGTCCACAATTTTTCTTTTTTAGAGCCACCTTGACCTTGTAGGTTGAGTCTTAGATCCTTCGATCAGGACTTCCTTCCCTATACGTGGGTGCATCTGAGGGCCTTCAGAGCCTCTTTAGTTACAGTTCGGATCCAGTACTCCCTCTTTTGGTCTCCAATTGAGAGTGCTTAGATATCGGTGTGAGTTTGAGTATTAGTTGGACCACCCCTTACTGTATGGTTTTGGTTTCTTCTTGTCACTCGTTGAGTCTAAGATACTTTCTCCCTAGGGTTTTAGATAGTCTTCTTTTCTTGATTTGACGCTTTCTTTCGGCTTGTTGTCACTTTTTACTTGACGTTTTGGGATATGCTCACCTTTTTTTCATTCTTCATGTGTCATAGGCTCGACACTTCATTTTTTTGGTCGATTTGCCTAATTTTATTTTCAACTCGATATTTTTATTACAGGAAGGTGAAAGGTGTGTTTTCACATTCACATCCTTTTTTAGAGATCCACCTTGATCACCTTATCATTTTTCTTTATGGAGCTCCGGTTGAAAGTGAATTAAGGATATTTTGTTATAGATTGAGTATCGATCTCGTGATAGTGTTGTTCTTCACACCTCATTCATTTTCTGGATCATTGATAGAAATTCTTTAGTCTCATTTGTAGCCATCTCATAGTGGACACTTTTATGACTTTGGAGTCTCTGTCATACATCCAAATTTTAATTATCATTACATGACCACACGTCATGTGTTGTGTTGGTGTTGTTGACTTGGGGCATCTCTTCACTTGCACGTTGAGGTCTTGAGGCCTCACCTATCATGGAGGATATTGGGCTTATTAGCTTAGGATCGAAGATTTGACCTAGGGGGTTTGAGGCTGTGACCCATCCTCTTATGATCAGAGCAGTACCTTACTCACTTTCACACCTTGACTTTGCTTTGACCTACATCCATACATTGTGAGCTTTGCACAACATCACCCTTGACACCATTATATGACCTTTCTATCCTCATTTTTTCTAGCTTTGCACATCTCCTATTTGATCCGACCAAGTAGAGTGTGAGGAGTTTGAACCCAGGGTTGATCTTGCATGGCGAGGGATGGCTTATGATCTTTGGGTGACTTACAATGTGAGGATTGGTTGATTGCTTGATGGGACTGTCACTTATTCTGTTGTGAATATAGAGATTGATTTTGTATGATGAGAGTTGGCTTGTGATGAGTAGTTGTGCCTGATGACATCATCATTTATTTCGCTTTGAGGAGGTCATCTTTGATACTATTATGGAGCATCTGGAGTACGGTTTGGCGCACGATTCTAGAGGGTTGACGTGGTTATATCAAATGGACATTGATATTTAGTATTGATCATTTAAGGGTTTGAGAGCACGATGTTTGAGACAGTGGTTGCAGGATGGGTGGCCTTCATTTCGGTTAGCTCACACCCTATTACCTTCATTGACATCTAGACCATTGCTAACCCTTTGAACCTCATATGAGCATCATAGCATTTTGTTTCTTATAGCCTTGCTCACCTTTTACACCGGGATAGGGGCCCTTTGGTGTATATATGCTTTATTCGGGAGTCTTGTGAGCCATGGACTTATTGACTCATCTTTTTCATTTTTTTTTGTTGTCTTACCATTATTTTTCATCATACCTCTTTGTTCATATTCTTTCTTCTATCATTTTGTTTTTGTCATCGCATTTCTTTCTATGCCATAAGTGATGATCTTTCACATTTCAATGCATGGAAGACGGTCATGTCCCATTCCACTCCTATCTCATGGACATTGGTTCGGAGATCCTTAGTTGAGAAGGTCATCTTGTCAGAGAGAGTTCGCCTACATCTTTGTTTGAGAGTATATTCATTTCCTTATGTATTCTCAGTGAGCTCGTTTGTTGATATTTGGAGTATGTGCAAGTAAAAAAAAAATGAAAAAAAAAAAAAAAAAACGCATTTATGTATGTATTGTCACGCCCCAAGACCCACTCCAAGGGCATGACGGTCATTTCACACCTCAAGTCCAAAGGCTCAAAGTGGAAACGACACAAACAAACATATTGTAACTGGAAGTAATCAATTACCAAATACATGTTTAGAGTAGCGGAAACAAAATTCTGAAATCTTTAATCTTAACTTTAAAACTAAGCATCCATCAACCAAAATCCATTATCCA
The DNA here is from genome assembly GCA_030254885.1 of Vitis rotundifolia. Taxonomy (NCBI): domain Eukaryota; kingdom Viridiplantae; phylum Streptophyta; class Magnoliopsida; order Vitales; family Vitaceae; genus Vitis; species Vitis rotundifolia. The sequence goes on from CM058157.1 coordinate 13,188,806, forward strand.
AATAGATTGCAACTCAAATAAATCAAGTGCTAACAAATTTTCATAATCTCCAAATCTCAACTCCAAACCATCATAATGAATTTGTAAGTTCAAATCTAAATAACTTCCAAAAACAAAATAAATTCAAATGAACATAAACGTATAGGCTTAACAATATCCAAAAATAACATCCTAACCAAAATCCTAATGATGACCATTTCCCAACCTAGCCATCACTCCTCGCCCGAACTAAGGGTACCTGAAAAATTATCAACGAATAGGAATGAGCTCAAAGCCCAATAAGGAACATTAATGCAGTCCATGGATCAAACATTTCAAATTCACTTGGAAAATAGGAGACATTATATCTAATTAATTTCATAAACTTGAGTCAATTTTGCCATTACATTCAAAACTTTTAACTATACACTTTCAATTCTGATTCAAACATTTTCATATCAAATTCAATCAAAGCATTCAAATCATTTATTTACTCTGGTCATCAAACATCAAATAGTGCCCAGTTAGGTGGGACTTTTCAAATAGGTGGCTAGCCTCAAATTGTTCCTTTAAGGTGGATGGAACCAAACACTACTAGTACTAGTAACCTCTAACCAAACCCCTAGAGGCTGGGGTCCAAATCAATTACATTTCCCACCACAAAAATGTAAAGGTCAACTATTATATCCCATTGACAAGGGCCAAACAAACAAGAGTCAAAGACTTATTTTAATTATTCAAATTTGCAAAACATAATATCTCCATATTTCTCTTTTGTAAACAAAATATAAGGTTCTAACATGCTTTTCATACAAAACATATTTGATCCATGCATAAAACTAATAAAAAATCAAAACTTTTCCAAATGATGTATACAAAAATTTGTTTCATAAAAACAAAATAACTGCATTAATTTCCCTTACCTAAAAGAAGTCCTCAAAAACTTTGGAGAGTAATAATCCTGAAAATCTACTCTTCACCTAACAAAATATAAGAGGAATAATTATTACTATTTATCTATCATTTTACTAATTTATTCAAATTGCAATTTTATTTCATTATAAAATTCTACAAATTTTTATTTATTTATTTATTTATTTATTTTTCATTAGCCCTAGCCTAAAACGAAAATTTCCAAAGAATCTTTTTTTTTTTTTCTAAAAATTTAAGAATTCCCAATTTCCAACAATAAATCAAAATCTTAAATTTTCACTATTTTGATATTAAAACGAATTAAAAAAAAAAAAAAAAAAAAAAAACTAACCCTAATCTAGATTTGGGTTTTTTTTAAAAAAAATATATCTAATACTTGAAATTAACTAATAAATCTAAAAAAATAATCTAGGGTTAGAATCTTACCTATAGAGATCTGTTATTCAAACCCTGCAATTTTACCCCAACTTCAAGTTCTCTAGAAACTCTCTGCGAACAGGAACACGATTCAGAAACGAATAGGAAGAAGATAATTTCCTATTTATACCTAGGGTAATTATTCGTAAAGTTACCTTTTCACCCCTCTTCCATTTTATTAAATTAATTAATTAATTAATTTAATATCATTATTATGAATTTCCTAAATTACCCCTTTTAAAAAAAACTTGGGCGTTACATATATATAGTGTCATTCTCCATTGAGTGTACATATTGGTCATTGAGGTTGCTTTATTGAGTTAGTTGCTTATGAAAGTTCGTATGTGAACTTTTAGAAGGCTTTCATCTCCTTGTGCCTATCTCGTTATGTATTTTATGTGTGAGAGACGAATGACCTTTTCCTAGGGGCTCCGGATCATTGTCCTCTTCATCATTACATACATTGGTGATTTGACAATTCTCCATGACTTGATTTGAGTGGATTAGTGCTCATTCATTTTCCTTCGATCTATTTGTTCTTCTCGGGTATCTGATTCATCTTGCCTACATTGATCTTCATTCATATCGATTTACATTTCATGTTCGATATTTTTCACACATCATTCTTGTACATCCCATCAGCTCGATATTATTCATTTCTTCTCTTTCATCATTGACATATTTATCTTGGATTTTTTTTTTTCATCACCGATATATTCATATTGGATGTCCTTAGGTCCATGATTTATGAGACTCTGCACATATTGCATTTTATACACAAGGGTATGGGGTTTCGCATTGGGATTATTGAGCTTAGTTTCCATTCATTTCTTCACCTTATTATCTTAGCCTACGTTATGTCCTGAGTCTTAAGACCACTTTGAGGTCATGACATCACACATTGTGTTTGATAATTCTTATGTGGGCGATACTTGAGATTAGTTAGAGAGCATTCTAATTGTAATGGACCAGGAGTTATGGTATGAACCTACATTAGGGCATAGCCACCTCAGAGAGTTTTTATTGGATATGCCACCATTCTGTTTGATACATCACATTAGGGCACAGCTTCCCTGGTCGAAGGTTGATTTTTAGATGACTATTACGTCGGGGCATACTCCTCTCAGTCGATGATGGATTTTGAGTCATGGTCATCCCTTGGAGGAGATTAGACGTCTTTTTTCACATTGGAGCATGAGACATGATTGACATATTTCATCTGGTGTACCTTAAACAAGGGCATACCCTTCTCAGTCGATGATGGTTTTTAAGGCATAGTTGTTCCTTAGAGGTGATTAGATTCCTTTCACATTGGAGTACGAGATATGACTGGGTGATTTCCTTGATGTGATTATAGGAGCATAGCTTTCTCATCATTGTTGACAGATTTTTGAGATGATTGGATTAGGACACAGACACTTGTGAGGGTTTGTAGCGGAGTTTAGTCTTTTCAAATGTTGCCCTATATTGAGGCATAACCCTTTCGTTGGTGATTGATCTTAGGGGTACCGGCTTATGTTAGAGTACATTTTTGTTGAGGCACACCACTTTGCTTGATTTTTTTCACATTGGGGCACGCTCTTTCTTTAGAGGAGGTCAGATACTCTCTTCATGTTACCACGATGACTTTGAGGAGCAAATATTCATTTTGATTAGATGTTGTATGATTGGTTGTACTCCTCTCATCAATGTCTGCTTTGGAGATGCTTACTAGGGCATAGCCCACTCATTGGTGATGGATTTTGTGAGATGACAATTTATGCCAGACACATACCTTCCAAAGATCATTCTGCACTGAGGGCTTACCCATTTTGAGAGGATGCATTCATACTGGGGCATAGCCACCTTGTTGATTTTGACATTGAGACTTCACCTCCTATTTATGATTGTTGCTTTTGATGGATCATAGAGTTATTGACACCATGGGTTCAGTCTTCTCAACATACTTGCTTTGACTTGGATACCCATTTTCTTTTGTTACACACTCATACATCCTACATTTGGCACCATTATACTTGCATCCATCTTGTCCAAGCCTCACATCTTTGAGCCCACATATTTCATCATCCTACATGACCTTATCCCATTTTCTTGATCAGGTGAGGATGCAGACCAGTCTTGAGTTTTTTGGTCGAGTTTTCACATGCCTTTGGACATTAGGTTCAACATCTCCCATGATGGTTGGGCCTGTTAGATTGTTAATATATTTGTGATGATGTTCTCATGTTAATAGTTGACATGTCGTGTCTTGACTTGCTTACATTTTAGACTTAGAGTCTTGGTCAACATTTATTTGATCCATTATTTTTAGTTATGCTTTGTCAGGATAGTTTCGGTGATGTTTGGTCTTACGGTGGAGTATACACGTTCAAAGTGGGGAAGAGTCAATATTTAACTTACAAAATTTTAAAATGAATACATTAAATAACATATTATTAAATATTTTAAATTAACGCTACATTTAAAATACAATTCAATGTCAAAATGTAATATAATTCCATTGTACATGAATAGCGTATAACTACAATCATATAATAATCTCAATGTTATAACAGAAAATGTTAACAAAATCTAAGCTTACTAAATTATAGGCATGATACTATAAAAATTCAAATAAAAAGAAAATATTTAAAAAATTTCGTAAATTTTATTAATATTTTACAAAATAATTTTACTAAACCTTATTTTGATAAATAAAAAGTATAAGTTTCAATAATCTTTATAGTTGAAACACAATATTATACAAAAGATAATTTCATAAACGAAATGTTTTTATAATTAAAATTTTCGAAGCTCTTTAACATAAAAAATATTTTTAAGATTTATCTATTTAAAATATACGTGAATTAAGAGAAATAGCGTAATTATTAATAGAAAGTAACTAAGTACAAGTATATATAGTATTCATGTTTTGATTTTACTTTATCATTGTCTTGCACAACATGATACAAAAAAAAAGTGCTTAATATGTAAATAGGAAAATTTCCAATAGTTTAACGGGAAAACCAAAAATCATACAAATTACCTTGATGTTACTTACCATTTTATTGGTTCATCTCACCATAGTGTTCTTCTCTAACTTACTTCATAATTACTAGTATGAAATCGGACATAACAAGAAATATTACTACCACCATCGCCAATAAAAATAATGAAATTGTGAACTCTTGTTTGTTGGGGATAATATAATTGGAATTGATACCCATTTAAAAAAAAAAGTTGTTTGGGACTAAGAAAGGAAGTCAAATGAATGTTCACTATGGTTTAGGGATATGTGGACTTGTGCGGAATAGGTAAAACAACCATTGCCCAACCCTATACAAATCAAATTTCTAAGGGGATTTGACTGTAGTCGCTTCCTTGGAAAAACAAAGAGGATTACAAAAAATAAAGTATACTTGGTTACAAAATCAACTTCTAAAAGATATCCCGCAGGGGGGGGGAGGGGGGATAATAAAAAGGAGCAACTCAAGAGATAAGCGATATTCGCCGAGGAGCCCATGAGATAAAAAACAGTCTTTTTCCCTTCAAAAAAAGCTCTTATTGATATTTGCCAGATGTTGATGATTGGAACACAATTACAATTTTTAGTTGGAGATCATTCCCGGTATGGTAAAGGAAGTAGAATCATCACACAACTAGAGATAAACAATACCTAACTAGCATAATGTGTATTACCTAAATGAGGTTGAAGGACTAAATGACTATGAAGCACATAAGCTCTTATCAAAAGCCTTAAAACCAATCATTCCAAAAGGAGGATTTTAAAATTGATCTCATATCGGGTGATACATATTGAGTGAAGGTCTTCCATTAGCTTTGAAAGTTGGGTTCTCTTACATGGCAAAACACTAGTGAATGGGAAAGTGAATTGCAGAAATTAGAAACAGAACCTGAAGAGAAAATACAAAAATGTGCTTAAAAATAAGCTTTGGATGATTAGATGCCTACACAACAGGCGACACTCCATGACATTGCCATGTTATTTTTTTCAAGGATGAAGATAAAGATTTTGCTTCAAAAATATGGGACAGTTGTGAGTTGAATGGTGAAATAGATATAGGAGTTCTACGGATTGAGCTAGATGCAGCTTATAACTATCGTAACAACAAATAGCTACATATGCATGTCGTGATCGAGAAAAGGAGTAGGAAAATTGTTTCGCGAACACCGATCCCAAGAGACCCTAGCAAAATTGAGTAGGAATATGGAATTCGAACGAATCCTATTGTTCGTGATGTAAGTGAAAGAGGTAAGAATCAACTATTTTAAATTCAATAGTTTTTAAGCTCTTTTGGGAAATAAAATAAAGATTTAAATAATATTTTTTTTCTTAAAAAGAGATAGGATTTTTACTTTTTCTTTTCCCTGATTCTCAATCTTATTTTCCCAGGTGATGCAAAATGTTGCAAACATTCTGTTCTCTAGACTTGCTAGCTAAAAAAAAAAATGGTTCACTTAGAAAAGTAACCCGATGAAGAAAGTGTTTGCTAAGATAAAAAAACTTAATGGTGCCTCAAAGTCTATTATGGTCATGGCAATGAGCAAAAAAAGGCTCTTAAACGCAAAAGGCATCCAATTTCCTCCTAAAAAAAACTATCTTCATATGGGAAGTTTAGTGTCTTTTGCCTTCAAATTGTCATGGAGAGAACTTGTTGCAAACCACTTGAAGTTCTCGCAACATAAACGAACTTTTGAAAGGGGTAGGAGGAAATCAATATTAACTTTCTTTTTTTTTTATGCTAATTTTCAAGTCCATGGAAGTTTTTTATTAAAAAAATGACTTTTTGCTATAGCTTCTTGCAGAATTGCAGTTCATTGATCTAATTAACTCACAACAGCTCATCATAATACCGGAAATATCAAGGAGGCACAAAAATTGGAGAAACTTAATCTGGACAGGTTGCATAAGGTTCAGGCAAACTTCATTCATCTTATTTGGCCATTTACCTGAGATGAAATTTTTGAGGGAGCTTTATATTTAGTAGGAGTGGAATTAGAGAACTCCAAGCAAACTTGGGTTGGGTCCTGGTATCTCTTGAACTCTTGACCTCACATATGCTTAAACTTTGAGAAATTTCCAGAAGTATCCAAAGGAATATGAAACAATTAAAGAAGGCATAAATTTAGACGAGACCGCTATTTAAGGAACGCCAACCAACATTGAGCGCTGGAGGCATCTTGAAACTCAGTCGCTCCAAGGTAGCTCAAATTTTGAGAAGTTCCCTGAGATCCAAAAGAATATGGAAAGCTGGATTTTGGGGCTCAATCTAGATGAAACCCTTATTAAAGATTTAACCTCTTGATAGGTCATATTCCTCCCGGACTTAAAATCTTCTTTTTGTATGACTGGCAAAAACTTGAGGTAGTGTTACCCTAAAGCACCTTTTTCATTAGGAATCCTCTAGCCAAACAATACAGCCATCTTAAAGATGGTTTTCAAAATCTAGAGATTTTATCCAAATGAGGATATGGGACAGTCAAACTGCCTTACTTTATGTTGAAGCAGCTATAAACAGAGCTGCCATCATCAATTGAACATCTAAATGTCTGACCATGGTTGAAAATTGAGCACTTGTGAGAACCTTGGACTCTTCCAAACAGCATTGGGAAATTTGGACGTGTCTTCGTGATCTCTTGATTGTAACTGTCCAAAAGCTCCAGAAATAGCCCAACGTCTGAGAAGCATGCAAGGTTGCCTTAAAACAACTAGATCCAGTGGTTGCAATCTGATTGAGAAAAGCCAATCCCGCCGACGATTTATGGTGCTTGTTCTCATTGGAAAACGTTAGATGTGAGTGAAACACATATGATTGCATACCTGGTTGGCATCATTCATCTTTCTCCATTTGCGTTCCCCCTTCTCAGAATCACTGCTCGATGCATAAAAAATTCCAGAGCTTTCCATCCAATCTAAGACGGATAAAAAGCACTTGAATTTTCCCCGGAGCCTGCAAACTTTATCAAAGTTGATGCAATTGCATCCACTCCAGGTCCTCCTCGTTTCCCAACAGTCTAAAAATTCACGCATTCCAGTAAGAATTTTCCAAATGCTCTTATTTTATTTAATTTTTTTTTCAATGAAGGCAGAAATTTTCATGCCTATTTTTTACAGGATTTTGAATGCCCAACACGCTCAAAGTACCATGTACAATGTTTCTAACTATTCCCAGGAAGTAAGGAATACCACAGAGTGATAAGTCAAAAGTAAGGACGTGTAATAACAATAGATCTCGCCAAAGAATTGGTAATGAGATAACAAACTTTCTTGGGATTTGCCATTATTCTGTCATCATGTTCCAGACATGACGATGACGGACCGAAGACGATGACAACGATGACAAGATGACGACGACGCCGACGACGAAGACGATGATTGACGACTACGACGACGACGATACGATGACATGACGATGATATATGCAAGAGATTATATTTTCGTAATTCCTCCGAATTCGATTGTGTGATATCCGATGGTGATCAAATTATAGGCGTGCAGACGACACGGATTTTTTTCCGAATATAATACACGAGATGGACGATACGTTTAACGACCCTTTTCAAATTAGCTATATGCAGATCCAGCATTGATGTTGGCCTATTATCCTCAGATTGGCCATTCAAGTAATATCGATCCAATAGGTGGAAACAAGTTTAAGGCTCGCTTTTCTTCTTCCTTTTTGAGCGTGGTGCCAAGGCATCTTTCCAAAGTGGAAAGGTTTGTGGGAATCCATCTCATAATAAAAACAAAGCCCAAGATCAACCTTCAACAGGAGCCTTCAACGATTCAAGTCCCAAAAAAAGTCATGATGATTACAGAGCTCACCCCAATCACAAAAGAAACAAAACATGTCTAGTTTCGCAGCTGCCCACCCCAAGGTAAATCTACTCTCTTTTTTCAATTGGCTTAAAGTTTCAAATAAATAATAGAATTAGTGAAAAAGAAGTATCCAGACAACTTCAAATATTGTTAATGTTTGGGGAGGTTGAATGTGGTATTAGATATGTTTAAATCATTTAAATGACTTCTTTTTTTTTTTTTTTTTCTTATTTTCTTTTTTTTCCTTTACAAGCTTTGATTTTAACTATTTATTCTTAACTTTATACCAAAAAAAAAATTTCCTTTTATAACTAAACATATGTGAGTATTTATCTAGCTTATCTTAGAAATAAATTTATTGAAATTAGAACCACTAAACCATATTCAAATTTTAAAATTAAAAGTATCTAACTAGATAAGTAAAGATACAAAATGGATTTTTATAATTATTTTATTTATTTAAGTTTATTTTTATTTTATTTTAATTCTTTATAAAATTAATTTTACCTTAAACCTAATATGTATTATAAAAAATAAATTCTAAAAGTGGTCTTTTTGTATTTTGTAGTTGATATTTTTAGTATATTATAATGTTTTGAGGTGGGATATGGTCCATTTGATTTTGAGATTTATTAAAGTGTTTTGGATATTAAAATTTTCATTGAGTATTACTAATTTATACATAGCTACATAATTATTTAAATATAATTCTATATAATTTTTTTTTTTTTATAAAATTTAATTTAATTTAAATATTTTTATTTATTAAATAATTCTTTTAGGGGTGGTTTGTTTATTAAACTAAAATTAAACAACTAAGTTAATTAAAAATTAAAAAATATAGTATTACATGAAAAGCTAAAGCAACTCAAGAAAAGTATTTTAAAAATAATATTTTTTATAAATTTAAAATGTTAGATAGGTTTAAAATCATGTTAACATAGTTTGATAGAGATTAATAAGTTGAAATCATGTTTACATGTGAGTTTGAATAAATTTTAATATTCTTTAGGCCCTATGCGTTCCATAAAATTTGAGAGAAAAAATATAGGAAATAAAAAAAAAAGAATGAAAGAAAAAATAATTAAATGATAAATTATTTTTAATCTGTATTTCAAACTCATTTTACTTATTTTAATTCATCATTATAAATATTTGAAAATAATGACTTATATTTTTTAACTAATTTAAAATTATATTTTTATTTTTTTTTTTATATTTTTTTCCTTTTATTCATATTGTTCGCGAGAATCAAACATAAACCTAAAATAATTAAATGCAGGAAAACACTACAACAAACTTCCAAATATTGATGGGAAATTCCTATATGAAATTTTGTTAAAGAACAATAAAATTAAAATATATTTTAATTCCTAAAATCAGTCTGTTGATTTTGATTTTTTTTTTTTTATTTTCTCATTATTGAAAATGTTTTTTTCTGTTTCTGGTTTACCAGCTAAGCTCTCACTCTCTCCCACACTTTTTGATTCGGTTCTTTTCTCCAGTCACGGTGACGAATCACAAAACCCACTCGGCGCAACGGGCAATGAAATATCCTATTGCCGAAAAACGCTGATGTCGGAGATTAAATAGCCCTAGATCACCAGAATCTCACTGAAGAACCCTACAGAAAAAAGAGCATCCTTGAGGACTGCGAAAACAAGTTCGAGAAGACATTTTGTTAGTTTTTTTTACACTTTATTTTGTTCAATTCCAGTGATAGTCAGCTCTGCACTGATTTTCATTTGAAATTTAACGTTTTCTAGGTTTAGATGTTCTTCCTTCCTAGCTGATTGTGCACACACTGCAATTGCGGCCTCATCTTCGGACTCTTCCCCCTCAATGAAGCCGTCAAAGGAGATTTGAAAGTCTCTTCTTAGACAAGGGCTGGAGATTGAGCTTATCTTTGCGTTTTTCATATTTGTTAATTGAGATTCAAAGCATTTAAGGGACTGAAAGAATGTCTTGTGACGTATGAGGTATCTACTGATGGTGGTTTTGTCTGGTGCTGGGGGGGGGGGGGGGGGGGGGTTTCTATACTTAATCAGGGGGGGGGGGGGGGGGGGGGGGGGGGTAAAATTGGTTTTCACACATTATCTATCTTTGTTCTTGATATACAATGTATTTCTGACAGAGTCTAATTATTATTTTTCCTTTTAATTTCCTTTTTATTGATGTTTGGTTTCACTCCATAAACGGGAAATGGATGACTGTGGTTTCTTCCTGGACTGAGCAGCCAAAATTTATGATTTTGAGCGGATTCCGCCACAAAACTGAATGAACAAAATATAGAAGGCCTTAGTTTGCTGAGATAATCTGGTACATCAATCATCATGTTTCATCTTTTTCTTTCCTTTCTAACTTTTATATGTCACTTCAGTTGGTAATTTTCATTCTGGTGGGAGACCCTGATAAACCATTGAAATTACCGAACCAAAAAGTATAATTGAAATCCTGGGAAACAATGAATTAGTTTTTTAATGGCGACAGAGAAGACAAAGGGGAAATTTTTGTAGACTACATCTAGGTTTCATCAGTCATGGACTGCAGTTCTATGGCTTGGTTCCTACTTTGTCCTGACTAGAGTGAAGTTTCTATTTTTTTTTTTTTTCCAATTACTGGATCAAATAGGACTTGGATAGTGAAATTCGGTGTGATGTGGGAAGCAATATAGTTTATTTAGTCTTTTTCTTTTTTCACTTCTGGGTCCCTGACAATGATATTCATTGATGCCAAAAAATGTAGATCCCTCTGGCAATGATATGGATCTTGCATTGAACAGTCTTGTCAACAAATATGACAAAATGTCTTCTATTCTTGTGTTCAATATAATCAGGAAAGACAACATGTAAGTACTCCATATTATGTCCGTCAAATTTCTGGTGACAATATTGCGAAATTTAGTCATTTATAACTTACATTTATCTATCAAAAAAAAAAAATATATATCGCAATAGTTTAGGTTGGTGTTTTAGTTATAACCACCTCTAATTATGGTATATAAGAATTTTTAAATATAACAATTGTAAGTATTTGTAGATGCTTTGGAGTTGTATTGTGGATTTATCTGATGTATGTAGATACTATGCTTGTGTGTTCATGGGTCGGCTTTTTCATTTGGAACAGAAGTAAAACTGCTCGTGATCAAGATGTAATTCATAAAGTAGGAGAGTGCTTGGGACAAGAAGCTTATTCTTATTCTCTTCTATCCTTTTTTAATTATGAAAGGGTTCAATATTTCCGTAGCGTTGTCTAATTGTCTCCTAGGTGATTTCTTTCCCTTTCAGTGGCATTATAAATGTATATAAGCAGTGATATTTTATATCTAAAAGTTAATTATACTATTTGGCCTTTTGAGTAGTTAGGATTAAGACTTCTTGATAAAAGAAGGAATCACTCTACATTACTCTTCTTCCCCACTATTCCTTCCCCTTTAGGACATTGCTTTGCAGAAGTAGCATTTGTTATCTCACTGACAACTTGGTGTGAACCTTCGCCTGCATACCATGCCTAATAGGCCAATATATAGAGTGATTTAACACAACAGGCAGTTTTTCTTCTTTCAGAGTGATTTCAAAAACACAATAATATTTCTGAATTTATTTACCTGCCTTCTATTCTCCCGTTTACTCTTCCTTTATTATAAACATCCATTTTCTAACTTAAAACAAGGCCTTTCCATTGATATACAGTATTTGGTTCATTGCCAATTGTCCCTGATATAGAAGTGTAACCACCTATGCGTAATCAGGCAAAAACGATCAAAAATATTTAGCCGGGTAAATGAAAATTTTGGTTATGCGATTCTATATATGATTATAAATTGCATCCTTAACTACCTATATCTGCATCGGTTCATTTATAACATAAAACTCTCGGTATGGTCAATGAACCACTTCATGGAATTTTTGGTAACACCCAAGCACAAGCTTGAGTTTCAAGTCAGATTATATAGAGACGAAAAGAACACTACTGCTTAAAAACCTTAATTTGAGCTAGGAAAAGCATGAGCTTTAATTTTTGTTTTGTTTACATTGTAGACACTGGATCAATGACGCCTAAACCCTTGGTATTCTATTTCCACTGAAAGAAGACAAAAAGAAAACACACCATGCTGGAGCGTACTTTTTCTAAATAACTGGACTCACACATAAGCTGCTTTTTTTTCAACCTAAATTCTGTATATTTAAATTTCTTGCAACAAGGCCAGAAACTACATAGTAATTCCAACCTTGGTTGTTTTTACCTTATTCATCTTCTTGCATTTTCATTTTCGACCCAAAATAGCTAGAGATATTATTTTTTCTTTTGATTGCTTTCTCTTATAAAAGGTTCCAAACGGTATGAAAAAAACTTCTAGGCTTGCAAAACACTTCCGTCTAAAATCTAATCTAATATATAGTAATGACTTGCTGTTGAAACTATTTTTAATAACACCCCTTCATTTTTCCATACTATATATTCCTCTCTCTCTTTTATGTTTTTTATTTTTTCCTTATTGAAAGACAAAACAACTTTTTTTCACAATATAGCCAACTGATGTACCATTTTTTTTTTTTATTTTTCTTTCAAAAAAATGGGTTCCCTTAACAGCATGCAAATTTCCGCATAAATAGACCATTTTTCTTCAATATTAATTAGAAAGGTGAACTCCGGTGAAAGTTTACATATAAGGTGGTGATCAAATTATAAATTTAATTTTCCTTTATCTTTATATGCTATCTTATTATGGCCTTCACTTTTAACTTCTGTTGACTTTTTTTATTTATCTTCTGGATTACCCCCAAAAATCTGCCAACCTGCCTACAAAAGAAAAGAATTGTTTAGTGGAGCCCATTGTGTGATGTCTTATATTTGCTAATAAGTTTACTTTTTGTTTCTTGACTTGGTAAAAAGGGAAAAAAAAAAGAAAAACAATGGACAGAGGCAGTTTTTTGTGGAGATTGTAGGCAAATGCCTCACTCTAGAATGATTGATTTGCTTGCCTAGCTTCTTGCAAAAATTGCGATTCCTCTTTTGAAGATGATGGTAGTTTATATCAATGCAAGCTTCTATAGTTATGGGCGAAGAACATTACATGTTAATAATAAAAAGATTTAGGTTTTGCATTGCAGAAACAGGAAAATCAGCATAATTTTGATATCAGGCATAAAAGGTTAGGTATACCTACGTGAATATTTCCACCCTAAGAAATCAAAAGTTATCAATTCAAACGTGGATTTGTGAAGCATTGACACCATGCCATGAGTGGGATCTGAGAGAGGTCATTCAGCCAAAACAGCTCAAACTAAGCCTGACTAGCTCAATCCCAGTCCATAGCCCTTTGACTCATATCAAAGGCTACATAATCTAACACCTGCTACCTAGACCGACAATGTTTGTTATACAAATGGGGCACTTGTGGTTAAGCCGTAAATGGGGGAAAGTTTTAATTCTTTGATAGATTATGTGGGTTTGGTTAGGCTCCTATAAGGTGTGGTGGTTTTTTGTGCATTCTTGCACCTATTGGTAATTGTATATGTATACCATCGTGTATACCTTTTTTTTTATACAGAACTCCATTACTTATAAAAAAAAAAAAAAAAACTAATGGGGCGCATTGTACTTTGGACTACTGAATTGCTACTGTAGAATCAAATGGTGCTCAGACTGGTCTTCAGAAACAACGCCAACCAGGATCAATTACCAAAGAGAGGAATGCAGTGGAGAGCTTGTACACCTTGGTAGGAAAGGTTCCCCAACACAGGTGATAAGAACCATAAGGGTGCATTGGTTGGGCGAATCATCAAATCAAAGCCATTCACTTTGCCAGAAGGCATGGAGAGCCCGCACCCACATTAGGCTCTTCTTGAGTTACTATTGATTGCCTTGTTGAGGCTCTTCTTTTGTCTTTACTTGCTTTTTTTTATTTTTTATTTTTATGGTTTTGGCTTCTGGTTTGTTAAGCTTTAATAGAGTTTAATCTGATTTTGCAGTTTCAATTATCAAAGATAGAACGAAAAATGTAAAACATCATTTCCTTGAACGGATTATCCCATTTCAATAATTTCTTTGGTGCTTGCTTAGAATGCACAACATAGCTCTTGATGTACTTCTGCAAATTAAATTTCACATGCCTTAATCTTTTAATTTTTGGTTATGGAGATCTGGTATTATGGCCAGGCTTGTCATCAACAGGGTCGCTTGGGCCGAGCAATTCCCGGCCCTTAGCAGGTAATTTGCCTTTTCCCCCCTTCTCACTTTGCATCTATCTCTCACTCTCTCACTCCCTCACTCACTCATCCTTTCATTCATTTGGTGTTTCAGTTCTTCCGCTAAAACTCTCAAGCTTGGGCTATATAATGCGACTCTGGCACTACAGTACCTAGTTCATTGGAAATGAATGTCTCAACCAAAAATATCACAGACCACTAGCAACTCTAGCTGATGCTTAAAAGTTCTGCATATGAGTATTCCATTTCCTTAGCAAGGTTTTTTTATATATAATTTTATTAAGCATTTGGATAGAGTTTATGTTTGTTATTGAGGATACAGGTTTCCTGAGTTACAGTGGCATAAAAAGCAATCATAGAAAAGGATGTGCAGCTCATATGTTCACCATATGTCGTCTTATTCAAGATTTAATAAAATTCAGAGAGAAAGGAAAAGAATTCAATGCGCTAACCAATTGAGGAACAGATGAAGGAATCAAAGGAAGTAGTTCACTCTGGCAGCAACAATCCCATAGACCTGAGAAATGGATTGAAATGGGAGTTGTATTTTCTGCTAACAGGACAGTTGGTTTCAGCTATGGGAGAACAATTCAATTGAAGCTAGAAAAGGTATATATTCCTATAGCAGGGGGGCTCCCAACAAGATCAGCAGGCAGCGTGGCTCCGGCATCTGGGACCTTAATCTTGTCTTTGTCTAAGTACAGTAGCAACACATTTGTCTAATGCTGTGAGTAGTATCATATCTAAATGTGTATATTTGGCTCACAAATTTATAATCCTGTAGCAGATCCAATGAAAAATATAACCACATCAGAATCAACAAATCACTTGGTGATTTTCTTATGCATGCGATGAACAGTTCTCTTACGCTTAGGTTCCGATAGTGAGCCTGGAAGATTGAGAAAAGAAGTCAAATTTATTGAGATGTTTCTCTCAATTTGCAGGATCCTTGGAAATAATCTTACTTGAGTTTTGATCCCTTCCTTATGAAAGGAACAAAGGTCATTTGGATACTCAATATGTAGTTTGAATTGTTTGGGTTGTGTAATTCAGATAAAATTGATTGTACAAGGATATTGAATGAGGCATGTTTCTAACTGCAATGTTTAGTTCATGTTTTTTGGCCAAGTGAATACTTGACCTATACCAATGTGTCTTTTGTTCAGAAAAGTTTGGAGTAAAAAAATGGTTTCTATCAACAATACATTTGAAATGTAACTATAATGATTAGAAAATGATATTTACAGATGAAACAAGGGAGTGATGAATTAACGGTGATACTGTGACATGTACAAGAAAAAATTTTTGGTATAAAATATATTACACCCAAAACATAATATTTCAAGGGAAAAAAGTGATTATGTATCAGCCATGAATTTTATAATGGAAAAAATGAACCTTTTAAACCATGATTATTTTCAAGAAAAATGATATACCACGGGAGTTTTTTTCTTAAAAGGTTGATGGAAGAACCTTCATATTCACATCCTCAAAAAACTCACAGATTTTCTCTTTCCTTTTTTCTCTCTTTCTATGATCTTCTACTTTTAAAACTTAAGCAATAAACAAAAAAATATAATCAAAAACTTTAGCATAAACCAAAAGTGGTTCAAGTCAAATTGATTAGAAAAATAAGACAGGGAAGAAGTAAGATTTATCTTTTTTCAAAAAATAAAAAACAAATTATTCCACTCTAAATACATGATAATCAAAAAGGACATGTTACTTATGACATTTGGTAAAGTATGAAAAACTAGAAAAAACTTTGGTCTTTTACAAAACCATATGGGAACACCACCACTCATCTAATGAAAGAAACAATTTTTCAAATGGAAAAGAAAAAAAAAATGTAATCAAATTTACTAAAAAACACAAGAAGAATAAGGCTTTTTATTTTTTTTTTTTAGTAATTAAAAAAAGAAGAAAATTATTCACTTTAAAATACAGTGTATATCTCAAGCACATGAATTACTCACGGTGTTTATACACAAAAGAAAGCACAGAAGGGTTTTTTGGATTTTAACAAAATTGTGTGGAAACACCATTTTATGTAATGGAAAAAAAAAAAAAAAAAGGAAACAACTTGCAATGAACAAAAGAAAAAAAAAATGTTTAATATCAAATTGACTAGAGAAAAAAAAAAAAAAAAACAAGTAAGCGTAAGCCCTTATCTTTTTTTTATTAATATCTTTTTTAAAGAAATTTATTTACTATAAATACATGTTTAATCTAAAGCACATGTAACTTATATGTTTGGTAAAGTGAAAAAACCTAAGACCTTTGGTCTCATACAAAACTGTATGACACGCCACTTTATCTAATAAAAGAAAACAACTTGCAATGGAATAAGAAAAAAGGAAAAAAAAACGTAAAATCAAATTTACTAGAGAAAAAAGATAAGGAAGAGCAAGCTTATTATTTATTTTATTTAATTACAAACAAAAAATAAATTTATTGCAAAGATTACGTGTATACATTGATGGGGTACATGGTATCTAAACCACGATGACTTCTTATGGTTTTGGTAAACAAAAAACCAAAAAGGCCTTGGTCCACAAAACCCCACAACCATTCAATTAATGAAAGAAAATAAAATAACTTGCAATGTGTAATGAAAAAAGGTGAAAAAAAAAAATACAGTTCATTTAAAATGACTAGAAAAAAAAAAAAAACAAGGGAAGAGGTAAGACTCTCCGATTTTCTTTTCTTATTTCTTTTTTAAAGAAATTTAATCACTTTAAATACATTTTAATAAAAAAACACATGATAACTTATGAAAGTTTGGTTAAATGAGAACCAGAACGACTCCGTTGGTCTAACACTAACCATAAGCACCATTTCATTCAATGAAATCAAACAACTTGCAATATGAAAAAGAAAAAGAAAAAAAAATGTTTAATCAAATATACTAGAAAAAAATACAAGGGCATAGTAAGATTTATTTTTTTTTAATTAAAAATAAATAAATTTTATTCACTTTTAATATCATGTGTTATTTAAAGCACATGACTACTATATAGAATGTCTGGTAAGAGGGAAAAACAAAAAAGACCTTTGGAAATATTAAATCGTGGTGAGACACACCAGGTCCTCTAATGAAAGGGAAGAGACAACTTGCAATAAAAAACGAAGAAAAAAAAAAACAAATAGACTCGGAATAGTAGACTATCCTTTTTTCCTTTTTTCTTTTTTTTTTTTAAAAAATTAATCACTTAAATACTGGTTATCTAAAGCACATGACTATTAATAGGTAGTTTTTGTACAAAAAAAACTAAAAAGGTCCTTTGGGTATTACAAAATCGTGTTGGACACACCACATCATCTAAAGAAAGAAACCAACTTTAGCAATGAAAAAAGAAAAAGACAAAAAATGTTTAATTCAAATTGACATTAGAAAAAAACTGCAAATGGAAATAGAAAAAGATAAAAAAATGCTTAATCAAATTGATTAGAAAAAAAGGAAGGAAAGTGAGACTTATCATTTCTTTTTAAAATAACAAAAAAAGAAAAATTTATTTAACTTTCAATACATTATGTCAAAAACAGAAGGCTACGTATTGTGGTAGGACAAGGGAAAAAAACCCAAAATAAAAAGGTCTTTGGGTCATTGCAAATTAGTGGCCACACATTCACTAATCTCTACAGTAAAACCACTTAAGTGATGGAAAAAGAAAAAATGAAAAAGAAGTGTATTAATTAACTTGATTAGACGAAAAATAAGGGAGAATAACGATTTATCTATTTATTAAATCATTTTATTTCTAAACAAACAATTTATATTCCTTTAAATACATGTTATCTAAAGTATAAGGGCAGCTTGGAAAGTTTGATAACGAAAAAATAAAAAAAATCTCTAAGTCTTACAACATCCATGGCGACACACCACACATCTAAAGAAAGAAACCAACTTGCAATAAAAAAAAGAAAATAAGAAAAACAAGAAGTTTATTCATAATGACGTGCTAAAAAAGATAGAGGAGAGTAAAGACTTATCTATTATATAAAAATAAAATAAAAATAAAATTATTCACCTATCCCTCGAAATACATGTTATCTAAAGCGAAGCACCACAAAAACAAACCATTATTCATAGGATTAGAAGAAATTGAAATAAAAAGGCTTTCCTTATTTTAGTTCATAAAAAAAATAAAAAGAAAACTTTTTCATTTAATAATTGAGGGCACTAATTTAATTATCTAAGATACAATTTTGAAGATGATAGGATGACTAAGTTTAATCGACACCACTAATAATCAATTCTATACAACAATAGTTTTCAATAAATGGTGATATAATTTCTTTTTTAATTTTTTTTAAAAATATAATTAATTGTCATTCTTGCCTATATATGTGCATATAGACATTACATTATTAAAAGTAATAAGAAGATGTAAAAATCTAATGTAGTTTTGTATGATACCCTGTAATTTATTTGTCCAATATAATATATAAAAAAAAAATTACTACTAAGTGAAGGTATAGATTACTCTTCCATATTAAATAAAATAAAAGGGTATAATTATCTCTCCCTAAAAAACTTTTTTGAACTTCCCCTTTCATCCATTAGTGAATGCAATGTATGCTGGACCCCAATGGTGACTTGATAAGACTAAGAAAGTCCTATAACTACTTACAACAACTTTGTAAGATCCTCCAACCTAGTCACATAGAATTAAGAAGAGATACAATTGAAAAATAAATAAGTTATAGAAGAAGGATAATAAAGGTCCACCAATCTGAGTATCCTTTATTCATTGTAAAGGCACATTTGAGGATTTAAACATTGTAATTTCTTACATTAACCATTTTTTGAATGAAATTCCTGAAATTTTAATAGAAATCCATGTTTCCTTACCCCTTTTAAGCTAAATTTCTTGAAAATTGTGTGGAAATTTCATGTTTTTCTTGTATCCAGATTAAAGTTTCTATACATTTTGTTTAGGTATAATATAATATATAAAGTCTATTGTAGTTACATTCTACTACCTACTACCTTGAATTAAGTCATGGTACTCATTTTTTCCACTCTCCTCGAATTACTAATCATATAATCCTTCACCAAGTAAATAGTAAAATGTTTCTATCACAATTTTCTAGAGAGGCCTCAATATATCAAGTAGAGAGATTTTTGAAATTTCATAATACTAGTAAAGCAAACATGTCTGGATGCTCTTTTAGGTTTTTGATCTAGTAATGGTATTAAAAAATAAGGTTTTAAAAAAGGAAAAAAAAAATTTCATTAATAATTAAGTTTAGAGTTAAGAAGAAAATAATTTTTTTAAAGAACTTATTTATAGAAATTTCTCTTGTGACCTTATTTTTGAATAATTTGACGAGTAAAAAGAGGGACTATGTAAATGGCATATGTCAATAAAGATTTACACATTGTAATTTATTTTTTGAATTTTGAGAACATATATACCCGCGAAGTTACTTTGGTACCCAAGCAAATTTTTTCATCAAAGACAATTGTTATTGAAGTGGGAAAATGGAAAAATGAAAAGAAAAAAGTAGAGAACAATCATGGAAAGCCTTGACACCTAAAAAAAATAAAAGTAAAAAAAATGAGTTCAGTTTGTTGGGACAACAGCCAACCACAAATGAAAAGGAAGTAATATCCAAAGGATAATATGCCAATTGCAAAAATATAAAAAGGATAGAATATCTTTAATGTAGTTGACTGTTGACTTTTAAGATGCCTAATTAAGCCTTTTTGTGAGTTTTAAATATTTTAATTCTATAGACGAAGTAATTGTATTTAACTTTATGCAAACACTTGATTATAAGAACATCGATTAGTGTCTTCATCTTACCATATACAAACTAATAAAATTGTAATTTTAATTCTATTATTTTCAAAATAATTTATGATATATGATATAATATACACATCCACAAAAAAATTATAAAACCATGAAAAACTTTCTATTTATATAAAGATAAAACTCTTCTAAGATGTACACTCAGAAAAAAACAATAATCTCACAGTACCCCCATAAAACAAAGTACAAGGAAAAAGCCAAGAAAGAGATCACCTATTTGCGGACAACAAAGGATTGTTCCTGATTCTGGGACCTACACTTCTCTTTGCTAAGTACAGAAGCAACTCCATTTGTCTAAACTGGTGATTAGTTCTATCTAAAATGTGTATATTTGGCATCCCAAATTGTAATAATTCGTAGCAGTCGCAATGAAAATAACCTCCGAATCAACAATCACTTGGTTGATTTTCTAGACAGCATGAACAGTTCCATACACTTAGGTTCGCAAATAGTGAGAGTCCCTGAAGACAGAGAAAGAAGAGTAAAACAACTGAGATGTTTTCTCCTCAATTTGCCGTTCTCCGAAATGATCTTACTCCAGTTGATCCCCTGTCCTTATTGAAAGGAACAATAGTCATGTGATGCTCAATTGTATATGATTTTGCTTGGTTGGTGTTTTAAGATAGAATTTGATTGTAATAAGTCATAAGTGAATGAGGCATTTTCTAACTTCAAATGTTTATGGTTAGGTATTTTTATACAAAATAAAACTGAACCTATACAAAATAGTCCTATTGATTAGACAAGTTGGTGTTGAGTAAAAAAGTTTATATCAACCATTTCATTTGAAATGTTTATTATTAAATTAATAAGAAATGATATTTTATGGTTAAAAATCTTGTTTAAAGACTGTAACAATAACACAACATAAATAATTTTTTGTGACAAAAAAATCTTCTACCATAAATATTCTTTTTAACCACAAATAAAGTGTATAGAAAAAGCTCATAATGTTTGTAGTGCAATACATATAATGTCCGTGTAGCCCTACTTTGATCAAAGAAGTGTTTTCCATTGAAAGGTTTTCTTTTGTAGCACTTTTGGTGAAAAATGCTTTTAATTGAAAATCTAAAAATTGAATCTAATAGTGTTTTTATTATATGTCGTAAAGAATAAATACATTTTTTTAATAAATAATAAATTACTAAAAATGACATTTATTATAAACAATAAAAAAACTTATAATAAACCAAAAGATTTTATTACAAAAATAATAATAAAACTTTATATGTTAAAAAACTCAAAAAAAAATATATTTTTATAATTATAAGAAAATTTAAAAATATATTTACAAAAACTTGGATTAAAAATAAACATCAATCCTCATAATATCAATTTTTTAAAAAAACAAACAAATATGATTAGTGGTGTTTGAAAAATGTCATATTTGACTCAATGGATTGTTCGCATGAAGCCATTAGGAACCGAATGGAGCTATTTAAGATGTTTATAATTTTTCATAACTTGTTATCCTTATGTTCAACACTTGGGAAACGAAGAAAAGAGAGAAAAAGTCTTTGTAGAAATATTGAAAATAATGAAATGGTTTTTTTTAAAAACAACATAATCACGGCTTTCCTAAAAAACACTTACTTCCCAAATGATTGTATAGGGTTAGAAACACTTTTGAAAAAGCACTAGTCAATGGGCTCATAGTCAAGTAATTTGAAATAAGGTTTATTTTTTTCTTTTTCTTTTATGTTTTTATTTTAATATTGTAAGTTTATTTTTTTAAATTATCCAAAATTTTATAGAATTTGGTGAGGGCCCTATCTAAAATTAAAACTCTTTATTTTATTTGTTTATAAAATATACTAGTACCTATCCAGGCTTAAATATTTGGCGAATGAATTAATTGAATTAAGAGTATAAGAACATAGAACAAAATCAATTTAAATTATTTAATATTTTTATTAGAGCTTCACAAGTAATGTTTTAAATTCATACTTATCTTATAAGTCTAAGTTGGTAGCATGAAATTAATCTTCTAATTAATTCATACATTGCTTCATTTTTAAAGTGAAGCAACTAGGGATTGCTTTTGTTGTCATAGAGATGAATTAATACCCATGCACAAATTTATGTAGTCATGGCCCTAAGGGGCATATAGCCCAACGGTCAACCAAATTGGGCCGGATTTTACCATGAAAAAATCCATGGTCATTAATGACATAGAGACCAGAGGACTCCAGTCATCATCCATTTTAGCTATTGTCTAGTGTTCATATGAGTTAGCATTGAACTCCCCTTGTTTTTATAAATGATAATGAGAAGACAATATTCACTACCTTAAAAATAAGAAAAGTTGTCAACAGTGATTAAAATTCATAATTTTGTTCATTTGAATCTTCCAAATTAAGTTTATGACCGTGCCATTATGTAAAAATCTCATAGAACCAGTCTCCTTATCTGTAAAATTTCCATGCAAGTATCAGCCTTGTAGATATATATTTTACCTATATGTATCTCCTTGTTGCAACATTGATAAACACTCATAAGATTAAACAAGAATTTTTCATTCCCTTTAACGGTCTATCAAAAACCTTTCATGTGTCAGAGCATTCAGTTGCTCATTGTTATTTGGGGTTTATATCAACATTTATTAGTGTGTCCAACATGTAAACCAAACCATTACTCAAACAATAGTTTTTGTGTTATCCAAAAGTTAGCATGAAGTATGATTGAATGGTTTGCATTTCTAAAATTAATTCTCTTTATGTTTGTTACCTTTGAAATGAAATTGTTTGATGTGGATGAAAAATCAAAATAATGAGCAATACATATATTGGAACATCATAGTATGAAGCACAAAATATATGTCAACTAAAATTGACAACTAAATCATTTTTTTTATGTTTGATTTTTTCAATGGAGTTTTTATAACTTTGTGCCTAAAAGTAAATAAGAGTGATACAAAAGATAAATAAAAAAAATAGAGAATTTTTTTTATGAGTTCCACGCAGTTTTGAATCATTAGATGTATTTTCTTATTTTTATACATTAGATTTGCAATTTCATGTTTATTTTCTCCCTTTTGATACGTTATCCTTGTAGGGATTATAAGTAACAAAAGGGAACACCGTGCACCATAGTTGCACATTGGGAATTGTGAAATATATGATGGAAGAAAAATTAAGAAGCAACAAGTAATAAAAAGCATCACCAAAAATTTTCAAAGGGGCACGATTAATGAAATTTCGTCATTCCAGATAATCAATGTAAATTTCACACCATTTTATTGTTGTGACAAAGTGCAAAATAAAAAAAAATAAAAAAAATCTTAAATCTCAAGGTTATGTTTGATTCCCGAAACATACTAAGAAAAGAAAAAAAAAATGTAAAGAAAAATTATTTTCTCATATTTGGTTGTCCCATAGAAAATATCAAAGAAAATCAAATATAATTCAAACTATTCAAAAACTTGTGTATTTTTAAATTATTTAATCTTTATATTGATGAGTTAAAATAAGTAAAATGAGTTTGAAGTAGCAAATAAAAACAATTAATCAACTTTTAATCTTTTTTTTTTCTTTCACTTTTTTTTTTTTTTTCTTTTTGCTTTTCATTTATATTTTCTTTCTCCAACATTTTCTTTCAAATTTTCAAGGAACCAAACATAGCTCAAATTTTCATCACTTTCAACACTCTTTTTTCCATCATTTTCCTTACATTTTCTCAACAACTTAACAGAGTTCTCTTTAGATTATGTTTGGTTCTAAGAAAATGCTAAGAAAAAAAAAATATAAAGGAAAATGATTTTCTTATATTTAGCTAATCCAATGAAAAATATACATATAAAAAAATCTAATATAATTAAAACTAGTTTGAAGGTTATGTATTTTTAAATTATTTAATATTTATATTAATGAGTTAAAATAAGTAAAATAAGTTTAAATTAGCAAATAAAAATAATTTATTGACTTTTAATCTATTTTTTATTTTCCTTCATTTTTTATTTTCTTCTACTTTTTATTTTTATTTTTTTTCTCTTACATTTTTCCTCAAATTTTTTAAAAACCGAACATAACCTTAATTAATTCGCAAAGATCTCAACAACCCAATTAAGTACACCTTTGGGTACTAGAATTTTTTTTCAAAAAGGAAAACAACTTGCGAAATTATGATTTGTTAGACTTGATATACAATTCAAGATGTAAGGTGGAGTTGTCATACTGGTGACCCCGAACTTGGTCCTAGGACTCCATTTTTATTTAAGATTTTAGGTCAAAATACCAATTTTCTAGCCCAAAAATTTACTTATTAGGAACATCACATCTAGACCATTCATTTTTGGGTCTCATCCTCACTGCCACGCACACCGCTTGTTTCCTTTTTTTTCTTTCCTTACTTGATGCTTAATCATTCAATAAAGCCTATCAAAGACCAATGGAAGAGAGTGCAAATAACTTCATTAAAGGATCTTCAATTTCTTTCCTATCATCATGTTATCCAAACAAACAAAAGGAGTTCTCTTCAAACCTTCCTCTCAACTTTCATGGCAATTCTTTAGGGTACCTTAATTGATAGGATTAGGTCAAAATGTATATCTTAATATATCATATGACATTGGATAGAAAATGAATATCTCAATATATAATTTTTAATTGGATATGATATCTTTTGATATTAAATCCAATATACAAGATATCTTAAGGTAGTATATTTAATGAACTTATATTATTTTTAGTTTATAAAATATATACTAAAATAAATATATTTTTCAATGTTTAAAACAAAAATTATATTGCATTCTAATATTTTTCATTTGAAAAAAATATGAAATTTCTCTTACCTTTAGCAATATTTATGATTAAAATATTTAAACTTTATAAATAATTTTTTATATTATATTACTTAATATATATATATATATATATATATATATTAAATAATACATATATTAATATTATTTTACAATATATTTTATAAATAATTTTTTAGTTGTTTTTTTAATCATAAAATTAATTTTATAATAAAAAAAATTTATTTTGCAAAACAAGTAATGTAAAAAAAAAAAAATTAAATGATAAAAATAAATTTATGATATATGTATATATTATATTTTAATTTAGGATTAAAATATTCTATATGGAAGGGATATAAAACAAAGGTGGATAATATGTTTCATCACTTATTTTATCTCATATTTGATTGAATACAAAATAAAATAAGTAATGAGATCATTTATCCTATTCCATCACCAATTAAACGTAACCTTAACTAATCTTTTACTAAATAAATAAGATTTCAACTTGATATATATATGTCACATTATCAACTATTCCCCAAATGGAAGAAACTCCTTATCAATTGTCCTCTGCATCACCAACTGATATATAAAATCAACCTTTAGATCACATAAGCAAATGCTTAATTTAGGTTATGTTTGTTCTTGAAAAATACGAAAGAAAGAAAAAAAAAAATGTTAAAGAAAATAATTTTCTCATGTTTAGTTTCACTATGAAAATACAAAAAATAAAATAAAATCTAATATAATTAGAATTAGTTAGGAATTTATGAATTTTAAAACCATTTGATCTTTATATAATGGAAGAAAATAAGTAAAATGAATTTAAAGAAAAAAATAAAAATAATTTATTGATTTTAAATCTCTTTTTTATTTTCCTTCCACCTTATATATATACTTTAAACTAACACTATTGACAGCCATGCATTGCTATCTTGATTTTTATGAGAGTTAAAATAGTTGAATTTCATATTGGTTAATTTCACAATAATTCCTATGTAGAAAAAAACATGAAATAAAACAATTCCTACCTAAAAAAAACAAACACTCTCTAACATGAATCATAATTTAAACTATGTATAAAAAGATTAGTTAATTTAATTTAATAAAATTGCCTTTTAAAATATTATGAATCGTAATTGGCAATTGAAAAGCCACCATAAAATAAAATAAATAAGGTAAAAATAGGTCTAATCTACATCTATTTCCTATTTAATTTATTATTATTTTAATCAATAAATACAAATATAAACTCAAATATATAGTAATCGAATAATATTAAAATTATTTTTATGTCTCTCAAATAGATGACTAATCATTATTAAAAATATTAATTTATTCCTATAGCTAATAAAGTATTTTTACATATAAATATTAAATACGAAATCCAATTATGTATAAATCTTCAATAGAAAATACAACTATGCATTATTGACAAATATTAATTTTTTTGGAGCCTTGTAGGACTTTAATATTAATTTACAAATTCTATATAAATCAAAGTTCTATATCTATTTAAATTATCGAATTAATAATTATGATTAAACTATACATACAAAATTTAAAAAATTCAGTACATGCAAATTATTTAGTCGTTTTACCCATTCAAATTTATTTAGCTTTATGATGTAGAATTTTGTATGCATTTTTATTTTGTACTAAATTAAATAAATTTAAGAAATAATTAATTAATTAATTTCTTTTAAAATAAATATGACAACATATTAAAAATTACTTAATTTAATTTGAGAAATTTGCTTTTAAAATGATGTGAATCTTAATTAGAAATTAAAAAGCCACCATAAATTAAAATAAATAAGGCAAAAATATATATAAAATAAAATCATCCCACCCCAATTCTTATCATTAACCTCCTAAGAAAAACATGTTATCCGAGGAATCCTAAAAATCAACACTAAATATTTTTTTTTTTAAAATACAAATAGATTTTCTTTGGAGAACATGTCAAAAAAGGAAGAAAGCATAAAAGGCAATTCTAGCTCGAAGTAAACACGTAAGAAAGAATTATAGGGCCTATTTGGTAATTATTTTTTAAAATAGTTTTTGAATTTTTATTTTTATTTTTGATATTTTATAGAACAAAAATTTGTTTGAAAGCTTGAAATATTTTTAACATATTTTTAATATTTTTAAATATGTTTTAAAAATAATTTTTACATCTAGTGTTTTATTGATCATTCTATGTGTTTATAATAATCCTTAGAAAATAAATGAAAACAATCGAAAACAACTAAAAGATGTTCCCTAAAAACACTATTTTTTATTCTTAAAACCAAAAAATAGAAAATAGTTTTTGATTATCAAATATATTTTCCTTTTTTTTATT
Source organism: Vitis rotundifolia (assembly GCA_030254885.1). Taxonomy (NCBI): domain Eukaryota; kingdom Viridiplantae; phylum Streptophyta; class Magnoliopsida; order Vitales; family Vitaceae; genus Vitis; species Vitis rotundifolia. The sequence continues at coordinate 13,216,083 of CM058157.1, forward strand.
TAGAAAACACAAAATTATTTTCAAAAATAGTTGTCAAATAAACCCATAAGCTTTTAGCTTGAGTAGCCTTTGAAAGGCTTAAATTTTGAACTTTAAAATTTCAAGGTTCAGGTCTTGGGGTGTTATTTAATACAGAAAGTAGTGTTTCATGAATTTTTATCTCTTTAATGCAATATATATATATATAGATAATTAAAATAAAATTTATTATTTTCCTTACAAAGTAATTATTTTTCTTTCTAGGCTACTCAATTACCTTTCATTGGGAGCACACCTTTTTGTGGATTAGATGAAAAGATAGAATATGGAAAGGGGCATATCTTACCATGTTCATACAGCTTAGCCATATCACGTTTTGTTCGATTACTGAAAAATGCCTAGAAAAGAAAATAAAGAAGGAAAATAAAAGGAAAAAGAAGATAAGAAAATAAATATAAACTTTTTCACCTAATTTGAAAGTCCATGAAAAAGTTTAGGAAAAAAATTGGAAAATTAGGTGATTTGACTCACCCATGTCTTTCTAGTTTTAGTGTTGGCAATACAAGTTGCAAAGGAATGTATGAAGAGAGTTGTTTCATTCTTATGGGGAGAGGTTTATACATCAAAATATTTTATTTCAATTTTGTTGTGTTGAATAAGAATAAGAAGAAAGAAAGAAAGAACATTCTCATGTTTTTATTCCCCTATTTTCATATTTAACATTTTCCATGTTTTCACATTTTCCCATAATTTGTAATTGATTATACAAGATACAATCAATAAGATTTGTGATAAATTAGCAACAAATTAAGAATAATTATCAACAATCACAAAAAAAAAATGAAAATCAAAGACAAGCAAACCTTCAATATCCATACCTCCTAATCTTCCACCATGCATGGCCACCTTTCAAATACCAATTTCTCTCACACCTCCTGCCCATCATATCCAACTCAACACCACCCTCCCACACGGCCACCTCCATCCCTACCAAATCCAAATATCCTACCATACCCATCATGCGCATGGTCACCCTCACTTCTCCACCTCTCCCATACACCCTTATCATGCATGCTCCTAAACCTCCATTGTATCCACATCACTACCCGTTTTCAAAGCAATGAAGCTCGCCAAGAGTCTCAGTCGGTACATGCGGAGCCATCAAAAGCTAAAGGGAATTTCTGCTCCAGAAGATAGCGAAGGTCCAGAAGATGCAGAAGGGTATAAGAAGCGGCATCCAAATGTCGTATTTATTAGCCACGCGCATGCGCGGCTCAAACAAATGCCGTTTTCCGAAGCTGGCAGGCCCTCAACTCGTCTAGATGTTCATTGGGGATGAGGCGAAACGTGTCCGTGATGCCTTTCAGTTTGCCAAAGAGTAATCTCCTTGCATCATTTTCTTAAAAGATGAGATTGATGCCACAGATACAAAGCGGTTTGATAGTGAGGAAAGTGGAGATCGTCTCACCAAAGTCGTTAAGGTTGGAATGGCTCAGTGGCGTAAACAATACTTCCAGGAATTTGGGCTTGCAAAGTCCCACGCACATGTAACCATGCGTATGATGGGAACCTTTGGATATATGGTTCCAGAATATGCACCGAGTGGCGAGATGACTGAAGTCAGCAATGAAAAAGGAAATCGGAGGCTCCCAACTGATGATGATCTGCTAACCCAAATAAAATTACTGAGAGGAAAGGCTGTGAGTGTGATGTTGTAATGGAAGAGGAGCAATTATGTGCTCCTTACATGTGCAGCTGATTCTATGAAGAGGTTCCAGGTAAAAGTTGAAGAAGCAGCCAAGAGGCGACCACGTGGAGTCCAAATGGTTTTTCTTTACAGTGCACTACCCAGATGTGAATCACTCTCATTCCTACCGGCATCTCCCTTTACCCTGGGCCCACTTCTACACAATTCTAACTTGCATGGCCACCTTTGGCATGCAATTAAAGAGGCCACGTGTCACCTGTCACCTTTCATTCCCTCATCCCCTAGTTTTGAAAATAATCTTCCTAAACCAATTTTGTAAATAATTTCTCCAATTCTGGTTTTTTTAAATAATTTCAAGTCTCCAAATTTTTCATGTCCTAAGAATCATATTTCCAATAAAATTTGGCTGTCATTTTCTTCGGCATGCAATTTTCATAATTTCCATGACTGTTTAAAATAGGCATGAATTTATTTCATAATTTCAAGTGATGGAATTTATGAAATCAATTTGTGCAAAAATGAATTGAGCTTTGATGGGGGCCCAACATCAAAGAAGTTTTATTTAAAATGAAAATAGATTTGAGTGAAGTGCAGTGTTGCCATTGACAATTTATCATTTTGTTTAGTGATGCGTGTGGCATATTTTGTGTTCCTTTTTGTGCACTAATCACATTTCATGCTAGCGTTTCATCGATTGCTACTGAGGTATGCATCTTCTCTCACTTTAACCATTTCTCATGCATGTTTTGACTTTCAGTGTGTGATCATGCTGATATTCATTGATTTCATTACCAATTGCCATGATTGCTTCATTTTATCAGTAGAGACCCGTTTTTAAGGACTTGGAGGGGTGCTACGGTTTTTATCGTACCTTTCCAATAAGTAACCTGCCCCCCGGATCCGACTCAGGTTTTTCATAGACCACCTTTTCCCAAATAAGGAGTCACACTTAGGGTTTTTCTTTCTTATTTTGTTTACCCTTTAAAAATAAAACAAAAATAAGTGGCGACTCCAAGTCATTTTCAATAAAATAAATTGTTTTCAAATAAAAAAATGAGTTCGCCATCGAGTGGAACGCATCGAGCCGAAATGTGGAGTCCACAAAATGGCGACTCCAAGTCAATTTCAATAAAATAAATCGTTTTCAAATAAAAAAAATGAGTTTGCCATCGAGTGGAACACATTGAGCTAAAATGCGGGGTCCACAAAATGGCGACTCCACTGGGGAAACTAGAGGGTCAAGCTTGAACTTAGGATAAAGCAAATGTGGCGTTTGATTGGTCGATTGGTGGGTACCTATCCCTTGATTGCACATTGAGAGCTCTTGATATTATTATCCTTGATGCATGCTTGGTTATTGTGTTCATTTGGGGCTTTGACATATCGATTATGATGATTGGTTATCTTGATTGAGGATTCAGCTGTAGTGATTTTTCCTGTGCTTCATTGCTATATTTGTTTGGGACATTGACATGCCGATTATATTGATTGATCATCTTGCCTTGCTTACCATAGTCACTTTGACTTTGCCATGTTTATTCTGCTCGCCTCACATGTATAGACTCATTGTTGTATATCTTTCGACTTGACGTGTTGATTCTCTGGCTTGTATGTTGTATTGATCGTTTCTGAGCATGCTATCCTAGTCACTATTCATCTTAATTGCCATATTCTCATAGCTTATATGTGGACTTAAGTGATATATTTGAGCTCTGTTTCACTGTATGGTGCACGACTATTCTTCTATGTGATGCATGTATTGCTTGTCTGTATGGGACGCACATCTATCCCCTTACCTCCAACTCCTTAGTCTCGGTCAACCTTGTTTCCCTTGATCTCGTATTTGATATAAGACTTGTTACTTTGTTTGCTCTTCGACTGAGCTAGCGATTAGGAGTAAGGTCTAGCAACGGGCTATATCGATGTTTGAGAGCATTCTGGAGGGGACCAACACATTGATGCTGATTGGAGCTTGATCTTTGAAGACCTGTATAACCCATAGCTAGGTTTTATGGATATTTGTGTGATCAGTGTTTCTTTTTCTACTTTAGTTTCATAGGATTTTCGGATGCACCCACACCACTAACTGTGCACCATAGATCGTCGATGAGTGACCAAAGTTGTGAGATACGCCAGCCATTAGGAGAGCTGTCGCCATAGGAAACCCCCTGGGATGCGAGGTAGTGCATGTGTGGAGGTGATGACCACCTTGCATGGAAGCGCCCCGTCTCTTCGGAGGCTTGCAGAGGGTTGCGTACCACTGGAGGGTGCAATCGCTTCTGCTAGGGACCTTTGAAAGTTCGTCCATCTCCTTTTAGGGCCACCTTGACCTTGTAGTATAAGCTTAGATCCTTTTATTAGGATTCCTTCCTTACACATAGGAGCATCTGAGGGCCTTCGGAGCCTTTTTGGTCACAGTTCGGATTCAGTACTCCCTCTTTTGGTCTCCAGTTAAGAGTGCACCGAAATCAGTACGAGTTTGAGTTATAGTTGGACAGTCCTTCTACATTTTAATGCCTCGCTCATTCCAATTCAGACTAGCATTGCTTCCATGTTTTCCTTGTGCATGCCATATCTTGTAATTCATGCTCTTCAGGATTGGTTCCTCATTCTCAGTGTGGATTTACCACTTTGGGTCAGAGTAGAAGGGAGCTTAGTTCGCTTTTCCGAGAGATCAGGCATGGATTAGCAGACTATCACAGTTGACTAGTTCACAGACACCATGGCTTTTATTCAGGTATCTTGTGCTTCAGGATTGGTTCCTCATTCTCAGTATGGATTTGCCATCTTGGGTCAGAGTAGAAGGGAGCTTAGTTCGCTTTTTCAAGAGATCAGACATGGATCAGTGGGTTGTCATAGTTGATCAGTTCACGGTCGCCATGACTTTTATTCAGGAGGCCTTGGCCAGTCTCAAGCAGGAGATAGGCAGTTAGCAGGGCAGACAACTCATAGTGCAGAATGAGACGCCTTATGATTCACTGCCACCTCCACCATCACCACCTGGTCCGACGGTGTTACAGGCCCCACCCTATATATCACATGGTCATTCTGAGGTTGCCCCTTTTGCAGTAGTCCAGACCGCAGTCCCTGAGGATACTCATGCACGTGTGGATAGTATTGAGCAGCGTATCAGGCAGTTAAGAGTATCTGACAATTCATCGGCTTGAGACGATCTTAATAGTATACCAGTGGCCAGTTTACCGGCCAAGTTCAGGATGCCTGACATTGAGAGGTACACGAGCGTTGGTTGTCCTCGCATTCATCCTCCACTTTACTGTACTGTGACAAGGGCCCATGGGTTAGACGAGTCACAGATGATCACCATGTTTCCTTTATCTCTGAGTGGCGCAGCCCACTGTCGGTTCGCAGCTTTGGAGTCCTCACGATATAAGACATAAGAGAGCTTGAGGATTTTAGATGGAGATCAGACGAGTCCATTTCTTCCTTCATCTCCCGCTGGCGGGGGAAGATAATAGAGATTGTTGATTGGCCATTACAGAGAGGTGACGTAGTCTTGAGGGTCATCACGAGTTTGATCAAAGATCCCAGAGGGAAGTTCAGACCCAATTGGAGCGGACCTTATTTCATTAAGGAGCTGACCCCAGAGGGCGCTACATGGTTGATGAATCTAGATGGAAACCGATTCTCGGAGCTGACCAATGTGGATCAGCTAAAGAGGTACTATGTTTGAGGCTATGGTCGCAGGATGAGTGGCCATCATTTCGGTTAGCCATATACCTTGTTATTCCCTTTTGATACATATACCGTTGCTAGCCCATTGAGCCTCACATGCGCATTATAGTCTTTCTTTCTTATCGCCTTGCTCACATTTCTATACCGGGATAGGGGCCCTTTAATGTATGCATGCATTGTTTGGTAGTCCCATGAGTTTTGGACCTACAGGTGCATTTTTCTCTCATTATTTTTTTCCTACCATCACATCACTGCATTCCATCGTATCTCATTGGTTGTGTTCTTCATATCTTTTTCTTTATTCTATCTACTACTTGTTTTGTCTCATATTCTCCTCACCCAGAGTGGTGATCCTTCTCAGTTCATTACATGGAGGATAGTCACGTCATTCCCACTATCTATCACACGGACACTGATTTAGAGATCCTTAGTTTGAGACGGTCATCTCATTAGAGAGAGTTTTGAGAGTGTGTCTATCCATTGTTGATATCATCATTTGGGCTTATTTTGTTCATGTTCAGGGTATGTGCATTTATATATGTAAAAAAATAAAAATACAAAATAAAAAAATAAAAAATAAAAAATAAGCACATGTGTGTATGTGCATAGTATTCTCCGTCATTGGGCGTGTATGTTGATGCTTGAGTGTCGTTTCATCGAGTATGTTCGTTGGTGTGAGCTCGTATGCGAGCTTTCTGAGATCCTCGTTTTCTTCTTTATATTCACTTTGTCGTGTATATTGATATTTGGGGGTCACTTCATTGAGTATGTTTGTTTATGGGAGTTCGTATGTGAGTTTCCCGAGACCCTTCCTTTTTGTATTCGCTGTATCTTGTATTTTGAGAGTGAGATGAGTGACCTTATCCTAGGGACTCTAGGTCATTGTCCTTTCCATCATTACATTCATTATTGATGTGACTTCACTCCATGTTTGATTTGAGTTGATTATCACTTTTCTTCGTATGTTCATTGTCCTGCTATCGTCCTCGTCATTGCTCATGATTCATCCCATTCGCTTCACCCCTTTGTTTTTTTCTTACGCTGACCTATTCCAGATCTGGTATTCCCCTTTCATCATTTCTGCATATCCCATTATCAGTTTGATTTGCCTCATCATCTCATTATTCATATTACATTCACATTGGGCACCCTCGGGTCCATGGCTCACGTGATTTTCTATACATGTTGCATTTCATACATGAGGGCATGAGTTTTGATCATTGGGTATTTGAGCCTAGTTTCCCTTCATTTCTATCACCCTATCACCCAAGCCTACGCTACGTCCCGTATCTTAAGACCACTCTAAGGCCATGGGATCAGATGTCGTCTTCGACAGCCCCTACTTGGACAGGTATTTGAGATTTGGTTGATGTTTAGATATCATCATGCTTCTTCTTCTAGGAGACGCCTCTTTGATGTTCGAACCCGATTCAGTTGTGGATTTGGATTACTGGGATCACACATTTGATGATAGATGATTTGATATTATCTTATCTTATGATCTACCACACATTTGATGCCATACTGGGGCATATTTTCATTTCGATTGAGATTTACAGATCTTTGTGGAGTCACATGATCGTCCCACTCACGAGATGAGAACGTGTTAGTTATTTTATCATGATCCCTCGGTGGAGCCTCTCTTGAGCCATCTAGTCAGGCCCGAATTTTTTGGCGTTTGTATGTCGTCATGCTTCTTATTCTGGGAGACGTTTCCTTGACATTTAGGGTTCGATTTGGATTACGGATATCACACATTTGATGATAGATGATTTCAGGTCACCCGATTTCTGATCTACCGTACATTTGATGCCATTCTGGGGCATATTTCGTTTCGACTGAGATTCATAGATTTTCATAGAGTTGCATGCTCATCCCTGTTTACGAGGATTGCGCATTTGATGATGGATGACTTGATGTTGTTTGATTTTTCGATCTACTATGCACCTATGCCATACTAAGGCATATTTCCATTTCGGTTGAGATTTACAGATCTTTACGGAGTCGCATGATCGTCCCCACCTATGAGATACACGCCGAGATGATGACCTACTTGCTATCTTATCATGATCCCTCAGTGGAGTCTCTCCTGGGTCATTCAGTCAGGCTCACTTTTCAACATTTTTATGTTGTCGTGCTTCTTCTGGGAGACACCTCTTTGATGTTTGGATTTGATTTAGCTGTGGATTTGGGTGACAAAGATCATGCATTTGATGATGGATGATTGGATGTTGCCCAATTTTCGACCTACCATACATCTTATGCCATATTGGGGCATATTCCATTTCGAATGAGATTTATGGATCTTCATGGAGTTGTACGATCATCTTCACTTACGAGATACACGCCGAGACGAGGACCTGTTCGTCATTTTATCGTGATCCTCTGGTGGATCCTTTCTTAAGTCACTCATCATGACTCGCACTTTTCGGCACTTGGATGTCATCATACTTCCCCTTCTGAGGTACGCCTTTTTGATTCATGGGTCTGATTCAGTTATGGATTCGGATGACGAGGATCACGCTCCTGATGATAGATGACTTGAGGCCATTTGATTTTTCTGACCTATCACAGATATGATTCCATACTGGGGCATATTTCATCTTCGGTTGAGATTTGTAGATCTCCATTGATTCGCATGACCATCCCCAGTTACGAGATGCATGCCGGGCTCATGACTCGACTTCATTTTGCCTTGATCCTCCAGTGGAGCCTTTCTCGAGTCACTCAGTCAGATTCATACTTTCTGATATCGTCATGATTCTTGGGTGGAGTTATTTCGGAGGCATAGACGCCTGCATCATCATTTCAGTGGAGTACAGGTCGGATCTCCTATACGTCCCCATTGAGTCTATTCTCAAGTCATCAGGACAGACCGGATGCACTAGTTGTTATACTGGGGCATATTTCCCTCATTTAGCTGTAGAGAAATTGTTTTTTCAGAGACTTGTTACAGTCCACATTACTTGGACGAGGGATGTTTATTCACATTGATGGTCACAGCCTCGATGATTTTTGCTGAGATGAGCTTTCAGCAAAGCACGACCTCAAGGATTTGACTACCTTACTATCCATGACTCTTCGGTAGATTAAGATTGTAGTAGTTACCCTGGCAGGTTATTTCTCTTATGACTCCCCAGCGGATCATCTCTTTGATGTGACGGTGAAGTCCCACAACAGAGCATCTCGAGTCAGAGACATCCGGATTGTTATGACACTTCATCAGGCTAGTTAGACTATGTTTATAGTTGATTTGAGTATTCCGTTGATTTGAGCATTTCGACTCGCTAGCAAAGCATCCTTTGAGACCATGGAGTCTCTTTCAGGCCATTTCCGTGGACTAAGAGCCATAGCAGCACGTTGCACTGGGGCATATCCCCTTCTCATTATCTCCTTGCATTTTCAGTTCGGCGTTCAGAGCCACATCTTCAGTCTCGGCGTTCAGAGCCATCATTTCAATTTTCGGCGTTCAGAGCCATCATTACCACCAGTTCTCATCATCGCATTCTCAGTTTCGGCGTTCAGAGCCATCATCGCTTTTCAGTTTCGGCGTTCAGAGTCATCATCGCGCTTTCAGTTTCGGCGTTCAGAGCCATCATCGCACTTTCAGTTTCGGCGTTTAGAGCCATCATCGCTTTTCAGTTTCGCTGTTCAGAGCCACATCGCACTTTCAGTTTCGGCGTTCAGAGCCATCACTTTCAATTTTGGCGTTCAGAGCCATCATCGCTTTTCAATTTCGATGTTCAGAGCCACTATCGCATTTGCAGTTACTGCGTTCAGAGCCATTAGTTTCGATGTTCAAAGCCACCATTATCCCTTTCTCTTAATCAGGGGAGGATGCAGACCAGTCTTGAGTTTTTTTGGTTGAGTTTTTCACACCCCTTTGGACATTAGGTTCGGTTCAACATCTTTCATGATGGTAGGGCATGTTAGATTGTTGACATTTGTGATGATGTTTTCATATTTACAGTTGATATGTTGTGTCTTGCCTTGCTTACATTTTAGACTAGAGTCTTGATCAGCATTTGTTTGGTCCATTGTTAGCATAGTTTCGGTGATGTTTGGTCTCGTTTAAGCATTTGTTCATTGAGACTTTGTATATGTTTTTTTCATTGCATCATCGTTGAGCATATCTTAGAGTGTCTTGTATGGTGACATTCTGTGTCTTATGTTGGTCACTATCTTACACTGGGGCATACCCCCGTTCTTGAGTTCATCAGATGTTTTGCATATTTTTCTCTACTCGATCTATTTCTTGATTTTTGCGGGTCGTCATACTGGGGCTCACCCCCTCTTTGGGTTTACTGCGTCTCATGCTGATATTCATTAATTTCATTACCAATTGCCATGATTGCTTCATTTTATTAGTAGAGACCCGTTTTTAGGGACTTAGAGGGTGCTACGGTTTTTATCGTACCTTCCCAATAAGTAACCTGGCCCTCAAATCTGACTCAGGTTTTTCACAGACCACCTTTTCCCAAATAAGGAGTCACACTTAGGGTTTTTCTTTCTTATTTTGTTTACCCTTTAAAAATAAAACAAAAATAAGTGGCGACTCCAAGTCATTTTCAATAAAATAAATCGTTTTCAAATAAAAAAATGAGTTCGCCATCGAGTGGAACGCATCGAGCTGAAATGCGGGGTCCACAATTGCATTCTAATATTTTTCATTTTAAAATATGTGAAAATTTTCTTACTGTCAACAATATTCGTGATTAAAATATTTAAACTTTATAAATAATATTTTTATATTAATACATATAATAATATTATTTTATAAATAATTTTTTAGTTGTTTTTTTACCTCTAAAATTAATTTTATAATAAAAAATTTTATTTTACACAATAAGTAAGGTAAAATAAAAAAAAAATTGATAAAAAAATAAATTTATGATATATGAGATATATATTGTATTTTAACTTAGGATTAAATATTCTATATGGAAGGGATATAAAACGATGGTGGATAATATGTTTCATCACTTATTCTATCTCATATTTGATTGAATATATGATAAAATAAGTAATGAGATTATTTATCCTATTCTATCACCAACCAAATATAATCTTAACTAATCTTCCACTAAAGAAGGAAGATTTCAACTTGATATATGTGTCACATTATCAATTGTTGCCCAAAGGAAGAAACTTCTTATCGATTGTCCTTTGCATTACCAACTAATATACAAAATAAACTTTTAGGGCACATAAGCAAATACTTAATTTAGGCTATGTTTGTTCCCAAAAAATACTAAGGAAATAAAATAAAAAATTGTTAAAGAAAATGGTTTTCTCATGTTTGGTTTCACTATGGAAAATACAAAAAATAAAATAAAATCTAATATAATTAAAATTAGTTAGAAATTTATGAATTTTAAAATTGTTTGATCTTTATATAATAGAAGAAAATAAGTAAAATGAATTTAAAGAAAAAAATAAAAATAATTTATTGATTTTAAATCTCTTTTTTATTTTCCTTTCACTTTTCCTCTTTATTTTCTTTCTCTCAAACTTTCTGGGAACCAAACATAACCTCAAAATTCTGATTTTTTTAGCATCAATGAACTCACGTGTTTTGAGTTTTATTCTAATTCAATTACTCAAAATACATATATCTTAACACCTATTGTAATTTGTAATCGCAACATGCATATTCTTGCCTTTTTCCACACGATACCCATTGTTTTAAAGGGCTTGATGAACTAGGATGAAAATATGTGGTTACAAATCTATATATGTTGCTAAATCTTACTCTGTTACAGCTTGTGAAGATCTTATGAGAGCAAGCCATCTTATATATATATACTTTAAATTAACCCAAATTTATGTTTAAAAAACAAATATAAATTGAAGAACTTAAACCATACAAATAATAAATATGCAATCCAATAAGCCTTTATAATAAATAGGAATGGCAACGGGGTGGGTTTGGGATGGGTCACCCCTATCCCATTCCTGTCCCAAAATATATGGTTATTTCCCATCTCGTCCCAAACCTGAGGCTGGCGTAGGGTATGCACTCTCATCCTTGTTTTGAAGTTATAATTAAAATCTCATCCCCAGCCCGTCCCGACCCGGGTATGTGTATGCACCTTGTGTTGCCCAAAAAGTTGGGAAAACAATGAGTTACAAATCTGCTGAAATGAGAAAAAGAAATTAGCAAAAAGACCATACCTTGTTGCCACCGAATTACAGATCTATTGTATGTTTGGACTCTCCAAATTTTCTGATTAAGTTGCAATTCCAATTATCCCAATAAAAAGGACAATCCCAAATATCACCAACAAATCTCTCATCTTTTGCCCAAAAACTGATAAAGAAACACTCCAAACCAAACAAATCAACATTAAAAAAAAATCCCTAAAACAATTCCTATGGAGAAAATGGCAGTAGCGTAAACTGATGAGACTGCTAGTAGTTGTGAATATGAGAGAAACAAGGATGAATCAAGACGAGATGGAGGAAATGAGATTATTGAATGGATTTTCGGATGGATTTCTGTATTGAGTGGAAGGAACAACAACCTTAGCGATAGAGAGGAACGAGAACCCTAAAACGAGAGAGGAAGACGAAAAAGGATGAAAGAAAGCAAATATTTATAGGTGGGAGGTAAACTTATAATTTCATATTCGAGGCAGGACGGGGCATATTATTACTAAACCCAATCCCACCCTGAACCCGATTCGGGTTTTAAAAAAAAACCTGAACCCGTCTCATCCCCAATTTCTATGCTCCCATATTGTTCTAATATGGGTGGGTAAAGGCAGGTGACCCGAAAAACCCGTGAAATTGTCATTCCTAATAATAAATATAAACACATTTTGAATTATAGAAATACTTGAATGGCTAGCTATTACTTTTCAAAAAATAAAATTATCTTTATAGAAACTATTATTGTAATTAATTAATTGAAGTAAAAAATAATTGGAAATGAAGAACATATAATGGACTAAGAAGGATAATGAATAATATAATGAATTGAAAGAAATATTATAAGTATAAGATATTATTATTTTAAGAGATCGCGTGTGAGTTTTGTGCATGTAGGTGTAGGTGTAGCTATTTTTAGAACTTGAATCTACATTTAATGTTGGGAAACTTGTGTTTTGGGCTTGCTATTTGGGAAATATATGTGTAGACCCCCTCGGATGGGGGACCTTTTTTTCGTTTATTTTATTTTCTTATTTCTTTTTTTCTTCTTGCTTTCTTTTTTTGACCAGCCGTAAGTTGAGTTGTGTGAGGTGCGGGGACAAGACGGGCAGCCAAAGAGGACTAATGAGTGAGCTGTTCTCGAGGAGCCAGGAGGCTGGATGGAATGGAAAGTAGGGTTACAGAGAGATTTTTTTGGGTTGGCTTCGGGAGCAAGCTAACGGTGGGAACTGGAGGTAGAGCTGGAGAGGGAACCTTAGAGAGAAACTGAAGCAGAAGCAGGAGAGAAGCTCGACAGTTCGGTTCAAGTATGATTTCAGTATTCTCTAGCACTTTCTCATTTCATATTGCCCTATCCTGGTTCTTACTTTTTTTAGTTCATTTGCTTATTGGAGTGGATGTTATTGGCCACTCGTTTGTTTTGTGAGATTCTGGCTATGCATGCTCTGTTTTTGGATTTACTTTGGGTGTTTTTGACTTTTCTTGGAAGTATCTGATGCTCTGTTCCTTCCCATAACTTAATGTATCAAAACCATGCTCCTATTTCCTCCGGATTCCACCGACTCCTAGCTCTTTGATAGTCCATGACATAGAGCTGGGTTCGTACTCTGTTTTCACATTTTTATTCTTCTCTGTTCATGGCTTTGTTTCTTAACGATGGTGGGGTGATATTCGTCAATGACCAAGTTACTGGGATAAGAGTGTGTACAAGGGAACAAGATGATGAATCTACTGAGGGATATGTCTAAACCCATATGCTATGATGGCTTTGAATCTCTGTACTTCAAATCGGATTCGTTGCAAGATTGTGACTACTGTGCTGAACCGGATGTTTCCCATCAGGTTTGATTCTCTTTCGTGAATTTGGGTTTGGTTGAGAGTTCCCTGTTTTTCTTGCTGGAAAAACGATATTCAGCATTTTGAGTACATCGGGTTCATTTATGTTTTGATGGTATGTCGCGGGCATGATGGTTTCGTATTGTAAACTTGGGATTGCCCAAAGCAGCATGAGGTGCAAGGGTCCATAGACCTCTAGCCCAAAGCCAACTGTGATTGCATGACTCGAGTTCTGAGATGACATGCCCTGCAGCAGATTTTGTGAAAGAACCTTTTCTCTTAACTGTGAAGGACTCTCTTCCTGATCAAGGTCTCTTTGTTGCTGATTTGGTCTCAAGATCCTGAGCCGTTAAGGATTAAGGTGGTCTCGACGGTGTTTGCCCACCGAACCCTTTTCTCTTGCACCATGTATCCTCCATGCCCATCTTTAAACCTACTTTTTCTCCTTAAATCTCCATTCATACCCATTAAACCCGTTTCCATACCACATACCAACAATTCTTTCGATACCCATCATGCCCGTCACTACCTTTCTCTCTCTATATTTTCATGTCTACTGCCCACTTCTTCGAACCCATTTCCCTCACATTGGCATGGTCACTCTAACCTCTATACCCACCCTTCATGTCTCCATGCACATCATCATTTTTCCATACCCGTGTGACCGATCTTTCTCACTTTCTCTCACTACCCGTGGCTATGCTTCACACCCATCCCATGCACATGGCCACCCTTATGCCTATCATGCCCATTTTCACACTCACATCTCATACCCCCCATACGTATACCCATTTAACCACATGCCCATCACCACCTTTTCTCTCTCTACACCACATACTCATTTTCTTTGAACACCCATGAGACCCATCTCTCCCCTCAAAACTCATTCTTTTAACTCATTTCCACCTTTCCTCACATACATGAACCTTGCATGCTTTGCTAGCCATCACCACATCCCACACCTTCACCCTTTATTCCACCAATGGAAACTCCATGCGCATGGTAGTGAGATGGCGGATAGGTAAGAAGGTGGCACAATTGTGGTGTTTGTTTTTCATAAAAAAAATGGGTTTGTGGTGCTCTCGGGAAGTGCATGGTGGGTATGTTAGAGACTTGCATGAAAAGTGGGTTTGGATGGCATTATTGTAATATGGGAAGTATTCTTGTGGCATTCTTTGGTATGTTGGCAGCATAGGGAATAGGTTGGTTGCCACTTTGAACACATGGAGGAGTCTTGTAAATGAGGATCACCACAAGCCATTTTTTTTTTTACTATTCCTTTATATTTTGATATTATAATAATTTTCTAACATTTCAAATTTCTAAATTCAATTTTTCAAAATTTCTAATTTCCAAACTCCCAATATTCACATTTATTTATTCGATCATTATTATTTTTGTTATTATCATTATTTTATTTATTTATTTATTTTTAAAATTCCATCTTTAAATAATTTTTTCAAAATTCTATTTTCTTAAATTTAATTTTCAAATTTTTATTTTCAAATAATTTCTCAAAATTTTGATTTTCAAATTTAATTCCCAATTCCCGAAGTTCCAATTTTCCAATTTCCAAATCTTAATTTTCAATTTCCAAAATTCCAATTTTACATTTATTTATTCAATCATTATTATTTTCATTATTATTATTTTATTTATTCATTTATTTAAAATTTCATCTCTAAATAATTCTTCAAAATTCCAATCTCTAAATTCAATTTCCAAATTCCAAAATTCTAATTTTCACAATTATTTATCCAATCATTATTACTTTCGTTATTATTATTATTCCATTCATTTATTTATTTATTTAAAATTCCATCTCTAAATGATTTTCTTTGTTTTTTTTAATTATTTTCTCGTTTTTCACTATTTTAATGAGCGCGAATGCAATTTTCATAATTCCAAAATAATGGAATTTGTGATATTAATTCATACAAGATTAATTGGGTTTTGGTGGGACCCAACATATGTGTTTTTCTCATCGATTGATTGATTGCTATGCTTCATTGGCTTGCCTCACTTTATGACATGCATGTGATTATTCTGTATTTGTACACTAACTTTGTCTCTTATGATAGCGCTCAGCTTGTGACTAAGTTACGCCCTATGCCCGATTGTGTTTATTGATTTATTATCATGCATGTCTTGCTTTCATACATTTGATTATTGTTCGGTATCCATGTTTAATCGATCAATTGCCATACTCATTTCACCTTATTAGTAGAGACCCATTTTAGGGGCTTAGAGGGGTGCTATGGTTTTTACCGTACCTTCCCGATAAGTAACTTGACCCCGAGCCTATATTTTGTTTTTCACAGACTACCTTTTCCAAATAAGGAGTCACACTTAGGGTTTTTCTTTCTTATTTTGTTTACCCTTTAAAAATAAAACAAAAATAAGTGGCAACTCCAAGTCATTTTCTTAATCAATAAATCATTTTTTCAAATAAAAAGTGAGTTTTGCCATCGAGTGGGAGAACATGAGTAGAAATGCGGGGTCCACAATATGGCTTTCGGAACTAAATTTTATAAAATATGAGAATCAACTTTTAATATGGAAAGTATTATCGTTTTTTGAGCCGACTCCATTTTCTATGCTGAGATTGCCCTTCCATGTCTTCAAGTTAGCAGCATCCAAGCCTCCATGTCAGCACCGATCGAAATTGAATAGGTAAAAAACACAAAAATCATAATCTAAACTTCCCAAAAAAAAAACACCCCACTCGACAACACTTCTAATCTCAACTTTCCCTCTCTTTCATTTGATACCCATTTCTCTCATCTTTCTTCACTCTCTTGCCAAGCCGAACCAGAGAACCCTATATATTTTTCAAAAATTTATCTCATTTCAATTTAGAAGCCCTTAATCCCAAACTCCAATCTACATTTTTCTTTCTTCAACCCCTTCTCCTCTCAAAGTCCCGACCATTCGAACCCAATGATACCCATTTTCCCAAAACTTCATGCTTTCATTTTGCCCTAACCCCACTGTGTTTCCAGCCAACCACGTCCTTTGGGTCCCATGTATTTTCTTCTTACACTGCTCTCTTTTGCTGTTAGAAATCAAACCATTTTTTTCTCTAAGATTTGCCCACAAAATGCTGGAAATGCTATAATGTGACCCTGATGGTTGCAAGTTTTCTTGTTTTCTATTTCGGGAAAAGGGGAAAACGATATGAGAAATTGAGCTCAAAGCACGGATGAATGTGAAATAAGATTTTGTTTTTCTTTTCGCATACATTTATAAGTTTTCTTCTTATCTGTTCTGATCTCATGGTTTCTTTGGATTGATCAACAGTTCGAGAACATCATAAACCAAATTACTAGAGTGCCCTTCTTTCTTGTTTTTACTTCTTATAGCGAATTGGGAAGGGGACTCTAGAATTAGGAACGATGGTAATTGTTAAACTGATCCACAAAGATTGGCTGGTTTGTGAGCTTTTGTGTTTTGATTATTATTGAGAAAGTCTGGTCTCCATTGATAGTAAGGCTAAAAAACTTCCTGAAAATGGAGTCACATGCACATCCATTGACTCAACAATCGGTTAATCAGCATAGCTACCTCCAACACCCAATCCAATAAGACCAATAGTGCCACCATCACCACTGCTTTAAGGAGATGCGTGGACAGATTTAATCTTGAAATTTGACATTTAAAAGATAGCAAAATGGATTAGAATCTTCCACCACAAGGTTGTAGTTTGAACACACAGATATTGAAAATTAAGTAATTTTTTTAAAATTAATTTTTAAATTAAAAATACATATATTTTTAACTAATTTTAATTATATTTTATTTTCTTTAATATTTTTATAATACAATCAAATATGTGGAAATCATTTTCTTTCTTTAATATTTTTTTGGAACAAACATAACCTTAAAATAAATTTTTATGGGAAAAAGAAGATTTTTGCAATAAATTTTATTTTTACGGTAAAAAATACATTTTTTAGATATGAAATTTATATTTAACCATATGAAGGCAAAAAAATTTTTATAAGACTTTGATATGAATTTTATCTTGAAATACACTATATTATAAGTTAAGCCTAATTCGAATTAATTTAATATTAATTTCACACTAAATAATTAAAGAAAAAAAAAAGGGGGTCTTAAGCATGCCAGGTGACAAATATTTAAAATATATATATTTTTTGAATTTTTTTTTTCCAAATTAGAGTCAACTGCCAAATATTGATGGGAAATTCTATATGAAATTTTGTTTAAGAACAATAAAATTAAAATAAATTTTAATTCTAAAATCATTCAGTTAATTTTGATTTTTTTTTTTTTTTCACATTATTGAAATGATTTTTGTGTTTCAGGCTTTCTGCTAAGCTCTCCTCTCTCTCCCATCAACTTTGATTTCGGTCTCTCCTCTCACCATTGACGAATCACAAACCTCACCGGCGCAATGGGCAATGAAATATTCCTGTTGCCGAAAACGCTGATCGGTCGGAGATTAAAGCCATAGATCAACCAAAATCTCACTGAAGAACCCTACAGAAAAAAGAGCATCCTTGAGACTGCGAAAACAAGTTCGAGAAGACATTTTGTTAGTTTTTTTACCTTTATTTTGTTCAATTTCCTGCGATAATCTGCCTCTGTCACTGATTCTCAGTTTGAAAGTCTCTTCTTAGACAAGGTCTGGAGATTGAGCATTATCTTTGCGTTTTTAATTTGTTATTGAGATTTCAAAGCATTTAAGGGACTGAGAAGAATGTCTTGTGACGAAGGTTATTGTGAATTTGGGGCTATGTATCTCTGTGTATGACATGAGGTCTATTGATGGTGGTTTTGTCTGGTGCTTCTACACTTAATCAATAATTTGGTTTTCATACAAGTGTATTTCTGACAGAGTCTAATTATTTTTTTTTTCCTTTTATTTTTCCTTTTTATTGATGTTTGGTTTCACTCCTGGACTGCAGCCAAAATTGATGATTTTGAGCGGCTTCGTCCAGAAGATCTGAATCAACAAAATATAGGAGCCTTAGTTGCTGAGAATAATCTGTACTCAATCATCATGTTTCATATTTTCTTTCCTTTTCTTAACTTTTATGTCACTTCAGTTGGTAATTTTCATTCTGGTGGAACCCTGATAAACCAATGATATTACCAAAAAGTATAATTGAAATCCTGGGAAACTATAAATTAGTTTTTAATGGCAACAGAGGAGAGACAAGGTGGAATTTTGTAGACTACATCTAGGTTTCAGGCATGGACTGCAATTCTATGGGCTTGGTTCTACTTGTCCTGTACTAGAGTGAAGTTTCTATTTTTTTTCCAATTACTGGATCAAATAGGGCTTGGATAAGTGAAATTCCGGTGTGATAATGGAAGCAATATAGTTATTTAGTCTTTTCTTTCTTTCACTTCTGGGTCCCTGACAATGATATTCATTGATGCAAAAAATGAAGATCCCTCCAGTCAATGATATGGATCTTGCATTGAACAGTCTTGTCAACAAATATGACAAAATGTCTTTCTATTCTTGTGTTCAATATAATCTGGAAGAGACACATGTAAGTAATCCATATTATGTCTTCAAATTTCTGTGACAATATTGCAGATAGTTTAGGTTGGTTTTTAGTTATACCACATCTATATGGTATTGAATTTGTTTGAATATAACAATTGTAAGTATATTGTAGATGATTTTGAGTTGTTTGTGGATTTATCTGATGCATGTAGATACTATGCTTGTGTGTTCATGGTCAGTTTTTCTATTTGGACAGAGTAAAATTGCTCGTGATTCAAGATTTAATTCTTAAAGTTGGAGAATGCTTGGTGGCAAGAAGATTATTCTTATTCTCTTCTTTCCTTTTTTAATTATTGTAAGGGTTCAATATTTCCTAGTGTTGTCTAATTGTCTCCTAGGTGATTTCTTTCCCTTTCTGTGGGCACTATTAAGTATATAAGCAGTGATTTTAAATCTAAAAGTTAATTATACTATTTGCCTTTTGAGTAGTTAGGATTAAGACTTCTTGAGTAAAAGAAGGAATCTCTCTACATGTACTCTTTCTTCCCCACTATTCCTTCCCCTTTAGGACATTGCTTTGCAGAAGTAGCATTAGTTATCTCACTGACACTTGGTGTGAACCTGCTGCCTGCATACCTTGCCTATATAGGCAATATATAGAGTGATTTATCACAACAGGATTTATCACAACAGGTAGTTTTGTTTTAGAGTGATTTCAAACACAATATATTTCTGAATTTTATTTTACCTGCTTCCTATTCCCGTTTACTCTTCCTTATGAGGTATACACCATTTGTCTCAACTTAAAACATGGCCTTCCATTGATATACAGTAGTTTGGTTCATTGCAGTTGGTCCATTGATATAAAGTGTACCACCTTGCTGTAAATCCAGGCAACCATCAAAATTTTTAGCCGGGTAAATGAAAATTTTGTTTATGCCATTCTATTTATGATGGATAATTGCATCCTTACACCTTCTTGTTTCGGTTCATTTATAACATAATACTCAGGTATGGTCAATGAACTCACTTCATGAATGTTTGGTAACACCCAAGCTCAAGCTTGAGTTTCAAGTCAATTATATAGAGACTGAAAAAGAACACTACTGCTTAAACCTTAAATTTGAGCTAGGAAAAGCATGAGCTTTAATTTTTGTTACATTGTAGACACTGATCAAATGACTGCCTAAAACTTGGTATTCTATTTCCAATGAAAAGAGACAAAAAGAGCACTACCATGCTGGAGCTTACTTTTTCTAAATAACTGGACTCACACATAAGCTGCTTTTTTTCACCCTAAATTCTATATATTTAATTTTCTTGCAACAAGGCCAGAAACTACAAAGTAATTCTAACCTTGGTTGTTTTTCCTTATTCATCTTCTTGCATTTTCATTTTCAACCCAAAATAGCTAGAGATATTATTTTCTTTGATTGCTTTCTCTTATATCGGGTTCCAAACGGTATGAAAAAACTTCTAGGCTTGCAAACACTTCTCTAAAATCTAATTTATAGTACTGACTTGCTTTTGAACTATTCTTTCCCCTTCATTTTCCAATACTATATATTCTCTCTCTCTCTCTCTCTCTTTTGTTTTTTTTTTTTTTCCTTTTTGATAAGAACAAAACAACTTCTTCACAATATGAGCCAACTGATGTACCATTTTCTTTCAAAAATGGGTCCCTTAACAGCCATGCAAATTTTCTGCGTAAAATAGACCATTTTCTTCAATATTAATTAGAAAGGTGAACTCCAGTGAAGTTTACATATAAGGTGTGATCATATTATGAATTAATTTTCCTTTTATCTTTATATGCTATTTTCTTATTGGCCTTCACTTTTAACTTCTGTTTATCTTTTTTCTTCTTCTGGATTACCCCCAAAAATCTGCCAAACTGCCTACAAAAGAAAAGAATTGTTTAGTGGAGTACATTGTGTGAAGTTCTATATTTGCTAATAAGTTTACTTCTTGTTCTTGTTCTGACTTGATCAAAAGGGAAAAAGAAGAAAAACAATTACTGAGGCAGTTTTTTGTGGAGATTGTAGGCAAATGCCTCACTCTAGAATGATTGATTTGCTTCCTAGCTTCTTGCAAAATTGCATTTCCTCTTTTGAAGTTGATGATAGTTTATATCATGCAAGCTTCTATAGTTATGGGCAAAGAACTATACTTGTTAATAATAAAAAGATTACATGCAGAAACAGGAAAATCAGCATAATTCTGATAGTCTGCAAAAAAGGGTAGGTATACCTAGGATTATTTCCACACTAAGAAATCATAAGTTATCATTCAAGTGGTTTTGTGAAGCATGTGACACTATGCCATGAGGTGGTCTGAAGAAGAGATCATTCAGCCAAAACAGCTCAAACTAGCCTTACTAGCTCAAATCCCAGTCCTTAGCCCATTGACTCATATCAGAGGCTTACATAATGTATCTACCTGCTACCTCAGACCTCAATGTTTGTTATACTAACGGGACGCTTGTGGTTAGAGCGTAAATCGGGGATAGTGTTACTTCTTTGATAAATTTTGTGGTTTGGTTAGGCTCCGTATAGGGTGCGGTCATTTTTTGTGCATTCTTGCCCCTATTGGTTTTTGTATATGTATACATCGTGTATACCTTTTTTTTATACAGAACTCCTTTGCTTATAAAATAAAATAAAAAACTAATGGGGCGCTTGTACTTGGACAAATGAAGTTGCTAGTGTAGAAGCATTGTGGCTCAGACTGGTCTCAGAAACAACCCATCTCAGGATCAATTACCAAAGAGGAGGAAGCAGTGGAGACCTTGTACACCTTGGTAGGAATGTTCCCCAACAATGATAAGACAATAAGGGTGAATTGGTTGGCGAATCATCAGAATCAAAGCCTTCAACTTTGCCAGAGGCAAGGGAGAGCCCTGCACCCACATTAGGTCTCTTCTTGATTTACTATTGATTGCCTTGTTGAGGCTCTTCTTTTGTCTTTACTTGCTTTTTTTTATTTTTTATTTTTATGTTTTGGCTTCTGGTTTGTTAAGCTTTAATAGTTTATCTGATTTTGCAGTTTCATACTATCAAAGATAGTACGAAAAATGGTATACATCTTTTCCTTGAACAGATTATCCCATTTCATAATTTTTTTGGTGATTGCTTAGAATGCAGAACATAGCTCTTGTATGTACTTCTGCATATTAATATTTTCATCATGCCTTAATCTTTGATTTTTGGTTGGAAGATCTGGTATTATGGCCAGGCTTGTCATCAACAGGGTCGCTTGGGACAGCACTTCATGGCCCTTCCTTGCAGTAATTTGCTTCCCTTCTCTTTGCTTCTCTCTTACTCTCTCACCGTCTCACTCTCTCATCCTTCATTCATATTGGTGTTTCAATTCTTCAGCTAAAACTCAAGCTTGGCTAGATAATGCTACTGGCACTACAGTACCTAGTTCATTTGGAAATGATGTCTCAACCAAAAAGTTAAC
This sequence comes from Vitis rotundifolia, assembly GCA_030254885.1. Classification (NCBI taxonomy): domain Eukaryota; kingdom Viridiplantae; phylum Streptophyta; class Magnoliopsida; order Vitales; family Vitaceae; genus Vitis; species Vitis rotundifolia. The sequence continues at coordinate 13,238,393 of CM058157.1, forward strand.
TACCACTAGCTACTCTAGCTGATGCTTAAAAGTTCTGCAATATGAGTATTCATTCCTTTGCAAGTTTATATATATAATTTTTTAAGCATTTGATTGAGTTTATGTTGTGTTATTGAGTATACAAGTTCTAGAGTTACAGTGCATAAAAAGCAATCATAGAAAAGATGTGCAGCTCATATGTTCACATAAGTCGTCTTATTCAAGATTTAAAAAATTCAGAGAGAAAGGAAAAGTTTTCAATGCAGCCTAACCAATTGAGAACAGATGAAGGATCAAAGGAAGTAGTTTCTCTGGCAGGCAACAATCCCAGTGACCTGAGAAATGGATTGAATGGAGTTGTTTCTGCTAACAGGATCAGTGGTTCAGCTATGGAGAACAATTCAATTGAAGCTAGAAAAGGTATTTTTCTATTGCAGGGGCTCCATCAAGATCAGCAGCGGGCTCCTGCATCTGGGACCTACACGTCCCTTTGTCTAAGTACAGTAGCAACTCCATTTGTCTAATGCTGGTGAGTAGTTCTATCTAAAATGTGTATATTTGGCTCCCAAATTTATAATTCTGTAGTATATCCAATGAAAATTAACCATCAGAATCAACAAATCACTTGGTTGATTTTCTAATCAGCATGAACAGTTCTCTTTCGCTTAGGTTCCGATAGTGAGCCATGGAAGATTGAGAAAAGAAGTCAAATTTATTGAGATGTTTTCTTTCAATTTGCAGGTTCTCTTGGAAATAATCTTACTCGAGTTGATCCCTGTCCTTATGAAAGGAACAATGGTCATTTGGATACTCAATTGTATTTGATTTGTTTGGTTGTGTTTCAAGATAAAATTGATTGTACAAGGATAGGTGAATGAGGCATGTTCTAACTTCAATGTTTAGTTCATGTTTTTGCCAAGTGAATACTTGACCTATACAAACGTGTCTTTTGTTCAGAAAGTTGGAGTAAAAAAATGTTTCTATCAACCATTTCATTTGAAATGTTGCTATTAAATTATTAGAAATGATATTTACAGATGAAACAAGGGAGATGAATTAACGGTGATACATGTGACATGTACAAGAATAATTTTTTGTAATAAAATGTATTTCACCAAAAAATTATATTTCAAGGTAAAAGAGTGATTTTTCACCATGAATTTTTATAATGGAAAAAAAGTGACCTTTTACCATGATTATTTTCACGAAAAATGATATACCATGGGAGTTTTCTTAAAAGGTTGATGGAAGAACCTTCATTTCACCCTCAAAAAACTCCTATTTTCTCTTTCCTTTTTTCTCTCTTCTAGGATCTTCTACTTTCAAAATTTTAGCATAAACAAAAAAAACCCTAGATGCTCCTTCTATTTGGGCTTAGAAAACACCCGAAAAGAATACCCTAATATATGGGCTTAGAGAACACCCCAAAAGCGTAACATATGGGCTAAGAGAACACTAAAAAAGAATAGCCTAATATATGGCCTAGAAAACATTTTTGGGATCAACCTAAGCAAAGAGATACACAAAAATTAAGGATAAATGTAATTACCAAAAGAAAGAAAGATATCAATATCAAAGAAAAAGACAAAAAAACATATTATGTATAAGATTTTGGTTTCTTAACATATTTTGAATTAAATCTTAGAAATAAAGAGTCACAAAAATTCATGGCTACTTATAGTGTTTGGTAAAGGAAAAACCAAAAAGGTCTTGGGTCTTACAAAATTGTACGAAAAGAAACCAACTTGCAATGAAAAAGAAAAAAGAAAAAAAAAAGTGTTCAATCAAATTGATTAGAAAAATAAGACAAGGGAAGAGTAAGATTTATTCTTTTTTTTTTTTTTTTTAAGAAAAAAAAGAAAAAGAAAAATTCATTCACTTTAAATACATATGGTCTAAAGCACATGACTACTTATAGTGTTTGGTAAAGGAAAAATAAAAAACGTCTTTGGTCTTACAAATCTGTATGGGACACACCACTTCATCCAATGAACGAAAACAACTTGCAATGGAAAAAAAAGAAACAAAAAAATGTTTAATCAAATTGATTAGGAAAAAAGAAAAAAGAAAAAAAAAAAAAGGAAGAATAAGATTTATCTTTTTTAAAAAAAAAAAAAAAAATTATTCACTCTAAATACATGTTAATCAAAAGGACATGGTTACTTATGACATTTGGTAAATGAAAAACTAGAAAGATCTTTGGTCTTACAAAACCATATGGGACACACCACTTCATCTAATGAAAGAAAACAACTTGCAATGGAAAAAGAAAAAAAAATGTACAATCAAATTTACTAGAAAAAAACACAAGGGAAGAATAAGGCTTTTTTTTTTTTTAGTAATTAAAAAAAGAAGAAATTTATTCACTTTAAATACACGTTATCTAAAGCACATGATTACTTACGGTGTTTAGTAAACAAAAAACCAGAAGGGTCTTTGGTTTTACAAAACTGTGTGGAACACACCATTTTATGTAATGAAAAAAAAAACAAGTGAATCATAAGACTTATCTTTTTTTTATTATTTTCTTTTTTAAAGAAATTTATTTACTATAAATACATGTTAATCTAAAGCACATGGTTACTTATGATGTTTGGTAAATGAAAAACCTAAAGACCTTTGGTCTCACAAAACTGTATGGGACACGCCATTTTATCTATTGAAAGAAAACAACTTGCAATGGAAAAAGAAAAAAGGAAAAAAAAAACGTATAATCAAATTTACTAGAGAAAAAGATAAGGAAGAGCAAGACTTATTTAGTTATTTATTTAATTAAAAACAAAAAATAAATTTATTCACTTTAAATACATGTTATCTAAAACACATGACTACTTATGGTGTTTGGTAAACAAAAAAACAAAAAAGGTCTTTGGTCTTATAGAACCCCACACCACTTCATTTAATGAAAGGAAACAACTTGCAATGTGTAATGAAAAAAGGAAAAAAAAAAAGTTCAATTAAATTGACTAGAAAAAAAAAAACAAGGAAAGAGTAAGACTTTCCTTTTTCTTTTCTTTTTTCTTTTTTAAAGAAATTTATTCACTTTAAATACATGTTAATCTAAAGCACATGATTACTTATGATGTTTGGTAAATGAAAAACCAGAAAGATCTTTGGTCTTACAATACCATATGGCACCATTTCATTTAATGAAAAAAAACAACTTGCAATTGAAAAAGAAAAAAGAAAAAAAAATGTATAATCAAATTTACTAGAGAAAAATATAAGGGAAGAGTAAGACTTTTTTTTTTTTTTAATTAAAAATAAATAAATTTATTCACTTTTAATATATGTTATTTAAAGCACATGACTACTTATATATGATGTTTGGTAAAGGAAAAACCAAAAAGACATTTGGTATTATAAAATCATGTGAGACACACCAGGTCATCTAATGAAAGAAAATAACTTGCAATGAAAAAGAAAAAAAAAAACAAATAGACTAGGAATGAGTGAGACTTATCTTTTTTCTTCTTTTTTTTTATAAAAAAAAAAATTATTCACTTTAAATACGTGTTATCTAAAGCACATGACTATTTATAGTGTTTGGTAAAAAAAAAACTAAAAAGGTCTTTGGTATTACAAAATCGTGTTGGACACACCACTTCATCTAATGAAAAAAACCAACTTGCAATGAAAAAAGAATAAAGACAAAAAATGTTTAATCAAATTGATTAGAAAAAACTTGCAATGGAAAAAGAATAAAGATAAAAAATGCTTAATCAAATTGATTAGAAAAAAAAAGGAAGGGAAGAGTGAGACTTATCTTTTCTTTTTAAATAAAAAAAAAAAAGAAATTTATTCACTTTAAATACATGTTGTAAAAAACACATGGCTACTTATGGTGTTTGGTAAGGGAAAAACCAAAAAGGTCTTTGGCCTTGCAAAACTGTGTGGCACACATCACTTTATCTATAAAATAAAACAATTTGTGATGGAAAAAGAAAAAAGAAAAAGAAAGTGTTTAATTAAATTGATTAGAAAAAAATAAGTGAAGGATAAGACTTATCTTTTTTTCTTTTTTTATAAAAGAAATTTATTCATTTTAAATACATGTTATCTAAAGTATATGACTGCTTGGAATGTTTGATAAAGAAAAAATAAAAAAGATCTTTAGTCTTACAAAATCGTATGCGACACACCACTTCATCTAAAGAAAGAAACCAACTTGCAATAAAAAAAGAAAGAAGAAAAAAAAGAAGTTTATTCATATTGATGGGATAAAAAGATAAGAGGAGAGTAAGACTTATCTTTTTAAAATAAAAATAAAAATAAATTATTCGCTTTAAATTCATGTTATCTAAAGTGATGAACCACACATACTAACCATTTCATAGGATTAGAAGAAATTGAAATAAAAAGGCTTTTCTTATTTTATTTCATAAAAAAAATAAAAAGAAAACCTTTTCATTTAATAATTGTGGCACTAATTTAATTATCTAAGATACAATTTTGAAGATGATAGGATGACTAGTTTATTCGTCATCCACTAATATCAATCTTTAAAAAATTAGTTTGCAATAAATGGTGATATAATTTCTTTTTAATTTTTTTTAAAAATATAATTAATTGTCATTCTTGCCTATTTGTGCATATAGACTTTACATGATTAAAAGTAATAGAAGATGTAAAAATCTAATGTAGTTTTGTAGGATACCCTGTAATTTTTTGTCATATATATATATATATATATATATAAATTACTACTAAGTGAAGCTTGATTTCTCTTTCCATATTATATAAATATAAAAGGGTATAATTTCTCTCTCTATAAAACTTTTTTGAATCTTCCACTTTCATCCATTATTGTATGCATTGTTGCTTGGACCCCATGGGTGACTTGAGAAGACTAAGAAAGTCCTTATCTTCTTTCAACAAACTTTGTAAGATCCTCCACCTAGTCACATAAAATTAATGAAGAGATAAAAGTAAAAAATAAATAATTAAGAAGAAGGATGAAATGGTCCACCAATATGAGTCCTTCAATGTAAAGGCACATTTGAGGATTTAAACTTTGTTAATTTCTTAGCATTACCATTTTTTGAATGAAATTTCATGGAAATTTTATAGAAATTCCATGTTTCCTTACCCCTTTAAGCTAAATTTCTTGAAAATTGTGTGGAAATTTCATGTTTTTTCTTGTATCCAGATTAAAGTTTTCTATACCTTTCGTTGGGTATAATACAATATATAAGTTTATTTGTTGTTACATTCTACCTACTACCTTGAATTTAAGTCATGGTACTCATTTTTTCCACTCCTCAAATTACTAATCATATAAATCCTTCACCAAGTAATTAGTTAAATGTTCTTTCACAATTTTCTAGAGATGCCTCAATATATCAAGTAGAGAGATCTTGAATTTCATAATACTAGTAAAGCAGACATGTCTGGATGCTCTTTTAGTTTTGATCTTGTATTGGTATTAAAAAATAAGTGTTTTAAAAAAGGAAAAAAAAAAATTCATTAATAATTGTTTTATATAATTTTTTTAAGAACTTATTTATATAAATTTTCTCTTGTGACCTTAGTTTTTGAATAATTTGAGAGTAAAAAGAGGGACTATGTAAATGGTAAACGTCAATAAGAAATTACTCCTTGTATTTTGTTTTGAATTTTGAGAACATATATATGAGAAGGTTACTTGGAAACCCAAGCAAATTTTCATCAAAGACATTGTTATTGAGTGGGAAAATGGGAAAATGAAAAGTAAAAAGTAGAGAACAATCATGGAAAGACCTTGACTCCTAAAAAAATAAAAGTAAAAGAAAAATGAGTGTCGTTTGTTGGTACTAAAGCCAACCACAAATGAAAAGGAATTAATATCAAAGGACAATATGCCAACTGCAAAAACATAAAAAGGATTGAATGATCTTTAATGTGTTGACTTATTGACTTTAAGATGCTAATTATCCTTTTTGTGAGTTTTAAATATTTATTCCATAGAATAAGTAATTTTATTTAACTTTCACAAACACTTATGTTATAAGAACTATGGTATTAGTGTTTTCATCTTACCATATACGAAACTAATAAAATTGTAATTTTATTTCTATTTATTTTCAAAATAATTTATGATATAATGATATAATATCACATCCACAAGAAAATTATAATACCATGAAAAACTTTCTAATTATTAAAGATAAAACTCATCTAAGATGGAACTCAAAATAAACAATAATCTCACATACCGTCATAAAACAATGTACAAGGGAAAAAACCAAGAAAGAGGCCACCTATGTCGGTCAACAAAGTATTGTTCCTTTTTATAATTTTTCAAGATGACAAAAAGTCAAGCTAACTCTCACTCTTTCTTTTTACTAAAGAAAAGGCTCAAACATTGTCTTCTATCTTCCTCACCACAATGGTAGAATATTGATTGTTTATTGGATTTTGGAAAAAATACCATTTTTAAAAATATTTATTAAAATATGATAGTTTCAAAACTATTTCCAAATCTACAACATTTTTTAAGACATCAATTGGAAGTCGTCTTTTAGAAAGACAACTTTGGAATAAATATTGAAGGTTGCTTTTCCAAAAATAACTTTAAAATTCATCTAAAATTATCTTTTTAAAATGAAATTTCTAATTAGATTATTCCAAACTATCGTACATTTAAAAATATTTTTTTGAATTGTCATATTTAAAAAACATATTTGTTAAAACTACCGTTTTTTTTTTAAATCCTATTGTTCAGTGTTTTATTTGATGACATATGCACTCATTATAAGTTTAATTTATTGGACAATGGAGATGGGGAAACAACATGTTAGACTATTCTCTTTTTCAAATTTTATTTTTTTATTTATTTATAATCTTTCCTACAAGGTATTAGTATCTTCAACTTCCCACCCAAGAAACTAAATAAACTATCATCTTATTTATATTTATATTCAAAATAAATTTACGATATGCTAATATCAATATGAGTAAACATTTGTACCATATTAATAAGAAAGTAATGATGTCATAAAAAATACTTTTATTAAAGATGAAACTCATATAAAATATAATTTAAAATAAACAATAATTCTCGGCAAGCCCCATAAAACAATGCACATGGGAAAATGCCAAGAAAATGGTCACCCTATGTTGATCAACAAAGGAACTTTTCCTTCTTAAGTGACCACCATCCCCATTCATTACTTTTTGACCCATTGGTGAATAGATAATTCAAATAAACAATAATTCTTTGCAAGCCCGTTAAACAATGCACATGGGAAAATGCCAAAAAGTGGCCCACCCATGTTGGTCAACAAAGGAATCTTTCCTTGTAAAATGACTACCCTCATTCATTATTTTTTGGCCCATTGGTGAACAAATGATTCTCGTTACATCTCGTAAAAGGATTAACAACTAATTCTAAATAAATTTTTTTATACAAATAAATAATTAATATAATTTAGATTTTTTTTTTTTTGGCCTCAACCAATATATTTGGAGCTACTTAGAGAACTAACAACATTTAGTGATATAATTTAATTTTTGTTAAGAAAAAAGAAGATTACTTTACCTTTTCAAACAAATACTCAATTAAAAAAATCATCAAATAATTAATATGTATTTTAAAATAATAAAGATAACAATAATATTTTTAATATATGATTTTAATTTTTATGCATAATGATTTTTTAAAATAGAAATTTGAATTTATGTTACCATTTCCAAATAATAAAATTTTGAAATCCACTATGAGTATCAAATTAGATTTTAAATTTCAACTTGAAGTGTACGAGAATGATCTTCTATGGTATTACTACTTGGAATTTGGCCAAGTTTTTTTGACTCAATGGGTGAATCCCAAGTTGCTATAATATTAGTAAAACCCAAATTAAAGTTCAATTATCTCTAACGTAATATATTTGAGTCACTAAGATTTGACATATGTTTATTTTTTACACTTTAGTTGTTATACCAATTGGGAAAGAAAAAAAAAATTAAAGAAAAGATAAGTAAAAGAAAAAAAAAATGTATAAAATAACACTAAAAATTGAAAAAGCAAAAGTGTTGGTTGTTGAATACCAAACAGAATAAAAATAAAAATAAAATGTAAGAGTAAAGGAAAGCTTCAAGAATGGGCTTAATGATTGAGGTAGGGTCTTGGCTCATGTGAACCCCACCTTAAAGCAAGGGTAAATGGATACCGCTAATGTGAAATAATTGAGAATGGAAAAAGGCATATTCTCATGTGAATGAATGCCAAGGTAGAAGACAAGAGTGTGAAAGCAAGAGGAAAAAGTTTGTTTTGTTAAGACTTTAGAGTGCTCACGTTCCTTCCTAGAAATTTCTTGGTTCCTTCCTCAACTTCTAATTTTATGATTCCTTTTGATTAGAATCCGTCTTTTTTCTCCAGCTTAAATACTTTACCTCCGCAACACCTTTCGCAGAGGCAAAATTCAATTGAAGACTGCCTTATAGTTTTGACATACACGCAGCTTGGCTGGCAATGGCTTCCACAAGCGCTCAAATGGCATCTGATTCTTCTCCTCCCAACCTTCGATGGACTCATGACGTGTTCTTGAGTTTTAGAGGGGAAGACACCCGCGACAATTTCACTGATCACCTATATACTGATTTGGTTCGAAAAGGCATTAGAACTTTCAGAGATGACAAACTTAAGAGAGGAGAAAAAATTGCGCCAGAGCTTCTAAATGCTATTGAAAAATCAAGATCTTCCATTGTTGTTTTCTCAAAGACTTATGCTGATTCAAGATGGTGCCTAGACGAGCTTGCAAAGATCATGGAGTGCAGACGGGAATATAGGCAAATAGTATTGCCAATTTTCTACCATGTGGATCCGTCGGATGTACGTAAACAAACAGGGAGCTTTGGAGAAGCATTCACCAGGTATGAAGAAAATTGGAAGAACAAGGTACGAAGTTGGAGGGAGGCCTTGACTGAAGCAGGCAATATTTCTGGATGGCATGTAAACGAGGGGTAATTTTAATATCTTTTTTTTAGCTTACATACCAATTATATTTTTCCGAAATAGAATAAATTAGTTGATTATTCAGAATACTTGATACACGGTTAATAATCTCATGACACACATGCCTCATACTTGAATATTTCTCGAATTGTGGTAAAAAATAATAATAATTATTTATAAATTTATAATTGTAAAGAAGTCCATATGATTCCAAATATAAATATTTCATCAACAAATCGAAAAAGAAATTATCAAAAGTATATGGTTTAGGTTTAACCATGAGTTTTTCTTCTTGCCCTATGTTTGTTTTTTCTTTTTCTATTTTTTTTTTTATTTTTATGTTTTTTAGTATTTCATAATTTGATAAATAGGCATTCCTATAGAAGATTTGAAATAAAATATAATACAACTTTTTAGAAATTAATTTAGAAGTAAAATCAATTTCTATAAAATTAAACAAATGGTTCCATAAAAGATGTTAAATATCCAATTTAAAGAATTAAATGTAAAATCAAACATCTTATATAGAGAAACATAATCAATTCACGATACAACATATTAATAACAAACAAATAAACCATTAAGGTCCAAAATACTGAAATAGTGAAGAGTTTGATAAATTTGGCAATGAAAACCTTGAATATTATTAAGGTAAAAAAAAAAAGAATAATAAATATCCTAAAATTAAGGGAAATGAATATCATATCCTAAAACTAAGACAATAAAATATTATTAATATTTGATTACTCTTAATTTATGAAAATATGGATTAGATTTCTATCTTGATTCTATATATCTATTTAATTATTTTCATTTTGTCATCCTTGATTTTATGCATTTCTTTTATTATTCCCATTTTGTCATTCTTGATTCTTAGCATATGCTTAATTATTTTTATCATATCATTTTTAATTCTATGCATCTAATGGTTGAATTCTTATTTTACAATAATTAAATTGTAGAAGTTATGAAACTCAATTGAATGGTCAACGGTGGAGTCAGAAGTTCATATTGGGGAGAGAGCAATATTTAAATTACAAAATTTTAAATTGAATAAATTATTAACATATTTTAATATTTAAATTACCAAATTTTAAATTAAATCAATGTTAACATGTTTTCACATTTTAAAAGGCTTGTATATATAACTTGTTAATGATAGCGTTAACTAAAATCATATAATATAACTAAATGTTATAACAGAATGTTAACAAAATCTAACTTACTAAATTATAGGCATGATTAGATAAAAATTCAAATAAACAAAATATTTAAAAAATTTAGTAAATTTTAAATTTTTTTACAAAAGTAATTTTTATTAGAGAATTAATTTGATAAATAAAAAGTATAAGTTTCAATAATCTTTATAGTTGAAACAAAATATTAAAAAAGATTTTCAAACAAATGTTTTATGTAAAATTTTGGAAGCTCTTTCAAATAAAATATATTTTATAAAGATTGTATTTAAAATATAAGTGAATTAAAAGAAATTTAGGATAATTTTAATAGAAAGTTAACTAAGTAGAAGCATATATAGTTCAAGTTTTGATTTTTCTTTTTCATTGTCATGCATACATAATACTAAAAAAGATGTGTTTAAATATGTAAATGAAATTTCAGTTGTTATTAGGATACCAAAAATCATCAAATTTCCTTGATATTTCTTACCATTTATTGTTCATCTCACCATGTGTTCTTCTCTAACTTACTTCATAATTACTAGGTATGAATCAGAGCATATCAAGAAAATTACTACCACCATCGCCAATAGAATATTGAATTGTGAACACTTGTTTGTTGAGGATAATTTAGTTGGAATGGATTCCCATTTAAAAAAAATAAGTTTGGGATTGCGTATGGAGTCAAATGATGTTTGCATGGTTGGGATATGTGGACTTGGTGGAATAGGTAAAACAACCATTGCCGCATACATATATAATCAAATTTCTTGGGGATTCGAATGTAGTAGCTTCCTTGAAAAAGTCAAAGAGGTTTACAAAAATAAAGGTCTACTTCGTTTACAAAATCAACTTCTTAATGATATCCTAGAGGGAGCAAATCAAAAGATAAACAATATTCGTCGAGGAGCCCATGTGATAAAAAATAGTCTTTCCCTTCAAAAGGCTCTTATTGTTTTTGATGATGTTGATGATATGGACCAATTAGAATTTTTAGTTGGAAATCGTGCTTGGTATGGTAAAGGAAGTAGAATCATCATCACAACTAGAGATAAACAATGCATAGCTAAGCTTAATGTGGATTACCTATATGAGGTTGAAGGACTAAAGCGCGATGAAGCACTTGAGCTCTTTAGTCAAAATGCCTTTCAAATAAATGTTCCAAAAGAGGATTTTAAATTTCTCTCATATCGTGCGATAGATTATTGTCAAGGTCTTCCATTAGCTTTGAAAGTTTTGGGTTCTTTTTTATATGGCAAGACAATAGATCAATGGGAAAGTGAACTACACAAATTGAAAAAAGAGCCTCAAGTGAAAATTCAAGATGTGCTTAAAATAAGTTTTGATGGATTAGACTTTCCACAAAAGACGGTACTCCTTGACATCGCTTGTTTTTTTCAAGGTGAAGATAGAGACTTTGCTTCAATAATATGGGAAGGTTCTAAGTTGCATGGTAAAACAAATATAAGAGTTCTATTGGATAAATGTCTTATAACTATCTTACACAATAGGATATATATGCATGGTTTGATCGAGAAAATGTGCAAGAAAATTGTTCGAGAACAACATCCCACAAACCCTAGCAAATGGAGTAGATTATGGAATCCGGATGATATCTATTGTGCGTTTGTAAGTGAAGAGGTAAGAATCAACTATTTAAATTCAATAGCTTACTTAAGCTCTTTTGGGAGATAAAAGATTTAATAATATTTTTTTCTAAAAATGTTAGGATTTTTACTATTTGTTTTCCCTGATTCTTCAATCTTGTTTTCCAGGGGATGGAAAATGTTGAAACCATTTCTCTAGACTTGTCTAGATTAAAAGAAAAATGGTTCACTACAAAAATATTTGCCCAGATGAAGAAAGTGTTTGCCAAGATGAAGAAACTTAGATTGCTCAAAGTCTATTACAGCCATGGTGTTCAGCATAAAATGCGTCTTCCTGAAGGTTTTGAATTTCCTTCTAATTTAAACTATCTTGATTGGGAAGGTTTAGTGTCTTTGCCTTCAAATTTTCATGGAGAGAAACTTGTTGCAATCAACTTGAAGTCTAGCAACATAAAAGAACTTTTTAAAGGGGAGAAGGTATAATCATTATTTAATTTCTTTTTTTTTTTTATGCTAATTTTCAAGTTCATTGAAGGTTTTTATTAAAAAATGTCTTTTGCTATAGTGTTTTGCAGAATTGAAGTTCATTGATCTAAGTAACTCACAACAGCTCATCAAAATACCGAAATTCTCAAGGATGCCAAAATTAGAGAAACTTAATCTTGAAGGTTGTGTAAGCTTCTGCAAACTTCATTCATCTATTGGCACATTTTCTGAGATGAGATTTTTGAGGGAGCTTAATTTTAGTGAGAGTGGAATTAGAGAACTCCCAAGCAGCATTGGGTCCTTGATATCTCTTGAAACTCTTGATCTCTCAAAGTGTTCAAAGTTTGAGAAATTCCCTGATATTTTCTTTGTGAATATGAGACATTTAAAGATGCTTCTGTTATCTGATAGTGGTATTAGAGAACTCCCAACCAGCATTGAGTGCTTAGAGGCTCTTGAATGGTTGTCACTCGATAATTGCTCAAATTTTGAGAAGTTCCCTGAGATCCAAAAGAATATGGAAAATCTGTGTTATCTTAATCTAGAAAATAGTGCTATTAAAGAAATATCCTGCTGGACAAGTCATCTTACCCGACTTCAATCCTTACTTTTGAATGACTGCAAAAACTTGAGATTTTTTAATAGCTCTTTACAGTTGAAATCCCTGGAATCCTGCTTTCTCAATAATTGTTCAAATCTAGAGATTTTTTCAGAATCCTGCTTTCTCAATAATTGTTCAAATCTAGAGATTTTTTCAGAGGAGGATATGGAACATTCAAAAGGCCTCTCTTTACGTGAACGTCGAATATATCTGGGAAGGTTGGAATTGAGCAATTGTGAGAACCTTGAGACTCTTCCAAACAGCATTGGTATGACGCGTCTTCGTAGGCTGCTTGTTCGTAACTGTCCAAAGCTCCACAAATTGCCCGACAGTCTGAGAGGCTTGCAGCATTGCTTAGAACAACTAGATGTAAGTGGTTGCAGTCTGATGGCAGGAGCAATCCCCGATGATTTATGGTGCTTGTTCTCATTGAGATCGTTAAATGTGAGTGGAAACAACATTGATTGCATACCTGGTGGCATCATTCATCTTTCTCGGTTGATTTCCCTTAGCATGAATCACTGCTTGATGCTTAAAGAAATTCCAGAGCTTCCATCAAGTCTAAGAAGGATAGCAGCACGTGGTTGTCCACTCCTGGAAACTTTATCAAGTGATGCAAAGCATCCACTCTGGTCCTCTCTTCCCAACTGCTTAAAATCAATTAGCATTCAGGTATGAATTTTACATATGGCACTTATTTTATTTTATTTTTTAATGAAGGCATGAAATTTACATGCTATTTTTATACAGGATTTTCCAACAAGCTCATACTGGAGGTACTACAATTTAAGTGAAGTTGTTATTCCAGGAAGTAGAGGAATACCAGAGTGGATAAGTCATAAGAGTATGGGAGATGAAATAACAATAGATCTCCCAAAGAATTGGTTTGAAGATAACAACTTCTTGGGATTTGCTTTATTCTGCCATCATGTTCATGTTCCACTCGATGATGATATACGCAAGACATTTTATGTTCGTTTTTTTCCATTTGATACTCTTCGATTGTTGATATCCGATGGTGATCAATTTGGAGACGTGGAGACGAGTCGGTCTATTCCGAATCGTAGGCAAGACATGAAGAATAGCACATTTTTTGCAGATCCAGCATTGACGGTGGTCTATTTCCCTCAGATTGCCATTTCAAGTGAGTATCGATCCAATAGGTGGAACAAGTTTAAGGCTAGCTTTTTGGCCAGTTTTGGGCCTGACTTCAAAGCAGGTTACAAAGTGGAAAGTTGTGGGATCCATCTCATATATAAGAAAGCCCAAGATCATCCTCAACAGAGCCTGCAACTATTCAATGTCAAAAGAAGCCATGATGATACAGAGGATCACCCACATCACAAAAAATAAAGACATGTCTAATTTCTAGCTCCCTCCGTTAAGGTACATCTTCTCTCTTTTTCATTTACTTAAGGTTAAAATATTTATTAGAATTAGTGAAAAAGAAGTATCCAGACAACTTTTAATAGGGTTTGGGAGGTTGACCTCATTTTTTTCTCCTTTTCATGCTTTGATTTTAGCTATTTATACCAAAATAAAAAATTTCCTTTTTTTAAAATATGTGAGTATTTATTCAGACTTATCTTAGAAATAAATTATTGAATTAAGAACCACAAAACCATATTTAAATTTTAAAAGTTAAAAAGTGTCCCGCTTAGAAGTGAATATAGCTTTCCAATTTGGTAGTGAATTTTATTAATATAGTTGTGATATGTTTCTTAAATTACTAAATTATGTTATGAATTTTGGTACTTGTTTTGCTCTAAGGTGAGAATGTGCATGAATTATTTTCTTTTCATATATAAGATGAAAATTTGAAATTACAACTTTCAATATAAGTTATGGGCCACATGAGCAGTTTTGAATACTAAATAGATTTTATAAAATAATTTCATGTGATTAAAAAAATTAGATACTTAATGAATTTTATAAAATATTTATTTATTTTATTTAATGTTTATAGGACAATCAAATACAAGAAAATCATTTTTTTTTTGTAATATTTTTGGGAACTAAACATAACCTTAAAATAATTAAATGTTTGGAACAACACTGTAACAAATTTCATGTTTTGCTACCATAAATTTTTATGGAAAAAAAAGAAGATTTTTGAATTAATTCAAGTTAATTTCACACTAAATAATTTTTTTAAAAAGTCTTAAGCATGCCAGGAGACAAATATTTAAATATATATATATATATATTTTTTTTTGAATTTTTTTTCCAAATTAAGTTCAAAAAGATATATATATTTTTGAACTTGAAATGATTTTTCTGTTTCAGGCTTTCTGCCAAGCTCTCCTGTCTCTCCCATCAACTTTGGTTTCGGTCTCTCCTCTCACCGTCGACGAATCACAAACCTAGAAATTTACGTTTTCTAGATTTAGATGTTCTTCCTTAGCTTGATGGAGCACACACTGCAATTGCGGCCTCATCTTCTGGACCTTCCCCTCAATGAAGCCGTCAAAGGAGAGTTTGAAAGTCTCTTCTTAGATAAGGTCTGGAGATTGAGCATTATCTTTGCGTTTTTCATTTGTTATTGAGATTTCAAAGCATTTAAGAGACAGAATGTCTTGTGACGAAGATTATTGTGAATTTGGGGCTATGTATCTCTGTGTATGATATGAGGTCTATTGATGGTGGTTTTGTCTTTCCTAGGGATGGTGCTTCTGTACTTCATCTAAAATTTGGTTTTCATACATTATCTATCTTGTTCTTTGATACAAGTGCATTTATGAGAGAGTCTAATTTCGGCAAATAGTTGGGATTATACTATTTGCCACATGAGCAGGTATGAATACTAAATAGATTTTATAAAATAATTTCTCTCCCATCAGCTTTGGTTTCGGTCTCTCCTCTCACCGTTGACGAATCACAAACCTCACCGGCGCAATGGGCAATGAAATATTCCTGTTGCCGAAAACGCTGATCGGTCGGAGATTAAAACCCTAGATCAACCAGAATCTCACTGAAGAACCCTACAGAAAAAAGAGCATCCTTGAGACTGCGAAAACAAGTTCGAGAAGACATTTTGTTAGTTTTTTTTTTACTTTATTTTGTTCAATTTCCTGTGATGATCTGCCTCTGTCACTGATTTTCAGTTTGAAATTTACGTTTTCTAGGTTTAGATGTTCTTCCTTAGCTTGATTGAGCACACACTGCGATTGCGGCCTCATCTTCTGGGCCTTCCCCTCAATGAAGCCGTCAAAGGAGAGTTTGAAAGTCTCTTCTTAGACAAGGTCTGGAGATTGAGCATTATCTTTGCGTTTTTCATTTTTTATTGAGATTTCAAAGCATTTAAGGGACAAGGTCTATTGATGGTGGTTTTGTCTGGTGCTTCTATACTTAATCTAAAACTTGGTTTTCATACATTATCTATCTTTGATACAAGTGTATTTCTGACAGAGTCTAATTATTATTTTTCCTTTTTATTGATGTTTGGTTTCACTCTTTAAACGGAAATGGAATGACTGTGGTTTCTTTCCTGGACTGCAGCCAAAATTGACAATTTTGAGCGGATTCGCCCACAAGAACTGAATGAACAAAATATAGAAGCCTTAGTTGCTGAGAATAATCTGGTACTCAATCATCATGTTTCATCTTTTCTTTCCTTTTCTTAACTTTTATATGTCACTTCAGTTGGTAATTTTCATTCTGGTGGAACCCTGATAAACCATTGATATTACCAAAAAGTATAATTGAAATCCTGGGAAACTATGAATTAGTTTTTAATGGCAACAGAGGAGAGACAATGGGGAATTTTGTAGACTACATCTAGGTTTCAGGCATGGACTGCAGTTCTATGGGCTTGGTTCTACTTGTCCTGTACTAGAGTGAAGGTTCTATTTTTTTTCCAATTACTGGATCAAATAGGACTTGGATAAGTGAAATTCGGGTGTGATAATGGAAGCAATATAGTTATTTAGTCTTTTCTTTCTTTCACTTCTGGGTCCCTGACAATGATATTCATTGATGCAAAGAATGAAGATCCCTCCAGTCAATGATATGGATCTTGCATTGCACAGTCTTGTCAACAAATATGACAAAATATCTTTCTATTCTTGTGTTCAATTTAATCTGGAAGAGACACATGTGCGTACTCCATATTATGTCTTCAAATTTCTGTGACAATATCGCAGATAGTTTAGGTTGGTTTTTAGTTATACCACATCTATATGGTATTGAATTTGTTTGAATATAACAATTGTAAGTATATTTAGATGATTTTGAGTTGTTTGTGGATTTATCTGATGTATGTAGATACTCTGCTTGTGTTCATGGTCGGTTTTTCTATTTGGACAGAGTAAAATTGCTCATGATTCAAGATTTAATTCTTAAAGTTGGAGAGTGCTTGGAGGCAAGAAGCTTATTCTTATTCTCTTCTTTCCTTTTTTAATTATTGTAAGGGTTCAATATTTCCTAGTGTTGTCTAATTGTCTCCTAGGTGACTTCTTTCCCTTTCTGTAGGCATTATTAAGTATATAAGCAGTGATTTTAAATCTAAAAGTTAATTATACTATTTGCCTTTTGAGTAGTTAGGATTAAGACTTCTTGAGTAAAAGATGGAATCTCTCTATTGTACTCTTCCTTCCCCTTTAGGACATTGCTTTGCAGAAGTAGCATTTGTTCTCTCACTGACACTTGGTGTGAACCTGCTGCCTGCATAGCTTGCCTATATAGGCAATATATAGAGTGATTTATCACAACAGGATTTATCACAAGAGGTAGTTTCGTTTTATAGTGATTTCAAACACAATATATTTCTGAATTTTATTTTACCTTCTTCCTATTCCCGTTTACTCTTCCTTATGAGGTATACACCATTTGTCTCAACTTAAAACATGGCCGTCCATTGATATACAGTAGTTTGGTTCATTGCAGTTGGTCCATTGATATAAAGTGTACCACCTTGCTGTTAATCCAGGCAACCATCAAAATTTTTAGCCGTGTAAATGAAAATTGTATATGCCGTTCTATTTATGATGGATAATTGCATCCTTACACCTTATTGTTTCGGTTCATTTATAACATAAAACTCGGGTATGGTCAATGAACTCACTTCATAAATTTTTGGTAATGCCCAAGCTCAAGCTTGAGTTTTAAGTCAATTATATAGAGACTGAAAAAGAACACTACTGCTTAAACCTTAAATTTGATCTAGGAAAAGCGTGAGCTTTAATTTTTGTTACATTGTAGACACTCCTAAAACTTGGTATTCTATTTCCAATGAAAATAGACAAAAAGAGCACTACCATGCTGGAGCTTACTTTTTCTTAATAACTGGACTCACACATAAGCTGCTTTTTTTGCCCTAAATTCTGTATATTTAATTATCATGCAACAAGGCCAGAAATTACAAAGTAATTCCAACCATGGTTGCTTTTCCTTATTCATCTTCTCACATTGTCATTTTCGACCCAAAATAGCTAGAGATGATTATTTTCTTTGATTGCTTTCTCTTATATCGGGTTCCAAACGGTATGAAAAAACTTCTAGGCTTGCAAATACTTCTCTAAAATCTAATTTATAGTAATATTGCTGACTTGCTTTTGAACTATTCTTTCCCCTTCATTTTCCAATACTATATATTCTCTCTCTCTCTCTCTCTCTCTCTTTTTTTTTTTTTTTTTTTTCTTTTTGATAAGAAAAAAACAACTCCTTCACAATATGAGCCAACTGATGTTCCATTTTCTTTCGAAAATGGTTCCCTTAACAGCTATGCAATTTTTCTGCATAAAATAGACCATTTTCTTCAATATTGATTAGAAAGGTGAACTCTGGTGAAGTTTACATGTAAGGTGTGATCATATTATGAACTAATTCTCTTTTATCTTTATATGCTATCTTCTTATTGGCCTTCACTTTTAACTTCTGTTTATCTTTTTTTTCTTTTGGATTACAACCCCAAAAATCTGCCAATCTGCCAACCTGCCTACAAAAGAAAAGAATTGTTTAGTGGAGCACGTTGTGTGAAGTTCTATATTTGCTAATAAGTTTACTTCTTTTTCTTGTTCTGACTAGGTAAAAAGGGAAAAAGAAAAACAATTACTGAGGCAGTTTTTTGTGGAGATTCTGGACAAGTGCCTCACTGTAGAATGATTGATTTGCTTCCTAGCTTCTTGCAAAATTGCATTTCCTCTTTTGAAGTTGATGGTAGTTTATATCCTGCAACCTTTTATAGTTAAGGGCAAAGAACTATAATTGTTAGTAATAAAAAGATAACATGCAGAAACAGGAAAATCAGCTCAAACTAGCCCTACTAGCTCAAATCCCAGTCCTTAGCCCATTGACTCATATGAGAGGCTTACATAATGTATCTACCTGCTACCTCAGACCTCAATGTTTGTTATACTAATGGGGCGCTTGTACTTAGACAAATGGAGTTGCTACTGTAGAAGCATGGTGGCTTAGACTGGTCTCAGAAACAACCCATCTCAGGATCAATTACCAAAGAGGAGGAAGAAGCAGTGGAGACCCTGTACACATTGGTAGGAATGTTCCCCAACAGTGATAAGACGGACAATAAGGGTGAATTGGTTGGCGAATCATCAGAATCAAAGCATTCAACTTTGCCGGAGGCGAGGGAGAGCCCTGCACCCACATTAGGTCTCTTCTTGATTTGCTATTGATTGCCTTGTTGAGGCTCTTCTTTTGTCTTTATTTGCTTTTTTTAATTTTTTGGGTTCTGGTTTGTTAAGATTTAGTAGTTTATCTGATTCTGCTGTTTCATACTACCAAAGACATACTGTCAAAGATGGTACAAAAATGGTATACATCTTTTCCTTGAACGGATTTTCCTATTTCATAAATTTTTTGGTCATTGCTTAGAATGCAGAACATAGCTCTTGCATGTACTTCTGCATATTAATATTCTCATCATGCCTTAATCTTTGATTTTTGGTTGGAAGATCTGGTATTATGGCCAGGCTTGTCATCAACAGGGTCACTTGGGACAGCAATTCATGGCCCTTCCTTGCAGTAATTTGCTTCCCTTCTCTTTGCTTCTCTTTCTCTCTCTCTCTCTCTCTCTCTCTCTCATCCTTCATTCATATTTGTGTTTCAGTTCTTCAACTAAAACTCAAGCTTGGCTAGATAATGCTACTGGCACTACATGACCTAGTTCATTTGGAATTGGTGTCTCAACCGAAAAGGTAACCACCATTTGCTACTCTAGCTGATGCTTAAAAGTTCTGCAATATGAGTATTCATTCCCTTGCAAGTTTTTATATATAATTTTTTAAGCATTTGATTGAGTTTATGTTGTGTTCTTGAGTATACAGGTTTCTAGAGTTACAGTGCATAAAAAGCAATCATGGAAATGATGTGCGGCTCATATGTTCACATAAGTCGTCTTATTTGGGATTTAAAAAATTCAGAGAGAAAGGAAAGGATTTCAATGCAGCGTAACCAATTGAGAACAGATGAAGAATCAAAGGAAGTAGTTTCTCTGGGAGGCAACAATCCCAGTGGCCTGAGAAATGGATTGAATGGAGTTGTTTCTGCTAACAGCATTGGTGGTTCAGCCATGGAGAAGAATTCAATTGAAGCTAGAAAAGGTATTTTTCTACAGCAGGGGCTCCATCAAGATCAGCAGCGGGCTCCTGCATCTGGGACCTACACTTCTCTTTGTCTAAGTACAGTAGCAACTCCATTTGTCTAATGCTGGTGAGTAGTTCTATCTAAAATGTGTATATTTGACTCCCAAATTATAATTCTGTAGCATATCCAATGAAAATTAACCATCAGAATCAACAAATCACTTGGTTGATTTTCTTATCAGCATGAACATGAGTAGAGATTCTCTTATCAGCATGAACAGTTCTCTTTCACTTAGGTTCCAATAGTGAGCCATGGAAGATTGAGAAAAGAAGTCAAATTTACTGAGATGTTTTCTCTAAATTTGCAGGTTCTCCTGGAAATAATCTTACTCCAGTTGATCCCTGTCATTATGAAAGGAACAATAGTAATGTGGATGCTCAATTGGATTTGATATTATTTGGTTGTGTTTCAAGATAGAATTGATTGTATAAGGATAGGTGAATGAGACATGTTCGAACTTCAATGTTTAGTTCATGTTTTTGACAAGTGAATACTTGAACTATATAAAGGTGTCTATTGTTTAGAAAGTTGGTGTTGAGTAAAAAAATGTTTCTATCAACTATTTCATTTGAAATGTTACTATTAAATTATTAGAAATGATATTTATAGTTGAAATAAGGGAGATGAATTAAAGGTGAAACATGTGATATGCATAAGAATATTTTTTATTTTTTTTGTAATAAAATATATTTCATCAAAAAATTATATTTTATGGTAAAAGAGTGATCTTTCATCATGAATTTTTTTATGGCAAAAAAGTGACATTTAATCATGATTATTTTTATGAAAAATAATATATTGTCACAAATTTTATTTAGTGAAAGTGGCATGTTGTCATAAATTTATTTTATGGTGAAAAATGACATGTTGTCACAAATTTATTTTGTGATGAAAAGTGACATTGTCATAAAATTTATTTTGTGGAAAATTTATTTTTTTATTATAAAATTAAATGTTAAAAATAATTGCTCAGATACTTATTGCAACAAACTCACCATAAATAATTTTTTGTGACAAGAAATCTTCTACCCCAAAATATTCTTTTTTAATAAAAAATTAATTTATGAAAAGAGCTCATAATTATCGTAGTGCAATATGGAGTTGAATATGATGTTAGATATCTAGTCAAGTAATTTGGATAGGTTTTTTTTTTTCTTTTTTGGCTTTTATTTTAATATTGTCGTTTTTAATTATCCCGAAATCTTATGGAATTTGGAGATCCCTAATCATTAAGCCTATCTAAAATTAAACTCTTTTTTTTTTCATTTTTTTTCTTTTATAAATATCTTAGTACCTATCCAAGGCTTTATATTTAAAATGAATTATTGAATTTAGAATCTAGATCCCTATGTTAAAAATTGTATTTTATTTTTACTTTCATTGCTAGGATCTAGAGCCTAGAAAAAAATTCATGCACCTAATTTGATTTTAGGATGGTGAACAAAGTGATCTAGGATTTCTACATTTATTCTGAATTTTATTATATAAAAACTTTTCCCAAATAATAATAAAAACCCTTACTAATAGAGACTTTGTTTTTTATTTAAGGTTAAATTAGCGGCCACATAGTACCATTAATTAATTATTTTTATTAAAATCACATTTTTTTTTCTTTTTGACTTCCTAACCCTATACAAATTAGATGAACAATAATAATTTCTTTTCTTTTCTACATCTAATCTAGAAAATATTTTATTATTGAGAACAAGAATAGATTCCTTAAAGAAATTAGATTTTTTACTTTGTAGAAAGTAAAAACAATTAATAGTGAAATTTCTACATTTATCTCTTTACTTTACTTTTTTTTTATTTCTTCTTCTATCTCTCTAGGGTTTTTCTCTTTTCTATCTCTTCATCTTTTTCTCTATATCTCCCTTCTCCATAATCTTCTTCGGATTTGTTAATTATTTTTACTTTTCTTTTTAAAAACTAAAACTCCTTGAATGTGGTTTAAATTTTATAACTTCTTTTTTTATATTTTTTATATTTAAAATATCATCATCATTATACGCATCCCTCTAATTATAAGGTAGTGTACAACAATATCAATATTACACATCCCTTCAATTAGGAGGTAACGTACTATAATCTCAAATAGATTGTATAAGTCTATAAACCAATTATGAACAAATCATCTACTTACAAAAAAGTTACGACTTGGATATTCTATACAACTTCTAAAATACCTAAGTCATGTATAATGTAAGAGATATTAGTCTTGAATGGAATAGACAAAAGAGAACTGAAATAATCCATTTATTGTTACACCATGTCATACTTTTAAGGGTTCCATCTCAATATTTACATGGGTGTTAAATATGGTTCTAATTTTAGTTAAGTATTAAAAGTTGGATACTATTATGCATCTGGGGCAAGTCAATTTGCATGAGTGAGGACTTTAGCACTTAAATTGCATTAATTGCCAAAGATACAATATTGCTCCATGTCAAGGCTATGACTTGCCTAGATGGGGTATTAAATATGTTTTTTATTTTAATTGAGTATTAAAATTTAGGCACCACTATGCATCAAAGGCAAGTCAATTCACATGAGTGAGGACTTTAGCATTCAAATCACATTATATGCTAAAAATACAATCCTGCTCCACATCAAGGCTATGACAACCATAGACATTAGATATGATTCCAAATTTAATTAGGTGTTAAAATTTGGACATCATTGAGCATCCAAGCTAAACCAATTTGCATGAGTAAAGCTTTAACCCTTAAGCCACATTAAGTGCTGAAAATACAACACCTCTTCATGTCAAGACTATGACTTGGCTGCATGGGTGTTAAATATGGTTCTAATTTTTAATGATGTGTCAAAAGTTGGACACTCTTGTGCATCAAAACCAAGTTAATTTGTATGGGTGAAGACTTAAACACTTAAGTATAGAATGCAATTCAACAAAAGTTAAGGATTTCTTGCGAAAGTTTAAATTCAGTATTTTACGTTATTGCCCTTGGAATATTTTTAGCGTCTATATTATATAATCTTGTTTATTCGTCTTTACAAAATTTGGATTTAATTAATTCATTTTCCTAAAAAGTTCCTATTAGAATTGTTTGGGATAAAATAATAAATAAGGCATATAATTGGTCGTATAATTATGGTTACATGGATGCTTTTTATGAAACATCCTTGACTGAAGGTATAATAGGATTAATGGAACCATATATATATATATATAGAGAGAGAGAGAGAGAGAGAAGTGATGATCAAATAAAAAACTTGTCTTGTAACACAAGGTCTTCTTTGATACTAAACGAAAAGAGAGGAAGATAACAAAACAGTCTTAGAAAAAAGTGGAAGAGAGACACTCCAAAAAAAAAAAAAATTCCAACCAAAATATTTCTTTGAAAAAAAAAATTAAAGAAAGAAGGTCAAAGGCCCATAAGGCTAACTTCAAGTCTTAGACAAACGCACGTACGTGTTGTGTCTTGACATTAGGACATTTGTAGACATAAAAAAATTGTTGGATTAATTGATTATCAAAATTGTGACTATTTAGCTCAACAAAATTTGATATTGATAAGTGATGAGTTATACACATTAAACATATGACATGCATGCAATTTAAAAAGTGACACGTTGTGAAATTTGGAAGGTTACAAAATCAAATCTTGCAAAATAAAATAATTAAAGTCAAAAGGGAATTAGAATCTAGTTGGTAAATTTCCCAAATTAAGAAAACAAATCTTTTAATTAAAGTCAAAAGAGAATTAAAAATAAATATTCTATAACAAATTTCTTAAATAAAGAAGATAAGTTACGAAAATCAAAGTTCTAAATTCTTTGAATTAAACAATTAAATATTAGGGATTTTAAATTTAATTCCTTAATTTCACTTATAAATAATAGTGATTTTCTTTAGTAGAGGGAATGAAAAAAGAACTTTATAGGGGAAAGAGGTTTCATAGGAAGAAAAAAACACTTCACAAGACATCCCTACAAGTCCAAGAGAAAAGTTATTCAGGAACAAGTTGTGTTAGACTCTTGATTGATCTTTAGATTTAAGAAAATACTTCCATCATCATCTATTTGACTATGATCAAAATGATCGAATTAGAGAAAAATATCATTTTATAAAGAATATTAACACAGAGATTGTATTTTATAAGTATTTCAATACAAAAAAAATAAAAAATTAAACGGATATTTTTCTTGATATTTTGCTTATTTTGTAAGACTTTAAAAAATTTTGCGAACGAAAACCTATTAATGAAATAAATTCATTATTCTCCATGTTTCAATTTTTTTTCTCTTGTGGTTTTATTTCTTCCTTTATTTTACAACATTATTAATTTTAATTCTTTTTTCTTTCACTTTTTTTATTTTTAACCTCTAATATTTTTTTTTCCAATAAACCAACACACTAAAAAATTTCCATGAAATTTTTTAAAAGCCAAATATAAGAAAAGTAAAATACAATGCATTAAATACTATACTTGACCAATTTAACTCTGGAACCAAGGATAAAATTTCAATTTTGATGGATATATTGGTAACTTAATTTTACGTATGTATCGGGATTATCATGAAATATCGATGGTATTTTGACATATAAATATCGGTGAAGTAAAAAATTAATCAAAATTCATGAAAATGTTAAAAAAAAACCTAAAAAACAATATAAGAAATAATAATATTTATATATGAAGAAATTGATATATAAATAATATAATTTATGATAGTTTATAATAATAGGTAATATTTGAAAATGTATTTAATAGTAAAATAATAATTAATAGAATTTGATGATAAATTTAATAACAAAATGATCATTTATCTACTTTATAATATACTTATAATTATTAAATTTGTATTTAATTCATGATTTATGTGCCTTCAATAATAAATTAAATGGAAGTTGAAAATTAATATAATTATTAAAACTTTATTTTAATATTTTATTTTCTAAAAAATATATATATAAATTTTAGGTGCAAACATAAAACATATAAAATGTAAGCCCCATATTAACGTAAGACGAATTTATGTTTTTATCGTATCAAATATTTACATGTAAATTTTATAAAAAAAAATATTATTTTTATAAGATAAAAGTAAGGATATTTTTATCAAATTGAGATTAAAAAAAAAGATATTAAATTAAATAAAAAAAAAAAGTGGAAACACGAAAATTTTCGAAGTGGTGTTTCTTCCCGGATTATTTTTGTAACCTTGAGTAGAACAGGCGGATCCGGTTCGGTTTTTGGGTCTGAATACCAATCAACCGGTATTACCACTTTACCAGTGAACCAAGTGGCCCGATTTCGATCCGTTTATCTTTTTTCTCTCTCTTTAGCAGGCGGGTCCCACGCGTCATTCAGCACTCCCACTTTTGTTCACTAAAAACTTCAAAGTGGTGGGGCCCATTTCGAGATTTTTAACAAAAAAATTTACTCACAGATGCGGACCCCACTTCGACCTTTTCTAAACTCAGAAATTCACCGACCTCGTCCAAACATCGAAGAAGATGATTTGACAATTGTAATCCATGAGTATTGAGATTTTGGAATGTACCCAAAATCACATGTACCTAACGAAATATTAATAAAATAAAATAAATATATATTTATATAAAGGTAATAAAACATAAATAAAATCAATAATAATTTATTTCAATTTTTGAGATATGATATATCTTTAAAACAACTAAATATTATAAATTTACTCTTCATAACTATTCATTATAATTTCATGATATTATTAAAGATAAAATAACATAATATTTTAAAATTTTTAATTATTTATATATAATTTTAATTTTTATAATTATTTTTAATTTTAATAATATATAAATTATACATTTATAATATTCCACGGTTTAACTACAACAGTATTATAAACATTTTGTTTTACATCTATTTTTTGTTTCTAATTTTTATCACCCAATTTCAAATACTTTCTTTGAAAAGTTTACAAAAAAAAAAAAAACTTTTGATAATAATTTTACGAAACATTTTTAATTTTAAAAATATTTTTAAAAAAAAATTAAATTACGTCTTTGATAAAATTTAGAAAATATTTTTTTAAAATTATTTTTAGTATTTAAAAATCATTTATAATATTTTTTTAGAAAAATATTTTATAAACTATTTTCTTAAAAACACTTTCAAAGAATACACTTTTACTAAAAATATTTGGATAGAAATAGTGTCAAACACTTTAAATATAGGGTTAATCGATTGAAGGAGATGAAATCATTCTCGCTTTGTAAAATTAATCCTTCACATTTTTTAATCTAAAAAAAATACCTATTTTGGACAAAAATACCCTCATCTTTTTCTTGTAAAAGTAATAATTTTTTTTTTTTTAAAAATATACAAGTAAATAATGAAAATGTTGAAGGGTATTTATATCAAAAATGGGTTACTCTTTAAATTTAAAAATGGGAGAGATTAGTTTTATAAATTTAGTATATTTCCATCATTTTAATAAATTAATCCTTAAATATATTTAGAAATTAGCTCTATGTTTCATTGATAGTGACATAATTAAATCATTTGGGCTTATTTGGTAGTTATTTTTTAAAACAGTTTCGAAAAATAATTTTTAAAAATTTTTCTTTGATATTTTATAAAACAAAAATTTGTTTAAAAATCTAAAATATTTTTAAACCTATTTTTAATATTTTTAAATATATTTTAAAAATAATTTTTATATCTAAAGTTTTATTTTTAGTGATTATATATGTTTAAATAATTATTTTTTGAAATAGTTCTTAAAAAATAAGTGAAAGCAACCATAAACAATTAAAAGATGTTTTTTGAAAACACTACATTTCTATTTTTAAGAACATAAACGAAAAACAATATTTAGTTATTAAATGTGTATTTTTATGTTTTTCATTCTGAAGAATATAAAATTGTTCTAAAATTAGTTCCGCTTTTTATCTCCCAATAAAAAGAAAAGTTTAAAATTTATCATAGATTGAAATATAGAAAAAAAAAAAAAATTAAATTATTTAATTTGTATATCAAAATTATAAAATAAATAAAATTATTTAAAATAGCATATAAAAAATATGCTAAGAAGCTTCCCCCAAACATGAATTTTTGTTTATTTTAGAATTTTAAATAAGCTTAAATTATTGGAAATAGCGGAAAGGAAAAGGTGGTTTTATACGAAAGTAGAGTTCGATAGAAATACTACCACCGACAGAACATAAAAAAATGAAAGGAAAATGGGAAGGAAAGGGATTTACTGCAACTGAATCGTAATGATGGATCAAAAGGTAGCCGTTTCAATCTCCTGGATCTGATTAAAAAAAAAAAAAAAACAACTCACTTCCACACTTGAAAACAGGGAGACCAAAGAAATGAAGCAGTGATGAAGACGGAGACCCACTCCTTCTCTCACACTTAGATCGCATCAGGAGAAGAAATGGCTCACCCGACGCAACGAAACGGTGCCTTTTCATCCACTGGACTCTCCCGCTTCTTCGCCCTCAGAATCCTCTTTGCCTCTGCCATGGCCTTCGCGCTCTTCCTCTTCGCCTCCCTCTTCCTCCTCGCCTCCGACACCGCCTCTTCCAATTACGACGATATGGTAATGCTCTCTCTAGATGTGGTTGAATTCTTCCTTCTGTTTAATTCCATATTTTGCTATTTAATTCAATTCAATTTGTTTGTGTTAGGGTTCATATGGATTCGGATCGACTCGGAGATCAGTGCTTGCAGTCAAATCCGATCCTCTGAAGCCGCGACTTGATCAGATCCGGAAACAGGCGGAGGATCACAAGTCTTTGGCACTGGCGTATGCGTCCTACGCTCGCAAGCTGAAGCTTGAGAACTCGAAGCTAGTTAGGGTTTTTGCGGATCTCTCTCGGAATTATACGGATCTGATCTCCAAACCTTCTTACCGCGCTTTGTACGAGCCCGATTCCCTGGTGATCGACGAGTCGGTGCTTCGGCAGTTCGAGAAGGAAGTGAAGGAGCGAATCAAGGTGACTCGCCAAGTCATTTCCGAAGCCAAAGAGTCTTTCGACAATCAGCTCAAGATCCAGAAACTGAAGGACACGATCTTTGCTGTTAATGAGCAGTTGACCAAGGCCAAGAAGCAAGGTGCGTTTTCAAGCTTGATTGCGGCGAAATCGATCCCCAAGAGCTTGCATTGCCTCGCAATGCGGTTGATGGAGGAGCGAATTGCGCACCCGGAGAAGTACTCCGATGAGGGGAAACCGACTCCGCCGGAGTTGGAGGATCCCAAGCTGTATCACTATGCCATTTTCTCTGATAATGTGATTGCGGCGTCGGTTGTGGTGAATTCGGCCGTGAAGAACGCGAAGGAGCCATGGAAGCATGTGTTTCATGTGGTGACTGATAAGATGAATCTGGGGGCAATGCAGGTCATGTTTAAGATGAGAGACTATAATGGATCTCACATTGAAGTTAAGGCTGTGGAAGATTACAAGTTCTTGAATTCATCTTATGTGCCAGTTCTTAGGCAGCTTGAGTCCGCAAATTTGCAGAGATTCTATTTTGAAAATAAGATTGAGAATGCCACAAAGGACACAACGAACATGAAATTTAGGAATCCCAAATACTTGTCGATGTTGAATCATTTGAGATTTTATTTGCCAGAAATGTACCCGAAATTGCACAGGATATTGTTTCTGGATGATGATGTTGTGGTTCAGAGGGATTTGACTGGGTTGTGGAAGATAGATATGGATGGGAAGGTGAATGGGGCTGTTGAGACGTGTTTCGGGTCATTCCATCGGTATGCACAGTACATGAATTTCTCACACCCGCTGATTAAAGAGAAGTTTAATCCCAAGGCCTGTGGGTGGGCTTATGGGATGAATTTCTTCGATTTGGATGCATGGAGAAAGGAGAAGTGCACCGAGCAGTATCACTACTGGCAGAATCTGGTAAGACAACTTTTAATTTCCCTTAAGATTCATTATCTTGTGCAGTTAAATTTGGTTGTGTACATGTGCTTTGAACCATTGGATGATACTTGATTTCTGTCTACAAATATCAAGCCCCTGGTTATTGTAAATTTCGGTCTAATGGTGCTTTCAGACCCTGAACGTTTAGGCATAGACATAAAGAAAATTCAATCTTTATAGATGATGCATGGCTAATGCTACAAGTTTGCTTTTATTCTGTATTGTTTTCCGATTCGGTAATTTTCTTGCTTTGTGGCTTTGTGGCTTTGTGTTATTACTAACTAGAGAAGCTGGTGATGTTGCAGAATGAGAATCGCACCTTATGGAAATTGGGAACACTGCCTCCAGGCCTGATCACTTTTTACTCAACAACAAAGCCGCTGGACAAGTCCTGGCATGTTCTGGGTCTTGGCTACAATCCAAGCATAAGCATGGATGAGATTCACAGTGCTGCAGTGGTCCACTTCAATGGAAATATGAAACCGTGGCTTGATATTGCCATGAACCAGTTCCGTCCTCTTTGGACAAAGTATGTCGACTATGATATGGAGTTTGTTCAGGCCTGCAATTTTGGCCTCTAAATAGATAGACAGTTGAAAATCCTCTGTTTACATAACCCAAATGCAAGCAATCCTTGTCATGAGGTCCAACAATATTTCTTGTAGGTAAACAAGCGTTCTTCAGTGCCACAGAAATTGCCTAGTAATGCACGGTGGTAGTGTCCTCTCATTGGATAATAGACTCTTGCGTTCAATTTGTTCATATTTGTCTTGCAATGAAATTTACGAGGAAGATGTTTAATTATTTCAAAGACTGCTGGATTTTACAATTAGGTTGTCTCATCTGTCTTCTCTTTTTTTCTTTCCCCTTGAAATGTAATGGCCTTCATATAGCAACATCTGTTCTAGTTCAATATCTATAAATGGATAATTAAGAAAGCTGACATTACTCTTTACATTTGATTCTTATGATTGTGGCATCCATTTAGTTTTATAGTAGGTGGATTAAATTGATTTGTTTCCATATTGGTTGGTTGTGCCTTTAATATGATTTGATTATGAACACTTCATTGTTTGTGAGAATGAGAATCGACCCCTCCCAGAGTTTTAACGTCCCTACTGCATTTTGTTAAAACCCTCTCAAGAAGGGGGGACTGAAGAATCATTTGTTGGAATGGGAGGGAACAGAAGGACTTGTTAGAGTAATAGCACCATTAAGTTCCAAACTGCCCTTACCTGGTCTGGTCTTTGCTTCTTTTAGAAGTAATGGCCATTTTATTGCAAATATTTATGTTGCCTTTTAGGGAAAATTTAGTAAAGACACGAGTTCTACGGTTGCCTTACTCTTGCTTTCTCTCTGCAGCCATTCTTTTTCACCCACAGCATTGTCGTGGGTTTGACCCTTCGGTAGGTATCAGGGTTTGTATAACAGCAACCGCAGCCTAAGGGCCTAATGACGGGGGTTAGGACTTAGGCCTTGCGTCAAATAAGGACACCCGCACCACAACTAATCCCATTGACTACTAAAACCCTTGCCGACACAAAAATCCTCAACAGGCCTTTTCCAACCAAACATTCAAACTCAGAGAAAAGCTGTATGAAATTGAACCATCATCATACCACCTTATCCACAACAGACAAAATATTACTCCACATTCGCCGATTTCTCAATTATCTATCTTTGTCTGCATTCATTATTACACATGTGCCAACTACCAACATGGTGGACGCCTTGGAAAATAATAATAAAGACAAAGAGTTGATGTTGGATAAAATTGAAAGTTTAAGTGCATTTAAAACAAATTATATTAATTTTGATTTTAAAAAGGATTCAGTATACTTGTCATAAATCCATCATTTATTATTATTATTATTATTATTATGCTTTTTTACCTTAATTAATGCAATTTAATTACAAATAATAAGTAAATTATATATGAATTTATAATTAAACATGGTGTAATTACACCTAATAGATCTCATAAATAGTTAATAATAATAATAAGGGGTAGAATTATCCCATTTGCTTCATCCTAGCAATTTTTTTTCCTTTAAGGAGAAGCATTTAGGGCAGGTTTGGCTCTTGGAAAATGTTAGGACAAGGGAGAGAAATATTGAAAAGAAAAATTATATATTACATAGAAAATGAAATTAAAAATAAAAAAAAAAGTACTTAATTTTTTACAATAACATTTTTATGTTATAAAAAGAATGAATATGAAATAAAAAATAAATAAAAATTTAAAATTCATGGGTTGGCTAAGGAGCCATTTGACCATGTTTTCCAAAACTTGTTTTTAAAACTAATTTTATTCTTTAACTTAAAAATAAGTTTCAGAACACATGATCAAATGGGCTCATGTTTTCCTTTTGTTTTTAAAAAAATGGTAAAAACAATTTATACTTATTCTCAAAAACTTATTCTTCTTTATTTCATGTCATTTTTTAAAAATTGTTTTCACTTTATGGTTAGAAACCATGAGATCAAAAGAGTAAAAGCTAGGATGCTCATCAACTACAAGAAATTAAATGATAACACTTATGATGATCACCACAAAATTCTTGAAGAGGACGTGTTAATAAATTGCAGTCAAGGATGCAAAATTTTTAGGAAAAATCATCTACCCATACACTAACTACAAAAAATATGAGATTTTGAATTTTTTTTTTTTTTTTTAATTTTGGTGTAAAATGGGAAAAAATATTGTCTATTCATGCACTCCAATAGTGCTTTCAAATTTGTTTCACAATTACCCTAAAAAATAAAGAACAAAGTACACATCAATTTAATACCACATGTTAACAAGTACATGTGCCATTTATTTTTATTATTTTTCTCACATTAATATATCTCTCTCACCACTTGTCACGTTTCCATTTTTTTTTTTTTCTTCTCCTGCCACCATAATCCATTGTCACCTATTATAGTTATTATTATTATTTTTCTTTTTTTCCTTTATATTCTTTTTAATATGCTCGTGCATTTTCTCATAAAACTTCTTTAATTTAAATTTATTTTTTCTCTCTCATTTGTCTATATTTATTGATTTTAATTATTATTTTTGACATATTAAACTTAAAATGATAATATATAATAAATAATTAATAAAACAAATTAAATAAAAACAAAATATATAATGGATAAAAATGAAAATATTATCTCACAAATAATAATGATTTTAAATATTAATTATAATAATACATTTTATAAATTAAGGTTTAAATTTAAAATTCCATTTTATTATTTAGAAGTTTATGATATAAGATTTTTTATATTAATACTAAATAAAAGATTTATTTATTTTGTAAATTCTATCACATGTAAAAGTAAAAATATCATTGTAATACTATTTTATTATTTACATTAATTTTCTTTTAATTTTCATTTTAAATTTATCATATCAAAATCACAATAAGTGATGGTGCTTTTTTCATTTTTCTTATAATTTTAAATTGATTGTGGATGTAACTTTTTTTGGTTAAAATCTTTAATTTTTAATTAAAATAAAATATAAAAGAAAATATATTTTTCATAAAAAATTGTATTTAACCTTTTATATTAATTTCATAAAAAAAAGGTACATCCTTAAAAAAAAAGAAAAGGTAAATTAATACTTAGGAGAACCGGAAACACTATCATACTTATCATGGTGTATATATTCATTTGAGACCCTTGATAAGTAATTGGAGGTCTTTGCCCACCCTAAAAAGAACTTTGGGATCCTAGGTATATCCATTCTTAGAGGAACCAAGACCCCTATTTTCATTTTTATGGTTCATATATTCCTTTGGGGACCCTTGAGAAGGAATCACAGGTTATTCCCCACCCTAAAACTTACATTGGAACCCAAGGTACATCCTAAAGACAATTTGGTACATCATTTATAAAATTTGGTACATATTTCATAAAATTTAGCACATCCTTAAAACAATTTTGTACATCCAATCCATGAGCTACCAAGACCTCTATATTATTACCTGTGGTTTGTTTATTTCTTTAGGGATCTTTAGGAAGTAATTAGAGGTCATTCCCTACTCTAAAACGAACTTTGGAACTCTAGGTACATCCCTAAAGAAATTTGGTACATCGTTAAGAAATTTTGGTACATCCAATCCTCGAGCTATCGAGACTCCTATTTATCTTCCCATGGTCCATATTATCCTTTGAGGACCCTTAGGTAGTGATTGAAGGTCATTCCCCACATTGGAACGAACTTTGGCACTCTTGGTACATCATTTACAAAATTTGGTACATCCTTAAAAATATTTGGTACATACTTGAGCTATTGAAACTTCTATCTTATTACCCATGGTCTGGTTATTCCTTTATGGATCTTTGGGAAGTGATTGGAGATCATTCCCTACTCCAAATGGACTTTGGAACCCTAGGTACATCATTGAGAAAATTTGATACATCAAATCCTTGATCTAACGGAACACTTATCTCCATTTCCATAGTCCATTTCTTCCTTTGGAGACCCTCAGGAAGTTATTGAAGGTTATTCCCTACCTCATAATGGACTTTGGCAACATTGGTACATCCTTCACAAAATTTGGTACATCCTTCATAATGTACCAAATTTTGTGAAGGATGTACCAAGGGTTTTGAAGTGCATTCTGAGGTGGGGATTGACCCCCAATCACTTCCTTATGGGTTCCAAAATGAAATCATGTACCATCCATTTTAAGATGGAGGACCTGGAAACAATAGGATCAGATGTACCAAATTTAATGAAGGATGTACCAAATTTAGTGAAAGATGTACCAAGCGTTCCAAAGTGAGTTCGAAGGTGGGAATCGGCTCCCAATCACTTCCTTATGGGTTCCAAAATAAAATCATAGATCATCCATGTTCAGATGGGGGATTTCAGAAACAATAGGATCCGATGTACCAAATTTAATGAAGAATGTATCGAATTTTGTAAATGATGTACCAAGGGTTCCAAAGTGCGTTCTAAGGTGGGGATCGACACCCAATCACTTCCTTATGGGTTCCAAAATGAAATCATGGACCATCCAGGTTTAGATGCGGGGCCTAGAAGTAATAGGATCGGATGTACCAAATTTAATGAAGGATGTACCAAATTTTGTGAATGATGTACCAAATTTTGTGAAGGATATACCAAGGGTTCCAAAGTGCGTTCCGAGATGGGGATGGGCCCACAATCACTTCCTTATGGGTTCCAAAATGAAATCATGGACCATCCATGTTCAGATGGGAGTCCCAAATGCAATAGGATTGGATGTACCAAATTTAATGAAGGATGTACCAAATTTTGTAAAGGATATACCAAGGGTTCCAAAGTGCTTTCCGAGGTGGGGATCAGCCCCCAATCACTTCCTTATGGGTTCCAAAATGAAATCATGGACCATCCATATTCAGATGGGGGACCTAGAAACAATAGGATCGGATGTACCAAAATTAATGAAGGATATACCAAGTATTCCAAAGTGCGTTCCGAGGTAGGGATTGGCCCCCAATCACTTCCTTATGAGTTCCAAAATAAAATCATGGACCATCCATGTTCAGATGGGGGTCCTGGAAACAATAAGATTAGATGTACCAAAATTAATGAAAGATGTACCAAATTTTGTGAATGATGTACCAAGTGTTCCAAAGTGTGTTCCAAGGTAAGGATTAACCCCCAAACACTTCCTTATGGGTTTCTAAATGAAATTATAGACCATCAATGTTTAGATGGGGGTCTCATAAGTAATAGGATCGAATGTACCAAATTTTGTTAAGAATACACTAAATTTTGGGAAAGATGTACCAAGGGTTCAAAAGTACATTCCGAGATGGGGATCAGCCCCCAATAACTTTCTTATGGGTTTCTAAATGAAATTATGGATCATCCATAACCATATGGAAGTTTTAGAAGCGATAGGATCGGATGTACCAAATTTAATGAAGGATGTACTAGATTTTGTGAAGGATGTATCAAAGGTTCCAAAGTACGTTCCAAGGTGGGGATCAGCCCCCAATCACTTTCTTATGGGTTTCTAAATGAAATTATGGACCATCCATATTCAGATGGGTGTCCCAGAAGCGATATGATTAATTGGATGTACCAAATTTTATTAAGGATGTACCAAAGGTTCCAAAGTGCGTTCCGAGGTGGGGATCGGCCCCCAAACACTTCCTTATGGGTTTCTAAATGAAATTATGGACCATCCATATTTAGACGGGAGTCCCATAAGTAGAAGGATAGGATGTATCAAATTTTGTTAAGGATGTACCAAATTTTGGGAATGATGTACCAAGGGCTCAAAAGTGCGTTTCGAGGTGGGGATCGGCCCCCAAACACTTCCTTATGGGTTTCTAAATGAAATTATGGACCATCCATATTTAGATGGGAGTCCCATAAGTAGAAGGATCGGATGTATCAAATTTTGTTAAGGATGTACCAAATTTTGGGAATGATGTACCAAGGGCTCAAAAGTGCGTTCCAAGGTGGGGATCGGCCCCCAATAACTTTCTTATAGGTTTGTAAATGAAATTGTGGATCATCCATAATCATATGGAAGTCCCAAAAGCGATAGGATTGAATGTACCAAATTTAATGAAAGATGTACCAAATTTTGTGAAGAATGTACCAAGAGTTCCAAAGTACGTCTCGAGGTGGGGATCGGCCCCCAATTACTTTCTTATGGGCTTTTAAATGAAATTATGGGCCATCCATGTTCAGATGGGGGTCCCAGAAATGATAGGATTAGATGTACCAAATTTTGTGAATGATGTACCAAGGGTTTCAAAGTGAGTTCCAAGATGGGGATCGGCCCCCAAACACTTCCTTATGGGTTTCAAAATAAAGTTATGGACCATCCATGTTAAGATGGGGGTCCCGAAAGCAATAAGATCAGATGTACCAAATATAATGAAGGATGTACCAAAGGTTCCAAAGTGCGTTCCGAGGTGGGGATTGGCCCCCAATCACTTTCTTATGGGTTTTTAAATGAAATTATGGACCATCCATATTCAAATGGGGGTCTCGGAAGCGATAGGATCGGATGTACCAAATTTTGTGAATAATGTACCAAGGGTTCCAAAATGCGTTCCGAGGTGGGGATCGGCCCCTAAACACTTACTTATAGGTTACAAAATAAAGTTATGGACCATCCATGTTCAAATGGGGGTCCCAGAAGCGATAGGATCAGATGTACCAAATTTAATGAAGGATGTACCAAATTTTGTGAAGAATGTACAAAGGGTTCCAAAGTGCGTTCCAAGGTGGGGATCAGCCCCCAATCACTTTCTTATGGGTTCCAGAATGAAATTATGGACCATCCATGTTCAGATGGACGTCCCGGAAGCGATAAGATCGGATGTACCAAATTTAATGAAGGATGTAAGCAAATTTTGTAAAGAATGTACCAGGGATTCCAAAGTGCTTTTCGAGGTGGGGATCGACCCCCAATCACTTCCATATGGGTTTCAAAATGAAATCATGGACCATCCATGTTCAGATGGGAGTCCCGGAAGCGATAGGATCGGATCTACCAAATTTAATGAAGGATGTATCAAATTTTGTGAATAATATACCAAGGGTTCCAAAGTGCGTTTTGAGGTGGGGATCGACCCCCAATCACTTTCTTATGGGTTTTTAAATGAAATTATGGACCATCCATGTTTAGATGGGGGTCCCGGAAGCGATAGGATCGGATGTACCAAATTTAATGAATGATGTACCAAATTTTGTGAAGGATGTACCAAGGGTTCCAAAGTGCATTCCGAGGTGGGAATTGAACCCCAATCACTTTCTTATGTTTTTGTAAATGAAAATTTGAACCATCCATGTTCAGATGGGGGTCCAGGAAGTAATAGGATCGGATGTATCAAGGGTTCCAAAGTGCATTTCGAGGTGGGGATCGGCCCCCAAACACTTCTTATGGATTCCAAAATGAAATCATGGACCATCCATGTTCAGATGGGGGTCCCAGAAGTAATAGGATTGAATGTACCAAATTTAATGATGGATGTACCAAATTTTGTGAGGGATGGACCAAAGGTTTCAAATTCTGTTTCGAAGTAGGGAACGATCTTCAATCACTTCTCAAAGATCCCTAAAGGAATAAACAAACCATGGGTAATAAGATAGAGGTTTTGATAGCTTAAGAATTGGATGTACCAAATTTTGTAAAGGATATACCAAACGGGCTAATGTCTATTCCAAAGTGAGGAACGACCTCCAATCACTTTCTAAGGTTGTCCAAAGAAATAAATGAACCATTGGAAGGAATTTAGGTGTGCCGTTAGCTCAAGGATTGGATGTATCAAATTTTCTTAAGAATGTACCTAAGGTTCTGAAGTTTGTTTCAGGGTAGGAAACAACCTCCAATCACTTTCCAAAGATCCTTAAAGAAATTAACGGACCATAGGTAATTAGATAAGGATCCTAGTAGCTCAAGGATTAGATGTACCAAATTTTTGGTATAGAGATTCAACTGGTACCATTTTATAATGCAGATTGAAATTTATGTGAATGAAACAAAATATACTAGTTAGTTTCCTGTAATGAGCTAAATAAAAAAAAAGTAGTTAAAAATAAAAATATAATATAAAATAAAATGATAATATAGATTTAAAATAAAAAAAATAAAAAATGAACAATTAAAAAAATTTTAAAATGATAAATATTTTTTTTAAAAAAAAATTCTTTCAAAAAAATCTATGATTTTAAATCAACAAGCAATCATTTCCATCGCGTATTTCATATGAATGTCAAAGGCCAACCTTTCAAGCTATCAGCATGCCTCCATTTGCCTTATTGTCGAACCCACACCTCAAATCTAGTCATCTTAAAGGCATGTCTCTGACAAAGAGTCATGCCTATCTTTTTCCTCTTGCACATAGCTTAACAAAAATAAGTTTTTCACCTACATTCATGCGTCTTTCATGAAGATTGTGCTCTTGACTAGTGCACATAGCCTACCAATATAATGATTTCAGCAATAGGCATGCCTCTAAAATCAAGGGTGTGACCCTAGTTTGCATACTGCATAGAGTATACCAAAATAATGTTATCATACCCATGGGCATGCCTATGCAACGAAAGGTGCACCCCTACTTTGCATTCTGCATGTAGCATAGTAATATAATGTCATTCACACATAGGCATGCCTTTCAAATGGAAGGTGCGCCCCAAGATTCCCTTCTACACATAACATACAAAACTAATGTTATTGTATAATAAAAAATTTCATTGATTCTAAGGGTATAGTTTAAATGTTCGAATGCCTTCCCAAGGTGTTAATGGGTCAACCTCCCTTTTACCGACTCCTCACATAACACGAAGTCAATCCTCATCTCAAGGATTTGGCACATCCTTCACAAAATTTGGTACATCCTTTATTAAATTTGCTACATCCGATCTTATCACTTTTGGGATACCCATCTAAATATGGATGGTCCATAATTTCATTTAGAAACCCATAAGGAAGTGTTTGGGGGCTAATCCCTACCTCGGAACGCACTTTGAAACCTTTGCTACATCTTTCACAAATTTGGTACATTCGATCCTATCGCTTCTGGGACCCCCATCTGAACATGGATGGTCCATATTTTCATTTTGGAACCCATAAGGAAGTGTTTAGGGCCCAATCCCCACACTGTAACGCACTTTGGAACGCTTGGTACATCTTTCATTAAATTTGGTACATCCGATCTTATTGCTTCCGGGACCCCATCTGAACATGGATGGTCCATAATTTCTTTTAGAAACCCATAAGAAAG
This sequence comes from Vitis rotundifolia, assembly GCA_030254885.1. Lineage (NCBI taxonomy): Eukaryota > Viridiplantae > Streptophyta > Magnoliopsida > Vitales > Vitaceae > Vitis > Vitis rotundifolia. Next base: position 13,277,415 of record CM058157.1, read on the forward strand.
TGATTGGGGGCCGATCCCCCCCTTAGAACGCAATTTGGAACCCTTGGTACATCCTTCACAAAATTTGGTACATCCTTCATTATATTTGGTACATCTGATCCTATCGCTTCCGAGACCCCCATATGAATATGGATGGTCCATAATTTCATTTAGGAACCCATAAGAAAGTGATTGGGGGTCAATCCCCATCTCGGAATACACTTTAGAACCCTTGGTACATCATTCACAAAATTTGGTGCATCTGATCCTATCACTTCTAGGACCCATATCTGAACATGAATGGTCCATAATTTCATTTACAAACCCATAAGAAAGTGATTAGGGGTCGATCCCCTCCTCGGAACGTACTTTGGAACGCTTGGTACATCCTTCATAAAATTTGGTACATCCTTCATTAAATTTGGTACATCTGATCCTATCGCTTCCAAGACCCCCATCTAAACATGGATGATCCATAATTTCATTTTGGAACCCATAAGAAAGTGATTGGGGGTCAATCCCCACCTCGGAATACACTTTAGAACCCTTGGTACATCATTCACAAAATTTGGTACATCTTTCATTAAATTTGGTACATCCGATCCTATCACTTCCAAGACCCCCATTTGAAAATGGATGGTCCATAATTTCATTTTGAAACCCATAAGAAAGTGTGTGGGGGCCGATCTCCACCTCGGAACGTACTTTGGAACCCTTGGTACATGCTTTACAAAATTTAGTATATTCGATCCTATCGCTTCTAGGACCCCCATCTGACCATGAATGGTCCATAATTTCATTTAGAAAATCATAAAAAAACGATTGGGAGCCGATCCCCACCTTGAAACGCACTTTGGAACCCTTGGTACATCTTTCACAAAATTTGATACATCCTTCATTAAATTTGGTACATCTGATCTTATCGCTTTCAAGACCCCTATCTAAACATGGATGGTCCACAATTTCATTTTGGAACCCATAAGAAAGTGATTGGGGGCCGATCCCCACATTGGAACGCACTTTGGAACCTTTGGTACATACTTCACAAAATTTGGTACTTCCTTCATTAAATTTGGCACATCTGATTCTATCGCTTCTAGGACCCCCATCTGAACATAGATGGTTCATAACTTCATTTTGGAATCCATAAGGAAGTGTTTGGGGGCCGATCCCCACCTCGAAATGCACTTTGGAACCATTGGTACATCCTTCACAAAATTTGGTACATCCGATCTTACCGCTTCTGGGACCCCCATCTGAACATGGATGGTCCATAATTTCATTTAGAAACCCATAAGAAAGTGATTGGGGACCGATCCCCATCTTGGAATGTACTTTGGAACCTTTGGTACATCATTCACAAAATTTGGTACATCTGATCCTATCGCTTCCGAGACTTTCATATGATTATGGATGGTTCATAATTTCATTTAGAAACCCATAAGAAAGTTATTGGAGGTCGATCCCTACCTCAGAACGCACTTTTGAACCCTTGGTACATCCTTCCCAAAATTTGGTACATCCGATCCTATTACTTATGGGACCCCCATCTGAACATGGATGGTCCATGATATCATTTTGGAATCCATAAGGAAGTGTTGGGGGTCAATCCCCACCTCGGAACATGTAGCCCTTGGTACATCATTCACAAAATTTGGTACATCCTTCATTAAATTTGGTACATCCAATCTTATCGCTTCCAGGACCCCCATCTGAACATGGATGGTCGATAATTTCATTTAGAAACCCATAAGGAAGTGTTTGGGGGCTGATCCCCACCTCAGAACTCACTTTGGAACCCTTGGTACATCATTTACAAAATTTGGTACATCTTTCATTAAATTTGGTATATCTGATCTTATTATTTTCGGGATCCCCATCTGAACATGGATGGTCCATGATTTCATTTTGGAACCCATAAGGAAGTGATTGGGGGCTGATCCCTACCTCGGAATGCACTTTGGAACGTTTGGTACATCTTTCACAAAATTTGGTACATCCTTCATTAATTTTGATACATCCAATCTTATTGTTTTCGGGTCCCCCGTCTGAACATGGATGGTCCATGATTTCATTTTGGAACCCATCAGGAAGTGATTGGGGGTTGATCCCTACCTTGGAATGCACTTTGGAACCCTTGGTATATCTTTTACAAAATTTGGTACATCCAATCCTATTGCGTTCGGGAGCCCCATTTGAACATGGATGGTCCATGATTTCATTTTGGAACCCATAAGAAAGTGATTGGGGGTCGATCCCCACCTCGGAACACACTTTTGAACCCTTGGTATATCCTTCACAAAATTTGTACATATAATCTTATTGCTTCCGAGTTCCTCATCTGAACATGGATGGTCCATGATTTCATTTTGGAACCCATAAGTAAGTGATTGGGGGTTGATCCCGACCTTGAAACGCACTTTGGAATCCTTGGTACATCATTCACAAAATTTGGCACATTCAATCCTATTGTTTTCAAGACCCCCATTTGAACATGAATGGTCCATGATTTCATTTTGAAACCCATAAGGAAGTGATTGGGGGTCGATCGCCACCTCGGAATGCACTTTGGAACATTTGGTACATCCTTCACTAAATTTGGTACATCCTTCATTAAATTTGGTACATCTGATCCTATGGTTTCCAAGTCCCCCATCTTAACATGGATGGTACATGATTTCATTTTGGAACCTATAAGGAAGTGATTGGGGGTCGATCCCCACCTCGGAATGCATTTTGGAACCCTTGGTACGTCCTTCACAAAATTTGGTACATCCTTCATAATATACCAAATTTTGTGAAGAATGTACCAAATTTTGTAAATGATGTACCAATGTTGCCAAAGTTCATCATGAGGTAGGGAACGACCTTGAATAACTTCCTGAGGGTCTCCAAAGGAAGAAATGGACTATGGAAATGGAGATAAGTGTTCCATTAGCTCAAGGATTGGTTGTATCAAATTTTCTCAATGATGTACCTAGGTTTCCAAAGTCCATTTCGGAGTAGGGAACGATCTCTAATCACTTCCCAAAGATCCAAAAAGGAATAAACAGACCATGGGTAATAAGATAGAGGTTTCAATAGCTAAAGTATGCACCAAATATTTTTAAAGATGTACCAAATTTTGTAAAGGATGTACCAAGAGTGCCAAAGTTCGTTCCGATGCGGAGAATGACCTTCAATCACTACCTAAGGGTCCTTAAAGGATAATATGGACCATGGGAAGATAGATAGGGGTCTCGATAGCCCGAGGATTGGATGTACCAAAATTTCTTAACAATGTACCAAATTTCCTTAAGAATGTACCTAGGGTTACAAAGTTCGTTTCGGAGTAGGGAACGACCTCTAATTACTTCCTAAAGATCCCTAAAGAAATAAACGAACCACGGGCAATAATATAGAGGTCCTGGCAGCTCATGGATTGGATGTACAAAATTGTTTTAAGGATGTGCCAAATTTTATGAAATATGTACCAAATTTTATAAATGGTGTACCAAATTGTCTTTAGGATGCACCTTGGGTTCCAATGTCCGTTTTAATGTGGGGAATAACCTCTAATTCCTTCTCAAGGGTCCCCAAAGGAATATATGAACCATGAAAATGAAAATAGGGGTCTTGGTTCCTCTAAGAATGAATATACCTAGGATCTCAAAGTTCTTTTTGGGGTGGGCAAAGACCTCCAATTACTTATTGAGGGTCCCAAATGAATATATGCACCATAATAAGTATGATAGTGTTTCCGGTTCTCCTAAGCAATAATTTACCTATTTTTTTTAAGGATGTACCTATTTTTTTTATGAAATTAATATAAGAGGTTAAATACAATTTTTTATGAAAAATATATTTTCTTTTATATTTTATTTTAATTAAAAATTAAAGATTTTAGCCAAAAAAAAGTTAGATCCACAATCAATTTAAAATCATAAGAAAAATGATAAAAGCACCATCACTTATTGTGATTTTGATAGGATAAATTTAAAATGAAAATTAAAAGAAAAATAATGTAAATAATAAAATAGTATTACAATGATATTTTTACTTTTACATGTGATAGAATTTACAAAATAAATAAATCTTTTGTTTAGTATTAATATAAAAAATCTTATATCATAAACTTCTAAATAATAAAATGGAATTTTTAAATTTAAACCTTAATTTATAAAATGTATTATTATAATTAATATTTAAAATCATTATTATTTGTGGGATAATATTTTCATTTTTGTCCATTATATATTTTATTTTTTTTATTTTTTATATTAATTATTTATTATATATTAACATTTAAAGTTTAATATGTCAAAAAAAATAATTAAAATCAATAAATATAGACAAATTAGAGAGTAAAAATAAATTAAAATTAAAGAAGTTTTATGAGAAAATGCACGAGCATATTAAAAAGAATATAAAGGAAAAAAAAGAAAAATAATAATAAAAATTATAATAGCTAACAATGAATTATGGTGGCAAGAGGAAAAAAAAAAAAGTGGAAACGTGACAAGTGGTAAGGGAGATATATTGATGTGAGAAAAATAATAAAAATAAATTATACATGTACTTGTTAATAGGTGGTATTAAATTGATGTGTACTTTGTCCTTTACTTTTGAGAGTAATTGTGAAAGAAATTTGAAAGCACTATGGGAGTGCATGAATAGACAATATTTTTTCCCATTTTATACCAAAATTAAAAAGAAAAAAATAAAGTTCCAAAATCTCATATTTTTATAGTTGGTGTATGGTTAGATGATTTTCCCAAATTTTTAGTAAGTTCGATTGCAAATTAAGATGGACTCATCTAGCATTGAGTGGACAGCTTTTTCTTGTCCAGAAGGACAATTTAAATGGCTTGTAATGCCTTTTGGTTTAAAAATTTTTTTTTGACTATTTTTCAATGAAAAATGGATTTGATATTCAAATAATATCAAAAGTTTGTGCTAGTTTATATAGATGACATCCAATCCTATGTTTTAACTTCAAAATCCTAATTATTAGAATAAAATTAATTAAATATTTTTTATTTTTAATTCTATTTTTAATTTTATATAGTAAATATTTTATTTAAAAATATTGAAGTATATTATCATAAATCCAATGCTTTTATTACTATGCTTTTCATCGTCATTACTATGATTTAATTATAAATAAAAATATATTATATATAGATTTATGATTAAACATAATTTAACTATGTCCTAAAAATATTTCATAAATGATTAATAAAAAAATGGTGAATTATTTAAATTTTGCATCATAATATATATATATATATATATATTTTTTAATAAAAACTATTTAAGGTTTGTTGACTTCTTGGAAAATAGTAGGACAAAAACGTAAGAGAGAAGTATTATAAAAATTTTAAAATAATTTCCTTGATATTTTCATTAAAAAAAAAAACAAGAAAAGTTCATAAAAGGGCATTTGTTAATAATTTAATTTTACTTTCTCTTAAAATTTTCATGGATAACCAACTAAAACAAGTTTTACTTACCATTTTCATTTTGTTTTTTTTTCTTTCTTTCTTTCTAATCTCCTTTCTTCAAACCTTCACATAAATAAATTTAATATTTTTTTTAAATTAATATATAATAATAAAATTAATAAAAATAAATTATAAAGTAAAGGATTGAAATAGAAAAATAAAAATAATCTTATATAATATAAATCGTTCATAATAAATAAAAATAATGTGCTACCTATTTATTTCATCAACATTTTTATTTTTTATTTTTAGCAAAATCATTTTAAAATTATACTCATAGTTTCAATTTTTTTATTACCTATTCAATGAAAAATTGGTTCTTACTGAGTTAAAAGATTTTATTTGGAATTTCTATTTCATATAATTGGATTGTGGTTCTAATGGACCCTTTATTATGCCTCCTTAAGTGAATCCTCATACTCGAATCCTTTTCTCAAGGTTCTTATATGAAGGAATAGATCAATATAATCTTAGTATACAAGTTTAGCTCACAAGATACAAACGAACCTATGATCAAAACAAAGTGCACTAATTGCAAGTACGGATTCAATTCACTTCAAAACAAGTTTTGAAAACTCTTTTGTTGATAAACAATAATTACATAGTGCTGTTTATATCAATAAATGCAAGTTTAATCTCATATATATAGGAGGGAAGCTCAAAATAGCTATGAGGCATAATCAAAGTTCGACTAGTCAAACCTCCAATTGAATTGATTGACTAAATGTTGATTATTTAGTGTAATTGCATATGACCATTAGGTCACAAAGCTAAACCAATTGAGTATCTGGTTCGACCTGTTGCTTGATTGATCAAGCTCTAAGTCTTAATCAATAACTACTAAAAAAAAAAAAAAGGGCCTAATTTCAACACTATGTCAACCAAATGCACCATTCCTTGAACATTCATGACTTTTGCAAGTTTTGAACCAATTTATGAATGGGGAACAATGGTTATGCTTCCAACACATTTACTAAATCCTTTTGAAATTAATTTTGGGAAGTTTTGAACTTGAGTTTCATTTAAAACCAAGTTTATCCATTTCTGAAGAAGTGAATTCAATTTTAAGGATGAGTTTTGAAAATGTTTTACATGGATTAAATACAATGACCCAATTATACCACGAAACAATCTTACTTAAAGTTCCTAAGGGCTTTCAATTGAAACATAAGCTTAAAACCATTACTACTTTAACCTTATTTTATTATCATTAAATATGATTAAAGAAAAACTTGAGCTAACAATATCCATATATATATATATATAGCATGATCAATATCAATAATCCAAAGTATAAAGCATCCAAAATTTCCAAAGATAAATTTTGCAAAAACAACTAGAAATAACCATGAATAATTGGAAATGCAAAAACAACTAAAGATAACCATAAATTACTAGAAATGAAAAAATCCAAGCTTTAAATGTCTACAAATATATCTCTCCATTTTACAACATCAAGAGAAACTATAAGGCACAAGGTTGAAAGAGTGAGAACTAGGTAGGCAAGAAGCTCATCATCATCTCCTCATGCTGGGGTTGAAGGTATGTTGAGATGTCCTAAATATCATGTTGCATCTAGAGACATGTTGAAATATTTTCCTAAAATTGATCAAACCATGTTTCGAAGGAAGAGAATATCCTATTAATGGTTAATGCAATGTCCTCAAGGTGAGTACCAAGGGAGCTAATTTGAGCATAAAAAGGGAGTCCTAGTGTTGCTGATCTAATTCAAATGGAGAGGCATAATACTCAAGATACTCGATAGGGGTTGCCTCAAAATATGTCTCACATATCAGAGTAGTCTTCTCTAGATATTGAGAGGTGGGAATGGTCTTATTATGCTTAACGCTAGTTTTTACATCGATATGAGCCTTAGTCTAGATGTGCTCCTAACTAACCTTGACTTCCATCATTTGAATCTCTTCTTCCTTTTCTACACTTTCTACATTAACTACGGGTCACTTTACTTTTCTACCTGAAGAATTGTCTACCTTTTGTTTGAATTGCATTCAATCCAAGGTCTTAACATTAAAGTGTAAAAAATGGTTAGGGACTAAATATTTGTCTCCATCTTTTTATTCACATTGAAACCTTTAAAAAAATTTATAATCATCTTCCCATATATCAACACTATCAATTCACTCTCATAACATTTTTTTTTTTCATATGTTAAAAAATTATAAATCCGAAATTAAACTTTCATCAACCAAGATGACATCAATTTTAAAACCCTCATAATATAAGACATCTCTATGACCACCCTAAGGAATTAATATGAAGCTAATCATGTGGTGGAGCAAAATTAAGGATATTCAACGCATGAGCATTGGGCTTAGTAGTCATAGTGTCATATGGGAGATCATGCAACCTTTGAACTGCTCTCTTGCAGTCAAAGCCAATCATAGAGTGTCATCTATTAGACTCAAAGAGTCACAGACCTTGATGAGAACTCAAATTATACAATGGGATGACTCTAAAAGAGCCTATTTTAGTGTATTTGAAACACTTATTGCAAGCCTAGCCTCAGTTTGATGTTAATCCCTTCGGAAATTTCATTTGAAGTGCTCTATGAGATTTTTGTAATATTAAGGTAGGTTGGGTGCACTTTTAAAACTTCATGGAGAAAAGAGCACCCAAGTGGGGATATGCTATCACTAATAGTACACTTCAACCTAAGTAGAATCCCCAATAGCACACTAGGTAGAACCTAGTATAAAGTATGCACCCTAGGAGCTAGGAATGTTAATCCAAATTATGCACTTAGAGAAGCGCACCCTAGGAGTCAGGAGTGTTAATCCAAATTGTGTACTTACAGAAGCGTACTCGAGATTACACATCTTTAAGTGGTAGTTTGGATTGCACACTAAGGAGCCTAATCTACATTGTGCACTTCATATTGAATACTGAAGGCACTCAGCTCATATTACACAATTCCCTTATGTGCTTCAGTAACTATGTGCTTCCTAAGTGCACTAAGAAAGAGGGGCTCCTCACCACCTTACCCTACATAGTGCTCATAGAACCAACTCCATAAGTGCACTACTAAGCAATGAGTCAAATGCACAACAACAACCCTCGATGCAACAATTTTGATAAATAAAACAGTGTACCACCCTAGTTATAAAGTGGGCTCTCTTCTAATTATGAAGCACACCCTAGACAACTTCTGTCTCAGAGTATTGCCCCGATCACCTTGCACATATGCCATATCTTCCAATCTTTGCACACTCACCAGGGTTACACTGCAAATAGCACCCTTGTAGCTTGGATTGATCTATTTACACCACCATTTTGTCATGTTAAAATGACAAGCAATGCAGCCAACTACTCCACACTAACATTTTTTTATTGATGGTTGCGTCACTAGATCAACAACATGAATAGGAGGTGAAGTTAACTAGGGATAACTTCAAAGTAGTAAGAGAGGAAGGAGATTTTCTACCTATAAATACGAGAATTGCAGATAAATGAGAGAGCGGGGGGGGAGGGAGAGAAAAAGAGAGAGAGAGAGAGAGAGAGAGAGAGAGAGAGAGAGAGAGAGAGAGAGAGAGCGAGAGAGAGAGAGAGAGAGAGAGAGAGAGCGAGAGAGAGAGAGAGAGAGAGAGAGAGAGTTAGGGAAATAAGTAAGATTGTTCTAGTCCTTGTGTTTCTTTTTCTTTCTGTAATTTTCCTTTGTAGTTTTTAATGAATATTTCTTTCTTTTCAATTTTCTATTTTTGTGTTGTGTGTTTTTCTGTGTGTCTTTCTTCCTTCTAGGGTATCTATATCTTAGTTTAGTTCATCATTGCTCTAATTGTTGCTGCTTGAAAGGGACCTTCCTTAGGCTAGTGGTTATGAGGGCCAAAAAAAGTTCCCACCAACCTAGGACACAGGCGATGAGGACCAAAAGGAATAATCCCTTGTGGACACATGACCAAAAACATTCAAGCTATAAAAAAATAAGTGATTATCATCAATTATATTAAAAATTCTGAACCAAGAAAGTTATTCTATAAAAAGGAAATGACAAAGACTATATTAATAAAAAAATAAGAAAAAAAAAAAAACAAATGCTTACCATGAAAGAAGTTGTATTTGGAGATGCACCACTTCAAAAATGGTAAAGGCTCAATGAAAAAATTTATGTAAGGAAGAGGGGTGAGGTATTTATATGCTCAATATCCTAATTGTACTCCTATTCAACTCCCTCAATTCCTATTTTGGATATGATTTCCAACTCATGTTGCCATGTTACACAAAATTTGTAACTTGGACCAATAAACAATTTGGAAAAGACTTAAAAATATATACATATGAAAGTACAACAAGAAGGAAAAAAAAAAAACCAATCAAATTGATTGCTTTCAAATATTTGAGACACTTCTTTTCAAAAAAAAAGAAAATTTTTAAAATGTCTAACTAAATTTTTTGGTTTAAATTTTTATCAATAAAATTTGATACTTCAAATTCTTTCGACATTAGGATTTCTAATTGCCAATTAAAATTTGAAATCAATCTCAAAATAAAATAAAATAAAGTTTCTAAAATTTATTCATTGGCTTAAAATTTTGGCCCATTAAACTTCTTATTTCAAATTCTTTTGGTATTGATATTTCTAATTGCCAATAAAAATAAAAAAAGAAATCAAACCAAAACAATAAAATTAAAAAAAATTAAAAAAAAAAAAAGTAAAGCAAAGATTCAAAAAATAGTTCACCCCTTAACACTCTCATATTGTGTATGTGAACAAATCTGAATCAAAACTCAAAATTAAAAAAGAAAATGAAAAAAGAAAGAAAAAAAAACCAAAGGTGCAAAAACTTGTTCATCGGCTTAAAATTTTTAGGGGATAAAGTTCCTTATTTCAAATCCTTCTGGTATTAGGATCTTTAATTGTCAATAAAAAAAAAATCAAAACAAAAATTTTTGTCCATTAATTATGATATGTTAATTGACTAATAATGTATTGACATGTGAGATAAAATAATATGGCACATCCAATACATATTATTATTGTAGTAATTAATTAATTATCATAATTAATAAAATAATTATCTCTACAAAACTTAATTGTGATAATTATCCTAGACAATTAAGTATAATAATTAAAATAAATCATTATTATTATCTTAATAAATAAAATAAAATCAAGACACTAATATCAAGAGATAATATCAAATCAAGATTTTCCAATCCATAAATGATTCTCATTTCAAAGCACCACAAGAATGGATCAAAGAAAATTTGGAGAGCTCTTGAAAAAATTCTTTGAAGACTCAGATTTTTTGAAGATTTCAAAGAAAAATTTGAAAATTTCTTAAAAATTTGAAATTTTGTTTGAAGATTTATTGAAAAATAAAACTTAGAAACTTCTTTTCATTAGAAGACTTCGTATTTGTTGACGAGACCCCCTTTCATAAAAAAATTAAGTATTAAATTGCTTAAAAAAGTGCTTGATCTTTGTAAGAAGAATCAGTGCTGAAGGTCATTCCCTTAAATTATCAAATTTAGTATTATTTTCTTTATTTTGAGAAATTTTGTGTATATACACATGAAAGTGAGTGACGGCGACAAGGAGAGTTGGAAGTCTTGGTGAAATGGGCCACCAATGACAAATGCTACACCCCCCCCCCTCACACTCATTGTCATACCCGTCATTTTCTGAGACAAAAGAAAGATCTCAAATCCATATTTCCTTTCGCTTTATTTCTGACCACACAACTTGTACAAAAAAGGGATTGAAGAGACGACCCCAACTCAATTTAGCGGTGACTGCCCCTCTTCTTCATTCAACTGAACCCATATTTCAGACCCAGTATTTTCCCATGTCATCCATTTGCTGAGAGGACATAGATAGATGTTGACATTTAAATGGCTTTTGCTCAAGCAGGAGCATCTGCACCTGCATTCCATGCCATGCTTAGTTCAAACCAAACAAAGTAATATACAGACAATCTATTTTCTCCATCACAAGCCTCTCCACTTAAGGCCTTGAATATTGATGACCTTTATGCAAACCAAAGGCAATCACAGGATTGGACTAACAAAAACTCCTTTTAGCCTCCAACCTCCATATCCTACCACCCAAACACATTTGAATCCAATGGTGCATCCCATGTTAAATGCATCTCTATAAATTGTTAACCAAATAAATATTCAAGATACCACTAATAGCGTCTCAACAACACAGGTTTCCACAATGTAAAATAAAACAAAAAACTCAACTTCCATCAGATGTTTCCAGAAAATAAAGGCACCAAATGACCTACAGCTGCAACCAAAAGTGGGCTCAGACTTTCTCATTTTCTAGCAGCTTCCCAAGAAGAACAAAAAAGCTAAAAAAATTGAGGCAGAAGATTAAAACATCTATTTAGCTGTTTCTGCAAAACCAAGAACAAAAATGACCTATATCCAGAACCATATCGTCATTTCACACCGATCAACAGCCCTAAAAGAATTTTAACTAACAAAGGCCCTCACAACAGGGCTAAGAATACAACCTAACCACAAATGACAAACGACAACCCCCTCCACCCCGACCCACTGAGGGAACTACAGATGGCATTAGTATACTAGACAACAAACTAATTAAATTATCCAACATCCAACTATAACCACCCAAAATAGAGAGCAAAAATTGGACAAAAGGTTAGAGAAAATTGTAAAGAAACTTTCGAATGCCTCATCCAACAAAAGGATCGGCAGGTGCTGAAACCTAATTTCCTTTAAGAACTCACCAACCTCCATTTCAACCAACTTCAGGCAGAGGCAGATACCCTTGGTGCTGTAGTTTTGGCTGCAGCATTAACAGTCAAGCCACTAGCACGGTTCACACGGCCACCATTGCTCCCCACATGATCGGTCCTCTGATATCCATCACCTCCACGATTTGGAAATCCTCCCCGACTGCCCCTGTTTCCAAACTCGCTCCTGCTATTGAAATCACCTCGGTTATATCCTCTGTTACCTACATAGTTTCCGCGTCCTCTACCTCCCTCATTCCTGAATCCAACTCCCCTTCCGTTTGAAAAGCGTGTTCTGTTGTTCACTGCAAGACAAAAAAAATAGCTACTTCTTTATTTAAAAGCAATCAGGAAAGATTGGGTGAAGCCTAACCTTTGGATCATGATGCGAAAAATGGGGGGGAAAAGAGCTATTTTAAAAAAAAATTAAAGCACAGTTGATAAATAGGATTATGCTGGATGTAAAATTTCCTTCCAGCAGGGAGCTGCAACCAAATTTTCACTGAATTAAACCAATTCCCATCCACCATTAAAAAATGTATGATCTGCATCAAGAAGACCAATTCTAGAGAGAATGTTTGAAATAGTTCCCTTTCCGCAATTTGTTGCTTTGATAAAATAGGTTGCAAAGGCATCATTTTGACAAATACCCATGCTCCCGTGTTCCCCCACCCCTAACCCCCCACTGCACCAGCACAAGAAAAGATATCATGTCTTTCCTTTATCTTGACAAGGACAGACCTCAATCCAGCAAAAGATGTTATCCATTCACTATGCAACTCATAGACATTTCATTTTTAGAGACATTCCTTCTTTTAAATGAATAACTCAACATAAAATCCAACTTGCCTCTAGAACTGTTTGTAGACCTCTTTTCCTCAACAAAAGCTTGACGCCCACCAATTGTAATGGGTGAAGCCTGAAACATCAAAGAAACAGAGTTCTCACAAAAATCAGGAAAATATCAAATAATTGGACAAAGTAAGCCAATGACAACATGAAGCCAAAGAGAAACAGCTAATGAAACAATATCACACTAAAAACCTTGATGTAAAATAATCCAACCAAATCAGACTCAATAATGTGATTCAAAATGGTTTACAAAGAAAATAAATGCTGCTTTATCATCAGAAATGTCAAAAAGGAGGGTAACAAAATAAATAAAAAATAAGCAACTATTGATCTCAAGGCATAAATGTATTTCCAATTTACAGTTCATTTAGTTAACAGAAAATTGGCAAGAGGGCAATTGAGCCTGAACCACCGGGCTCCTTTTATGGGGAGAATTAGCATCCAATATGTTACAGACACTGAGACAACATTAGGCCTAATTAAAATTATTGAGGCCTTAGCATTTCTAGGAATCCATACAAAATGAAACAAATATATATATATATATATATATATATATATATATATATATATATATATTGAATGCATTTGGGGAAATTTATTTCTTTCTTTTTTCCTCTTCAAAGAATAAGTGAGTCATTGCAATTTATCTTCCTCTATTCCTATGTCTCATGAGGGCCTTGGCTTGCAGCTCATTTTGGCATCGATTCATGTCACTCAACCTAATGCAACCAATAAATGGGTATAATCCATCTCTTTCCAGAAACATGTATATTTAATGCTACAAAGTCATAAAAATAAATAAATAAATAAAAAGCACTGCTTTATAGCTAATAAACGAACAAAAAATTCCCATCTCTCATAGTCAAAATTTTTATTCTTGAACAAGAAATTGAGGAAAACAAAAGCATGATTCATGGATGTAATCATGCACACATACACTATCAGTTAACATTCTAGCTGATATTTATGCTGGCAGTAGGTGATTTTTTATAAAGGTATATAAAAACTTTTAGCCGCCTTTTTTACTATGCTTGGAAGAAGCGATATAGAACTTTTTTAGCATGGTGTGCTTATTCCTGTGAATTTCATTTTTATATGCACACGTACACTATCAGTTAACATTCTAGCTGATATTTATGCTGGCAGTAGGTGATTTTTTATAAAGGTGTATAAAAACTTGTAGCCGCCTTTTTTACTATGCTTGGAAGAAGCGGAATAGAACTTTTTTAGCATGGTGTGCTTATTCCTGTGAATTTCATTTTTATATGTACAAATTCTGAATTTCAAGCAAGTAACAACTCTGCTTTTCTTTGGGATAGGGTGAAATGCTATAGGGTTGGGCTTCTTCCTTTGCCTTTCCACAGATTCCCCAGCCTTTTTCCTTTCTTCTTTCTTCTTTCTTGCACAAAGCAATAAATTTTCCTTCACAAAAAAGGTTTCCCTTGCAATGTAAGTAAACATAAACCCCAAAACATGTGTCCGCGTTAGCACACATCTGCACCAAGAGGGACTAACAATTGCAATCAAATTGATCAATGCAGAGAAAATAAATGGTATAGAGCATTCCCATATTCCAACTGATATCTAGCAAGACCAAAATGAAAGAATAAACAATGGAAAATGCCACATATTCCATGAAAACACATAAGAAAATATAACCAGCAAGAACCAATTAACATTGGAATAATAGCATAAACCACATGAAGAAATATTCAGCATTCAAACCATTCAAGTGTCACTGGGTGAGCAAATTGGAGCAATTTAAACAAATGAACTTGATAAATAGTCATTAAACAGACATGAATTCGGACAAGAAAAAAGTTTCTGCAGCAAAAAACTTAAGCATACCTCCATTGCACTTTGAACGGCACTTGCCACCTCAAACTCCACAAAGCCAAAGCAAAATCCTTGCTGCCAAATTATGAGGATTAGAAGATTTAATACTAGAAAATTCCAAAGAAAAAGACATGAACATAAAGTTAGTCATACCTTGTTGCTTCTAACTTGAACACCACCACTCTTAATAGGTCCAAACTTCTTGAATTCGTCCTCAAGTAAAGCAGGTGTGGCATTTGAAGGCAAACCCCTTATGTAGATAGAATGACCATCCGCTGTGCAAAATAAATAAATAAATAAATAAAACTACCAAATGAAATCATCATCATAAGTTACTAAACAAAATCATGGTTTAGGAACTAGAAGTGAACTAGAATGAGAGGACATTTACCTTCTCCATCTTGGTTATTCCCATTTTCAATAGCATTTGCCTCAGCTCCTGGTGTTGGCAATGGTGCAACTGTCACTTGCTGCTCTTGAATCTTTGGTACAGGCCTCGGAGGGGTAGGTGTAGGACTTGAGAAAGGCACAGAGCTTTCCTTCATAACCTTCACCTGGAACAACAATATCAAGATGTTTCACTACTTAAAACTTCAACAGACATATGGCCAACAACAAATTGACTTAGTAATGGGGATTATCAGTGCCCAAAGTTTCTGAATCTACCAATTCATGCCAACACCACTCTACAAGAATTCAGAGTTTCTGAACAGTTTGAAGGCTTAGCAATATGAATAATAACTACTTACAATGGAAGCATATGACTTCTTTGGCACTTCTAAGATTTTGGAATCAGATATGGTCACCATCTGATCATCCTGGATTTCATCAACAACCTCAGCCACTGGTGCTTCCTCTTCCTCAACAGAAGCTTCCCCATTCTCACTAGGGTTATAGACTTCCTCATTAACCTCCTCTGGCACTTCTGGTGTCGGTTCCAAAATATGATTCTCTTGCACCGGAGAAGGATCTGCAGATACCCAAAAAAATCCAATCTTCAAATAATACAAACCACCAAAATCCACTGATTCAAGCTACAGAGTGAGTTTCCCATCACCTTGTTCAGGAGTAAGAGGAGCTTCCACCTCACTCACCAGACCTGGATTTCCATCCTGGTATTTGACATCTTCAATGTATCTGAATAAGTCATTCAAGACAAAGTAGCCTTTGTCTTGAGGTGCAAGAAAGAAGGACTGAGTAAAATCTCGGCTCCTATTGTCTTTCCCTGTCAAATACCCAGTTACAAGGACAAGGACTCCCCCTCCAAAAGATTCTTGGGCATCCACAGACTTAATCTCAGCAATCAAGTCCCCGTAGTTAAGTGAGAGTATCTTCTCATTGATTGCCTGCACAATGAGAAAAAATCAAACCATTACAGAAGCAGTACATATCCAATTCTCTCAAATGCTAACTATAACGTCTAATATTTTAAATTCATATACCAATATAAGGAATCTTGGAGGCATGCCAGCACCCTGGATAGTCCTAAAGGCGCATTCAAAATTCAATACTCCTAATTTTCTAATCTTATACCCTCAAATCCTAAGTTTGGTTGCAAAAAAAAAAAAAAAAAAAAAAAAAAAAAAGGAAAAGGAAAATAAAATAAATTCTCATTACTTGGGTTTTGAGAAAGCCAAAACCCCTAATCAACTGGAGCAAGATATAATCATTTAGCTAATTTGAGTTGTTTATTCCTCCATATCGCCCTAAACAAAACTAAGAAAAGTTCGCATAAATCAGAAAAAGATACAAAAACACCAAGAAAAGATAAAAATAAATCACAAACATATCTTACTTCCATTGTTGTGGTAACACCCATGATCCCATTTTCCTCGAGACGACCAAGCTTACTAATATCCTGATAAAACCGGAAAACAAGCTCTGGGGACTGATGCAGGATATGGTAGTATTGGTGCACAAAAGCGTTCCCAACCTGAAAATTTGCCCGAATTTCATTCACTCCAGTTAACAACAACCTCAACCAAAAGGAAAATACAATTTCAGGCTCGGTCAATAGTATCAGTATACATACAACTTGGGCCGCATGGGTTGATCCAGCTGGGGCTTGCTGCGCCATTTCTGATCGATGGATCTCCTTAAACCCTGATATCACACCCAACAAAACAATATAGAGACTACGACAACCCCTTGTAATTCATTCCTCTTTTCACAGATGATAATCAACTATGGTTTGTACTTTGTAGAAGCAAAGAGGGGGGAGGAGAGGAGTGGGTACCTGAGGCCTTGGCTGGGTTGTTGTGGGTTGTTGTGGTGGAGGAGTGAGGTGACAGAAACCTTGCTTCTCACTCCTCCCTTTTCCGAGCGCTAGGGTTTGGACCGGGCGCTGCTGTAGCCTGTCGTGGATCTGAGAGTGGGAACATGAGGGTTTTTTTTTTGGATATTTATATACGACACAGACCTTCCCCACAACAATTCCAATCGGTTATTTTATAATTTTATTCTTGGTCCAACCCGCTGGGCTTTGATCGGCCCAACACCAAAATTTTGTAGCCCAAGAAGATGTTACTTGTATCATTAGAAAACGATTATTAAAATAAAATAATGTATTTATTGTGATCATGTATATTTTATTATTAAATAAATATTAATCATCACCATTCATGTTAGAAGATAATAATAAGAATGGTGATATATCATAAATGTTTTATATCATTATTAATCTATCCTCTCTTATCCTATCAATAATTTTTCTAATTATTTCACCTATTAAATATAAAATTAATTGGTTAAAATGGATTCAATAATCCTTAAATTTGTAAATCTAATCTCTCTCATGTGTTTTAATTGAAAAGTAATTTATTTTTTACATAAATGCCCTTCATCATTTTGATTATTTATATATAGGTATTTTAATATATATATATATATATATATATATATATATATATATATATATATATATATATATATTTAAATAAATCATTTATATATTTTAAATAAATTTACAATGAGTTAGAGAAAGAATTAGGAGAAAGTTGCGATCTTTTTCGAAAATAATTATCAAAAACAGTTTTTTAGAACAATTTTTGAAAATTGTTGTATGATGTTTTGTATAACAAAAGCGTATTTGAAAATCTAAAATGTTTTTAACCTGTTTCTAATATTTTTAAATATGTTTTAAAAATAATTTTTATATCTAATATTTTATTTTTAATCATTCTACATATTTGTATAATTATTTTTTAAAATAACCCTTAGAAAATAAGTGAAAATGACATAAAACAACTAAAAGATCTTCTTTGAAAAAATTTTGTTTTCTGTTTTTAAAAACATAAAATAGTTTTTGTTACCAAACATGTAATGACCCGCTCCTAACCGTGTAAATATTGTCCGCTTTGGACCCAAAGGGTCCTTCACGGCTTTAAAAACTGTTTACAGGGTTAAAAAGAGTTCATACTTATATAACGCCATGAACTTTCTCTCATATCCGATGTGGGATGTCACAAGCACTTCTCCATGCAAACACAACATCCTCATTGTATCACATGGGATTGTGGGACCAAACAGACAAACACCCTTATGGGGCCAAACAAACCCCCACACCGGGGTCGGGAATCGGCTCTGATACCATTTGTAATGGCCCGCTCTCAATCATATAGATATTGTCCGTTTTGGACCCAAGGGGCCCTTGCGGCTTTAAAATGCATCTACAGGATTAAGAGGAGTCCATACTTATATAACGCCAAAAACTTTCCTCCCTATCCGATATGGGATGTCACAAAACATATTTTCTTGAGTTTTTTTGTTTTAAAATAGAAAATTATTCTAAACAACGATTGTCAAATAGGCTTTTGGCTTTTTCTATGATATTTTTTCAACTTCTTTCTTTCTTTCACTATTTCCTTATTTTCTTTTTTTATACAAAGCTAGTTATGTAAAAATAAAATAAGGTATAGTAGACTAGAATAGTACGTTTCATAGATTTTTTTTTTATATGGGAAAGGTAAGTGGTAATGGTAAACTAATACATTTATGTAAATAGTAAATGTATTCATATACATAATATGTGCATAGTCAAAATATTTATATGCATAGTGATCTTTGTTTTTTTTTTTTCCTTCTTTTCGTCTTGTCTTTTCTTCTTTCCATCTTTATTTTTTCCTTCATGCTATCATGTATTTTTTTATGATATGACTATCTTTTGATAAGATTAATTTAATAATATTTTTCCTTTTGCTTTAGATTTTGCAGTTGAGTTTATTGTCATCACTTTAGGGTCATCATTGTTGACGTTTTCTATGTTGTCGATTTTTATTTTTATTTTTATCATGGTTCCATTGCATTCTATAGGTTCTAATAGCTTTCATCATTGGGATTTTTCTAAAAGCATGCATTGTCAATAAGATAAGTGTTATGGAAAAAAAAAAAAAAAAAACTTTCTTCTTCGTTGTCTCTATTCCTCTTCTTAAATTTTGCTTTCTCAACGAAATACGAAAATATAGAGAATTATGGATTTAAACAGAATTAAAAGTTAAAAAATAGTTGACCTGATTTGGTGAGGCACGTGGTAGCACATTGTCCTAAAGCTACTATCGCCTCCCTACATGTGGTGTTAACGAATAATAGTTACTCTGAGATACAACTCTAATCGTTAGTTCGTAGCAGTGTCTCCTCTATTGGCACGTCAATTGGAAAACTATGGAGAACCTATCCACAATATTGTTGCTTAGAAAAATAAAAAACTCAAGGAAGAAGAAACGATTTCTCTATGATATACTTTTCTATAAAAATGAAAGGCCCTTTTTAAAGAATAAAAAGATGATTGTTGTCTGAATCTTTTTTATTTTAGAATGATCAACTCCATAAAATCTTGTAAATATCAATGAACTCACACAACCATTGAGAAAGTAAAAGTCACTTATTGCCTTTTACTTTCACAATAATAAAGGAACAAAACCAAGATTGTAACATATTTCCTATTTGTAAAAGGAAGTTTTAAACTTTATATTTTTAAAATAAAATCTTACATTCCCCCATAAGGTTTAAAACTTCAAAATAATAATAATAAAAAATAAATAAATAAAGTAATCAGTAACTTTATACTATGTAATGGGTATAGGTGTCTTCTGAACTTGAATCTATACTTAGTGTTGACAGTTTTCATTTGAGGATCCTTAGTGAACCATGTCTTGAACTAGGTCCTTGAGTCAAACTTTAACATGTCGCACACATAGTATTGATGTGGGACTTGATTCTCATGAGAGTTACCAGGGAATAGCCTTACTCCCATAGTTGCGACCTCACAACAAATCTCATTTAGTTGAGTCCTCCAAGGGTACATATGATCTGGACCTCGTAGAATTTCTTGCAATAGGCTCATTCAGGCAAATACCCTTCCTAACATCACATCAAAAGCATTATCAACATAGCGATGGGAAGGAGACTCTCTCCTAAAGAGTAGTGTTATTAAGTCACACAATGTGGATTGTTTCTACCCATTGAACCTTCTTTATGGGATCTCTAATCATAAAGGTTGGGTTACTTCTTAAGGTGACTCCTTTAAGGGCTTAAGCCCCATCCCCCTCAATGATTCTAGGACAACATTCCTAGAAAGACCCTTGGTCAATTGATCAACAACATTCTTTTCAAATCTTAAAAATTCAAGGATATCATATTTTTAGTAAAAAGGTTTCTTACCAACTTGTATTTCACTTGTAGGTATTTATTCATTTTCTTGTTTGTGTGAGACCAATTAACTAAATCTATTACATCTTTACTATCACAATACACAAATATTGCAAGTGTGGACGTACTCACTAGAAGGATATGTAAGAGTAAGTTTTTAATCCATTCAACCTCAATGCTCGTTGTATTTAGTGCAATTAGCTCAAATTCCATTGTACTTCTTAATATTATAGTTTGTTTCTTAGGTCCCCAAGTAATAGCAACACTTCCTAGAAGGAAAACATACCATATAGCGAATTTTATATCTAGATTGCTAGTTATCCAATTTGCATCACTATATCCTTCCACTACATTAAGGAATCCTTTGTAACATAAAGAATAACCTAAAGTTCCTTTAAGATACTTAAATACTCTCTTTAAAGCAATCTAATGTTCCTTACTAGGATTATGAGTATACCTAATTAGTCTCCCAACTGCATATTCTATGCCAGGTCTAGTTTTATTTGTAATGTACAATAAAGACCCTGTTATTTGAGAATAATTTAATTGTGATATTGGCTCTCCAACATTTTTCTTCAAATGCATATTGGAATCAAAGTTATACCTTCACTTTTTCTTGAAAGTCTCATTCCTAATATTATTCCTTCATCTCAAAATTTGTAGACAAATAATCCTTTATGTAATTCACTGTTTCCATATTACTTCCAAAAATTAGAATATCATCAAAGACAAAGTATGTTGCATTCTTTTAGGTCCATTTTATAGTACACACATTTATCATGATCATTGGCCTTAAAACCATAATCTAAGATGACTTTATCAAACTTTTCATGCCACTGATTTGGAGCTTGTTTAAGACTTTAAAATGACTTCACTAGTTTACATACCTTATGCTCCTGTCCTTTTATCTTAAAACCTTTAGGTTGTTCCATGTATATTTCTTCCACTAACTCACCATTCAAAAAAGTGGTTTTAACATCCATTTGATGTATTACTAAATTATTAATTGATGCTAAGGTTATCAAAATTCTAATAATTGTAATCCTAGAGACTAGAGAATACGTATCAAAATAGTCAATTCCTTTCTTTTAAGTAAAACCCTTAACTACTAGCCTAACTTTATAATTATCTATTCTACCATCAGGTTTTAGTTTTTTTTAAATACTTACTTATACCTAATAGCTTTACTCCCAAGGTTTCCATAAAAATGAAAGGCCCTTTTTAAAGAATAAAATATGACCATTGTCTGGATCTTATTTATTTCATAATAGTCAACTCCATAGAACCTCATAAATGTACACAACCATTGGAAAAGTAAAAGTCACTTATTGTCTTTTACTTTCACAATAATAAAGGTAAAAAACCAAGATTTTAATCTCTTCCTTATTTGTAAAAGAAAGTTTTAAAATTTATATTTTTAAATAAAATATTAAAATAAAAAGGTACTTCTGATAATTTTACGGTCAACCTGATTATAAAGTTTTCTTTTGTAATAGGTTTTTTAAATATTATATGTTTTAAAGGTTTATTTCTCCCAATAGACATGATTTTTCTTCATTAATAAGATAAAATAATTTTTTACTGATTGATCTAAGATCATATATTTGAAAGACTTTATACCTATTATAATATTTAAGAAATTCATTTAGACAAGTCATTTCCTATTCTAGTTTTTTTTTAGGAATTAATGGTTCTTTATTTTACTTTATATATACATGTTGGTAGTTTGGTATTACTGACCTATTAGTTTGAAAAAAAAAAAGGTAATATGGTTTCAAAAGATATATCAATTCATTTTTCGGTTTTAAAAAGATAGGTTAAAATGTCTTTTAGTTTTTCAAGGGAATTGTCAAGGATTTGAGTTATATGGTTTATGAAAATATTTTTCAAAATTCCTTGGTCCATGAGCTAAGGTAAGAGGTAAGAAATTTTTTTATGTACAACAGACACATTTATATAAGCAAAATATGTGACAAAGAAAGATTCAAGGTTGTGATATTCTACTTGACCTATTTTTATTCTAGCTTTTTTGGTTCTAAACTATTTGTATAAAAACATTTGATTTTAAATACACTACCATACTAGATTTGCAAAAAGAAAGTTTGAACTACGGAATAGTTATCAACTTTAATTATATTTTTTACAACAAGTTTTTCATACTATTTTAAGAGCTTCCTTGCTAATTAGACTAAGCAATTCAATTTGACTGACTAGACTAGTTTGATTAGTTCATGTTGGGTTGGTTTTTAAATCATTTATCAATTTTTCTTAATTTTCTTGGATTTTAAAGTTTTGGAATTCTTGGGTTTCTAAAGCAATAAGTTGATTTTGAAGATATTAAGGTGAGGCTAAAACAGTTTTTTCATAAAAATATTCTAGATTTTGGTTAGGAAAATTTTATGGTTTTAAAGACCAAAGATATCTTTAATAACTTTATGTTCTTAAAAAATGTTTTAAGAATATAAAGAGTTAAATCTTAAGTTTGGATTTAATACTTCATTCAAATATATGGTTTCATATTGAAAGGTTTTGGCTTTAATTCGTTTTCCTTACATCATATTCCTGTAATCAAAACAAGAAGATAGTCATTAATCATTGATAATTATTTACCCACTTAACCAATCTGCTAATACATTATCTTTTCCTTTGATATGCTAAAATTTAGGTTTAAAACCAATTAAATAGTTATGAAATTTTATCTATCTTTTTGTGGATAGTTTTGAAAAAATTTTGTTTTCAAAGAATTTCTTAAGATTTTTTCACAATCAATTCTTAAGATAAATTGTTCTTAATTTAAAAATAATTGAAATTTTTCTAAAACTAAAATTATTGTTTATATTTCTAGATCTATAAAACTAAGGTTCTTTAGGTAGTCATTAAAGTTTCTACTACCATATCTACAAAGTTTTAATTCTTCCTTATTGTTAGTTAATGCTAAAAGTATACCTCTCAATCAAACATTTTCAAGAATACCAAGCAGAGAAAGACCAAGGTTGGGAAAGGAAAGAATAAGGGAAAGGGCAAATGTTTCTTTTGTGGTAAGAAACGCTAGTAGAAAAATGAATGTCTTAAGTTCCTAAAGAGGTCAGATAGTACGTTTCATTCACTTTTAGTTGAATCTTGTTTAGTGATGGATTTCATCAACTCATGGTGGATAGATTCCTAAGCCACTGACCATATATGTGATTCTTTAAAGGGATTCAACTAAGAAGGTTAAATGAAGGAAAAATGTATCTTACTCTAACATTTACAGTGAGGATACTTGTGTAAGTCGTGGGAGATGTTATCCTAATACTAAAGAATAGTAGTCATCTAAAACTCAAGGATTATTTTTATGTGTTTGAGATTAGAAAGAATCTTATTTCAATTTCTAGCTTAAGTAAATCAAATAATTTAGTTTATTTTAATAAAAGTGTTTTTATTAGAAAGAATAATTCACTTATTTGCTCAACTCATTGGTTGACAATATATTTCCTACCACTCATTTTTCTCTTTTACCTATTATTGAAAGTCATCATATCTCATTAAATAGGAAAATGTCTAACACTAATCAAACATACTTGTGTTATCTATGCCTAGGTCATATAAATCTAAACAGGATCCAAAGACCAATTAAGTATGAAACATTACACTCATTAGTTCTAAAAGACCTTCAACTTTGTGAATCATGTATAGAAGAAAAAATGACTAAGAAGCCCTTTATTGGTAAAGGGATTAAGCTAAAGAATGTTTGGAGTTAGTGCATACTAATATGTTTAGACATTTTTGTTGGGAACCTTGGATCGTATAAGTGCATGCAAAACTACCTTAGGCCTCTAGATCCTATGCAAAGGAAGCAAAAAAAACATATTTTTAACATTCTAGGATTAAAAGAAAAAATATTAGAAAACTTTATCTTTGATTTGACTGTTCCCAAATCAATTCCACTCGATGAAGATGAAGCTTGAAGAGTCTAAAAGCCTTGTAAACCCAAGATCTTTTGTCCGATGACTTGAACCATGATCTTGACACTTGAAAGTGTGGGCTTTGGAATGGAGGATTCCTAGGTTCTCTCTTTTTCTCTTTTTGGAGGTAGAAGACAACTTTGTCCAAAAAATGATGAAAACCCTAACCCTAAGGGGGTATTTATAGGGTTCATCTATTGGGCTTAAGTGACTTGAATCCACCAACACTTGGGTCACTTAATATAGCCCAAAAGGGATCCTAATTGAATAATTACCCTAATGAGGTCATCTAATTAATCAATTAGTTCATTCCAAAGAACTTATTCATTATTCCCTATACAACCTTGCGTAATTACCAAAATACCTTTATGCACAAGAGTGAACCTAGAATCAACCCGACCCTTATAAACTGTGACATATTATGGTATATGAGCTTAGAGTAAGGATTACTAGGACCCATAGGAGTATTAACTCCCTCAGAATCTAATTTTAAAGTTGATTCAACATTACATCAAAGAAAATCAATTGCACTCTAGTACCTTATGTAAATAACAATGAGACGAAGCTTGGTTCTATGACTTACTATCCACTGCATGCAAACTCCCCACGAATTAATGTTTGTAATCTAATAAGGTAGTGCTATCACTTATCAAGATTACCCCTTCAATCCTTGAGTTACATATCTCACTTATTATGTGATCAATTGACGTAGTCTAACTCCAAAAAACATATGTCAAATTTTCACTAAAAGAAATGCTATGACTATAATCTTCTGGATCACATGTCTTTTGGATCTCCCAAGTGGACACACTATCTCAATCTCATAAAATATCATGGTACCTCTATTGAGAATACTTGTTGTTGCTAGCCTCTATCAATAGTGACCCAATTCATAGAGATATATGACCACCCCAGGGTCTCACCCATAAGTCAAAACCTCTTATTGATTTTGACACAAGCTTAATATCCTCTTAAGATTGAGAATCCATTTAGTATGGTAACTTGGTGAAGCATAAAAATTGATAACTTTATGTCATGATTGACCCTAGATTATGTCTAATGTGCATCACATGCACTAATGCACTCACCATGGGAAGACCATCCAGATAGCCAAGACAAGTCATTCCTCCAATTAGGAGGTAGTACACTATAGTCTCAGATGGATTGCCTAAATATATGAACCGATTGTTGACAACTCATCACTCTACAAGGAACCTATGACTTGGATCTTCTATGTAACTCTTGATGCACCTAAGTTATGTATAATGCAAGTGATGTGGGACGTGTATACTCAAATAATCAATTAATGCAAAAGATATAATAGAAAACCAAAAAACATAAATATATAATTTTTTAAATGAATCTCGATTTGTTACATTTAGGGCCCAATCTCAACAATTTCAATTTCCAAGCATGTGAAGGGTTTGAGTATTTCATCACCTTTATTGATGATTGCTTTTGGTATGGTTATGTTTACCTTATACAATGGAAATTTGATGCCTTGGATAAATTCAAAGAATTTAAGGCGGAATCAGAGAACTAGTTAGGTAAACATTTAAGGTACTTGGATTTGATCGAGGTGGAGAGTACATGCCAGATAAGTTTGGTTTTTTTCTTAAGGAGCATGGGATTATATCCTAGTTAAGTGCCCTTAAAAACCTACAACAAAATAGAGTAGCGAAAAGAACAAATCGAACTCTTATGGAAATGGTGAGATCTATAATGAGTTTTTCAACACTCTCTGCATCATTTTAAGGATATGCCTTATATACTGAGAGATATCTTCTAAACTTAGTTCCATCTAAATCGGTATCTTTTGCTCTTATAGAGATGTGGATGGGTTGTAAACCTAGTTTACACCATGTTCGCATATAGGGTATCCAATACACATGTTGGAGCCGAAGGTAGATAAATTGGAACTTGGGTTAAAAGTTTGTTAGTTTGTTAGGTATCTAAAATTAAGGGTTTCATAGTTAGGTTGACTAAAAGGTGTTTGTTAGTATAAATACCAAATTTCTAGAAGATGACTATCTAACGAGTAATAAGTCTAAGAGTGAGGTTGATTACAAAACACTAAAGAGACTCACACATTAGCATAGAAAACTACAAATCTAATAGTTCCTATTTCTAATACATCATGCCTCGTCATAGTGGGAGGATTATTACTTAACCAGTCTGGTTCATATATTTAGGAAAGTCTTTTTAGACCATTCTAGAGGAACATGAGATTTATTCCACAAATTATAATGAAGTAATGAGTGGTGGATGCACATCTTTCACAAATAGCTATGAAAGTAGAGTTAGAATCTATCTATTCAAACCAAGTTTGGGAGCATGTAGAAGCACCTAAAAGGATAAAAGTCATAGGACCCAAGTAGGTTTACAAGAGGAAGAAAGAAGTAGATGGAAAAGTTGAGACTTATAAGGCTAAACTTATAGCAAAGGGTTGTAGTTAGAAATCTAGTTTTGACTATGAGAAAACCTTCTTGTTGATAGTTATGCTCAAGTCCATTAGGATACTCCTATCCATTGCAACACATCTTAATTATGAGATGTGGAAAATAGATGTCAAGACTGTATTCTTGAATGACAATCTTGATAAGAGAATCTATACAATGCAACTAGATGGATTCATAGCAAAGGGTCAAGAGCATATGTTATGCAAGTTACATAAATTTTTTTATAGATTAAAGTAATCATCTTGTTCATGGAACAAACTTTTTGATTAGACAATCCAAACTTTTGACTTTGATCAAAATGAGGATGAACCATTAGTATATAGAAAGGTGTAAGGAAGCATGGTGGTTTTTATTTTCTTATATGTCAATAACATTCTACTCATTGGTAATAATATAGAGTTATTGTCATCAATTAAGATATGGTTGTCTACTTAATTCCAGATGAAAGATCTTGGTGGAAGCACAATATATTCTTAGGATTAAAGTTTTATGTGATTGTAAGAATAAAATATTAGCGTTATTTCAAGCCACCTATATTGACAAGCTTTTGGTCAAGTATGTGATGTAGGATTCTAAGAAAAGGTTCCTACCCTTTAGGTATGAAATTTCTTTTTCACCAAATCAATGTCCTAAGACACCTAAGGAGAAAGAGTGCATACAAGCAGTACCTTATACATGAGTAATGGTAACCTTATGTTTGTAATGTTATGTACTAGACTAGATATTTGCTTGTAGTAGATATGGTGCATAGATATTAGTCAAATCAAGGCCTAGAACATTGGATAGTTGTCAAGTATATATTCAAGTATCTTAGGAGAATGATGGTTTATATGCTTGTATTCTAGAGTACGAGTTAGTGCCTACAGGATACACAAATTTAGACTTCCAATCTGATAAGGATTCTCATCAATCTACCTCTTATTTTGTATTTACCTTTGGTGGTGCTATTGTTAGTTAGAAGAGTGTGAAACAATCTTGTATTGCTTACTCCACTCTAAAAGTTGAATGAATTCTAGCTTATGAAGCAACAAAAGAAACCATTTGGTTTAAGAATTGAAGTAATTTTTATTAAATAAGTTAGTCTTTTTTCTTTAAAAATTGGAAAATAGGATTGTTTTTTTCTTTCTATTTTTAGATAAGTGAGAATCACATTTTTTTTAAAAAAAAAAAAAAAATTGAAATTGATACATTCATGCTTTAATAAAATCAAAAAAAAATTTTCTTAATAAATTGAAATTTTGTTTCTATTAGTAAATTGATTTTTTTATTTATTTATAAATTTGAATTAGTATTATTCAAACTTTTTCTAATATAATGATAGAAAGATCAAACTTTTTTTTTTTTTTTGGAAATTGTGAAATTTATTTATGTTTAATAAACAATCTTTTTTGAATAAAAAAGGATTGAAAGATCTCTTTTAAATAATTGTAAAAAAATAATTTTCATGTTAAAAAGCTTTTTGATGGGAATTCTTTTGTAAATTAAATGGAAAAAGTATTTTTTTTTTTTTTTAATAAAAGATAAGCAAATCTTTTTTAGATAAATTTGAAAAAAAAAATTCTTTAAAAGGCAAAATTTTTTAATTTTAAAAAATTCATTTTCAAATAACATTTGGATTGAATATGTTGTAAAGAAATTTGTAGAAAATCCTTTTATATATATATATATATATATATATATAAGTTGCAAGAATTTTTTTCTTTAAAAATAATCTAGATTGAAATACCTGTTAGTAAATAAAATTATATAAAATCTTATTTTAATAAAATATAAGCAAAATTCTTTTTCAAATAAAGTTATAAAAACAAATTTTAAGGCATTTTTTTAGTGAAACCATAATTTTTTTTTAAAAAATATTTTTCTTAAATAAAAGTTAAGCAAACTCCAGTTTTTTGGATAAAATAAATTTTTAAGGTAAAACATTTCTCTTATAGTTGTGTATTATTATAATATGATTTTATTATCATGATTTATTGTTTTTTTTTTTTTTGTGATTAATTAATCAATTGTCATATTCTTTTTCACTTGTTTAATAGAGATTTTTTTAGGATTTAGAGACATGTTATCTCATGATATCTTCCCATGACCTTGGATTTGAATTTGATTTTTGTAGATATGTCGTTTCCTTATAAGGAAAAAGTTACATATTTATTTCTTATTTTGTTTTTTTTTTAAATATACAAAAATAAATAGCCACTCTTAGAAAAAAAAATTCACAATAAAAACAAATCTTATTATAAGTGGGTACAAACATAAAAATACGGTCCAAAGAAATATTATAATTCAAGATAATAAAATATAGCATGATAAAATATTTGATATATATATATTATAATTTTATATATTTAATATATAAAGTTAATTTCACTCACTTCTCTTAATCTTATTGTTAGCTCGGGCTAAATTAAGAAAATTAGTACTAATTTGAAAAAAAGTTAGTGAAATCAATCCTAATTTAATAATTTAAGAAAAAATATTTTATAATATAATATTTATTTAACATATACAATACTAAATATTAAATATTAAATATTTTTATTGCTAATATTAATAACAAATAAAAATAATTATTAATAATCTTTTAATACTGAATATTTATCTTGAGTGTAAATTGGTATTTAAAAAATAATTTGGAATTTTTTGTTTGTATTCTATAAAATATAAAAAACTTGAATTTTGCATTTATTATGGTATATTTGAAAGATAAAAGACAAACTTAAAATTATAATATATAATAAAAAAGAATAAAAAAGGAAAATATAAAAATGAAGAAGGAAAGTGAAATGTAGGGACAGTCAGCCTGACCAAATTGAAGAAAGTCAAGACATGATCTTTCCTAAGTTCCAACTAAGGCTTCGGTGACCAAGACTTACCATCCCACCTGTCTTCCTCTTTAATTCTGTAAACGTGGCAGTAGCAGTATCTGATTGGGATTTGGGTAGATGCAGAAAGAATTAAATACACCCTAATCACAATTCACAATTCATACCTACTGCGTGCGCCTTGGTGCTTGTCCCTGCTGAACGGCTCTGGAAGAAGTGGTGCATAGACGGAGAGAGGGATGGGGAGGAGGAGGAATGCGTCTGTGAATGTCCTGTTTGGATGGGTGAGGAGGCAGTCCATGAAAGTGAAGGCCTTCCTGGCGGTCACGTCAGCGTTGTCCTCTCTGTTGGCTCTCAAGTTTCTCGTCAAAGATCGCAACCACTTCTTTGTTGCCTCTGAAGCCATTCATGTTGTTGGGATTATGGTCTTGATTTACAAGCTGACCACTCAGAAGACCTGTTCTGGTAATTCTTTTCTCTTTTTTTGGGGGGGTTTTTCTCCTTAAAATTAGTATTTGTTATGCTTTGTTCTCCTTTTTGCCTTTTATTTTTTTTAATTTTGTTTGGTTTTTCGTTGATTGATTATGGGGTTTTTGGTTTATGAGCATGGAGGTAGAAAGGGCAATTTGATTTTCTCTTCTTGTATATGGCCTTGTTTGTTTCCTGGGGAAATTTGTTTCCGTGAGAATTTTCAATGGAAGAAAATTCTTTAACCATAATTTATATTCCAATGTATATTGTATCTTCAATTAGCTTTCGGGTGTTTGTTTGCTGGAAAGTCAGGGAAACAAATATTTTCCAGAATGTTTAAGATTTTCCAGGTGCTTGTTTCGAGGAGAACCCATTTGCTCGAGCTTTTTCTTGTTGCCTTCTGTTTTTTCTTGTTGGACGATTTATACGCTTCTTTATGCCTTGTTTTGAGAGGTAACAAGAAAATTAAAAATAATGAGGTTGGTATAGTATGTTAGGTCAACCTCCCAACTAGATTGAACCCACTTGATATGATTTGATGAGGACATGTCGTCTTGGCCTTTCTTGATTGTTTCTTATGCTCCAGAGTTGTTAAAATATTTTGGTTTTCAAGTTTTAAAACAATAATTATGAATTCTTTTTACTAATCATCAATGGAGAAGGATAAATTCATATCAGAAATCCTCTTGTTCTAATTTGGTCCTCTCTCCAGTTGGGAAATTAAACAATTGAGTTTGAATGAGATTTCAAAACCCAACTCCTGCTGGGTGCAGGATTGATCTGGTAGGTTTTGTACCCAGTTCATCTGTCTCAAAGGTTTTCTCCTTTGCCATCTTGAGCCCTAATCAAATCCTTGTTTCTCTGTTTCCATGGTAGATGAAGGTGGTAAAATTGAAGGTTCTTCCTGTTCTCTAGCATTGCTACAATAGTTAGTACAGTCCAATTAACACTCAGACAATTGAAAGATATCATTAATCATTCAAGTCCTTATATGAAGGACGATTCCCATTTATTGAAGAATTATTCTCATGTTCATTTGCTCAATGTGACTTCAGGCTAAATTTATGTTCTCAACTCCTTTTTCAAATATTTGAATCCATAAGATTGTCAACGTATTAGTTCTTTTTCTAAGGTAGTTTTTTGGGTTCAGTATACTTTGGGCACATATCCCCTCTTATACAAGGGCTCAATGCTCTTTAGTAAAAATCACAAAATCACGTGATTGTTTATATTTGGTATATGATGCATAATTTCTTTTATTCTTTAGCAAAAGGACAAGAAATCACAATAATTGTTTTTATTTCATCATAATTGTTTTTACTTTTTTAAGCAAAAGAACAAGCAGTCCACATTGTGGGCTATCGATATGTGGTATGTGGTGCATAATATTTTATTTAATTAAATGGAAAGACTCCCTGCTGTAGACCTGTAGCTTATTTTGAAAAGTTATGACTGTGGATCACAGCAAACTTTTAGGCTTCGTAGGATAAGTGTTTGGTTTTTTTTTTTCTAATTCTTTGTCTAGACCCAAAAGTTGTGAGAATGGATATATACAATGCAATAAAATTGACATCAATGTTGCTGGTATGTTACAAAGTTCTAAGGAGCTAAAGCTGCTTGTGAAGCAAATTTTCTTTCTTGTTAATTGAGACAGTAGATTTCCATAGAAGCTCAGTTAAAGCAGTGTGCTTTCACTTTATAAGCAGTATCAGTAGTTTCCAAGTATTGGATTTAAACTTGAAGATATCTTAGGTACTTCAAAAAAACAAATATGGCACCTACCAGGTGGGTAATAAAGATCTGTACAGGAATGCGCCTAAATCAGTGATTATGATGGTAACATAGCAAGTGTGTAAATAAATAATGGTTATGTAATGGTGCAATAGTATGTGTTAAGCTATCAATTAACTAAAAGCTTAAGATGTCAGGTGAGTTAATTGAGTTTAAAGCTTTGAGACCTTGCTTCACAGGCAAACTTCTTTTTGGACTTGTATGTGCATGGTTTAAAGTCGTGGCATCAGTTGCTAACATGGTAGGTGTAAGGCAGATTGGTCTCAACATCTAATGGTATTGCACACAAAATGCTAGTTAAAAATCTAAAAAAGAAAGGTCTAAAAATAATTAAAAATTTTAGAAAAATAATTACAATTTGATGGAATGAACAGATTAATTAAAAAAAAAAATCTATGGCACTTGACAAATAGAGCACTTGTTGGAATTGGTTTATGATAGTTTTAAGAATTGAAGATTCTTGAAACATTACCTTATCCATTTTTACACCCAATAGGGCCAATGCTAATTTTTGATAATTGTTGTATCTTTGAAAATGAAAAAATGAAAATAATAGAAGGAATTAACAGCAAGTTAATAATTATTTGAAAATAAATCAGTTTGAATTTCTTATTCCTAATCATGTATTGGGCACTTCTTTCTTGATTGATGAAGGGAATCTTTGAGAAAGAGATTATCTTTTTTTTTTTTTACCTTCCATTTTCATCAAATCCGAGTCATAGTGTTTGTCATTCCGAGTAGTTTCACGAGTTGACATAGAAAGAAACACACTTAGAAAGAACCAATCTAACTACTCTCAAAGGGAATTGAAGAGAGAGATAAAAAGTTAAGAAAGATTTCTGGTAGATGAATTTGTGCTTGTTTCTTATGTACTTATCTCAAGAGATCAAAGCCTCACAGTCGTTTGCATGGATTAATTACATAACTGCTACAGAATTGTCATATTAACTGCAACAAGTTAGTTATGTCATAAAATTAATTGATCGCTTCGTAGACAAGTGTCAAGCATATTTGGGAGAAAAGAATTGATGTGTAATTGGATGTTCTACTGCTTTGTGACTGCATGATCAAGACAGTCTTTGCATGTCTACACTTTCAACACTCTTGAATGAGTAAAAGGTTTAGTCATATTACTGGATCCCATTTGTGCCAATGATCTGACTTGCTATTCTCTTGTTTAGGCCTTTCATTGAAGACTCAAGAGCTAACAGCTATGTTCTTAGCTGTAAGATTATACTGTAGTTTTGTCATGGAGGGTGACATTCACACAGTCCTTGATCTTGCTACACTTATATCGACTTTATGGGTTATCTACATGATAAGGTTCAAGTTGAAGTCAACCTACATCAAGGAGCTGGACAACTTTCCCATATATTATTACGTGGTAGATACCTTCTTCATTGTTTGTCTTTGGTTATGCTTCATCTCAGTAGAACACATGGAATACTATATCTCTATGCAACTCTGCCATGTTAAGTGTGATTGTTGTGCTGCTGGTTCAGCACCCCATGCCTCTTCCTTGCTATACAAGAGCATGAATTAGTGTATATGCTAGAAAAATGTGTCAAAGATACATATCCAACATGAAACAAGTTTGGCAACCCAATAAATCTGTGACTGCCCTCAAAACATTTGCTACACCATTTCTTTTGATTAGGAGTTTGATAAATTATTTGTAATTTGTTATTCCTGTGATCAATTTTCTTCATTATCTATTGCAATTACAGTAAATCCAAGGGGCCACATATTTAAGAGCTTCATTCTTCTCATCTTTGTAACATCAACATAATGGGAGCTCTATTTCTTCATTAGCTATTTGCTATTTTTTTCATTATATTTTAGTCTCTTATTTTCACTCTGCAGTAACCTTGAAATTGCATTTCATGCTATAATTTTTAATCTAAAGATTTTCATTTCATTGCAAGTTACTTTTATGTTTTTATCATGTTATTTATCTGATTAGACATTTGGAAGGAAGTTTTTATGTTCTCTGCTTTATATGTGGTACATGTTTAAGTATTTCTGAATTCCATTCAACATATTCGACTCATGAAACTTCTAGATCCTGTATTTCAACATTCTGGATTTTTTACAAAATATTATCTTATAGCCCAAAATGATATTGGAGCAGGAAAGACTTGGCTGATTCATTATTTTCCGTAAGACCGAGCTGGGGTGATACATATTTAGTTTGCATTTATATTATAGATAGAATGCAAGGCAAAATGATGCTAACCATCCCAATCTCCTATCCGATGGGTTTATTCTATTGCTATTCTCTATTGCCCTTTTTTCTATTATATCCAAGTTTCTAGGATGATATAATGTGGTGGTTGTTCTTGAATGAATTTATTTCTGCTTGAAACATTCTAGCTGTTGCCGTTTAGTATATAGAGGAACTTATGAAAATATTATAATATTCTTTCATCTTTTCAATGGCATTTTCTCCCATCTGTATTGCAGGTGCTGCCTTCTGCCATCCTTGCCATACTTATTCATCCTTATACACAACATTCAATGATAAGTCGAATTTGTTGGGCATTTTGTGTCTATTTGGAATCTGTTTCTGTGCTGCCTCAACTTCGGCTGATGCAGAATGCCAAGGTTTAGGTCTCATGAAGCTCTTTTTGGTTTTAAATTTGCATTTTACTAATTTATGAGAAGCAGGTTTTTTTATTTTTTATTTCCTAATTAAATGTGTTTTCAGATGGTTGAACCATTTACAGCCCATTATGTATTTGCATTGGGTGTTGCAAGATTCTTGGGATGCGCTCATTGGATCATTCAGGTTAGTTTTGGTGTAGTAGGTTCTTCTTCTATCTATATCTGTTTGATGTGAAGTGTGGATTTCATCTGCTAAATTGCTAGTACATTTTAAGAATACAATGGACTCTATAGAAACCCCTTACTACAGGATGAAAATTCGTGGCTTAGCCCTGGGATCAGGAACCGACCTTGCTCTAGTCTTTGAGAACTAGTACCTTGTTTGAACATGGATTTTTTGTGTGGGGTACATGGCAAATCATAAAATTTGACTCCTGTATGAAAGAATCTTGTTAATTGAATGAACAAATTGGTAACTCTATAATAGGTTCCATAACATAGAGGCATAATCATTTTTCTTCTGCCTTTTCTTTTCCTCTGAAGTAAATAAAAGTCTCTTTCCTGAGTAGCTGATAATCATTGTTATTATCTTGCTGTGGTTTTCAATTCTCTGTCTTCCACCGGGTAGTAGAAAAGAAAATATCTGATATCAGCATCTCAGATATCTAGATTTGTTTGGATTAGTCTAGCATTTGAACCATGAAATCCACGAGATAAAGATCGAAGCACACACCCATACATTAAATAATATCCCTAAGGTCAGTGGAACACTCTAAAGATCCTAGTGTGTATTCCATATCCCTAAGGTCAGTGGAACATGATTATTAAGCTTTCAGAAATCAAGAAGACCATCGACATGTTGACTCCCCAAGAACATAAAATTCTTACAGAAACAAACTTAGATCAAGTTATACGAACATTTTTCTCTTTCTCTTTTTCTTATTTGTTCAGCTTTATCAACTAAATTGTATGTATTGTGCAATGTGGAATTGTGAATCATATACAAAGAAATGAAAACAGCATGGTGGGCATTGGACTACCATCTCATCGATGAAATCTGGTGTTGATTCCAGTTTCTCTTGATCATTCCAAGATGGTCTGAGATCTCAAATCCATAACCTGCCATTTTGCTGCCATTCACATGCAGGTTTATGAGATCGGTGGGAAGTATCTATACCTGATAGGAAGCGGATTCTTGTGGCTACCAATGATTCTACTTGCAGAAGTAGTTCAAACATTCATCTTGGCCGATTTCTGCTACTATTACATCAAGAGGTGAGGCCTCGTTGCTTTGCATTTTCACACCCCAGCTGTTGCCACATTTTTACATCATGTAGGTGACAAATCTCTGCTCATATATTCTGATTTGCAGTGTCATGGACGGCCAACTTGTGATGACTCTGTCTTCTCCAGTCTAGAATTATGGCTCCAAGCTTGGAAGGTGTAACCATACACATCTTGTTTTACAGATAAAAGATATATTTACTTCTAATTTTAAGAATTTGGTGGTTTCAAGTCTTACTTGTCCCCATAATTTTATAGTTAGTGAGAAAATTAACTATGCAATTGGATCAATGACGTTCATTATTGCTATTTCCGGTTGAGTTGGTGCATGTGGTGTTTTTGGAGGAAAAATCTAATGGCCTGTTTGATAACCATTAATAAAAAAGCTTTTTTGTTCTTGCAAATAAAAAATAAAAATAAAAATTATTTTTTTTAACTTAGAAAACAAGATAAACTTTTAATAAAAAATAATTTTTTTAAAAAAAAATAACTTTGAAGTGTTTTAAATTGTTTTTTTATAAAGCATTCCTAGTAATAGAGAATATTTTGAAAATTGTCGTATTGTGCATAAATGTATGCTAACTTTAGGCCTATTTGATAATTGTTTTTTAAAACAATTATCAAAAACAATTTTTGAGAACAGTTTTTGAAAACTATTCTATGATGTTATATAAAACAAAAATCTATTTGAAAACTTAAAATGTTTTTAACTTGATTTTAATATTTTAAAATATGTATTAAAAATAATTTTTATGTCTATTATTTTATTTTTAATTATTTTATATATTTATATAATTATTTTTTAAAATGGCTTTTAAAAAATAAGTGAAAATAGTATAAAATAATAAAAAAATATTTTTTGAAAACATCTTATTTTCTATTCTTGAGAATAAAAAATAGAAAACAATTTTTTATTATTAAACATGTTTTCTTGGTTTTTTTGTTCTAAAGAATATAAATCTATTCTTGAAAATAATTGCCAAATAGGGCCTGATCTTCATGGAGATATAGGTGAATTTTATTTTTGAAAATAAATGAGAATCGTGTTTAAGAAGTGTTTTCAAAAACTATTTTTTTAATTATTATTTCTAATGACGTTATCAAACACATATTAATACTTTTGTTGAATTGTTCTTCTATTTGAATTTCAGAAACACCCAAGGAAAAGCGAGGCCAGAAAAGAGCTTAATGGCTCTTTCATAAAAACCACCTTTTATTTTACAATGTTGTGACTAAAAAGCATTTTTAGAAGAATAGGTTAAGGAAAAGAGTATTTATATTTTTGGAAGTGATTTTAGTTAAAAGCACCTTTTAACTTATAGCAACTTTGTTACACATAATTTCTCTAAGGAAGCGTATTCCAAGCATGAGAAAGCACTTTTAACCATTAGGAATCATTTCCAAACCCTAAAAATTGTTTTCAAGGATTAGAACTGCTTTTAAGTTTTAACACTCTTAAATTATTTTGAAAAGGACTCTTAATAAAATGATAAATTACTACCCATGATTTATTGAGACAATTGTGTTTTGGATCCAGTTAGGCCCAAAAATTAAGATTTGGTCCATAAAAATTACATAATTGATGAGAATGATATAAAATGTGAAGAGACTAATATACCCTTTAAAACTATTTTAAGTATTTTCTACCACAATGTTTGATAAACTTTTTTATCTTAATTTTTTTTTAATAATTATTCTGAAAATTTATTATTTTTAGAAAACTATTTTTTTTAAAAAAAATATATTCTAAAAATATATTATTTAAAAATAATAATTTTGACATATTTTTAGTTATTTTTTACATACATAATTTAAAAAATATATATTTTTCAAGATGTTTGATTTTTAAATAATAATAATAATAATTTATTTTTATTTTTTTGGAAAATGGTGTATTTTTTTCCAAATCACTAAATTAAATTAAATTTTATTGAGGTTCACAAAAGGAATAAAATTTAAATTAATATTTTTCTACCTTTTTTTTTTCATAGTCAATAAAGGTTATTTTTGAAAAAATAAAATATTCATATCCTTCTTATCAATTTTCACACTTTTTTTATGTCTTGGGCTTAAATGGTGAACTTATATGGACCAAAGCTTAATTTTTGAGCCTAACTAAGTCCAAAACACAATTGTCCCTTATTTATTTAAGAATTGTATACATATGTGGTAGTATATTTTATTTAGTTGGTAATTTTATTAATTTCTTATTAATTAGATGCAACTTGACAACTTTGAACTTTATCAAATTCCAATTCCAATTATTTGAAGTTGTAAAATTTAAAGTATATATATGGATGCTAAAGCTTTTAAAATGATTAATAGAAGAAATTAGGAAGAGAATGTTTTATATTTCCTAATTTGGTTTCTACTATGTTTTTAATTTCAAAAATTATTTTTGGTAAGTTTCAAAATTGTGTGTATCTCTAAATTGGTGTTTGATTCTAACAAGAATTTTTGGAATGTTTTTTTTTTGGTAAGTTTTAAAAAATTGTATTTGTTTGTAAATTGGTATTTGATTCTAAAAAGAATTTTTAGAATGTTTTAAAATTAGTAAACTCTTCGTATTTTCTAAAAGGGTTTCATAATATAAATATAAATATTTTTATTGAAAATAAGGTGGACTTTTATGAATCCTAAGAGCGCATACCCATTCATCAAAGCTTGATCCTTCAACTCTCAAACTTTCAAAATCTTTCTTAAGTGTAATTCTTTGACTTAACAAAGATCAAAGATCTTATTGTGAAACTTTGATAGGGTTTCAAGGAATTCATTAATGAGCACTAGAGAGTGCAATGTCAAGAATGTGGAAAAATAGTGTAGTTGTTGACGATATAAGCTATAAGGAGTAGGTAGGTGCATTTGATCGAGAAATATATGTATTATTTCTCACAATTAGTTAATTATTTAGGGGTCGAGAGATTACTCATGGTTTTTTACACCTCGTAAATTGTTAGGTGATTTTTCTATGTTATACCTTGTATATAAATCTATTTTATTTATGTGTGTTTAGGATTTTTGCTCTCACTAAATAATTAATATAAAGAGATAAACTTAAAGTAGGTAATAAAAATATTGATTTGGGGATTAATTTAGGGACCACCTATTCACCCCTTCTAAGTAATTTCTTTATATCAAGACTAGACTTTGAGTTTCTTTCAAGTGCAAATCACGAGGAAAAAAATTATTTTCAAATTTTTTATCAATTTTTGCTAGTCTTGATAAATGGAATCAAACTTCTATAAATTGTCCACCATTCTTTATTGGGAGTACCCATTGGAAAATCTAAATAGAATTTTTTTTTCTTAAAATGCAAGGTAAAAGACAGTGAAATATGGGTGGTTGCCTTGAGTCTTAGATGACAAGAATGGTAGTCCAAATAGTGCATTAAAACCAAAACAAGAGTGGAATAGATGGGACAATGAAGGAAGTGGGATAAATGTCAAAGCCTTTTATTGTATTTTCAATGGGTTTAGTTGTAATCTCGGTGAAATCGCCGATATATCGGCATTTATCGGCTCTTTTGCCGATTTTTCAAGAAATTTCCTAATTTTTTTTATCTGTCAACATACCGACGCAGTCAACATGCCTTCTCGCCCATCCCTTCAAGGCTTGGGTTCAAGCCTGATTGCCACTGGGCCAAGTTACCACTTGTTAATATATAATGATAATATATATGTTAAAGTTCATTATTAAAAAATAAATAAATTTTAATTATTTTATTTTAAATTTTATTTAATTAATTAATAAATATATAAAAACCATATTATAATTTTCTTAACAAATATTTTTTAATATCATTTATATGATAATTAAATATTAAAAAGTCATATATGCATCATCATTTATTTTACATTATTAAATGCATTTGAATTAAATAAATTATAGTTTTAATATTAAATGTATCACCATTTATCTCATTAATCGTATTTTAAAAAATTACTATCACTTCACTTTTAAATTTTTTATATTTATCCTTTTAATTTTATTTAATTTTGAATGTTTTTATTTTAAAATATTGAAAATATAAATTTATTCAAAAAATACTAAAATATAAAAAAAAATTAAAGAAGTTCTAATATTTTATAAATTAAAATTAATTTGATTAGATAAATAATAAATTATTAATATTGACATATCCTTACTTACCGATATTTTTCTCTTGAATCATATCTATGTCAATTACACTTGAAAAATAACTTTAATATGTATATTTTTATTTTATTTTTATCATTTTTAGAGTTTCTCCAAATATTTCTTTAAATTTTGAATAATTTTTACCTTATTGATATTTTTGTCAAAATATCCACCAATATTTATCCGATATATTCATAAAATTCAAGTAGTGATATATCCGTGTTAACCGATATTTCAAACCTCGGTCTTGATGAGTTTTGTAGGATTGCAACATGAAAATATGCTAAAGAGATATGGGACATTCTTTCAGTAACACATGAGGGAACTTCTCCTATGAAGTTGTCAAAATTGCAAATGTTAATTGCAAAGTTTAAAGACATAAAGTTGAAAGACAAGGAGACATTCTGATTACTATTTAGAAAGAACATATTTTAAATTATAATTCTCATAAATTTCACATCTTTTGAGTAGTAATTATAATTAAAATATTCAATTGACATAATGTTGCTCTTGTAATAATTATTGACCATTTTTGTGAGTTGTGAAATGATTTTAAGTTGTAAATGATGCATTTAATTTGATCATGGAAAAAATGAGATTGAAAAGTGATGAAAAATGAAGAATTAGAAATTTCGGACAACTATGCAAATTAGACCAGAGAAGGAAAATATGTAGCAAGCTAAGTAATGTGTTCACATGCTCATGCAAAATTTTGCATATAGTTGCAAAATGGTCCAAAAAAGCTTCAAATTTTTGTAACTAGTCACCTTGGAATTTCACACGACTGTGCGAAAGGAGAAATGATCGTGCAAAATTATTGGTGCTCATGCGAAATGGCCAGATCTCGTGCAAAAGTGTCGTTCTTGTGCTAAATTCCATATTTTTGAATTTGTAAGTTTCTAAAAGACCTTCAAGATGTTGCCAAGTGTCTACTTGACTTTGGCCTATAAATAGAAATTTAAATTTCTCATGAAGAACTTTTTGACACTTTTGGATTTTGAAATTTTCTAGAGACTCTTTCTCTCTCAATGGAATTCTCTATTTTCTCTCATTTTCTTAGTATCCAAGCATGCTTTGTGCGACCAAATTTCCAAGCATGAGTGACTAAATCTTATTTTCTAAGAGAAAAGAGGATCTAGAGAAAAGATCTATAGTAAATTAGAGAAATGAAACTTGATTTACCAAAGTAATTTGATCAAGTTGATTGATTAAATGAATTTTGAGTATTTTTCTCTTCAAATTATCTTAAATGACAACTGTAATGAAAACTAAATTGGTTCATTAAATTCTTAAAGTTAGATTTAATGAAATTGCTAGTTGTATTGTATAAATTATTGGAAGATAATTTAAGATGAATTGAATAGATGGTTTGAAATAATATTTTGGATAAAATCACCTAAGTTGAAGAAAAATTGGATCTAGACTTAAAATTAAATCAAACATCGATTTAGATGAGAATTTGGATTTTTAATCTCACTTGATAAAAAATAGATCTCAACACCTATTCACCATATAAATTGTTTTTTAGAAAATCCTAACTCTGAAAGTTTCTTTTGCCTATTAAATTTTCTTTCAAAATTTGATTATTTTACATTGAATTATTCTTCCCAAAATTGAAATCATTCTTATTTTCATTTTTATCATGAAGAATTGTCAAACCATTTTTACTTGATCGTATTCATTTCTTTTCTTTCCATTTAAGCCTTAATTGCCAAAAATAATTCATTCTAGTGGACGACACCTAAAACCGTTATACTACTATAACTTTTGTTAAAAACCATTTTTTTTATTGGTTAAAAGTTACCTTAGCATAGTTGAATTTGTTTATAAATTTTATTTTGATACGATAAATGACAAAAATACATTGATCACATTCTTTGAATTCTGTACTGAACTTAGTGATATTCTTAATTCTTGTTTCAATTTAGGAGAAGAATCCCTAACTCTAAAGTGGTTAGAAAAATATTAGAATCTCTTCCTAAGAGATTTGGTGCTAAAGTGATCACAATTGAGGAATGTAAAAATATAGACTTAATGAAAGTAGATGAACTTGTAAGTTCTCTTTAGACTTATGAGATGACTCTACCGTCCCCTAAAAGACCTAAAGAGATAACCCTAAAGGCCTCTTCAAAAGAACAAGTTAAGTATGTCAATGAGAGTGAACAAGTTCTTAATCTAAAATTTTGGTATTGTTGACTTCAGGAAGGAATATAGTAAGGCCTCATAGGGTCAAAGTTTGCTAAAAAATTTAAATTTTTTATGAAAATGCAAAATAAAGCAACCTCTATAGATGACTTAAAGAAAGGGAATAAATCTTACTTTAAGAAAAATAAATAAAAAGGTTAATTAAAATCATCACAAGTTGCATGTTTCAATTGTGGAGGGAAGGAATACTTTGCTTCTGATTGCCCTACACCTAACAAGAATAAGAAAGCTATGCAAGTGATTTGGAGTGATAATAAGTCTAATAATAATAATTACACAAGCTTAAATAAAAGTGAAAATAACAGTAATTTTATTGCCTTCACTGCCTCTCTTCCTTCATCTTCTAAAATTGAAAGTCCTATTGAATTAAGTGATGAAAGAAGGGGAGTTTGACACTCTTCAAGACTCATATAATGACTTATATAATGAGAGTTGAGTTAAAGGTTGAGAATCTGAAGTTAAAGAAAACCTTGAATAAAAAAAAATTCATTGAATGCCTTGAATTTGAGAAAAAAAATGATTTGAATGAAAAACTAAATTTTTATGGATCTTAGAAAATTAACATGGATTGTAAAATCAAGGAATTTATAATTGAAAAGGAAAATCTAATTGAAAAAAAAAATTAAGTTTCTTGAATTTGAATACCATGATATGGTGGTTAAAAATGATTTCCTTACTTTGCAGCTACATCAACTTAGAAAGAACTTAGAAAGTCAACATAAAGTATTTCATCATAGTTCTAAAATCTTGAATGGAATGATTGAGAAAGAAAAGGTCCATGGAGACGAGATGTTTAGGTTACTTAAGCAAATTTGAAAGTCCCATGAATGGGAAGACTACTTTTGTGAAACAGAAGAAAGCTCTTTTTTGAGAAATCATTCTTTAGGCAAGCCCCTAAGTGCATTACTTACAATAAATTTGACCATGATACTAATAAACGCTTTAGTAAACTCTTCGAAAATTACCAATGATAAATATGCTAGTGAGTGAGTCCAAGTACCTTAAAAATAAGATTTTGAATATCAAGAAAGATAATAGGCCTTACACTATACCTAAGAAAATGGAGTTGATTTAGCATTGTTCCTAAATAAAAGAAGACCTAGTTGCTCTTCAAGGTACAAGCCTAATGAGTTTCGAATCCTCTCTTTTAGATTCTCCTAAGAAATCTTTAGGAGTTTTCTCTCATATTTTGTTCCATAACCTATGGTCTAGTTTAGTGTTTTGTTCTTTATCCCTA
This sequence comes from Vitis rotundifolia, assembly GCA_030254885.1. Classification (NCBI taxonomy): domain Eukaryota; kingdom Viridiplantae; phylum Streptophyta; class Magnoliopsida; order Vitales; family Vitaceae; genus Vitis; species Vitis rotundifolia. The sequence goes on from CM058157.1 coordinate 13,320,890, forward strand.
GTGCTATATCTTTTTAGGAGTCGTTAACTTTATTTATTTATTTTTTCATCTTTTTTATTTAGGACTTATTTGTTAATTAATGCTAATGATTTAAGTCTAAGATTTAGGGAAAACTAACATTTTCTAGAGTCTAGGATCTCATATTTAGGAGGAGTTAGCTGCTTATTGGAGTATGATCCTAGGATAAGGTTGTATTTCCTCTAGATTTCAATATATTCATATCCATCTTTTATAAATTTCACAAGACTTTAAAATTTTTTAAGGTTAATCCAGGATTAGGAATATTTTAAAAGTGAAATTTCATTGCTTGGAAAAGTAAAAAAATCTCCAAAGTTTATTTCAAAAATAAAATAAAATAAAATAAAAAATTTAAAATTTTTTAGGAACATTAAAGTCACATGATATATATGAATATGATATAGGTCATGTGTGGTAGGCACTAGGTACAATGTGAAGCTCACTTGGGAAAGCCACAGACGCGCCATGATCACAGAACGTGAAGGAATTAATATATGAACCACCAAATTATTATAAGATCTTGTACACTGTAATAATGTTATTATTCTTACAAATGTTATCCATGGCTCTGCATATCATACTACATCTTGTTATTCTTATTTCTGAACGTAAATCACAAAATTCCTCACATTTCATTTTATTCCTTGAATCCCTCCCCCCCACCCCACCCTTTTTTTTCCCTAAAGCATCTCCGATAACTATTTTTGAAAATAGTTTTCTATTTTTCAGAACAAACAAAAAAATTAGAAAAATAAGTTTGATAACCAAAAACTATTTTTTAATTTTTGTTCTTATAATAAAAAATAAAATGTTTTTAAAAAACATTTCTTATTTGTTTTCTATTACTGTTATTTGTTTTTTTATGATTGTTTTAAAAAATAATTATACATACATATAGAATGTTTTCAAAAACTGTTTTTTCAAAACTATTTCCAAAAACAAGTTTCAACCAGGCCCTAAATCTTTGTTTTTTTTTTTTTTTTTTTCGTTTTTTGAATCATGTCGAAAGTATATGTTAGGTCCTTATAATATGATTTTTAGTGAAAAATGGATAAAGAAATCTATGAAATAAACACATGAATAAATTACATATAGTCAAATATATCATTAAAAAACTCACACCAATATTTTTTACTTGTCTTCCTAATTTTATTAAAAAAAATCCAACAAACAAATCTAATAAATATTTGGATATAAAAAAACATAAAAATGATTTTTATAATTAATTTTTGTTAATATTAAATGTTTATTAATAAAACTTGTTTAACTTACATATTAAGTCCAAATAGTGCAAGTATAAGGACATATTTGATAACTATTTTTATAAATAATTTTAAAAAATAATTTTTGTGAATAATTTTTGAAAATTATTTTCTAACTTTTGAAGAATAAAAATCCTTTTTGAAAACCTAATGTTGTTAAACTTATTTTTAATATTTTTAAATATATTTTAAAAACAATTTTATATATAATATTTTTTTTAATTATTCTAGTTATTTGTATAATTATTTTTTTAAATAATCCTAAAAAAACAAAAAATAACTATTTTTTTTTTCTAAAAATACCTCATTTTCTATTTTTAAAAACAGGAAACAAAAAACAATTTTTAATTATGAAAAATATTTTTTATATTTTTTGTTCAGAAGAACATAAAACTGGTTTAACAGTTTCTAAACAGAGACTAAGATTTTAAGAAAATTTGTAATTTAACATGATATTAAAACTTGTTTGATTAGTGAAGTTCTCGGATTCAACTTCCCTCTCCGCAATTTACATTTTTAAGGTTTCTCTCTATGTAAATCTAAACCCAAGGTGAAGCAGATCGATTGAATATATGTATTTTTTAAGGCTACAAACTTTTTAGCAAAATTTGTGAGACGGTTACAAAGTTCTTCTTAAATTTGAGAGCAAATTAGGTGCATCTATCAAATAGCTCAAAATTAGACCATGCTTCATCAAAACATGCTATGTTAATGGGGTGGAAAGAAAAAGTTGCAGTAATCGACCACCTTTTCAGCTCCCTACTGGCTGAAAATTAAGGAATCCAACTACCCAAAGAGCCAAACAGAAAAAAAGTTCACATTTTTTATTAGCAGCTTCAGTTAGTTGATCATGCACAGGCAGAAGGAATTACTGTAATGTGTCTCAAAGGGTGTGATACATCTATTCCTCCAGCATGTTCCACAAACCCAGCTGGTGAGAAGGAACTCCCATGGCAAACACACACTATGCTGATCTCTGCTTTCGTGTATCTGTACAAAAACCCAGTAATTGTTTTCCCATTTGGGCCGTTTCCGGTTGTTGAGACGCATGGCATTTGCTCAAGGGAAGGAGCAGAAGGATGGTGGTTTTGATTTCGAGGCTTGGGAGGTTCGCCCAAGTCACCGTTTCCATTCCTGGCTTTCTTCAGAGGACTAGGTGGGCTTTCACCAGTTGCTGAGTTGCGCCTGGTTGTCGGATCTTTGACTGGGGTGGAGACCTTCTCACCAAAACTTGTTGATTTGTCAGAACTGGTACCTTGGGAGGAGTCCTTTTGGTAGGAGGAAACACTGTACTCAGATTGCCCCTGTGCTTCGCTGCTTTGAGGTGGTGCCGTTCGGGTATGACTTGAAAGGCTTCCAATATCACTGCTGCCACTATCTGCCAACACAAAACCCAAATCTAAGCAATTCAATTCCCCTCTGGAAGTTTGGATTTATCTGCTAAACATGCCAAAACAGATTCACCCATTTGCAGCTTTGCTCTTACCCATACACAAACAATAGTAAAGATGTCCTCAACTCTTTAAATTGATGAGGAGAGCAAAGCATTTTTTTTCCATGGCAAGTGCAAAATCATAAGCAAGCCAAAGAAAAAAGGAAAAAGAAAAAAAGGAATAGACAGAAATTGCAGGTGCATGACAAGAGTATTGAATTGAATTTTGTTAATAAGCTTTTGACAAGAGTATTAGAGAAGAGTATCATTACCTTGGTGAGACACACTAGCAGAGGAATTAGTCCACCCTTCCGACAATACCGACCGACCACCGCACCCTTGACGCACCGGAAGCGGCTTCACGGGTTGTAGCCCTGTAGCCGGAACCCAACACGGCAGCACACATGGAAATGCTAAGGGAACGTCCTGCACCTTGGATGGATATGCGAACTTTATCGGCACCATCATCTGAATCGGACCCTCAAATATACCATGATTCCGATGGTTGATATTTGATTTATGGTGCGTTAAGTTGGCCTCATTATTCTCTCTCCTCTCTCGATCCTTTACCCTGCTCTGAAACCTCTGCGCCTCCAACCTCATCCTCTCATCTCCTACTCCTCCTCCTCCATTCCTCATGCCTTTCTTCTTTTCTCTCTTCTTCTTCGCTTCTTGTCTCCGCAGAGCCTGAATCTCGCGCTTCGCCTTCGCGTCCTCAGATCTTGAGCAACTGCAGAATTCCAACTTCGAATCGATTTTTGGCTTTGATGTCTCCAAGTTTCTGAAACTTCCTCCGACCGATAATTCTAAATCCACCTCCATCTCCTCTTCTTTCAATGAACTACTTTGAGCCGTTGAAGCTTCAAGTAAAATGACGATGAGCGAGAAATGTCAATAAACAAATTTCTAGGGCTTTCTGTGCTTTTGGATGCAGATTTTCTCCGCTGGGAAAGCGAGCAGAAATAGGAGGGGCCGATGGAGAATGCCACGTGTCATAGAAAAGTGACACGTAAGAGGTTCGGATAAATTTAGGGCCAATTAAAAGCGCGTCTTTGTTTTTTATTTTCTTAAAGCAACCGCAGCTTGGGTTAAGCGGCCACGTGGTGGAAGCGGAGGAGTCGTCAGGTGAGGGCTGACACTATGACACGTGTCGTGAAAACAGCTGTCCTTCCTGATATTATGGCGCTTTGCGACAGGGATACGGACACGTGGGTTGAGATCTTGTTGTCTGCCGGAATCTCCACCGTCATTTTCAGTGGGACCGCTTTAGGAGGCTTTGATTAGCCACGTAGCGCTGCAGGTGGAGACCCATTAGTAGGACACGTGGGAGGGGTCTATGTAGGACAGCTGGGGGATAGGTGTCGTGTCGTAGCTTTTGGGAGGTGATGGAGACTCCTCGACGTGGATTTGAGGTGGACTGTCTGTGTTATATAGTCGCTGAGTTTGTCCATATTCATTCTGATTTTGTGCAGAAATACGAAACCTACATGACGTGGCAACTCTCCCATATCTAAATTCCAGAGTATCTAGAATACGGAAAGAAGTATCGACTGTCATCCATAAATAATTATATAAATATAATGAATGATTAAAAATAAATTAATATATATATATATATATATATATATATAAATTATTTTTAAAATATAAAAAAATAAATTAAAAATATTTCAAATTTTAAACAGATTTTTATGCTATGAGATATTAGAAAATAATTTTTAAAAAGGACCCAAAAATAAAAAACTTTCAAATACATGAGAGTATTTTCAAAAACAAAAAATTTTAAAAAAGAAAACATTCTTATCATTTTTAACTATATATATATATATATATATATATATATATATATATATATATATAAATAATTATAAAAATCTAGTTATTCCTTATACTATTCTTAAGAGCAGTTATTGTTTGTTTTTTTAACAACAAAAAACATAAAAGTACATTGAATTGATTATCAATTATTTGCAAAACAAATTTTTAAAAATTATCCTAAAAACATAATATTTTTAAGAACATACTTAAATTATTTTAAGTTGTTTTCTTGTGGTTATTTTAAAAAATAATTATACAATATGAAGAATGAATGAAATAAAGTATTATAAATAAAAGTTATTTTTAAGAAATATTTTTAAAATATACAAAACAGGTTGAAAACTTTATAATTTGATTTTGAAAGAGCGATAATTTCTTATGAGTCTTAATGGTTCTTACTCAAGCTCACGTTTTTTTAGTAGAAATGTTTTTAGGAGTTTTTAGTATTAGATTATAAGTGTGCATAAGAGTGTTTTTGAATAAGTACAAGGATGCACAATGATTTATTATGAAATGACTTATAAGTTTTCACTTTGGGCTATTTAGTTAATTGGAAACCCTAAGACTAATCAATTAAATAGGACACGTTGTGCTATTTAATTAATTGAAACCCCTTGAGTTAATGAATTAAATCTGACCCATTCGACTAGATTAAGTGACCTAAAATCATGAGATAAACCCTAATCGCTTAAGTCCAACTGTGAGTCTTTATAAACTATCTTAGGGTTTAGAGTTAGACATACTATTATCTTTCATTTGGTTTTAGAGAGAAATCTCAGCCATTACTCCCTTTGTAGAGAAGTTTATACTTCTCCATTGCTAAGATTTAAGAGAGTCCCCGACCAAAAAATTATGAGGTCTTCGAGAGTGTCTTTTGCTTTCAAGAGTATTGCAAATTAGAAAAAAAGATTTAGGAACATTCAAATCAAAAGATATATTTTCTAAGAACATTCTAGGGTACTATTTTGAAAATTAGACATCTTTTTCTATACCTAGGATCTTAGTTGTATGTGCTTGGGATCTTAGTTGCATGCACCCTTTAATCTAGATTCATGAATAATTTTCTTAACAATTCGTATTAGAGTTTCTAGATTTAAAGAATAACATGTTAAATCCTTTCAAGGGTATACTAACTTATTTTACAGGGTTTATATTTATTTCATGGTCAAAGAGATGAATGGATTTAATTTTCTCTTATATTAAATTGTAAGCTCCATTATAGGAACATATTATTTTTGCTTTGGGTTGTCATATCCTTTATAGGAATCTAGGTTTTTATTTTTATATGAAAATATTATATTTACCATCATCCATGGAAGATCCAATGTGAGAAAAAGCAAATCTAAGTGGCCATCCCTCAAGCATTGTCCATTAGGAGTCATCCATTTTTATTTTTTTATTGCATCACATTAATATTGATTTTAGGCTAAAATTGGTGTAGTTTCTCATGAGTTCAATTGGGCAAGACATATATGTTTTGAAGCTTAAGAAGTCAAAAATCCAATGCTTCAAACAGTTCATGATTCATAGTGAAATGAAGAAGAGATAACCAATTGAAGCAAGATTGTGTAAAGCGATGTTGAATTTAGGATTGAATTTGGGCTTCTTTTGGACAGACCGGTTAAAGGAATTGCTAATTTTATTGCAAGAGGAATCCTTTGGCCATGGGGATATCTTTATTTATTTTCCTTATCATTACCAAAAAGTTAGATATAGAGAAAAGATAAGAAACAAAAAGGAAACAGATAGTCAAATATTGAGAATAAGAGTACGTTTGGAAGTGATTTTAGAAAGAGTTTCTAACATTCTTAACACTTGAATGATAAAAAATTTCAAGTATTAAAAATATTAAAAGTGCTTTCTAGAATCACTGCCAAACATGCTCTAAATGCCTAAATAATCTATGAAAGCGTGATCCAACCTTTAGACATGACAACCAAAGAACTCTCATTAGCCACCTCCGCTATTCAGTAGAGAAAAGACATCAACTCATGGTAAAGTAGCCATCTTTTTTCTTACAAACAAGGAAACTCTTGTTGTCTCCCTATAATATTCCAAATGAGAAAAAACTAAAATGAGATGAAATTACCTCAGCCTGAATTGATTAAAGAGACAAACAATATAAACTCACCTGATTGCCCTGCCATGGCAATCTTCCTTTAATGAGAAATATTAATGTGTAAGCTAGTGACTTGAGATCATCCCTTCTACTTCTTGTCCGTACTAAATGTGCATGCACACTTGCATACTATATTGTTCCCTTGCTAAAAGAGCTGATTGATATATTATAAAGGTCAAAGCATTTTTTTTTTTTTTATGAACATCCAGAAATCCACAAACATGAATACCTCAGGCCTCTGATCAATAATCAACATGTTGACTAGACATGGTGTCTTTCCATTTAGAGGCTGAAACAAAAATGTGTTAATCACATTGGCAATAAATGCTAACAATAGAAAGCATTTACTCTATAATGCTTAACATCGGAGGCAAAGAACAAAAATGTTGCCATGCTTAAATACTACATCCAAGCTTGAATCAAGCATACTTGAATTCAACAAAAGACTAAGATGAAGAGCTTGAATACAAAATAACACAAACATGGCTAATCATACACACACAAAGAGTTCAAGCAACTGACCACTTTAAAAACTAAGGTTATGTTTGGATTCCTGGAAAATACTACAAAAAGAAAAAAAAATTAAAAAAAATAAATTTCTCATATTTGATTGTCCTATGAAAAATTTTAAAGAAAATAAATTATAATTAAAATTGATTAAAAACTTATACATTTTTGAATTGTTTAATCTTTACATCGATGAGCTAAACAAGTGAAATGAGTTTGAAATAATAAAAAAAAATAATTTATTGATTTTAAATTTATTTTTATTTTTTTTCACTTTTTCTTTCCTTTTATTTTTCCTTTATATTTTTTTTCCCTTGCATTTTTCCTTAATTTTTCCGGAACCAAACATAACCTAAGAAACAAGTAGTTGGCATCAACAACAAAAAAGCTACCCACTATTTCAAAATTTGCAAAATTCAAACTACCCAAATAACAAATGTAAATAAATGGCTACAACTGCAAATAATTAGGCAATATCAACAATTCTATGAATCATATTCTGTAAATAAAAAATGAGGTTTTAATTCCAGGGTACTAATGAAATCCAATAAAGAAATGTTCTAGTTATGGTAGAATCATCCTAAGAATCACAATGCTATAATTCTTTGGTATACTAATAAAATCCAATAAAGAATTTTCCTAGTTGCAATAGAATCATTCTCAAGATTACAATTACCACAAAATGTTATTGAGCATCCATCCTAATTGTAATAACACAAAGGAGATGCTATATTATGAGTTTAGGAAATGGGGGATTAATTCAAATAATCCATTACAACATTCCCCCATTAGCATGATCAAATATCTAAGGTTTTATTTTGGTAGATGTCCTTACAAATAATTTTCTTAAAACAGAAAACAAGTTTAATAGATTTTGAACTGGAAATAGTAATAGCAGAATCTTTAATGAAAACAAGTGATTTTGAAGGGCAAATTTTAAGTGTTTTTAAGGTCATTTTATATGATATTCCAAAAAGCAATTCGAACACAGAAAGTAGATTACGAACTTTTACTTCATATATAAGTTGATAGTGTCTTTATAGAGGTTTAAGTTTATAAATAGAATTTTATTTTTTAAAATTAATTACCAACTGTTTTTAAGAATTGTTAAAAAATTTGATTTTTGAAAACTGACATAAAAAAGTTGTTGGATAGGCCTTAGGATTCATTTTTTTTTTTTCCTCTTTTGTTTTTGTTTTCCTTATCAAAGAGTATCCATCAAGGAAGCATAAGTGGCATAGCTGAAATATTACTTGCTAAAGATGGAACTTTAGTCTATCTTAGGCTAAATAATTTTAGTATCCCAATGTTTTTTCCTTTCTCTTTGGTTGTAATAGATGAATGAAACCTTTTCTTTTCCTAAATTTTCTTACCAACCAAATGGACATAAAAATAAATAATAATAATAATAATTGAATAGGAAGAGACTATAGGACAATTGAATCTCATGAAAGAGTAGAATTCACTAAGTGCCTGAGAATTGTGGTGGTAGTCAAGTGTGAGGAAATTAGTGGGGGCACGATCTTTCCAGGCCAACAAGTGAGAAAAAAAAATAGAGTACAATCAAATCCAATTTCTCTAATTTCTTACTATGTTGCAGTAAGAAAAATTTCTCAAAACTTAATCATATTCTTAGGGCTAACAACAACAATCAAATCTAAAATCCATGAAAAGATTTCATCGAATATTTTCTGTTTCAAACCTTAAGGATTGAAATTACCAAATTGAAATTGGAACAAAGCAAAGACAATAAGATTTTATTGAATTGTAGGACATAAAATCATAACATACCTTAAGGATTGAATTAGCAAATTGAATCTCACAAAACCATTAAAATTAGTAGATCCTATTCAATCATAGGGCTTAGTTTTAGACCTGAAACATAGACAATAGGCAAAACAATCAACAAAATAAGGAAATATGAAATGGAAAAAGGTGAATCACAGTAAAAAAGAACAGGGTCTCACACTAAGGAGTTTGGCTACCGAGGGGTTTTGAGATGAGGTGTTTGGCTAACTTTTGTATGGGATATATTGTAGTGATTAAGCCCGTTTGGATTAAATACATGTAGCAATGACCACTGTTCAATGCCACTATAGGGATGTATATAGTTGCGGTCAATACATCACTACAGCTATATAGGTATATAAAATTATCCCTCTAAACATGGTGCCAATAGTGACCATTACTATGGATTTTTCCCAGCAAATTTCCCGCTTGTACTTCTACCTTTAGATGTGGGTAAAATATTTGTGCGCCTATATATTATATTTAGTTGTGGACATTTTTTACTCTCACTAAAACTCTATCACCCTATCTTTTATTTCTTAGAGTGTAAGTGACCTTTTTGATGTTTAAACACAAGAAAATGGGTATTGGCATCTTAGATCTAAGCAATGGAAGTAATACTAGTTTTTTAAAAAATGATCTTTTAGGCTTAAAGTACTAATCTTTAGATTTGGATGTTCCCAAACCTTAAATTCCAAATATTGAAGACAACCTTGAAGTTGTTGGAAGTCTCGTAAACCTATGATCTTTCGCCCGATGACTCAACCTTGTTCTTAGCACACTTATAATGGGAAGTAAAGGAAAGTGGAGGCTATGACTCTCTTTTTCTCTAGATGGTGGAAGACAAAATTTATAGTTAGAGTCCCTAATCCCTAGGGGGTATTTATAAGGATCCTAATTGGGTTTAAGTGGCTTGAGCTCATATGGGTTTGGGTCACTTAATCTAGCCCAAAATAGGTCATAATTGATTAATTAACCCAATAAGGTTTACTAATTAATCAATTAGTCTAATTCAAATATCTTGTTCACTTACCCCTATGCAACCTTGCATAATTATCAAAATGCCCTTATATATAAAGATGAACCTATAGTCAATTCAACCCTCATAATCCATGTTAACAAGGTATATGAACTTAAAGCGAGGACCACTGAGACCTATAGGAGTACTAGCTCCCTTAGAATCCAATTCTAAAGTTGATTCAACATCCCACTACAAAAAATCAACTAAACTCTAGTATCCTATGTAAATAACAACAAGACACTTAAGTGTTCGGGTCCATGACCTACTATCCATTGCATGTAAACTCCTTATGAATTGGTATCCGTAATCTAACAATGTAGTACTATCACATATCAAAATTACCTCTCAAATCATTGAGTTATAGATCCCACTTATTGTTTGATCAAATGACATACTCCAACTCTAAGGAGTATATGTCAAATTCTACTAAATGAATTAATGTGGCCACAAATTTAATGATTACATGTCTTTTAGATCATCCAAGAGGATACACTGTCTTAATCCCATGAGATATCATGGTGACTATATTGAGAATACCTGTTATCATCAGCCTCCATCAATAGTAACCTAATCCATAAGGATATATGACCACTTTAGGGTCTCACCCATAGGTCAAAGTCTCCTGTCGATTTTGGCATAGACTCAATATCCCATCAAGGTTGAGAGTCCATGCAGTATAGTAACTTGATGATTCATGACAATTGATAGCCTTGCATTATGATTCATCATAAGTCTTATCCAATGTGCATCACATACACTAGTACACTCACCATTGGAAACTCATCCCAACAGCCAAGATAAGTCATTTCTCCAATTATGAGGTGGTGCACTACAATTTCTACTGAATTGCCCAAATCCATAAACCAATTGCGGACAACTTATCTACTTACAAGAAACTCATGACTTGTATTTTCTATGCAACTGCTAATGCACCCAAATCGTCTACATTGTAAAAGATATAGACTGAATGTTCAAATCAATGTTAATACACCAAAGAGATAGCTAGGGGATAGTTAAGTCTAACTTTGTTATATCATGTCTTGCTTTTAGGGGCTCAATCCTTACAAGGGGCTAAGCCCAATGGTTTACTAATTCCAAACCATTCTTGGGCTTTTGTGTAGGGGAGATGCTCTCATGTGGGGAAGAACTTAGGGTTGACTTGGGAGTGATATAAAAAGAGAAATTTTAGGCCATTTTGGGGGTTTAGATCCTTTTCCATGGAGGGGGCTTCATCTACTACATTCACCAACAATATTAGGGAATTTAGATCTTGGAAAAGGCATCTTTGAACTCTTTATTGGTTTCTAGGTTTTACATTTTTTTATTTATTTCTTGTTTCATTTTGCTTTTGACAATTATTTTTACTTGATTTTCATTCAAAGAATATTTGTATTACTTTCATTAAATTCCAATTTATACTATTTAAGATTTGAGTTTAACTTTCCAATGTTTAATTTCTTGTTCTCTAGTTTATCATTTCCATCTGAAAACCATGAAAGGAAAGATTCGGTAGAAGACTCTTAAGTAGACAAGAAATACAACGACTACCATAGTTTTGATATCTTTATCGAATGAGATTTTATTAGAACATCCAAATCACAAATTTAAGTTTCTATCTCCAGATGTAATATGTATTGTGGTTTTTAAAACCATTCTTTTCCACTGCATTAAATCTAGAGTCTTAAGGATAGATAGCATGCACCCTATGAGATCTAAGGGCAAAGAATAGAGTAATCCAAGATTCCCAGCATGATACACTTGGCCTTTTGATATGCCTTAAACCATCTATGATAAACATCCCTATCTTCCTGTGATAATTATTCATTAAGGGTTAATGAGAGCAAATTCTTGAGTTACCTATTTGAGCTCTTTTGATTTGAGAATTATGTCCAAATTTCTTTTGCAATACACATAATTAGGTTTGGTCCATTACTTAATTGTGAGAATGAGAGATGATAGGAATAGTAGACATGATATGTATAATAATAATTAATATGCATTAATCATTAAGAATTCAAGGTAGGTGGTAAGTTGAGCAATAATGTAGTGCTCTTTAATTTCTACATTTATCTACACAAATATCATAGTATAAAAAAAAATCAAGTCTACTATAGGCAATTATGATCTTATTACTACATAGAGACTCTCTCAAATTAATCTCTTTGCCTTAAACTTAGAAAGTTTCACAAGGCAAGATTAGCATGGCTTTTAAGTTTGGTCCTCAAACTACACAAGTGGAACCACTTTAAGTGATTCTATCACTTCATATCTAAGTTAAGCATACAACGAAGATTCTTAACATCAGTGTTACTAAGTAAGAGTTTCATCTTTATAATTGACCGCTCTTACTAACATATCTAGTCTTGTCCTTAAGAAAATCTACATTCCTTGATTCGTTGGCCCAACCCACTATTTGGATCGCGATGACCAAAAATCAAGATGGATCTTAAGATGATGATGAAAATCTAAATCCCTTAAATCACTGGGCCAACCCATCTTTAGGATGGTGATAGACCAAAATCGAGATAGGCTTGATCTTGCAGATAGGCTTGCCAAAGGCCCTCTCATGCTTATAACTTTGAAGAAAAATAGTTTTACTAATATTTTGGTATTTTTCTTAAAAAATAAATTCTCCTTAATGAAATTTCCAAAATAATATTTAAAAATAAATACTTCATCCATATATAAGGAAATAAAAATCATATAAGCAAATAAATAAAAAGATTTTCCATGGCCAAGGATCCTATAGTTAATAAATAAAGAATGTTCTAGGTGTAAGGAAGATTGGAGTAGTAGGGAACATCAAGACGACATTTTTCTTTCTAGGCTATAATAAGTAGATCAAAAGGTTGTCCTTCCCCTTGTCTTGGAAGATGAGTAAGATGTACTCTTAAATTGTTGCTCCAATCCAACTTAATTGTTGAGTCATCCTAGTTCACAAAAGAAAATAAGACAACAAGCAAGTGTTCCTTTGTTTGCTTCTTTGCTACCAAGGATGGAAGTTTAAGGATAACTGTAGGTTGGTGGCTACCTAAGAAAACTCCAATTCGATCCACCCCTTGATTAGGAGGCATCTACCTCATCCCTATCACAAGGAAAGGTTCACCATGATGGTTTTTTTTTTTTTTTCTCTTTTTGTATTTTTTTTTTCCTTTTTGGAAAGAATGAAATGCATAAGAGATCATCCTTTTGTAAGGGTGTAACTTGGATGGGTTGGCCCAACCCAATATTTGAGTGGGCTTGGACACATTTTCATTACTCGGGTTGAGCTTGGGTTAAATTTTCTCAACCTAAGCTCAATATGGGTTGGGCTCAGGCCATGGTTCAAACAGCCAAAGCCTCACCTGAGCTTGATTTAATGCTTCTATAATATTTATAATATTTATTATTTTATATGATAACATTCATTTTGTTTTATTTTAAAGAAAAAAATATCAAATTATAATTATATCATATACTTTTCATTTTTTTTAAAAGATTTATAACTTTAATTTTATTTTTTCATCTATATATTTTTTATTTTCAAAAAAGATATATAAGTTTATTTTTACTTTTTATTATTATCTTGAAATTTTGTATTATTTATTATTTAAATTTTGGTAGAATATATATATATATATATATATATATATATATATATATATATATATATAAGTTTTTTAAAAATTAATATAGATGGATTTTTGAATTATACAATCCAATCAATCCAAGTCTAACTTGATCAACCTAAATTTAGTTTAACCCAACCAACCAGAGTTCAACCTGAGTTTAGAAAAATGAGGTTAGGTTGAGCTTGAGTTGAGTTCCTTGGATTGGAAGTCAGGTTGGGTTGAGATTGGGTTGATTGTTTCTTAATTTGGGTTGGACTTGAGTTAAACATCAACCCAACCACCTGCTTGAGTTGCAGCCCTATCCTTTTGTTGTGATACGCTCCTCATATTTTTAGATACGTAGGGAGCTTCAAGTCCAACTTAGTTGATTGAAAATGACAAAAGGCTTACAAAATTAAGTAGAACCTTTATAATAATATAATTGGTTAATATAAGTGTTGGGCATGGTTTTGGGTGCCCTAAGTCGATTAACCTAACTCGACCCAATATTTAAAATAAAAAAATAAAAATGATAAAAAGAAAAAACAAAGAAAAATTATGCATATTTTTATTTTTGGACAACAAAAGAGAGTTTTCTTCATAAGGTCATCTTCAAAGTTTTTCTTTTGAATTTTTTTTTTTTGTAAAAACGAAGGTCAAAGTCCTTGTACTGTGAAACTTTAAGTGTTTCTTATATTCGTAATTTCATTCATAACTTATGAGAGAAAACTTGCCAGTGAAACAATTATATTAAGATTCTTGGGCATCTCCTCATATACAAGTGAATGCAAAATTTTTATCAATAGTACTAATGCATTTTTTTTTTATTAATAGCACTTATATCAAAATACACATTAATAGAAAATCACTTTGTATTTGAAGATAAGAAAAAAGTGTTTTATTGACATTTTTAATTAATATGTAATAAAAAGTAATTTCTAAAAAAACTCTTAAATACTAATTAAAATTTTGCTTGAATTGATTATTTAGATTTTAAAGATGATTTTTTAACAAATTTTCAACTATTTAATTTATATCAATAAAAATATTTTTAAATATTAAATGTATTTTTAATTTCTTATTTATGGGAAGGAGGGAGTAATTTGTGGGAAGGGATTCCTAGAAATATTATTGGAGGAAACAGCATGGAATTAAAAAAAAATTCTTGATCCAAACTTGTCCACAAAGTTTGTTTAAGAAAACAGTCCTATACGCCATGCCTTTGCCACTAGAGGGAGAGGTTTATTATTATAATCAATAATGATAATTGAGAAGTGCATGAAGAAGAAGTCTGTGATGTGATGAACTTCAAAGGTCAATATCAATCAAATTTCTTAGGCCTCTTGGCCATACATGTGATTTGGCTTTCATATCTCATGGATTCACCACAATATATATATATATATATATATATATATATATATATATATAGAGAGAGAGAGAGAGAGAGAGAGAGAGAGAGAGAGAGAGAGAGAGATCTAATCTTTTATCTCCTAAATCCATGAATTTCATGTCGAGATTATTCTTGACATGCAAGAATGAAAATCACATTATAAATAGTAGCAATAGGAACATGGATATAGCAAAATATGACATGAAAAAGTGAAATCTAAATCTCTATAAAATTATAAGAGAAGGGAATCAAAATTTATACCAAAGAGAGTTTCAATTTTCATGATAATAATTTTTTTTATCTATATTTTCAATAAGTAATTCAAAAACAATAATAAAGGATATAAAATGAGTTTCTCATTCTCATTCCCAATTCCTATATGCCAAATGCATCCTAAACTTGTTATAATTTTATTTGAATTGTAATAAAACATAAACTATGCTAGATTTTTTTAAAATTTGAAAGAAAATGTGAGGGAAATAAACCAAATAAAATAAAAAAAATGCATTCAAAGTTAATAAATTAGTTTTATACGTTTCTTCAAATTCATTTCACTTATTTTGTTTTATAATATAAAAATTTCTAACAAATTTTAATTATATTTTATTTTCTTTTATATTTTCCTTAATCATTTTTTTCCTCAATATTTTATGGGAATCATAATTTATGAATACTCGTAATGCCAAAAATATTTTAAGTGAGCTTGAAATGATATCGATAATTACAACTTTTAAACTTATAATTCACTATATTTTTAGTAGTTAATTTTTAACTTTATCAAATATCATATTCAAATATCAACATATTTCCTAAATAAAAATGATTATGTGTTATTGGTTAAAATTGGGTTAATTTCATTGAGACCTCTCCAGGTTTATTGTAAAAACGCTAAGTCACCACAAGTTTCAAATTTTGTTAATTAGCATTCTTATAAACTTATTTTATATATACATTTTATTTTTTAAATAATAAAATTTAGTTGTGAGAGAATTGTTAAATACTCATATTTAAAATATTTTACTTAAAATCTCTTTTAAAAAAAATTTGATAAATGAAATAAATTTATAGGGGTGCTAATTGATGAAATTTAAAATCAATGATGAGTGAGTGTATTTATATCAAACCTTAAGGGGTCTTAATGAAATTAACCTAAATTTAAAATTCATCAATAATTTTGTTAAAAAAATTAGGTGTAAAGAGTTATCTTCTCCAATAATATTTTACAAACATATTTATAGTCATACGAAAAGAATTTTCAACCATCTATAATTGAAAAGTTGTAAGTTTGCGTTAAGAAAAAAATAATAATTATAAAATTGAATAACATTAGGTAGATCTTGTCATTTTTCTCTTTCTTCTTATTTATTTTTTATACATTTCTTCTCAAAATTGTAGGTTAATGTGGATTCACATTTTTCATGTGTATTTCCACTCAAACATCGAAACTTGCTTTTATCAATGAAAATTTGATTCTTTTGAAAAAATTGGAGTCGCCACTTATTTTAGTTTATTTTTTAAAAGAGAAAAAAAAACACTCATTATTTAAAAAAAATATGCCTATAAAGATCAAATTTAAATTCGGATGTTAGATTACATATCAGAAATGTACAGTGATAAGTTATAGTACCTCTTTAAGTCTGTATATCTACGGTCTCTACTAAATGAATGGAATGAACTGTGACAATTAATTAATTGATCATGGATACCAAGAAAAAGAATCATATAAATAGATATGTACAAGTCATAGTAAAAATCAAATTAAAAGAATAGACAAAATAAAAAATAAAAAACTAATTGATTTATTAATTTTTTTTATCATTTCACATGTCACGATGTAATTTAAAAAATTTTTTAAATGTCATGATGTAATTTGAAGAAATTTTAAAAGAATTTATTTGCATTTAAACAAAAACAATTTTGAGTTAGTGATTTCAATCTATTTATTTTAAAAAAAATTTTCAATTTATTTTTGATAAGTGATTTGATTCAATTTCATTTGTATTCAATTTTCAAGAAAGTCATTTATGTTTATTATTATTAAAATAATTTATTAAATGCAATTTTATTAAAAGAGAAAAAGGGAATTTGATTTTATTTACAGTTAACATACTTGATTATTTAATATTGGAGCTTGTGATAGATTTTTCATTTCTTTTGCATGTAACTTTGCTAAAATGGAATGGTGTTTTATTTGAATGAAAATATTTTAAAAATTGCTCACCTTATGGTGTAAAAATAAAGCTTCCCCAAAATAAGATAAAAATAATTTGCTTTGTCACCCAAATCTATGTTTGGTTTCTAGAAAATTTGAAGGAAAATGTAAAGAAAATAAAATAGGGAAAAAAATATAAAAGAAAAAATAAAAAATAAATTCAAAGTTAATAAATTATTTTTATTTTTTTTACTTCAAACTCATTTAACTTATTTTAATATTAAATAATTTGAAAATGTATAATTTTTAACTAGTTTTAATTATATTTTATTTTATTTGTATTTTTTATAGAATAATTAAATATGAGAAAATTATTATTTTTTTCTTCCCTTGGTACTTTTTGAGAACGAAACATTGCATGACATATCAACATTAACCTATTTTCTAATTAGTATCAAGTAATTTGGCAAATTGTCAAAATTTTAGTGTCTTAAGCCTTGTTTGTTACTATTTTTTAGAATAAAAAAATAGAAAAATATGTTTGATAACTAGAAAATAAAAAATAATTTTTTATTCTTAAAAATAAAAAATAAGACTTTTTTTAATTTGTTTTAAATTTTTCCCTTATTTTTAAAAATAATGAGACATATATAAAAAAATAACTAAAAATAAAGTATTATATATAAAATTTATTTTTAAAAAATCTTTAGAAATATAGAAAATAAGTTAAAAAGACTCCAAATTTCAAAACAGACTTTTATTTTAAAAAACATTAAAGAATGTTTTTTTTAGAATAATTTTTGAAATAGTTGGAAATATACCCTTAGTCTTATTGATAAGGAAAAAAGAGAGAAAACAAAATTAAGAAGAAAATGTTACTAGTGGAAATACCAAGAAAAGAAAAACAGAATTAAAATTACAAGAGTGAGCTATGATAATAAAATTTTGTTTAAAAATTTTTTAATATAAAAAATAATTTTATCCACTCATTATGAATGTTTTTACATATGAAAATTAAAGTATATTTTATAATAATTCTAAAAAGTATTTTTAGTTTTTTTTTTAAATATTTGAAAAAAATTTGAAAACACTTTCTAAAATCACTCTCAAACTTTCTTACTTTTATCTACTTATTTTTTTTAAAACAAAATCAAATATAAAAAATAGTTTTATCCTAATATGAAAATTTGTTTTATAGTGTATTTTCAAATGTTTTTAAAAACACTTTATTAAAAACATCTTAAATATGTTATTCAATCTGATTTCTAAACAATTTTTTAAACTTTTTGTTTTTAAAAAATTTTGTCAAATATGTCTTTAAAATTAAAAAACTTGTTTTAAAAAACAATTTTCAAATACATCATAATATTTTATTCTTCCATGTTGAAAGGGTAAAAATACAAAGAAAAAAGGAATGATAATTTGAAGCTTTATTATGTAACTCATGTTATTTAAGGGTTATCCAATTAAAAAGGTCATTAAAACTCTAATTTTGGAAATTTAATCTTCTGTTTTTCTGTTCATTTTAATAAAAATATCTTTACTATTTTCTTATAAAAATACTTTTTTTATTAAATTTATGTACAAATACTTAAAATGGTAAAAGACATAAAAAACACGATATTTTTCAAGTAAAAACATAAAGAATATTAAATTAATAAATTTAAGGATTAGTATTATTATTATTATTTTAATCATCAAGGAACCTTTCACAGTCAAGTCTTTATGACTCTTTATGAAGACCTAAATCTCAAGGTACTGACTGTCTTACAACAATCAATATCGAGTAAATTTAGGATATTAAAGTTTTCTGTATACACTTTGACCAATCGGGTAAATTTGAGGATTATTTCATCGTTTTAACTAATTAATTTTAATTTTTTAAAGTAAAAATAAAAGTAATTATTACCATATTAAAGTTTAATTTATAAATTCCAAAGACAACTTAGAATCGGAGGACTTTCCGGGATTTGCTATTATTATTAGGTAACCACATAGCCTATATGATTACCGATTAATACAAGATCTGAAGTGAACAAAAGTGAAAAAAACAAAGCGAAAGGAGACAAAAAGGGAAACAAGAGAGAGGAGAGGAGTATGAACGTGTCTCGAGTGTTAAAATAGTGAATAGATTGAAAAATTGAAGAAACCCAATCCAAATCTATCCATCCATCCACGCAGTTGATGCGGTTGCCTGTGTTGTCCATTTCTTTCAATGTGATTGCGAGTGAAAATGAGGTGAAGAGGAGGAGCAAGTGTAGATCTGAAGCACAAGGAAAGAAACAAAGAAACAAAGAAACAAAGAGAGAGTGGAAAATGGGGGTATTGGGAGAATCATGGTGCTTCTGCAAAGGCGCTGGCAAGTCTGAGCGGATGAAGGCCAACATTTTCACTGCCAAGGGCCCCGCCATGGCCACCATTTCCTCCTCCTCCTCCGCCACCGGCTTCCTCATCCACCGCAACCTCCTCCTCACCACTCACGTCAACCTCCCCTCCCTCGCCGCCGCCGAGGCCTCCGAGATCCGCCTCCAGGACGGCGTCCCCGCCACCCTCTTCCCTCACAGGTCTCACTTTCTCCTTCTCCTTCTCCTTCTTCAACATTTTCATTTTTCTTTTCTTTTCTCGCCAACCAAACATGAGAATGCGCGTTTTAGGCATAGATTTCGATTTCACCTAATCGTTTATTTGGATTTGGAGCTGTCAATGCCATTACACATTTTAACACTTCTTTCTTTCCACCTTTCTGACAAGAGAGAGTGCACATTTTAGATGGGTTTCTGAGTCTTAATTGATGCACAGGGGCTGCATTTCTTCTTGCATCTCACCAGGTTTAGATGTGATTTTATCTTAGTGGGCAAATAAATTATACAAGGCCTATTTGGAAAAGGGGCGGAACAAGTATTCAGGATTGTACAAGGCATTGGGTACGCCAAGCTACCAACACTAAACAAAAACAAACCCCAATTAAACTGAGTCTAAGCTATCTACAAAATCTGACAAGGAATTAACATTATCTCTCCCTGTGCTGAATCCCCTAAATGATGAAGTTTTAAGGAAAATTTTAGGTATTGTGCTTTAGTACAAGGTATTGATGTTGAATTCAGAAGGAGGTATGTTCAGTTAGATTTTTTAATATAAGGACTTTGTGGGGAAGTGTTGGTGACAGAATTAATGGCTGCCAGTTGTATAAAAGGAAGTTATTTACTATTCCAATTAGTATAATTGAAGATCAAT
Organism: Vitis rotundifolia; assembly: GCA_030254885.1. NCBI lineage: Eukaryota > Viridiplantae > Streptophyta > Magnoliopsida > Vitales > Vitaceae > Vitis > Vitis rotundifolia. Next base: position 13,341,224 of record CM058157.1, read on the forward strand.
TGACAACTACATGCTTTGATGTCTCACAGACAAAACCATTAGGTTTCCAACTGAGTTTCAGGCATATACGTCAACCTAGTGAACACACCTATGTTTTAGGATTACTGGAATCTTGATTGACAACAATCTATAAGTCTTTGTACTATTACAGCACAGGCTACATAATTTATTCTATTCAGTCAAAGAGGGACATATGTTGAACTTTATAACCCATGTGGCTTATTGGAGTGTATGATATGCACTGTGCGCCAAAATCCTTCGAGCTTAAGCTTTTTGGGGAAATTGGTTGTCTAACTTGGTATTAAAGCCTTGTATGGCCTTGGCAGGAAGTCATGTGTTCGAACCTCACTGCATATTTATTTCCCTATTTTATTATGCCCCTATGTGAACCCCTATTTTTACCTCGTACTGAGAGAGGGTGTTGGAGTGCACAATATACATTGTGGTTGTCTAACACAGCTAAATCAAATGAGATTCTGATGTTAACTGTTTTCTAATTCAGATATTTAGAGTCTGCAGGTTCAGGTACCACTAGTAATGAAAAAATAGAAACTTTTACTTAAATAAGTGTCTGTTACACTTCTGGTGTGGCAGGTATACTATGTGTACTTGGGTATGCCCCTTTGGCATGTTTGTTATCTTGCTGAAATAGAAAAGAACAGAGGGGCTTTATCATTGTAAAAAACCCTAGGCTACTAATGGGAAAATTTTTAAATTTTTCTGGAAACCAAGACAACATTCAACTATAAGATAATAAATTGGTTTCCTTCTATTTTCCCTGGTTCTTTCAGCAGCCAAAGAATTGCTTCTTTTGTGAAGTAGAGTTATTTTCATTTATTTGACTGTAAGTGAATATAAATATGGCAATTGTGCTTTTTTAGTTACATTTAAGTGAGTTTGGTCAAGATGTATATGAATTATGCCAGTATGAAATTTTTTTTGGTTGATCAATTAGACAAGGTGTTTTTTGTCACTAAAATTAAGGCTTTGAATGCTGATAGTTCAGATATCTGAGCATCATAATGGAAATTGATTAATTCCTTGGGATTTTATGTTATTTTTAAATTTTAGATTCTTATCCCCATTGTACATTATCCCCTTGGACATTTTCCATGCTGAGTAATTGACCTGCATGTATACCTAGCTTTTTATTTATTTATTTATTTTTTATCAGTAAATGAGATTAGTATTAAAAAGAGCCAAATAGGAAGCTCCAAAGTACACACGATATATACAATGATTGCCAAAAAGCACCAAAAAAAAGAAGAGAAAACAAAAAGCTAGTCCCTCCCTTAAACTGACCCTAACCAATCAATGAAATCAACTATAGACATCAATCTTTCACCTATAAACATTTTGGTCCAAGTTAACAAGTTACACAAAAACAAGAATTTCAGCCTTTGAATTGAGAGCTTCACATTCTCAAAAGATCTTCTATTTCTCTCTTTCCAAATTGTCTAGAAAAGGCATATAGGTGTCGTCTTCCAAACTTTTTTCCGCTTTCTTCCAACAAATGAACCATGTCAACCTAACAAAATCTCTCTAATAGTAGACTGCATTGCCCAATAAACTTTGAAAAGAAATAATAATAGCCCCCACAACACCCTTGCCTTGCCACAATGCAAAAGGATGTGGTCAATTGACTCTTCATGAGACAGACATAGGAAATAATGATTAGCCAAAGACCACCCCTCCTTTGAAGTTGGTCAAGAGTTAAAGCTTTTCCCCAAGTCACCTCCCACGCAAAAAAGCTCGCCTTAGATGGAACCCACACATTCCACACAACACTAGTTGGGAACTGTATTGCACTTCCTATCTCTAGGCTAGCTTAAAGTGATTTAACAGAGAAAATCTCATGCTTTGTTTTAACCCAACACATCGTATCCTCTTTGTCCTCATCTACCACTTTAACTTGAAGTCTTGCCAAAAAGCGTTCCACAATGACAATCTCCCAATCATTTAGAGGCCTCGGGAAGTTAGGATTCCGGCCACCCCTCTCATTAGAGTGCTGCCACAAATCCGCCACCCAAGCTTCCTTAGATCTAGAAAGGGAAAATAAGGAGGGAAAAGAAACATTTAACGGCTCAATTCCCGCACCATTTATCTTTCCATAACTTTATCCTTCTTCCATTGCCCACTGAAAAGGACAATCTACAACTAACTAAATCCCACAAATTCCTTATGGTCTTCCATAACCCAACACCATAGTCACCTCTCGCTTCTTTAGAGCACCCACCCCCTTCCACTTCCCCATATTTACCACAAATGATTTGTTTCCAAAAGGCCTCCCTTTTTGAAGCAAAACGTCAATTCCACTTGCAAAGGAGGGCCTTGTTAAGTGAGTGAAGGTGCCTAACACCTAGGCCCTCCTTCATTTTGTTAGAGCAAACGGTATCTCACTTCACCAAATGAGACTTACTTTCTAAGGTTCCGCCTCCCCAAAAGAAGTCCCTTTGAATTTTTTCCAACCTTACCCACACAATCCTCGGCATCCAGAAAAGAGACAAAAACTAGATTCTAGGGGGTTGTAATATAGTAGTCCTTGGCTTTTAATATAGTTGGTTGATAAAGCGTGGCATGTGCTTATTGATTCTAGGGGGCTGCTAGGTTCTGATGGTGATGTGTCCTTTTCTACAACGTCACTCCACTCAAAAATATTTTGCTTAGAGCTCCAATGTCCAGTATTCCTATATGCATTTTTTTTTCCTTTTATCCTTTTTTTTTTTTTTGGGTCTCTCTATACATAGTTAGCTATTTTGTTCTTGCTAGTTAAAAGATGAATTTAATGTTTTTGCTTATCAATAGGACAAATATATTTAACATTGACAGACATGTTAACATGGTAAAAAAATGTTCTAGATGTGAATACAAATGTAGTCTGGGTTTGGATTGCTCAATTTTTAGTTTGGAAAAATTGGTGAAGTGCCATGAAAACATAACTAAAAAAGGGAAAATAAAAGCAACAGTAAAATCTCCTCTCCCATTTTGTGACAGGTGAAGTCGTTGATTGGAATGGAATTATGAAGAATTTGGATGGAAATTTGTGATGTATTGAGTCCTGCTGAGAAGTCGGTGGAATTGGATCTGAAGGAATTCAAATCTAATAATTGAAGACTAAACTTTACTAATTTGGTCCTGCTGAGAAGTCGGTGGAATCGGATCTGAAGGAATTCAAATCTAATAATTGAAGACTAAACTTTACTAATTTGATCCCAAGCCTTTTTGTTTTTTATTTTTAGTTTTCTTACATTGAAGGGAAAAGCTATTCCTTCAGACTCAACAAGAGAAAGGAATTTATATTTGTTTTCCTTTCTTTCCTTTGCTTGGTTAAGTTTCTTCCTCTCTATTCCAGTTTGCAAATGGAGTAAATGGAAAGCATTCTCTCTAGGACTGACTTGACTGCAGCTTCATTTATTTCCTTGATAAGGGACTGGAGTGTTGTTAAAGGAACAATAAAAGACAGAAGAATGAGGAATCCCTAAAACAAAGGGAAATGACAAAAGCCAGAAAAGGAAAAACTAAACAAACAAAAAGTGTGATATGTTACACAGTCTGACAGCAAAATCTCTCCAATCAGTGCTCAACTGCTGCAAGACTAAAACAGAAGGAATATTGGCCTCTCTGTTTCTCTCCACACAGTAATAAAGTGGTTTATGTTATTTATTTGGTATCTACTGAAAGGTGGACATAAATATGATAATCCAAAGTATTATTGCCATTTTTAGAATCTTCCTTGGCCTTCTTTCATGTGCAAGAATAATTGTTAGTGTCATACCTTTATATACATACATATATATATATCACACACAACAGAGAGATATATGTAGCACATATGTAGCACCTTGCGTTGCCTCAGGCTAGGCACCTTTAAAAAGATACCACTGTAAGCCCAAAGGGTGCAACTTTTGGGCAAAGTCCAAGGTGCAATTGTTTTAAACCTTGTTTTTTATCTTTCCATTCCAGGAAAGGTTGGAGAAAGCCATGGTTTCAATTGATGCTTCTTCTTTTGTTCAGTTTTTTTCATGAAATTATCTTAACATTTTTCCTTCTAAACTGTTTACTGAAACAGCTTTGTTTATTTATTTTTGGGTAAGGTTTCTTTATATGGTCTTTTTATCTCAAAAGCCTTTGTTCTTACTTTGACATTACATAGTGTTGTATATTTGTCTAATGCCTGGTTGATCTTTAATAATACTCTGCTTTCTATTTTAATTATAATATTATTGAGCATTAAGTTAATTCTAGATATTCATTAATGCTCTATGTTAACATTGTTTTGGCAATTTTATGTACTTGTTTTATGAACTAGTACACGAAAGTGTATACCATAATTCTTTTGTCTATCAATAACTGCATGCATTGCATGATGGATGTGAAGAAGTAGGCCATTATCTCGGCAATAATGAACCAAGCTAGTATTTGCGGTGAATCCCCCTGTTAAGTAGTCATGCATTATGATAGGAACTCCCAATTCTCTAGCAAATATAGCTCTTTTGATAATTTCTTCAATATCATTGTTATCCTTTTGAGTTTAGTGCATAATTGCATTCCTGATATTATATATATATGGAATGATAAATGTATTGGTTGTGCCACCGCTTTATTCAGGCATGCACCTTGAGCTGCACCTGGTGACTTGGCTCTAGGAAACCTATGCCCTATGTATGTGTCTCCCTTTCTCATGTCATAACTATGGGTACAATTAGATCTATGAAATGAGTCCAGAGAACTTCTGTTTTTGTAGTGTTTGCAGCAAATTCCTATCCACTATTTGCCAATCTCTCACTAACAAATCCTTAAAGAGAGTTGTTTCCTTTCATATGTGCCACTACTTTTGATTAGTAGATTGGCTATTAAATGCCCCAGCATCTCCAATAATGCAATAGAGGCCCTTCACAGATGGTAGATAGTTCCTGATAGAGGCCCTATGCCCTAAAGGAAAATTGTTATTGCTTTTTTTTTTTTCTCTTTTGGAAAGAGACTGAAATATCTGATGGGAGTGTTTTGGAAGATAATTCAATAGCTAGTGTTCAAATGGCTTCTCAGATTTTTGGAGGCTTTTCTGAGGCTGTGTTTTTATAATGTTTGGTTTGTTGTTGTATATAGTTGGTGATTGGTCCTTTTGCTTGTGTGCCTTAGTAGTTTTTGTCTTGCTAGAATGCTGTCTCCCTCCCCCATGTATTTCTTTACCAAATTTCTACTTATCATAACACATGCCTTGTCACCTTTCTTATACATTCTGTTCAGACTTTTAAGCTAATGAAAGATGTGTAGACTTTCCTCTACAATGGGCTACGGTCCATTGAAGACTATTCACTGGAATGGATTTTCTCATGTCTTTCATCTTGTTGCAGGTTTTTCATCACCAGCTCTGTTCTTGATCTTACAATAGTTGGTTTAGATACTGTGGATGGAGACTCGAATGCCCAGGGTCAGCAGCCTCACTACTTGAAGACCTGTTCTAAACCAAATCTGGATCTGGGCAGTGTAGTTTACCTCTTGGGTTACACAGAGAAAAAGGAATTAACAGTTGGTGAAGGAAAAGTAGTGATTGCCACTGACAATCTCATAAAAATGTCAACTGATGGAGTAACTTGGAGTCCTGGGTCTGCTGGTTTCGATGCACAAGGCAATCTCGCATTCATGATTTGCGATCCTATGAAACTAGCTACATCGCCAAACACCAAATCCTCCTCAACTTCATCGTCATCTTCGTCATCATGGAAGAAAGATCTTCCCATGCAATTTGGCATCCCCATTCCCATCATCTGTGATTGGTTAAACCAGCATTGGGAGGGTAGTCTTGACGAACTCAACAAACCCAAGTTACCACTTATTCGATTGATGTCCACTGGTCAGAAGAGTGAGCATTCTTGTACTTCCTTCACCATGCGGCGAGTCTTCAAATCAACTGATGCAGACAATGATGGAACCCCATCATCATCAAATATAATCTCAAAAACTAGAGATCAGCGTGGGCCTGCTACCTGTTCCACTGCAGCAAACACATTTGAAGAGGTGGTCCATACAACTGATCCCCATGCTACCCATCTGCAGGGAATCCCAACTCCTGAAATATATGAATCACCAAAGTTGATTGCAATCCCTGTCCGGATGAAGGAAAGTTCCCAAATCCAGCTTTTGGATATTAATTTTCCTCCACAGGTAGCCAAAGCTACTGTCCCACAGATTGCCAAATCGCTGCCATCAAACTCGGATGAGAATCATGTGAGGGGACTTTCTCTAGACGATGGATTGCAAGAAAAGCAGTTTGAGAACAGAGATATAGCCAGGTCTGATGCAGATGCTGAGATTGCATCAACTGGTTCAGTAAATGTGGCCCATAGTGAGGTCCAGTCCAGTTCATCCCCCGTAGAGATCTCGGAGTTGCAGAATGGGTATAGCAGTGAAGGAGAGACCATGTACTCTGCAGAAACTGCTGAGAGCCGAAACTATACAAGTCCTAGGGAGGGAAGGTTTCAACAGGTGGGAAGGAGTCAAAGCTGTGTGAGTTATAACAGATGGGGAACTGGGCAGAGGAATCCCATGACTCGCAGGGCATATCTAGAACAGCAGAGGAGCTTCATCCAAGGGAGAAAGATGCATTCACAAGGGGCAACTTCTCAAAGGAGTAATGATTACTTCGGCCCAACTGTCTCCTCAATCATGAAGAAGCGGAACAACAACTCGGAGCAGCCAAGCAAACCCCGGCAAAGTGCAGTTCATTCTTCTCCACGATGGATGTTCTGATTAGAGACCAACAGTGACAACCTGTGTACCTTTTTGGTGGCTTCAATTCATGCCAATTTGATTCCATTTACCCATGCTGTAACTAATTTATTGACTACATATGCTATCTTTAGATTAATAAAGATCAAATCAGTCAAATCAATGTAGCCTTGCTGAGCATTTCAAGTAATTTCTCATCTCTCTATTCCGGGTTGGGCTTATAAGTGGCGTCGTCATGAACAAACCTGAAGTTAAAATAACTCCTAAGAAGATTCAAAAAGTGATATCTAACGACCCCTCAGAATAAGGTTGGATGACAATATTCAACTGATGACATAACCCGCCAAGTTAGTTTAATAAGTCAAGGCAAACACGGGAAAATATAATCCTAATAAGTAGGATATAATCCTAAATTTGAATCCTATCATTGATGATACCTTGAATTTACTTGATACAAATTGTTATAGGACAGTTAATATTTCAAAGTTTAGATCCTCATGAAAAGTTTTAAGAACTTGATAATGGAAGATTCCTTTTGAAAAAAATAAATAAATAAATAAAAATGTAAAACTAGATATTATAAGTAATGGGGTTGCTGTTGGCAATTCATTTAGATGTGAGGATATTGATAAGGACATAAAATACCATTCATACTTGTGGAACCACATCTTTCATTTTCCGTCCCACCATTTGATGGCTGAACTCATTGATATTAGAAACAAACATTTTGTTTTATTTGAGGAAAATTTATGGTGGTCACCTATTTTAATTATTTTTAAAGGAAAACTGCAATAAAAAAATAAAATAAAATCCTATGTGATTCTTAAAATAAAAAGTGAGCTAATTTGGGGTCATGTGAACCGATTGGGAAGGTCCAAGGATATCTCTCTATTCCTGAGTTCAACTCAATCTCTACTATTGAGTAGGAAAAATTTTGATTTTTAACCGACCATTCAATGAATGAAGAAGCAAAAATAAGATTCTAGATACATATTCTAAACAAAATAGGATGGTCTACAATAGCATATGCAAGATGCATGGATGGTTCACATGAGTGAGATCTAAGGTCAAACCATGGATGAGCTTATTTATTTACTAGAGAGATTTTTCAAATCAAAACTTGGTACAAAATCTAAAATCATCAATTAATAGTTCAGGAGGCGGGTTTTAAAATGATAATAGTAAATGAATATGCAAGGAATATCCAAACCAATATTAGAGTGAAAATCTATGGTGATCACTACATCCAAACCAATATATCAAATTCAATGTCATGTTGACCCATGCAAGTCAAATGGGTAGCCCAACATGACCCATGAGCCTATAGGCCAATCTTGTTGTGTTAATGGGTCATGTCGGTGGGCTGTGTCAGTGGATCGTTCTAGTAGGCCATTTTGGTGGGCCACCTTACTTTGTTAATATTTAATTTATTTTTTCAAGTAATTCTATTTTCTTATAAACTTTTTATTATTAAGTGAAATTTCCTTTTGTTACTTTAAATATCTTAAATGATTACACTTGTTTTATATTTATCAAATTTGTAATTATAAAATTTATAGAAATTTAAATTTTTGTTTTTAAAAATATGTATAAAAAAATTATATTTGAATTTGTTGTTGGTCATGGTAATAATAAATTTTAAAAAAAGTTGGAATATAAAAAAATGAAATATAGAAAATATAATCCTTTTATTGAATATTTCAATAAATTATATGAAAAAAGAAAAAAAATGTGAGAATTGTGTTAGGATGGAATCTTTAAAAGTAAATTAAATATAAAAACTATAATCCTTTCATTGAATGTTTCAACAAATTACATGGAAAAAAAAAAGTGAGAATTGCGTTAAGATATACTCTTTAAAAGTAAGATATGATTTAACAAAGTTAGATTTGAATTTCCATTCATCGATCCATTTTTTGCATTGAAATTGATTTTGAACATTCATGTTTGTATTACTTGTATTGTATATGAGTTGGGTATATTATGAGTTATAAGGAAGATTCAAGTCATGGGTTTTGTTGCAAGATTGATGAGTTGTTCACAACTAATTTATGGACTTAATAATTCATATGAGACTATAGTATACTACCTCATAATTGGAGGAATGACTTGTTTTGATTATCATGAGAACTTTCTATGGTGAGTGTACTAATGTGTATAGTTACACATTCGACAAGAACTACAATGAATCATAGCATGAGCTATCGGGTAGTTATGATTCACCAAAACTACTATACTGCATGAACTTTCAACCTTAAGAAAATATTAAATATATACTAAAGTTAACATGAGTCATTAACCTATGGGTGAGACTCTAATGTGATCATACATCCTTCTAGATTAGGTCACTATTGATAGAGGTTAATGGTAACCAATAATGAAAATATCGATAATTACAAATCTACCAGTATTTTGATTTTATGGATATATCAAATATATTGAAAAAATATCGATAAATATTTTAACACAAAATATCGATGACCTAAAATTAATCAAAACCCATGAAAATATAAAAGAAAACTCTTAAAAATGAAATTAGAAATATAATAGGCATTTTAAGTTTTGTTGAAGAAATTAACATAATATAATTTATAATATTCAAGTTTATGACTTAAAAACATATTTTATATATATCTATTTAATTTGGATATATTCAATGACATAAAAGGAATGATAATACATGTATAAGTATTTTTTATTAAAATATTGATAATTTTATTTATTAATTGATATTTATTTTGTATTTAGTTATTTTACAAAATACATGATAATTAAAATTAATTTACTTTTAACAATTTGATTCTATGATATCTATATACACAAAAAAAAAAATGTATTAATTTATAAACCTATAATTTATAATATGTGTATATATATATATATATATATATATAAAGTATTAAGAAATTTATTTTTATATATAATAATTTTAATGTTATTTGTGGCATGGCCTTCCCTCCTTCAAACGTTAGGTCTTGGGTTCAAACGCCTTCAACCATAACTATTTTTCCAATAGCAGCTTTGCTTTTGTGTGGTGATGCATGCGGGTTAGTTGGGCGGCTGGGTTTGATGTTGAGCAGTTGGGTAGCTAGGCTAGATGACGAGATTGACGCAGCTGGGCTAGATGACGTGACTTGGGGCCCACTACAGCATGAAGTGTGCAGCGGACATTTTGGGCGATTTTTTTTCCAAAAAAATCACTGAAAAAATCAACCATTTATCTCCGATATTTCAGCGAAAAAATGCCATCAATGCTGATTAAATGAAAAAAAAAAAAAAAGAAGATTTATCGCCATATATTGATATATTGTCCATACATCGGCCATTTTTGGCAATTTTTTTTTTGAAATATCGTCTTCCCGATATATCACCAATTGATATCATTTCCATGTCTCCCAATATATGATATATCGCGGATATTTATCGAAATTTTTGTCCATAATGGCAATAGACATTCTCAATATAAGACATTATGATATATCATAAGATTGAGACAACGTGTCTTCTTGGGTGATCCTAAGGACATGTGATCGTGAAATTTATGGTCATAATAATTCCTTAAGTAGAATTTGATGTATATTCTTATGAACCAGAGTATGTCAATTAATCACATAATAGGAAGATTTGTAACTCGAGAATTAGAGAGGTGATCTTGAGAGAATGATAACATTTACCTCATTAGATGGCAAACACTAATTCATGAGGAGTCTACATGCAATGGATAGTAGGTCACAAACCTAAACTTTACCTTGTTATAATATCATTGGATATTGAAGTGCAATCAACTCTTTTTGGTGGAGTGTTGAGTTAATTTCATAATTAGATTTTGAGGAAGTCAATATTTTCCTATAGATCCCAATGACCCCCACTTGAACTCTTATTTCATGTGACACATTTGTTTGAGGGATTTTGGATTTGTAATTCATAAGCGTGCAAAATAGGGTTTTGGTAAAAATGCAAGATTGCACTATACTTTATGAATATACTTTTTGGATTGAGCTAATTAACTAATTGGATACTAATAAGGCTCATTAATTAATTAAAACCCAAACGGGTTGAATTAGGTGACCCAAGCCTAAGTTGAGCTCAAGTCACTTAAGCCCATAAGGAAGCCCATAAGGAAGCCCATAAATACCCCCTTAGGGGTTAAGTCTTTAGACTTTTTGCCATCGTCTTCGAGAGAGAGAGAGAGATAAAGAAAACCCTAGCTACCCTCAAGAGAGAAAGAAAAGCCCACCCTTATCTTATACCAAGATCCATGAAGGAAGAGAACAAGTGGAAGATCATTGGGTAGAGAAGATCTATAATGCCTACAACATCTTCTTTAGATTCGATTCGATCTAGGAACATCCAAATCACATGTATGAACTTACAATCTCTAAATCTATGTTTTATATTGGTTTTTAATGCCATGTTTCCATTGTGCTTAGATCTAAAGAGTCTAGTAATAGTATGCATGCACCCTATATGATCTAAGGTCAATGAATGGAGTAATATGGGGTTCCTAACAAATTACATAACGATGGTTGAAATCCATCCCAACTAGGTTGGCACTCAGCCAACCATCAATCATATGCGTCACTTAACCTTTAAAAATGAGACACATTAAATAGATTTCAAAGAAATGAACAACAAAATGAGAGGATATTTATAGAAATATCATTAATGAGTGATTTACTTATTTATCCATGAAATTAGTCATTATATAAATGTTGAGAGGGGTAATTTAAACATTTGATATGAACAAAATAATAATAGTGAGTGATTTACTTATTTATCCTTTAAACTTGTTGTCATATAGTTGTTGAAAAGGATAATTTAAACATTTGACATGCAAAATAAAAATAACGATTGATTTACTTATTTACCCCTCAAACCAGTCACTATATAGTTGTTGGAAAGGGTTTTTATGACATTTGACATGAAAAAAAGGAAAAAAGCAAAAAAATAATATTTGGATAGGACAAGTGAGTTGACATGAGGCCGACATGATGAGTCATGCTCTTAGGATTAACACAACCCAAAGGATTGAGTCATGCCATTATAGTTTGCTACAATAAGTGGGTTGGGCCAATCTAGCTCGGTCTTTTGGCTTGTCAAGCCACAAACTAAATTAGGCGGCTTAACCCATTTGACATCTCTATAAAAATGCACCAAATTTGATTTTGAAATTTGTGATCCCAAAAAGGTAAAGTTAGGATTGTAAACTAACATCGGATTGAATGTTTAACATGATGTTGAATTAAATTGATATTGGATATAAGATATTGGAAATTTCAATAACATGCTCCTCTTGGTTATGCATTGTTTGAAGACATTATCATGTTGTTCACATGCATGGGCATTAAAAGGACCACGTATGTTAGTATGCACTAATTCTAAACATTTCTTAACTCTATATCCTTTAGTAGTAAAAAAGCCTTTTAATCATTTTACCTTTTATATAGAAATCACAAACTAGAAAATCCTATGGGGTTGAAGGTTTCAATGACCCATACTTAATAAATCTTTAGATCCTATTTAGATAGTGGGCTCATGTAAAATTATCTTTGATGATGGCAGAAATGTTGATGAATTCTTCCTTGAACATGGCATACAAGACCTAAAACCTTGTTCCCCTTCCTTCCTACTCATGCTCTATAGGGTTGAGGTTGTTATAGAAGACATGTTCAACCACCTTCATGTGAGGTGGTGCCCGATTCTTCTTCCTTATTTTTGAAAATTGCACACTTATCAAGTTAAGAAGAACAACGCACCTTTTAAGTCAAGGAAAAAATTGTAATAAGAATTAGCAATTTGTTAGACGATTGAGGCATGCTATTTTAATTGAAGATAAATGGGGGTGTAATTTTTGAAAGCTACAAGGTGTGCCTTTTAAGAAATGTGCTAAAAATTTACATACTTTTTCATGACAAGAGAATATTATAAGGAAACCAAGACATCTTCATTCCCAATTTTAAATCTTTTAAGGTGTATGAAATCTATTCCTAAGGCTCTCTAAACCTAATGCATAAGAAAAACATGTCAATAAAAACTATAAACAAAATAGATCTAGAAAGTTCAAATATCGTATCTATGATTTGAATGTTCCTAGATCAAATCCAATCTAATGAAGAAACTTTGTAGGCGTCATAAATCTCTTAGACTCAACAATCTTTCGTTTAATCACTCTTTGCATGGATCTTGACCTAAGAGAAGGGTGGTCTTTTTCTAAAAGGGAAGGCTATGGTTTTTTCTCTGGAATCTCTAAAAAGAGAGTAAAAAACTGAAACCCTAAACTCCTAAGGAGGTTGATATAGGCTTCCTTGTGGGTTTAAGTGACTTGAGCCCAATTGAGACTTAGATACTTAATCTACCCCACTTGGGTCTTATTTAATTAATTAGTCATATTGGGCTCCAATTAATTAATCAACCCAATCTAGAAAGACCATTCATATGATCTCGTGAAACCTTACATTTTTACTAATATGCCCTTATGCACACATATGAATTAGAAACCTAAAAATACATTTAAAATTGTACCACAGTGAATTTAGAGTTCAAATGAGGACCATTAGGACCCATAGGAAAATATTGGCTCTCTTACAATCCAATTTCAAAGTTGACTAAACATCTCATTATAAAAAGTCAATTATATTCCAATATCCTATATATATTACAACGAAATAGAACTCAAGTCCATGACCTACTATTCACTTCATTCAGACCCCTTATGAACTAGTGTCCATAATCTAACAAGATATATGCTATCAACCTCTTAAGATTATCTCTCCAATCTTTGAGTTACAAATCCTCTTATTATGTGATCAAATGACATATTCTAGCTCATGAAGAGCATATGTCAAGTTCCACTAAAAAAATTTCTACGATACCACATATTTCATGATCACAAGTCTTTAGGATCGTCCATGGGGACACATTTTCTTAATCCCATGAGATATCATGGTGTTTCTATTGATAATACTTGTTGCTACCAACCTTAATCTATAGTGACTTAATTTGTAGGGAATATATGGTCACCTTAAAGTCTCACTCATAGATTAAAGCCTTTAATTAGGAGGTAATGCGCTATAATCTCATATGGACTGCCTAAGTCCATGAACTAGCCTTGAACAATTCATCAATCTTGTAAGGAACCCATGACTTGAATCTTTTGTACAACTCCTAATGAACTCAAGTCATGTACAATACAAGTGATGCATGCATGAATGCTCAAATGAATATTAATGCAATTGATAGATAGATAGTGGAAACTCAAGTATAACTTTATTATATCATGTCCTACTTTTAAGAACTTTATCCAAACAAATACAATGCAATTTTTAGGGGATTCCCAAAGGTGCACTATTTTAGACAATAAACTATGGTGTGCCATTTAAGAACCATCTCAAGCCGCTAGAGCACTAATTTGGGCATTAGAGAACTAATTTAGGCGCTTGAGTGTTGTTGTTGTAATTCCAAATTCGAGGAGGAGTTTTTTGCTCCTTTAACCTCCATTCCATCGGAAAACTTACCTCTTTCCATTGGATTTTCCACCATGGATGTTTTGTGATGGTCCAAATTATTTCCATGCATCTCAAGGGTTACATAGATGAATAAAAGTTGAACTTTTACATTGGAAAAACAAAAAAAATCATACACTTCTTCAAACTAGAGTTTACAAGCCATTTATGTAATTGAAAATGGATTTTACAATCAATCAAACTTCCCTTATGGGTTATACAACCCATCTATGAGATCAAAAGAAGATGATCACATCCATCTATATTCATGAAAAAAAAAAAAAAAAAAACCTCCATGTATCCATCCCTTAGGGCCATGAAATGAATAAAATAACCCTACACAACATAGAATAGTTCTAGCATGCTAAATCCTAACCCAAGACTTTGATACTAATTGTTGGGAATCCCCGGATCACTCCATTCTCAACCTTGAGGGTCACTTAGGATGCATGCTACTAGTTCTAAAACTCTCTAGATCTAATCATAGCATAAAACCATGACAATAAAAACCATAAATAATATAAATCTTGAGAGAATAAATATTATACCTAAGATTTGGATGTTCTTAAATTAGATCATGTCTCTAAAGAGATAGGTCGAAGGCTTAGTAATTGTTGTAGATCTCACAAATCCAATGATCTTTCATCATAATGACTCTTCCTTGAATCATAGCACTAGAGGGGTAGAAACCTCTCTAAGATTGGTGGCTAGAGCTTTCCTCTCTTTGGAATGAATAAGACAACTAAATTAAAACTTTAACCATTAAGGGGGAGTTATATAGGCTTCTCGTAAAGTTAAGTGACTTGAACTCATCTTAGGCTTAGATCACTTAATCTAGCTCACTTAGGTCTTAATGGATTAAGTTAGCCCTATCGAGCTCCAATTAATCAATTATTTTAGTTCAAAAAGACCATTTACAACTCTTGGACAAACTTGCATTTTTGTCAAAACACCCTTATGCACACATGTGAATAGAGAACTCAACTAGCCCTAATAAACCAAAGGAGAACTAGACTCATAATGTAAATATTAATGAATTCCATTTATTGTTATATCATATAATTCTTTTAAGGGTTTTATCTTAACAATTATGACGTGTTATGAACTTTTGAAAAATAACTCAATTAAATGAGCTTCGAAATAAATTTCAGCCATGGACATGCTATCATGCTTATTCATTTTTCTCCAATGATGGCATTGGGGTCATTTCCATGACACATAATTTGCTTCATTAGGGGAACCTAGGGAGGCCCAAATGAAAAACACTTCTAATTCCAAAACATACATTGGACTTGTCATGTGCTTTTCAACCCCGTTTAGCGTTCCTTGTTGAAGGCATGAATCTAGTTGTTTGCTTCTGAATGCCCATAATCAGGCGTAAGCAAGGTTCAAATGGTGTATCAGTAAGGGACTATGGGTTAATATCCGTTGCATGCCAAATCTCCGAAGCCAACAGTATTTTATTCTATATTTCACTCCCACGGAATAGCCAATATGGAGGAGCTCACCCTCTAAATTAGAGCAATAGGACTATTTCAGTAGTGCATAATCCTATACACAAAGATTGTGCTGACTTTCCTCTCCGAAAATACTAGTACAGCTATAGTTGAAATTGCTGTAAATGAGATGCTTAATATTTAAAATTTCCGCATTAGTATGAAGAAGTTGGCCGTTTTCTATAGCCATGAAAGTTTCTGTTTCATCCCATTAGTCATCCCTTCAAGACGTCCAAAACTAACGGTCGAAATCCGAAGTGCCAAGCTAATGTCCTCTGTGTTGCGAGCGTTAGATAAGTTGGAAAATGTGTGTCCACTGCACCTTGAAGTAGGTGTCATAATCTAAGCTCCGGATCCATTTCGTCAAACTAGGCGATCCTATAAAAACGCGAAAGAATGACCCCTCCTCTTAAGGCATATGGGCCTTCGAAATATCTCACTTGTGTCCGATGAAGAATGATGCAAGCCTAATTCTCCAGTGTTGCACATTTCACAGCCTATGAGATGTCCAATAACATAAAGACTTTTTGGTTCTGAAAATTCAGCACTATATCTGTTTGTAAGCTACAAATAGTAATGTAGGGGATATGGCCCTCACCTTATGGAGGTTTTAGCATCAAGGAACCAACATGGAGCATGGAGTTGAAGAATTAGCAACTTTTCAGCAAAAAATAAATCAATGGCATCCAGGGTTGCTCATCTTTCTCACCCTCTGAAATCCACTGAAAAGGAGATAGGCCAGTAAATTCTTTGTTCAGCAATTCCTCTTTGCTCACGGTTTCTTGTTTCTTTCATTCACTTTTCAACTATTATGTACTCTTCTCACTGTTTACCACTGTGTATTTAGAGGACCTTGGTATTGTTTCCTGGAATGGCTCTAGAGATACTCCAGCATGCATAAGCCTAAAGGTAGCTCTATCTTCATTTACACGTCCATGTTTCAATCTTCTCCACTCATAAGATGGAACTCATAAAATATGCAGACACTTTGAAACCACAAGAGTCATTAGCCTAAGAAATTAATTTTTACATAAAACGGGTCTAGTAGATGGTATCAGAAAAGTGTTAAGTTTGGCACTTGCGAGTCATAAAAGATGTGATCTGAATAACTAATGTTTGCATCCCCAGTGAATAAATAGTCTTTAATTGCACAAATTATACAACTCTCTGGAAAGCAAGAGATGTAGAAATGACAGTAGCATTGGTTCTGAGATGGCTATTGACTACTTTGATATATAAAACGAGTTTAGATTAATGGGGTGTATGCATATGTCAAAAAGCCAAAATGGTAAATTGGTTATCAGTTCTATGTCAAAATTGAATTTCTCTAACCTTAAGAGACCACCAAACAGGTCCCAGGTAAAAGTTTTAACAAAAAAGGGGGGAGAGTTTACACCTGTCTCTGGGAGGACAGGTACAATTTAGTCTCTGTTAGCTAATAAGATGGTAATTATAAAGAAGCTAAAGCAATTCTACTAACATACCAAAATTGCAAGGCAAATGTCTTACAATAAGCCAAGTGAAAAGCAAGTGGAATCTGAGAAGAAACTACCACAAGTCATTCGCAATTATTGGTTGGATCCTCTAGATTTGACAGTCAACTTGCATCACTTCAATGATACTCCACCTCCTACTACCAAGGCCAACTACATAGTCATGGGATTTCATCAGTAGGATCCCCATCCGGATTTTGCCAGTGCAGTCCCAGGAAGGGACAGAGTGGAAGCTGCACTTGACTCAAACAAACCCAGCTTCTCGAGGAGCTTCTTGATTAGATCACCAACTACATAAGAAACACCTGATGCCATAAACCCAGCAATAACATAATACAGTATGGTTTTGATGTACCCATAAAAATTGGATGCCTTTTGGATGTAAGCCTTTCCAATAGCAAGCATAGTGATGCATAATAGAGAAGCTGCTGCAACTGCTACAAGCTTCATATCCGTGTTGCCACTCTTAAGAAATGAGAAGCCATAAGTCACAGGAGCCACTAAGCCAAAAAGGAGAAATGATAACACAACCACTGTTGCATGAAGTTTGAAATTCTCTCTTTGACCCAGTTGTCTGTAATAACGATCCATTTCTTTGCTTGATTGACTAGTGGACTCTCCAGATTGATCATTTCTCAGTTCCATAAGCTGTTAGGTTATGTGAAGGTTTAAGATGCATGAAATTTGGACTACTGAAAAAATAAACAGATCCTATAATGGGTGTCATTTTTTAAAAGTGTATGTTGAAACTACGAATATTGCTTGGGACAAGTCATATCATGTACTCCATTTTTCTTTTTTTGGACAGGCAATCATGTACCTGATGATACCTAGATCAATTACGGCGAGTATTTCCACAACTGAATTATATAAAGAATACATAACCGAAATACGGCATGACACGGCAATATCTAACAATCATCAGGAAAGATCATCCCAAAAGGAGCTGGGAAATATGCCACATCTTTAGCCATATAATAGTAAGTTTTTTATCAACTCCAACATGAAAAATAGAAGGGGAAAAAATTGAGCAAAAGAGTTGAAAAAAAGAATAAAAAAACAGACAGCCTTGTAGAACATATAATTGATGAAGAAGTTCTGATATTGAAGCAAGGGGCTCGTAGGAGTGGTAAGACAGGGTAACATGGTAATGCATGCAGTCTCCTTTCGTTTTATTTGCCCTTTTTTTTTTGCCTTTTTCTTCCAAAAAAAAAAAAAAAAACACATTGTATTGCATGCATTAAACTTTAATTTTACCAAATTTATAGTTCTGACTTTTAACCGTATTCTTCTACAAAAATGATTCTTCATGATTTTTATGTATATTGTATACACATAATTTTGTAGAAGAATAATGATAATGAATTCTTCAAGGACCGACCATTATCTTAAACCAAGAGTGGTGCCTAATACCATAATACATGTGCTTATATCAAATTAATCTGAGGTCTAAAGCAGAAAAGCCCATTTCAAAGCCCTACAAAATGATGAGAGTAGATTCGTGACATCCTAAAGAGGCAGAGATTAAAATGGGAATTTGACATGATGACAATTGTGTTTCTGAGTTATTGGAGCAACCCTAATAGGAGTGCTTTTGCTTGGAACTTTGCTTCTGATCCTCAAGTTATTTGGATTGAGATAAATTCTGGAATATTCTAGAATAGATGGAGGCCTATGGAGTACTTGATGGATGTTTTTAGTTTCTATGCTTCTAATGAGGTTGAGTTACTACAGAGTACTTGGGCATTCCATTGAACATGGTTTTATGGAAGGAAATATGTTGGTTTGATAGTAGAAGAGACTCCAGGTGGAGTGTTGAGTAGACTAAACACTAATGGGCTGTTTCAAATTTAGTTGTTTTTGTATGGTTGCTCCATGGGCAACCTGGGTCCTATGGGGATTGGTGATGTCATCAGAGGTTCTGAAGGCAACATGGTTAGAGAGTTCTTCATTCCAGCTTATTTTAGATTGGCTACTGAAGTTCTGGCTTTGATGGAGAGATTGATTGAGGTGTCCGTTTTGTGTTCCAAAATATGAAACTGGGAGAGGATTCCACTCTTCTTACCTTTATATATTTCAGAAGCAGAGGAGGCTGTGAAAACCAGATGCTTGGATTAATAGAATCATTGATCTCTTGAGAAGTATAGGGTGCTCTTTCTTCTTGAGACCTAGGTTAGCTAATGAAGCAACACATCAACTGGAAAATGAAAGACCTTTAGTATCAGAGCCTTAATTCATAGAGGATTAGCTTTGAACTTTGGCTCTGTGGTTCTTAACCTTAATTTAATTATCAAAGTTTCCACATAAATTCATGTTATCTCTTTTCCTGCATGATTTTCTTATACATTGCTCTATCATATGCACTTGCTCTATCCTGTCAAATTCATAATAGTTTCCCTTCATTGAACTAATATGAAAGGACCCCATAAAAACTGACACAATATAACCAGTAAAATTTAGCAACATTCGTGATCAGAATGAGTAGAAACAAACTAAAAGAGTTGTTTGAAAAAACAAACAAACAAACAAACAAACAAACTATTCATCCATGCTGCCAAAAGGTGATTTCACCATTCATCTCCTCCCCCTCATGCTCTATCTGGCTAGCAATGGTGTCTTGAACAATAGCAATGAAAGTTCTACCAAACCATATCTGCATTTCCTAAAAACACAACATGACCTAAAATATAAACTTAAATGCGGTTTCATTTGCGTATTAGAAAGGATTTATATCAATAGAGATCCTATCTGCATTTCCTAAAAACACAATATGACCTAAAATATAAACTTAAATGTGGTTCCATTTGCATGCTAGTAAGGATTTATATCTACAGAGATCCTATTCTATTTCAGAGTGTAAATTATATCATTATTTACCAATGGGCATCAAGCCTGGAGCTGCTATAGTGATAGTAAGACTAATTCTTACCAGTATTGAAATGGAAAAGACTTACATTATGACCAATCACAAAAAGTCCACCAATCAGATTCGCCAATCCCAAAGCTAAAATGTTCACTGCAATAACAGGACACAAAAAATTATGACACAAAGTAATTACTATCTAACATAATGGAAACAAAAAAGACAAAGTTAATTGATTTTCCCCAAATCAAAGGATAGATGAGAAGTTTTATTACAAGTTATGTTAATTTCATTGCTAGTGAGACAGGAACCATGTTACATCATACATGCCCATGTTATTTTTTAGGAGAGTTACCAACGACTGCTTTGATTTAACATGATTAAACAATAACTATTCTAAATATGAAACATCCTTAATGTTGTGTTAGCGGAAGCTTTAATGCCACGAGTTTATGTAATAACATAAAGATAAAATCATCCACACAAAAGCACATAAGGTTTTAATGTGATTCAACCAATCATGTCTATACCCATGGATGAAAAAACGATTCCACTATAACATGGAGAATATGACAAGGAATAGAAAAAACAAATACAACTATTGAGCACTAAAATGTCACATGTTCCCCACACCTTATATCTACACCTTAAACTGTGAGCCTCGTTCTACTGGGTGTCTTCCACACTTCCTCACATCTCTATCCACTCAGTATAAACTTTATATGCTCATTTTCATCTCATAACTTTTTTCTTCTCATGATCTAGAATATTTATAGAAATATTCCTAACAACTTTCCTTATTTTTATAAGGAAACCTAATATTACAATGACGTCAACATAGGAAATTTTTTATATAATATTCTTTACCAAAAGGGATATATACCAAATAGTAATTTGAAACATTTTTCAACACTTGAGGAAGTTCATGATCACATATTTTCAATGGGATGTATGATTACCATTTTTTTTTATAAGAGATATATGAATTACCAAATCAAAAACAAATAATGATTTTTAAGAAGTTAAATGTAGCAAACAAAAAAATAGATGGTGTTTTTTATGATACTGGTGTTTTTATGTAATGGTGCGTTAAATACATAAACATCTAACCACTTACATGTGGTAGCATCAGCACCGGCTGCAGATGTTACAATACTCAGGCTTGTAATTGATTCTATTAAACCACCATACACAATGCTTTTTAAGATTTCCCATTTCTTAGAATTTTCTGGTCCAGAAATTGTAGGTACTTCTGGAACAGGAATGACTCGTGTGATTGGAGAAGCTAGTGGTTCATCTGACCCTGCCATAATAATAGCATCATATCATTTCCTACATATAACTTAATGAAGATACAACAATCTAATAAGTAAATTTATCAAGCAAATGTAATATGCATGACATATAACAATGCATTAAAATGGCGGCAAGCTCAAGTGCAATAACAAATATTAGTTGTATATGTAATAACTAGAAAGCTAGTCATAAATTATTATTAAGGTAATGAGCATTTGAGTGAGTTATTAACTTTGTGATAGACTCAACTAGCTAATGGAATCCAAAAGGACCAAGAATGAATCTGTCATTGGAAGTGAACCATCCAATTATATTCATATAAATGTATCCATGTCGTTTGCAGCCTGGTGGTGACTGGAGAACATTAATATCAATTCCACAATAGTAACAAGGTTCTGAATTCATAAAATTTGTGTTGACCCTTGGGACAATAAGACTTTTTTTTTTTTTTTTTTTTTTTTTTTTTTGATACGTAAACCAGAAATGCATTAAAGAAGAGGCAAAAAGCCACACAGCATACAGGGGGTATACAAGGCGGCTAAGGCCTCACAAACAAAAAAACCAAGGGAGTCTCACCACCCCTTAAGTGGATGCTAACCACTCCAAAAAGCCTATAAGGGAGAGAGACTCCTCTCCTATATACAATCTAGCCCAACTCCATAAATTACAAACAAAAAAATTCTTGAGTTTCTGGATATTCAAAACACCCCCCCTAAAGGCTAATCTATTCCTCTCCTTCCAAACAGTCTAAAAAATACACAGCGGGATGGATTTCCAAATCTTTTTCCTTTTCTTCCCCACAAAAGGGCCCCTCCAGTTAGTTAAGACCTCCTTTACAGTTTCTGGAAAGACCCACTTAACATCTACTAACCCAAGAACAATATCTCACAAGACTCTAACCACTATACAGTGTATAAGAATATGATTTACAGTTTCTTCTTCACAACCACACAAAAAATAGCAATTAGGGAGTTGCAACCGTCTTTTCTGGAGCCTATCAAGAGTAAGCACCTTCCTCCATGTCGCCTCCCAAGCAAAGAAAGCGACTTTGGTTGGAACTCTATCCACCAAAATACACCTTGACGGAAAAGCGGTGTCATTAGGATTGGCCAGCAAGCTATACACTTCCCTGATCTTGAACTACCCATTTCTTCCTCCCTTTCAAAAAATCGAGTCTTCCTCCAAAGAAGGCCTATGACCCCTCAAAACATGAAGCAAATCCCCTACCATATCCAACTCCCAATCATTAAAGTCCCTCAAAAAATTTAGATTCCAATCTCCTTGACCAGAATTTTGGTTCCACATTTCCTCCACCGTTGCATTCCTATGAGCAGCCATGACAAAGAGGTGGGGGAAACATTGGGACAGCGCTGTACTAGTACACCAAATATCTGTCCAAAATCTGATTTTGGTGCCCTTCCCAACTAAGAATGCCATATTATCCCAGCACCAAGCAGATTCCTTCAAGATCTCCTTCCAAACGCCTCATTAGCCTTCTTTGTCCTCCATCTGAGACCCTCTTGCCCATACTTCATCATAATCACATGTTTCCAAAGATTGTCTTTGTCACAAGCATACTTCCATATCCACTTACCAAGTAAGGCTTTGTTCAACAAGGCTGGCTTCCTTAGGCCTAACCCACCCTTATTCTTATCAATACAAACCACCTCCCATTTAACTAGATGAGTTTTCCCCTCCAAGTTCCCCCCCCCCCCCCCCCAACAGGAAGTCCCTTTGCACTTTCTCTAACCTTCTAGCAACGATCTTGGGCATCCGAAAAAGAGACATTTGACAAATTGGCATGCTAGCCAAGGTGCTCTTTATGAGGGTAATTCTCCCCCCTTTAGAAATATACTGTCGTTTCCAAAGCGCAAGTCTCCTCCTCACTCTGTCTTCCACCCCATCTCACATAGAAGGAGCCCTATTAGGAGCCCCTAAGGGCAGACCCAAATACTGAGAAGGCAAGGAGCCCACCTCACATCCTAACTCCACTGCCAACTCATCAATCTCATCCACCTCACCAACCGGGATGATTTCACATTTGGCCAAGTTAATCCTTAGACCTGAAGCAGCTTCAAACTAGAAAAGGATCCAACTTAAGTGAGTTAGGTCCTCTTTGTTAGCCTCACAAAACACAATTGTATCATCAGCAAAGAATAAATGGGAAATGTTCAGAGGGGATCTTCTACCACCCCAAATGCTACATCCTGACAGGAATCCCCGCTCAACAGCCCTCCTAATGAGAACATCCAGCACTTCTATTCTCATAACAAAGAGGTAAGGAGATAGGGGATTTCCTTGTCGAAGCCCCTTAGTACTTGGGAAAAAGCCAGTCGGAACCCCATTAACCAGGACTAAAAATTTTGCTGAAGATAAGCAACTCCACATCCACCCAAAGCCCATTTTTTGCAAGGCTTTCAACAAAAACTATCAGTTAATGCTGTCATATGCTTTCTCGATATCCAATTTACAGATGAGCCCCTTCTCTTTTCTTTTTTGCCACGAGTCTATCACCTCATTTGCAATTAAGGAAGCATCAAGAATTTGTCTTCCCATCACGAAGGCATTCTGGGCAGGGGAAACCACCTTTCCTACCACTTTCTTAAGCCTATTAGCTAGCACTTTAGCCAACAATTTATAAAGCCCCCCCAGAAGGCTAATAGATCTAAAGTCCCCAAGGTCCTCAGCCCCATCTTTCTTAGGTATCAGGACCAGGAAAGTGTTATTGAGGCTCTTCAGAAAAGAACTATGCTCGTGGAACTCCCTAAACATTTCCAAAATCTCTTGTTTAGCGAAGTCCCAATAGCTTTGCCAAAAGGCCAAAGTAAAGTCATCCGGCCCAGGGGCTTTGTCCCTATTCTTCTCGATCAAGGCCGAATGAACCTCAGCCTCTGAAAAAGGAATCTCCAGGTTCTCCGCTTCTTGCTAACTGATCTGATCTAACTGAAGCCTCCCAATATCCGCCTTCCATCCTGTATCTTTTGAAAGCAAATGCTAGAAGGCATTAGCAACTCCTTCCCTCACTTCCTGCTCCTCTGAGAGCCACTCCCCATTAATCTTAATTATGTCCAGGGAGTTGTTTCTACAATGGGCATTTGCCATACGATGGAAAAAGCCCGTATTTCTATCCCCTTCCCTTAGCCAGATCTCCTTTGAAAGTTGTCTCCAATGAATTTCTTCCAAAAGCACCCACTTTTTATAGCTTTCTTTTGCTTAGGACAATAAGACTTTAAACCATATCCAAGTTTTAAAGCATCCCAAGTAAAGCATCCATATTGTTGAAGAGCATGATATACATTGTGAACCCAAATCCTACAAGATTAAGCTTTTAGGAATATTGGTAGTTACAGCATGGTACCAAAGCCTCGTTTATTAGGAGATCATGTGTTCGAACCTCACCACCATAAGTTTATTTCACCAATTTACTAAGCCCAGATGTAAGCCCAAAAAAGAGGCTACATGTGAGGGAGGATGTTGAAGACCATAATATACATTATGAACCCAAATCCTAAACATTTAAACTTTTAGGAAAATTGGTAGTTCAACACATATAGTTTTAACACTTGTTGAATTTATAGTTTCAAGAACTTTCACTGAAACTCCTCAAGGCTTTTGGACAAATTCAAAATTTCAAAGGAGCCTCATATATTCAATATAGCTTTTAAGAGAGAATTACCAACTATTGCTCTTTGATTGTGCTTGATTGAAAAAATTTACACACTGTAGTACCATATATGTATTTAGACCAGTTCAATCAAGAGCAATTTTAAGGTTGCTTCACAGGATTTTACAAGTTCAGAATCCTCTTAACTCACATGCATTGCTTCCCTATTTCCTTGGAGTCTTGGACTTCCAAACTTTAGCCTTCAATCTCTGAGATAGTGATGCATTCCTCTTACAAATTGCAACAGAATTGCTCAAACAAATAAAAAATAAAAAAGGAAAGAAAAATACAAACTCCTTAAACTCTTTATTTATAGACTAAAAAGAGAGTATGTGGCATAGGATCTTCAGGAATCTTTATATCAGAAAGTAAAGATTCATACCAATCCTCAATATCATGCACAAACTTCCTTTCAAGATTCATGATACCTGAACTCTTACTTTAAGAGTCATTAATACATAAATTCTCCCACAGAATAATCACCACCATTTTCAAAATGAAATCCTATGTTAAGATATATGAACTGTTATAAAGAGTCCTTAATTAGACACATGGACTCTCTTTTCAAGATTCATTAACTCTTATAATAAGGATATAGGAACTGGTATTTGGAGTCACTAATAGGATACATACAACTCCTATGATAGCATACTGAAACTCTATTTTCAAGATTCATGAACACCAACTCTTAATAGTTAAAATATTCTATTCCATGACTACCAACAAATTAAAACTTCACCTATGGAGTTGAGAATTATCAGTGAAGCTCTCTTTACCTAGGCCTAAAACATTTTAGCCCCTCCAACTAAATATGGTTGGGCTACCATTGTTCATTGCCAATACTTCTAGCTTACATATGTTCCTTGTACCATTTAGCTTGCATTTATATAATATACATATTTGTGTGTAGAATTCTGTTAACATCGGATAAAAACATTTTCTAGATTGTACAGGCTGGTTTTAGATCCAATCACAAAAGGTGCAACTCAAAATGATCTTTCCTAACATAAGAGTGTTGGATCCCCTATTAGATGTCTACAAATCTTGACATCTGATTCACATGACCATTCATATATACATATATAACCTCCAAAAGGACATCATTGTTTACAGTATCAAAATTGTATAACCACACATAAGATTGAGTAAAACCCTCAAGGAATTATCAACATAACCACTTTCTTTACTGGAAAACCTCCAAGAGGGCCTTATGGTGATTGGTCATCTTCCAAGTAAGAGCATCCTAATCTGCTGCTTAAGAAATCCTATCATCTACATTACACTATGTGGCAACAATCTTAAAGCATGTTGTCCAATCCACAATCAAAGACAATGGACGTATTTTAGATAACAAGGAATTTAAAAATTCATCTCCCTGTAAATGTTGATACCAATTACATGTTCCCAATAAAATGTAACACAACCAATTTAACTAATAAATACTATGATTAAATTTATTTGAAGCTCATATATTTGTTTCAGATAGAATAATAAACCATGATATAATCTGTTGAATGAAAATATGATCCATGCATAAAATCCAAATAAAGGAAGTTGACAATCACATACTGTCAGTGGGAATATATATGATGAAGTATTTGCAAATACCTTGTAATTATTAACAAGTTAAATCTCTCAAAATAATTGGAACTATCTCATATATTAGTATTCAGTAGTGGTTTACGCATACCTATGGCCTCAACCGGAGATGGCACAACGCTTGGGCTTGTAATTGATTTTGTCAAGCCAACATTCACAATGCCTTTTAGAATATTCCACTTTTTAGCATTTTCTGTTTCAGTAATTGTAATTGTTTCTGAACCAGTAACATCTTGTGCATTCTGAAAATCTCCTGGTTCCATTGAACCTGCTTCAACAGATCAAATAGATCAGTTCCTGCACCATAATCTAATATGGATACAACCATCCAACAAGAAAATGTATCTAGTTAAGTGATGTGCAGGGAGGCCAAATTTTTACTGAATGCACAAACAGGAAGAGGATTGATCTCTTATGGGGAGGCAAGTACCAACTGGTTCAAGCACAGCAATATCAGCTGCTCAATTTATTGTGCCTAGTGTGCCACCTCATGATGACTCGAGATTTTATATACCAGTTGTGGGAAAATAAGGTTTTCCTATTTTAGGATTTTTGACTTTGTATATTCAGTAAAATAGAATATTGGTAGTTAAATCCCTGATTTATAGGGATCTGATTTAGGATAGTTTCCTCTTCTTATAATATGCCTAAACTAGCTTTTAATATAAAAAGATGGTTGTTGTATTCAATGGAGAGAAGTGAATGAGATTTTCTTCAATTTTTCCACATGGTATCAGAGCCCTAGGCTCTCAGGGATCTGCAGTTTTTGGAATTCTCTGCTCTCTGAGATTCAAGATTCAAGCTTTGTTTTGCTTGGGCCTTCTGGATTTTCTGCCTACCCAATCTTTCCTTTAATCTTATTCGTATTCCTTTTTGACATTCGTTCTCCTTTATGCCCATTGCTGGTCCTCTGATCCTCACTTAACCTAACAGAATCGACCATGTCTGAGATATTTAAAGCCATTACCACTCTTACAGTGCAGCCAATTGAAGCCCTGTCGAATCAGTCCATGGGGGAACTCCAAAACATTCAAGTTACATACTGATTGAATGAAAAAAAATAATTTGCAGTGGTCCCAAGTTGTGAAGATGTTCTTGAAGGGGAAAGGAAAGCTCAGCCACTTGTTGAGCACTGGACCAAAGCAGAGTGATCCAAAATTCCAGAATTGGGATGAGGACAATTCCATGATTATGTCATGGCTGTCGAATTCGATGCTACCCAAGATCAGTAGCACTTGTATGTTTTTGTCCATAGCTAAAGAAGTTTGGGAGGCGGTGAGACAGACTTACTCAAAAGGTACGTGATGCTGCACAAATATTTGAAATCAAGACCAAGATTTCAGCGACCAAACAAGGTGAGCAATCTATGATTGAATATTCCAATATTTTGAAGAATTGGTGGCAAGAGATGGATCATTATCAATGTATTCAGATGAAATGTAGCAAGGATGCAGTTATGTTGAAGAGGTTTGTGGAAAAAGAGAGAATTTTTTAATTTCTTACTGGTTTAAACTTGGAATTCGATCAGGTCAGAGTTCAGATTTTGGGAAAAGAGGACCTACCCTCATTAAACGAGACTATTTCTATGATTCATGCAGAGGAAGAAAGAAGAGGGATGATGATGAATGAAACCCCTGTTGCAGATAGTTCAGTATTACTCTCAACTGCTGGAAACCTGAAGAATTCAGGCATGTAACATCAGCCTGGTGCTGATAACTGGCAACTAGATTTTTCCCAAATCACAAATAAAAATCCTATATGGTGCACTTACTGCAAAAAACAGTGACACACCAAGGATATGTACTGGAAACTGCACGACAGACCATCAAAATCCAACAACAGCCATAGGAGTTGGAAGCCTAACAATGGACAACAACAAAAAGGTCAAGGACAAGCGAATTTTACCAGCAGTAATCAAACGAACAATGAGAATGAGATTCAGGAGCATGGAGAGTTCAAGTTCAAGAAAGAAGATATTGAGAGGCCAAAAAGTTTGTTGGAGTCTTTAGAAAAACCTCCCAGTGCTTGCTCCTTAGCATTCTCAGGTAAGTATTCCACTTCTCATGTGTTTAATGTCTGGAACTCTTCCTTTCTAGGTTCCTGGGTCATTGACTCAGAAGCCACAGACCATATGACTAATTCTTCTCATAAATTTGTTTCACACACACCATGTCCAAGCAAAAAGAAATTTCCACAACAGATGGTTCCTTGACAACTGTAGCCGGTCAAGGAGAAATCCATATAAACCCATCGCCTATCCTAAAAAATGTCCTTCATGTAGCAAAGCTTTCAACTAATCTCGTTTCCATACATCAACTCACTAAAGACATGAATTGCAGTGTGATTTTTCATCCTTCTCATCATGTTTTTCAGGACCAAGGTTCAAGGAAGATGATTGGACTTGCTAAGGAAAAAGATAGGGCTCTACTACCTTGACATGCTAGGTGATCAAAATAGGATTGAGAATAAATTTCCTTTGTCATACTTCACCAAAAGCTCCATCTTCAATTAGTACACCCTTCATTTAGTATTCTCAAAGTCTTGTTTCCTTCATTATTCAAAGAATTGGATATAGAAAATTTTCATTGTGAAATCTGTGAATTTGCAAAGCATCATTGTGCTTCATTCCCAAATAGCAATAAACAAGCTTCTATTCCTTTTTCTCTTATCCATAGTGATATTTGAGGTCCCTTTACAGTTCCTAATATTTTAGGAGCCAGATGATTCGTTTCATTTATTGATGATTGTACTCATGTGTCTTGGATCTTTGTTCTTAAGCAAAAATCCGATGTGAGTAATGTCTTTCCAAACTTCCATAACATGAATCAAAACCCAATTTGATGTGAGAATAAAAAAGTTTAGATCTGACAATGCCAAAGATTACTTTAATCAGGTTGTCTCCTTATTTTCAAAAAGAAGGAATTATTCATGAGTCATCGAGTCGTCTTGTATTAGTACTCCTCAACAAAACGAGGTCACCAAAAAGAAAAATGGTCATCTTCTTGTAATTATCCATGCCTTTCTGTTCCAAAACACTATTGGGGGGAGGTAGTGCTTACAACTGCCCATCTTATCAACAGACTACCTTCTCGAGTATTGGGGTTCAAAGTCCTACACAAGAGTTTTCTCGTTTTTTCCCTGACTTTGATACTTCAAATAATCTCACACTTAGAATCTTTGGTTGCGTCTCCTTTGTTCACATTCATGCTCACAATAGGGGAAATTAGATCCACAGGCACTTAAATGCATTTTTGTTGGATAGTCTTCGACACAAAAGGGTTACAAATGTTATCATCCACCTTCTAGGAGATTTTGTCTTTGCCGATGTGGCTTTTGTTGAAAAAGAGGGTTATTCTATTGATCTTTATCTTCAGGGAGAGACATCATTCATGGAAGATAAGGACAAAAAAAATTTCTACTTGATTTGCCCTCTACTTCCCAATCTTCTTCATCCAACCCTACTTTTTGTACCATGCCTAGCCCCACTCCAGCTACTTTGCCTATTGTCGAACTATCCTCTCTTGATCCCATGTCTTTGGCTAACAAAAAATAAACTTACAATCCCACTAGACCACTATAGGTATACCTAAAGAGACAAGCACCCATCGTTGGACTTGTGCAAATCCAAGAGTTGGAACCAACCCCTAGAAATGAGGTAATTTCTCTACCTGAATCTTCTCAAGATAATGTTTCTACCAACATTGATAATGGTGATCATGATTTGCCCATTGCTCTTAGGAAAGGCACAAGAGAATGCACCAAACACCCGTTATACCCACTTTCTTATTTCGTGACCTTTAAGAGATTGTCACCTTCCCATTGAGTCTTCCTCATCCAACTAAACACCATTGTCATTCCTAACACCTTGTTTGAGGCATTAAATAGTGAAGAGTGGAGGCATGCCATGAATATTGAAATGGAAGCACTAGAAAAGAATAGAACGTGGGAGATAGTGGAGTTGCCAAAAGGAAAGAATCCGATGGGGAGTAAGTAGGTCTTTATTGTGAAATATAAGGTAGACGGGGTCAATCAAAAGGTACAAAGTGAGGCTTATTGCCAAGGGATATACCCAGACTTATGGAGTGGATTATTTAGAGATCTTTGCACCTGTAACCAAGATGAATACAGTAAGGGTGATATTATCCTTGGCTGTTAACTTTGAGTGGAGTTTGAAACAATTTGGTGTTAAGAATGCCTTCTTACATGGTGATCTTGAAGATGAGATTTATATGAAAGTTCCTCCTAGATTTGACAAAAACCTAGAAGGCAAAAAAGTGTGTAAGCTCAAGAAGGCCTTGTATGGCTTAAAACAATCTCCTCGTGCATGGTTTGGAAGATTTTCTAAAGTGATGATTACTAATGGATGCAAGCAAAGTCAAGGTGATCATACTTTGTTCATCAAACACTCAACTTCAGGGGGAGTTACTGCATTGTTAGTTCATGTGGATGATATAATTGTGACTGGAAATGATAAGGAGGAAAGAGACGGTTTGAGGAAGTGTTTGGCAAGAGAACTTGAGATTAAAGAACTTAGCAAGTTGAAGTACTTCTTAGGTATTGAAGTGACACAATCACAACAAGGAATTTTTGTATCTCAACAAAAGGATGTGCTTGATTTATTAAAGGAAACTGGGAAGTTAGCATGTAAACCAGCAAACAGCTTATTGAGCCCAATCATAAGCTCGAAGACAATAATGAAGATGCTAGTGTGGATCAGAGAAACTATTAGAGATTAGTGGGCTGATTGATCTACTTATCTCACACGAGATCCGATATAGCATCGCTGTTAGTGTGGTCAACCAGTTTATGCACAATTTTGAAGGAGACTCACCTTCAAGGAATGCACTGAATACTACATTATCTCAAAGGAACATTGGGGAAAGGGATTTTATTCAAGAAAGGACGAGTTTGACACTTGAAGCTTATACAAATGCCAATTATGCAGGTTTGACCATAGATAGACGCTCAAAGTCAAGTTGTTGCGAGATCAAGTGCTAAGGCTAAGTTTAGATTGATGACACCTGGAATTTGTGAACTACTATGGTTAAAAATAATTCTAGAAAATCTGAAGATTAAATGGGAGGCACCTATGAGACTCTACCACAACAACAAATCAGCCATCAACATTGCACATAATCCCATTTACAATATCAAAATTGTAAACCACGCATAAGATTGTAAAACCCTTAAGGAACTATGAACAGAACCTCTTTCTTTACTGGAAAACCTCCAAGAGTGCCTTACGGTGATTGATCATCTTCCAAGTAAGAGCATCCTAATCTGCTGCTTAAGAAATCTATCATCCATATTACACTATGTGACAACAATCTTAAAGCATGTTGTCCAATCCACAATCAGAGACTATGGATGTATTTTAGATAATAAGGAATTTAAAAATTCATCTCCCTGTAAATGTCCGATACCATTTACATGTTCCCAATAAGATGTAACCCAAGCATAAAAAATCTTATCTAACACGATTCCATAATCATACCTATGATATGAATACAAGAATATGACAAATTTAACTAATAAATACTATGGTTAAATTTATTTGAAGCTCATATATTTGTTTCAGATAGAACAATAAACAATGATATAATCTGTTGAATGAAAATACGATCCATGCATAAAACATCCAAATAAAGGAAGTTGATAATCACATACTGTCAGTGGGAATATATTTGATGAAGTATTTGCAAATACCTTGTAATTATTAACAAGTTAATCTCTCAAAAATAATGGGAACTATCTCATACATTAGTATGCTGCAGTGGTTTACAAATACCTATGGCCTCAACTGGAGATGGCACAACACTTGGGCTTGTGATTGATTTTGTCAAGCCCACATTCACAATGCCTTCTAGAATATTCCACTTTTTAGCATTTTCTGTTTCAGTAATTGTAATTGTTTCTGAACCAGTAACATCTTGTGCGTTCTGAAAATCTCCTGGTTCCATTGACCCTGCTTCAACAGATCAAATAGATCAGTTCCTGCATCATAATCTAATATGGATACAACCATCAAACAAGAAAATGTATCTAGTTAAGTGATGCGCAGGGACACCAAATCTTTACTGAATACACAAACAGGAAGAGTATTGATCTCTTATGGGGAGGCAAGTACCAACTGGTTCAAGCATAGCAATATCAGCTACTCAATTTATTGCGCCTAGTGTGCCACCTCATGATGACTCGAGATTTTATATACAAGTTGTGGGAAAATAAGGTTTTTCCTAATTTAGGATTTTTGACTTTGTATATTTTGTAAAAATAGAATATTGGTAGTTAAGTCCCTGATTTATAGGGATCTGATTTAGGACAGTTTCCTCTTCTTATAATATGCCTAAAGTATAGCCTGTTAGCTTTTAATATAAAAATGTGGTTGTTGTATTCAATGGAGAGAAGTGAATGAGATTTTCTTCAGTTTTTCCACACCAGTTATAATAAGAACATAGTTTGAAGCCTTTAAAACTTCATTTTGACTTTGAGGACCATAAAGCAACCAAAACATCAGCAATATTTAATCCATCTGAAAAGTTGTATCTATTTAGTTTCAACACCTGATAGTTGTAGTTGGAAATTTCCAAAAGTTCCAACTACTCAACTCTCAGAGTTATCCAAAATTTCAGGGGAAATATACAGGCTTCCTTCAACTTGTACTATCTCATCAAACTTTGAATCAAGACCGGGTCTCATCATCTTGTACACACTGCACCTTTTAGGATAGGATTATCAATCCTTGCTCTTATATTCAACTTGGCTGAACAACAAATTATGATTTATTCTGTTAAATGAAGCCTAGAATAAACTATAAACATTTATAGAAACTTAGTTCTTATAGACACACACTAATAGTAGGAATATATTACAAATACATCATAATTTTTGTTAGTTAACAAAATATAAGTGGAACCATAGTCTTTTGTATAGTGGTGTAACAGAAGGGAATAAAATAAAGCTCTGAGCACTCACCTGATTCAATATCAGATGTAACAACTCCTGGGCCTTTACTTGATTCTGTTAAGCCACCATACACAACGCCTTTTACAACACCCCATTTGTTAGCACTCTTTGGTGCTATATGTGTTTCTAAAACACTAACACTTTGTGCAGCCTGAGAAAATCTTGGCTCAAGTGGACCTGCCCCAATAAGTAGTAATGTATAATTTCCTGAATTAGAATTTGATGAAGAACAATCTAAAAAGTAATCTTAGGAATGTGATCCATGAGATACAGGGGGAATTTTTGGTTAGAATAGGCAATTATGTGTTACAATAGGCAATTATTTTCAGTCTACATCATTACCATTGATTTGTACCTTCTATGTATAGGAGGTTAGGATATTTTCCAAGTTTAGCAATCTATAGGTCAACTAGTGTATTCTATATATTTTGTTTTCTAAGGAATGCATCAGCTTTTCACATTTCTTTTACTAAATCACATGGTATCAAAGCCATTTAGGCTCTTGTGTTTTTTGGCAGCCTTCTGTCTGTTTTGTTTAAGGTGGAGTTGATTGTCACCATTTTGTCCTACTTCACAGCCTTCATCGTCGTCATCCTTGTTGTTTGTTTCTTAGCTCATAGCCTTCATTGTTGCTATATTTGTGATCGAGTATTAGGGAAAGACCTTTTTCCAGATTTGATGAAGCTTTTCACACATCTATGGGAGGAAAGGCACAAAGAATTGATGGGCAACAAAATTGAAAATAGTTGAGGTCCTACAATAGAAAATTCTGCTCTAGCAGTGTCCAAGCCAAATCAAAATCTAGGGGACAACAAAAAACCAGTGGACAAGGAAAAAATGTGGTGTGATTATTGCTACAAACCAAAAGACCCATGTGTGGGAAGCTACATAAAAAGCCTCAAAACTTAAAACAGATCAACAACAAAGGAGGAAATCAGCCTACCAGATTGGGACAAGCCAATCATACAGTCATTGTAGAAGAAAAACCAGAATAATTAGCATTGAACAAATCTAGTATATAGAGGCTGAAACAATTGTTGAACCAGCTGGAGAATTCCAATGCAAACTCCTCTTCAAATTCAGGTTCTTGTTTCTTGGCTCAATCAGGTACAAAGGATTCTATTCCCATCCAAAATGACTCCAATACTTGGGTCATTGATTCAGGTGCTATAGACCACATATCCAACATGTCTAAATTTTTTTTCCAGTTACTAACCATGTTCAGGAAAACAACAAATCAAGGTAGTTGATGGATCATTCTCCTCAGTTACTAGCCAAGGATCTGTACACATCTCATCCACCTTACCTCACACTCTGTTGTTCATGTTCTAAATAGATTATAATGAATTATTTATTGGAAAAATTACAAAAGATTTGAATTACTCCGTTGAATTCACTTCTATTGGTTATTATCTTAGTATCGCTGGGGAAGACGATTGGGCATGGTAAGCTGAAAGATATACTTTACTACCTGGAGACTGATTAGAGAATTGGAGGTGAACAAAACCAGTTTGGACCAAATCCTTCTTTGGTATGTCCATTTAGGACACCCCTCACACCCTTTGTTAAACAGGTTGTCCCCTTCTTTATTTGAGAAAATTAATGTTAGCAAGTTCCATTGTTTTCTTGTACTCTGAATAAACATCATTGTGTGAGCTTTCCAATAAAAGAGATTCAATTTGTTTCTCCATTTGCTTTGATTCATTCAAATGTTTAGGACCTATCCCGTGTTACCAATATTCCAAGTACTCGTTGGTTTGTTACTTTTGTGGACGATTGTAGGACCACTTGGGATTATCTCATGAAGTCCAGTCAGAAGTGCCCTTAATTTTCTTTGCGTTTCACAAGTATGCCAACACTCAGTTTAAAGTCAAAATTCAAACCTTGACATCTAATAACAGCAAGGAATATATCAATCAAGAATTGATAAATTACTTGAACAATTCTACATCAAAATGGGGTGGCTAAAAGAAAAAATAGACATCTCCTAGAGGTAGCCTGACTCTTTTTTCCAATGAAAGTGTCGAAATGCTATTAGGGTGATGCTATACTAATAGCCGCATACCTTATCAAAAGAATGCCAACTAAAGTCCTAGAAAACCAACCATCGAACAAACTCACGACACTATTTCCCAACTTTGAAGGAGTAGGCGCCTTGCTAACAAAGGTCTCTAGGTGTGTATCCTGTGTTCATGTCCATAAACAATCACATGGAAAGTTAAATCTTAGAGCTATGAAGGATGTGTTCTTAGGGTACTCCCCCATAAAGAAAGGTTACAAATGTCGTCACCCTCCTACAAAGAAGCATTATGTCACCATGGATGTGACTTTTGTAGTAAATCAACCATACTTTGAGATCACCTATCTTCAAGGGAAGAATACATCAAAATGGGAAGATATGTGGGATTGGGGTGTGGAAGAAGGGTTGAAAGAAGGAACAAATGTCATTGCTGCTGAAATTAATGATATAGTGGCTAGAAGTATTGATGCAAATAAGGATGATTAAAATAAAACAATTGTTGACCTAAATCATAGATAACCCCAGTAATCTTTCCTACAATCAATCAAACAATGTTTCACCAAAAAATGCATGTTGAAAATTCTGCTGAAACTTCTCCCAGTCCTCTCACAAATAATGATACCATGGCAAAGAAACCTAGGACTCCAATTCTCAACGTGTACTTCAGGTAGAAAAGATCCATCATAACTTCTTTGACTCTAATTGTTAACCATGAAACAGGTAATGAAAATAATGATTTAAGTCCATCTTCTACTTCAAAAATCTATACTCCTAGTAATCTTGATTTTCCTGTTAATTTTAGAAAAGGGGTTCAAGCCTGCACTCGGCATCCCGTATCTCATTTTTTGTCTATGCAGAAACTTTCACTTCAATATTAGGCCTTTCTCTCACAAGTGTTGTCTCAACAATTACCTATCTCTATTCAAGAATCTTTAACCTCAAAACCATGGAAAGATGTCATGAATGAGATGTGATAGCATTTTAAAAAAAAAAGTTGGGCAATTGTTGATTTCCCAAAAGGAAAGAGACCCATGGGTTACAAATCTGATGGATCATTGGACATCAAGGCAAGACTCATCTCTACAGAGTATACTCAAACCTATGGTAGAGACTACCATGAGACATTTGCACCAATGGCAAAGATGAATACCATCAGAATTCTTCTACCTTTAGCTACCATTAAGGATTGGTCTTTACATTGATTTGATGTAAAGAATTCCTTCCTTCATGGAGCTTTTGAAGAAAAGGTTTACATGGACATACCAAGGGATATGAGGAGAGAGGATAGAAGAGCAAGGTATGTAGATTGAAAACATCCCTCTATGGATTGAAACAATCACCCCAAGCAGGGTTTGGGAGGTTTACCAAGTCTATGCTTGACAGAGGCTATGCCCAAATTTGAGGTGATCACACCTTTTCATAAAACTATCTTCAATTGGGAAAGTTACTACTGATTGTATATGTAGATGATATAATTATGATAAGAGATGTTAGGATTGAAGGTCCATTTGACAAAAGAATTTGAAATCAAGGATAGTGGAAGTCTAAGATACTTTCTTGGAATTGAAGTGGTTAGATCTCAATCGGGATTTTTTATCTCCCAACAAAAATGCACTCAAGATCTCCTTCAAGAAATGGGTATGATTAGTAGCAAAAGCTCATTGACACTTTAATAGAGGCTAATAATTGACTAGAAGAAAAACAAGAGAAGGAAGAGCCAATTGATTGAGCTATTTATCAAAGATTGGTTATGAAGCTTATCCACCTATCACGCATAAGACTAGATAGAGATAATCTATTTTGTAAGAGTGGTGAGTCAATTTATGCATGCTCCTCTAAAACCCTAAAACGAAGCAGTTTACAAAATTGTTAGATACTTGAAAGGACTCTAAGGAAAGGCCTCTTGATTCATAAGGGTGGTGAGCTTAAGTTAGGAGCTTATATAGATGTTGATTGGGCTAGCTCCATGACAGACATAAGATCGACTACTAGGTAGAGCACCTTCTTAGGAGATAATTTGGTTACTTGGAGAAGCAAGAAATAACTAGTGTTAAGATCATATAGTTTCATTACAAGATAAATTGGAAGGTAATTGAAGTTGAACTGAGCTTAATTATGAATAATTGATCAAAGTAATTGAGATTCCTAATTTGAGATTTTAATGGATCTAGATTTAAAGTTAAATCAAATATTGGTTTGGGTGAGATTATAAGATTTTTAACCTAACTTGATGAATGATAGATCTTAATGACATTTTCACCAGAGATATTGATTTCTAATGAATTTTGAATTTGAGAGTTTTTTCATTAATAGATCTTGTTCCAATTTTGGCCAATTTTGCCTTTTCATTTCTCAATTTGCATCTATGATATTTCACTATCTCACCTTTTGATCATCACAATCTCAATTCATACTATATTCTTTCTTGATTACTGAATACATTCGTCATCCTAATGGACAATAGGTCTCCTTGTCTCAAACCTTTGGAACTCTGGAAGAAACTTGTCAGGGTGCCATTAACTAATATAAAGAAGTGAGTCATAGTAACGCACCATTTAGTCTACTTAATCCAATTGAAGCCAGAACACATTTTTTCTAAAACCACCAGCACAGAATCCTAATTAACATGATTGAATGCCTTCTCAATATCCAACTTACATATGACCTCACTTTTAGGACTCTTCAACCTTGGATTAATAACTCCATTTCCTATGAGGACCGCAAGATATGTCTACCTTCTACAAAAGTGCGTTGAGAAGCTGAAACCACCTTGCCCACCAGTTTTTCAGTCTGTTAGTTAGAGTAAACACATTCTCCTCTCATCTTCTTTGTTGGTACATATAACATCAAATCTCACCGTTTATAATTTCTAGGATTAGAGGGTTATAATTATACACCATTTTCACAGATATAGAATTTTTCCAATGGCAACCTATCCTTCTAGTAGAAATTAGCATCTTTTATAAATGAAAACCGAGAAACCCACTAATTATTCGTAGGTTTCCCTAAGAGAAGTCCTTTCCACTGCAAGTATGTTTGAAACTTCAAACAGATACACTCCAGACATTAACATACTGGTATCATTGCCCCATATGGAAAAGTTATGTTCATATTAATTTTCAACATGTTGTCTAGGATAGTTTGTGAAGCAGATAATATTAAATAATTTTTTCACAGCTTAATCAAGAATTAAGATCTAAAAAAAACAGGAAACTGAAAAGAGAACATGACAAGGAGGTGCCTTTTTAGGATGAACAACATTAAATCATACCAGCATACCTTTTCCTTTAGTTTCATCTACATATCCTTCATGAAATGTTTCTTCTTGTTTGCCATTCTCTCCGATTTCAATTATGGATTCTTTGTGAAATGCAGCCCCTTGTATGTTATTTTCATCTGCATAATTCAATTTAGGATACATGGAAACTCAATTAATGAATAAGGCACCTAATTAACATCTTTAATTGCACCATAGCACTGATGCTTCAAAATCTGTAACCAAAAGATAAAAAAGATAGAAAAAAAAAAAAAAAGACCTATTTCAAAGGAATATTGAGCACAGAAGAAAAAATTATTAACTAAAACGACCAGCTAATCAGTAGTCTTGTTAACCACAAGTTGTTAGGAAAAAAACCCTATTGATAGCAGTAATATGTTAAGACACTAAAACACACATCTTATTACCTTGAGAAATGCTTGGAATTATATTATAACTAGTGAAAAAAATCCTTACATCCCTCAAAATTGTGGAATCCTAGTATTGGCAACTCCATTTTTTGATGGGATATACCTATAATGCCCATCAAACATACCAAGATATCAAGCTGATAAAAGATTAAGGGCCGAAAACAATCCATACGGTGCTCTTGGGTGAATTTTTATTTTGTGATTATGCATGACAAGGTCATCTGATCTAACAAGTTTTAAAACACAAGTTTTAAAACACAAGTTTACACACTGTGTCATTTGATTTCATACACACACACACACATAGAGAGAGAGAGAAAGATTGTAAGAGTTTTAATGAGCAAAGATGTTTGAACCCCTTTTTTTTGTCCCTGATTGGAAGGTGTTAAGGATGATTAAGGCAAATTAGCAGGCAGTAGTCATGTAATTATACCTTAGATAAAATAAAAGAATAAAAAAGAAAGAAGGAAACAGCGTTATTCAAACTTCTTCACAGATACAATATGCTACCTCAATTTCATAACACAACTAAATCAGAGTTGTGAATGTGTAGTTCAACAAGTTTTTGTTGTAAAGATACAAAGCATGTTGGTGAAAAGAAATGATGTAGCAAAAGAATATGGATAACAGAATTGCAGATCAAACATTCTGAAGGGACTTAGCATTCATTCTTATCATGCATGAATTCAATATCTTGCCCATACCTTCATTGTTCATTTCCATTGCATCATCTACTTTTTCTCTGATATCAATTTTCACTTCTTTGGTGAGTGGAGATCCTTGAGTGAGAGAAGTGGTTGTGCCAATTTCAGTTCCTTCAATGCCAATTAAATAAACAGAAGTTGAAGCATTTTGTGTATAGGGAATGTGACCATTTTGGTCATCTAGCGTTCCATTCAAGTTATGCAATGGATCTTTTGTTGTAACACCATTCTCTTCCACATATTGTCTCTGATCATCTCCTGAATCAGCACATCAAGTAAGAAGTATTATCTAGAGCAAAAGGAACAGAAGATTTAAGCATTGCTCAGTTAATGTCAAGCAAACAGCAAAAAGAAGCAAACTCCAATCTTATCCAATGCATCATTAAAACATCGATAATTTCAACCTTTCATATATTCTTACGGCTACATTTCATACCATTGCTCCAAGCAAAAAGTCTTTCTTAAGAAATGAAAACACAAATTTTCAAACAACATTCGAAAGATAAGCATTTTAATATCGACCTTCCACAATGTTTCAGAATCTATTAGATTGCACTTTAGGATTTTGGGAGAAGAAGAAGACAAAGATGACAGTAAAGAAGTCTCTTTATGCGCTTAGTTGAATGTTAATTCATTCTATAATAAAAATATCCAATGTCTAAAATCCCAAATTAATCTCAATATAATTAAAATAGCCATTCATCTTTCACATTAACTTGCTGCTTGCATGCATATCATGAGCCTATCTTCCTCTAAACATCATAGGGTTGTGAAATGGAGACTCCTTTCATCAATATATCAACAATTTGGCCCTAATCTTTGCAAAACATATATAATCAACCAACTTAAAATTTTATTTTCTAGACAAAATGTGGATCTACCTCAATGTGCATTTCCTTGTGTCATACTAAAAGTCAAGCAACAGCTGTATCAGCCCTTTGTCTCAAAATAAAATAAACAGTCCTCAAACAAAATGGTTCCTTTTTCCTTTCGTAAGCATTCTCAATAGAGGAGTTTCAGGGACAATTGGATCCTCCATGGGTGAAATTCTGACAATAAGCCCAGGAGTTTACTACTACCACATGAGTTGTGTGGAAGTAGAGTTACCACCTATGGAACAGTCTCTGTGATTTTAAAACTATTCTGAATTTTGGGATTGGGGTATGTAGTGGAAAGGTGTTGGTACCCCACTTTCACCACGAAAATGCCTAACTTTGTTGACAACAGAATGAAAATTATTATTTAATCATATATATGTCAAAACTTTGCTAACACTAAGAAAATTTCTTTAGGGTTCACTAAGATTTCCGCACATCAATAAAATATACAAACAACACAAGCATCAAAACCAGCACTTAAATGCATAATTCAAAAGTAGAAACTGCCCAAATAAAAAATTTCCAGCAACTAAACAAGCATAAAAGAAATATAAAGCTATACAAACCGCCCACACAC
This sequence comes from Vitis rotundifolia, assembly GCA_030254885.1. Classification (NCBI taxonomy): domain Eukaryota; kingdom Viridiplantae; phylum Streptophyta; class Magnoliopsida; order Vitales; family Vitaceae; genus Vitis; species Vitis rotundifolia. The sequence continues at coordinate 13,382,698 of CM058157.1, forward strand.
AACACATGCCACTGGTGGCTATGCAATTCATAAAAAATCTTGAAAAATGAAAAAGAGAACAAAAGCTCACAGAAAGAGCCTCAATTATGAAAGGAGTTCACATTCTAATAAAACACAACTATAGCATCCATAATGCTGAGCGATTCTAAAACCTCTTTGTTTCAGGTAATTATATAATTTGATTGCTCAGGAATCATAATTGTACTGTTTTGTTTGCTTTCTTTCATTGAGATCTACTGTATATGATTTTTCTGCATAATTTCTCAGCAGTAAAATGGAAGAGCATTTCTGTTACTCAACAAAAATCTGACTAATGAAATAGGTAAATATATAAGGCATCGACTATATACTGCTATTATTAGTGAGCCTAACAAGCATTGTTGACCCATTCGCTAGAAGATTAAGCTTTTGGGGTAATTTGTAGTGTAACGTGGTATCAGAGTTTTAGTCCCTAGAGGTCTTATGTTTTAGCCTATCTATTTATTCCTCTATTTACTAAATCTATGTGCAAAGGATGTTGACCATGAGGTGAGATGTGAAGCATAATTATCCTGAAAAACATTATAGATCCTTTCCCCACAAGCTTAAGCTTTTGGGTTAACTAGTAGTTTAATGTGTATGTATAGAGAAATAAAGTCAAGATCAAATTATACCTCATGTAACTGTTCCTATTTTTACCCCCTTCAATACTTTTAGTGGGGATCATATATTTCAGAAAGTTATCATCAGCTAAGATGCCTAAATCACATTCGTCATATTTGTAAAACATCAAATTGATGGAAAATTGAGAGTTTTTTTTTTTTTTTTGATAGGATGGAAAATTGAGAGTTATCCATCCATGTATTGCTCTATTATAGGTCTTTATATTCTTTTGACAAGCTATTAGCTAATGGAATGGGGGCCATCAATATCTAATCAACTTGAGATCTTACAATCATTACAAAAATGAGGATATATTCTCTGGAGGTAGGTTTACTGAGATATAGCCCAGAAAAATTTTACTGAAGGGCATGAGAATAAAATTTTGACACAAAGTGTAACTTGATTCTAACTCACTTGTACCAGTGTGAACAAGAAGAGTGGTTTTTCCCCATTAATTATCTTATTGTCTCCTATATGAAAACACAAAAATATACCATGCAAAGCACAATTGAATTAACGAAGGCTGTTGCTCGTGTACATTACTAATATGGTGGTATATTGGTTATATCAGAAAAAGAATAACATAGAGAACTTCTCCTAACTCAAGAAACCTTAAAGACAGCATACTCTTTCCCAAAAGGCACTCTCCAACAAGGAAAGGAGCACTCTCTACCAGGTACAACCTGGATTTCATTGCTAGCCTTTCTTGTGCCAGAGCATTTTGATTATCTTTCCCCATCTTGTTACCATGCTTGTATGCTTTTTTTTTTTCAAAAAAAAAAAAAAAAAAAAAAAAAAAAAAAAATATTACATGAACCTCCACTGAGGTTTCTAACAAATACATACATCACCTCTCTATTTTTGAAATAAAAGTGACCTCTCCTGTTAGATCTTGTTCAGTAATGGCCAAGATGTGCATTGACATATTTTCCCTTCTTTTAAATGATAGCAAAAGAACATGGTTTTTCCTTCTTTTCCCCCTTTTCAATCTTCAGTCTTCCTTAGTCCGAATGTTACTTCAAAAACATTGATATATAATCTAATCTTCATTACTTCCTCAATTAAGAGAAGCACAATCCAATGTTCATCACTTTTCAAGTTCTTACACCACAATGCCGGTAGCTTCTCCTAGGGGTAAGTGTTGATTTGGTGTTGAGTTGAAGACGTTTGAGATTCGCTTAGAGGAATTCAAAGGAAAGGTGCGTGGGAAGATTTGTGAAAGAGGCCCCAAGTTCTCTTCATGGATCAGATTCAGAGGGAAAGGTTTGTCTTTGCTATTAGAAGGGGTGGAGTCCTGTTGTGGTCTAAAGGAGAGAGCTCCTTTCCGGAAGTTTTGGTCAAAAGGAGATAGAGACTATAGTCTGGAAATCCGTAGTAATAGAGCAGGGAGATTCTTGTTTTGTGTTGTGAGAGATGCGGAGAACAAAAGATTCTCCTTGGCTTTTCCTGAAGGAAGAGGGCTTGTTAAGGGCAGGAAAATTCTTACTAGCAAACTGAGAAGTTTGGGAGTCTCTCCCCTTTAGGGGAATGGAGCTCTGTTGGAAAACCCCGTGCCATCTCAAGCTTTGCTTAGCAGAAGTGAGGAAAAAAAGGGTCAACTGGACAGAGAAATGGCAACTCTTCGGGATTGCTCCGCGCCTCGTGATGCTGTTTGGTTAGAAATTGAGAAAGAGGTCCTTGATAGAAATGAGGAGTTGTTGGGCAAGTGTCTCGTGGTAAATGAGAGGGAGACACTGGACGCCTCCCCAACCTCGTCTCCTTTGGACTGTGGGTGAAAAACTCTTAGCTCTTGCAAGGGAACCTTTGGTTGTTAGACATGGGAGGAAGCCTTTTGCTTCTGGAGTTGGATTTTGCAGATGAAGCGGAGAGGGTGTCTAAATCAGGGGTGAGACGTTTCAGAGGAAGAAGTTTCTGTTTAGAAAGATGGAATCCCTTTGTTGGATGTCTTGAGGGAGGAGGAGGGGGTGAGCGCCTTGTATGGGTTAGAATTTTGGGCCTCCCTCTGCATCTTTGGGGAAAAAACCTCTTCAAGAGGTTTGGGGACTCTTACGAGAGATTCGTGGCTGTGGATGAAAACACAGCCGAGCGTCGGAATCTTAAGTGGGCCAGAGTCCTCATCGAAACTTGAGATTGGCAACATCCAAGCTCATTGCAGGTGGTAGCTGGTTCTTCTTGTTTCGCTTTGAAACTATGGTGGGAAGAAGAGCCCTGCATCTCCACTATGCTTCCCTCTCATGGTTCCGGTGCGAGGAAGCTTAGGGATGATGAGGTGGCCCTTGCATGCGCTGTGGGGAGCGTGGGCACCTTGCCCTCTACTTCAAAAGCCTTTCTGCCGCCAGAAAAGCTGCCCCCGCCAATCTTGGGGAGTGGTGCCCCTGCCTCGGACAAGACCGAAGCGATTGAAATCCTTACCCAGGCCTGCAGAGAAGACTTGGGCCAGCGTCCAATTGCAAAGGCCCATTCGGGCTTAGCCTGTGCTAAGGCTTTCGGGCCTGGGCTAGAGAAGGCCCACGTCTCCGCTATGTCTGGGCCTCCTTTTAAGCCCAACACCCTTGCCCCTTCCAGCAATTTAGGGCAAGGAAGCCCTAAGTGCTTGTCGTGTCTGAGGAAAGGAGCCTTCACACCAACTCCTTGCACCATTGGGACTCCTCGGATGGAAGTGACGACGTCGCCTGTAGCTGAGAATTCTCTCCCCGCCGAAACCCACAACTCTCAAGGTAAGCCATCTTTACCACCGATCTCCTCGAGAGGGGAACTCTCTTCTTCTTCTACTCCTTTATGGGCTCTGGGGTTTGAGAAGGAAGGGGGATTCTTTTCCGGTCTTGTGAAATCGTCACTAAGAGAGGCTGAAGCATCGCCGAATCCTCTGTCCATGATGCTCAGAGATAGGTTGACAGTGGTATTGACTGATGCCCCGAGTCCTGGTTTGGAAAATGATGTGGTGAAGTAGGGGGAATTGTCGGCAGATCCTCCTTGCGAAGAAGGGTGGTCAGAAGAGGAGTTTTCCAATCTAACCCACTTTAGCAAAGTCTTGGGAATGCTTGTAGAAGGGCATGAAGTTGAAACTCTGGCCCTGCTTAAGAAACTGAAGTTGAGGACTAGCAGTAGCACCCTTTGCAAGAGACGTAAGAAGAAAAAATCATGCTCTACCCAATTTGAAAGAGAGTTAAAAAAGATTGGAATGCTCAATTAGTTATGGGAGGACATCAGGGCTAGCTAAAAAATCCAATCAGAGCTCCTGGAAATTGATTCCAGTTGATTAATGAGAATTAAAATCCTTTGTTGGAATGTATGGGGGCTTAATGATATTGAGAAAAGAAAGTTGATCAAGGGTGTGGTGAGGAAACAGAAACCAGATTTGGTTTACCTAATGGAGATGAAGGTGAAAGAAATGTCAGTGCAAATGGTAAACAGTGTGGGTATAGGAAGATTTCTTAATTGGCATCAGTGGATGCTAGGGGTGTGGCAAGAGGCCTTCTTCTATTTTAGGATAATAGAGTCTTGGAGAAGTTGGAGGTGGAAAGTGGAGGGTACTCCATCTCTGTTCATTTCAGAAATTGTGCTGATGGCTTTACTTGGATTTTCTCTGGAGTGTACGGGCCAGTGATTAGTAGTGAGAAGGAAGATTTTTGGGAGGAGCTAGGAGCCATCTGTGGTCTTTGGGAGGACCCTTGGTGCATAGGAGGGGACTTTAACTTTGTAAGATTCCCAGAGGAAAGAAGGAATGCCCCAAGACTCACGACTGAAATGAGGAGATTTTCAAAGGTGATAGGGGATTTGGGGCTGAGGGATTTTCCCTTGGCTAGAGGCCCTTTCACTTTGAATTCTCAGGCTGCCTCTAGATTGGCTCGCTTCTTGATTTCGGACCAATGGGAGGACCACTATTCTGCCATTACTCAGTCCGCTCTCCCTTGTCTGGTTTCTAATCACAGCCCCATAGTCCTAGAAGTTGAAGGCTTCTCATCAGGAAAAAGCCCCTTGTGTTTTGAAAATATGTGGCTGAAAATTGAAGGTTTCAAAGACCTAGTAAGGAGTTGGTGGAATGATTACTTTGTTGAAGGCTATAGTAGTCACTGCATTGCTGAGAAACTAAAAGCACTCAAGAAGGATTTGAAGAAATGGAACAGGGAGGTGGTAGGTAATGTTTCCTTCAATAAAGCAGAGGTCTTCTCCCGCCTGCAGTGTTGGGAGGCCAAGGAGAATGAGAACTCTCTTACTCCTAGGGAGGCTGAGGCTAAAAGGTTGGCTCTTGAGGACCACAAGAAGTGGGCCTTTCTGGAAGAAACTTCTTGGAGACAGAAATCAAGAGAAATCTGGTTAAAAAAAGGCGATAAAAATACCAGGTACTTCCACAAAATGGCCAATGCTAGGGCAAGGAGGAACTTCCTGTCAAAAATTAGAGTGAATGAGGTGTCTTTCTCTTCTAATGAAGAAATCAAAGAAGGAGTTTGTAGAGCCTACCAGTCCCTTCTCTTAGAATCAGGGGATTGGAGGCCTAGTATTAATGGCCTAAACTTTAAGGTGTTGGGGGAAGCTTTGGCCAACAGCCTACAAGTGATGTTTTCTAAGGAAGAAATTTTTGCAGCCTTGAGTAGCTGTTGCGGTGATTAAGCCCCAGGCCCGGACGGTTTCACAATGGCCTTTTGGTTATTTTGTTGGGATGTTGTTAAATCAGATATTTTGGAGCTCTTTAGAGAGTTTTATCTCCATGGGACCTTCCAGAGAAGCTTAAATTCCACGTTCCTTGTGCTCATTCCTAAAAAGGAAGGAGCCGAAGACCTAAGAGATTTCAGGCCAATCAGCCTTGTAGGGAGTGTGTACAAATTGCTTGCCAAGGTCCTTGCTAATAGGCTGAAATTGGTGATGGGGGAGGTGATTTCTGATTCTTAGCAAGCTTTCATGCAAGGGAGACAGATTCTAGACGTTGTTCTAATTGCTAGCGAGGCCCTTGATTCTAGATTGAAAGACAACACGCCGGGCCTCCTCCTTAAGATGGATATTGAGAAGGCATTTGACCATGTCAATTGGGACTTTCTTATGGTTGTGATGTCCAAGATGGGATTTGGGCATAGATGGATCAATTGGATGAAATGGTGCTGCTCTACAGCTACCTTCTCAATCCTCATCAATGGGAGCCCTTCGGGTTTCTTTCGTAGCTCTAAGGGATTGAGACAGAGCGACCCCCTTTCCCCCTATCTTTTCCTTTTTGCCATGGAAGCTCTTAGCCAACTGTTGTCAAGTGTAAGAAATGGTGGCTTTATTTCCGGTTTCAAAGTGGGAGGAAGAGGAAGAGAGGGGCTGATTGTGTCCCATCTCTTGTTTGCCGATGATACCTTGATTTTCTGTGACGCTGATGTAGAACAGTTACAATATCTTAGCTGGACCTTTATGTGGTTTGAGGCGATTTCAGGATTAAAAGTTAACTTGAGCAAAAGTGAGGTCATCCCAGTGGGGGAAGGCATTCCTATGGAGACTCTTGCCCCAATCTTGGGTTGCAAGATTGGGAGTTTACCCACCTCCTACCTGGGTCATCCTCTAGGGCCCCCTTACAAATCCACTGGGGTGTGGGATGTAGTGGAAGAAAGATTCAGAAAAAGGCTGTCTTTATGGAAAAAGCAATATCTCTCCAAAGGTGGTCGGCTTACCTTGCTAAAAAGCACCCTCTTTAGCCTCCCAACCTACGTTCTTTCTCTCTTTGTGATTCCCAAGAGAGTGTGTGCAAGGCTCGAAAAGATTCAAAGGGATTTCTTATCGGGCGGAGGCGCCTTAGAGAATAGACCTCACTTGGTGAGTTGCAAGATTATGGAGGCCTGGGCATCCGCAGCCTAGCTGCCTTTAATAAGGCCTTACTTGGGAAGTGGTTGTGGAGATTTGCTAATGAGAATGATCCTCTATGGAAGCAAATTATCTCTAGAAAGTACAGCCTTCAAGAGAAGGGGTGGTGCTCCAAATGTGTAAGAGACCGTTATGGTGTGGGGGTTTGGAAGGCCATCAGAAATGTTTGGAAGAACATTAGAACTCACTCCCGCTTCATCGTAGGGGATGGTACTAAAGTGAAATTTTGGAAGGACTTGTAATGTGAAAATCAATCTCTGGAAGATGCTTTCCCAAACTTGTTTAATTTAGCCGTCAACAAAGAAGGTTGGGTTGCTGAGGCTTGGGAGAAGGATGGAGTTGGGGGCAGCTGGGGGCTACGTTTCAATAGACTCCTAAATGATTGGGAAGTGGGGGAAGTAGAAAGCTTGTTAAGCAAGCTTCATCATTTGACCATTAGAAGAAGAGTGGATGACTTGCTTTGGTGGAGAGAGAACAAGAATGGGACTTTCTCAGTCAAGTCTTTTTATGGCTTGTTCTCAAGGGGCACTAGACCTCCTTTCCCGACTAGAATTATTTGGACGCCTTGGGTTCCAATTAGGGCTAGCTTCTTTGGTTGGGAGGCGGCTTGGAGCAGGCTACTCACCATTGATCGCCTAAAGAGAAATGGGTGGAATATCCCCAACAGGTGCTATCTGTGCAAAAATGAAGAGGAAACCACAGATCACCTTCTTTTGTTTTGTGAGAAGGCTAGAATGTTATGGCTTTTGATCTTCTCTCTTTTTGGGGTGCAATGGGTGATGCACTCCTTTGTTAGAAGGAACCTCTTGAGATGGCATGGTTCTTTTGTGAGCAAGAAAAGGGAGAAAGCTTAGAGAGCTGCCCCCTTCTGCTTGTTGTGGACCATTTAGAAAGAAAGGAATAGGAGGGCCTTCGACGATATTGAGAGAAATGACCAAGAAATTAAATCTATTTTTTTGTACACTTTTGTGAATTGGGCTAGGGTGTATATAAAAGAGCACACTTTCTCTTTGATTGATTTTGTAGACTGGTTAGCTAGAAAGTAAGGGTCAGGCTTATCGTCTTTTGTTCTTTTGTTCCCTGGTATACTCCATGTATACTCTTTAGCCTCTTTGGCTTTTAATGAATTTTTCCTTTACCTATCAAAAAAAAAAAACAAAATCACTTTTCAAGTTCTTAGGACTTTATCCTAAATTAGTTTGATATACATTTTTAGTGCATTATCTAAGAACTTCAATTTTTAGGTCAATTGGTAGTTTAACACAAGCAAAATCAAAGAATTTAAAGGAAAAAACAAAAAAAGCATTGTACCATTGGATCAATGGTAGAATAACACTTGCAGTTGCAGAGGCTCCCTTCAGAATGATAGGGAAAAAATAAACAAAAACTAGAAAGAAGAAAGGAACAAAACATTTCTTACATCCTCCAAAGAGTGAACATAAAAAACCCTTCTTGAATGTTGTTCAAATTCTAAACAAGAAATAAAATAAAATCATTACAACAACAAGCATGTCAAAATACAAAAAAGCAAGAAAAACAAACAAACAATCAAGCAAACAAAAATCAAATATAAGAAACTTTCTTGTTTGGTTGTAGAGAAAAATAAGCATATCTTTGAATTAGCACTCACCAAAAGGATTTGGAGATGAAATTAAAGCCTTAGATGATAATGACAATGGAAGCCAAGAAGAAAGCAAGAAATGAAATTAGGTTTTGGAGGGAGGATGATAAGGGGAAGCAGATTTTGGGGACAGAAAGAGGATGGACCTTAGATAGAGAAAAATAAAATGAGGGAGTTTAGGTTGAGGTGACATGGAGAAGAGTTCATATAGCCATGGCAAGACCAACACAAGAAAATTCAGGACAAAAAGTTGAAGAAAATAGGAATAATAAGAGGAACGTAAAGATAGAATCCATCAAGTTGAAAATAAAACAGAAAGTATATAAAAAAAATTAAAAAATATAGACAAACAACATAAATTCTTCCCACTAGAGATGAGAACCATGGGAAAACCTAGAACAAAAATGATTTTTTCTTTTTCTTTTTTTTCAAAGAAGATAACAAAAAGAATAAGGAAATTTTAAAAAAGGAGAAAATTTGTTTAAAAGACCAGAGAACTTCTGTGAAGAATAAAACAAAATAAAAAATAAGCAAACAAAATGAGAAAAAACGTGCCATAGCCACCAGATATTTTGTCAAAGCCCAGCAACAAAAATAATAATAATAAAAGGAACAAAAAGGAAAGGTAAGATTGATGAAGATTATGAAGATGATGCATGATGGAATTTTGACATTAGGGTTTTGAAGATAAGGAAGTTAGTGAAAATGGTTGAATAATGGCATTTGGATATCAGGACTTTAGAGACGGAAAGGATGATGAAGATGCAAAGATGGGGACAATGATGATTATGACAATAGAATGATGGTACTTTCATTTATGGTTAGCTTTAAGTTTAATTCAGGGCTAATTGGCTTATTTAGAAATTATCTTTTTAGTAAATAATAGAGTTTAGATTGATTTCAATTAGGTTCACTAGAATTTTTATAAGTTAATTTAGAGTTAATTTGAAACAAGGGTAAACTGCATTTTCAAAAAAAAAAAATGGGATGACATGAACTGCATGTATTATCAAACTAACACCATACTATTGGCTATGGAAACCTCAAAGGGGGAGGACCTTTTATGTCTTAGGATTTCCATTTTAATATAGATAGATAGATAGATAGATAGGTCACAATCAATTTTTATGTTTTGGTCCCAAAGGAACTTGAACTTGGAATTTTCTATATCAAGCCAATTCCTTGTGACTTGAGCCAGACCTCAGAGTAATGTTTTATCCCAAAACCAAAAAAACCAGTGCCTAGAAGAAAATCTGAAAAGAACCATGCAGAGAATATCTATAAACTTGATAAACAGTGTCATAAGAACCACTATATGCTCTTTCAAAAGGTGTTTCATTAGAGGAGATAAACTTTCTTTATTACAATAAAACCAAAAACATGGAACCAGCCATTCTTAAAGGCTATGTTCGGTTCCTAGAAACTTTGAAGGAAAATATAAGGGAAAGAAAATAGAGAGCAAAAGTAGAATGAAAGAAAGAGTAAAGGAAAATAAAAAATAGATATAAAGTTAATGAATTATTTTTATGTGCTAGTTCAAAACCATTTTTACTTATTTTAACTCTCTTATATAAAGATTAAATAATTTGGAATTACATAAGTTTCTAACTAATTTTAATTATATTTTATATTCTTTTATATTTTCCATAATAAAACCAAACATGAAAAAATCATTTTCCTTAATATTTTTTTTTCCTTGGTACTTTTTTAAGCCAAACATAGCAATAGAGTTATAAACCCAAAACCCATGTTGGACAAGGAATAGCAAGTCAGTACCCTATTTCCAACTAGAAAACACTAAAAGAAGTTGTCCTTAAAATAATATCTATATAAAGGAAATACTAAAAAATTTGAGATAAATTCCCAATGCAATGCATGAGCTAGATATCTTTCCATACCTGTCTTATTTCTTATTGCATTTTCTGATATCTCTCTGACATCAATTGCCATACCTCGAGGCAGTGAGGATCCTTCCACAACATCTTCTTTGACTTCTTTGAGGGTAGGGGTCAAATTATTAGCAAGTCCTCCATTGTCCGATGGAAGGACAGGCAATGAAGCTTCTTGAATAGATGGAGGCTGATGACTTTGATCAGGCAATGATACGTCCAAACTTCGTGATGGAACCAAAGCTTCAACATCACTTCCTTCCGTGTGGGACCTCTCACTTCCTGCATTGGCACATGAAGTAAGTAGGCCTAAAATCATAAGAATTGGAATACATTTTGATTATTACTCCATATCATCTAACTGAATACCAAATATAACTAATGCACCCTATTATCATTTTTAGGCCTTGTACACGTGAAAGAGCAGGTTTAATATCATTTTTTTGTATAGGAATCTCCTTGGTAACAAATGCAAAGACAAATTTCATAAGTAAATGATCTTCTATAGTATATTAAAGAATAGACCACAAATTTCATATATAAATAATATTTAATAATACATTAAAGAATAGGCATTCCTGATATTTCACAGTCAATCATTTTGGATGTCTAGTTTTGGAGAAGAGGAGAGGAGGTGAGACTTGATCACTGGGCCCAACCTCACTTAATGCAAATATGGCACTACAACAACTAAAGCAAAATGAGTAGAATAAATTTGCTTCTCTTAATACTATGATGTTTCATTGTTGGAACTGAAAGGACCATATCCTGGTGATAACAAAGTGATAAAGTATAAATGGAATCCGCAATTGGCATAATGACTAAAATGGGGATCTATTGTTTTTCCTTCAAATCCAGGAAAAAGATTCATTTCTAATAGATGAGATTCTATGGTACAATATTTAAATGAGGAATATAGATAGCTATTGCAGCCATGTAGGTGCCTAGGAGACAATTTGTTGAATAATGCAACAGGGCCTAAAGGAGATTCACTTAAGCCAATTGGTCATCTAGATAACAGAATCAGTTACTATAATGCATTTAATTTCAGAGCAAGAGGTAGTCTTTTTCTTCCAGTGCAAAGTAAAGAAGCTAATGGCAGTAGCAAAAGAATTAAACAAAAATATAAGCAATGCTACAAAATAGACTTCCTAAACAAAATGATGAAGCATCACTTCTCACTTTTATTTCAATCTTAACCAACCAATATAGTCTCCTCAATGTCAACATTTAACATAAAAACGTTTACTCAATATTTTTAATTGTTTGTTAAAAAGAACATTGATCCAAACTTTAACAGATTTAAGAATTGGATAAAATATATTACCTTTTGGCTCTTTCCTTCTAGGGGTAAAAATAGAGATGAGTTGATTCCCTGTTAAAATGAAGAAAAGACTTAAACTTACAGCCCATAAGTAGAGTACTAATAATGAAATTAATCAAAGAAATAATGGACTCGAAAGTTCCAATAGTCATACATGCAAGCCATATAGAAGGTCGATTTCCAATAACAGAAAACTTGATAATAGTAAAGCCAAGTGGATAAGTTGTTGGTGAAATGACATGTAGATGGCATCCATATAATGTTCTCTCTCTTCATATGAATGGTCTAACACAGAAGTGCATTCACTTATGGTTTTTTATGTAATAAAATTCCTGGTCCTTGGAAATCTGAAGTCATCCTTTAAACTTTCTATACCTGAGATTCACTCTCTCATCATTATAGAAAACTTTATTGGATAGTTTAGATTCTTAGAAGCATCACCATTGGATGATAAGTTAAGGGAAACAAATTAGATAAACTCCCATAAAGAAAAAAAAAACACTAAATAATGATAGGTGTTCCTTCCTTTCCTCAATTTTTTGTCAAACCATCCATGGAAAAGAAATAAATTGATTGCTTTTTAACAACTATTTTTTAAAAAGAAATTATGCTTGTACTATATAAGATAAAAGCAAGTATACCAAAACAAAAAAGTAAGGATGGAAATCCTTAGAAGAAGAAAAGAAAATGTACAAAGTATAAAAAGGAAACAAAGATCAGAGGTCCCTGATGTAGACTTTGGCTTTCCACCCACAGAGTTTAAAAACCTCAAGGGGGAAAGAAATCCCCAATAAAATCAACAGGAGCAAAGCCTCCTTTCTTGGCCATCATATTGGCTTCCTTATTAGCTGATGTATGCTTCCATGAGAAAGACAAACCCAGTACTCTGCCAAAGACCTTATATGGCCACTAGTTACGTAAGACAAAATTGTCATAAGTCCTCTATTAGTAGCTTACTGACACCTAAACCTCTTGCCACTTTGAGACCCTCAAGCAAAGCAAGTTTTTTCGCCTCAATAGCCCTACCCTACGCCAGCTCTCTCTGAAAAGCTTGAATAATCTTGACCCCAATAATCTCAAAATAGCACTCACTAATAACCATCTCACCCGGGCTTCCCATTGAACATCCATCAAAATTAAGCTTCATAACAAGGATTGACAGGAGAAGCTCATTCAGTCAGTATCTCCACAACTCCCTAACTTCAATCCCTTGACATGGTGCTAAGAGGAACTTCTAAGAACTTCTTGGTGGCCGACATCCAAAGAGAAGGGAGAGAACAAATATTTTCCCACAATTTACATGTTAATCTCCTCCTTCATTAAAAATGTGGGCATTCCTTTCTAATTCCATAATCTATAACTTTGTTAGGATAGCCCTCCTCACCCTGTTTTTGAGGGATCTATCAAAACCTGGAAAAAGGAAAATAAAAAACAAAAATTGAGCATCACATCAGAAACATCCTGGGAGCCATGCAGTTTAATCTTGGTATCGAAAAAAGTCTCTATCCTAACTGCAAAGCAAGGGGAGAATGGAGGAAGAGAGCAGTTTGCACATTCCCCACTCCACAGGTAAACAACACAATGATATGGGCTAACAGCCATATATGGTCCCGATAACTGAAGTAAATTATCTGTATTTTGCCTTTAACCACCAACCAAAGTGAAGGCATTCTGCTTTCAGTGGGGAAGAGGTTTGTTTAGAATTCAAAAGGCACAAGAAGCATCAACTTCAGAAAAACTTCAAAAAGGCTTGGAAAAAAAATTAGAGGAAGAACCATTTGGCACAAGCCTCAAAACCTTTCATCAAGCTGGGCTTGAAGTGGGGAAGATACTCTGTAAAGACAACAGAAGAACTGATAGATCAAGCATCCCATTTAACAGATTTCTCAGAAGTTGAAAAATGAGAGAATCATGTAGAAAGGACTAGAATTTAACAACAGAGAGACCCTTTGAACACAGAGAAGTAAAGGCAAGGGAGAAGAAGACAAAAGATTGATATCCCTACCACAGGTCCTCCCAAAACAGAATAGAATAACCACCCAGGCACATGAGACCAATGCAATGAATAAAATCAGGATAAATTTCAGTTATTAGCTTCCAATGGCATGATGAGAGCTCCTAACCCACAATGTTGGTATCCAAACCCTTGACATTCAAACCTTAAATACTCTTAAAAGCACCTGGTGCCATAAAAAAACACTCTCTAGGAATCAACACAACCATTTACCAATCAAAGCTCTGGCCAATATGGTCCTTCCTAACAAAGTAATCTTTCCAACTGTCCCTAGATCCCCTACCAGAAAAAACCTCTGAAATTGTTAAATTTGTGTTGTCTCTGGATGTGCTATTTAGGTATAGATTAAGGTGATCCTGCCTCATAATGGCAAATTGGCTTCCACCAACCATACAACCATGTAGAAACTTTCTTCACCACTAGATCCTAATATATGATCGTCCCTTAGGTTCCTTCCAAGGGGTAGACCAAAGTATGTAAGGGGCGGCTAATCACTCTATCTCAATTCCACAAAAGCTCCAAATTCTTTGTGTGGTAAGAATCAACACTAATAATAGCTAGAAGCTTTTATTAATGCTAATCTTAAAGCCTAGACACTACCTAAAATGTTAAAGGATCAGCCGAAGTTTGTGTACTCTTCCTTTGTTGAGGAAAAAAATTGTGTCATATACAAACTGGAGGTAAGACATTCTCAACCCACCGCTACCAACTTAAAAGTCAACCATTTGACCATATCCTCAAATCTAGATATCAATTTGCTAAGCGAATCTACCATAAGCATGAATAAGAAGGGTGAAACAGCACCTTGATGAAGACCTCCCAAGGACCTAAACAAGTCTTTGACATTCCCATTTGCTAGCACTGCAAAGCTAATGGATAAAAGAAAACACTCTACTCATTTCCTCCACCTAGGATTGAGACTCATTTGCAAACAGTGTGATCTAAGAAATCCCATCCACATAATCACAAGCCTTTTCAAAATTCACTTTGAAAGCCACATCTTCTTCCTTCAGTCTGCTTCTCATCTATGATTTCAGTTATCAACACAGCATCAAGAAACTCTATACCCTGAACAAAGGCTCGATGGGAAAAGGAGACAGTCTCATGGAATACAAAGCACAGACACATAGACAGCACCCTGATGAGAGTCTTCTAAAAGTTATACACAAGATTGATGGGGCTAAAGTCTTTAACCTCAATAATACTTTCTTTCTTTTTTTCAGGACAAATACGATGAAGGCTGAGTTAGTGCTTTGATTTTTTGTCATATTATTGTGAACTTCCTCAAAATCTCTTAATAGATCTTCTCTCATGATTGACAAACAATCCTGATAAAATGCTATTGTAAAAAGCACCAGTCTAGGAGCTTTACCTCTATCCTTATGAAAAATCGTCTTCATAATCTACTCTTCTTGAAAACTTATTTCCACCCATTTGGCACTAGTCTCAGATAAGGGCACACTCTAAACCTTCAATCCTCAATGTGTCTTACTCTTTAGCCGATTATAATGGGCAGCAGGAAAACTAGTCATTTTCCCTAGAGATTAAGTCTTGACAATCTGGATTTCTCCTTGATCCATCATGGGAACAAATTGCAATCAACTTTTTGTTCCTCCTACTATTAGCCACCCAGTGCGAACTACCTTAGAATTGTAGTCCCCCTCTTCACAAAATCTCCCAGCTAAACTTTTCTTTCTACCCTAAGATATCTGAGTTCTTCCATCAACTGATGCATCTCCTCAGTGGCATCAATATTTCCAATATCCTTGATTATTGCAGCTTTCCTTTCTCCAAGAACAGAATAAGTTTATACTTCCAATAAAACTTCTAATCAACTTCAGTTTTTGCAAAAATTTGTGCCTTTCCAGCCTTAGACCTGAATCTTATACACTCCCTAATAATCTGTCTGAATTTCAGATATTGCAACACATATTCTCAAACCGAAAGGGAGTGGGACCCCAACTAATTTGGTTATCTCCAACATGATGCACAATACTCGTAAATAAACGTCCATAATACTTCCTAGATAATATTGGGACCCACTCCATTGAGATCAAGAACTTATCCAACCTTCTACAAACCGGTGTCTCTTGCAAATTTGATGAGGTAAAAGACTCACTCCTAAGAGGGCCTACCAACCCACAATCCCTAAGCCATTCATGAAAGGCTCTCATCCTTCTAGTAATCCTCAAACCCAAACTTCTTTTTGGAAAACCTAATAAAATTGAAATCTTCACCAATAAAATCTTGTAGGTTTTGGAATTATGATTCAATTCAATTATTACCTAAGAGTTTCTGGTGTATTGATGTTCATCATGTAGCAATGGTCTTACTACTTAGATAGCAAGACTTAGGACTCACTTAACTCTTGGAATCATACTTGTATATCATGCAACTTTTCACCATTGCTATCATCTATTTCCACTGGGATTCTCAGAGTGTTCAAACATAGATCCAACTCCAAGGGGGTTGTCTCCATGATCACAATAAAGAAAGGTGAGTTCACACATTCTAGGAATGTGTCATTGGCAGTATCCAAAACTTACCTACAGCTCTATTAGTTACAATATCTGTGAAACAAATGAATATGCATGAAGTTTCAATCTCTTATAGTGATGAAATGACAGAGATGACAAGCATTACCCAACATAACGAGTCCTATATTTATAGTGATTTGTCACTCAAAAATACTGGAAACATTTATTCAATATGTTAATATTGTATTTGAAATTCAACCAGTACTTTCAAAAATAATACTATCAATAAATATGAACAGATTCCTCATGTAAACAAGACAACCAGAAGCAAAAGTAACTTTTAGACAAGGATGAGATGAAATGATACCTATGAAAACAAGAAAGGTGTAGCATGATGTGCATGTGAATGTCGTCTCAATGGGCTCACTACGTTCAAGGTTGTTTACAGCTGCAAGAAGCCTCTCCTGTTCTCTCCTAAGAAGAATAATCTTTTCAATGCATGCATTACAATTAGGACAGTAGAACTTGTGTGAATTTGGCTTCTCTAATAACCTCTCAAGTTCAAATTCTGTTTCTTCGTCAGTTTCTTTTATTAAATCAATACTTGCACGTTCTATTATCTCACTGTCAGAAGGTTTGAAGCGTGTAATTTGTTCGTCATATGACTCATCAAAAGTTGAAAGATTGCGAGGCAAACTTTCATCCCTACTGTTTTCTCCTTTTTGATGGTTGATAACAGTGCTTAGACTCTTTCGAATGTCAGTGAACTTTGCTGTGACATCCAATCCTTCATCACTAGAATTTTTCTCAAGAACAAAAGATTCAGTGTCACCAAATTTGATCACACCTGCCATCAAGCAACAAAATAAACATTGCATTCAGAAATTTTGTTCTTCAATGCAAATTCATGACCATAAATAGGTACTTATGAAGCAATAAATCACAGGAAAACTAAAGGAAGATGACAAATTTGCAAGCTAGGAATAAACAAGTCATCACCGCTGTCTATTCACCACTCAGGGCATGCTTGAAGTGTCTGAATAGGAAATGGGAATGGGAAATCCATTCAATTTAGAAATTGGAATAAGAGTACAAATTCATTCTAATACAAACTAAAACCCAATCTTGTCTTCCACATGGTATTTTGATTCACCCCCATTCCCATTCCTAACAACGAGGGGATGCACAACATGTTGGTAAATTAAACTGAAAACAATTACAGAAAAACTAACCATTTTCCCAACAAGGAGCAGCAGAAAGTTACGTTAGGCAACAAAGGAAAGATTTCGGATACAAGTCTTACGCATTGATGCATGACAGCCTCTTCTCCTGAACGCGGTTCCTCCCCTTGGTTATGAGGATAGGAAAATAGGAGATTCTTCTTCATTTCCTTAAATAACTCAAAAATAATTTTATTTAATATAGAATAGCTCCTACAAAAGCCAAAGTGATTCTAGGAAGTGTTTCTACCATGTTTGAAAATTTTTATTTTTCAAGTATTAGAAATATTAAAAACACTTCCTGAAATCATTGTTAAACACACTCTTAATTAAATAGGCATTTAAAAGACTTTTGGCATTTCAATCAATTCAAATAACGCCAAAATCTCATTGTTTTTTGTTATGATGAATTTCATTAATTTTATAGAAAAAAATATCATCAAGCTTGAGGATCTATTTAGCAACTATTTTAAAAATAGAAAATAAAGTGTTTTCAAAAAATATTTTTTAGTTGTTTTTTACTATTTTTACTTGTTTTATAAGATCATTTTAAAAAATAATTATACAAATATGTAAAATGATTAAAAGTAAAATACTAGACATAAATATTATTTTTAAAACATATTTAAAAATGTTAAAAAGATTTTAGATTTTTAAATAGACTTTTATTCTACAAAACATTAGAGAACAATTTTCAAAAGCTATTCTCAAAAACGTTTTCTTCAAAACTGTTTTCGAAAATAGTTACCAAATAGGCAAAGTGACTTATTTGGTAACTATTTTTTAAAACAATTCTAAAAAATAATTTTTTAAGAACAACTTTTTAAATTTATTCTCTAATTTTTGTATAATAAAAGTCTATTTAAAAACCTAAAATCTTTTTAATATTTTTAAATATGTTTTAAAAAGAATTTTTATATGTAGTATTTTATTTTTAATCACTTCACATATTTGTATAATTATTTTTTAAAATAGTCTTCAGAAAACAAGTGAAACACAATAGAAAACTATTAAAAAATGTCCTTTAAAAACACTTTATTTTTTATTATTAAAAACAGAAAATAGTTTTTGGTTGTCAAACATGTTGTTTTTAACACGTTTTTACTTTTTATTCCAAAAGCCAAAAGATGGCACGAGCATCAAAGACTTCAGTGCTTAGTGCTTAACCACTAAAAATGAATAAATCAACACTTACTACTTAAGTTAAATCAAAAACATTTTTTAGCCATCCCAAAGATAAATTCCTCAACCTTTGCCTGCTCTGTATCTAATTTGTAAATCAAATTTAGATTAGGTAGAACCCACCCATAATGTTATTTTTCAAGCCTTTTCCTATAGATGTATGTCAAAATATAAATGATAAATAACATCTCATGCAAATATAAAAATAAATAAATAAATCTATCTCCCTAACAAAATCAAAAAGCATGTGTATAATTACAATTTCATATGTTTTCTTTAACAATTAAAAAAATAAAATAAAACATGTAAAATCAAAAATGAATATTATCATTTTAGATTATATAAATTATAAATATTATATAACCTGGGCTAGCTTAGTTGGTCCGGCATTGGGTTTGCTCCTCAATGGTCACCAGCTCGAGTCGCCTTAGGGCCACTCGAGGTTTAACGGGTCGTTATCAAAAAAATAATTATAAATATTATACAAATATTAATTTTGAGTTAAAATAAAATAAAAGGCTTTTTCCTTTAGTAAGTTGTAATAAAATAATTAAAAATTTGGAAAAGAGGGAGGAGTTGGTGGCATAAATTTTCAAGTTGAAAACAAAATGTTATGTATGCATACAAGGAAAAAACAATTAATATCAAAATTTTGGGTCATTTAAATTAAAAAATAATAATAATAATAATTGGGAACTTTGATTAACAAAAAGTACGATGTGGGTCAGCGAGGTGAAGGTCCCTTGGCTTGAACTGATAGAGATCCCATCCCATTTGGGTCCCCTTGGATTGAAGGATTGGTAAAGTTTTTCCTTCAAAGGTGCACTTTAAACCCATATCATTAATTTCCTTTCTCTCTCTCTATCCGCCCCATTCCTCAAAAACACCCAAAAGTTGAAGACTTTACAGATACAGAGAGAGGAGCTCTTACCTCTACCATCCTCCACATCAACCCTTTCTTCAAATACTACTTCATCTTCGATTCTTACGCGGCCAAACTCAGTGGTGGTGACGGTGGCGGGGGCGGGGGCGGGGTGGTTCTGAGACCTTGCTTTTCTCAGACCCACTTCCTCAATCTCCTCCTCCACTTCCTCCCACTGCCTCGCTTGTTCCATTTCTTCCTCACTCAGCTGCTGTTGCATTCTCCATCATCTTCCATCTTCCTCTCCCTCTCTCTCTCTCTCTCTATGTATAAAACAGAGAAAGAAATTGTGGGTGAGGATAAGGTAAAAGAAAATGCATGACTGTAATTAAGGGTATATCACTGTCTGACCTACAGATACGATGATAAAGTTCCGACCCGTATGCCTACCTCATAAAAATAGAAAAATAAACAAAAGGTTGGTGTGGAGGAAAGCAGCATGATTAATTTTAATTGCTGCTGCCTTCACATTCACTCATTTCACGTGCCTCACCCTCTCTTCCTCCTATTGATTTGTTTTTGTTTCTGTCTTTATCCATATATAAAGTCGCTACTGGTGACTGGTGACTGGTGACTGGTGACTGGTGACTGGTGACAGCTCAGACTCCACATAAAAGTTGAAAGGGACACGGGACCATTCACATCTTTTTAAGAGAAACATATATTTCAATTTCCATTCTCAAAGATCAATAAAAAAACTTCTTTCAATTTATTTTTTTTTAAATTTGACCTAAAAATTAAAGAATTAATTTATTAGAAGGTATGAATTAGTTGAGGGAATCGCCCAGCAATTCCTTTATATTAAGGGTGGGCCCCGCAGTAAGAAATTTGATGTTAACACCTAGAAAGAGGTGTCAATGTAAACACAAGAAACGAGCAATTTTGAGTTGGGTCCTACAAAAATTTGTGTTGTTAGGAGGTGGTGTGAATGAGCGAGTGGCAAAGATCGGTTAGTCAAGTTGACTTGCTTTTTTAGAATTAATTAGAGAAAAAAATACCCATTGGAGATTATGCCTTGATATGCAATCTTTTTAAAATATTAAAGAGTCCAAAATATACGGATCAGAGGAGGATTAAGGTCATCTTACCTGTGGTAGGTGGAGACGGAAGCAACAAGTATGAAAATATAAAATAATAAGTGGAGGGTAGACGTGGATTTTGACTTGGGAGAGCAAGTAATAACGGCCATGAATGCAGTATGTCCTGACTTCCCACCGTCTTAACGGGCTTTGTCCATGCCTGACGTCAGACTATTAAATGATAGATAATGTACTTTTTCTGTCATCAGTACTATCGGCGTCAACCTCGGTTTTAATGGCCCAAATATATACCTGTTAAAACCTTCAGTCTGGACCATTACCTTTCCTTCTCATGTTCAGTTTTTCATAAAACCGTGGGACCTTCCCATTGTCCCGCCCATACCTTCTCGTTTTCCAAAAAATTGTTAGGGAGAAGAGCTGGTAATAAAATTGCGCTCTTTGGGATTTAGAATGGTTTTTAGAGTTTGCGGTAAAAGTAACCTTTTTTAAAAAAACTTGATGAAAATATTTGTGAAAGTAATATGTACGTACCATTTTCTTTTGTTTGTTTTTTTTTTTTTTAATTTTTCTTGGTTTTAAAACTATGGGACCCGTATCCAATCACGCACAAATTCATTTCTTGTTCGGGTATTAAACTGTCAAAGGGCTATTTTGACAATATTCATAATGATTGTGCAAGTAATAAATATTTTTAATAATTACAATAAGATTAATCATGAACATAAATGCTTAATTTTAAACTCATAAGTCATTATTTATAAGGTCAATTATGGGCTTATTTAAAGCCTTGAAGAGACGTATAAAACGTTTTAACTCTGTTATAATGAAAAAAAATCATCAAATATCAATTTCAAGTATAAATTAAGCTCTCTAAAAAAATCATAACCCTTCCAAAAACTATTTTAAAATTTGGAGGAATGTGCCTAAAAGTATCATGCACCAACAAAAACCACAATTATCGACTATTGTTTTAGTTTTAAGATTAAAATTACAATTATCAATTATAGTTTTAAGATGAATAAAATTAAACCAATAACAAAGTAGGAGTTCATGTGATTGAAAAATTAAACCGGTAAAAATTTTGAAAATCAACCTAGATGTGAGATTTTTTTTTCTTTTTTAAAAAGGAATTATTTTTCCACCAAACTCCAGTTTTTGCTTGCCTATAATTTGTTTCTTCCAAAATTATCATATCAATTACTCATTAAAATTAAAAATTCGTAATAAAAATATCTTTTAAAAAAACATGAATTAATTGTTTTAAAAAATAAAATAGTAAATATTAAAATAGAAATAATTTATGTTAAAGTTGTTTTTAAAAACAAACAAATTTTTTGAAAACTTAATTTTTATTAATGGTGTTACTTCACCGGATAATTTTCTTAAACATTGATTTTTTATTTTATTAAAGCTAATAATTTATTTAAAATTATTTTTATTTAATTTTTTCTACCAAGATATAATTTATATTAAAGATAAATAAATAACATTTTTCATGAGAGTTGTCTTTCTCAAAAATAATGTAGGTGTAAATTTTAAATTGTAGATATTGAAAACTTATTTATTTATTTATTTATAAAAATACTCGATTTCATTAATAATTTTTATTTATAAATTATTTATTAATAATTGCAAGTTTTACTTGAAGGGACAACCTCAATTTTTATTTATTTTTAATTTAATAATTTTTTTAAATAATTTGTATTTATTTATTTATTTGATAAAGATATAATTTTTATTTAAGATCAACACCTTATTTCAATAAAAATATTACTTTAAATACAACCTTTTTATATAAGAGTGTAGACCTCAAAATTGTCTAAGCCCATCTTCCCCATCTTCAACATTTATTTGAAGTTCATTCCTTTTCCATATTTTTTTGGGCTTTTTCTATTTGAATTTTGGCCCAAGTCTTCAACCCATCTTCATGCCTATTTAGGAAAATCAAGTCCTGATCTTCCGTTTTCTTGGTTTAATCTTCACCGTCCATTCATTCTAAACCCTAAAAATCCAGTCTTCTCCAACATGGCCGCCCCTTCGGCCCCTCTCTCTCTTCTTCTTCTCCCTTCTATTTTTTCCTTCATCCCCCTTTCATCTCACCCGCGCCACTCCTCACAGCCATTGTCAGCGGCGCCACTGCCAGTCGATGCCTTCCCTCCGACAGCCTCCCTTCTCCCTTCATCTCTCCTTCCCCCTCTCTTTCTTACCCATGGATCCCATCAAACCCATACCCATCGCCCTCTTTTTTTCTCTCTCTCGATATCAGTTATTCATTGATAAAAAATTTAACTCACACTAAAAGTTGAGAAAAACACTTTTCATATGAAATTTATAGTTCCTTTTCATAACAAATTGTAGTTGGGTGATGCAATTGTGTTGAAAAGTACCGTACCTCCATTTTTTGACCAATAAGAAAAATATTGTAGGAAAAATGAATGTGGCTGTTCTCCGTATCCTTTGACTTTTATATAATCTCTCCCTTTTTTTTTTTTTTATTCTCACTATTTTTCTCCCATTTTGATCTTTTATGTGCATATTTATTTCATCTTTATAATTTCTTTTCTAAAATATATTTTAGTATTATTTTATTTTTTTATTTTTATTAAAAAAAATTTTGACAAAGGAAAGCATAGCAAACATATTTTAGTTATATCTTTTTAATTTTTAATTTTTTTAATTTTTATATTTTATAATTGAATAAGTTAGCTTTTAAGTAAAAATGAATAAATTTTATAATTTAAATTTATTTTTAGTTTTATTTTTATTTTCCTATTTTATTTTATTAATAATATTATAATATTTTAGTAACATGGGAGAAAGTAATTAATAAAACTTTCATTAAAATTTAATATTAATAATAGTATTTTTAAAATGTAAATTTCCTATATTTAAAAGACAACAATAACTGTTTTCTTTTTTTTAAAAGATTTTTTTGCATACATTTTAGATTTTTTATACTATATATATTGTTATTATATAAAATAAAAATCATGTTGAAATTATTTAAAAATAATTTTAATATTTTTATTTTAAATTATATTTTAAAAAATAATTTTAATTTATATATTAAATAAACCTTTCAAATTAAGATTTTACTTTACACATGAGTTTAATTTATTTATTTTTATCATTTTAAAAAATAAATCATTAGAGAATTAGAAGTCTAAAGAAATAAAAAATTAAAAAAAATAAATAAAAAGAGGGTGTATTGTAGATGATACAATATAATTACACAAGACAAATTTTTGGGTATTTTTGATATTACGAGAAAACCACAGCCTTTAATTCAATTATAAATGTCTGTTAACATTTGAGTATACATTTTATGAATCTTACGCCCATTATCAGTTTTATATGCTCATTAAGCATAATTGTCTTAATAAAAAATATGAAAAAAATACATTTTAAAAGGAAGCAATCTTGCACCTCACATTTAAGTTATCTTTACAACAATTAATTATAATATTTAACAAAATATTTTAGAAAAGTTATAAAATATTTAAAATTTTATAATAAAAAAAATTGTGAAAGAAAAGTTGTCACTTATTTTATGATATAAAGTTATAACACTAAGAACTTGTGAAAAAATAATTTATAAATAAATTAAAATAATTACTTATTGATTTTTAGGATTTCTTAATAATTTACTAGCAAGTATATGTCTTCTTCATTGGTTTAAACATGATGATGAAAATTCTCATTTGAATTTTATTTTCTGCGGAAGACAAAGTGGATTCTCTTTGTGATGCTTCACAATCAAGTACATTTGAACAATATTTTTAAGGTATTTTTAATTTATGATTCCAATGGGTTTGGTGTTGTGTAGTCTTTAATATATGGAGATTTACACATTGCTTGAATTTTTTTCTTTTTTGGCTTAATTATTGTAATTGGAAATTTGGAAATTTTCCTTACTAGATTCTTTTGTTGAGTAATTAAAGATTATGGATATTATTTGTAGTTGTTTAACATCTAAAGGGTTTGGTTGAGTTGATTAATTAGGATTTTCATGAACCCGGAACAACTGAGTTAGTTTGCTTAGTTTGCAGAAAAAGCTTGAGCAAAATTTTGTAATATCTCATGCTTAGGTTCTCCTACCTTCAAGTGTTCTTGCATGCCTAGAGGATATAGAGGAATTAGAGTATTTATCGTATACTAATTTGAATCATTGATTTGCTAAATTATTTAATTTGTTGATAGTAATAAGTTCCAATGCTAGAAGGGGTGGTGTTTGTGTGGTATAATTGGGGCTTGATCAAATTTTGAACTCCAAAATTACGTCACAAAATTAGTCTTTTGCGGGTCAAGAGTGTGCCGTGAGTGTGCCAGTTAAGCCTTATAGAGTGTGCCATAGCTCTTTCTTCTATTAAGTGCATTTAGAAGGTGAACCACTTATGTTGAGGGAGGGTGCATCAACTTCTCAAACCAAGGGTGTACCAACTTAATTGTCCCTTGAGGTGTGCCACCCTTTATATCAAAGTTGTAGCACTTAAGTTCTTCTAAGGTGCACCACTCTTTTAAACTAAAGTTGCATCATGCCTTGCTTTATTCACTTGGACAAGTGTGCCTAGTCCTCCTGGCCACTTGCATGGGTGCACACAAAGGATGCTCATCTTGCACTTTTCTCCCCTCTCTTAGTTTATCCATGTATTTCTTTTTCCAATTTCCTTTAGAATTCCAAAAATCAATTAAATTATCTTGAAATATTCTCAAAAATACTTTCAATCTAAAAAATAAGAGTCTTAGGACCTATTTGGCAACTATTTTTTAGTACAATTTTCTATTTTTTATTCTCTGAAAACAAAATATAAGGTGTTTTTCAGAGAACATGTTTTTATTATTTTTTAGTTATTTTCACTTATTCTTTGAGAGATGTTTTAAAAAATAACTATATAAACATGTATAATGATTAAAAATAAAACCCTAGACATAAAAATTATTTTTAAAACATGTTAAAAATATTTCATGTTCCTAAACAGACTTTTATTCTACAAAACATCAAAGAACAGTTTCAAAAACTGTTTTTAAAAACTATTTTTCAGAACTGTTTTTAAAAATAGTTACCAAATAGGGTCTTAGCAATAATTCCTAGTTGGAAATCAATTGTGAAATTCAAACTTATCACGTCTAATTGATCTTATTAAGATGTCAAGTCTCAGATCTCAACAGGGTGTAATGAAGTGCACTAGTGCCACAAGGATGCACCATATCATGATATTTAATTAGACATGAACTAGTTCTATTTATTAGTTGGTCTACTTTTATTTAACTTATACCCAATTAATGGGTCATTACTTACTTAAGCTAATTAATGGGTCTTTATCATCCAAGCCTAACCAACGGCCCTTAGTAACTAAAGTTAGTTTATATCCTTATATAAATTCATTATAGGTTTAAGGTTAGACATATGGTAATACACACAAGTTTAATTGAACAAAGCCTCCATTGTCTTCTTCCCAAGAGGTTGCCCACACTACATTGCGGAAGATGATTGTGACCCGAGTCATCATGGTGTGTCTCTCTAAAACTAACAACCATAACTGGAGCTTGATCAAACAATTTGAATGGAATATCGAGATTACTATGTTACAGACCTTTAAGAGCCAAAATAACCTAGGCAATATGATAAGATCAAATGATCCAAATCTTTATGGCAAGAGGGAATCTGTTTACAAGAGGTATATGAACAATGGATGAGATCCAACTAATTAAAGTGAATGAAAACAGCAAAACAAATACATTTGGAAACCCACATCAAGAATGTAGTTACTTCTTATATTAGAGTTCCTCTCCTCATATCCCCAACCTCCCAAAGAGGATAGGAAACTGTTCCGGAGGAAGGCATTTTAGTCTCCTTTGTCACCTATTTCTTTTAAAATATGAAGTGAAATTATATGCCCCAATATATACTTTTTCTTCCTTTTCTTTGGTCTTGAAGTTTCTATCATTTTTAAAAAGGAAGAAAATCTGGAATCTCAACATTTGTCAGATTGAAATGGTTGCTATAGTATCATAGTCTTTTCTTCTGCTTTCCAACTACCAAATTCAACATGGGTTTTTTTTTTTGTTTTTTTTTTTTCCCTTTTAAGATTATTCTTTTAGGTGGTGTTTGTTTTTTTCACTTTAACTCTAAATAGAACTTTAATGATTAATAGTATTAAGTATTTGGTTGTTTTTTTTTGTAATATTTTATTTCTATTAAACATTAAAAAATAAAGAAAAATCAACATGTTGTTTTTTTCATTTAGGAAAAGCCAAATATTTTGGTTTTTTCTATTCAATAAAAAGTTTATAATAAGTCATGAAAAAATAGAAAAACAAACAACCTAAAGTTTAAAAGCAAATTATTTAAAGTAAAAAGCTAAAAAAACAAACACCCTCTTAGTATACAACTCCATCTTCCAAAGATATCAATCTTTGCCACAAAGACTAGAAAAAACAAACTTCCATTAAGTTGTAAACAATCAACAATAATGTTGTGGATATGACATTCACCTTATGTGGGTTTTAGCATCAAGGAACCAAGATCATCCAGGGTTTTAGCACATGGAGTTAAAGAATTAAAAGGGAAATAGCGAAATTTCAGCAAAAAAATTAAATCACTAGCGTCCAGGGTTGCTTATCTTTTTTGTCCTCGAAACAAATAAATCATAAGCTAATAAAATGTAAACATAAAAAAGCTAAAGCAATATTGTTGATACTAGTATGCTAGGTAAACATGTCTTACAAAGAGCTAAGTGAAAAGCATATGGAAACTGAGAAGAACCTACCATTAGTATCGATTACTAATTTATTGGTTGGATCCTCTAGATTTGACAATAAAAAATTGCAAGACTTATCAATAGAATCCCCATCTGGATTCTGTTATCATAGTCCCAGGAAGGTGTTGATGCTAAGCCAACTGGAGTCAAGCCTGTCTAGCTTCGCTGAAGTTAGGCAGACGTCTTCCCTACTTTGTGCCTCTTGAAGAATTCGTTTAGCTATACTGGAGCCAGATGGGCTTGCTTCCTACACAAAAAGATGTCCGGACGGGTAGTTTGAGCATGCCCCTCCAAAGCTTAAGTCAGATAAGAGTAGCTCTAATTATTTTGTGGGAAAGAGTGAGCGTATGTGCGCGCATACCTTGTTCGTGTTTTTTGGAGGGTTTATATAGAGTTGATGACACCACCACTGTAGTGCTGACTAGGCACTCTGATCTTCTTTTATAATGATGATTGTCTTACGAGCAGTTAGGCAATCATCACAGTTAAGGGTGGCTAGCAGGTGCCATCTGCTGACGTGCCATGATCTCAAACTGTGTAGTTGTCTGTCCCCTCAGCCTATTAACGCATGAGATTATGTATAACAATTAATTGACATGGACTTGTGGGCTAAATAGAGTCCCGTCAGCTCTCAAATGTCAGGCGTGAATGATCATGCATGTCAGGCGTGAATGATCATGCATGCCAGAGGTCTTTAAGACTTAACTGGACAATCCTTCCCGTTTGGGAGTTCAGACTCCCAATGTTGTTTAATCCTATGAGGGAAAGGAACCCTCTCACTTTTGGGGTCAGACAGAACTTATTTTGGTTTGGATGGAACTATCCAGATAGGTTGCATATTTATGCTAGATGGCCAAGGTGTCCAAGTTGAGAAGGGACACGTGGAGGGGGACTCCCCATAGAAGGGACAAGGTGAAAACTGCACTTGACTCAAACAAACCCAACTTCTCAAAGAGCTTCTTGATTGGATCACCAACTACATAAGACACACCCGATGCCATAAACCTGGGAATAACAAAAGACAATATGGTTTTCCTATACCCATAAAAATTGGATGACTTTTGGATGTAAGCTTTTCCAATAGCAAGCATTGTGATGCACACCAGAGAAGCTGCTACAATTGCTATAAGCTTCAGATCCTTGTTGCCGCTCTTAAGAAATGAGAAGTTGTAAGTCACAGGAGCCACTAAGCCGAAAATGAGAAATGATAACACAGTCATTGTTGCATGACGTTTGAAATTCTCTTTTAGACCCAGTTCTCGGTGATAATGACTCATTCCTTCGTTTGTTTGACCAGTACTAGACCCTTAAGATTGATCATTTCTAAGTCCCATAAGCTATAAGGTTATATCAAAGTAGGATGCAAGAAATTTTTGTAGTGAAATATTTGAGAGTGAAAATTATATCATTATTTATGTTCATCAACCTGGAAGTGTTGTAGTGATTGTAAAACTTATTATTAAGCAATATCAAAATGGAAAAGACTTAGGCGGCGTTTGTTTTTTTGGCTTAATTCTAAATAGAACTTATATTTAACTTAATACTAATTAATGCTTAATAGTATTAAGTATTAACTTGTTTGTTTTTTTAATATTTTATTTCTATTAAGTATTAAGCTATTTATTTTTTTATATACTAAAAACCAATATCTTAATTTTTTTAATATATTAAAAAAATATAATTTAACGTATTTCTAAAAAGTTCAAAATTATAAAATTGTTCTAATAAATAATTTATCAATATCATCCTTACAAAAATTAATTAATATATTTATTTTTTATATAATTAAAATAAAATATTTAAACTTAATAATTTGAAAAATAATGGATTGATAAAACCTAAATCAAATTAAAGAAAAAACATAACAATTCAAGTACATATTTTCAAATATCCAAAGACATTACATTTTATGCTAATATCTAAAAATTGCATTTCTTATAACGGTAAAAAGCTAAAAATGACAAGTTAATTAAATACTTGAAAGAGTTCATTTCCGATTTGGTCTTGGAACTGTTGCATGAATTCTTGATCAGATGCTGCAAAAAAACTGCTTGTAGTTGAGTTTTGATTTTGATTTGCATTGTCACTTTCCAATTCCACTTCATTGTCATATTTGGAAAATAATCTATTTGCAACTGAGATTTATAGAGGAAAATTGTGAGTGGAGAAGCATGACATGACAATTTTTGTTTGAGTAGTAAACGAATAAGGTGTCATTCTCTTCAATATTGGGAAACATGCTTTAACAAAAAAAAGCACGTTCAATGACATTTCTTAATCTTGCATGGCATTGGTTGAATATCCCCTCTTTTCCTACAACTCTACCACTACTATGAAAATCACTCAACCCATAGCGTACATTACGATATGGTGCCATAAAACCTCGAGTGTGTGTGTATGTTGCATCTACTAAATAATATTTTTCTGAAAAAAATAAAAATGATTGAGTTGAATTATTATAATGAATAAATAAAAATTATATTAAATAAAATGAAAATAAAATATTTACTTGATGGGGGCATTGGAAAATTATGTTGCGGGTTGCATACAGTTTCTGTCAAGACTCTTGAATCATAACCTGTTCTTTCCCATCCACCAATAAAAAACCTAAATATCATGTCAAAATCACAAACTGCCATAAGATTCTAAAAACATTCTCCTCTCTCATGACCTCGATAAGGTACTTGTTGATTAGTAGGAATGCATGCATGGATGAGAGTTCCATCAATTGCACCAACAACATCCTACATGGTAATAATTCTTTAAAATATAAATAATTATTTTTATATGAGAATAATACAAATATGATATGAATAATTAGAAATAAAAAATAATATACCTTAAAAATTTGTCTTAGCAGACGATTGGAGATACCATTTAAACTATCATTGAATGATGGAGGAGTAATCATCTCTTTTGAGAAATTCACCATGGCCACTAAAACCTCATGGAAGTATTTGTGAATTGTTTGACATGAGTGTTGGAATCTATTCTTAATCAATCGATTCCAAAGATTATGACTAATAGTCATAAGAAACATGACCATTTTCTCTTCAACATTCAAATGTTTACTGTCAACAAGCCATTATTTTTCTCAAAACATGTGACATAGAGAAATAGATCCATGTTTTTCCATCTGCATTAGTTCATAACATGTACTAGATGAACCATCTAAAAGCTCTTGAATGAAAAATGAACCTGTAAATGATGATGTAGAGACTCGTTCCTTATTAATGGATGAGTCACTTAATAATTGGAGCAACAACACAGCCAATCTTTTTTTTAAAACTCGTCACTTCTAACTTTGTATATTCATCTTCACTTGATGATGATGAACTTGAACTATTTGAGTGATGTGAAGGATTCTCCATAAGAATATCTATTATAAAAAAACAATAGTTATGAAATAAAAGCATAACAATATAATAAAATAGTTATAACAATGTATGAGTAACAAATATCTATAAAATGTAGAGAGAAAAGCTTATAATTGGAAAAGTTTAAATGTATCAAATATTCAAAACAAACAAATCAAATGTACCAAATTACAATCATCATATAAGCCATATACCATATGCATTCCACAAATCTAAAATAAATATTTTAAAAGTTATTTTCGCAAGCTTTGAATCCATCCCATTCGCTTTCTGTCACTTTCCATCTCCACCCACACCTCTCTATACTCTTTCTTCTTGAAAAATGCATTAATTGCTACATAATATAATGAATCCTCATAAGTCAAGAGTCTCTTCAAAATCTTCATGCATTCTTTGATTGAGGGTCCTTCAAAATTCTCCAACATATTCATTATTCTATTCATTTCTTCTTGAGTTTGCTCTTTCTTTCCTTTCTTCTGTGTTTTCTTAGAACCTTCTGCTTCATCATTAGTATTTCTTGGCAAATTCTCATCTTCTTCTAAACTAATTGAAGTTTTGCTAGGCATAGATGTAGAATGTGTTGATGATTCCTCAACCCCTGAAACTATTACTCCTCCAAAGCTCCAATTTTTAGACCCAGTAGCTAACACTCCTCCAAACAATGCCTCTAATTCTTCCACATTTGCTAATGGTTTAAAATAGAATTGTTTAGCTTTTGGATATTTCTATTTTACAAGATAAACAACAAATTAGTCATGCATGCATATATAAGACAATTATTTTTAAAATTCACTCAAATCCATAAGAAAACTACTTGTAGATATTTTTCCCATTTTTTAGCTGGCCAATCAAAAGTTTTGGTTATAAAGTTGTAACCATGTCCTGTCATAGTCATTTTATTCCAAATGAGGTATTGTCTTTTCATGTAATCCCACCCATTCTTAAGTTGTTTTGAAGTATAACATTTTCTAAGTAACTTCTCCAACTCTTCAGCAATTCGAGGCCAAGCACTAAACTTTAAACCTCCACCTGATCTAAAGTCTTTGTTTGCCTCTTGAAGACAAAGATCAATAAAGTGCTTTCTTTGGATAGAGTCAATCCAATTGGCCTGACTAATCTCAACATTTTGACTCATTATTGTACAAAAAAGCAACCAACATTAATGATTAATTTTCAATTTTTTTTTAAATGTCTAGTGGCAGTTTGCATGTATATCTAGTGTGTGGATTTGAAAGTTAAATTCAAATAGTAGCATTAAATTAGAGATAATAAATATATAGATTGGATGATAGAAGAATAGACAACAAATATCAATCCATTCACATGTAACCATTCTATGTAGAGAATGAATTCATCTAGCATAAGAAGCATTAAAACCTAAATTATGCTAACAACACCTAAAGACAGTTTATAAAAACTGTCCAAAGTCCCTTAAGATGATTTTTTTCTAAAGCACCTAAATATGGACATACACAGAGAGGAAGGTAGGAAAGGTGGGAAGCATAATATATATATTTTTTTTCATTTCTAAAATTATTGCCACCTCCATTTGGTAGTTGGCTAACAAACCAACACCAAATGAGTTGGGTCAGTCCCAACTGAAATTTGCTCTGTGACCCAAGAGAGCTACACTTGTGAGAGAAGTGTGTGAAAGAATTGGCCTGAGTTGTTTGTGAAATGAAATAAACCTCCTACAGTCTTGTTGTTAGATTGAATAATGGTTGTGTGCAGTGTTGAATTCAGATTAGGCCTGGAACTGCCATACCTAAAACATAACAATGTTTTACAATATAACAAGATATATTTAAAATTTAAATGAACTTCATTTTCTATAAAAGAAAAAACACAAAAACCTATTAAGGTCTATTTTGAATCAAAAAAGCAAGAACCTAACCCCACCCATTTGAAATACTCAGGCAAAATTTAGAGGGGTGGTGACCTACATCAAAGCACACAGAGTAGTTAAGCCTATTCTAAAACAAGTTATTAATTTATAAGGGTTGTGGTAGGAATGGAGGAGGTTATAGGTTATATTCCATGTTAATATCATTAAAAAAATGAAAAAAAAAAAAAACAAGGAAAAAAAGATCATTGCAGAGGGTCTTCAAAAACCACAAAAAAGTATACTGTTTGGATGTTAATATTAGAAGCACATCTAGCAAGATGGAGAGAAGTAAATCTCTAATATGTTTGACTTGAGAAAAAAATCCATATGCTAGTATTGAATTCAAGAAAGGAAGTAGCTAGCCAGCTAGCTTTCAACACTAACAAAAGCTTCAACTATAAGCAGAAAAAAGTACTCACAATATCCTGCAAGGTTCTAACAGAGATAATCCAATGCCCTAAATGTTAATAGAAGGAATAAACAATTGTTTAGCAAACACAATATTCACTTTAGTTGCTCTAGAACAATCTTTTCTTCTATAAGCAACCTCAAGAAGTTAACAGTCTCTAAGTCAACCACCAATTTAATAATGCTATTTTCTATAACCATAAATATGGTAACACCAAGAATCCCACCAGAGAACAAAATCTCATTACATGCCCAATTAGCACTAAAAGCAAATTCACCTTTGATCCATAAGAAGCATAGGATGCTGATGGGATGTGCATGTACCATGCAAAAAGACTAGAAGAATCTAACTGTGAAAATCTTCATCTATAAATTGGGATATGCATCGCATCTGCCATTTATTTATTTTTCTTTTTCTTTCCGTTTGATATTTTTGAAAATCCAACTAAGACCTCTACTCTACTCTAAGGCCTCAGTCAAGAAAGCTTGAAAGGTTGGGATTGGGCCAACAATTGTATAAAATAAATAAGAGGCTGGGTGTCATTCACCAATTTATGGTTCATTTTCAACGACCCATCAACAACAACATTTTAGGCCTTACCAATCACCACACATTAAAAAACATTTTAAAGGATTCATCCGTTCTTGTCCATGCCACTTTTTGATAGAGATGAGATGGATCTAAGAAAATATAACCATCCACTATGAAATGATTGGATTCTTCCAAGTTAAAAACACAAGACAATTAACTCACGAAATTATGTAAGTAGATAATGTTCTATGATTGATAATTTGATTGGCAGAAGGTTTTCAAAGGGAGAGAGTAATTTCAATGCAAAACAACAGGAAACAAGAACACAAAGTTAAATCAAGCAATAACATACATTTAGAAAATGCATATTATTGTTTAAAAATTGGTTAACAATTATCATTTTGATAGTATTATTTCCTCCAGCAATCAAGTACAAGTGAATGATAGAGCTTTACTCTGCTCATTGGACAAGTGAATGACATAGTACAGGAGCAACAAAAAAACAACCTAAGCAGGCAAAAAACAGCCCACAAAATCACACAAATGGTTCCTCAAAGCAAGAACCGAATCACACAAATGCATCCACAAAAGCCATGAGCATCTCTACAAAATTCATTAAACCTGTAAACCCATCAAACCCACTCCCACAAAATCAAAATTCCCCGCAAAACCCCAAAATGAACCATTGGCATGAGAATCATAAAGAATCATAAAAAAAAAGATATTAATAAACTATTTTCAAACAGAAAACAACCATTCTACCTATGGTTTAACCCTGTTGTTGAGAAAAAGCAAGAACAAAAGCTGAAACCTAAATAGAGAGAGAAAATGAGGAAGAAATTACCTTGAGAAAGCTTGGTGATGGTCGTGGAACCAATGAGCTACATAGGGATGAGGTGAGGGTTGGGGATCATCGGTTGCAATTGAGACTAAAGAGCTACAAGGGCTAGGCTAGGGTTGGGCATCAAGTGTCGGGTTGCAATCGTGATTTGGGGAAGGTTTAAAAAGCTTGCTTTTTCTATTTAGCCAAAATTTTTAAAAATTCAGTAATAAGTCATCAAAAACTAGAAAAACAAACAACTTAAATTCTGAAAGCAAATTGCTTTCAACAAAAAGCCAAAAAAACAAACGCCACCTTACATCTATCCAATTACAAAGAGTTCACCAATTAGATTCGCCAATCCCAAAGCTAAAATGTTCACTATAATAACAAAAGACAAAAATTTATGCCACAAACTGATTATATACCATCTTATATAGTGAAAACAAAAAGAAAATAGTTGATCAATTTTCCTCAAATCAAACAATAGATGAAAACTTCTATTACAAAATATTTGAGATAAGTTAATTTCATTACTAGTTGTAACCATATTACAACATAGATGCCATTGTTGACTGCTTTGATTTAACATCATTCAACTATAACTACACCTAACTATAAAACATTATTCTTGGTATTATGTTAGCAAAAGCTTTAATGCATCATGAATGAATTCTACAATAACATAAGGATAAAATCATCAACACTATAGTTTGAAGAACATACTTACATCTATGAGGGCGAAAATCATTCAACAATAGCACAAATAATATTATAAAAAATAATCGTTAAGTCTATTCTATGCCCTTAATTGTAAGATCTTGTTATGCCAGATATCTTTCATATTTTGTCGAATCTTTTATCTGTAGGGTATAAAATTTACATCTTTATTTTTATCTCAGTTTTTTATTTTATTGTTTTAACCTAGAATATTTGCAAAGACATTTTTAATAAGTTTTCTTACTTTTGTAAGGAAATCTAATATTACAATGACGCTAATATAGAAATATTCTATATAATATTCTTTGTAAAAAAAATTATACCAAATAAGAATTTGAAACACTATCTAATACCTAAAAGAAGAAAGTTATGGGATATATCTATTCAAAAACAAATCACGACTTTTAAGTAGGGGTGCAACTTGGAGAGGTTGGTTCGACCCAATTCGAACCCAACTCGATATTTGAGTAGGTTTGGACAAACATTTTCAATACTTAGGTTGAGTTTGGGTTAAGTTTTTTCAATTCAAACTCAATTTGGTTTGAGTTTTGACTAAGGTTTGAACAACCCGAGCCTTACCCAAACCCGATTTAATATTTTTATAATGTTTATAATATTTATATCTTACATAATAATATTTATTTTCTTTTTAGATTTTAAAGAAAAATATCAAATTATAATTATATCATATACTTTTTCAATTTTTTTTAGAAATATATATAAGTTTATTTTTACTTTTTTATTGTTATCTTGAAATTTTGTCTTATTTACTATTTAAATTTGGGTATAAATATAAAGAATTTTAAATTTTTTTTTAAACACTATAAATGGATTTTGAATCATGCAATCCAATCAACCCGACTAAGAATCCGTTTGATAGTGATTTTAGGAATTGTTTTTAACTTTTCTAATACTTGAAAATTTTTAGCTTTTAAAATTTATAAATACTAGAAATATTTCCTAAAATCACTATCAGACGCACTCTAACTCGAGTCATCAACCCAATTCTAACTCAATCAATTCGAGTTTAACCCGATCAACTCAAGTTCAACCCTAGTTCAACCCGAGTTTAGAAAAATGAGGTCGAGTTTGACTTGGGTTGGGTTGAACTTGAATTTATTATTTCTTAATTTGGGTTGGGCATGGATTAACCTTCAACCTGATCAACCCGCCCAAGTTGTAGCCTTACTTTTAAGAAGTTAAAGGTGGCAAGAAAAAAAATAATAGATGGGATTTTTGGTTGTACTTGTGTTTTATATATGGTGCATTAACTACATAAAAACTTAGATGCGGTAGCAACAGCACCAGCTGCAGAGGTTACAATGTTGAGGCTTCTAATTGATTCTATTAAACCACCATACACAATGCTTTTTAGAATGTCCCATTTCTTTGCAGGTACGCCTAGAAAATGAGTAACTTGTATGGTTAGAGAAGCTATTGGTTTAGGAATGCAATATCTATCATATATTTTTCCCTACTATAAGGCTGATTATTACTGTGAGAAAGTTGGTGACATGCCCAAACCTTGTGGTGGTACCAAAGGCTTATCATGAGGATCTTCCATGGCCGCTGGCCTCTTATCTCCTACATTAGCACATGAAGTAAATAGGCCTAAAATTAATAATAAGAATTGGAACACATTTTGATTGTTATTTACATCATCTAATAGAAAGCACAATTGAATACCAAATATACATAA
Organism: Vitis rotundifolia; assembly: GCA_030254885.1. NCBI lineage: Eukaryota > Viridiplantae > Streptophyta > Magnoliopsida > Vitales > Vitaceae > Vitis > Vitis rotundifolia. Next base: position 13,419,066 of record CM058157.1, read on the forward strand.
AACAACCAATTATCATTTTCAGGTCTTGTCTGTACACCTAAAAGAGCAGGTTTAATATTCTTCCATTTTTTTTAATAGGAATCTAGCTCCTTGGTGATAAATGCAAAGACAAATTTCAAATATAAATAATATTCTATAATACGTTAAAAGAATAGGCCATTCATGATGTTTCACAGTCAATCAATTCCATCATATGGCTAGTTTTGGAGAAGAGGAGAGGAGAGGAGAGGGTGAAGAGATACTTGACCACTAGGCTCAACTTGTAATGACTTGGTCCTAATCGTATAAATAATGTCTATTTTAAACCTTTTAAAAGATGTTTACAAAGTTAAGAGGAGTTCAAAAACTCTTTTCCTTATCGGATGTACGATATTACAATCACCATAGAAACTTTTTCCCCTATTCAATATAGGATATCACATAATCTCAATTGTAAGATCCTATGAGACAATTTATTAAATAATGCAACAGGGTTTAAATAAAAGAGGATTTATTTAAGACATTGGTTAGTCTGATAGATAACAAAATCAATTATTATGAAACATTTAATTTAAAGTGTGTTTGATAATAATTTTACAAAATGTTTCAAACCTTTCTAATACTTGAATGATTAATTTTTTAAATATTATAAAGATTATAAACACTTTCTAAAATTACTGTCAAACAAACTCTTAGAATGTGTTTGATAGTGATTTTAGGAAGTATTTTTAACATTTCTAATACTTGAAAGATGAAAATTTTCAAGTGTTAAAAAAACTAGAAATATTTTTTAGAATCATTGTTAAACACACCCTTAATTTAAGAGCAAAAGATAATCTTTTTCTTTTGGTGCAAAGTAATGAAGCTAATGGCAATAGCAAAAGAACTAAACAAAATGTAAGCTATGCTCCAAACCAAACTTCCTAAATAAAATAGTGAAACCATCACTATTTTTACCTTTTATTTCAATATTAACCAACCAACATTTTCTTAAATATTTTTAGTGCTTGTTGAAAAAAACATTGATACAAACTTTTAACAGATTTGAGAACTAGACAAGATATATTACTGGGCTTGTAGGTAGGGGCTTCCTCGGCAGATTACAAATAGAGATGAGTCCATTCCCTGTTGAATCGAGGAAAAGAGTTGAACTTACTACCCATAAGAAGTGTCCTAGGAAATTCCAATACTCATGCATACATGCAAGCCTTGTACAAGGTCATATTCCAACAACAAAAAGGTTGATACTAGTTAGCTAATTGGTTAAGTTGTTGGTGAAAATTGCATGTAGATGGCATTCATATAAATTAGATAGAATTCCATAAAGAAGAAAAAAAAATCAAATTAAGAGGATGTCTAGTATTGATTTTAAAAAATATTTATAGCCTTTTTAATATTTAAATGATAAAAATTTTTAAGTATTAAAAATATTAGAAACACTTTGTAAAATCATTGTCAAAGAGGCGGCTTTAAGACTCCGTGCTTAATGGTAGGTTTTCCTTTTTTTCCTCAAAATTTTGTCAAATCATCCATGGAAAAAATTAACCATAATTTATTTCTAAAAAATTTCTATCTAGTTTACCTTCTACCATACAGAGCATGAATATCAAGTCTTCATCCAATACTTTTTCTTAATTTTAAAATTTTAATTATAAGAATAAAATTAATTAAATAATTTTTTGTTGATAATTACAGTTTTGTTTTATATCATCCCATAGTATTCTTTCTTAATTTAAAATTTTTAATTACTAGAATAAAATTGATTAAGTAATGATAGTTACAATTTTATTTTATATAGTAAAGGTTTTATTTTAAAATAAATTCAATTTTTAATTTTAAAGAAGTTAAAGAAAAAAAAGAAAAAAAAAGTATTATAAAAATTTTGAAAACATTTTATTTAGTATTTTCCTCAAAAAGAAATAAAAAAAAATTGAAATGTATATTTATTAGCAATTTAATTTTCATGGATAATAAATTAAAATAAGTTTTATTCAACATTTTCTTTTCTTCTATTTTTTTTTTCTAATTTTTTCACTTCAAATTTTATAACATCCAAATATATTATTAAATTAATATACAGTAAGAAAATAAATGAAAATGAATTATAATGTAAAAGATTGCATAGGAAAGAAAACAAATATTTTATATATAAATAGGTCATAATAAATAGAAATGATATATTAACCAACATTTTTATTTTTCATCAAAATCATTTAAAGAAATGTAATTGTAGTTTTTTGTTTTTATTAACCTTTGAATTAAAAATAAGTTCTTATAAATGAATAAGGTAGGGTTTATTAAATAATAATTTTCTTCTAAATGAAATTCAATTTCAAAAAAAATATATTTTGGTTTAATTTAATATAATTTTATGAATCAATTAAAATGGTTTTTTATTTTATAATTTTAATTTTATTACATGGAGAAAATAAAAAAAAGATTTAAAATTAAACAAATTTATATTAAAAATATTTATTCCATAAAATTGATAAATATAAAATGCAAAAAGTTATAATTTTTTTAAAAGAAAATCATTAGATAAAAATATTTATTCCATAAAAATGATAAATATGAAATGCAAAAAGTTGTAAAATTTTTAGAAGAATTTCATTAGAAGTGAATCCCATAGATCAACTATAGTAGATAATTTTTATAGTTATGATTTTATTGTATTAAGGAAATAGTATTAAAAAGTGTTAATTTAAAATAAATTAAGTTTTATTATTAAAAATCTTAACAATAAAAATATTTATTTTATTAAAGATGATAAAAATGGTTAGTCTAAAAGGTATAAAAACTTAGGCTATATTTGGTTCGTAGAAAGTTTGAAAAAAATATAAGGGAAAGAAGGTAAAAAAGAAAAGTAGAAAAAAGATATGAAGAAAAATTAAAAATATATTTAAAATTGATAAATTATTTTTATATACTACTTCAAACTCTTTTTACTTATAAAGATTAAGGGTATGTTTGGTAATTATTTTAAAAAATAATTCTAAAAAATAGTTTTTAAGAATAGTTTTATAATGTTTTGTAAAATAAAAGTTTGTGTGAAAATTTAAAATGTTTTTAACTTGTTTTTAATATTTTTAAATATGTTTTAAAACTAATTTTTTTATGTCTAGTATTTTGTATTTAATTATTTTACATGTTTATATAATTATTTTTTAAAACAACCTTAGAAAACAAGTAAAATTTAAATTTTTTTTTTTTGAAAACACCCCATTTTTTAATCTTAAAAACAAAAAACAAAAAAGAATTTTTGGTTATCCAACGTGTTTTTTTTTTGGTTCTGGAGAGCATAATATTGTTCTCGAAAATAATTACCAAACATGCCCTAAATAATTTAAAAACATACCCATTTCTTACTAATTTTAATTATATTTTGTTTTCTTTTGCTTTTTTATTTTTATTTTTTTTTATACTACATAAAAAATATGTTTTTTCCGAAAACCATAGATAACCTTAATAATATTGAAATCTCTCCCCAATACTATACAATTTTAAAGGTTTAGGACTTATTATTATTGTACTCAATTCTTTCTCAAAAGTTTGTGGAGTAACGGTGTTGACAAGAAAGCAATGGTCTTAGTTATCATCTGGCAAGACTTGGGACCCATTATTGGAATCTCTATTCAATTCTTTCTTGAGAGTTTGTGGTGTAACAGTGTTGATAAGGTAGCAACGATCTTAGTAATTAGCTGACAAGATTTTGGATCCATTTAACTCCTTGGAATCATCTATCTATCTTATACTAAATTACAAAGTCAACATTAACATGACTATACTTATACTAAATGAACATGCATAAATCAGGTTTCAATCTCTTATGCATGGTGATAAAATGACAGATCCTTCATGAACATCATGCAAGTAAGTGACTTTAAGACAAGGATGGGAATGGATAAAAGAGTACCTATGACAACTAGAAAGCTGCTGCAGAATGTACGTTCGAATGGTTTTGATGGCTCCTGGTCTCCACGACGAACGACATTAATATTTTCGATGCAAGCTTTACAATTAGGACAGTAGAACTTATGTGAACCCGGATCCTCTGATAACCTCTCAAGTTTGAATTCCCTATCTCCTTCAATTTCTTTTATAAGTCAATACTTACATGTTCTATTGTCGCAGTCTTAGAAGACATGATTCCACTAGCCACCATGAAACAGTTAAACACTGCTTTTCTATTTAATCAAATGGCCACAAATTTTTTTCAATTTTTTGCATTTTTTTTTAGTTTATTTATTTTATAATTTTTTTACATTTATTTATTTATTTTTAATTGAGTTTAATAATCTATTAAATTCTTCCAAAATAAATCCCTACAAACAAATCAATTCCAACATTCATACTACATTTTACACTTTATGGGAATTTAATATTTAAAACTAGGAAATTTTCTTCAATTTTTTAAATTTTAGATAAAAATTAGATTTTTTTTTTTAAAAAAAATTTATGCTAGACAAAAATATATAAAATAACAATTGAACAAAAAACAACTCTTTTTCTTCTAAAGCTCATTTCTTGCAAGCGAGTACTTTGCTCACAAACAAAAAGGCTTCAATAAGTAATCTTCATTGCCAAATCATTTTTCAAAATTCCTAAATTGGACCATAGACTTGAAATAATATAATTTTTTGGTACACATCTTTACAATGAATTGACATTTGTCATCTTATTCATAAAAAAATTACTTATGTGGCTTTAAAACAAACAATAATAATAATAATAATAATAATAATAAAATGAAACTTGATGTTGTACGAACTCACTATTTGACAAATATTTTTAATATAAGTTTAGATTGAGAATTTAAAAAAAAAAAAAAAGACTACTTTGATAAAAAAACTCTCAAAAATATGTATAAAAAAACACAAAGAGGATAATGCAATACAATATTAATAGCACGTGGCCTGAGTTGTATATTATTAATTTGTTTTTGCTTTATTGGGTAGATGTATTAAAGAAACCTATGTTTTTGTTTATTTTCATATCAATGATACATTTTTAAAAAACTGAATTTAAATTAAATGTGTTTCTTCAAAAGACATTTTTCACCGTTTTCATATAAGTGATAAATGTTATAAAAAAATTGAATTTAAACTAAAGGTGTTTTTTGAAGAGATACCTTCCACAATTTAAAAAAATTGAATTTATACTAAAGGTGTCTCTTCAAAAAACACATTTTTATAATTTTTTTTATTGGTCAAACACGTTAAAAATTCGAATTTAAACTAAAGGTTTCTCCTAAAGAGGCACTTTCCAAAATTGCACAAATTCGAATTCATACAAAAAAATGCCATTTTAAAAGATAACTTTCATAATTTTCATATCCGTCATATAGTAAAAAAAATTAAATTTATACTAAAAGTGTTTTTTCAAGAGACACCTTCCACAATTTCAATAAAGCTTGAATACATGATTCCTATGTCACCTCAAAATGAAAGGGGTAATCTTGTATTTCTTGGTTTGTGAAGATGCCATGTGAGATGCTCCATTTATTTTTCACATTGTGGTTGAACCTAACCTATGCCAGAGTTTTGGATTCTTGTCTCATTGTGAGTGTTTAGCTAGGTTGGCAACTCCGGACAAAATTCCTAAGTGTCCCCTAACTCGGCTTACCAATTCTTCTTCGGACTACTTGACTTTGAAGACTAAGACTTTGCTAAGAGGCTAAGGTATGTAGCCAAGTGTGGTGATTGAATGTGAATCAACCCTATTTTTTCATCTTTGAATGAGTTAAGAAATCTGGGAGAAATTGTTTTTGGTGTAAGGCTTTTATTCCCTTGTTTTTGGATCGATCTAACTAACTTGTTTTTAAGATCAAATTTCAGCCATTAGATTAAAGGCTTCTTTTTACACTTTTCAAAACAAACTTATCTCATTTTCTAGGTAGAGATGCAAAAACCTTGGAGAGAGTTGCAACCACTCCACGTGTTCTTCATTTTCTCATTTCTTTTCCTAATTTGGGGGTTTTTGGTTGCAAAGAAAATCCAAGTCTCTTAATGTTTTCTAAACTAGTTTTTAATGAAATTTATTGAGCAATAAATGGGTTGATTCATTCCTTCATTCATATCTCAATTTCTCGTTCTATTTGGGTTTGGGTACAAACCCATTTTCTTCTTGTGTGGATTCAAGAAGAGGCCGAGATTGAGCTTGGTGCGAACTCCAAGTGTGCTCCGAAAGATGGAGGTGAGAAACTGAAAGGGAAGGTACTAGTCAAGTAGCCCAGGAAGGATTGGTTGGCTTGAGCTAGGCAAAACCTTGTACTCAATCTTTATCCTTCATAGTGGAGTTTTTCAATAGGTGGTAGGCCCGTGGTTTTTTATCTCTTCGGAGCTTTTCCACATTAAAAATCCAATGTTAATTATCTTTTTATCTCACTCTACACTTTGATTTATTTTCTGTTTTTGATATCATTGATTAATTGGGCATACATGTTGAATGGAAGAAATATGAGGTGATATAAATGTGATGATCCTTGGAACATCCTTAATAATTTTTCTACACATTTTGGTTAATGATATCGTGAAGTAAATTGATATGAGTTGAGGAGATAATTGTTTTGTTGATTTATTTTTGAGGATTGTTGAAGCATTTGCATGTGTATTGCATTTATAAATTGTTGGGAAAGTGTTGGTGCATGCATTTTTGCTTGTGGATGTTATGCTTTGTTGAAAGAGAAGTTTCTTGATATTGAGAAAGTTTAAGGTTAGGTAATCTTTGTTAGGAGAATTTTTAAATTGTTCTACAACACCTATTCACCCCCCTCTTGGTGCAGTCCATTATTGAGATTCACCTTTTCAATTGGTATTAGAGTACGTTTTTAAAGAAAAAAAATCCATTTTCAGTCCTTGAATCTCAATCATGGAACCTCATCAAGAAGGAGCTTCCATTGAGGGACCGTCATTTTTAATCAGCGAAAATTATTCTCATTGGAAAGTGAGAATGCAATATTTTCTCAACATACAAAGTGAAAAAGTTTGGAACGCCGTTGAATTTGGTTGGTCTCCACCTAAGGTGTTGGATAGAGAACGTAGACCAACTAATGTTATCAAGCCTAAGTTAGAATGGGATAGAGGTGATAATGAAGCTAGTGAGAATAATGCTAGAGCCATGTATTCCTTCTTTAATGCCATTAGCACGAATGAATTCCGTAGGATAACCACATATACTTCGGCTAAAGAGGCTTGGGATATTCTTCAAGTGACTCATGAAGGCACTAATGTTGTGAAAGTGTCCAAACTTCAAATGTTGACCTCTAGGTTTGAGATAATTAGGATGGAAGATCATGAGAATTTTGGAGAGTTTCATGCAAAAATTATGGACATTGTGAATTCTAGCTTTAATCTAGGTGATCCTATCCCTAATTCCAAAGTGATTAGAAAAATTCTAAGATCTCTTCCGGAGAGATTTAAAGCAAAAGTCACCGCCATTGAAGAGTCCAAGGATGTGGGTTCCTTGAAAGTGGATGAACTTGTAGGTTCACTCCAAACTTTTGAAATGACTTTTAGATCACCTAGGATATCAAAGGACATTACCTTGAATGCCATTAAAGAGGAGTCCTTAGGTTTTGAAGGTGAGGGTGATGAGAAAATGTTGGATAGAGAAGTTGTTAGATTTGTTAGAAAATTCAAAAAATACATGAAGTTTAAGAAATATACGAAATCCAAGGAAGATGCTAAAAAATAGAATAATTCAATGGGAAAATCAAATGTAAAAGACAAAAAGAAAGGCAAAAGTGTCAAAAAGGACCTTGAGGTTGAGTGCTTCAAGTGTGGGGGAAAATGACACTATGCCACTGAATGTCCCTCAAAGAAAAAAAGGAAAGAAAGTCATGCAAGTCACTTGGAGTGACACAGAATCTTGTTAATAAAGTGAAAAAGAATCTAATGCCAGTGAGGAATTCACTAATTTCACAGCCTTTATGGCAAGTGTCTTTGATGAACCACTCAAAAGGGGTGCTCTTAGTGAGTCTTGTGAGTCAAGTGACTCCAATGGTGATAAGATGAGTTTTGACTCTACATATGAGACTTTGTACAAGGAGTGCTTAATTTTCAAATAGGAACAAGTTGAGTGGAAGGCTTCTAAAAGGAGTTTAATCAATGAGATTAAAACTCTAAAGGGAGAGTAAAAGTCTTTATTAGATAAAATTACCTTTCTTGAGGGTGAACACTTTGACATGAAAAAAATGTGTAATGAATTGAAGAGTGAAAATCAAGTGTTTAAGAATGAGCTGAGTCTTAGGAAAGAAGAGTCATATCTTAGCTCTAAAAGACTTAGTGATTTGATCAATTCAGGGATGAAATCATTTGATAAAAGAGGCTTAGGTTTTGTTGATGAAACTACCACTCCAAGTAGTGGTAAAACAATTTTTGTCAAGCCTTGTGAAAGAGTGGTCCCTAAGAAAATTCCTCATAAATTGAAACTTCATTGCATTCATTGCACTAAAATGGGACACACCGTTGATAGATGTTATGCTAGGATGTTTGAGAGTTTCCATAGAAAGTTGACTAACCTAATGAATGTATCATTCACTTTGAGAAATAGGTTCTTACAAGGAGGCAAGAGAGTGTTCAAGAGGGATTCAAATGTCCCTCATCATAGTGACTTCCAAGGAAGCACTTCAAATGGAATGACCAAAGTCACAAATGTAAAATAAATATGGGTGAAAAAAAAATGAACTTAATTGTCTTGTTGTTCACACTGCACTTAGAGCTGGTGAGTCACACGCATGGTACTTTGATAGTGGTTGTTCACGTCATATGACAGGTAATAGATCATTCTTCACTAATTTCATTGAATTTGATGAAAAAAATGTGACTTTTGGTGATGGCAATGTTGCTAGTGTGAAAGGGAAAGACACAATTTGTGCTCCTGGGATCCCTAACCTTGAAGAGGTCTTGTATGTGGAAGGATTGAAAGCTAACTTGACTAGCATTAGTCAAATATGTGACAAGAAATTCAATGTTCAATTTTCACAAAATTTATGTAAAGTGTTTGATTTGAATGGAAATTGTGTGATGATTGGTTTGAGAACTTTTGATAATTGCTATGTCGTTTGTCAAAATCCTTCTACCTCTTCTTCTCCTTACCTTTTGTGTGGTAGTTTAAAAGTTAAATCAATCGATTTGTGGCACCGTAGGTTGGGTCATTTAAACTACCGTGACTTGATGAAGGTTGCTAATAATGCAGTCATCAAAGGGATTTCTAAGCTTGGAAAACCCTTTAATTCTAATTGTGGTACTTGTCAAAAGGGGAAACAAACAAGGAGTGCACATAAGAGAGTTAATGAAATTTTGACCTTTAAACCTTAAGAACTCGTACATGTGGACCTCATGGGACCAATGAGAACTGAGAGTTTAGGGGGCAAGAAATAAGAGTGAGGCATTCATAAATTTCAAGGACATTGGTTTGAAAATTCAAAATGAAAAAGAGTATCCCATTGAAAGAATTACGAGTAATAGGAGGAGAGAATTTGACAATTCTGATTTTCTAGAATTTTGTCATTCTTTAGGAATCAAACATGAGTTTTCCGCTCCTAGAACACCTCAACAAAATGGGGTAGTTGAAAGAAAGAATTGTGTCCTTCAAGAAATGGCCTGAACAATGCTAAATCAACATGATCTTCCTACACATTTTTGGGTTGAAGCCATCAACACCACTTTCTATACTTCCAATAGAACTCACATGCGTCCTCATACTAGGAAGACTTGTTATGAGCTGTGGGAAGGTAAGAAACTCAGTGTGAAGTACTTTAGGGTGTTTGGAAGTAGATGCTACGTCTTGAAAGATCATGAAAATCTTGGAAAGTTTGAATCTAAGAGTGAAAAAGTGATATTCTTAGGATATTCCTTCAAAAGTCGGGCATATAGAGTATGCATTTTGAGTTCAAAATGTATGGTGGAATCAATCAATGTGATTATGGATAATCTAGGATCAAGGTCAAGAGAGTGGGATGATGATAGAATTGATTTGTCAAAAGATATTGAAGTGATTGAAGGAAAATTTGAAAATGAAAATTTTAGTGAAGAGGAAGAAAAGAAAGAAGAGCAAAGAAAAAATGAGATGAGGGGAGAATTGAGCCATCAAAGAAAAATAAGTCACGAGTACCTAAGAACCATCCATTGAGCAATGTGATTGGGAATTATGAGGATAACATGGTAACAAGGAGACAATCCAAGCTAAATGAGGTAAGCTATGTTTGCTATACCTCCCAAATTGAACCGAAAAATGTTGAAGAAGCCTTGAATGATGAAGCTTGGGTAAAGGCTCTCCATGAAGAGCTAAATCAATTTTCTAGAAATGAAGTTTGGTTCTTAGTGTCTAGACCAAAAAAAGTGAATGTCATCGGAACAAAATGAATTTTCAAAAATAAGATGGATGAAAATGGTGTCATTGTGAGAAATAAAGTTAGGTTGGTTGCTCAAGGGTTCAAGCAAATTAAGGGAATTGATTTTGATGAAACCTTTGCTCCGGTTGCAAGACTTGAATTCATTCAAATACTCTTAGCTTTAGCTTGTGTATGGAAATTTAAATTGTTTCAAATGGATGTCAAGAGTGTCTTTTTGAATGGGATCCTCAATGAAGAAGTGTATGTGGAGCAATTCAAAGGGTTTCAAGACCCTAGGTATCCAAATGATGTCATAGACTTAGAAAAGCTTTGTATGGTTTAAAGCAAGCTCCTAAAGCTTGGCATGAAAGACTTACATCCTATCTTCTTAAGAAAGGATTCATGAGAGGGGGAGCTGATAGAACATTGTTCATTAGAAGAAATGATGAAGTGTTCTTAGTAGCACAGATCTATGTGGATGACATAGTGTTTGGCTTTACCTCTAGTGAGTGTGCTTTAGATTTTTCCAAAGAGGTGAAAAATGAGTTTGAGATGAGCATGGTAGGAGAATTGACTTATTTTCTTGGTTTCCAAGTGAAACAACTCAAGGATGAGATTTTTCTATCCCAATCCAAGTATGCAAGGGAACTTGTCAAAAAGTTTGGGCTTCAGTCAACTAAACATTTTAGGACACCAATGTCTACCAACCTAAAGCTAAGTAAGGATGAATCCGGGAAAAGAGTAGAGGAAACATTGTATAGGAGCATGATTGGTAGCCTCTTGTACTTCACTACTAGTACACCAGGCATAGCTTTTAGTGTTGAAGTGTGTGCTAGGTATCAAGCATGTCCTAACGAATCTCATCTCATAGCTCTTAAGCACATCATTAGGTACATTGCTGGTACTTTAGAACTATGTATTTGGTATCCATTTGACACTCATTCTGATGTAGCTTGCTACATTGATACTGATTGGGCTAGAAATGTGGATGATAGGAAAAACACTTCAAGTGGTTGTTTCTATGTAGGAAATTGCTTGGTTGCTTGGATAAGTAAGAAGCAAAACTTTGTTTCTTTTTCCATAGCTTAAGTGAAATACATTGCAGCCGGTAGTTGTTCATTTGACTTTTGTGGATCAAACAAATGTTGAGAGACTATGGAATTGATCAAGGAACCATGGTAGTGTTTTGTGACAATACTAGTGCAATCAACATCTCATAGAACCCTGTTCTTCACTTTAGAACAAAACACATTGACATTAAACATCACTTTATTCGTGACTTAGTTGAAGACAAAGTGGTGTCATTGGAATATGTTCCAATTGAGGGTCAGATTATTGATATTCTCACTAAACCTTTGGATGTTTCTAGGTTTGAATCACTTAAAAAGTCCATAGGTTTATGCACAACCAGTTGACTTCCTCTAGAACCTATCTAGGACATCCTCTTGCATATTTTTGAGTCCTAGTTGTCTTCCTAAGTTCCTAAATTTTATCAAGTTGATGTACTTTTTGTTTTGGTTCAATCTTTTATTCATTTTTCATAAATTTTCAACATTTGCTGAGTTCATGAGAGTGACATGCTTACACTTTTGTTTAAAAGTTAAATTGACTCATAATGATCTTAAAAGCTTCAAGATGTTTTTATCTCCATAGCTTGATTGATAAACATGATATTGAATCCTTGCTATTTTAATTTGATTAGATAAACCAGAAAAGGTTAACTTCATTTCTTTTAAGTGAATAACAACTCATGGTTGAACCTTGTGATTACATAAATGGTGAGTAATGCTCTTTATAGTCTAAATGCAAACTTATGTTTATCTAATGAGCATTAAAAAGTGAGTAAAGTCACCTGGAATATCCTTGAGTGTTTAAGATTATTCTTCCTTGATTGTTTGCCTCTCTTTGAAATTAAAAAAAAAAAAAAAAAAAAAAAATATTAAGCTTCTCTGAATGGTTATGGTTTCTTGGCAATGTTTCAAGAGTTAAAAAGCCTTCATTACAAGAGTGGGACATCCCTTATGTTGTTATGTTGTCAAGGCCACTTTAGTGATCCTCAAGTGTTAAAAAAAAATAAAACTAAAATCGATCCTAAGGGTGAAGCTCATGTTTATGTAATCATTTCAATGTTTAATGTTAAAAACAAATGATGTATAAATTTTTTTTGGGATGTGAATAGGTTATGTTAAATAGAAATCTGGCCAAGAGAGGTGCAAATTGGCTTCTTGGAACATTATCTTAAATTTCTCTAAGAAGAAAGTGTGTCTTGAATTTTTTTTTTTGCTTCATGGGTGGATATAGGTTTATACGTGGAAAGAAATTAACATTCTCACTATTTTATGGGGTCATGAGTAAGTCTTCTTTGAGTTCAAGCTTCCTTGTTAGAGTGTTGATAATCATTTGTTTTTTATCTATTCATTCGATAAATTTGGAAGGGTCTTCAATCTTTATGTTTATTAATTTTGTTTTGGTAGAATTCTTGTTCAATATGAATCAATTCTAACTCCTTGATTGAAAGATAAGTATGTCATCCTATTGTATCTTAACTTTGGTGAATCAAATTTTCATTTTTTGGAAAGCTTGTTGGTGTTCTTCTTATGTGTTTATCATCAGTTTTTGCTTAAGTCATTTTTTAGTAGGGCGTCGATCGAATTGCTGAATTTGTGGATCGATCCATTGTGTGCACAGTTTTATGATCGAGAGCCCTTGAATGAAATTTGGATCGATCCACCAAGATTGATACCACTTGGTTCCAACGCTTAGAAATTTATGTGAAAAGTTTCCTACAGTTAAGTTGCACAGTTTTTTCCATTGAGAGCTCTTGAAAAAAACCTGGATTGATCCTCCAAGATCAATACCACTTATGCATTTGTGAAAAATTTCATTCCTGCCCTCATCTGGTGCAACTCGTGTGGTTTAATGAAGTATAGGCAATTTCGTAATTTTCTTTAATTTTTTTTTTTTTTTAAAAAAAAACTCAAAATCCCTAAACATGCATTTTTGAAAATTTCCATTTTTGTCCCTGACTAGTTATACTCATGGGTTAAATGGATGAGGGCCATTTTCATAATTAAAAGTTAAAATTTTTTTGAAAAATTCAAAATCCCCAAATCAGTTTAATTTTCTTATTTCTTTCAAAGCCCTAAGGCTTTCGTTCTAGAGAAGAGAACCCTCCTTTTATACATATCTTCACTATCGTTTGTTAGTTCCGACCACTATCGCCGAAAATCATCTCCGTCGGTGTTCTTTTTTGGTCATTCCCGTCGGTGTACAATTAGCTTGTTCTGTTCCGTCTTCTGCCGATGTTTCAGCTCTTGCCGTTGGCCTACGATTCTCCACTATTTCCAATAGGATCTTCATTCTATCTCGATCTGCTCGTTTTTCTTGTTTTTTGATTGTCGTCCTCCTGCATTTCCATTCTTTATGCCAGCATCTTCTCCAGTGTTAGTCGTCAGCTTATGCTTCAGCTTTTGTAGCCGACTGATTCTCTGCGTCTTCTCCGTCACAAGATCTCTGCTTTGGTAGCCCCTGTTCTTCTATGTATGGGTTTGTTCTTCTTCTACTAGTTTTGCTTGTTAATTTTTGTGTGAGATTTTATCATAGTAGGCTGTTTGAGTGGGTTGTTTTATATCTAATATTGTTTCAATATTTGGTTGCTTGCTTCTTTGTATTTTTACTTAGAACCATGCCTCCAAAAGGTCGTGGAAGCAAAGCCCTTGTTAAAGGTTCATCCTCTAGGACCTCAAAAGGTACTTGAGATGAGAATTTACCCATCAATCCACTTGTCCAGCCTCCCAATATCCCTAAGGCTCCTGCCAAAACTTCAATTGATGGGATTCATTTCAATGCTTTCTCGAAAAAGTTCTGTAGAGACCTATACACCAAGGTTTATCGTCAGAGGTCTCTTGTTCTTGAGAGACAACTTCATTTAGAATCATTTCTCAACACACCAATTCCAACACTGTTTGTAGAACTAGGATGGCTTCCTCTAGCAAGCATCACTAGGACTGCTTGTGCTCCTATTGTTCGAATGTTTTATTAGAATATTATTGAACATGACTTGGATGAGTCCTACTTCAAGTCAAGTCTCTTTGGAATTGTTGTTAAAGTCACTCCTAAGGTGATTGCTGAAGTCTTAAGCATCCTGTTGGTTGAAGCACCCTCTGTGAGTAATTTGGAAATCACCTCTGAGTTGTTGGATAGAGTGTCTATTGAGTTATGGGGAGAGGTTCGAGGTTAGCTAGGCTCAGTTGTACACATTGGTAGCATATCTCATCCTGCATGGGTGTTGGCAATTTTTGTAACATTCTCAGTTTATCCCTTTTTTCATCGAGCAGATATTTCTAAGAAAGGTTGCATTCTTTTGTCCCGAATTCTTCATCGGGAACCCATCAACCTAGCATCTTGCATCTTAGATGAGATGATTGTTCAAGAAGATCCTTCAATGTCTAAGAAGAAGGTTCTTCCCTATGACATTTTAATCACAAAAATTTGCCAAAGGGCTAGAGTTGAATTTCCTATAAATTCTTCATTTCTTGAACCAATGGGTACCATTGATGTCTCATCATGGAATCGAAATCAGGGACAGATTAAGGGTGTCCTTGGTTCTAAGAAGAAAGTGTGCCATAGTATAGCTAAGAGCAAATTTGGTGAAAGTGACTTAGATTCAACTGTAGATTTTAGTGTCCTAGCTCAACTTTGTGCTAGGTTTGATGCATTGGATGAGAAAATTTTGGCTCAATCCACCTTGTTATCTGAGAAAATTTCTCAATTCCAATCTCATATGGAGAAAGGCTTCTCACTAATTGATGGACAAATGCTTTGCAACATGGATCAGTTGCACGCTCTTAAAGATTTTGTCCATAAGCATCTCTTTTAGCCAAGTAGCAGTTAGTTATCTTTTTGGATAACTTTCTTTTGATATCATGTTCATTTTGCTAGTCTTATATACTTTGCTTATTTTGGACAACTCTTTGTCTCTTGCTGGGACAAAAAGGGGAAGACATTTTGCACTTTACAAGAATGGTGATATGACATGTAGTTGATCATGACAATTTCTTTGTGTTTTGTGCTTTGGATATTTGATATGTTGATCATGATCACCTTTTTGTGTATTTTTGGATATTGGACATGGTTTTGGACTCATGAATGCATATTGACTATTTTTAGACAAGTGATCTTTGTGGATATATGTGGATATCTATGTGTCAATTAATTGGAAACTTGTGGAAGCGTCTTGGTAACATGTGCATATGCTACTAATGTTTTTCTTGAGATTTATTTGTAGGTATTGTAGTACCTTTGGTGAGGTTTTGAGTGAGTGAGTGAGTGAGTGGTCTTGTATGAGAGTTGGGTGGGGCTTACTTGTACTCATTCATGTTGTAAAGGGTTTTGTCCAAGAATTGCCAAAGGAGGAGATTGTGAGTGTTTAGCTAGGTTGGCAATTCCAGACAAAATTCCTAAGTGTCCCCTAACTTAGTTTGCCAATCCCTTTTCGGATTACTTGACTTTGAAGACTAAGACTTTGCTAAGAAGTCGAGGTATGTAGCCGAGTGTGTGGTGATTGAATGTGAATCAACCTTGTTTTTTCATCTTTAAATCAGTTAAGAAAGCTGGGAGAAATTGTTTTTGGTGTAAGGCTTTTAGTCCCCTGTTTTTGGATCGATCTAGGTGTAGGGGCAGATTGATCTAACTAACTTGTTTTTAAGATCAAATTTCAGCCATTAGATTAAAGACTTCTTTTTACACTTTAAAAAACAAGCTTCTCTCATTTTCTGGGTAGAGACCGCAGAAACCGTGGAGAGAGTTGCAGTCACTCCATGTGTTCTTCATTTTCTCATATCATTTCCTAATTTGGGGGTTTTTGGTTGCAAAGAAAATCCAAGTCTCTTAACGTTTTCCAAACTAGTTTTTAATGGATTTTCTTGAGCAATAAATGGGTTGATTCATTCCTTCATTCATATCTCAATCTCTCTTTCTATTTGGGTTTGGGTACAAACCCATTTTCTTCTTGTGTGGATTCAAGAAAAGGCCGAGATTGAGCTTGGTGCGGACTCCAAGTGTGATCCAGAAGATGAAGGTGAGAAGCTGAAAGGGAAAGTACTAGTCAAGTGGTTTGGGAAGGATCGGCTGGCTTGAGCTAGGTAAAACTTTGTACTTAGTCTTTATTCTTCATAGTGGAGTTTTTCAATCAGTGGTAGGCTCGTGGTTTTTTATCTCTTCAAAGGTTTTCCATGTTAAAAATCCGGTGTTTATTGTCTCTTTCTCTCACTCTACACTTTGATTTATTTTCTGTTTTTGGATATCATTGATTTCTTGGGCATATATGTTGAATGAAAGAAATACGAGATGATATAAATGTGATGATCCTTGGAATATCCTTAATAATTTCTTTGCTCATTTTGGTTAATGATATCCTAAAGTAAATTGATATGAGTTGAGGAGATAATTGTTCTGTTGATTTATTTTTGAGGATTGTTAAAGCATTTGCATGTGTATTGCATTTATAAATTGTTGGAAGAGTGTTGGTGCATGCAATCTTGCTTGTGGATGTTATGCTTTATTGAAAAGTTGTTGGAAGAGAGGTTTCTTGACCTTGAGAAAGTTTAAAGTTAGGTAATCTTTGTTGGTAGAATTTTTAAATTGTTCTACAATACCTATTCACCCCCCTTTAGGTGTAGTCCATTATTGAGATTCACCTTTTCACTCATAATTCTCTATTTTTCCTTATTTTAATTGTTTGATTCCTGAGGGTTCAAATTCTATGTTTTTCCTCTCATGGAGGCATTAACAGTTTTGAATTCTCTATTTTTCTCTCAGGAAAGGGTTGGTGCTCGATGCTCACTCTTTTTCGTAGTTATGATTTTTTTCTAAGGCTACCCTAGCACCCAATGTTATTGATCCTCGTCATGAAGATTGATGTTGTAAAAGGATTAAAGATTGTATTATATTCATTATTAGAATTATATTAGATTAAAGATTGTATTTTCTTATTTTTAATATGGTATTGTGTGACAAAATTCATATTATTTAATAAATAAATAAATTTTAAAATATTTATCAATAATTATGAAGCAAGGAGACAATAGAAAGTCAAATTAATATTAATAAGAAAAAAAAAATTCCTTTAAACAAATATTTATTATTTTTAAAATATCTAAAACCTATATACTTTAAATAAATTATATTAAGCTATATATATAGATATTCCAAAAGTAATTTAAATTAGTTAGAAAAGTTGAAACCAATAAGATATGAGCAATAGAAATATTATTGATTTTATATATATTTGAAAGCAAAGATTATATACTTTATAACTATTTTGTTTATTTATTAGATTTCAGTACTATAAATGAATATATTTTTATATCAAAATAATTTAGTTGATAAATTATAAATATATTAGAATATCTTAACAAAATGTTTTAAAATAAAAAAATATAGTAAAAAATGAACAAATTCAATATAATAATGAGATATATAATATATAATATAATAAGATAGATTATTATTATTATTTTCATCATCATCATATTATGTATATCATAAAAGAAGCGATGAAATACTAATTGAATTTCCCAATTAATTAGAAATAATATAATTTAATAATATAATATGAATTATAACTAATTATTATTTTAATTAATTATTAAAAATAATAATTAAAATTAAAACTCATATATTAAATAATTTAATATTTAAAGTTATTAAAATATATTTTAATTTAAATAATTTAATTAAAAAAACGATCAGATAAAATGTTAGATAATGATCCAAAATAAACATATATGTCTTATATACAATAAAGATATTATTTAGAAGCAAAAATTTTGATGAAGAATATACACACTTAATATTAAAAAAAAAAAAATTAAACAATTAAGTAAAAAAATGATCAGATAAAATGTTAGATAATGATCCAAAATAAACATATATGTCTTATATACAATAAAGATATTATTTAGAAGCAAAAATTTTGATGAAGAATATACACACTTAATATTAAAAAAAAAATTAAATTAGGAGATCATCCATGTGCACTTTCACATGTATAGCATGTGTCGATCTTAGTATATATGCACTTTCACATGTATAGGATATGTTGATTTACTTAGTATATACAAGCGAAAGCTGAAACAAATAAACGAAAACAAAAACAAAAACAAAAACAAATTAATAACGTACGGCTCAGGCCATGTGCTTCATCCCATTTCTATTTTTTTTCATACATATTTTCAAAATAAAAATATAGGGTGACGTGGTTTTTGCTACGTCACCTATCATTTAATATTTGTCATATTAGGGAGGGAGAAAGTCCTGTGAAGATGGATGAGAAGTGAAAAAGTACTGCATGAGTTGTCATCACTCACAGTCAACGTCAACCCTCCTCCAATTATTATTATAATTATATATGTACTTCTTTCTTCCATCTCCACCCACCAGATGATCAAATCCACCTCCTCACCTGACACGTTTTCCACAATTAATTATATATAAGCAAATCAAGTTGGCCAGCTCAGCTTTGCCAGTTAAGCAATTAATTTGATTCAAGTCCACTCTTTCACACCATCTTCCACATGAAACAATTTTTTAATTAAAAACAACGACTTGCTTTGGATCTCTTTTGAAAATAGTATTTCATTCTTTACAATTTTAAACTTTTTTTGATAATTTTTAACTAAGGTTATGTTTAGTTCAAAAAAATTAGTTAAAAAAATATTAAAAAAATAGTTTTTTATATTTAATTTTATTATAAAAAATATAAAAAAATAAATATAATTAAAATTAATTTAAAAAATATATATTTTTAAATTATTTAATTTTGTTATAATATAAAAAAATAAGTAAAATGAGTTTTAAAAAATATATAAAAATAATTTATTAAATTTAAACCTATTTTTTTTATTTTCCTTCACTTTTTTTCTTCTACTTTTCATTTCTATTTTTTTTCCTTCATATTTTTCCTCAAATTTTTCAAAAACTAAACATAACCTAAAAAGTTATATGAAAAGAAAAGTAAATAGTTAATTCCTTTCTCTATACATGTAGCAAGAGAAGGACAAAAGAAGAAATGAAACAAATTTATAGGTGTTGTTTATTTTTTGATTAAATAAAAAAAATTTAAGATTTTTTTTTTTTATTAAGCTAAAAGTAACGTATTGATATCAATCAACATAATTAAATTGAACCTACTGATAACAAATTTATTTTAATTATATTGATTGATATCAACAAATTACTTTTAACTGAATAACAAAAAACTAAACTATTCGACCAAAAACCAAACATCACCTAAATCATTATTAACATTAATAGTTATGATTATATTTTTTTTAAACAAATTTAAAATATTTGAAGATGTCTTTTTTTTTTTTTTTTTTTTTGTAAAATATTTTGAGAAATAGTTGAAAATATAAAAAATAATTTGATAATTTATGAATTCATTATTTTTTTCTAAGTAAAATTTTGTTTATAAAATAATTAAAACCTATTTTTAAAAATTATTCTTAAAAATTATTTTTTAAAACTACTTTAAAAAGCCTTAAATATCTTAAAATTAACACAATAAATAATAATTTTTTTTTATGACTAATTCATCAAGTAAGACGACAAATGCCAATTCATTATAAAGATGTTTATTGTAAAATATTTTAAGAAAAAAAGTTGCATTTTGTTCAATTGTTGTTTTAGATATTTTGTCTAGCATAAAAATAAAAAAATTAATTTTAATCTAAAATTTTAAAAATTGAAGAACTTTTTACAGTGATTTGTATTCAAACCTTACAACTGAAAAATATAATATTCAAAAAAAGAAAAAAAAAAAAGAAGAAGAAGTGAAATGGATCTTTCTGTGAGAAGATTTGGAATGGGCCCTATCCCCCTGAATTAATTTTCATTTGGAAAATGGAGGATGAGCTCCCACGTGCAGTCAAGACTTTATATGTAATATATAAACGAAAAAAAAAAAACAAATTAATAGCGGGAGCAGAGGAGCACATGTGAAATGCGTGAAGTGTGAACGCTCTCCTCCTCGTCAACCGTTGGTCTATTTTTATTAGATGAGATAGGGGAAGAAGCGTTAACAGTGACTTCCTCTACATATAGGAAGATGATGAGGAGAGTAATGCCATAGCAGCTGAGAGAGAGAGAGAGAGAGAGAGAGAGAGAGGAAGAAATAATGGCCCAAGTGATGAGGCCAGAGAGAGAGGAAGAAATAATGGAACAAGTGACGAGGCCAGTGGGGGAAGAGATCAAGGCGGAGGATGGTAGTGGTAAGATTTCTCTAAGTCTTTTGTTCTGGGTTTGTGGATTTGGGACAAAGAGAAAAGAAAAGCAAGAATTTTTTACATAAATTCATTGTGTTTGATCTTTTATACAAGTTTGGATAATTAAACAAAGATTTGAAGAAAGCTGTGTTTCTTTGTTTCATGGTGGCAGGTGGGAGCGGATCTTCCGACACTGCGGGGTTAGGACATATAACTATTGACTTAATAAAAAAAACTGACGGAGATACAGATTTCAAACTTGGGAGGTTCTTAGAGGAGTCGGATTCACATAAGTTCTGCTGTCCCAATTGCAATGCTTGCATCGAAAATATTAATGTTCTTCGGGAAGATCCGGGGCCAATAACATGCGCATCCTGCAGCAGCTTTCTGGTTTTCATAGGTATTCTTTTATCCCATCCTTGTCTTAAGGTTACTCTCGATTCCTATAAAAATTTTCTGGTTTTCATAGGAATCATGTAAACACGGAGGAGTATTTACAAAATATAAATGAAAAGAAAATTTTTAAAAAATAAAATTCATGAGGATGATTTTGGATAAAATAATTATAATTCTCATTTTCCTGTACTGAAAATACCTTATATGTGTATATGAATTGCCACCCATACCAACTCAAATCACATCATGATGGTACATTATCCAATCAATATAGATACTTTAAACCCAAAAATAGTGTTATTTTAAAACCAAAATACATAAAAGACATTTTCGGGTAATATGAGGTAGACACTATTCCTGTGCATGAAATAATAATAATAATTTTTTTTTTTTCAAAATGTACTTTCCATAAAAATGACTTTTTTGGATTAATTTTTATCCATATTTTGTAACTATTGCATGTTTACATCATTCTCTTTATCTTATTTGCATGATCATGAGAAGTTTGTCCTTGTATTACATGTATGAGAGATTGAAACTTGATTTATACATCTTCCTTGCTTTCACATATATTGAATCTAATTAATTAATATAGGGTTTTGTTTGGTTCTTAAAAAATTTAAAAAAAAAAATATAAGAGAACAAAAATAAAGAGAAAAATTAAATAAAAATAAAAATAATAAATTATTTTTTATATATATTAATTTTAAATAATTTGAAAATATATAAATTTTTAATTAATTTTAATTATATATATATATATTTGATTTTTTTGTATTTTTTAATAATAAAATTAAATATAAAAAAAATTATTTTTTTCTTTTATTTTTTTCCTTAATACATTTTAGGAATCAAACGTAATTGGGGTTGTAGGTACGTTGATGTGCACTTTATGATATTCCCACAGTACTAGTCAGTTGACTCATCTTCTTTTGTTTATGATCACGTTGACTAGTCCATGGGCTGAAATGGTAGTGCGGAGTGAATAGGATAATAACAAGTCCAAAACCTTTAAAATTGTGGGGAGATTTCAATATTATTAATAATATCACGTTTAGAAGTGTTTTTAATAGTATTGTTTTTCAAGAAGTGTTTTTATTCAAAGTGTTTTTAATAATAGTATTTTTAGAAGAATTATCTATTAAATATTTATTCAGAAATACTATATGTGATTTTTTAATATTATAAATATTATTTTTAAAATTTTAAAAATATTTTCTAAATTTTGTTAAATATATGATATTTTTTAAAAAATATTTTTTAAGCTAAAAATATTTTTTAAAATTAGTGTTAAACAGACTTTAAGAGTGTATTTGACAATAATTTTAATAAATATTTCTAATCATTATAACACATAAAAAGATTTATACTTCAAGCTTTAAAAAGATTAAAAATATTTCCTAAAATTACTGTGAAATATTCTCTAAAAGTGTATTTGATAATGTTTTTACTCGTAATGTTTTTAATAAAAGTGTTTTCTTTTAAAATGTTTTTACGAGAATCACTTATCATATGTTTTTTCTAGAAAATATTATAAATAATTTTTCAATACTACACGTGAATTTTAAAATTTTAAAAAAATATTTTTTAAATTTTATCAAATATATATTCTTTTTCAAAAATATTTTTAAAACTAAAATTACTTCCTAAAATCACCGTAAAATGGAATCTAAGTTGTCCAAAACAAGTCAAGGGGTTTGTGGGAAGTGTCTAGTGGGAAGTGTATAGGATGAAATGGGTTGGATGGTAATAGACCTCTAAGGTTGATATTTGACTAGTAAGAGGAACAAAAGGTTGATTGACACCATAGAGCAAGCAGGAGAAATGCATAGGAGCAAGATTTAAGATGTCGGATAAAACAACTAATCATTCAAAGAAGAAAAGATAGTCGATTTTACTTCCATTTGATAACAAAATTTTTAAATCATTTAAAATTTAAAATTACCTACATTGAATCTATTTAGTAATAAAGATTTGACTAACCATTAATAGCAAAACAAGATCAATAATTTACAAATTTTTAGAAGTTTTTGAAAAACCATTTTTATCATTTTTAATAAAATAAAGATTTTTATTGTTGAATTTTTTTCAATAATCAAATTTAATTTCTTTTAATTTTTTTTTATTATTTCCTTAATAAAATAAAATGAAAACTACAAAATTTACATTATAATTTATTTTCATTGATTTTCTTATTATATATTAGTTAATACTATATTTGGATATTAGAAAATTTGAAGTGAAGAAATTAGAAAGAAAAACATGGAAGAAAAGAAAATATTGAATAAAACTTTTAATTTATTATCCATGAAAATTAACTTGTTAACAAATATATTTTTCATTTTTTTAATTTCTTTTTGAGGAAAATATTTTTCAATTTTTGATAATTCTTTTTTTTTTCTTTTTCTATTATTCTTATTTTTTTAATTTTATATTCTATATCATCCAATTAGAAGATTACCTATCTTACTATTTTTCCCCTTTTCTACTATGTTCCAAGTACCCAAATATTCTAAATAACTTTGGTTAAAAGAAGAAAAAAAGATAATGGAAAAGAAATTTGAATAATTCACCATTTACTATTATTATTAATTATTTATGAGATAATTTTGGTAGAGTTAAATTATTACCATAAATATACATATAATTCATTTATTATTTATAATCAAATTAATTTAATTAAGATGTAAAATATAGTAATAAAAGTTATGAATTTATGAGAACAATATGAATTCTTCTTAAAATTTAAAATTGAATTTATTTTAAAATAGAATCTTTACTATATAAAACAAAATTGTAATTACAAATAAAAAATTTATTTAATTAATTTTATTCTTATAACTAAAAATTTAAAATTTAAAAAAGAATATTGGATGATATAAAATAAAATTATAATTATTAATAAAAATCTAATTAATTTTATTCTTGTATATAAAATAAAATAAAATTATTCTTGTATAAAAATTAGGAAATAGTATTGGATGAAGGATTGATATCCACTCTTTTCATGATAGGAGGTAACTATATGACCTTGTATATGGCTTGCATGCATGCATGCATGAGAATTGGAATTTCCAAGTCCTTCATTTCTTTGATTAATTAAGTATTATAATTAGGACTCTTCTTATGGGCACTAAGTCTATAACTCTTTTCCTCAATTCAACAGGGTATAAACTCACCGCTATGTGTAACCCTGAGCCTGAGCCTGAGCCTGAGCCTGAGCCTGAGCCTGGTAATATATCTTATCCAATTCTTAAATCTGTTGAAGTTTGTATCAATGTTCTTTCCAACAAGTACTTATTGAAATAAAAAGTGAAAAGTTATGGCTTCATCATTTTGTTTAGGAAGTCTGTTTTAATATATAGCATTGCTTACATTTTGTTTAATTTTTTTTGCTACTATCATTAGCTTCTTTACTTTGCATGGGAAGAAAAAGATTACAGAGTATTTGGTAAATTAACTTAATAATTTAATATATTTTAATATCTTAATCTAAACCATTAAATAAATTAAACATAGTTGGTAAATTAATTTAATATTATAACTTATTGGGTGTTTGATAAACCAATTTAATGACTTAAAATAACTTAACAATTTAATTTAAGTCACTAAGTTAAGCATGTTTAATAAAATAATTTAATGGTATAATTTAAAGTAAAAAACAACTTTACGTAATAAGTAAAAATAATTAACTTATTCTTAAATCCATATATTTATTTTATCTTTTTATCTTTATTTGTTCTAATTACCTCAACGATCTCTTTTACTATTCCACGACCTTAATTATTATTAGATTTTATTTATCTTAGTTATAATTTATGTGGATAAATATGTCAATTTAATGATTTAAAGTAAATTTTATCAAATAACTTTAATATTTATAGTAAGAATTAAATAAGTTTTAAATTAATAATTTAAATATAATATAACTTAAAGCTAGTTTATGTCACTAAGTAATAAGTATTAAGTTTTAGCAGACAATCTATTAGTATTTTTTTTTTTTTTTTTCCATTTGGCTATGTTTAGTGAGAGTATGTTATATATATACATATACATTTAATGCATTGTATTATGTGATGCATATTGGGTTCCCAACCACACAAGTTACTCCTCTTCCAGGCGTACCTGCAAAGAAATGGGACATTCTAAAAAGCATTGTGTATGGTGGTTTACTGGAATCAATTGCAAGCCTCAACATTGTAACATCTGCAGCTGGTGCTGATGCTACCGCATGTAAGTTTTTATGTAGTTCACACACCATATCTAAAACACCACCGGTATAACTAGGGGTGGTAATTATGTTGGTGGGTTATGCTTATATTGTGTCAAAGTTTAGGTATTCTGTTATATAACTCAACCTAAATTAGACATGAATAATAATCATGTAAAAAAATATAGTAAAAAAATATAAATCAAAATACTACCTAATTATTAAACAGGTAACACGTTGTATATTCCATTTTACTCATTTAATAATCAAGTCCTCCTATTTAATAATTAGATTAAGTTAGGTATTGTTTATGTCTATATGATTAATGTTTCAATTAATATGTTTATGATTCAATTGTTATATTTATTTAAAAATAAATTTATAATGAGTCATATATGAGTTAAATAATTTAAAAATATAATTAAATTAATATTGAGATTATTAGGTGGGTTGATTCGGATCAAATTCATATAACGCAAATTGACCTAAAAATTACCTATTTATTAAACGAGTTATACAAGTTGATATAAATTTGACCCAAACTCATTTATACTCAACCTAAACCTACGAAAAACATATTGAGTTCGTGTCGTATCAACAAATTGTGTTAAACTTTGCCACTTTAGGTATAGCCAAAAATCCCATCTATTTTCTTTTTTTTTTTTTTTTTTTGCCACCTTTAATTTATTTGTTTTTGAATAGTTACATCCCATGGACAATATGTCATCATCAACTTTCTTCTTTTAACTATTAGAAAGTGTTTAAAATTTTTATTTGGTATATTCCATTTTAAAGAATATTGTAATAAATATTTCTATATTGATAAATTTTTTATAAAAATAAGAAAATTTATTTAAAATATCTTTATAAATATTTTAGGTTATGAAAAAAAATTGATTTTGAGATGAAAATGAACATATAAAGTCTACACTAAATAGATAGAGAAATGAGAAAATATGACAGAAATCCAATAAAACAAAGGCTAACGATTCAGGAAATGGAACAAACTTAATAATTATCCTTTGTAATATCATTTGTCTCTTTGTGTTGATGAATTTATCTATATCTTATTACGAAATTAACTCGTGGCATTGAAGCTTTCTCTAACACAATATGAAGAAAAATGTTTTATATTTAGGTATAGTTATAGTGGAATCATGGTAAATCAAAGCATTCAACATGACATGAATGATGTAATATGGTTATAGTCCATGTACCTGGAATTGGTCTCACTAGCAATGAAATTAACTTATGTAACAAAAGTTTTCATCTATTGTTTGATTTGGAGAAAATTGATCAACTATTTCCTTTTTGTTTTCACCATATAAGATGGTACATAATCAATTTGGTACATATTGCAGTGAAAATTTTAGCTTTGGGATTGGCAAATCTGATTGGTGGACTCTTTGTGATTGGACATAATGTAAGTCTTTTCCATTTCAATAATTTGGCTTACAATCAGTAATACAATCGTCGGTGAACATAAATAATGATATAATTTTCACTCTCATCTTAAAAATTTCTTGCATCTTACTTTGATGTAACCTTGCAGCTTATGCAACTTAGAAATGAATCAAATGATCAATCTGGAGGGTCTAGTACTGGTAATGAAGAAACGGGTCGTTATCATCGAGAACTGGGTCTAAAAGAGAATTTCAAACGTCATGCAACAGTGGCCGTGTTGTCATTTCTCCTTTTCGGCTTAGTGGCTCCTGTGACTTACAGCTTCTCATTTCTTAAGAGCGGCAACAAGGATCTCAAGCTCGTAGCAGTTGCAGTAGCTTCTCTGGTGTGCATCACTGTGCTTGCTATTGGAAAAGCTTATACCCAAAAGGCATCCGGTTTTTTTGGGTACATCAAAACCGTGTTGTCTTTTGTTATTCCCGGGTTTATGGCATCAGGAGTGTCTTACGTAGTTGGTGATCTAATCAAGAAGCTCTTGGAGAAGCTGGGTTTGTTTGAGTCAAGTTCAGCTTTCACCCTGTCCCTTCCTGGGACTGCAACACCAGAATCCGGATGGGGATTCTATTGAGGAGTGCTGCAAGTTGACTGTTAAATCTAGAGGATCCAACCAATAAATTACTGATTGGGACTGATGGTAGTTTCTTCTCTGTTTCCATATGGCTTATTGTAAGACATATTTGCCTTGCGATACTAGTATCGGTAGTATTGCTTTAGCCTTTTTATGTCTAGATTTTATTAGCTTGTGATTTATTTGTTTAGAGGACGAGAAAGATGAGCAACCCTGGATGCTAGTGATTTAATTTTTTTGCTGAAAATTTGCTATTTTTCTTTTAATTCTTCAACTCTATGTGCTGCAAGCCTGGATGATCTTCGTTCCTTGATGCTAAAACCTACATAAGATGAATGCCATATCCACAACATTATTGTTGATGGTTTACAACTCAATGTGGAAATTTGTTCTTTCTAGTCTTTGTGGCAAAGATATCAACAAGTTCAAATTTCCAAGATGGAGTTGTAAACTAAGAGACTATCTTACAAAGGAAAAAGAGAGGAGAAACCCATGTTCGATTTGGTTGCTGGGAAAGCAGAGGAAAAGTCTATGATACTATAGCAACCATTTTAATCTGACAAATGTTGAGATTCCAGATTTTCTTCCCTTTTAAAAATGATAGAAACTTCAGGACCAAAGAAAAAGAAGAAAAGTATACATTGGAGCATCTAATTTCACTTGTCATTTAAAAAGAAATAAGTGACAAAGGAGACTAAAATGCCTTCCTTTGGAACGGTTTCCTATCCTCTTTGGGAGGTTGTGTTAGCATGAGCTGTTTAACAGGAAATTGAATAGAGTCTTTTATAGGAAACCTTTAATTGTAAAATTCCTTCCTTCAAGGGTCTTCCATGATTTTAGCCTTAGACAATGTATAACCTAGAATAGTACCCTAAACTTTCTCTCTGTATCTATATATTTTTGTACTCAGTTCTGCAGAAAGGATATAGAAAAAAAATCAGTTTAACATGGTATCAGAGCATGATCCTAAGATCTCTAATCCACCCACCCATTGACTAGAAAAAAATCATTGACTGCTTGGACTCCATGATGGAATTCATCGACTTGACTGAGTTCATTCTTGAGAACTGGACAACCAAGATGACAAAAGCTTTGAACAAAGCCCAGACCTCATCCCACCCATCAGATTCTCCCACTGCCCCAATCGATATTAAGTTGGATGGCTCCAATTATGCCGTATGGTCCTAGGTTGTTGAGATGTATATCTCTGACAAAGACAAGTTGGGATACATCAATGGAGACTCTCCCCAGCCTCCAAAAACAGATCCATCTTTTCGAAGATGGCGAACTGAGAATGCTGTTGTCAAGGGGTGGCTGATCAACTCTATTGATCCTACCTTGATAGGTAACTTCATTCGCTTCCCAATAGCAAAATAGGTATGGGATCTAAGATAAATATCTCTGATAATTATGATTAATAAAATGAAAATCCAAGATCGTACCTCAACTCATGACAATCAAATTCACACAAAATAGGGATTAGTTGGCTAGTCCTTACAATACCTTATGTCCATGCACCGATGGAACTCACAGACTTATTCTTGTAGACTAAAAACCCTTTTTCCCACACCTGGAATTGATATTGTATCTCTGTATTTATCTTCTCTTCTTCCCATCAAAGAAGACATAGGGTAGTTTTCAACCGAGTAATATGTCTCAGGCCTGTAGACATGGGTGGTTACTCCATAAGAGATGTGACCCCACGTTTCATTTATTTTAGGGAAAATAATATTTAAATGGGCCACAATTTAAAAAAAAAAAAAGAAATTATTTTATTTTATTAAAAAATACAAAACGGTTTCCAACATTTCTCCCACTTGGCCCATAAAAACTACTTAATATGTAGTAATTAAATTAATACATAAGATATTTTTCCCTAAATCCTTATACTTAATCAAAAGAATTTAAAGCACATGAATCATGGTGGTAAGTCCTCTAAGAACAAGTATTACTTTCCATGTATTACAATGTAACTTTCTCTTTTGAATAAGAACAATATGTGAGTCATTCCTTTATGAATGAGTTTCCAAAATTCTCATTCAAGGTCTACTCAACATGCATAACATGCATATTGTCATTCTCTAAACTTTATGTATACAACCAAATGAGAAGACAAGATGGAAATAATTGGAGTTTTCATATCAACCAAAAATGTGATAAAACACAAAAGGTGTCTCAATTACATGAAATTTACAAAACAGAATTGAGTCCCATATGTTCAACATGTTTCTTATAAGCCTTAGGTGGCAATCCTTTTGTCAAAGGATCTGTAATCATCAATCCAGTACTAATATGCTCAATAGCCACCTTGTTTGACTTAACATGTTCCCTAATAGCTAAGTACTTTATGTCGATGTGTTTACTGCGACTTTCACTCTTATTATTCTTGGCCAAAAACACTGTAGCAGAGTTATCACAGTAAATCTTCAATGGCTTAGAAATTGAGTCAATAACTTGAAGCCCTGAAATAAAACTCCTCAACCAAATAGCCTGTGACGTTGCCTCAAAACATGAAACAAATTCTGCTTTTGTGGTCGAAGTAGCAACCAATGTTTGCTTTGCACTTCTCTATGAAATGGCCCCTCTAGCTAATAAGAAGACATATCCAGATGTCGACTTTCTAGAATCAAGGCAGCCAACAAAGTCAGAATTCGAATATCCAACCATATCCAAATGATCAGATCGCCTGTATGTAAGCTTGTAGTCCCTAGCCCCCTTAACGTATCACATGACTTTCTTTGCAGCTTTTCAATGTTTCAAACCTAGATTATTTTGATATCTGCCCAACATTCCTACTACATAAGAAATGTCAGGTCTTGTACAAACCTGAGCATACATTAAATTCCCAACTGCAGAAGCATAAGGAATATTTTTCATCTCTTTCTTCTCCAAATCATTACTTGGGCATTGGTTAAAATTAAATTTGTCACCTTTGACAATCGGTGCAGTACCAAGTGAACAATCCTTCATGCGAAATCTCTCAAGCACTTTATTGATATAGGTGTCTTGAGACAATCCTAATATCCTTTGAGATCTATCTCTATCAATTTTTATGCCAATGACATAAGAAGCTTCACCCATATCTTTCATATCAACTTGTTGTGTGAGAAATCGCTTCACCTCATGAAGCAAGCCCAAATCATTTGAAGCAAGCATAATATCATCCACATATAAGACTAAGAAAATTATTTTTCTCCCACTAACCTTATGGTATATACATTGATCCAGAACATTTTCTATAAAACCGAATGAAGAAATAATATCATGGAACTTTAAATACCATTGACTGGATGCTTGTTTTAGTCCACACTAACCTTATGGTGTATACATTGATCCAGAACATTTTCTATAAAACCGAATGAAGAAATAACATCATGGAACTTTAAATACCATTGACGGGATGCTTGTTTTAGTCCATATATAGATTTATTAAGCTTGCAAACAATGTGATCATTTCCATTTGTGATGAACCCTTCTGGTTGTTTCATGTAATCCTCTTCCTCTAAATCCCCATTAAGGAAAGCTGTTTTCACATCCATTTGATGTAGCTCTATATCAAAATGAGCTACTAATGCCATGATTATTCGAAATGAATCATTCTTTGAAACGGGAGAGAAGGTATCATGATAATCAATTCCTTCTTATTGAGTGAATCCTTTAGCTACAAGTCTTGTCTTATATCTTTCAATATTGCTCAAAGAATCTCTTTTAGTCTTAAAAACCCATTTACAACCAATGACCTTTGCACTTTTGGGCAACTCAACAAGATCCCAAACTTGATTATTAGCCATTGAATTCATCTCATCTTTCATGGCATTGTACCATAATGTGGATTCACTTCCACCCACGGCTTGTGAAAACGTAATGGGGTCATCTTCAACACCAATATCAACATCATATTCTTATAGGTACACAACATAATAAGAAGAAATTGTAGTTCTGCTTTCTCTAGTAGATCTTCTTAATGTTATATCAACATTCCCTTGTTGAGAATGCCGAATAACTGAATCCACCAGAATATTCTCATGATATGGTTCATTAACAACTGGTGTTTCTTAGATTGTCAAATCTTGATGACTATCCGGGAAAATAAGTAATCTACTTGAAGACTCAAGAGTGGGTTCAATATTGTGGTGTCCCTTAAACACTAAGTGTCGAGATTCATTGCTCCCACTAATCACATCATTCTCTAAAAGCCTTGCATTATGAGATTCTACAATTTTTGTAGCACAAGAAGGATAATAAAATCTGTATCCCTTAGACTTTTCTGCATAGCCAATGAAATATCCACTGATTGTTCTTGAGCCTAATTTTTTCTCTTGTGGATTATAAATTCTAACCTTAGCTGGGCAACCCCATACATGTACATGCCTTAGACTGGGTTTCCAACCTTTCTATAACTCAAAAGCGTTTTATGAACTGCCTTGGTTGGAACCCGGTTTAGTACATATGTTGTTGTCTTTATGGCCTTATTCCACAAGGATAATGGGAGGTTGGAGATACTAACCATACTCCTAACCATGTCCTTTAGGGTTTGGTTTCATTTTTTAGCCACACTAGTTTAGGATGTTGAGCCAGACATTATGTATTGGGCAACAATGCCATGTTCTAGTAGAAATCTTGCAAATGGACCGAATAATTGTTCTCTTTCAGTGTACCTACCATAACACCACCTCTATCTGACTTCACAATCTTAATTTGTTTACCCAATTGTTTCTCTACCTCTGCTTTATAGATTTTGAAAGCATCTAGTGTTTCACACTTATTATAAAGTAAAAAAAAAGATACATATATTATGAGTAGTCATTGATAAAAGTGATAAAATATCTTTGACCATTTAAGCACATATCATAGGGATCACTAATATCAGTGTGTATGATTTCTAAAATATTAGAAGTTCTCCTAGCACTTTGCTTCTTAGTCATGTTGGTTTGCTTTCCCTTAATGCAGTCCACACAAATATCAAAATCAGTAAAATCAAGAGCCCCAAGGACTCCATCATTTACCAATCTTTAATTCTTTCAATAGGGATATGACCTAATCCCTTGTGCCACAATATGGAAGATTTCTCATTTATAACACCATGCTTAATGCTAGCATTTCCATGCATAGTTGTAAGGCTATGATTAAAACTTGGATTTAAATTGAGTTTGAATAAACCATTATCCAAAATACCACCACCAACAACGACATTGCCTTTTATCAAATGAAATGAAATACCAATAAATTTAAAACTAAAACCATATGGTAAAAGTCTCAAAATTGAAATAAGATTCCTAGAAAATGATGGAACAAAAAATGTTTTTTCAAGGTTTAAAACAAAGCCAGATCTAAAAACAAGTCTGTAGGTCCCAACTGCTTCCACATGTGAACTTATCCGATTTCCTGAATAGATAGAGCGTTCACTTTCCGTTGGTTTCCTTTGGTTTAAGAAACCCTGCATGATATTAGCAACATGAATTGTAGTACCAGAATCAATCCACCAAGTGTTGTAAGAAATATGAACCATATTAGATTAGTAACACACTAAAGAGATGAGATTACCATTCTTTCCAAGCCAAGCCTTAAATTTGGGACAACTTTTCTTTATGTGTCCTTTCTTCTTGCAAAAGATGCACTTGATATCACTCTTATTAACATGATTAAGAGGTGTTTTTTGCTTTCCTTTACCTTTCTTGCTTGGTTTTTTTTCTTGAGTCACCAAATGGGCACTTTCAATCCTTTCTTGATTTAGTTTCCCTTCCTCTTGCACACATATGGTCAAAACTTCATTGATAGACCATTTCTCCTTATGTGTATTTTATGAAATCTTAAAAGGTCCATACTCAGATGAAAGATAATTAAGCATGAAGTGAACCAATAATGACTCGGACATCTCAATCTCTAATGACTTAAGTTGAGCAGTAATATCCCTCATTTCCATTATGTGCTCACGTATTTCTATGGTGCCATTAAACTTCATAGAACACATCTTTGTCATTAGGGTGCTAGCCAAAACCTTGTCAGAAGTCTCAAACTGTTGCTCAATAGCATTGAGATATTCTTTCACCTTAGCACATTCAGAAATTGAACCACAAATACTTTTCCCAATACTAGACTTGATAAACATCAAACTTAAGCAATTAGATCACTCCTAACATTCATATGATGCTTTCTCAGTTTGGATACTTGATTCCGTAGGAACTAGTGGCTCATCTACATGAAGTGCTAAATCAAGGTCCATGCACCCTAATGTAAGGAGAATTTTCTCATTCCAATCAGCATAATTATCACCATTCAAGGAAGGTATACGAGATGAATCAAAATTTGTAACATATATAGATTGAACTGTAAAATAAATGACAAAGCTTACTAATATGCAATGAAGCAAAAAAATAAAATTTACTCATGTAAATTAATTCAATCAACAAAAAATCAACACGTGATCATAAACTTTCCTATGGGAATAGAATACAACACGCAAATGATTTTTCTTTTTTTTAATTACTTTATAATGTGACTAGTAATTTTAGGCTTGTGCGCAACATTTTTTTTTTTTTTTTTACCATCCCACCCTAAACAAACACAAAACATAATAATTACCCTGTGAGGTAAAATTATTATTTTTTATGATTATTTACAAATATTGATGTCATTAATTTTATGTGACAAAAATGAAACTTTCTTTTGTCACTTAACATTATCATAATCAAGAATGTTGTGGTTGTTACTTAATTAATCAAATGTTACTTTAGTATGACATCAAAAAATTACCAAATCAATGGTAAACAAATATAAGTAGTGTTTCTAAATAGTACTTTATAAAAAATAATTTATACAAGTTGTTCACAATGACAAAGCCAACATTTAAGTTTAAATGAGGCAATCTCTAACAAGCCATGGGCTTTGGTCCAATGGTTCAAGGATTATTCTAGTTAAGGGGTTAAACCATGGTCACGGGTTTAAGTCGTCTCAATTGCAGGAATTTTAATTAAAGCAGATGATATCCAGATAAATAAACAGGAGAACAGATAAGCAGATATATCTTTAGATAAATAAGTAGGAGAACAAATAACCAGACCGAATATATCTCCAAATCCAGATTTATCTATTTATATTTACCTATAAATCTCATAAATATATAACCAAATAATGAGATAAATAATCAAATAATATGAGATAAGCCATTTAGAGATAAATCTCATAACAAAAACATAACATGTTATATGAGAAATGTCTACTGCAATTGCAAAAAAGCATATCCGTATGGATTAAATCAGAAATATCCAATAAGTATGGAGTCAACTAAATTTTCTCCATTTTGATTAAATTAGAAATACCCAATGAATATGGAGATAAATTTCTCTATCATATACGAATATAAAACTTAATTCATTTAAGACAATATTGAATCAAAAGCCTAACCAGAGAACCTTGGCTTTGATACCAAATGTAAGATAAATATCTCTGATAATTACGAGTAATAAAATGAAAATCCAAGATCGTACCTCTAGCCATGGCAATCAGATTCACACAAAATAGGGATTAGTTGGCTAGTCCTTACAAGACCTTATGTCCATGCACTGATGGAACTCATAGACTTATTTTTGTAGACCAGAGACCTTTTTTCCCACACCTGGAATTGATATTGTATCTTTGTATTTATCTTCTCTTTTTCCCATCAAAGAAGACTTAGGGTAGTTTTCAACCGAATAATATGTCTCACGTCTGTAGACATGGGTGGTTACTCCATAAGAGATGTGACCCCACGTTTCATTTATTTTAGGGAAAATAATATTTAAATGGGCCACAATTTAAAAAAAAAATATATTTTAGTTTATTAAAAATTACAAAACGGTTTCCAACATGGGATTCTATTGCTATAACTTATTTTGATGGGACTTGATACGTCTCAAGTGTATGATCTTCAACATCGTGTGACTCGCATGAGACAAGCTGGCGGACCCATTGAAAAATATTATAATGATCTTCAAGGTTTGTAACGCGAAATTGATTTTCATTGTCCTAACCCAATGAAATGTGTTGCTGATATCAAGTAGTATAATTCAATCCTACAGGAAGATATAGTTTACATCTTTCTCGATGGATTGGATGACCGAATGGATAAGGTTTGGAGTGATGTGTTCCTACAGTTGAACAGGCCCATGCTCATGTTCGAAGAGAAGGTATCAGACATGATGTAATGACTTTTGGTGTAGATGTTATTCCTGGTGCTGTTATGGCGTCTAAAGGATTCAAGACTGGTGAAAAGACGAATCCACCTTCTAATCCTAAGGCCCAATCTGCTGGTGGAAAATGTACTCACTGTGGGAGCACCACACATACTCATGAAGCTTGCTTCAAATTAATTGAGTATCTAGATTAGTGGAATGATTTTCAGGCATGGAAAAAACGTGAAGGTGTTGCTATTGTTGAAAGCACAAGTCGTGTTGTTGTGGCCAATGTTGAACCTCAATTATCTTTCCTCTCCGAAATAGAGTTACCAAATGATCCCACGCCTCCACACAATCAAGGTAACTATGGGCACATACTTCTTAGCTCTACTCCATGTGATGATGGTGTTTGGATTATTGATTCTAGGGCTACAGACCACATGACATTTGACTCCAATGATTTCTCCCATATCACTCAACCAAGAAGAAAATGTATTGCAAATGCTAATAGGGTCACATATCCGGTTACAGAGGCTAGAATAGTGACTATATCACCCTCTCTCACACTATCTCACACTCTACTTGTTCTTCTCCTATCAAACAAATTGGTGTTTGTAAGTCAAGTTACTGCAAATCTCAATTGTGCGGTGTTAATTTATCCTACATTTTGTTTTCTTCAAGATATTCTCACCAAGGAGATCATTGGGCGTGGCACTAAGATGGGAAGATTATACTACATGGATGACTTCAGCGCTAGTAGAGTTAACCACATGCACCACATAACCAATGACAAGGAGAGTCAGATTTAGCTATTGCACCATCGCTTGGGGCACCCATCATTTGGCTATTTGAAACATTTAGTCCTAGATCTGTTTTCAAATTTACAGCACTCGGACTTTTAGTGTAATACTTGCATTTTAGCTAAAAGTCATAGAGTTCCTTATCCAATGAGTGAATAAAAGTGATGTCCCTTTTTCTATAATTCATTCTAATGTGTAGGGCCCTTCCCCAATGACTACTTAGTTTAGTCATAAGTGGTTTGTGTTGTTTATCGATGATTGCATTCGAATGACATGACTTTATTTGCTAAAACGTAAAGATGATGTGTTTGGCATGTTCCAAGCCTTTCATGTCATGGTTCAAACACAATTTTCAACTAAGATTCAGATCCTCTATATTGACAATGGTGGTGAATATGTCAACAAGCAATTTCAAGCCTACTTCCAGCGTACTGGTCTTCTTCATGAAACCTCATGCTCTCAGACTCCACAACGAAATGGCATTGTTGAGAGAAATGATCGACATATCTTAGAAACTGCATGGGCACTATTGATTGGAACACATGTACCCAGTCGCTATTGGGATGATTTCGTCTCTACGATTGTACATCTCCTGAATTGCATGCCTTCAAAAGTCTTAAATTTTAAGATTCATTTGTAGGTCCTTTCTACACATGTTCCCTTGCCCACCGTTTTGATGATTCCTTCCCGTATTTTTGGTTGTGTTGTCTTTGTTCATCTTCATAAGAATCAACGCACCAAGTTGGACCCATGCATTGTCCATTGCCTTTTTTGGGGTACACCTTAGATACAAAAGTGTATCAGTGCTACGACCTCATCACTAAACAAACCTACATTACTATGAATGTTACTTTCCTGACACGTTTTTCCTATCATCGGTATCCAATTCTTCTCTTCAAGGGGAGCTTCAAGATGAAAAGCCAAATTAGCTGAATGTTGAGTGGCCAGAACCAGAATTTGATCAAGATAACTCAATACAACAAAGGGTTGGAAATGAAATAATAGAGCCAAAGCCAAATGTTGAGATTTCTTCAGAAGGTGAGCTGTTTCCAAGAACTGAACCTACATTAATGGAATCTAAAATGTAGAGCTTAATGAACCCCCCCACTCCTTAGTACCTGAAGCGCCTCCTCCTAAGAATATTCCTGAGGTAAGCTCTCCTACCACACCTACACATACTAATGTCTTTTATACTTTTACAAGTTATGTTTTACCTTTTAGACAGAACCGTGGCAAACCACCATCGGTACTCTCCGGACATAGGAGCAAAAAGATCCAAGTACCCGATTGCTAACTATATGTCTACTTAAAGATTATGTAAACCTCTCAAGGCATTTCTGCATCAGTTATCCTTATGTCTTATTCCTAGGAGCATTGAGAAGGCCTTATTAGATCCAAGATGGGTTCAAGCAATAAATGAAGAATTGGATGCTCTAGAGAAAAATAACACTTGGACGTTAATCGCACTACCTAAAGGAAAGAAGGCAATAGGATGCAAATGAGTCTTCTTCATTAAATATAATGTTGATGGGTCTATTGATCAATATAAGGTGAGGCTCGTAGCAAAGGGATATAAATAGATATATGGCATAGACTCTCACCGGTGGCCAAACTAAATACTGTTAGAGTTTTATTATCTCT
This sequence comes from Vitis rotundifolia, assembly GCA_030254885.1. Taxonomy (NCBI): domain Eukaryota; kingdom Viridiplantae; phylum Streptophyta; class Magnoliopsida; order Vitales; family Vitaceae; genus Vitis; species Vitis rotundifolia. Next base: position 13,456,875 of record CM058157.1, read on the forward strand.
TGTAGCAAATTTAGATTGGCTATTGCACTAGTTTGATGTAAAGAACACCTTCCTCCATGGCGATCTTGAAGAGAAGGTTTATATGGATATTCCACTAGGCAACACCGCATCTTCGGAGGGGAAAATGGTATGTAAGCTACAACGAGCTTTGTATGGATTGAAACAATCACCTTGAGCATGGTTTAGTTGATTCAATTTGGCTATGAGAAAATATGGCTTCCAATAAAGCAACTTAGATTACACTCTCTTCCTAAAACGTCATTCAACAAAAGTGACATCTCTAATAGTCTATGTAGATGACATGATTATTACAGGTGACGATGCAGAAGAAATCTCTAGATGACAATAGCAATTGTCAACTGAATTTGAAATGAAGAGCCTAGGAGAACTTAAGTACTTTCTAGGAATTGAAATATCCAGATCAAGACAAGGCATATTTATTTTGCAAAGACAATATGTATTAGACTTGTTGTTCGAAGTGGGATTGCTAGAGTGTAAGCCAATTGATACTCCAATTGTTTAGAATAATAAATTTGGAGAACATATAGATCAGGTGCTAGCTGATAAAGAAAGGTACCAGAAGCTAGTTGGTAAGCTCATTTTTTTTATCTCATACTCACCAGGATATCACTTATGCAGTAGGTGTAGTGAACCAATTTATACATTGTCCTAGTGAAGAGCATATGAATGGAGTAATTCGGATTCTTTGCTACTTAAAGTCCTCTCCTGGAAAAGGGCTTATGTTCTCCAAGAATAATCATTTGAATGTTGATGGCTATACAAATGTTGATTAAGCAGGAAACATTTCAGGTAGGAAATCCACTTTCGACTTCTTTCGGTTTATAAGAGGCAAGAAGCAAAAGGTAGTAGCATTATCCAGCGTTGAAGCAGAATTATGAGGAATGGCTAAGGGTCTATGCAAACTACTTTGGCTGAAAAGGTTGTTGACTGAAATCGGCTTTGCTCTTAGCTCTGTAATGAACTTGTTTTGCGATAACCAGGTAGCTATCGACATCTCCCATAATCCTATTCAACATGATTGTATCAAGAATTTTGAGGTCGACCGACACTTTATCAAACAGAACCTTCAAGAAAAAATTATTCAGTTCCCATTTGTCAAGTTAGAAGACCAATTGGCGGACATTCTCATGAAAGCAGTGTGCAACAAAAACTTCTATAACTAACTCGACAAGTTGGGCATTGGAGATATCTACTCATGAACTTGAGAGGGAGTGTTGGCGTGAGTTGTTAACGTACAGGAAACCGAATGGAGTCTTTTATAGGAAACCTTTAATTGTAAAATCCCTTTCTTCAAGGGTCTTACATGATTTTAGCCTCAGATAATGTATAACCTAGATTAGCTCCCTAAACTTTCTCTCTATATCTATATATTTTTGTACTTGGTTCTACACAAAGGATATAGAAAAAAAACTAGTTTAATAGGTTGGGGATATGAGTAGAGGAACTCTACTATAATATGATAACTACATTCCTGATGTGGGTTTCCAAATGTACTTGTTTTGCTATATTTATTCATTGAGATTGTTAATTAGTTGGATCTCATCCATTGTTCATATACCTCTCGTAAACAGATTCCTTCTTGCCACAAAGATTTGGATCATTTGATCTTATCATATTGCCTAGGTTATTTTGGCTCTTAAAGGTATGCAACATAGTAATCCCAATATTCTATTCAAATTGTTTGATCAAGCTCTAGTGTTGATAGTTTCAGAGAGACACACTATGCTGATTCAGGTCACAATTGTCTTCCACAAGATAGTGTGGGCAACCTCTTGGAAGAAGACAATGGAGGCTCTATTCAATTGAACTTATGTGTATTACCATATGTCTAACCCTGAACCTATAATGAATTTATATAAAGATATAAATTGGCTTTAGTTACTAGGGGTCCATTCGTAAGGCTTAAATGACTAAAGATCCATTAGTTGACTTAATTAAGTAATGCCCCATTAATTGGGTATAAGTTAAATAAAAGCCAACCAACTAACAAATAGAACTAGTCCATGTCTAATTGAATTTCATGATTTGGCGCATCCTTGTGACACTAGTGCACCCTATTACATCTTGATGAGATCCCATACTTGACATCTTAATAGGATCAATTAGACCTATCTAAGATAAGTTTGAATCTCACAACTAATCCACAACTCGAAATTGTTGCTAAGACTTATTTTTTAGACTAAAAATATTTTTTAGAATATTTTGAAATAATTTAATTGATTTATGGAATTCTAAAGGAAAGTGGAAAAAGAAATATAAGAATAAACTAAGGGAAATGAGAAGAGTGCAAGATGACCACCCTTCATGTGCACCCAAGCAAGTGGGTGCACCCTTCTAGGGCTCCAAGAGGACTTTTCATACTTATCCAAGTGAAGAAAGCAAGGCATGATGCAACTTTAGTTTAAAAGAGTGGTACAACCCAAAAGAACTTAAGTAACACCCCTTTGATAAGGGTGGCACAGTTAAGGGCAATTAGGTTAGTGCACCTTTGGTTTGAGAAGGTGACACACCCTTCCCCATCATAAGTGGTGCACCTTCTAAATGCACTTAAGAGAAGAAAGAGTTATGGTGCCAATCTTAATAATACCTATTGCCACTTGCCTCAATTAATAGTGACCCAATTTAAAGGAATCTATGATTACCTTAAAGTCTCACCCATAAGTAAAAACCATTGAAATGATCACCTAATAACCACTGTCATAATTCATCATAAGTCTTATTCAATGTGTAATTATACATGCATATTAGTGCATTCACCATGGGAAACTTATCTCGATATCCAAGACAAGTCATCTCTCTAGTTAGAAAGTAGTGCAATACAACCTCAAATGGATTGCTTAAGTCCATGAACTAGTTATGAACAACTCATCAATTTACAAGAAATATATGATTTGGATCTTCTGTGTTACTTTTAGTGCATCTAAGTCATCTACAATGAAAAATAATATAGATTTGATTGGTCAAATAAACCTTAATGCAATTAATGGATAAAAAGTGGAAAGTCATGGCTAACTTTGTCACATTATATCTCGATTTTTAAAATTCTATCTTAATAAACTCCTATCAATTCTAAAAGTAGATTGAGTGAAGAGACTCTAAACTTAACAATTTAATAAGAATAATTTGTCTTATTTTATTAGGGTTAGACCTTCATCTATGTTCCTTTAGAGCCTATTTGGCAATGATTATAGTGAAAGTGTTTTTATTGGGAATGTTTTTTTCTAAAGTGTTTGTGTGAAAAATACTTTTATGAGAATAAAAAGAAGTGACTCTAATACTGTTTGTAATAATATGTTGTGTAAGTATAAAAAATATTTTTAATATTAATATATTACTACAAAGGACATACAATTTAATTATAAAAAGGAAATAATATGATAAACCAAAAGCTTTTCACTACAATAGAATATATAAACATCTATCTTAAAAGAATATATAAACATTTATATTGTTAAAAAAACTAAAAATAATCATTTTTATGATTACAATAAAATTTTGAAAAAATGTTTACAAAAAAAATTGTATTAATAAATAATTATCAACAGGAGCAAAGCCTCCTTTCTTAGCCATCATATTGGCTTCCTTATTAGTTGATGTATGTTTCCATGAGAAAGACAAACCCAGTACTCTGCCAAAGACCTTATATGGCCACTAGTTACGTGAGACAAAATTGTCATAAGTCCTCTATTAGTAGCTTACTGACACCTAAACCTCTTGCCACTTTGAGACCCTGAAGCAAAGCAAGTTTTTTCACCTCAATAGCTAGCCCTACCCTACGCCAGCTCTCTCTGAAAAGCTTGAATAATCTTGACCCCAATAATCTCAAAATAGCACTCACTAATAACCATCTCACCCGGGCTTCCCATTGAACATCCATCAAAATTAAGCTTCATAACAAGGATTGACAGGAGAAGCTCATTCAGTCAGTATCTCCACAACTCCCTAACTTCAATCACTTGACATGGTGCTAAGAGGAACTTCTAAGAACTTCTTGGTGGCCAACATCCAAAGAGAAGAGAGAGAACAAATATTTTCCCACAATTTACATGTTAATCTCCTCCTTCATTAAAAATGTGGGCATTCCTTTCTAATTCCATAATCTATAACTTTGTTAGGATAGCCCTCCTCACCCTATTTTTGAGGGATCTATCAAAACCTGGAAAAAGGAAAATAAAAAACAAAAATTGAGCATCACATCAGAAACATCCTGGGAGCCATGCAGTTTAATCTTGGTATCGAAAAAAGTCTCTATCCTAACTGCAAAGCAAGGGGAGAATGGAGGAAGAGAGCAGTTTGCACATTCCCTACTCCACAGGTAAACAACACAATGATATGGGCTAACAGCCATATATGGTCCCCATAACTGCAGTAAATTATCTGTATTTTGCCTTTAACCACCAACCAAAGTGAAGGCATTCTGCTTTCAGTGGGGAAGAGGTTTGTTTAGAATTCAAAGGCACAAGAAGCATCAACTTCAAAAAAACTTCAAAAAGGCTTGGAGAAAAAATTAGAGGAAGAACTATTTGGCACAAGCCTCAAAACCTTTCATCAAGCTGGGCTTGAAGTGGGGAAGATACTCTGTAAAAACAATAGAAGAACTGATAGATCAAGTATCCCATTTAACAGATTTCTCAGAAGTTGAAAAATGAGATAATCATGTAGAAAGGACTAGAATTTAACAACAGAGAGACCCTTTGAACACAGAGAAGTAAAGGCAAGGGAGAAGAAAACAAAAGATTGATATCCCTACTGCAGGTCCTCCCAAAATAGAATAGAATAACCACCCAGGCACATGAGACCAGTACAATGAATTAAATCAGGATAAATTTCAATTATTAGCTTCCAATGGCATGATGAGAGCTCCAAACCCACAATGTTGGTATCTAAACCCTTGACATACAAACCTTAAATACTCTTAAAAGCACTTGGCGCCATAAAAAAACACTCTCTAGGAATCAACACAACCATTTACCAATCAAAGCTCTGGCCAATATGGTCCTTCCTAACAAAGTAATCTTTCCAACTGTCCCTAGATCCCCAACTAGAAAAAACCTCTAAAATTTTTAAATTTGTGTTGTCTCTGAATGTGCTGCTATTTAGGTATAGATTAAGGTGATCCTGCCTCATAATGGCAAATTGGCTTCCACCAACCATACAACCATGTAGAAACTTTCTTCACCACTAGATCCTAATATATGATCGTCCCTTAGGTTCCTTCCAAGGGGTAGACCAAAGTATGTAAGGGGCGGCTAATCACTCTATCTCAATTCCACAAAAGCTCCAAATTCTTTGTGTGGTAAGAATCAACACTAATAATAGCTAGAAGCTTTTATTAATGCTAATCTTAAAGCCTAGACACTACCTAAAATGTTAAACGATCATTCGAAGTTTGTGTACTCTTCCTTTGTTGAGGAAAAAAATTGTGTCATATATAAACTGGAGGTAAGACATTCTCAACCCACCGCTACCAACTTAAAAGTCAACCATTTGACCATATCCTCAAATCTAGATATCAATTTGCTAAGCGAATCTACCATAAGCATGAATAAGAAGGGTGAAAGAGCACCTTGATGAAGACCTCCCAAGGACCTAAACAAGTCTTTGACATTCCCATTTGCTAGCACTGCAAAGCTAATGGATAAAAGAAAACACTGTACTACTTGAAAAATAGGGTTTCACGGGAATAATTTTCTTTCATTGAGATTATTCTTTTATAGAGTTTACATTATATACAAATCCTTTAAATCAGGAAACTAAATCACTGATTAAAGGGAAAGAATTACTTCTAACAATTACTTTCCTAAAAATACAAAGATTGACAACTAATAGCTAATTTACAGCTTTACAAAGTTATTTCTTTCCATATCAGTTTTGGAAAATATTTCTTTTCATATCAGTTTCGATTTTCCAACACTCCCCCTCAAGTTGGCTTAAAGATATCTTCCATAGCCAGCTTGCCAACTAGAAAATCGAATTGCCTCTTGTGTAGTCCTTTGGTGAAGACATCAGCCACTTGTTCCTCAGTAGGGATATAGGTCATACAAATCAATCCATTGTCTATCTTTTCTTTAATGAAATGCTTATCCACTTCAACATGTTTGGTGCGGTCATGGAGAATCGGATTGTGAGCTACTGAAATTGCTGCCTTGTTGTCACAATACAACTTCATAGGAGATGAACCTGTCATCTTTAACTCTTCCAATAATCTTCTTATCCACATAATCTCACAAATACCATGAGCTACAGCTCTAAACTCAGCCTCAGCACTGCTTCTAGCAACCACGTTCTGTTTTTTACTTCGCCACATAACCAAGTTGTCACCTACAAATGAACAATACCCAGAGGTGGACCTTCAATCCACTATGCTTCTAGCCCAGTCTGCATCGGTGTAGGCTTTAATTTGTAGGTGTCCTCGTGACTTAAACAGAAGGCCTCTACCTGGTGTCCCTTTTAGATACCTTAGAATCCTGTAAACAGCTTTAAAATGCTCTGGTCCAGGCGCATGCATAAACTGATTAACCATACTTACTGAGAATGCTATGTCAGGGTGTGTATGGGATAGGTAAATCAATCTCCCAATAAGTCTCTGATAACGATCCCGGTCCTTCACATTCTTGGCTTTTGTAGGCCGCAGTTTTACATTTGGCTTTATAGGTGTTTCAACAGGTTTACATCCTAATATACCTGTCTCATCAAGAAGATCAAGAACAAACTTCCGCTGATTTACAAAGATACCTTCTTTGGACCTAGCAAACTCCATCCCAAGAAAGTATTTTAATACCTCCAGGTCCTTAATCTCAAATTCCTCAGCAAGTTTCCCCTTCAGATTCTCTAGTTCATTGCAATCATCCCTAGTTAACACAATATCGTCAACATACACAATTAAGATGGCTACTTTACCTTCATTTGAATGTTTTTAGAACACCGTGTGATCAACCTGACTTTGAGTATATCCATGATGCTTTATTACTTTGCCAAAATGCTCAAACCAAGCTCTAGGTGACTGCTTAAGTCCGTATAAGGACTTCTTCAATTTGCACACTTTCCCAACTCCAAAACTTTCTTCAAAACCTGGTGGAGGACTCATGAACACTTCTTCCTCTAGATCTCCATTAAGAAAGGCATTTTTAACATCCAATTGGTGTAAGGGCCAATTGGAATTTACTGCAAAGGACAACAAAACTCTAATCGAGTTTATTTTAGCTACGGGGGTAAAAGTCTCTTGGTAGTCTATCCCATAGGTTTGAGTAAAACCCTTTGCCACAAGTCTGGCTTTGTATCTCTCAACACGTCCATCTACTTTACTCTTTATTGTAAACACCCATTTGCACCCTACAATTTTTTTTTCTTTTGGAAAATCTACAACCTCCCAAGTGCCATTCTTTTTAAGGCATTCATTTCCTCAAACACTGCCAATTTCCAACTCGGTTCATCTAGTGCTTCCTGAATATTTCTAGGTACCACAAGTTTTGAAATATTTGTAGTGCATGCTATATAGTTGTCAGAAAGGTTACTGTAGGAGATATATTTGGCAATGGGATGTTTAGTGCAAGCTCGGGTTCCCTTTCTAAGAGCAATAGGGAGATCAAGTTCAAGGTCCTGTGCAGGAACAACTGGGACTAATCCTAAACCAGGTTTGGGTGCAGATATTTCTGGACTTGGATCAAAGTGTGATGGTAAACTTAGATCAGTAACAGGAGAAGAAGAAGCATGTATAGGAATAGGAATAGAAGGAGGGTTACCTAAAGCATTTAGAGAGCCATTGCCCAGGGCTTTCGGTTGACCATGTGCTGGGATGATCGGCTGGTCTTTACTTCTTCCAAGGACTTTTTTCCTTGAATAAACCACAAGCTCAAGATTGTTTCTATTTTTTTTCATTCATAGTATTTCTTCTTCTGACAGACCAATTTTAGATTCGGATTCAGTAGGCTTAGTTTCCTTATTTTCTTTTTCAAGAGAGATATCAAGAATTATACTAGGCAAAGGTTCAACAATTTTCCAAAAATTTGGTTCCACTAATTTCTCCCCCTGAAGTAAATTTTTGGTAAAATATGGGACATTTTCCATAAAAGAAACATCCATAGTTGTGTAAAAACGTTTTGTAAGGGGATTAAAACATTTGTAACCCTTTTTATTAGGAGTATATCCTACAAAAACACATTTTTCTGCTCTTGGGTCTAACTTAGATCTTGACCTTTTTGGAATATGTACATATGCAGTGCAACCAAATATTTTCAAGGGCAATTTAGAATTAATTCGAGATTCTGAAAATACCTTTTTCAAGCACTCTAAAGGAGTGGTATACTGCAAAATTTTTGTAGGCATCCTGTTGATTAGATATGAAGTAGTTAGTATGGCATCCCCCCATAAGTATTTTGGAATATTCATGTAAAACATCATAGCGCGTGCTACTTCTAACAAGTGTTTATTTTTACGCTCAGTTATTCCATTCTGTTCAGGGGTATCAGAACACGAGGATTGAGGTGAAATTCCTTTCTCGTTTGAAAAGGTTTCCAAAACTTTATTAAAGTACTCAGTCCCATTATCAGATCTCAAAATACAGATTTTTGTTTGAAATTGGTTTTCAATCATTTTGTAAAATTCTTTGAAAATCCTTTCGACTTCAGATTTTTCCCTCATTAAATATACCCAACAAAGATGTGTATGGTCGTCTATAAAGGTCACAAACCATTTTTTTTCCTAAAATTGTGGTTACTTTTGAAGGTCCCCAAACATCACTGTGAAAAAGATAAAATGGTTTTGATGCATAGTAGGGTTTTGGAATGTAAGTTTTACGTTGGCTCTTTGCCAATAAACAACTTTCACATTGAAATGATAAGGGATCAACCTTTTGAAATAACACTGGAAATAAATGTTTTAAATAAGAGAAACTAGGATGGCCTAATCTACAATGCCAAACCATTATTTGATCACGAACAGAAAGAGAACTAATACTACTCAGTCCTTGAGCAATTTTATTACTAGGTAAATTATCCTCGAAATAATAGAGACCATTGATCATCCTAGCACTGCCAATCATCTTCCCCGAGCTCCGGTCCTGAAATATACAATGGGATTCATAGAAAATAACACAACAATTAGAATCTCTAGATAATTTGCTAACGGACAAGAGATTACAAGTAAGTTTAGGAACATGGAGAACAGATTTAAGATCTATTCCCTCGGAGATTTTTATTAGACCTTTTCCTACAATAGGTGAGAAATTACCATCGGCTATCCTAACCCTTTTATTTCCAGGACATGGTGAATAGGATTCAAACATGTTTGAGGAATTGGTCATGTGGTCAGATGCTCCAGAATCGATTATCCATGGAGTAGATTTAAAACGACAAGATAGAGCATATAATTCATTACCTGTGTATGCCACAAAAACATTAGGAGTACCGGATGTTGAGTTGGATTTCAGCAGTGCAAGAAGATGTTTCATTTGCTTGGTGGTGAAGGGGTTGGTCTTAGCCTCATTAGCAGTAGGAATAATGGCTTGACCTGGTTTGTCACCTGTTTTTCCTTTCCAATTCGCAGGTTTCCCATGGATTTTCCAACAATTCTCACGGGTATGGCGAGGCTTGCTGCAAAAATCACACCAAACCCGTGGTCTTTCATCTAATTTGCGCTGAAATGCAGCGGCTTTATTATATCCTCCACTCGTGGTAACTAAGGTTGAACCTTCAATAGCAACTCCAGGTCCCTTCTTGCCCAACATCACATTCCTCCGACTCTCTTCTCTTCTAACTTCTGAAAAAACTTCACCAATTGAAGGTAGGGGTTGTCTTCCAATGATTCTCCCCCTTACCTCATCAAACTCGACATTAAGGCCAGCCAAGAACTTGAAGATCCGATTGTCTTCCATGGTCTTCATATGATGACGTCCATCCTCGACAGATTTCCACTCATAGGTGTTGAAGAGGTCAAGGTCTTGCCAGATCCGCTTCAAGGAGTTGAAGTACTTTGTGACGTTGTCTGCCCCTTGTTGTATCTCACCGAGTTTGAGGGTTAATTCAAAGATCTATGATTGATTCCCTAGATCAGAATACATCTGATTTACATTCTCCCAAAGCTCTTGTGCTATTGTCTTCCACTCATAGGTGTTAGAGCTAATGTCTTCTTCCATAGAATTCACAAGCCATGTCATCACCATGGAATTCTCAGCATCCCATATAGCATAGTTCGGATCATCCACTGCAGGAGCCTTCTTTTCACCCGTCAGGTAGCCCATCTTTCCACGTCCTCTGATGTACATTCGAACTGATTGAGACATTCTCAGAAAGTTGTCACTATTCAAGCGAATCGTAGTGATTTGGATGGAGTGAGATTCCGAGGTGATAGGACTAATTTTTGAAGAATCAATGAGGACAGGATTGTTCAAAGAAGATTGAGGAACAGTAGTGGACTCGTTTGAAATATCCGACATGGTTTTAGAGAGAACAGGGATTGAAAGAGCGGAATAAGGAGGGTTTCGGCAAGCAAATTGCTAGCTTTGATACCAACTTGAAAAATAGGGTTTCATGGGAATAATTTTCTTTCATTGAGATTATTCTTTTATAGAGTTTACATCATATACAAATCCTTTAAATTAGGAAACTAAATCACTTATTAAAGGAAAAGAATTACTCCTAAAAATACAAAGATTGACAACTAATAGCTAATTTACAGTTTTACAAAGTTATTTCTTTCCATATCAGTTTTGGAAAATATTTCTTTCCATATCAGTTTCGATTTTCCAACAGTACTCATTTCCTCCATCTAGGATTGAGACTCATTTGCAAACAATGTGATCTAAGAAATCCCATCCACATAATCACAAACCTTTTCAAAATTCTCTTTGAAAGCCACATCTTCTTCCTTCAATCTGCTTCTCATCTATGATTTCAGTTATCAACACAACATTAAGAAACTCTATACCCTGAACAAAGGCTCGATGGGAAAAGGAGACAGTCTCATGGAATACAAAGCACAGACACATAGACAACACCCTGATGAGAGTCTTCTAAAAGTTATACACAAGATTGATGGGGCTAAAGTCTTTAACCTCAATAATACTTTCTTTCTTTTTTTTAGGACAAATACGATGAAGGCTGAGTTAGTGCTTTGATTTTTTGTCATATTATTGTGAACTTCCTCAAAATCTCTTAATAGATCTTCTCTCGTGATTGACAAACAATCCTGATAAAATGTTATTGTAAAAAGCATCAGTCTAGGAGCTTTACCTCTATCCTTATGAAAAATCGTCTTCATAATCTACTCTTCTTGAAAACTTATTTCCACCCATTTGGCACTAGTCTCAGATAAGGGCACACTCTAAACCTTCAATCCTCAATGTGTCTTACTCTTTAGCCGATTATAATGGGCAGTAGGAAAACTAGTCATTTTCCCTAGAGATTAAGTCTTGACAATCTAGATTTCTCCTTGATCCATCATGGGAACAAATTGCAATCAACTTTTTGTTCCTCCTACTATTAGCCACCCAGTGCGAAGTACCTTAGAGTTGTAGTCCCCCTCTTCACAAAATGTCCTAGCTAAACTTTTCTTTCTACCCTAAGATATCTGAGTTCTTCCATCAACTGATGCATCTCCCCAGTGGCATCAATATTTCCAATATCCTTGATTATTGCAGCTTTCCTTTCTCCAAGAACAGAATAAGTTTATACTTCCAATAAAACTTCTAATCAACTTCAGTTTTTGCAAAAATTTGTGCCTTTCCAGCCTTAGACCTGAATCTTATACACTCCTTAATAATCTGTCTGAATTTCAGATATTACAACACATATTCTCAAACTGAAAGGGAGTGGGACCCCAACTAATTTGGTTATCTCCAACATGATGCACAATACTCGTAAATAAACGTCCATAATACTTCCTAGATAATATTGGGACCCACTCCATTGAGATCAAGAACTTATCCAACCTTTTACAAACCGGTGTCTCTTGCAAATTTGATGAGGTAAAAGACTCACTCCTAAGAGGGCCTACCAACCCACAATCCCTAAGCCATTCATGAAAGGCTCTCATCCTTCTAGTAATCCTCAAACCCAAACTTCTTTTTGGAAAACCTAATAAAATTGAAATCTTCCCCAATAAAATCTTCTAGGTTTTGGAATTATGATTCAATTCAATTATTTCCTAAGAGTTTCTGGTGTATTGATGATCATCATGTAGCAATGGTCTTACTACTTAGATAGCAAGACTTAGGACTCATTTAACTCTTGGAATCATACTTGTATATCATGCAACTTTGCACCATTGCTATCATCTATTTCCACTAGGATTCTCAGAGTGTTCAAACATAGATCCAACTCCAAGGGGGTTGTCTCCATGATCACAATAAAGAAAGGTGAGTTCACACATTCTAGGAATGTGTCATTGGTATTGAGGCCTTGCGTCCCAATGATCCACGTAGCTGCCAAATGGACGCACGCTTTCAACCAATATTGAGTTCTAGCTCAGTCGTCCTTGCAAAAGATGTCCGAACAGGGTGTCCGGACACACCCTCCGATGGTTTTGTTAGCCATGGCTCAAGAGATAAAGTTGTCAGCCTTTTTTAGGGATAACGAGCTTACCTTCCTCCTTGTGTGAAGGTCCTTTTATATAGTGTTAGAAGCTCTGCCTCCCTCTTTAATGGTGGGAAGACTTTTTGGCTCGTCATGATGCCTCTAGGTGGTGGCAGGGCCATCATCACCCTACGAGCAGCTGTCAGAGATCGTGGGAGGCGAATTGCCATCACACCTGTCTTTTCGCTCTGCAGGCAGTGGAACGCTCTGCAGGCGGCGGATCGTGGGCTGTGGCAGGCTGTCGGGGGTGACTCAGCAAGGCTTGCTTACTTCAGATAATGATCCGAACAGAATATCCGGATAGGACGTGCTATCGCCCAGGCGTGACGTTCGCGAGTGCTGTGTACTTCTCCCTGAGGGAGTCCGGATAGGGGAGTGCACCACGTGTCCTCTAGGGGGAGTCCGGATGGAGTTGCTCCGGACAGCAATGAGCGTCACGTGTCATTAGGGGGAGGGGTCCCTACAATGCCCCCCTTTTAACCTGCCGATTTTGCCCGGGCAGAATGGGCGGGTTAAAAATGATTGTTTTTGAAACTTGGGTTAGTTTTTGCGCTCATTGGGCCACGTGGTGCGCAGAGGTGAAAAGGAAAAAGAGCATTTATGACGAGCCGCCGTCTCTGGGAATTCCCAGGCAGCGTGTCTTTTCAATAACGACGAGGCTGGGCGTTTGGGATACCGAGGGGCTGTCTCTCTTTAAATAGTAGACCGAGCCCCGTACGCCTGTATTTTTTCTCTTCTGCATTTTGTGCTGGTAGTGCTTTTCTTCGGCCTCCTGCGTATCTTCGTCTGCCAGTGAAGTTCTAGGGCTTCTGCTAGCGACATTCGTGTCGTGAAGGTGACTGCGTCGCGGACTTCATCTCCATTTTGCCAGTTTACGCTCGGTACGTTCTCTATTCTCGCCTTGTCCTCATTGTGTTTGTTTTGTGGTTGTTTCTGGCTTGCTGGGCAAGTTATTTGCGACTGGGGGTCGGTATTAGTTTTTAGGGCTTTTTCGGGGGATTCTGGTTTTGTTTTGGGTGTGTTAGGGTTCCTGCTGCCCCCTGCACCTTTTGCGGGTTACCGATCCTGGTTTGGGGTAGAGCCAAGGGTTAGGACAGGGATGCTGGTTATGTTAGGTTTTCTGGGCGTTTTTGCTCTTAGGGTTGTGGGGCCGGGTTCTTGTTTTTTATTGTTGGTATCTTGCCATGCAAGTTCCGTTTCGGCCCCACTCTTAAAAATGCCTACGAAAAAGGATGTTGGTTCATCGAGCGCAGTCGGGCAGAGCGGCAAAGATGTGTCCAGAGTGGTCCACGCGGAAAAGTCTGTTGACAAGCTGAACGTGAGGGAGTTCTGTGAACGCTTCTGCATTTCGAATGGCGTGTCTGTTCAGCTTGTGGATGGAGGGGCCGTGTCCATTAAGAAATCTGTGGACAACGCTATCTGCTTCACCAAGGAGCAGTTCAATGCTGGGCTCCGATTCCCCCTCCCATCGTTGTTTAAAGAATTTCTTCACTTCAGCCAGATCCCCCCGGCCTACATCCATCCCAACATAGTCCGGGTGCTGATGGGTTGCAGCATTCTGAGCCTGCTGTTCAACCTGGACCTTTCACTGCTGGAGGTTCTTTTCATCTACTCCATCAAGAAGGGGAAAACTGACCTCTTCAGCCTGATTGCCCGCCTGCCTTCCCTCCAATTGGTGACTCATCTTCCAGATTCGACGAAGGGGGGAGCCAAGGGGCATGTATTAGTCCAGGGTGTCTGGGCTGGGCTATTGGAGCATCCGGAGAGACCGTTTTCCCCAAACCGCTCGTTGAAACTTCCGGGTAGGGCAGCTTGTGGGGTTTGTCCAACGTTCGCCTGTTGTTTTCTTATTTCAGGGTTATCAGATGGCTAACATCTTTGGTTGCTGATAATGCAGATGCGACCAAGAGGGGGCGCGTGGTCGAGTGGGTGGAAAAAACGTCCTTCGACCGTTTGAACAAGTTATTTGAGATTGCGGCGGACGAGAGGAGTTGTCAAACGCTTCTCTCCGCGCAGAATCTCCGCTTGGTTACCCAAGAGCCCGCGCCGTACATACTCAACATACTCCCAAGGCGACTGCCCAAAAAGGTGGTGGCCGGAGAACACTTCGTTCTCAAAGATCTCTCATTCTACGCGGAGGCGCGGGAGGCATACTCGCAGGCACGCCAAGCACTTCTCAACCAACGGGAGGAAAAAAGGCAAGAGGGAACTTTGCGGAGGGCCCCTGGTAATAAACGCCCCGCGCCCTTTCCTCTCGCTCGGGCCCCAGGGAAAAGAAGAAGAAGGTTCCCACAAAGGGAATAGTAATAGGATCTCCAGCTCCCTCCGGCTTGCCCTCTGTTTCAAGCGATTCCGTACTCATCCCTGGTCAATACGGATCGGGGCCTTCAATGCCAACGGCTGAACGGCTGGCTCTTCTGGCTGCGGAACGGCTGGCCCTTCTAGCTGAGGAAGAAAGCTCAGTGGATCAGCCCGGCTCTCCCTATCCGGATGCGGATGCAGCCAGGGCCTCTTGCCCTAACCCGTTGCCTCCTACGGCCCCTCCGATAGAAAAAAACGGGGCTGAAGGGCAGGGCTTGCCCCCTTGTGAGCCGAGTTCCCTTGCACTTGTACTGGTGAAGGGGCCGGCTGCGGGGAGGTCTCGTCCGGCTCGCGATTTAAAGTCCGGCATCAACAGGCGGCTTCAGGATCGTCTTCTGGAAACCATCGAAGTCAGCTGCTCATCCGCCCAAGAGGGTCATCCGGAGAGGCGTCAGACGGAGATAGCCGAAGAGAACCCAACCGACCCGGTGGTGGTCCTGAATGAGGGTTCGCCTGAAGAGATCCAACCGGCCGCGAATGGTGGGGGCTCGGCTCCGGGGGAGGAGTCACACCATAACGCCTCGTTAGGGGGAAGTCCAATTGATGATGCTGCTTGCACCTCTGCTAGCCCTTTTAGCTATGCGGAGGTTGGAGAGATGCTGAAACAGATTCCTTCCAGCTCAGATGTTGCTCTGCCTTCAGCGAAAATGTTTGAAGCGGCGAAAACGGTATAGCTTACTCCCCTTGATTTTTCTTGCCATACTGGTGTGTTTTTCACACGGCTGGTAATTGAACTTGTTGTTGTGGGTTTTTCTGCAGCTGGTGAGCGGTATTCGCAGCATGGTTCGACAACATGATCTTTTTTCAGACCTGCTGCGGATTACCGATCACATGAAGGCCTTCGTCTCCCAGCGCATGAGCGGTGAAGAGGAATTGCGCTCGAGATTGGAGCAGGCCGAAGCCAACTTATCCGCTGTCCGGAGAGCCTCTGAAGAGAGTGCCGAAGCTTTGAAGAGGTCGCAGGACTACAACGAGGCTCTCCAGGAAGAGCTAGCAAAGGCGAAGAGCAGGGAGAAAGCTATAGAAGCCCGCTTGCACGAGGCGGAGGACGAGTCGGCCCAACTAAGGGGGGAAGTGAGACAACTCTGGACAGAAGTGTCCATTGAGAAAAAGCAGAAAGAGGACTTGTAGTTGCGTTTATCAGCACAAAGAGAAGAGTTGGAGGCTGAGTTTACGGCGCAAAGGGAGGAACTCGAGGCAGACTACCAGAAGCAAGTGGACGAGATGTATTTCTTCGGCTACCGTTGCTGCATGAAGAAGCATGGTATCAAATGGGACGTCCCTTCGATTTCCCCGAGCGATGAGGAAAAGTTGCGCCGTAAGCCTTCCTAGTGAGAGCTTTTCTTTTTGTAACTTTTACTGCTATTTCTCTCTGTATCAGTAGTCCGGAGAAACTTTTTGTATACAATTTCACAATTACTAATAAAACATATTCATTCACATTGCTCTTCTATCTTTCTTTCATTGGTAATATTGCTTTAGATTGGATACATTCCATGGTCGGAGCAGTGGGGTTCCGTCTAGCTTTTGCAGATGATAGGCTCCACTTTCACTTGTCTTAGATACTATATAGGGGCCTTCCCAATTGACTTGGAATTTTCCTGCTCCAGCTTCAGTAGTGTTTTTGAAAACCTTCCTAAAGACCAGCGTTCCACTTTTGAAGCTCCTGGGTCTTGCCTTGCGATTGTAGTGAGCGGCTGCCCTTTGTTGATAGTCGGCCATCTGGATAGATGCGGTCTCTCTTATTTCGTCTGCCCAGTCCAAATTTCTTCCTAATTCCGCATTTGCATCATCATGTCGTCCTGACTCGGTCCGGATAGTGGGTAACCCTATTTCTGTAGGAATGATTGCGTCCATACCGTATGCGAGGGCGAAGGGAGTGTTTCCTGTCGGGCGTCTGGGTGTGGTTCGATAAGCCCACAGGACGCCAGGTAGCTCCTCCACCCACTTCCCTTTGGCTTGCTCGAGCCTCTTCTTTAAGGCAGTTATTAAGGTCTTGTTTGTGGCCTCTGCTTGCCCATTGCTTTTAGGATAACGCGGTGTGGAGTATGAATTCCGAATGTTTAGTTCCGAACAGAAATTCTGGAAAGTGATGCTATCGAACTGTGGACCATTGTCAGCTATAATGGTTTGGAGGATTCCAAAGCGGCAGATGATGTTCTTCCATACGAACTTGGTGACATCTTTGTCTTTGATGCTAGCGTATGCTTCAGCTTCCACCCATTTACTGAAGTAATCCGTGGCGACAAGCAGGAATTTCTTCTGGGCAGCTGCGGCTGGTAGGGGTCCTACTATGTCCATGCCTAACTGCGCAAAGGGCTAGGGGCCTGAAATTGGTTTCAACGTCTCCGACGGCACATGTGGTATGGGGGCATGCCTTTGACACTTGTCACATTTTTTGACATAGGTTGCCGCATCCTTTTTCATCGTGGGCTAGTAATACCCTTGCGAATGGGCCCGGTGTGCTAGAGATCGACCTCTGGAATGGTTTCCACACACCCTCTCATGCAACTCAGCCAAGACATACATGGCCTTTGAGTGGTTTAGGCACTTGAGGTAGGGGCCTGTAAAGGACCACTTGTACAAGTGCCCCCCGATCAGGGTGAAACGGGCAGCTTGTACCCGGGTTTTGTGTGCCTGCTTGGGTTCTTCGGGTAGAGTGCCTGTCCGGAGATACCTTATTATGTCTTCCGCCCACTCCTGGCCGTCTGCTTAGTTTGCCTCAATGGTATTGCAAGTGGAGGTTTCCGTGACGGAAAGGTTGGTTTGCACATGTATAGGCAATAATATGGCTTCTTTGATGGGGAGGGAAGCAGCTATGCCTGCCAGGGCGTCGGCATGCCCATTTTCAGTTCGTTTAATTTTTTCGATCGTTCATTCGGTGAACCGTTGTAAGGTGTCCCTTACTTTAGTCAGATATCGCGCCATGCGCTCATTCTTAGCTTCGTATTCCTTCTGGACGTGCCTTACCACGAGTTGGGAATCACTATAGACCCGGAGCCTGGAGACGGATAGAGCCAGTGCGAGGTCCAACCTAGATAGGATGGCCTCATACTCAGCTTCATTGTTAGAGGCGGGGAATCCCAGTCGGATAGCTTGCTCCAGATGTTCTCCTATTGGGGATTGCAGTAGGAGCCCTACTCCAGATCCTGATGACCGGGAGGCTCCATCAACCCGCAAAGTCCACCACTCCTCTCCTCTTGGCTCCTTGAGCTGGGTATATCTTTGGGAGTATTCCAGCACGAAGTCAGCCATCACTTGGCCTTTCATGAACAACCTGGGTTGGAACTCGATTCCATATTCGCTCAATTCTATGGCCCATTGAAGCATTCTTCCGGTTAGGTCCGACTTGTGCAGGATGTTGCGAAGGGGCTGGTCAGTTAGCATGACCACCGGGTGGGCTTGGAAGTAAGGGCGGAGCTTCTAGGCGGCACTTCGAAGGGCCAAGGCCATTAGCTCCATCTTTGAATACCTTGTTTCTACGTCCGCCAACGCTCTGCTGACGTAGTAAATAGGTTTCTGCTCCTTGCACGAGGGGCAACGGAATAGAACAACACTAATTGCCCACTTCGATACAGCCAGGTACATATACAATTTTTCTCCAAGAAGGGGGCTGTTTAGAATGAGCGGTTGCATGAGGCAATGTTTAATTTTTTCGAAAGCGTTCTGGCAGCTGTCTGTCCATCCGTTCGCTCCAGCTTTTCGTATTGCCAAGAAGAAGGGTAATTCATCAGTGAAGCGGGTTATAAAGCGTCCTAGCGCGACGAGCTTGCCTATGAGGCGCTGTAATTCCTTTTTGCTCCTGGGGGGTGGTGTTTCCATGACTGCCTTAACTTGATCCGGGCTAACCTCTATCCCCCTTTGGCGGACCATAAATCCTAGGAATTTGCCAGCACTTATGCCAAATGCGCATTTAGACGGATTCAATTTCATGTCATACTTCCTTAAGAGGTGGAAGACTTCTTGCAAGTGGAGGGTATGTTCCTCTCAGGTTTTGCTTTTAACAATGATATCGTCAATATATACCTCCACTGTGCGGCCGACCAGAGGTTTGAAGATCTTCGTCATCAGTCTCTGATAAGTGGCGCTAGCGTTTTTGAGTCCGAACGGCATGACTTTGTAGCAATAAAGACCATGTGGCGTTATGAAGGCTGTCTTCTCTTCGTCGGCCGGGGACATGAGGATTTGGTGGTATCCAGAGAAGGCGTCCAAGAAGGAGAGCATCCTTTGCCCAACAGTGGAGTCCACAATTTGGTCTATCCATGGCAGAGGGAAACTGTCTTTTGGGCATGCATTGTTGAGGTTGGTGTAATCGACGCACACCCGTCATTTGCCTTCCTTTTTGGGTATCACCACTACATTTGCCAACCAGTCCGGATACTCCACTTCTCTAATGAATCCGGCTTCCAGCAACTTGTCAATCTCTTCCCTGATAATCTTTTGCCTGTCCGGGTGAAAACGTGTAACCCTTTGTCGGACGAGCCTTGCTGTTGGCAAGACGTTAAGCCTATAAGAGACGATGGAGGGGTGAATTCTCTTCATATCAGAATGCGCCCATGCAAAGACGTCATGGCTTTGTTGGAGGGCGTTTTGGATGTTTCGGGTCTCTTTTGGCGTCAAGAGGGAACTGATATATGTAAGATGAGTACCTTCTTCCGAAATTTGGATCGTCTGCAAGGGATCCGCTGCCGGGGGATCTTTGTCTGACGGACTCAGTAATTGCTATTGGTCAAGTGCGTGGGTGGGCTCAGGGAGGGGTTTATCCTCCTGGCTGGTCCCTACTTCTCGTGCTATCTGATAGCATTGGCGAGCGGCTAACTGGTTACCGTATAGGTCGATTTGCCCATCCTCGGTAAGAAAGCTTACCATTTGATGATACGTAGAGGGGATGACTTTCATGTAGTGCAACCATGTGCGCCCCAGGATGCCATTGAAGGGTGATAAATCTTGGACCACCGAGAATTGTACGTTGAGAGTGAATGGGCCAGCTTGGACCGGCAATACAATATCTCCCAAGGATGTAGTTGCCGCTCCGTTGAATCCGGACAAAATTCGCCCAGGGTTTTCGAGGCTTATTAGGTTGTGTCCCATGTGGCTAATTACCGATGCTTGTAAAAGATCGGTCGAATTGCCCGAGTCGACTAGGATGCGTCTCACGTCGAAGTCTCCCATCACCAGGGACGGGATGAGGGCGTCGCGGTGCGGTTGCAAAATCCGCGTGGGATCTACTAGGGGGAAAATGATTGTCCCGTCTATGGGGCGAGGCCCCCCCCCCCCCCCCAGTTATCCCAGGCCGTATGGAGTTGATGCGCTCATGCACCGATGCTGCCTGCAATAGCCTTTGTCTCTTTCGTTTGGAGTTGTATTCCTCGTCCAATGGACCTCCGTTGATATAGTTTATAATGACTTTGGGGGCGGCTGGAACTCTTGGGGTTCCAGAGTTGTGACTTCGGGAAGCGTCTTTACCTCTGGCATCTGAGCGGAGGTATTGCTTCAAATGTCCCTCCCTTATGAGCTTTTCGACCAAATAATGGAGGCTCCTGCACGTCTCTGTTGTGTGACCATAATCCATATGGTAGGCACATTTTTTACTATGATCCCTATTGGATGGGTCCGCTCTGAGGGGTCCGGGCCACCTGAAGTTGGACATGTCTTGGATCATAGGGAGAAGCTTCTCATAGGATATGGAAAGGGGTGTGAGGGGCGGCCTTTCCGAGCGGCTTTATTCTCCCTGCCTTCAACCGGACAGCCTTGGCCAGTCCGGAAGTTTGGCACTTCTTTCCGCACCATTTCTGGATGTCTGTCCAGCAACCAAGATTTGTTGGGTGGCTGCTCGCACGTCATCTTCGAGCATTGAATATTTGCTTGCGCGCCGGAACAAGTCGTCCATCGTCGTAGGAGGCTTCTTAGCTAGCGATTCGAAGAATGGGGTGCTTGGACAGATGCTCGCTTGAAGATCTGCAGGACAGCATCTATGCTGCAAGCCTCTACTTGTAACACGGCCTGACCAAACCGCTTCACGAACTCTCTCAAAGACTCGTTCTCCTGCATTTTTATGTTTTGCAGAGTGCTGATGTTCTGTTTATGTCGAGCGGAGCATAAGTATTGTCCCACAAAGGCTTCCGACAGGTCCCTGAAGTTATCAACAAAGTCAGGCGGTAGGCGGTGAAACCATGAGAGAGCCTGCCCTTGTAGGCTGGCGAGGAATACTTTGCATAGTAGCGTGTCGTTGCCTATATCGAGAGTCATGAGCTGTCAATAATGCATGATATAGTCGAAGGGGTCGCTGGACCCATCGTATGTGGAGAATTTAGGCATGAGAAATCCCTTTGGGGGGTCGTAATGAATAATATGCGAGCAAAAAGGCGTGGAGAGCATGTCGTCCAGTCTTTTGCTGATGGAGCCAGTGGGTGGCTCATTTGGGTGGTTTCTCCCAGCTTGGCGTACCGCTTGGTGCGAGAAGACGTTCTGCACCATGGGAGTGACCAGGGGGTAAGGGTGCGCTCCCCAGGTTGTGGCTACTGGCGGCCTTGTCTTTCCAGGTTCTTGTGGGCCTAGCCTTGCGCGCATCGAGTCTGACAACTAGGGTCTTTTGTCACGCTGTCTCTTTGACGAGAGACTAGTAGAGTCTGAACTTTCCTCCTGGGGAGCTTGATGCATGGGCATGTGTCGCTCTTGTGGCCTAACGTTGCATGTCTTGGGGATGGCCCCCGCAGCCCCAGGGTATATTGACTCTAGGTCAGGCCTTGAGTTTGCTTCCTAGCCTCTTGAGCGTTGACCACGAGGAGGCCCCGTCGATGAAGCCTGGATGCGCAACACAGCGTTTTCTTCTTTCAATCTTGTTGTCTCTTGGAGGAGAGTCTGCATTTGTCGCTCGCTTTCCAACTGTCTTCTCTCGATGGCTTGGCGCCATTCGAAATAATCTTCTTCTCCCCTAGCAGAGGAGCGGCTTCTAGAAGGTGTGGACATCTTTGCCGGCGACTGAATCAAAGTTTTCCCACAGACGGCGCCAATGTTGAGGCCTTGCGTCCCAATGATCCACGTAGTTGCCAAATGGACGCACGCTTTCAACCAATATTGAGTTCTGGCTCAGTCGTCCCTGCAAAAGATGTCCGGACAGGGCGTCCGGACACACCCTCCAATGGTTTTGTTAGCCATGGCTCAAGAGATAAAGTTGTCGGCCTTTTTTAGGGATAACGAGCTTACCTTCCTCCTTATGTGAAGGTCCTTTTATATAGTGTTAGAAGCTCTGCCTCCCTCTTTAATGGTGGGAAGACTTTTTGGCTCGTCATGATGCCTCTAGGTGGTGGCAAGGCCATCATCACCCTACGGGCGGCTGTCAGAGATCGTGGGAGGCGAATTGCCATCACACCTGTCCTTTCGCTCTGCAAGCGGCGGAACGCTCTGCAGGTGGAGGATCGTGGGCTGTGGCAGGCTGTCGGGGGTGACTTAGCAAGGCTTGCTTACTTCAGATAATGATCTGGATAGAATATCCGGATAGGAGATGCTATCGCCCGGGTGTGACGTTCGCGAGTGCTGTGTGCTTCTCCCTGAGGGAGTCCGAATAGGGGAGCCCGCCACGTGTCCTCTAGGGGGAGTCCGGATGGAGTTGCTCCGGATAGCAATGCACGCCACGTGTCATCAGGGGGAGGGGTCCCTACAATTGGCAGTATCCAAAACTTACCTATAGCTTTATTAGTTACAATATCTGTGAAACAAATGAATATGCATGAAGTTTCAATCTCTTATAGTGATGAAATGACAGAGATGACAAGCATTACCCAACATAATGAGTCCTATATTTATAGTGATTTGTCACTCAAAAATACTGGAAACATTTATTCAATATTTTAATATTGTATTTGAAATTCAACCAGTACTTTAAAAAATAATACTATCAATAAATATGAATAGATTCCTCATGTAAACAAGACAACCAGAAGCAAAAGTAACTTTTAGACAAGGATGAGATGAAATGATACCTATGAAAACAAGAAAGGTGTAGCATGATGTGCATGTGAATGTCATCTCAATGGGCTCACTACGTTCAAGGTTGTTTACAGCTGCAAGAAGCCTCTCCTGTTCTCTCCTAAGAAGAATAATCTTTTCAATGCATGCATTACAATTAGGACAGTAGAACTTGTGTGAATTTGGCTTCTCTAATAACCTCTCAAGTTCAAATTCTGTTTCTTCGCCAGTTTCTTTTATTAAATCAATACTTGCACGTTCTATTATCTCACTGTCAGAAGGTTTGAAGCGTGTAATTTGTTCTTCATATGACTCATCAAAAGTTGAAAGATTGCGAGGCAAACTTTCATCCCTACTGTTTTCTCCATTTTGATGGTTGATAACAGTGCTTAGACTCTTTCGAATGTCAGTGAACTTTGCTGTGACATCCAATCCTTCATCACTATAATTTTTCTCAAGAACAAAAGATTCAGTGTCACCAAATTTGATCACACCTGCCATCAAGCAACAAAATAAACATTGCATTCAGAAATTTTGTTCTTCAATGCAAATTCATGACCATAAATAGGTACTTATGAAGCAATAAATCACAGGAAAACTAAAGGAAGATGATAAATTTGCAAGCTAGGAATAAACAAGTCATCACCCCTGTCTATTCACCACTCAGGGCATGCTTGAAGTGTCTGAATAGGAAATGGGAATGGGAAATCCATTCAATTTAGAAATTGGAATAAGAGTACAAATTCATTCTAATAGAAACTAAAACCCAATCTTGTCTTCCACATGGTATTTTGATTCACCCCCATTCCCATTCCTAACAACGAGGGGATGCACAACATGTTGGTAAATTAAACTGAAAACCATTACAGAAAAACTAACCATTTTCCCAACAAGGAGCAGCAGAAAGTTACGTTAGGCAACAAAGGAAAGATTTCGGATACAAGTCTTACGCATTGATGCATGACAGCCTCTTCTCCTGAACGCGGTTCCTCCCCTTGGTTATAAGGATAGGAAAACAGGAGATTCTTCTTCATTTTCTTAAATAATTCAAAAATAATTTTATTTAATATAGAATAGCTCCTACAAAAGCCAAAGTGATTCTAGGAAGTGTTTCTACCATATTTAAAAATTTTTATTTTTCAAGTATTAGAAATATTAAAAACACTTCCTAAAATCATTGTCAAACACACTCTTAATTAAATAGACATTTAAAAGACTTTTGGCTTTTCAATCAATTCAAATAATGCCAAAATCTCATTGTTTTTTGTTATGATGAATTTCATTAATTTTATAGAAAAAAATATCATCAAGCTTGAGGGTCTATTTAGCAACTATTTTAAAAATAAAAAATAAAGTGTTTTCAGAAAATATTTTTTAGTTGTTTTTTACTATTTTTACTTGTTTTATAAGATCATTTTAAAAAATAATCATACAAATATGTAAAATGATTAAAAATAAAATACTAGACATAAAAATTATTTTTAAAACATATTTAAAAATATTAAAAAGATTTTAGATTTCTAAATAGACTTCTATTCTACAAAATATTAGAGAACAATTTTCAAAAGTTATTCTCAAAAACGTTTTCTTCAGAACTGTTTTCGAAAATAGTTACCAAATAGACAAAGTGACTTATTTGGTAACTATTTTTTAAAACAATTCTAAAAAATAATTTTTTAAGAACAACTTTTTAAATTTATTCTCTAATTTTTGTAGAATAAAAGTCTGTTTGAAAACCAAAAATCTTTTTAATATTTTCAAATATGTTTTAAAAAGAATTTTTATATATAGTATTTTATTTTTAATCACTTCACATATTTATATAATTATCTTTTAAAATACTCTTCAGAAAACAAGTGAAACATAATAGAAAACTATTAAAAAATGTCATTTAAAAACATTTTATTTTCTATTATTAAAAATAGAAAATAGTTTTTGGTTGTCAAACGTGTTGTGTTTTTATTCCGAAAGCCAAGAGATGGCACGAGCATCAAAGACTTCAGTACTTAGTGCTTAACCACTAAAAATGAATAAATCAACACTTACTACTAAGTTAAATCAAGAACATTTTTTAGCCATCCCAAAGATAAATTCCTCAACCTTTGCCCACTCTGTATCTAATTTGTAAATCAAATTTAGATTAGGTAGAACCCACCCAGAATGTTATTTTTCAAGCCTTTTCCTATAGATGTATGTCAAAATATAAATGATAAATAACATCTTATGCAAATATAATAAAAAATAAATAAATTAATCTATTTCCATAACAAAATCAAAAAGCATGTATATAATTACAATTTCATATGTTTTCTTTAACAATTAAAAAAATAAAATAAAACATGTAAAATGAATATTATCATTTTAGATTATATAAATTATAAATATTATAAAAATATTAATTTTGAGTTAAATTAAACTCAAATTGCCTAAATCTTAGTCAATTATAAAAATAAAATAAAAGGCAGTTAAACGTGATCCTTTTTTTCCTTTAGTAAGTTGTAATAAAATAATTAAAAAATTGGAAAAGAGGGAAGAGTTGGTGGCATATATTTTCAAGTTGAAAACAAAATGTTATCTATGCATACAAGGAAAAAACAATTAATATCAAAATTTTGGGTCTTTTAAATTAAAAAAAAATAATAATAATAATAATTGGGAACTTTGATTAACAAAAAGTATGATGTGGGTCAGCGAGGTGAAGGTCCGTTGGCTTGAACTGATAGAGATCCCATCCCATTTGGGTCCCCTTGGATTGAAGGATTGGTAAAGTTTTTCCTTCAAAGGTGCACTTTAAACCCATATCATTAATTTGCTCTCTCTCTCTCTCTCTCTATATCCGCCCCATTCCTCAAAAACACCCAGAAGTTGAAGACTTTACAGATACAGAGAGGAGCTCTTACCTCTACCATCCTCCACATCAACCCTTTCTTCAAATACTACTTCATCTTCGATTCTTACGCTGCCAAACTCAGTGGTGGTAGCGGTGGCGGTGGCGGTGGCGGCGGTGGTGGTGGTGACGGTGGCGGGGGCGGGGGCGGGGTGGTTCTGAGACCTTGCTTTTCTCAGACCCACTTCCTCAATCTCCTCCTCCACTTCCTCCCACTGCCTCGCTTGTTCCATTTCATCCTCACTCAGCTGCTGTTGCATTCTCCATCATCTTCCATCTTCCTCTCCTTCTCTCTCTCTCTATGTATAAAACAGAGAAAGAAATTGAGAGTGAGGATAAGGTAAAAGAAAATGCATGACTGTAATTAAGGGTATATCACTGTCTGACCTACAGATAAGATGATAAAGTTCCGACCCGTATGCCTACCTCATAAAATTAGAAAAATAAACCAAAGGTTGGTGTGGAGGAAAGCAGCATGATTAATTTTAATTGCTGCTGCCTTCACATTCACTCATTTCGCGTGCCTCTCCCTCTCTTCCTCCTATTGGTTTGTTTTTGTTTCTGTCTTTATCCATATATAAAGTCCCGACTGGTGAGTGGTGACAGAGCCTCCATAATGCTCATACTCCACATAAAAGTTCAAAGGGACACGGGACCATTCACATCTTTTCAAGAGAAACATACATTTCAATTTCCATTCACAAAGATAAAAAAAAAACTTCTCTCAATTTTTATTTTATTTTTTTTAATTTGAGCTAAAAATTAAAGAATTAATTTATTAGAAGGTATGAATTAGTTGAGGGAATCGCCCAGCAATTCCTTTATATTAAGGGTGGGCCCCGCAGTAAGAAATTTGATGCTAACACCTAGAAAGAGGTGTCAATGTAAGCACAAGAAACGAGCAATTTTGAGTTGGGTCCTACAAAAATTTGTGCTGTTACGAGGTGGTGTGAAAGAGCAAATGGCAAAGATCGGTTAGTCAAGTTGACTTGCTTTTTTAGAATTAATTAGAGAAAAAAATACCCATTGGATGAGATTATGCCGTGATATGCAATCTTTTAAAAATATTAAAGAGTCCAAAATGTGCGGATCACAGGAGGTTTAAGGTCATCTTACCTGTGGTAGGTGGAGACGGAAGCAACAAGTAAGAAAATATAAAATAATAAGTGGAGGGTAGACGTATGTCCTGACTTCGGAGAGCAATTAATAATGGCCATGAATGCAGTATGTCCGGACTTCCGACCCGTCTTAACGGGCTTTGTCCCTACCTGATGTCAGAGTATTAAATGGTAGATAATGTAGTTTTTCTGTATCATTATTATCGGGGTCAACCTAGGTTTTAATGGCCCAAATATATACCTGTTAAAACCTTCAATCTGGGCCATTACCTTTCCTTCTCATGTATTTGAATACACACTTTCCCATGTTCAGTTTTTCATAAAACCGTGGGACCTTCCCATTGTCCCGCCCATACCTTCTCGTTTTCCAAAAAATTGTTGGGAAGAGCCGGTAATAAAATTGTGTTGGAATTTAGAATGGTTTCTAGAGTTTGCGGTAAAAGTAACATTTTTTAAAAAACTTGTTGAAAATATTTGTGAAAGTAATATGTATGTACTATTTTCTTTTGTTTGTTTGTTTTTTTTTTTTTTTTTTAATTTTCCTTGGTTTTAAAACTATGGGACCATGTCCTACGCATAAATTCATTTCTTGTTCAGGTATTAAACTAGTAAATGGCTATTTTGACGGTATTCATATTCATTGGGCAAGTAATAAATATTTCTAATCATTACGAAAAGACTAATCATGAATATAAATGTTTGATTTTAAACTCATAAGTCATTATTTGTAAGGTCAATTATGGGCTTATTTAAAGCCTTGAAGAGAAGTATAAAATGTTATAACTATGTTATAATGAAAAAAAAATCATCAAATATCAATTTCAAGTATAAATTAAGCTCTCTAAAAAAGTCATAACCCTTCTAAAAACTATCTTAAACTTTGAAGGGATGTTCTTAAAAAAATCATTCGAACACACCTTATTGTAAATACATTAGTTATTTACACAAAAGAAGTTGGTAAAAAAAAATATTATTAATTATGTACCAACAAAAACCATAATTACCAACTGTTATTTTACCTTTAAGATTAAAATTACAATTATCAATTATAGTTTTAACACGAATAAAATTAAATTGGTAAATATTTTGAAAATCAACCTAGATGTGAGAATTTTTTTTCTTTTTTAAAAAGGAATTATTTTTCCACCAAACTCTAGTTTTTGCCCCACCTATAATTTGTTTCTTCCAAAATTATCATATCAATTATTCATTAAAATTAAAAAATTAAAAAATCGTATTAAAACTATCTTTCAAAAAAACATGAATTAATTGTTTTAAAAAATAAAATAGTAAATATTAAAATAGAAATAATTTATGTTAAAGTAGTTTTTAAAAACAAACAATTTTTTTGAAAGCTTAATTTTTATTAATGGTGTTACTTCACGGGACAACTTTCTTAATCATTGATTTTTTTTTATTAAAGCTAATAGTTTATTTAAAATTATTTTTATTTAATTTTTTTATCAAGATATAATTTTTATTAAAGATAAATAAATAGCATTTTTCATGAGAGTTGCCTTTCTCAAAAATAATGTAGGTGTAAATTTTAAATTGTAGATATTGAAAACTTAATTTATTTATTTATTTTTTATAAAAATACTCGATTTCATTGAACGTGTGACAACCTCGGTTTTTCTTTATTTATTTATTTTTAATTTAATGAAATTTTAAAATAATTTTCATTTATTTATTTATTTATTTCATAAAGATATAATTTTTATTTAAGATAAACACCTTATTCCAATAAAAATATTACTTTAAATACAACCTTTTTATATAAGAGTGTAGACCTCAAAATTGTCTTAAGCCCATTTTCAACATTTCCTTTTCCATATATTTTTGGGCTTTTTCTATTTGAATTTTGGCCCTAGCCTTCATGTCACCGATCATTTAATAGTTGTCACATTAGGAAGGGAGACAGTCAGAAGTGAAAAAATACTGCATGAGTTGTCATACTCTCACAGTCAACGTCAACCCTCCTCCAATTATTATTATAATTCTATATGTACTTCTTTCTTCCATCTCCACCCACCAGATGATCAAATCCACCTCCTCACCTGACACGTTTTCCACAATTAATTATATATAAGCAAATCAAGTTGGCCAGCTCAGCTTTGCCAGTTAAGCAATTAATTTGATTCAAGTCCACTCTTTCACACCATCTTCCACATGAAACAATTTTTTAATTAAAAACATGATCTCTTTTGAAAATAGTATTCCATTCTTTACAATTTTAAACTGTTTTTGATAATTTTTTATTAAGATTATATTTAGTTCGAAAAAATTAATTAAAAAAATATTTAAAAAATAGTTTTTTTATATTTAGTTTCATTATAAAAAATATAAAAAAATTAAATATAATTAAAAATAATTTAAAATATATATATATTTAAATTATTTATTCTTGCTATAATATAAAAAAAATAAGTAAAATGAGTTTTAAAAAATATATAAAAATAATTTATTAAATTTAAACCTATTTTTTATTTACCTTCACTTTTTTTTC
Source organism: Vitis rotundifolia (assembly GCA_030254885.1). NCBI lineage: Eukaryota > Viridiplantae > Streptophyta > Magnoliopsida > Vitales > Vitaceae > Vitis > Vitis rotundifolia. The sequence goes on from CM058157.1 coordinate 13,486,305, forward strand.
TTCTACTTTTCATTTCTATTTTTTTTTTCTTCATATTTTTCCTCAAATTTTTCGAGAACCAAACATAACCTAAAAAGTTATATAAAAAGAAAAGTAAATAGTTAATTCCTTTCTCTATACATGTAGCAAGAGAAGGACAAAAGAAGAAATGAAACAAATTTATAGGTGTTGTTTGTTTTTTGGTTAAATAAAAAACATCTAAAATTTTCTTTTTTTATTAAGCTAAAAGTAACGTATTGATATCAATCAACATAATTAAATTGAACCTACTGATAACAAGTTTACTTTAATTATATTGGTTGATATCAATAAATTACTTTTAATTGAATAGCAAAAAATTAAACTATTCGACCAAAAACCAAACATCACCTAAATCATTATTAACATTAATAGTCATAATTATATTTTTTCAAACAAATTTAAAATATTTGAAGATGTCTTTTTTTTTTTTTTTTTTGTAAAATATTTTGAGAAATAGTTGAAAATATAAAAAATAATTTGATAATTTATGAATTCATTATTTTTGTCTAAGTAAAATTTTATTTATAAAATAATTAAAACCTATTTTTAAAAATTATTCTTAAAAATTATTTTTTTAAACTACTTTAAAAAGCCTTAAACATCTTAAAATAAACACAATAAATAATAATTTTTTTATGACTAATTCATCAAGTAAGACGAGAAATGCCAATTCATTACAAAGATGCTTTTTGTAAAATATTTTAAGAAAAAAAGTTGCGCTTTGTTCAATTGTTGTTTTAGATGTTTTGACTAGCATAAAAAAATAAAAATAAAAATAAAAAGATCCAATTTTAATCTAAAATTTTAAAAATTGAAGAACTTTTTATAGTGATTTGTATTCAAACCTTACAACTGAAAATTAAAATATTCAAAAAAAAAAAAAAAAGTGAAATGGATCTTTCTGTGAGAAGATTGGAATGGTCCCTATCCCCCTGAATTAATTTTCATTTGGAAAAGGGAGGATGAGGTCCCACGTTCAGTCACGACTTTATATGTATATATAAACGAAAAAAAAAAACAAATTAATAGCGGGAGCAGAGGAGCACATGTGAAATGCGTGAAGTGTGAACGCTCTCCTCCTCATCAAAGTCTATTTTTATTAGATGAGATAGGGGAAGAAGCGTTAACAGTGACTTCCTCTATATATAGGAAGATGATGAGGAGAGTAATGCCATAGCAGCTGAGAGAGAGAGAGAGAGGAAGAAATAATGGCACAAGTGATGAGGCCAGTGGGGGAAGAGATCAAGGCGGCGGATGGTAGCGGTAAGATTTCTCTAAGTCTTTTGTTCTGGATTTGTGGATTTGGGACAAAGAGAAAAGAAAAACAAGAATTTTTTACATAAATTCATTGTGTTTGATCTTTTATACAAGTTTGGATAATTAAACAAAGATTTGAAAAAAGCTGTGTTTCTTTGTTTCATGGTGGCAGGTGGGAGCGGATCTTCCGACACTGCGGGGTTAGGACATATAACTATTGACTTAATAAAAAAAACTGACGGAGATACAGATTTCAAACTTGGGAGGTTCTTAGAGGAGCCGGATTCACATAAGTTCCGCTGTCCTAATTGCAATGCTTGCATCGAAAATATTAATGTTCGTCGGGAAGAACCGGGGCTAGTAATAACAAATCCTGTTGTTCCTCCGGGGCCAATAACAACAAATCCTGTTGTTCCTCCGAGGCCAATAACAACAAATCCTGTTGTTCCTCCGGGGCCAATAACAACAAATCCTGTTGTTCCTCCGAGGCCAATAACAACTCCGGGGCCAATAACAACAAATCCTGTTGTTCCTCCGGAGCCAACAACAACAAATGTTCCTCAGGGGCCAATAATATGCGCATCCTGCAGCAGCTTTCTGGTTTTCATAGGTATTCTTTTATCCCATCCTTGTCTTAAGGTTACTCTCGCTTCCGCTTATCTTATTGGGAATCATGTAAACACGGAGTATTTACAAAATATAAATGAAAAGAAAATTTTAAAAAAATAAAACTCGTGAGGATGATTTTGGATAAAATAATTACAATTCTCATTTCATGTACTGAAAATACCTTATATGTGTATATGAATTGCCACCCATACCAACTCAAATCACACCATGATGGTACATTATCCAATCAATATAGATACTTTAAACCCAAAAGTAGTGTTATTTTAAAACCAAAATACATAAAAGACATTTTCGGGTAATATGAGGTAGATACTATTCCCGTGCATGAAATAACGATTATTATTTTTTTTTTTAAATGTAATTTCCATAAAAATGACTTTTTTGGATTAATTTTTATCCATATTTTATAACTATTGCATGTCTACATCATTCTCTTTATCTTATTTGCATGATCATGAGAAGTTTGTCCTTGTATTACATGTATGAGAGATTGAAACTTGATTTATGCATCTTCCTTGCTTTCACATATATTCAATCTAATTAATTAATATAGGGTTTTATTTGGTTCTCGGAAAAAAAAAAAAAAAAAAAAAAAAGAGAACAAAAATAAAGAGAAAAATTAAATAAAAATAAAATTAATAAATTATTTTTTATATATTAATATTAAATAATTTGAAAATATATGAATTTTTAATTAATTTTAATTATATATATATATATATATATATATATATATATTTGATTTTTTTATATTTTTTAATAGTAAAACCAAATATAAAAAAAAATTATTTTTATTTTTTATTTTTTTCCTTAATACTTTTTAAGGAATCAAACGTAATTGGGGGTGTAGGTATGTTGATGTGCACTTTTTGATATTCCCACAGTACTGGTCAGTTGACTCATCTTCTTTTGTTATGATCACGTTGACTAGTCCATGGGCTGAAATGGTAGCGCGGAGTTGCGCAATATGTATCCAAATGCATATGAGTCCAAGGGTTAAATGGGTCCAAAGTCTTGCCGGCTATTCACTTAGACCGTTGCTACCTTATCAACAACATTACACCATAAACTCTCAAGAAAGTATTGAATAGGATGATAACAAGTCCAAAACCTTTAAAGTTGTGGGGAGATTTCAATATTATTATTAATATCACGTTTAGAAGTGTTTTTAATAGTATTGTTTTTCAAGTGTTTTTATTCAAAGTATTTTTAATAATAATATTTTTAGAAGAATTATCTATTAAATACTTATTCAGAAATACTATATATGATTTTTTAATATTATAAATATTATTTTTAAAATTTTAAAAATATTTTCTAAATTTTGTTAAATGCATGATATTTTTTCAAAAATATTTTTTAAGCTAAAAATATTTTTTAAAATTAGTGTTAAACAGATTTTAAGAGTGTATTTGACAATAATTTTAATAAATGTTTCTAATCATTATAACACATAAAAAGATTTATAATTCAAGCTTTAAAAAGATTAAAAATATTTTTTAAAATCACTGTGAAATATTCTCTAAAAGTGTATTTGATAATGTTTTTACTTGTAATATTTTTAATAAAAGTGTTTTCTTTTAAAATGTTTTTACGAGAATCACTTATCATATGTTTTTTCTAGAAAATATTATAAATGATTTTTCAATGCTATAAGTGAATTTAAAAATTTTTTAAAAATATTTTTTAAATTTTATTAAATACATATTTTTTTTCAAAAATATTTTTAAAACTAAAATTACTTTCTAAAATCCCCGTAAAATGGAATCTAAGTTGTCCAAAACAAGTCAAGGGGTTTGTGGGAATTGTCTAGTGGGAAGTGTATAGGATGAAATGGGTTGGATGGTAATAGACCTCTAAGGTTGATATTTCACTAGTAAGAGGAACAAAAGGTTGATTGACACCATAGAGCAAGCAGGAGAAATGCATAGGAGCAAGATTTTAGATGTTGGATAAAACAACTAATCATTCAAAGAAGAAAAGATAGTCGATTTTACTTCCATTTGATAACAAAAATTTTAAATCATTTAAAATTTAAAATTACTTACATTGAATCTATTTAGTAATAAAGATTTGACTAACCATTAATAGCAAAACAAGATCAATAATTTACAAATTTTTAGAAGTTTTTGAAAAACCATTTTTATCATTTTTAATAAAATAAAGATTTTTATTGTTGAATTTTTTTCAATAATCAAATTTAATTTCTTTTAAATTAAATTTTTTATTATTATTTCCTTAATAAAATAAAATGAAAACTACAAAATTTACATTATAATTTATTTTCATTGATTTTCTAATTATATATTAGTTAATACTATATTTGGATGTTAGAAAATTTGAAGTGAAGAAATTAGAAAGAAAAACATGGAAGAAAAGAAAATATTGAATAAAACTTTTAATTTATTATCCATGAAAATTAACTTGTTAACAAATATATTTTTCATTTTTTTAATTTCTTTTTGAGGAAAATATTTTTCAATTTTTGATAATTATTTTTTTTTCTTTTTCTATTATTCTTATTTTTTTATTTTATTTTCTATATCATCCAATTAGAAGATTACCTATCTTACTATTTTTCCCCTTTTCTACTATGTTCCAAGTACCCAAATATTCTAAATAATTTTGGTTAAAAGAAAAAAAAAAAGATAATGGAAAAGAAATTTGAATAATTCACCATTTACTATTATCATTAATTATTTATGAGATAATTTTGGTAGAGTTAAATTATTACCATAAATATACATATAATTCATTTATTATTTATAATTAAATTAATTTAATTAAGATGTAAAATATAGTAATAAAAGTTATGAATTTATGAGAACAATATGAATTCTTCTTAAAATTAAAAATTGAATTTATTTTAAAATAGAATCTTTACTATATAAAACAAAATTGTATTTACAAATAAAAAATTTATTTAATTAATTTTATTGTTATAACTATAAATTTTAAATTTTAAAAAGAATATTGGATGATATAAAATAAAATTATAATTATTAATAAAAATCTAATTAATTTTATTCTTAGAATTAAAACTTCAAAATTAGGAAATAGTATTGGATGAAGGATTGACATCCACTCTTTTCATGATAGAAGGTAACTATATGACCTTGTATATGGCTTGCATGCATGCATGCATGAGAATTGGAATTTCCAAGTCCTTCATTTCTTTTTTTAATTAAGTATTATAATTAGGACTCTTCTTATGGGCACTAAGTCAAACTCTTTTCCTCAATTCAACAGGGGATAAACTCACCGCTATGTGTAACCCTCAGCGGCAGCCTAAGACTGAGCCTAAGACTGAGCCTGTGCCTGGGATTGGTAATATATCTTATCCAATTCTTAAACCTGTTCTTTCCAACAAGTACTTATTGAAATAAAAAGTGAAAAGTTATGGCTTCATCATTTTGTTTAGGAAGTCTGTTTTAATATGTAGCATTGCTTACATTTTGTTTAATTTTTTTTGCCACTATCATTAGCTTCTTTACTTCGCATGGGAAGAAAAAGATTACAATAGTATTTGGTAAATTAACTTAATAACTTAATATGATTTAATATCTTAATTTAAACCATTAAATAAATTAAACATAATTGGTAAATTAATTTAATATTATAACTCAGTGGGTGTTTGATAAACCAATTTAATGACTTAAAATAACTTAACAATTTAATTTAAGTATATTTAATAAAATAATTTAATGGTATGATTTAAAGTAAGAAACAACTTTAAGTAATAAATAAAAACAATTAACTTATTCTTAAATCCATATATTTATTTTATTTTTTTATCTTTATTTGTCCTAATTACCTTTACGATCTCTTTTGCTATTCCACGACTTCAACTATTATTAGACTTTATTTATCTTAGTTATAATTTATGTGAATAAATATGTCAATTTAATGATTTAAAGTAAAATTTTCAAATAACCTTAATATTTATAGTAAGAATTAAATAAGTTTTAAATTAATAATTTAACTTAAAACTAATTTATGTCATTAAGTAATGAGTATTAAGTTTTACCAAACAATCCCTAGTATTTTTTTTTTTTTTTTTCATTTAGCTATGTTTAGTGAGAGTATGTTATATATATACACATACATTTAATGCATTGTATTATGTGATGCATATTGGGTTCGTAACCACACAAGTTACTCCTCTTCCAAGTGTACCTGCAAAGAAATGGGACATTCTAAAAAGCATTGTGTATGGTGGTTTACTGGAATCAATTGCAAGCCTCAACATTGTGACATCTGCAGCCGGTGCTGATGCTACCGCATGTAAGTTTTTATGTAGTTCACACACCATATCTAAAACATAACTAGGGGTGGTAATTTATGTTGGTGAGTTGTGCTTATATTGTGTCAAAGTCTAGGTATTCTGTTATATAACTCAACCTAAACTTGACATGAATAATAATCATATAAAAAAATATAAATCAAAATATTACCTAATTATTAAACAGATAACACGTCGTATATTCCATTTTACTCATTTAATAATCAAGTCCTCCTATTTAATAGTTAGATTTAGGTATTGTTTATGTCTATATGATTAATGTTTCAATTAACATGTTTATGACTCAATTATTGCATTTATTTAAAAATAAATTTATAATGAGTCAAATACGAGTTAAATAATTTAAAGATATAATTAAATTAATATTGAGATTATTAAGTAGGTCGATTCGGATCAAATTCATGTTATGTAGATTGACCTAAAAATTACCTATTTATTAAACGAGTTATACAAGTCGACACAAAATATTTGACCCAAACTCATTTATACTCAACTCAAACCTACGAAAAATATGTTGAGTTCGTGTCATATCAACAATTTGTGTTAAACTTTGCCACTCTAGGTATAGCCAAAAATCCCATCTATTATTTTTTTTTTTTGCCACCTTTAATTTATTTGTTTTTGAATAGTTACATCCCATGGACAATATGTCATCATCAACTTTCTTCTTTTAACTATTAGAAAGTGTTTAAAATTTTTATTTGGTATATTCCATTTTAAAGAATATTGTAATAAATATTTCTATATTGATAATTTCTTTATAAAAATAAGAAAATTTATTTAAGATATCTTTATAAATATTTTAGGTTATGAAAAAAAATTAATTTTGAAATGAAAATGAACATATAAAGTCTACACTAAATAGATAGAGAGATGAAAAAATATGACAGAAATCCAATAAAACGAAGGCTCACAATATAGGAAATGGAACAAATTTAATAATTATCCTTTGTAATATCATTTGTCTCTTTGTGTTGATGAATTTATCTATATCTTATTACGAAATTAACTCGTGGCATTGAAGCTTTCGCTAACACAACATGAAGAAAAATGTTTTATATTTTGGTATAGTTATAGTGGAATCATGTCAAATCAAAGCATTCAACATGACATGAATGATGTAATATGGTTATAGTCCATGTACTTGGAATTGGTCTCACTAGCAATGAAATTAACTTATGTAACAAAAGTTTTCATCTATTGTTTGATTCGGGGAAAATCGATCAAGTATTTCCTTTTTGTTTTCACTATATAAGATGGTACATAATCAGTTTGGGACATATTGCAGTGAAAATTTTAGCTTTGGGATTGGCGAATCTGATTGGTGGACTCTTTGTGATTGGACATAATGTAAGTCTTTTCCATTTCAATAATTTGGCTTACAATCAGTAATACCATCGTCGGTGAACATAAATAATGATATAATTTTCACTCTCATCTTAAAAATTTCTTGCATCTTACTTTGATGGAACCTCACAGCTTATGGAACTTAGAAATGAATCAAATGATCAATCTGGAGGGTCTAGTACTGGTAATGAAGAAACGGGTCGTTATCATCGACAACTGGGTCTAAAAGAGAATTTCAAACGTCATGCAACAGTGGCCGTGTTGTCATTTCTCCTTTTCGGCTTAGTGGCTCCTGTGACTTACAGCTTCTCATTTCTTAAGAGCGGCAACAAGGACCTCAAGCTCGTAGCAGTTGCAGCAGCTTCTCTGGTGTGCATCACTCTGCTTGCTATTGGAAAAGCTTATACCCAAAAGGCATCCGGTTTTTTTGGGTACATCAAAACCGTGTTGTCTTTTGTTATTCCCGGGTTTATGGCATCAGGAGTGTCTTACGTAGTTGGTGATCTAATCAAGAAGCTCTTGGAGAAGCTGGGTTTGTTTGAGTCAAGTTCAGCTTTCACCCTGTCCCTTCCTGGGACTGCAACACCAGAATCCGGATGGGGATTCTACTGAGGAGTGCTGCAAGTTGACTGTTAAATCTAGAGAATCCAACCAATAAATTAATGATTGGGACTGATGGGAGTTTCTTCTCAGTTTCCACGAGCTTTTCACTTGGCTTATTGTAAGACATATTTGCCTTGCGATACTAGTATCGTTAGTATTGCTTTAGCATTTTTACGTCTAGATTTTACTAGCTTGCGATTTATTTGTTTAGAGGACGAGAAAGATGAGCACCCCTGGATGCTAGTGATTTAATTTTTTTGCTGAAAATTTGCTACTTTTCTTTTAATTCTTCAACTCCATATGCTGCAAGCCTGGATGATCTTCGTTCCTTGATGCTAAAACCTACATAAGATGAATGCCATATCTACAACATTATTGTTGATGGTTTACAACTCAATGTGGAAATTTGTTCTTTCTAGTCTTTGTGGCAAAGATATCAAGAAGTTCAAATTTACAAGATGGAGTTGTAAACTAAGAGACTATCTTATAAAGGAAAAAGAGAGGAGAAACCCATGTTTGATTTGGTTGCTGGGAAAGCAGAGGAAAAGACTATGATACTATAGCAACCATTTCAATCTGACAAATGTTGAGATTCCAGATTTTCTTCCCTTTTAAAAATGATAGAAACTTCAGGACCAAAGAAAAAGAAGAAAAAGTATATATTAGAGCATCTAATTTCACTTGATATTTAAAAAGAAATAGGTGACAAAGGAGACTAAAATGCCTTCCTCTGGAACGGTTTCCTTTCCTCTTTGGGAGGCTGTGTTAGCATGAGCTGTTAACAGGAAATCGAGTAGAGACTTTTATAGGAAACCTTTAATTGCAAAATCCCTTCCTTCTTCCATGAGTTTAGCCTTAAACAATGTATAGCCTAGAATGGCTCCCTAAATTTTCTCTCTATATCTATATATTTTTGTATTGGGTTCTGCACAAAGGATATAGAAAAAAAACCAGTTTAACATGGTATCAAAGCACGATCCTAAGATCTCTGATCTACCCACCCATTCATAGTTCAAAGTTGTGGTATCGGTCATTGACTCAGGAGGTCCTGAGGCACATCGGTCTCGATATCTCAGATCGGTATCGGGTGATACGCAAAAAATTCTAATTTAAGAGCTCAAAATAATTTTAAAAAATTATGAAAAATTATTAAAAAATTAAATATAAATAAGTAGAGTAAAAAATTAATAAAATAAACTTCTATTATATTAAAATTATTCATATTATAATAAAAGCATACTTTTGGGATGATTTATAATAATATTAAAAATCTCTAAAAATATTTTAATTTAATCACTTGATAATAAATGTTTCTTATTGAAAATGAAAATAATAAAAATTAATTTTTTTAAAAAAAATTGTTTAAATTAAATATTTTGAATTTTTTTAAAAAATATTTTTAATTATTAAAAAAATAAAACCATGATTCATCTTTAAAAAAATAAATATAATTTTTCTTATAAAATGTATTCATTAATTTTAATTTTTATATAAATATTCATTTCCTATTTTTTTGATATAAGTCTAATATTCATTATTCATTTTTAATCATTATAATTTTCATCAAATTATTTAAAACCCAAATACTCACTATCTACTTAAAAAACAAATACATATTATTTAAAACCCAAATCCTCATCTTTGTTAGATGCTCATAACCCTCATCCATCCACGGGTCAAACACCTCTTTCTCTTTTTCTCTCTCTCTCGCAAGATACCCATTTCTCCTCTAAACCCACAAGTCTTAAGCAGCTCCTTAGTAGACCCACTTTCTCTCTTCTCCCACTTCCATCAACCACCTCACCGTCGTTTTCTGTCAATAACAACGGTGCCAGAGTCCGGCGACTCTGCCTCCTCCTCATGTCGCTCAGTTCCATCTCAGGCAGGAGCTTGGGCGATCCGAACAAGCAGGCATGCTTCTTTGACCTCGCCGACGACTCCAAGATGCAGGGTTCTAACTCTATGTATTTTTCATTTTTGTGGGTTTTAATCCTCTCATCTTATCCACCATTTCTACTCCAATATTACCTTTTTTTTCCATTACCAATTACCCAAATAGCTTAGTCTCAACATGATCTTGGAGTTGTCTCAAAGTTTCCATGGGATTCACTCCGAGACTGTTCATTTATCTTCAATTCAACCGAGTTTGATCACAAGCTGACAAAATATCCAACTCAGGTATCGGTCCGATATCGGCCATGGTCGAAGCAGATACGACTTGGTTGAGTCATTCCGGTCTCGACCGAGATTTTGAACCTTGCACCCATTGACTAGAAGAAAATCATTGACTGCTTGGACTCCATGATGGAATTCACCGACTTGACTGAGTTCATTCTTGAGAACTGGACAACCAAGATGACAGAAGCTTTCAACAAAGCCCATACCTCATCCCACCAATCAGATTCTCCCACTGCCCCAATTGGCATTAAGTTGGATCGCTCCAACTATGCCTTATGGTCCCAGGTTGTTGAGATGTATATTTCGACAAAAACAAGTTGGGATACATCAAGGGAGACTCTCCCCAGCCTCCAAAAACATATCCATCTTTTCGAAGATGGTGAACTGAGAATGCTGTTGTCAAAGGATGACTAATCAACTCTATGGATCCTACCTTAATAGGTAACTTCATTCATTTCCCAACAACAAAATAGGTATGACATTCTATTGCTATAACTTATTTTGATGGGACTTGATACGTCTCAAGTGTATGATCTTCGGCATCGTGTGACTCGCATGAGACAAGCTGGTAGACCCATTGAAAAATATTATAATGATCTTCAAGGTTTGTGACGCGAAATTGATTTTCATTGTCCTAACCCAATGAAATGTGCTGTTGATATCAAGTAGTATAATTCAATCCTACAGGAAGATAAAGTTTACATCTTTCTCGATGGATTAGATGATCAGCTAGATAAGGTTCAGAGTGATGTGCTGCAGTTACAACCATTTGTTATGATTGAACAGGCCCATGCTCATATTCGAAGAGAAGATATTAGACAGGTTGTAATGACTTCTGGTGCAAATCCTATCCCTAGTGTTGTTATGACGTCTAAAGGATTCAAGACTAGTGGAAAGACGAATCCACCTTCTAAGCCTCAGGCCTAATTTGATGGTGGAAAATGTACTCATTGGGGGAGCATCAAACATACTCGCGAATCTTGCTTCAAATTAATCGGGTATTTAGATTGGTGGAATGATTTTCAGGCATAGAAAAAACGTGATGGTGTTGTTATTGCTGAAAGCACAGGTCGCATTATTGTGGCCAATGTTGAACCTTAGTTATCTTTCCTCTCCCAAATAGAGTTACCAAATGATCCCACGCCTCCACATAATCAAGGTAACTATGGGCACGTACTTCATAACTTTACTCTGTGTGATGATGGTGTTTGGATTATTGATTTTAGGGCTATAGACCACATGACATTTGACTCCAATGATTTCTCCTATATCACTCAATTAAGAAGAACATGTATTGCAAATGCTAATGGGGTCACATATCCGGTTACAGGGGTTGGAACGGTGACTGTATCACCCTCTCTCACACTATCTCACACTCTACTTGTTCCTCTCCTATCAAACAAATTGATGTTTGTAAGTCAAGTTACTACAAATCTCAACTGTGCGGTGTTAATTTATCCTACATTTTGTTTTCTTTAGGATGTTCTCACCAAGGAAATTATTGGGCGTGGTATTAAGAGAAGAGGATTATACTACATGGATGACTTCAGTGCAAGTAGAGTTAACCACATGCACCACATGACCAGTGACTAGGAGAGGCAGATTTGGCTATTGCATCGCTGCTTGGGGCACCCATCATTTGGCTATTTGAAACATTTAATCCCAAATCGGTTTTCAAATTTACAACCCTTTGACTTTTAGTGTAATACTTGCATTTTAGCTAAAAGTCATAGAGTTCCTTATCTAGTGAGTCTGAATAAAAGTGATGTCTCTTTTGCTCTAATTCATTCTGATGTGTGGGGCCCTTCCCCACTGACTACTTCGTCTAGTCATAGGTTGTTTGTGTTGTTTATCGATGATTGCACTCGAATGACATAACTTTATTTGCTAAAACGTAAAAATGATGTGTTTAGCGTGTTGCAAGCCTTTCATGTCATGGTTCAAAGACAATTTTTAGCTAAGGTTCAAATCCTTCGTATTGACAATGGTGGTGAATATGTCAACAAGCAATTTCAGGCCTACTTCCAGCATACTGGTCTTCTTCATGAAACCTTGTGCTCTTAGACTCCACAACAAAATGACATGGAATTGCTAAGAGAAAGAATCGACATATCTTAGAAACTGCATAAGCACTATTGATTGGGGCACATGTGCCCAGTCACTATTGGTATGATGTCATCTCTATGGCTGTACATCTCTTGAATTGCATGCCTTCAAAAGTCTTAAATTTTAAGACTCCTTTACATATCCTTTCTACACATGTTCCCTTGCCCATTGTTTTGATGATTCCTCCCTATATTTTTGGTTGTGTTGCCTTCATTCATCTTCATAAGAATCGATGCACTAAGTTGGACCTGTTTATTATTCGTTGCCTTTTTTTAGGGTACACCTTAGATACAAAAGGGTATTAGTGCTACGATCTCATCACTAAACAAACCTACGTTACTATGGAAGTTACTTTCCTAGAGTCAGACACATTTTTCCCATTGCTAGTATCCAATACTTCTCTTTAGGGGAAGCTCTGAGATGAAGAGCCAAATTGGCTGAATGTTGAGTGGCCAGAACTAGAATTTGATTAAGATAACTCAGTACAACAAAGGGTTGGAAATGAAATAATAGAGCCAGAGCCAAATATTGAGATTTCTTAAAAATGTGAGATGTCTCCAAGAACCAAACCTACATCAATGGAATCTAAAATGTGGAGCTTAATGAATCCCTCCACTCCTTAGTACTTGAAGCGCCTCTTCCTACGAATATTCCTGAGGTAAGCTTTCCTATCACACTTACACATTCTAATGCATTGGATACTTCTGCGAGTTATGTCTTACCTTTCAAACATAACCGTGGCAAACCACCAAATCGGTTTTCTTCGGACGTAGGAGAAAAAAGATCCAAGTACCCGATTGCCAATTATATGTCTACTCAAAGATTATCTGAACCTCTCAAGGCATTTGTGCATCAGTTATCCTTATGTCTTATTCCCAGGAGCATTGAGGAGGCATTATTAGATCCAAGATGGGTTCAAACAATAAAGGAAGAATTTGATACTTTGTAGAAAAATAACACTTGGACGTTAGTCGCACTACCTGAATGAAAGAAGGCAGTAGGATGCAAATGAGTCTTCTCCATTAAATACAATGTTGATGGGTCCATTGATCAATATAAGGTGAGGCTCGTGGCAAAGGGATATACACAAACATATGGCATAGACTACCAAGAAAGTTTATCACTAGTGGTCAAACTAAATACTGTTAAAGTTTTGTTATTTCTTGCAGCAAATTTAGATTGGCCATTGTACCAGTTTGACGCGAAGAACGCCTTCCTCCGTGGCGATCTTGAAGAGGAGGTTTATATGGATATTCCACCAGGCAACACTGCATCTTCAAAGGGGAAAATGACAGCGAGCTCTGTATGGGTTGAAACAACCACCTCAAGCATGGTTTGGTTGATTCAGTTTGGCTATGAGAAAATATGGCTTCCAACAAAGCAACTTAGATCACACTCTCTTCCTAAAACATCGTTCAACAAAAGTGATAACTCTAATAGTCTATATAGATGACATGATTATTACAAGTGACAATGCAGAAGAGATCTTCAGATTGCAAGAGCAACTGTCAACTGAATTTGAAATGAAGGGCTTGGGAGGACTTAAGTACTTTATGGGAATTGAAATATTCAGATCAAGACAAGGCATATTTCTTTCGCAAAGATGATTCGTGCCCGATTGGTGTCCAAGTTGATTTAGCTCAATTCAACTGATGTGCTTTGATTTCAATCCTCAGATGAGAGTAATCAACAAAATTTATAAACCTAAATCACCATATACCAAGGTAGCATTAGCTAGCATAGTATAGTGGCTCTAGGATCGTCCACAGAGACGGGTTTTTACTTCACAATTGATATTAGTTCAAAAGCTGAATTGGTGTTTTTCCTTTTATAAGTTAGCTTTAAAAGAAAACATAAATTTGTATGGAAATGGTTTTAAGCTAACCAAACATAAAGTAACTGAAATTAATTAAAAAGAAAGTGTTTCTTGGGATTTCAGGTTACTAGGATCAGGTGCCTTATACAAAAGAGGAGATTCTGATCACTTGAATCTTTTCCTCGCATTGGAGATTTAACATATAGTTATTTCCCAAACCGGTGTGGTACAGATGCTTACCATTAAAGGTTTCAACGCTAAATCCCTCTCACTGATACACCTTGCAATGGCTCGTACCTCTCACCTAGTATTTGCCATTCAAGGTGATCCTTAACATTGGATCATCCTTCACAAGCGAACAAGAGATAACAATTAGACCTCCATGGAGCAAGATTACAAGCAATAAGAATCCATGGAATCCGAAAGCTTACCAAGTATTGGTTATTCACGGTAATCTTAGTTGACTAAAAATACAAAAACCATCAACGGGTCACACTTTCTCTTCATTAAAAACGGAATCAACAAAATCTCACGCTTTTGCATCCGGGACCTTACCTAGCTTCCTTCACCCAAGAAACAAAAAGCCTAGCCACTCATCCTCTGAGGCCTTCGAGGATGTTTGGCTAGAAAGAAAATAAAAGAGAAAACAAAATGGGAAGGTAAGGTAGAGCAAAGCTCTGTGTATTACTTTAAAAAACTATACAAGTGGTCTCCGGAAAAACTCCCGAGAGATCTTTTCTATGTGATTACAAGAGAGTTTATATAGGAAGGTTATTTATCCTTCCTTCATTACTTCCTAGCTAAGGAATTACATGAGTGATGGATTACAAGGAGAAAATGGAAATTTATACAAAAATGTCTGAAGAAAAATATCAACTGGAGTCGGTGCGCAAATATCCCAGTTCGCAGGTGGATTTCGCAACTTGAATTGTGACCTGCGAAAAGTTCGCAGGTTGATTTCGCAAGTTGGAGTGTCATTTCGCAAGTGGATTTTTGACTTGCGAGAATTTTGCAAGTTGATTTTTATGTTGCGAAAATTTGGCAAGATGATTTCGCAAGTTGCGAAATTGTCTTTCAGCCTGGCGCGGTTTTCTTCCAACGGCCATAAGTTCTTCATTTCAGCTCCAATTTGCACATCGTTTAAAGCATTGGACTTTTGACTTCTCGAGCTTTGAAATGGTATATATCATGTAAAAAATGGACTCCAGGAAGTGCTCCAAATGTGCGGAAGAAGACTGCAACTGCTCTCCTTTTGAATTTCTTCATGGATTTCTTCTCTCTGTTTTTCCTCCTTGCATACTTTGAATGACTTTGGCAAAGGGTTATGAAGTTCCAAAACTTGGCTTCTTCATGAATTTGAGCTTCAATTTTCTTTGCCATGAACTATACAAAAATCTCCCTCATTCTCAAATTTCTTTGGTGATTAAAAACTATCAAAAACACCAAAACTTAACACATTTTGATCAGAAACGATTGCAAGGGTCCTTCACATGCCAATTGAGTTAAAAGGTAATAACTACTACTCAAAAGTGTTTAAAAGAGTTAATTACAAGTTATAAAATAACACTTTTTTAGTAGTAATCAAAAGACAATATGTATTGGATTTGTTGTTTGAAGTGGGATTGTTGGAGTGTAAGCCAGTTGATACTCCAATTGTTTAGAATCATAAACTTGAAGAACATACAAATCAGGTGCCAGATGATAAAAAAATGTACCAAAAGCTAATTGGTAAGCTCATTTATTTATCTTATACTCGCCCGGATATCGCTTAAGTGGTAGGTGTAGTGAGCCAATTTATGCACTGTCCTAGTGAAGAACATATGGATGCAGTAATTCGGATTCTCCGCTACTTAAAGTCCTCCCCTGGAAAATGGCTTATGTTCTCCGAGAATAATCATTTGAATGTTGATGGCTATATAGATGTTGATTAGGCAGGAAACATTTCATATAGGAAATCCACTTTCGGCTACTATACATTTATAGGAGGCAACTTGGTTACATGGAGAAGCAAGAAGCAAAAGGAAGTAGTATTATCCAGCGCTGAAGTAGAATTTTGAGGAATGGCTAAGGGTCTATGTGAACTACTTTGGCTGAGAAGTCTGCTGACTGAAATCGGCTTTGCTCCTAGCTCCATAATGAACTTGTTTTACGATAACTAGGTAGCCATCAACATTCCCCATAATCCTATTCAACATGATCATACCAAGAATGTTGAGGTCGACTGACACTTTATCAAACAGAACCTTCAAGAAAAAATAATTCGGTTCCCATTTGTCAAGTTAGAAAACCAATTGGTGGACATACTCATGAAAGCAGTGTCCAACAAAAACTTCTACAACTCACTCGACAAGTTGGGCATTAGAGATATCTACGCACCAACTTGAGGGGGAGTATTGGCGTGAACTGTTAACAGGAAACCGAATAGAGTCTTTTTATAGGAAATCTTTAATTGTAAAATCCCTTTCTTCAAGGGCCTTACATGATTTTAGCCTTAGACAATGTATAGCCTAGAATAGCTCCCTAAACTTTCTCTCTGTATCTATATATTTTTGTACTCAGTTCTGTAGAAAGGATATAGAAAAAAAACTAGTTTAACAGGTTGGGGATATGAGCAAAGGAACTCTACTATAATATAATAAGTAACTACATTCCTGATGTGGGTTTCCAAATGTACTTGTTTTGTTGTATTTATTCACTGAGATTCTTAATTAGTTGGATCTCATCCATTGTTCATATCTCTCTCGTAAACAGATTCCTTCTTGCCACAAAGATTTAGATCATTTGATCTTATCATATTTCCTAGGTTATTTTGGCTCTTAAAGGTATGCAACATAGTAATCCCGATATTCCATTCAAATTGTTTGATCAAGCTCCAATGTTGCTAGTTTCAGAGAGACACACCATGATGACTCGGGTCACAATCATCTTCCACAAGGTAGTGTGGGCAACCTCTTGGGAAGAAGACAATGGAGGCTCTGTTCAATTGAACTTGTGTGTATTACCATATGTCTAACCCTAAACCCATAATGAATTTATATAAAGATATAAATTGGCTTTAGTTACTAGGGGCCCATTCATAAGGCTTAGATGACTAAAGATCCATTAGTTGACTTAATTAAGTAATGCCCTATTAATTGGGTGTAAGTTAAATAAAAGCAAACCAACTAACAAATAGAACTAGTCCATGTCTAATTAAATTTCATGATTTGGGGCATCCTTGTGACACTAGTGCACCTTATTACATCTTGATGAGATCCCATACTTGACATCTTAATAGGATCAATTAGACCTATTTAAGATAAGTTTGAATCTCACAACTAATCCACAACTCGAAATTGTTGCTAAGACTTATTTTTTAGACTAAAAGTATTTTTTAGAATATTTTGAGATAATTTAATTGATTTATGGAATTCTAAAGGAAAGTGGAAAAAGAAATATAATAATAAACTAAGGGAAATGAAAAGAGTGCAAGATGACCACCCTTCATGTGCGCTCGAGCAAGTGGGTGCACCCTTCTAGTGCTCCAAGAGGACTTGTCACACTTATCCAAGTGAAGAAAGCAAAACATGATGCAACTTTAGTTTAAAAGAGTGTCACACCCCAAAAGAACTTAAGTGACACCCCTATGATAAGGGTGGCACAGTTAAGGGCAATTAGTTTAGTGCACCTTTGGTTTGAGAAGGTGACACACCCTTTCCCATCATAAGTGGTGCACCTTCTAAATGCACTTAAGAGAAGAAAGAGTTATGGTGCCAATCTTAATAATACCTATTGCCACTTGCCTTAATTAATAGTAACCCAATTTGTAAGGAATCTATGATTACCTTAAAGTCTCACCCATAAGTAAAAACCATTGAAATGACCACTTAATAACTACTGTCATAATTCATCATAAGTCTTATTCAATGTGTAATTATTCATGCATATTAGTGCACTCATCATGGGAAACTTATCTCGATATCCAAGAAAAGTCATCTCCCTAGTTAGAAAGTAGTGCAATGCAACCTCAAATGGATTGCTTAAGTCCATTAACTAGCTATGAACAACTCATCAATTTGCAAGAAATATATGATTTGGATCTTTTGTGTTACTTTTAATGGATCTAAGTCATCTACAATGAAAATGATATAGATTTGAATGCTCAAATAAACCTTAATGCAATTAATGGATAAAAAGTGGAAAGTCATGGCTAACTTTGTTACATTATATCTTGCTTTTTAAAATTCTATCTTAACAAACTCTTACCAATTCTAAAAGTAGATTGAGTGAAGAGACTCTAAACTTAACAATTTCATGAGAATAATTTGTCTTATTTTATTAGGGTTAGAGCTTCATCTCTGTTCCTTTAGAGCCTATTTGGTAATGATTCTAGTGGAAGTGTTTTTATTGGGAATGTTTTTTTCTAAAGTGTTTGTGTGAAAAT
Organism: Vitis rotundifolia; assembly: GCA_030254885.1. Taxonomy (NCBI): domain Eukaryota; kingdom Viridiplantae; phylum Streptophyta; class Magnoliopsida; order Vitales; family Vitaceae; genus Vitis; species Vitis rotundifolia. The sequence goes on from CM058157.1 coordinate 13,504,989, forward strand.
ACTTATATAAGAATAAAAAGAAGTGATTCTAATATTGTTTTTGATAATATGTTGTGTAAGTATAAAAAACATTTTTAATATTAATAAATTACTACAAAGGACATACAATTTAATTACAAAAAGGAAATAATATGATAAATTAAAAGCTTTTCATTACAATAAAATCTATATACATCTATCTTAAAAGAATATATAAACATTTATATTGTTAAAAAAAAAAACTAAAAATAATCATTTTTATGATTACAATAAAATTTTGAAAAAATGTTTACAAAAAAAATTGTATTAATAAATAATTATCAATCATGATATAACAACTTTTCAAAAAAAAAAAAAAAAAATTGATTATGTATTAGCTTAAAAATAATATTTTTTAAAATTACTTTAATAAAATATTTAAAAAACATCTAAATCAATAAAAAAAATATTGAATAAAAGATAATTTTTCATATTTCACAGTAAAACAATATATGATTACATATTATTTTCTCCAAAAACAAAACATGCATGCATACATACATCTATATATATTATTATAGGACCAATATGAGAAATATAAATATTATTGATATAAATAAAATATTATTTTATATATATTTGAAAGCAAAGATTATATACCTTATAAATATTTGTTTATTTATTAGATTAGATTAGATTACTATAAATGAATATATTTTTATATCAAAATAATTTAGTTGATTAATAATAAATATATTAGAATATTTTAACAAAATGTTTTAAAATAAAAAAATATAGTAAAAAATTAAAAATAGTGAACAAAAGAAATATAATATTAAGGTATATAATTTATAATATAATAATATAGATTATTATTATTATTGTCAATATTATTATTATTATTATGATCATTACCATTATCACATTGTGTATATTGTGAAAGATGTGATATTATTCATTATAATAATGGACCTCATAATAATACATATAAACTATACAAATTTTGTTTTTTTTTTTCACAAGTTTTTATATTAAGGATAGCTTAAAATCAAACAAGATTTTATAAATTTATTTTTTAAAAAAACTTTTTTTACTTTTCATAATCAAACATATTTTTAAGAAATGAAAAAAAAAAAACATAAATTGAAAACTAAAATGAAAATAGAAAATGAAAACTAGAAAAATGGTTTTTAAGCCAAACATAACTTAATAATTAAAATTAATTTTTAAACATTATAATATTAATGATATTGAACATATCTAAAATTTATTGTAAAAACTTCAGTTTATCTACTAATATAATAAAGATTGGATAATGTATTTGATATGATATGTCCATTACAAATATCATGATTAATATCATATTCTTAATTGATATATTATGTTATTTTATATATTATCTTAATTAGTTTAAATTATTTATAATTGTTTCAAAGGAAATAGCTTGTCTAGCCCACTCCACCTAAATGATGACATACCGATTGAATTTCTCAATCAATTAGGAATGATATAATTTAATAATATAATATCAATTATAACTAATTATTAAAAATAATAATTAAAATTAATTTTTAAACATTAAATAATGGTATAATTTAAATAATATAATAGAATCATTAGTAATTATTAAAAATGATAATTAAAATTAATTCTCAAATATTAAGTAATTTGATATCTAAAATTATCATAATATATTTTAGTTTAAACCATTTAATTACAATAATGAAAAAAAATGCTAAATGATGAAAAAAAAAAAACAAATACATATTTCTTTTTTATAATAAATATATTATTTAGAAGTAAAAATTTTGATGATAAATATTAAAAAAAATTAAATTAGGACATCATCCACATGCATAACATGTAATGATTTACTTAGTAATTATTAGCAAAATACAAATCAAATAAACAAAAACAAATTAATAACGTAAGGCTCCGGGCCATATGCTATTAATATTGTTTTGCATTATTTTCCTTTTATATATATTTTCAATATAAAATTATAGGGTGACGTAGTTTCTCCTACGTCACCTATGAATTAAAAGTTGTCATATTAGGCAGGGAGAAAGCCCCACGAAGATGATGAGAAGTGGAGGCATACTGGATGACTGCTCTCACAATCAACGTCAACCCTCCTCCAATTATTATTATTATTCCTAATGACCTACTCGGCCCTCTCACCTTATATTGTCGGGCTGCATGTGATGGCATCGTATCACATAATGGATCGTTTTTCTCTAATTAATCATACATAAGCAAGTCAACTTGACCAGCTGATTCCAGTCACTCTCTCACACCATCTTCCAGATCTGACACATTTTTTTAATTAAAAACAACGACTTGCTTTGGATCTCTTTTGAAAATAGTATTCTATTCTTTATAATTTTAAAAAATATTTCATAACTTTTTATTAAAAAGTTCTTTAAGTTGATATTTACTTCCTTCCTCCGCACATAAAGCAAGGGAGACTGAGGAAGAAATGGAACAAATTTAAGTCATTATTAACATTAATGGTCATTATTATATTTTTCAAAACAAATTTAGTTGAAAATATAAATAATAATTTGATAATTTATTAATTATATTATTTTTTTAAGGTAATATTTATTTTTTGACTTAATAAAAAAAATCAAATAATTTATTGATATCCGTTAACATAATTAAAATAAATTTATTATAAATAGATTCGATTTAATTATACTATAGAGCTATGTTTGGTTTTCGAAGCATTTAAGAAAAATGTCAAAGAAATAAGATAGGAAGAAAAATTGAAAAAAAAAAATTTAAATTAATAAATTATTGTTAATATGTTGACTTGTTCTAACTCTTTAATATAAAAATTAAATCATTTGAAAATGCATATATTTCTAACTAATTTTAATTATATTTAATTTTTTTAAAAGTTTAATCAAAATTTAAAAATCATTTTCCTCATATATATATATATATATTTAAAGCACGTTTTAGGAACCAAAAATAATCCGGGTGTAAGTATGTTAACATGGACTTTGTGATAGTCCTAGAGTATGGTTCGATTAACTCATCCTTCTTTGTTAAATTAAAAAATTATTTTCCTCATCAAATTTTTTTTTTTTTTTTTAAAGCATGTTTTAGGAACCAAATATAACCCAGTGTAAGTAGATGAAATGTAATTGAGATGCAAAATATGGTAACAAAAGAAATGGATTTATGACTTATGAGAATAATATTGAATCCTTTTTAAAATTAAAAATTGAGTTTATTTTAAAATAGAATCTTTGCTATATAAAATAAAATTAAAATTATCAATAAAAATTTATTTAATTAATTTTATTCTTATAATTAAAAATTAAAAAAGAGTATTGGATGATATAAAATAAAATTCTAGTTATTAATAAAAATCTAATTAATTTTATTCTTATAATTAAAATTTTAAAATTAGGAAATAATATTGGATGAAGTATTGATATCTACTCTTTTCATAATAGAAGGTATATATGACCTTCTATATGGCTTGCATGTATGCATGCATGGGTATTGGAATTTCCAAGTCCTTCATTTCTTTGATTAATCCTCAATTCAACAGAGGTTATGTGGAAGATGGAATCGGACGCGCAGCCTAAGCTTGGGCTTGGTAATATATCTTATCCAATTCTTAAATCTGTTGAAGTTTGTATCAATGTTCTTTTCAACAAGTACTTATTGAAATAAAAAGTGGAAAGTGATGGCTTCATCATTTTGTTTAGGAAGTCTGTTTTAATCTGTAGCATTGCTTACGTTTTGTTTAATTTTTTGCTACTACCATTAACTTCTTTACTTTACACGGAAAGAAAAAGATTGCGAGAATATTTAGTAAATCAATTTAATAACTTAATATGATTTAATGTCTTAATTTAAGTCATTAAAAAATTTAAACATATTTAATAAAATAATTTAATATTACAACTTAAAGTTTTTTAGTTATGTGATCTAAAAACAAAAAATTATTTTTAAAATTTTTTGACAATGTTTGTTGGTTGTTCTTTGAAAATAATTTTTAAAAATAAAATAAAATAGATAATAATTTTTAAAGAAAAAATAGTTATTTTTACCTATTTTTAAAAATAAAATGAAAAATTAAGCGTTCATTTGGCCAAATTTTCTAAAACGTGTTTTTAAAAATTATTTTTAAGTTAAAGAATTAAAAATAATTTTTAAAAACAAGTTTCAAAAATCATAATTAAATAGCTGCTTGGTAACTCTTTTACCTTCTTTACCTATGTTTAGTGAGAGTATGTTTTATAACTATATATATATATATATATAAATTGAATGCATTGTATTATGTGACGCATATTGGGTTCCTAACCACACAAGTTACTCGTCTTCCAGTTCTAGAAGTACCTGAAAAGAAATGGGACATTCTAAAAAGCATCGTGTATGGTGGTTTACTAGAATCAATTGCAAGCCTCAACATTGTAACATCTGCAGCCGGTGCTGATGCTACCGCTCGTAAGTTTTTTTTTGTATTTAACGCACCATATGTAAAACCCTAGCACAGCCAAAAATCCCATCTATCATTTTTTTCTTGCAACCTTTAATGTCCTTGTTTTTGAATAGTTATATCCCATCGATGATATGTCATCATCAACTTTTGTGTCTTGTTATTGCAGTGAAAATTTTAGCTTTGGGATTGGCGACTCTGATTGGTGGACTCTTTATGATTGGACGTAATGTAAGTCTTATAATCACTACAACAGTTCCAGGTTGCTGAACGTAAATAATGATATAATTTTCAGACTACCTACCTAGACATCTTTTGTCTACCCAGGTAGCGCGTGTTCTTGGACAGATCTTACTTGAACAATTTAACTTGGTTTGCTAGTCCGGGAGTTGTTTTTCTAAGGAATATTCGGCTCCTCTGATAATTTATATAAGCTTGGGATTGTGACTCTCAGCGTCATTTTGTGGAGTCTTTATTCCGCTATTGAATGCACAATGGTGGCTTATTAATTAATGCACTTGTAACTATTAAGCGTTACGTGATGTTAATGCGCACTTTACTTAAAATAAATGTTTTATGCCGATTAGTTCACAGTTTGCTTAGACATAGTTTGTCTAGACATAGTTTGCTCGGACATAGTCTATTCGAACTTAATTTGTTTGGACACATTTTATTTGGAATCCAGACACATTATATTTGAACACAATCTATTGTCTATTCAAATATAGTCATTTCAAACACAGTATGTTCGACTATTGTCTGTCTAGACCGATCTTAGATAGTTTTATATATTTTCTTGGTTGAACATGGTCTAACTAAACAATTCGTGCCCGAAAATGCTTTGGTCCCATAATTGCCCCTATTTTCGTAGTCGAGCTTGATGGAGTGAAGAGAGTCAGGCGAGAAAAGAAATATTTTGTGTGCTAAAACACTGAATGATCTTGGTTCCTTGATGCTTAAAACCTACATAAGGTGAATGCCATATCCACTACATTATTGTTAATTGGTGGTTTAATTACAACTCAATATGGAATTTGTTCTTTCTAGTTTGTGGCAAAGATATTAGGAAGTTCAAATTTACAAGATGGAGTTGTAAACCAAGAGACTAAGGTAGTGTTTGTTTTTTTGGCTTTTTGCTTAAAGCAATTTGTTTTAAGAATTTAGGTTGTTTATTTTTCTACTTTTTCATGACTTATTATAAACTTTTTACTAAATAGAAAAAGCCAAAATATGTAGCTTTTTCTAAATAGAAAAAATAACATATTGATTTTTTTTACTTTTTCATACTTAATAGAAATAAAATACTACAAAAACAAACAACCTAATATTTAACACTATTAAGCATTAAGGTTCTATTTAAAATTAAGTAAAAAAATAAACACCACCTAATAGTATAAAAGAAAAAGAGAGAAGAGAAACCATATTGTATTTGACAGATCCATTGGGGAAAACTCGTACTAATAAAATTGAGCAAGATGGATTAGTTTTTACTTGTTAAAAGCAACAAAGGAATCACTAGGATTTAAGCAAACCACACAAAGAATCAACTCAATATTTACCTTAATGAAACGACTATTAAACTCTTGAAGTTGCATATCTATAATAGCATAGAATAACTCCACTTAATAATAAAATTTTTTAATTTCCTAAGCTTTACATCGTGTTTGCCCTCAAGTTAGAAATGTATCATCCATGTTTGGAATATCAATATTATGTTTTTCACAAAACCAAGAAACTTGATCAAATAAAAAACCCCAACCACTTTCTCTCATCATTTACAATTATTGCTAACATACTTTGACCAAAGTCATGACATTAACAATGTTTTGATTTTTCCTCTATAATGCTTGTGACAATTTACTTATGATTCCTAATATACCTCTCATCAAATGTAAATTGAGGGCAAAGTTAAATGATTGCGTCAACTCTAACAAGTTAGTTGTTTCATATCTTTGATTGAAATTTGAACCATCCTCCATAATAATCTCAAGTACTTCGATTAAAGAAGAGAACATGTTATTTAATATGAGGAAAGTACCATACTATAAGCTCCAGCATGCAAGCACATTTAAGAGTGGTTTCCTGGTTTAACCCTTGCCCACTTCAAAGTTCGTCATGATTAAGTGATTCAACTACTATAGCTTCCTTATTATGAAGGATATCACAATGTTTAAATGAGGCACCAACAACATTAACCACATTAACAACTAGATTGCATAGAAAGAAAATTTGAATATGATTCTTTGTCAATCACAAGAGCTAATTGAAGTTGATGAGTAAAACAATGAACATCAAAGGCACATTTGTTCTCTTTCATAATAAGTGTTTTAAGACCATTGAACTCCCCATTGCATATTACTTGCCCAATCATAACCTTGTCCATGAAACCTACACACACTTAATCTATGCCTAGAAAATAAACCATCAATAGTTGCCTCAAGTGAAAGAACAGTAGTTCTAATAGTATGCTTAATACTAATAAAACGCTCAATTACATGCCCTTTTTATCCACATAACGCAATACAATGTCCATTTGCTCCTTTCCTAAGTGGTCATGGGATTCATGAACTAAAAGAGAGAAAAGTAAATCTTCTAGTTGGATCTCTAATAATAATATTAATGGTTTCAATTGCACTAGCTCCATGGCACGACTTCTCGTTTTTCATGAATGTGTCTCCTCTTCTGCTTATGTGAGTTTAACCCGCCTTTGACTCTACTTGCTTCTAACTCCCTATGAGCCATTTTATGACCTGACTTTTTCGGAGGGTTTGCAGGACATGGGAGCCTCAACTCATGCATTGGTTTGCCGAAATCACCTCTGCTATCCCACTTCTTTCTATTCAAAAGGTGAGCAACTGTTAAACAAAAAGGCCTAAGAAGGCTCTTCTTTATATATTACACAAGCCCTAAAGTAGGTAACCCCAAAAGCCAAAACTCAGCAACTTTACTTGTTAGGTTTTGGCTTGTCCCATTCAACTTTTTAGTAAGATAGCCCAATGTCTTTTTGAATTTCATGTGCCATTAATTTAAGATTTTTAGGAGCATTTTTCAAAGCAATTACTTTAATATCCTCATTATGATTAACCAGAAATTTCAAAAGTTCCAAAAAGTTTCCTTGGTTACTAGAATCTTTGTATTTATCATGACCACGAAATGCAATTCCTCATCTTAAAAGAAACCGAACACAATCAAGAAATGCAGTCAAATTAATTCCATACCAACTTTGAGTTTGGTTTAACTGTTTGGAGCAATTGTTTCAATATGTGTCTTTGGTTTAATAAGGCTTCACATTTACTTCAAGTGTGATTATAAGCAATAAAAGGGCCTTCAACATGAATATTGAGTTTTCTTTTCTTCTTCCAATTTGAGAACTTTTCACTAACAAAGGAATCACTGTTTGCTTGTTTTCTAATATCAAGTTTGAAAGGATGACAAACATAAACAAAATACAACATTTTCTGCTATGCTATATTATAACCAATTAGCATATTCACTAAACCAAGTAGGATTGAATCGTCATAATGTTTCCCAAAATTTTTTTAAGAAGTTATATTTTAACAAAGACCCTTTTTCAAATAGGCTCATCGAACTTGATTTCAAACATTAGGATTGTAATCCAAAATTTGTATTCATAACCCAAGATCTACAAGAAGATCCTCTAAGTTGATTTCAATTCAACTTTGTTTTAAATCTCCACTATTTCCTTTTGAAGGGGCCAAGAATTGAAATTATGATTTTCTTTTAAAGTATTTCTTCATAACCGTTCAAGATTTGATTTATATATAATTAAATTTTGCCTGAGTATTTCAAATGGGTGGGGTTAGGTTTCTTACTTCTTTGATTCAAAATAGACCTTAATAGGTTTTTGTGTTTTTTCTTTTATGGAAAATGAAGTTCATTTAAAGTTTAAATATATCTTGTTATATTGTAAAACATTGCTATGTTTTAGGTATGGCAGTTCCAGGCCCAATCTGAATTCAGCACTGCACACAACCATTATTCAATCTAATAGCAAGACTATAGGAGGTTTATTTCATTTCACAAACAACTCAGGCCAATTCTTTCACACACTTCTCTCACAAATGTAGCTCTCTTGGGTCATAGAACAAATTTCAGTTGGGACTGACCCAATTCATTTGGTGTTGGTTTGTTAGCCAACTACCAAATGGAGGTGGCAATAATTTTAGAAATGAAAATATATATATATTATGCTTCCCACCTTTCCTACCTGCCTCTCTGTGTATGTCCATATTTAGGTGCTTTAGAAAAAAATCATCTTAAGGGACTTTGGACAATTTTTATAAACTATCTTTAGGTGTTGTTAGCATAATTTAGGTTTTAATGCTTCTTATGCTAGATGAATTCATTCTCTACATAGAATGGTTACATGTGAATGGATTGATATTTGTTGTCTATTCTTCTATCATCCAAACTATATATTTATTATATCTAATTTAATGCTACTATTTGAATTTAACTTTCAAATCCACACACTAGATATACATGCAAACTGCCACTAGACATTTAAAAAAAATTGAAAATTAATCATTAATGTTGGTTGCTTTTTTGTACAATAATGAGTCAAAATGTTGAGATTAGTAAGGCCAATTGGACTGACCCTATCCAAAGAAAGCACTTTATTGATCTTTGTCTTCAAGAGGCAAACAAAGACTTTAGATCAGGTGGAAGTTTAGAGTCTAGTGCTTGGCCTCGAATTGCCGAAGAGTTGGAGAAGTTATCTAGAAAATGTTATACTTCAAAACAACTTAAGAATGGGTGGGATTACATGAAAAGACAATATCTCATTTGGAATAAAATGATGACTATGACAGGACATGGTTACAACTTTATAACCAAAACTTTTGATTGGCCAACTAAAAAATGAGAAAAATATCTACAAGTAGTTTTCTTATGGATTTGAGTGAATTTTAAAAATAACTGTCTTATATATGTATGCATGACTAATTTATTGTTTATCTTGTAAAATAGAAATATCCAAAAGCTAAACAATTTTGTTTTAAACCATTAGCAAATGTGGAAGAATTAGAGGCATTGTTTGGAGGAGTGTTAGCTACTGGGTCTAAAAATTGGAGCTTTGGAGGAGTAATAGTTTCTGGGGTTGAGGAATCATCAACACATTCTACATCTATGCCTAGCAAAACTTCAATTAGTTTAGAAGAAGATGAGAATTTGCCAAGAAATACTAATGATGAAGCAGAAGGTTCTAAGAAAACACATAAAAAAGGAAAGAAAGAGCAAACTCAAGAAGAAATGAATAGAATAATGAATGTGTTGGAGAATTTTGAAGGACCCTCAATCAAAGAATGCATGAAGATTTTGAAGAGGCTCTTGACTTATGAGGATTCATTATACTATGTAGCAATTAATGCATTTTTCAAGAAGAAAGAGTATAGAAAGGTGTGGGTGAAGATGGAAAGTGACAAAAAGTGAATGGGATGGATTCAAAGCTTGCGAAAATAACTTTTTAAATATTTGTTTTAGATTTGTGGAATGCATATGGTATATGGCTTATATGATGATTATAATTTGGTACATTTGGTTTGTTTGTATTGGATATTTGATACATTTAAACTTTTCCAATTATAAGTTTTTCTCTCTACATTTTATAGATATTTGTTACTCATACATTGTTATAACTATTTGATTATATTGTTATGTTTTTATTTCATAACTATTGTTTTTTTATAATAGATATTCTTATGGAGAATCCTTCACATCACTCAAATAGTTCAAGTTCATCATCATCAAGTGAAGATGAAGATACAAAGTTAGAAGTGACGAGTTTTAAAAAAAAGATTGGCTGTGTTGTTGCTCCAATTATTAAGTGACTCACCCATTAATAAGGAACAAGTCTCTACATCATCATTTACAGGTTCATTTTTCATTCAAGAGCTTTTAGATGGTTCATCTAGTACATGTTATGAACTAATGCAGATGGAAAAACATGGATCTATTTCTCTATGTCACATGTTTCGAGAAAAATAATGGCTTGTTGACAGTAAACATTTGAATGTTGAAGAGAAAATGGTCATGTTTCTTATGACTATTAGTCATAATCTTTGGAATTGATTGATTAAGAATAGATTCCAACACTCATGTCAAACAATTCACAAATACTTCCATGAGGTTTTAGTGGCCATGGTGAATTTCTCAAAAGAGATGATTACTCCTCCATCATTCAATGATAGTTCAAATGGTATCTCCAATCGTCGGCTAAGAGAAATTTTTAAGGTATATTATTTTTTATTTCTAATTATTCATATCATATTTGTATTATGCTCATATAAACATAATTATTTATATTTTAAAGAATTATTACCATGTAGGATGTTGTTGGTGCAATTGATGGAACTCTCATCCATGCATGCATTCCTACTAATCAACAAGTACCTTATCAAGGTCATGAGAGAGGAGAATGTTTTTAGAATGTTATGGCAGTTTGTGATTTTGACATAATATTTAGGTTTGTTATTGTTGGATGGGAAAGAACAGGTTATGATTCAAGAGTCTTGATAGAAATTGTATGTAACCCGCAACATAATTTTCCAATGCCCCCATCAAGTAAATATTTTATTTTCATTTTATTTAATATAATTTTTATTTATTCATTATAATAATCAATTCAATCTTTTTTATTTTTTTCAGAAAAATATTATTTAGTAGATGCAACTTACACACACACTCGAGGTTTTATGGCACCATATCATAATGTACGCTATTGGTTGAGTGATTTTCGTAGTGGTGGTAAAGTTGTAGGAAAAGAGGAGATATTCAACCAATGCCATGCAAGATTAAGAAATGTCATTAAACGTGCTTTTGGTGTTGTTAAAGCACGTTTCCCAATATTGAAGAGAATGACACCTTATTCATTTACTACTCAAACAAAAATTGCCATGTCATGCTTCTCCATTCACAATTTTCCTCTATAAATCTCAGTTGCGAATAGATTATTTTCCAAATATGACAATGAAGTGGAATTGGAAAGTGACAATGCAAATCAAAATCAAAACTCAACTACAAGCAGTTTTTTTTGTAGCATCTAATCAAGATTTCATGCAACAGTTCCAAGACCAAATTGCAAATGAACTCTTTCAAGTATTTAATTAACTTGTCATTTTTAGCTTTTTACCATTATAAGAAATGCAATTTTTAGATATTAGCATAAAATGTAATGTCTTTGGATATTTGAAAATATGTACTTGAATTGTTGTGTTTTTTCTTTAATTTGATTTAGGTTTTATCAATCCATTATTTTTCAAATTATTAAGTTTAAATATTTTATTTTAATTATATAAAAAATAATTAATTTTCGTAAGGATGAAAATGATAAATTATTTATTAGAACAATTTTATTATTTTGAACTTTTTAGAAATACGTTAAATTATATTTTTTTAATATATTTAAAAAATTAAGATATTGATTTTTAGTATATAAAAAAACAAATAGCTTAATACTTAATAGAAATAAAATATTAAAAAAATAAACAAGTTAATACTTAATACTATTAAACATTAATTATTATTAAGTTAAATATAAGTTCTATTTAGAATTAAACCAAAAAAAACAAACGTCGCCTAAGTCTTTTCCATTTTGATATTGCTTAATAATAAGTTTTACAATCACTACAACACTTCCAGTTTTATGAACATAAATAATGATATAATTTTCACTCAAATATTTCACTACAAAAATTTCTTACATCCTACTTTGATGCAACCTTATAGCTTATGGGACTTAGAAATGATCAATCTTAAGGGTCTAGTACTGGTCAAACAAACGAAGGAATGAGTCATTATCACCGAGAACTGGGTCTAAGAGAGAATTTCAAACGTCATGCAACAATGACTGTTATCATTTCTCATTTTCGGCTTAGTGGCTCCTGTGACTTACAACTTCTCATTTCTTAAGAGCGACAACAAGGATCTGAAGCTTATAGCAATTGCAGCAGCTTCTCTGGTGTGCATCACAATGCTTGCTATTGGAAAAGCTTACATCCAAAAGTCATCCAATTTTTATGGGTACATGAAAACCATATTGTCTTTTGTTATTCCCGAGTTTATGGCATCAGGTGTGTCTTATGTAGTTGGTGATCCAATCAAGAAGCTCTTGGAGAAGTTGGATTTGTTTGAGTCAAGTGCAGCTTTCACCCTATCCCTTCTGTGGGGAGTCCCCCTCCATGTGTCCCTTCTCAGCTCAGACACCTTAGCCATCTAGCATAAATATGCAACCCATCCGGATAGTTCCATCCAAACCAAGACAAGTTCCGCCTGACCCCAAAAGTGAGAGGGTTCCTTTCCCTTATATGATTAGACGACATTGGGAGTCTAAACTCCTATACGGGAAGGACTATCCAATTAAGTCTTAAAGACCTCTGGCATGCGTGATCATTCACACTTGACATTTGAGTGGCTGACGGGACTTTATTTAGCCCACAAGTCCATGTCAATTAATTGTTGTACATAATCTCATACGTCAATAGGCTGAGGGGACATACAACTACACAGTTTGAGATCATGGCACGTCAGCAGATGGCACCTGCTAGCCGCCCTTAACTGTGATAATTGCCTAGCTGCTCATAGGGCAATCATCATTATAGAAGAAGATCAGAGTGCCTAGTCAGCACTACAGTGGCGGTGTCATCAACTCTATATAAACCCTCCAAAAAACACAAACAAGGTATGCGCGCACATACGCTCACTCTTTCCCACAAAATAGTTAGAGTTACTCTTATCTGACTTAAGCTTTGCAGGGGTGTGCTCGGACTACCCATCCGGACATCTTTTTGTGTAGGAAGCAAGCCCGTCTGGCTCCAGTATAGCTAGACGAATTCTTTAAGAGGCACAAAGTAGGGAAGAAGTCTGCCTAACTTCAGCGAAGCTAAACAGACTTGACTCCAGTTGGCTTAGCATCAACACCTTCCTGGGACTATGATAACAGAATCCAGATGGGGATTCTATTGATAAGTCTTGTAATTTTTGATTGTCAAATCTAGAGGATCCAACCAATAAATTAGTAATCGGTACTAATGGTAGGTTCTTCTTAGTTTCCATATGCTTTTCACTTGGCTTTTTGTAAGACATGTTTACCTAGCATACTAGTATCAATAATATTGCTTTAGCTTTTTTATGTTTACATTTTATTAGCTTATGATTTATTTGTTTCGAGGATGAAAAAGATAAGCAACCCTGGACACTAGTGATTTAATTTTTTTGCCAAAATTTCGCTATTTCCCTTTTAATTATTTAACTCCATGTTCTAAAACCCTAGATGATCTTGGTTCCTTGATGCTAAAACCCACATAAGGTGAATGTCATAGCCACAACATTATTGTTGATTGTTTACAACTTAATGTGGAAGTTCGTTTTTTCTAGTCTTTGTGGCAAAGATTGATATCTTTGGAAGATGGAGTTGTATACTAAGAGGGTGTTTGTTTTTTTAGCTTTTTACTTTAAATAATTTGCTTTTAAATTTTAGGTTGTTTGTTTTTCTATTTTTTCATGACTTATTATAAACTTTTTACTGAATAGAAAAAACCAAAATATTTGGCTTTTCCTAAATGAAAAAAACAACATGTTGATTTTTCTTTATTTTTTAATGTTTAATAGAAATAAAATATTACAAAAAAAAAAAAAAAAACCAAGTACTTAATACTATTAATCATTAAAGTTCTATTTAGAGTTAAAGTAAAAAAACAAACACCACCTAAAAGAATAATCTTAAAAGGGAAAAAGAGAGAAGAAAAACCCATGTTGAATTTGGTAGTTGGGAAAGCAGAAGAAAAGACTATGATACTATAGCAACCATTTGAATATGACAAATGTTGAGATTCCAGATTTTCTTCCCTTCTAAAAATGATAGAAACTTCAAGACCAAAGAAAATGAAGAAAAAGTATATATTGGGGCATATAATTTCACTTCATATTTAAAAAGAAATAGGTGACAAAGGAGACTAAAATGCCTTCCTCCGGAACAGTTTCCTATCCTCTTTGGGAGGTTGGGGATATGAGGAGAGGAACTCTAATATAAGAAGTAACTACATTCTTGATGTGGGTTTCCAAATGTATTTGTTTTGCTGTTTTCATTCACTAAGATTGTTAATTAGTTGGATCTCATCCATTGTTCATATACCTCTTGTAAACAGATTCCCTCTTGCCATAAAGATTTGGATCATTTGATCTTATCATAGTGCCTAGGTTATTTTGGCTCTTAAAGGTCTGTAACATAGTAATCTCGATATTCCATTCAAATTGTTTGATCAAGCTCCAGTTATGGTTGTTAGTTTCAGAGAGACACACCACGATGACTCGGGTCACAATCATCTTCCACAACGTAGTGTGGGCAACCTCTTGGGAAGAAGACAATGGAGGCTTTGTTCAATTAAACTTGTGTGTATTACCATATGTCTAACCTTAAACCTATAATGAATTTATATAAGGATATAAACTGACTTTAGTTACTAGGGGCCGTTGGTTAGGCTTGGATGACTAAAGACCCATTAATTGGCTTAAGTAAGTAATGCCCGATTAATTGGGTATAAGTTAAATAAAAGTAGACCAACTAATAAATAGAACTAGTTCATGTCTAATTAAATATCATGATATGGTGCATCCTTGTGGCACTAGTGCACTTCATTACACCCTATTGAGATCCGAGACTTGACATCTTAATAAGATCAATTAGACTTGATAAGTTTGAATTTCACAATTGATTCACAACTAGGAATTATTGCTAAGACCTTATTTGGTAACTATTTTTAAAAACAGTTCTGAAAAATAGTTTTTAAAAACAGTTTTTGAAACTGTTCTTTGATGTTTTGTAGAATAAAAGTCTGTTTAGGAACATGAAATATTTTTAACATGTTTTAAAAATAATTTTTATGTCTAGGGTTTTATTTTTAATCATTATACATGTTTATATAGTTATTTTTTAAAACATCTCTCAAAGAATAAGTGAAAATAACTAAAAAATAATTAAAACATGTTCTCTGAAAACACCTTATATTTTGTTTTCAGAGAATAAAAAATAGAAAATTGTACTAAAAAATAGTTGCCAAATAGGTCCTAAGACTCTTATTTTTTGGATTGAAAGTATTTTTGAGAATATTTCAAGATAATTTAATTGATTTTTGGAATTCTAAAGGAAATTGGAAAAAGAAATACACGGATAAACTAAGAGATGGGAGAAAAGTGCAAGATGAGCATCCTTTGTGTGCACCCATGCAAGTGGCCAGGAGGACTAGGCACACTTGTCCAAGTGAATAAAGCAAGGCATGATGCAACTTTAGTTTAAAAGAGTGGTGCACCTTAGAAGAACTTAAGTGCTACAACTTTGATATAAAGGCTGGCACACCTCAAGGACAATTAAGTTGGTACACCCTTGGTTTGAGAAGTTGACGCACCCTCCCCGAACATAAGTGGCTCACCTTCTAAATGCACTTAACAGAAGAAAGAGCTATGGCACACTCTATAAGGCTTAACTGGCACACTCACATAGCACTCTTGACCTACAAAAGACTAATTTTGTGACGTAATTTTGGAGTTCAAATTTTGATCAAGCCCCAATTATACCACACAAACACTACCCCTTCTAGCATTGAAACTTATTACTATCAACAAATTAAATAATTTAGGAAATCAATGATTCAGATTAGTATACGATAAATACTCTAATTCCTCTATATCCTCTAGACATGCAAGAACACTTGAAGGTAGGAGAACCTAAACATGACATATTACAAAATTTTGCTCAAGCTTTTTCTGCAAACTAAGCAAACTAACTCAGTTGTTCCGGGGTCATGAAAATCCTAATTAATCAACTCAACCAAACCCTTTAGATGTTAAACAACTACAAATAATATCCACAATCTTTAATTACTCAGCAAAAGAATCTAGTGAGGAAAATTTCAAATTTCCAATTACAATAATTAAGCCAAAAAAGAAAAAAATTCAAGCAATGTGTAAATCTCCATCTATTGAAAGACTACACAACACCAAACCCATTGGAATCATAAATTAAAAATACCTTAAAAATATTTTTCAAATGTACTTGATTGTGAAGCATCACAAAGAGAATCCACTTTGTCTTCCGCAGAAAATAAAATTCAAATGAGAATTTTTATACATCGTGTTTAAACCAATGAAGAAGACATATACTTGCTAGTAAATTATTAAGAAATCCTAAAAATCAATAAGTAATTATTTTAATTTATTTATAAATTTTTTTTTCACAAGTTCTTAGTGTTATAAGTTTATATCATAAAATAAGTGACAACTTTTCTTTCACAATTTTTTTTATTATAAAATTTTAAATATTTTATAACTTTTATAAAATATTTTTTAAAATATTATAATTAATTGTTGTAAAGATAACTTAAATGTGAGGTGCAAGATTGCTTTCTTTTTAAATGTATTTTTTTTCATATTTTTTATTAAGACATTTATGCTTAATGAGCATATAAAATTGATAATGGGCCTAAGATTCATAAAATGTATACTCAAATGTTAACAAACATTTATAATTGAATTAAAGGATGTGGTTTTCTCATAATATCAAAAATACCCAAAAATTTGTCTTGTGTAATTATATTGTATCATCTACTATACACCCTGTTTTTATTTTTATTTTTATTTTTCTTTAGGCTTCTAATTCTCTAATAATTTATTTTTTTAAATGATAAAAATAAATAAATAAAACTCATGTGTGCAAAGTGAAATCTTGATTTGAAAGGTTTATTTAATATATAACTTAAAATGATTTTTCAAAATATAATATTAAAATTTGTTTGCTATGCTTTACTTTTTCATAATTTTTTTAATAAAAATAAAAAATAAAATAATATTAAAATATTTTAAAAAAAAATTAAAAAAGTGAAATAAATATGCACATAAAAGATCAAAATGGGGGAGAGATTATATAAAAGTCAAAGGATATGGAGCACAACCACATTCATTTTTCCTACAAAATTTTTCTTACTGGTCAAAAATGGAGGTACGGTACTTTTCAACACCATTGCATCACCCAACTACAATTTGTTATGAAAAGGAACTACATTTCCTATAGTGTTTTTCTCAACTTTTAGTATGAGTTAAATTTTTTATCAATGAATAACTGATACGGAGAGAGACAAAAAAGAGGGCGATGGGAAAGAGAGGGGGAAGGAGAGATGAAGGGAGAAGAGAGGCTGTCGCAGGGAAGGCATCGACTAGCAGTGGCGCCGCCGACAGTGGCTATGAGGAGTGGCGTGGGTGAGATGAAAGGGGGATGAAGGAAAAAATAGAAGGGAGAAGAAGAGAGAGGGGCAGAAGGGGCGGCTATGTTGGAGAAAACTGGGTTTTTAAGAATTTAGAATGAATGGACGGTGAAGATTAAACCAAGAAAATGGAAGATCAGGATTTGATTTTCCTAAATAGGTATGAAGATGGGTTGAAGACTTGGGCCAAAATTCAAATAGAAAAAGCCCAAAAAAATATGGAAAAGGAATGAACTTCAAATAAATGTTGAAGATGGGGAAGATGGGCTTAGACAATTTTGAGATCTACACTCTTATATAAAAAGGTTGTGTTTAAAGTAATATTTTTATTGAAATAAGGTGTTGATCTTAAATAAATATTATATCTTTATCAAATAAATAAATAAATAAAAATTATTTTAAAAAATTATTAAATTAAAAATAAATAAATAAATAAAAATTGAGGTTGTCCCTTCAAGTAAAACCTTTAATGAAATCGAGTATTTTTATAAATAAAAAAAATCAAGTTTTCAATATCTACAATTTAAAACTCACACCTACATTATTTTTGAGAAAGACAACTCTCATGAAAAATGTTATTTATTTATCTTTAATATAAATTATATCTTGATAAAAATAATTTTAAATAAATTATTAGCTTTAATAAAAAAAAATCAATGTTTAAGAAAGTTTTCCGGTGAAGTAACACCATTAATAAAAAAATTTATTTGTCTTAAAACTATAATTGATAATTGTAATTTTAATCTTAAAGCTAAAACAATAGTTGGTAATTGTGGTTTTTGTTGGTACATGATTAATAATTTTTTTTTTTTTACCAACTTCTTTCGTGTAAATAGCTAATGTATTTGTAATAAAGTGTGTCCGAATGATTTTTTTTAGGCATGTTCCTCCAAAGTTTAACATAGTTTTTGAAAGGGTTATGACTTTTTTAGAGAGCTTAATTTATATTTGAAATTGATATTTGATGGTTTTCTTTTATTATAGTAGAGTTATAACATTTTACACGGCTCTTCAAAGCTTTAAATGAACTTATAATTGACCTTACAAATAATTACTTATGAGCTTAAAATCAAGTATTTATGTTTATGATTGGTCTTGTCGTAATGATTAAAAATATTTATTACTTGCATAATGAATGTGAACACTGCCAAAATAACCCTTTACCCGTGTAATATCTGAACAAAAAATGAATTTATGCGGAGATGGATATGGGTGGCATAGTTTTAAAACCAAGAAAAATTTAGAAAAAAAAAAACAAAAGAAAATGGTACATACATATTACTATCACAAAATATTTTCAATAAGTTTAGATCGAATTTTTTTTATTTTAAAAATGTTATTTTTACCGCAAACTCTAAAAACCATTCTAAATTCCAAAGAGCACAGTTTTATTACCAGCTCTTCCTAACAATTTTTTGGAAAACGAGAAGGTATGGGCGGGACAATGGGAAGGTCCCACGATTTTATGAAAAACTGAACATGAGAAGGAAAGGCAATGGTCCAGATTGAAGGTTTTAACAGGTATATATTTGGGCCATTAAAACCTAGGTTGACGCCGATAGTACTGATGATAGAAAAACTACATTATCTACCATTTAATACTCTGACATCAGGTAGGGACAAAGCCCGTTAAGACGGGTGGGAAGTCAGGACATACTGCATTCATGCCCATTATTACTTGCTCTCTCAAGTCAAAATCTACGTCTACCCTCCATTTTCTTACTTGTTGCTTCCGTCTCCACCTACCACAGGTAAGATGACCTTAATCCTCCTCTGATCCGTACATTTTGGACTCTTTAATATTTTAAAAAGATTGCATATCAAGGCATAATCTCATCCAATGGGTATTTTTTTTCTCTAATTAATTCTAAAAAAGCAAGTCAACTTGACTAACCGATCTTTCCCACTCGGTCTTTCACACCACCTCCTAACAACACAAATTTTTGTAGGACCCAACTCAAAATTGCCCGTTTCTTGTGTTTACATTGACACCTCTTTCTAGGTGTTAGCATCAAATTTCTTACTGCGGAGCCCACCCTTAATATAAAGGAATTGCTAGGCGATTCCCTCAACTAATTCATACCTTCTAGTAAATTAATTCTTTAATTTTTAGCTCAAATTAAAAAAAAAAAAAAAAAAATTGAGAGAAGTTTTTTTATTGATCTTTGTGAATGGAAATTGAAATGCATGTTTCTCTTAAAAAGATGTGAATGGTCCCGTGTCCCTTTGAACTTTTATGTGGAGTCTGAGCATTATGTAGGCTCTGTGACCAGTCACCAATCACGACTTTATATATGGATAAAGACAGAAACAAAAACAAATCAATAGGAGGAAGAGAGGGGACTTTTGACAAGAGTACGATAAATTTGAAAAGTTATTCTTAAATTACGACAATAGTAAAAATAATTTCAAATTTACGATACTTTTTGTCAAATAGGAGAGAGAGGATTGGAAATCGTCTTTTCAAAGGACGATTTCTACTAAAAAAAAATTAGAAATTGGGAAATCGTCTCTTCAAGATTTTAGTTTTATTTCTACTTTTATTTATATTTTTATTTATACATCTCACTGTTTTACAACAAAATTTTCAATTATTTAACACTAATATTAATTATTAAAAATATATAGGAAAAATTCATAATTTTGGATAATATTATATTTCTATTTTTTAGATTTTAATATTTTTTTAAATCATATATTATGCAAAATATATAGAAATATAATTATTGTATTATTATTATTATTTTTCATTCTCATTTTACTAAATTTTGATTTTATTTTTAAATTTAAATTTTAATAATTTATAAAACGTATTATTTGATTGATAAACATAAGCAATAATCCTATTATTTCATATTAATTAAATAAACTAATATCATTTTTATTTTTTGAATGATTTAATTGATTTATCTTTATATAATGACAATTTGCAACAAATAATATTCTAACTAAATTACGATAAATCAAATAAATTAAAAAAAATACATGTAACAACAAATATCTATCATGTATTACACAATAAATATGAAATAAAGGGAAAAATATTACATACGAATAAAATAATATATATTTTATTTTTTTTAATGATTTAATTTATTAAAAATAATAATTTCTAATAAATATTATTCAAAAAAATATTACATAATCCAAATAAATTTATAAACTTATATAATAATAAAAACTACACATTATAAAATAACTTGAAATAAAAATAAAGTAAAAATATTACCTTATAAGCACCGTGAGTGTTGAAGAAAAGAGAGGAGATATGCATCGTGAGTGTTGATTAAGGATGAAAGGAGAAAAACAGATAATTGAAAATTTGAGTTTCAAGTGGGAAGATGGGGAAAATGAGAGTGAAGAAGTTTGAAGGTGAAAATTAGAATGAAGAAACTTGAAGGTGAAAATGAGAATGAAGAAGGTAAGAAGAGGTATTTATAGTGTATGAGAAGTTGGAGAAAATGTAAATGGTCAAATAGGTGGAGTATGAAATGGGTGAAATGACAACACATGTAAAAGTAAGATTATCCTATACCTATACCTATGGGCTACCTATACCTATACTTATGTGCTACCTATGATAGCAAACGGTCTTCTTCTTATGATTTATGAAGTATAATATGTTAACAATTAAATTTAAACTTAAAATATTCATATTTTTTAATCTTAAAATTTATATAATATAATTAATTTAAAAATAAAAATAAAACAAAGTTATTTATTTTGTAAATAATTATTTAATAAATTAATAATAAATTTATTTTTTTAAACTCATTTTTTAATTGTAAAGTAAAAGAAAAAAAAACCAATAAATAAATATTATTTAGTTGATATTAAATTAATTAATTTTATAATATATATTTATAATAATTGTATGAGTATAATTAATTTTGTAATTTTAAAATGGATTTATGATATATTTTTATTTTAAAATTATTTATTTATTTGTATAATATAGTGATAATTCCCATTTAATTTTTTTTTTTAAGGGAACTCGTCTCTTGAAGAGACGAGTTCCAATTGTGAAATTATTTATTTATTTATTTATTCATAAAGGGAACTCGTCTCTTCAAGAGACGAGTTCCCATGGTTAATTTTTTTTATTTTAATTTAAAATTTTTTTATTTGATTTATTTATTTTTTTTTAAGGGAACTCGTCTCTTCAAGAGACGAGTTCCCATTGTGAATTTTTTTTAAAATTTTTTTTAATTTTTTATTTTATTTTATTATTATTATTTTTTTAAGGGAACTCGTCTCTTGAAGAGACAATTTCCCAATTTCTAATTTTTTTTTAGTGGAAATCGTCTTTTGAAAAGAAGATTTTCAATCCTCTCTCTCCTATTTTGTAAAAAGTGCTGTAGATTTTGAATTATTTTTACTACTGCCGTAATTTAAGAATAACTTTTCAAATTTACCGTATTCTTGTCAAGAGTCGTGTGAACGCTCTCCTCCTCGTCAACCGTTGGTCTATTTTTATTAGATGAGATAGGGGAAGAAGCGTTAACAGTGACTTCCTCTACATATAGGAAGATGATGAGGAGAGTAATGCCATAGCAGCTGAGAGAGAGAGAGAGAGAGAGAGAGAGAGGAAGAAATAATGGCCCAAGTGATGAGGCCAGAGAGAGAGGAAGAAATAATGGAACAAGTGACGAGGCCAGTGGGGGAAGAGATCAAGGCGGAGGATGGTAGTGGTAAGATTTCTCTAAGTCTTTTGTTCTGGGTTTGTGGATTTGGGACAAAGAGAAAAGAAAAGCAAGAATTTTTTACATAAATTCATTGTGTTTGATCTTTTATACAAGTTTGGATAATTAAACAAAGATTTGAAAAAAGCTGTGTTTCTTTGTTTCATGGTGGCAGGTGGGAGCGGATCTTCCGACACTGCGGGGTTAGGACATATAACTATTGACTTAATAAAAAAAACTGACGGAGATACAGATTTCAAACTTGGGAGGTTCTTAGAGGAGCCGGATTCACATAAGTTCCGCTGTCCTAAATGCAATGCTTGCATCGAAAATGTTAATGTCGTTCGTCGGGGAGAAGTGGGGCCTGATGTTCCTTTGGGGCCTGATGTTCCTGTGCGGCCTGATGTTCCTGCGGGGCGTGATGTTCCTGTGCGGCCTGATGTTCCTGTGCGGCCTGATGTTCCTGCGGGGCGTGATGTTCCTGCGGGGCGTGATGTTCCTGTGCGGCCTGATGTTCCTGCGGGGCCTGATGTTCCTGTGCGGCCTGATGTTCTTGCGGGGCCTGAGCCAATAATATGCGCATCCTGCAGAACCTTTCTGGTTTTCATAGGTATTCTTTTATCCCATCCTTGTCTTAAAGTTACTCTTGCTTCCGCTTATCTTATTGGGAATCACGTAAACACACAGTATTTACAAAATATAAATGAAAAGAAAATTTAAAATAAAAATATTTTAATGGGGATGGTTTTGGAGAAAATAATTATAATTGCTATTTCATGCATCGAAAATGCCTTATATGTTTATATAATTTGCCACCCATATCAACTCAAATCACACGAGGGTGGTACATTATCTAATCAATAAAGATACTCTAAGCAAAAAAATAGTGTTATTTTAAAATCAAAACACATGTAAGACATTTTCAAGTAATACAAGATAGACATTATTCCCATGTATGAAGTGATAATTATTTTTTTTTTAAATGCACACTCCATAAAAATGAATGTTTTTGAATTTCTTTTTTATTCATATTTTATAAATAATGCATGTTTGCATAATTCTTCTTATCTTATTTGCATGATCACGATGTTCATAAAGAGTGTCCTTGTATCACATATATGAGAGATTGAACTTGATTTATGCATCTTCCTTTCTTTCGCATGTATTCAAATTAATTAATTAATTAATATAGGGTTATGTTTGGTACTCAAAAAATTAGAAAAAATATATATAAGAAAAATAAAGAAAAAAATAAAAATAAAAATAGATTTAAAATTAATAAATTATTTTTTATATATTAATTTTAAATAATTTAAAAATGTATAAATTTTTAATTAATTTTAATAATATATTTGATTTTTTTATATTTTTTTAATAGTAAAATCAAATATAAAAATATTATTTTTCCGTTCCTTTTCTTTTTTTTTTTTTAAATACTTTTTAGGACTCAAACATAATTCGGGGTGTAGGCATAGCGTGGACTTTATGATATTCCCACAGTACTAGTGAGTTGACTCATCTTTCTTTGTTATGATCACGTTGACACTCCATGGGCTGAAATGGTAGTGCAGAGTTGCACAATATGTATGCAAATGCATACGAGTCTTAGGGTTAAATGGGTCCAAAGTCTTGCCGGCTAATCACTTAGACTGTTGCTACCTTATCGACAACATTACACCATAAACTCTCAAGAAAGTATTGAGTAGGATAATAACAAGCACAAAACCTTTAAAATTGTGGGGAGATTTCAATATTATTATTAATAGCACGTTTAGAATTGTTTTTAATGGTAGTGTTTTTTAAGAAATGTTTTTATTTAAAATATTTTTTAAAAAGTATTTTTAGGAGAATCATCTATTAAATACTTATTCAAAAATACTATATGTGATTTTTTAATATTATAAATAATTTTTTAAAAATTAAAAAAATTTTCCTAAATTTTACCAAATATATGATATTTTTTCAAAATTCTTTTTTAGGCTAAAAACATTTTTTAAAATTAGTGTCAAACAGACTCTAAGAATATATTTGACAGTGATTTTAAAAAGTATTTATAGTCATTATAACACATAAAAAAAAATTTATATTTCAAGCATTAGAAATGCTACAAACATTTTCTAAAATCATTGTGAAACATTTTCTAAAAATGTATTTAATAATGTTTTTAATCATACTGTTTTTAATAAAAGTATTTTTTTTTTTAAATATTTTTATGAGAATCACTTATCAAATATTTTTTCTAAAAAATATTATAAATAATTTTTTAATACTATACGTGAATTTTAAATTTTTTAAAAATATTTTCTAAATTTTATCAAATACATATTTTTTTTCAAAAAGATTTTTAAAACTAAAATTACTTCCTAAAATCATAGGAAAAGGGACTCTAAGTTGCCCAAAACAAGTCAAGGGGTTTGTGTGAAGTGTCTAGGATGAAATGGGTTGGATGATAATAGACCTCTAAGGTTGATATTTGACTAGTAAGAGGAACAAAAGGTTGATTGACCCCAAAGAGCAAGCAGGAGAAAAGCATAGGAGCAAGATTTAACGTGTTGGCTAAAACAACTAATCGTTCAAAGAAGAAAAGATAGTCTATTTTACTTCCATTTGATAACACAAATTTTAAATCATTTAAAATTTAAAATTACTTACATTGAATCTATTTAGTAATAAAGATTTGACTAACCATTTATAGAAAAACAAGATCAATATATTTACAAATTTTTAGAAGTTTTTGACAAACCATTTTTATCATTTTTAATAAAATAAAGATTTTTATTGTTGAATTTTTTTCAATAATAAAATTTAATTTCTTTTAAATTAAACCTTTTTATTATTATTTCCTTAATAAAATAAAATGAAAACTATAAAATTTACATTATAATTTATTTTCATTGATATTCTTATTATATATTAGTTAATACTATATTTGGATGTTAGAAAATTTGAAGTGAAGAAATTAGAAAGAAAAACATAGAAGAAAAGAAAATATTGAATAAAACTTTTAATTTATTATCCATGAAAATTAACTTGTTAACAGATATATATTTTCTTTTTTTTTTTTTTTTAATTTCTATTTGAGGAAAATATTAAAGAAAATATTTTTAAATTTTTTATAATACTTTTTTTTTCTTCTCCTATTATTCTTATTTTTTATTTTATTTATTTTATTTTCTATATCATCCAATTAGAAGATTACCTATCTTACTATTTTTCCCCTTTTCTACTATGTTCCAAGTACCCAAATATTCTAAATAATTTTGGTTAAAAGAAAAAAAAAAAGATAATGGCAAAGAAATTTGAATAATTCCCCATTTACTATTATTATTAATTATTTATAAGATAATTTTGGTACAGAGTTAAATTATTGCCATAAATATACATATAATTCATTTATTATTTATAATTAAATTAATTAAGATATAAAATATAGTAATAAAAGTTATGAATTTATGAGAACAATATGAATTCTTTTTAAAATTAAAAATTGAATTTATTTTAAAATAAAATCTTCACTATATAAAACAAAATTGTAATTATAAATAAAAAATTTATTTAATTAATTTTATTCTTATAATTAAAATTTTAAAATTAAAAAAAGAATATTGGATGATATCAAATAAAATTATAATTATTAATAAAAATCTAATAAAATTTATTCTTAGAATTAAAACTTTAAAATTAGGAAATAGTATTGGATGAAGGATTGATATCCACTCTTTTCATGATGGAAGGTAACCATATGACCTTGTATATGGCATGCATGCATGCATGAGAATTGGAATTTCCAAGTCCTTCATTTCTTTGATTAATTAAGTATTATAATTAGGGCACTAAGTCTAACTCTTTTCCTCAATTCAACAGGGGATAAACTCATCGCTATGTGTAACCCGCAATGGGGGCCGCAGCAGCCTCAGCCTGAGCCTAATCCTGGTAGTATATCTTATCCAATTCTTAAATCTGTTGAAGTTTATATCAATGTTCTTTCCAACAAGTACTTATTGAAATAAAAAGTGAAAAGCAATGGCTTCATCATTTTGTTCAAGAAGTCTGTTTTATAGTATGTAGCATTGCTTACAATTTTTTTTTTTTTGCTACCATCATTAGCTTCTTAACTTTGCATGGGGAGAAAAGGATTACGAGAGTATTTGATAAATTAATTTAATAACTTAATATGATTTAATATCTTAATTTAAGTCATTAAATAAATTAAATATTATTAATAAATTAATTTAATATTATAACTTAGTAGGGGTTTGATAAACTAATAATGACTTAAAATAACTTAATAACTTAATTTAAGTTATTGAGTTAAGTATGTTTAATAAAATAACTTAATGGTATGATTTAAAATAAAAATTAACTTCAAATGATAAGTAAAAATAATTAACTTATTCTTAAATCCATATATTTATTTTACTTTCTTATCCTTATTTGTCCTAATTACTTTTATAATTTTTCTTGCTATTCCTTGACCTCAACTATTATTAAACTTTGTTTATCTTAATTATAATTTATAATGATAAATATGTCAATTTGATGATTTAAAATAAGTTTTAAATTAATTTTATCAAATAATCTTAATACTTATAATAAGAATTAAATAAGTTTTAAATCAATAATTTAAATATAATTTAACTTAAAGCTAATTTAAGTCATTAAGTAATAAGTATTAAGTTTTACCAAATAATTCCTTAGTATTTTTTTTTTTCATTTAGCTATGTTTAGTGAGATTATGTTTTATAACTCTATATATATATATATATATATATATATATATATATATATATACATTGAATGCATTGTATTATGTGATGGATATTGCATTCCTAACCACACAAGTCACTCCTCTTCCAGATGCACCTGCAAAGAAATGGGACATTCTAAAAAGCATTGTGTATGGTGGTTTATTAGAATCAATTGCGAGCCTCAACGTTGTAACATCTGCAGCTGGTGCTGGTGCTACCACATGTAAGTTTTTATGTATTTCGCACACCATATCTAAAACACCCTTATAACTAGGGGTGGTAATTGATGGGTTGTATTTATATCGTGTCAAAGTCTAAGTATTCTGTTACATAACTCAACTTAAACTTGACATGAATAATAATCATGTAAAAAAATATAAATTCAAATACCACCTAATTATTAAACAGATAACGCGTCGTGTATTCCATTTTACTCATTTAATAGTTAAGTTCTCCTATTTAATAATTAGATAATTTTAGGTATTGTTTATGTCTATATGATTAATGTTTCAATTAACATGTTTATGACTCAATCGATGTATTTCTTTCAAAATAAATTTACAATGAGTCAAATATGAGTTTAATTTAAAGATATAATTAAATTAATATTGAGATTATTAGGTGGGTCGATTCAGATCAAATTCATGTTATACAGGTTGACCTAAAAATTACTTATTTATTAAACGGGTTATGCAAGTCGATACAAATTTGACCCAAACTCATTCATGCTCAACCTAAACCTATGAAAACTATGTTGAGTTCATGTTGTATCGACGAATTGTATTAAACTTTGCCACCCTAGGTATAGCCAAAAATCCCATCTATTATTTTTTTTTGCCACCTTTAATTTATTTGTTTTTGAATAGTTACATCCCATGGACAATATGTCATTATCAACTTTCTACTTTTAACTATTAGAAAGTGTTTAAAATTTTTATTTGGTATATTTCCTTTTAAAGAATATTGTAATAAATATTTCTATATTGATAATTTCTTAATAAAAATAAGAAAATTTATTAGAAATATCTTTATAAATATTACTGGTTATAAAAAAAAAAAAAAATGATTATGAGATGAAAATGAAGATATAGAGTTTACACTAAATAGATAGAGAGATGAGAAAATATGAAAGATATCCCATAAAACAGAGTCTTACAATTCAAGACGTGGAATAAACTTAATAATTATCCTTTGTAATATTATCTGTCTTTGTGTTGATGAATTTATCTACATCTTATTACGAAATTAACTCGTGGCATTGAAGCTTTCGCTAACATAATATGAAGAAAAATGTTCAATATTTAGGTATAGTTATAGTGGAATCATGTTAAATCAAAGCATTCAACATGACATGAATGATGTAATATGGTTATGGTCCATGTAATTGGAATTGGTCTCACTAGCAATGAAATTAACTTATGTAACAAAAGTTTTCATCTATTGTTTGATTTGGGGAAAATCGATCAACTATTTCCTTTTGATTCTCACTATATAAGATGGTACATAATGTACATATTGCAGTGAAAATTTTAGCTTTGGGATTGGCAAATCTGATTGGTGGACTCTTTCTGATTGGACATAATGTAAGTCTTTTCCATTTCAATAATTTGGCTTACAATCAGTAATAGAATCGTGGGTGAACATAAATAATGATATAATTTTCACTCTCATCTTAAAAATTTCTTGCATCTTACTTTGATGGAACCTCACAGCTTATGGAACTTAGAAATGAATCAAATGATCAATCTGGAGGGTCTAGTACTGGTAATGAAGAAACGGGTCGTTATCATCGACAACTGGGTCTAAAAGAGAATTTCAAACGTCATGCAACAGTGGCCGTGTTGTCATTTCTCCTTTTCGGCTTAGTGGCTCCTGTGACTTACAGCTTCTCATTTCTTAAGAGCGGCAACAAGGACCTCAAGCTCGTAGCAGTTGCAGCAGCTTCTCTGGTGTGCATCACTCTGCTTGCTATTGGAAAAGCTTATACCCAAAAGGCATCCGGTTTTTTTGGGTACATCAAAACCGTGTTGTCTTTTGTTATTCCCGGGTTTATGGCATCAGGAGTGTCTTACGTAGTTGGTGATCTAATCAAGAAGCTCTTGGAGAAGCTGGGTTTGTTTGAGTCAAGTTCAGCTTTCACCCTGTCCCTTCCTGGGACTGCAACACCAGAATCCGGATGGGGATTCTACTGAGGAGTGCTGCAAGTTGACTGTTAAATCTAGAGAATCCAACCAATAAATTAATGATTGGGACTGATGGGAGTTTCTTCTCAGTTTCCACGAGCTTTTCACTTGGCTTATTGTAAGACATATTTGCCTTGCGATATTAGTATCGGTAGTATTGCTTTACCATTTTTACGTCTAGATTTTATTAGCTTGCGATTTATTTGTTTAGAGGACGAGAAAGATGAGCAACCCTGGATGCTAGTGATTTAATTTTTTTGCTGAAAATTTGCTACTTTTCTTTTAATTCTTCAACTCCATATGCTGCAAGCCTGGATGATCTTCGTTCCTTGATGCTAAAACCTACATAAGATGAATGCCATATCTACAACATTATTGTTGATGGTTTACAACTCAATGTGGAAATTTGTTCTTTCTAGTCTTTGTGGCAAAGATATCAAGAAGTTCAAATTTACAAGATGGAGTTGTAAACTAAGAGACTATCTTATAAAGGAAAAAGAGAGGAGAAACCCATGTTTGATTTGGTTGCTGGGAAAGCAGAGGAAAAGACTATGATACTATAGCAACCATTTCAATCTGACAAATGTTGAGATTCCAGATTTTCTTCCCTTTTAAAAATGATAGAAACTTCAGGACCAAAGAAAAAGAAGAAAAAGTATATATTAGAGCATCTAATTTCACTTGATATTTAAAAAGAAATAGGTGATAAAGGAGACTAAAAGGAACGGTTTCCTTTCCTCTTTGGGAGGTTGTGTTAGCATGAGCTGTTAACAGGAAATCGAATAGAGACTTTTATAGGAAACCTTTAATTGTAAAATCCCTTCCTTCTTCCATGATTTTAGCCTTAAACAATGTATAGCCTAGAATGGCTCCCTAAATTTTCTCTCTATATCTATATATTTTTGTATTGGGTTTTGCACAAAGGATATAGAAAAAAAACCAGTTTAACATGGTATCAAAGCACGATCCTAAGATCTCTGATCCACCCACCCATTTATAGTTCAAAGTTGTGGTATCGGTCATTGACTCAGGAGGTCTTGAGACACATCGGTCTCGGTATATCGGTATCTAGGATTGGTATTGGGTGATATGCAAAAAATTTTAATTTAAGAGCTCAAAATAATTTTAAAAATTTATGAAAAATTATTAAAAAATTAAATACAAATAAGTAGAGTAAAAAATTAATAAAATAAACTTCTATTATATTAAAATTATTCATATTATAATAAAAGCATACTTTTAGGATGATTTATAATAATATTAAAAATCTCTAAAAATATTTTAATTTAATCACTTGATAATAAATGTTTCTTATTGAAAATGAAAATAATAAAAAGTAATTTAAATTTTTTTTTTTAAATTAAATATTTTGAATTTTTTTTAAATATTTTTAATTATTAAAAAAAATAAAACCATGATTCATCTTTAAAAAAATAAATATAATTTTTCTTATAAAATATATTCATTAATTTTAATTTTTATATAAATATTCAGTTCCTATTTAAAGCTTGCATCGAAAATATTAATGTCGCTCGTCGAAAAGAACTGAATCCAATACAATACGCATTCGTCTCCAACTTTCTGATCCCTCCAGGTATTCTTGTATCTCATTCCCATCCTTGTCTAAAAGTTACTCTAGCTTCCGCTTATCTTATTTGCATGATCCTGAAGAATCTCTCCTTTTATCACATATATAAAAGATTGAAACTTGATATATGCATCTTGCTTTACTTCACAGATATTCAATCAAATTATAATATAGGGCTATGTTTAGTTTTAGAATTTAAGTTGTTTATTTTTCTATTTTTTTATAACTTATTATAAATTTTTTACTAAATAAAAAAAGTCAAAATATGTAGCTTTTTCTAAATAAAAATAATAATATATTAATTTTTTTACTTTTTAATACTTAATAAAAATAAAATACTACAAAAACAAACAATATGATATTTAATACTATTAAGTATTAAGGTTCTATTTAGAATTAAGTAAAAAAGCAAACACCACCTAAGTCTAACTCTTTTCCTCAATTCAACAGAGGTCACGTGGGACATGCAGTCGCTCACGCAGCCTGAGCTTGTGCTTGGTAATATATCTTATCCAATTCTTAAATCTGTTGAAGTTTGTATCAATGTTCTTTTCAACAAGTACTTATTGAAATAAAAAGTGGAAAGTGATGGCTTCATCATTTTGTTTAGGAAGTCTGTTTTAATCTGTAGCATTGCTTACGTTTTGTTTAATTTTTTTGCTACTACCATTAATTTCTTTACTTTACATGGGAAGAAAAATATTGCGAGAATATTTAGTAAATCAATTTAATAACTTAATATGATTTAATGTCTTAATTTAAGTTATTAAATAAATTAAGCATATTTGCAACTTAAGATTTCTTACTTACGTGATTTAAAAACAGTTTTTTATTTATAAAAACAGAAAATTATTTTTAAAAATTTCTAACAATATTTGCTGGTTGTTCTTTGAAAATAACTTTTAAAAATAAAATGAAATAGATAATAATTTTTAGAGAAAAAGTAGTTTTTTCACCTATTTTTAAAAATAAAACGAAAAATTAAGAGTCCATTTGATCATATTTTTTAAAACTTGTTTTCAAAAATTATTTTTAAGTTAAAGAATTAAAAACAATTTTTAAAAACAAGTTTCAAAAAACATGGTTAAATAGCCCCTTAGTATCTCTTTTACCTCATTGACCGATACTTAGTGAGAGTATGTTTTATAACTATTTATATATATATACATTGAATGCATTGTATTATGTGATGCATATTGGGTTCCTAACCACACAAGTTACTCCTCTTCCAGGCGTATCTGCAAAGAAATGGGACATTCTAAAAAGCATTGTGTACGGTGGTTTACTAGAATCAATTGCAAGCCTCGTCATTGTAACATTTGCAGCCGGTGCTGATGCTACCGCTTGTAAGTTTTTTTTGTATTTAACGCACCATATATAAAAACCTAGCACAGCCAAAAATCCCATTATCATTTTTTTCTTGCCACCTTTAATTTCCTTGTTTTTGAATGGTTATATCCCATCGATGATAAGTCATCATCAACTTTTGTGTCTTGTTATTGCAGTGAAAATTTTAGCTTTGGGATTGGCGAATCTGATTGGTGGACTCTTTATGATTGGACGTAATGTAAGTCTTATAATCACTACAACAGTTCCAGGTTGCTGAACGTAAATAATGATATAATTTTCACTCTCAAATATAGTAGGATCTCAGTTGTGGACATACATGTAATAATTCTACCTTAGCGATATTCTTAGTTTCAACATGTACCTTAAAAATTTCTTGCATCTTACTTTGATGTCGCCTTACAGCTTATTCAACTTAGAAATGATCAATCTGGAGGGTTTAGTACTGATCAAATAAACGAAGAAACGAGTCGTTATCACCAAGAGCTGGGTCTAAGAAAGAATTTCAAACTTCATGCAATAGTGACCGTGTTATCATTTCTCCTCTTCGGCTTAGTAGCTCCTGTAACTTACAGCTTCTCATTTCTTAAGAGCGGCAACAAGGATCTCAAGCTCGTAGCAGTTGCAGCAGCTTCTCTGGCGTGCATCACTGTGCTTGCCATTGGCAAAGCTTACACCCAAAAGGCCCGTTTTTTTGGGTACATCAAAACCGTATTGTCTTTTGTTATTCCCGGGTTTATGGCATCTGGAGTGTCTTACGTAGTTGGTGATCTAATCAAGAAGCTCTTGGAGAAGCTGGGTTTGTTTGAGTCAAGTTCAGCTTTCACCCTGTCCCTTCCTGGGACTGCAACACCAGAATCCGGATGGGGATTCTATTGAGTGCTGCAAGTTGACTGTTAAATCTAGAGGATCCAACCAATAAATTAATGATTGGGACTGATGGTAGTTTCTTCTCAGTTTCCACCTACTTTTCACTTGGCTTATTGTAAGACATATTTGCCCTGCAATATTGGTATCGGTAGTATTGCTTTAGCCTTTTTATGTTTACATTTTATTAGCTTGTGATTATTTGTTTAGAGGACGAGAAAGATGAGCAACCCTGGATGCTAGTGATTTAGTTTTTGCTGAAAATTTTCTATTTCTCTTCCAACTCTTTAATTTCATGTGCTAAAACACTGGATGATCTTGGTTCCTTGATGCTTAGAACCTACATAAGGTGAATGCCATATCCACAACATTATTGTTAATTGGTGGTTTAATTACAACTCAATACGGAACTTGTTCTTTATAGTTTGTGGCAAAGATATTAGGAAGTTCAAATTTACAAGATGGAGTTGTAAACCAAGAGACTAATAGTATAAAGGAAAAAGAGAGAAGAGAAACCATATTGTATTTGACAGATCCATTGGGGAAAACTCTTACTAATAAAATTGAGCAAGATGGATTAGTTTTTACTTTGTCAAAAGCAACAAAGGAATCACTAGGATTTAAGAAAACCACACAAAGAATCAACTCAATATTTACCTTAATGAAACAACTATTAAACTCTTGAAGTTTGCATATCTATAATAGCATAGAATAACTCCACTTAATAATAAAAATTTTTAATTTCCCGAGCTTTACATCGTGGTTGCCCTCGAGTTAGAAATGTATCATCCATGTTTGGAATATCAATATTATGTTTTTCACAAAACCAAGAAACTTGATCAAATAAAAAACCCCAACCACTTTCTCTCATCATTTACAATTATTGCCAACATACTTCGACCAAAGTCATGACATTAACAATGTTTTGATTTTTCCTCTATAATGCTTGTGACAATTTACTTGTGATTCCTAATATACCTCTCATCAAATGTAAACTGAGGGCAAAGTTAAATGATTGCGTCAACTCCTAACAAGTTAGTTGTTTCATATCTTTGATTGAAATTTGAACCATCCTCCATAATAATCTCAAGTACTTCGATTAAAGAAGAGAACATGTTATTTAATCTGAGTAAAGTACCATACTATAAGCTCCAACATGCAAGCACATTTAAGAGTGGTTTCCTAGTTTAACCCTTGCCCACTTCAAAGCTCGTCATGATTAAGTGATTCAACTACTATAGCTTCCTTATTATGAAGGATATCACAATGTTTAAATGAGGCACCAACAACATTAACCACATTAACAACTAGATTGAATAGAAAGAAAATTTGAATATAATTCTTTGTCAGAGTCACAAGAGCTAATTGAAGTTGATGAGTAAAACAATGAACATCAAAGGCACATTTGTTTTCTTTCATAATAAGTGTTTTAAGACCATTGAACTCCCCATTGCATATTACTTGCCCAATCATAACCTTGTCCATGAAACCTACACACACTTAATCTATGCCTAGAAAATAAACCATCCATAGTTGCCTTAAGTGAAAGAACAGTAGTTCTAACAGTATGCTCAATACCAATAAAACGCTCAATTACATGCCCTTTTTATCCACATAACGCAATACAATGTCCATTTGCTCATTTCCTAAGTGGTCTTGGGATTCATTAACTAAAAGAGAGAAAAGTAAATCTCCTAGTTGGATCTCTAATAACAATATTAATGGTTTCAATTGCAGTAGCTCCATGGCACGACTTCTCATTTTTCATGAATGTGTCTCCTCTTCTGCTTATGTGAGTTTAACCCGCCTTTGACTTTACTTGCTTCTAACTCCCTATGAGCCATTTTATGACCTGACTTTTTCGGAGGGTTTGCAGGACATGGGAGCCTCAACTCATGCATTGGTGTGCCGAAATCACCTCTACTATCCCACTTCTTTCTATTCAAAAGGTGAGCAACTCTTAAACAAAAAGGCCTAAGAAGGCTCTTCTTTATATATTACACAAGCCCTAAAGTAGGTAACCCCAAAAGCCAAAACTCAACAACTTTACTTGTTAGGTTTTGGCTTGTCCCATTCAACTTTTTAGTAAGATAGCCCAATGTCTTTTTGAATTTCATGTGCCATTAATTTAAGATTTTTAGGAGCATTTTTCAAAGTAATTACTTTAATATCCTCATTATGATCAACCAGAAATTTCAAAAGTTCCAAAAAGTTACTAGAATCTTCGTGTTTATCATGACCACGAAATGCAATTCCTCATCTTAAAAGAAACCGAACACAATCAAGAAATGCAGTCAAATTAATTCCATACCAACTTTGAGTTTGGTTTAACTGTTTGGAGCAATTGTTTCAATATGTGCCTTTGGTTTAATAAGGCTTCACATTTACTTCAAGTGTGATTATGGGCAATAAAAGGGCCTTCAACATGAATATTGAGTTTTCCTTTCTTCTTCCAATTTGAGAACTTTTCACTAACAAAGGAATCATTGTTTGCTTGTTCTCTAATATCCGGTTTGAAAGGATAACAAACATAAACAAAATACAACATTTTCTGCTATGCTACATTATAACCAATTAGCATATTCACTAAACTAAGTAGGATTGAATCGTCATAATGTTTCACAAAATTTTTTAAAGAAGTTATATTTTAACAAGGACCCTTTTTCAAATATGCTCTTCGAACTTGATCTCAAACATTAGGATTGTAATCCAAAATCTGTATTCATAACCCAAGATCTACAAGAAGATCCTTTAAGTTGATTTCAATTCAACTTTGTTTTAAATCTCCACTATTTCCTTTTGAAGGGGCCAACAATTGAAATTATGATTTTCTTTTAAAGTATTTCTTCGTAACCGTTCGAGATTTGATTTATATATAATTAATGATATTGTCAAACTTAAAAAAAAATAATACTAAAAAAAATAAAAACTTGTAAATATATTATTTATTTTCACATGTATTTAACATTTACATAAAAGTTAACTAATGAATTTTACCAACAAATTTTAATAATATGTTTATAACATCAATCTAGCAACAACAAATTTAATAATAAACTCTCCACATAATGTGTTTTTTTAAATGCAATACTATTTTTACATATTCATCATTATATTATACAAAAATTATATAAACCAAATACATAATATTAATTAAATAAAAAGATAAATATCAATAAACTTTTTGATAACAATGTATTTTATTTCACAACAAATTCTCATGGTATTAATCTAATATGAATAAAAAATGTAAAACGTCAATATAAATTTCAACAAAAATATATTTTATTCCACAATAAGCTCTCGTGGTATTAATATGATATGAATAAAAAATATAAAATGTTAATACAAATTTCAACAAAAATATATTCTAAAAATTCATCATCATAGCATATTAAAAAAATTATATAAACCAAAGGATATAATATTAACATATTAACATCAAGTTTCAACAAGTTTCATTTTTTCAATAACAAATTTAACATTAAATATTAATGATTAATATTAACAATAAACTCTAAAAAAATTAACAAAACATAAATTTATGATTTATTTATAAGATATTTGAATAAAATTTATGAGATATGTAAATGAAATAAAACTTTTTTTTCTCTCTCTTCTACAGTGCTCTTCTACCCGTTTTCCCCTTTCCCTCCCCCCAAAAACACTATTTCAAATATGAAGTGATACTTGGGAGGCGGATGGCTAAAGGCAATGACTTATATATTTTTTTGGAGACACATTTACTATCCATACAAGTCTTGTTAAATCAGACTAACTTTGGGCTTTAACCTAGTAGTCACACTTTCACACCTCCCCGAGCGCCTTGGGCCCTAGTTGCCTCCAATCCTCTCTTAGAGGTTGAGGATATGAGTAGAAGAACTCTACTCTAATATAATAAGTAATTGCATCCTTGAGATTATTGGGGAATTTGTTTCATTTTGTTGTATTTATTCATTGAGATTGTTAATTAGTTGGATCTCATCTATTGTTCATATACCCCTTGTAAACAAAGTCTTTCTTGCCACAAAGAATTGAATCATTTGATCTTTTAGCATATTGACTCCCTCCCTCCTTGGACCCTTGAGCCCTAGTTGGCTCCATTCTGCTTTGGGAGGTTGGGGATAAGAGTAGAGGAACTTTACTCTAATATAATAAGTAATTGTGTCCCTAAGATTATTGAGGAATTTGTTTCCTTTTGTTGTCTTTATTCACTGAGATTGTTAATTAGTTGGATCTCATCCATTGTTCATATACCTCTTGTAAACAGAGTCTTTCTTGCCACAAAGATTTGAATCATTTGACCTTATCCTATTGACTAGGTTCTTCTGGCTCTTAAAGGCCTGTAACATAATTATCTCGAAATTACATTCAAATTGTATGATCAAGCTCCAGTTATGGTTGTTAGTTTCAGAGAGGATACATAGCGAACTACACAGTAAAATTTTAAAATTTTAGATCTTTAAAGGTTTTTGAAAAATACCTAGACTTGAATATTTTCAAGTCTAATGCCAATCGATGAAGGAAAGATCTCAATAACCACTAATTTTTCACCATGATGACTCAAACCACAATTATCTTGCACAAGGTAATGTGGGCAACCTCTTAGAGAAGAAGACAATGGAGGAAGAGAGACAAAATAGAGGCTCTCAATTGAAACTGCGTGCATATTTTTAACCCTAAACCCATAATGAATTTATCTAAAGATATAAACTGGCTTTAGTTATTAGGGGCCCATTGGTTAGGCTTAGATGACTAAAGATCAATTAGTTGACGTAAGTAACTAATATCCCTTTAGTTTGAGTATAAGTTAAATAAAAGCAAACTAACTAATAAATAAAACTAGTCCTTGTCTAATTAAATTTCATGCTTTGGTGCATCCTTATGAGACTAGTGCACCTTATTACACTTTGAAGAGATCCCAAACTTGACATCTTGATGGGATTAATTGGACCTATCTTAATGAGTTTGAAGTCTCACAACTGATCTCTAATTGGAAAATGTTGTTATGACCCTTATTTTTTGGATTAAAAGTATTTTTAAATATATTTCAGGATAATTTAATTGATTTATGGAGTTTTAGAGGAAAGTAGAAAAGAAATATGGGATAAACTAAGAGAAAGGAAAAGAGTGCAAGATGGCATACCCTTCATATGTGCTCGAGCAAGTGTGCGCACTCCTCTAGTGTGCCAAGAAGATTTGGCACACCTATCTAAGTAAAGAAAGCAAGGCATGACAGATTTTTAGTTTAAAAGAATGATGCACCTTAAGAGAACTTAAGTGATTAAAAGGTGGCACAACTCAAAGACAATTAAGTTGGCACACCCTTGGTTTGAAAAGGTGACACACCCTCCCTCAACATAAGTGGCTCACCTTCTAAATGCACTTAAGAGAAGAAAGAGCTACAACACCTCTATAAGGCTTAATTGGAACACCACTTAGTGCTCTAGACTTATAAAAAACTAAGTGAACTGATGGACCTTTTTTTCACCTTCATGAACATGTGGCACATCATGTCAACTAAAGTACAACAACAACAATCATGAATGGATGGCACACTAATATAAAGTCCTAGTACATGCGCCAAACCTCAATGCTCTTAAAGCCATCATTATTTGACTACCCCCATGCTCTCTATCGTAACCTTTTCATGGGAATTCAAGCTAAAGATATAGAGGGTTGTAACAATTCAAATAAAAGAAAGGAATTCCTACATGCTAATTAGTAGATGTGGTGAAGCCATCAACCCTCTAACTTGTTTCTTGACATTGATGTTAGGTGATTCAATATCTATTTAGGGCTTAAAGGTGCAAGCATCTAAGATCCTAGGTATAATGGAAGCTATAAAAAATTAAACTTTAGCTCCTTAGGATGTGTTGAAACTATACTTGGGGTTTGAATATTCCTAAATGCAAATTCACCCACAATAGAGATTTTGAAACCTTGTGATCTTTCACCTAATGACTCTCTCCCGAAACTAGGTACTAGAGAAAGGTGGGTTTCTCTTAATAGGGATGGGGGCTAGGGCTCCCTCTCTTTGGAAAACAAAATAGCTAAAAGATATAAACCTTAAACCCTAAAGGGATTTATATGGGCTTACCTATGAGCTTAAGTAACGAGCTCATCTTAGGTTTAGATCACTTAATCTAACTTGCTAGCTCCTAATTAATTAAGTACCTCTATTAGGCTTCAATTAATTAATTAGCCTAATTTAGGAAGCCCATTCATAAACTCATGTGTAAGCTTATGTTTTTACCAAAATGGCCTAATGCACACTTTTGAATAAAAATATTGAGCTCGTGCCAATGTTTGCAGTGACTTTGACCTACGAGTGAGACCCTATGGTGGTCATATATTCCCTATGGATTAGGTTACTATTGATAGAATCCAGTGACAATAGGCATTCTCAAATAAAGACACCATAATATCTTATGGAGATTGAGATAGTTTGTCTCCTTGGGTGATCCTAAGAAAAGTGTTCAAGAAATCAATGGTCGTAGTAGTTCCTTAACTAGAACATGACACAAGCTCTTTGAGAGCTGGAGTATGACAATTGATCATATAATAGGAGGATCTAAACCCAAGGATTGTCAAGGTAATCTTGAGAGTTTAATAGAATTCACCTTGTTAGATTATGAACATCAATTCATAGAAAGCTTGCATACAGTGGATTACTGGTCACGAACTCGAGCACTTAATATACCTTGTTGTAATATACGCAGGATATTGGAGTGCGGTTGACTCTCTATAATAAGGTGCTGATTCAACTTTAAAATTAGATTTTGAGAGAGCCAATATTTGCCAATAGGTCCCAATTATCCCTCCTAGAACTCATATTCCTTGATGACACGATCTATGAAAGTTATTTGGATTCTTTATTCACTTTTGTGCATAAGAGAGTTTTGGTAAATACACAAGGTTGCACAAGAGCTAGTGAATTGTCTCTCTAGGTAGGGCTAAATGATTAACTAAAGCACAATTGGGTTAATTAATCAATTAGGACCTAAGTTAGTTTAAGTGACCCAAACTCAAGACAACCTTAAGTCACTTAAGCCTCTTGGAAGCTTATAAGTACCTT
Organism: Vitis rotundifolia; assembly: GCA_030254885.1. Taxonomy (NCBI): domain Eukaryota; kingdom Viridiplantae; phylum Streptophyta; class Magnoliopsida; order Vitales; family Vitaceae; genus Vitis; species Vitis rotundifolia. Next base: position 13,545,173 of record CM058157.1, read on the forward strand.
ATAGAAAGGTTAAGGCTTCAGTCTTTTGATAGTTTTCTTATTCATATATATAGAAAGAGAAAGAGAGCTCTAGCCACCAACCCTAGAGAGAGGATTTCACCCTTCTAGTGTTGAGATTCAAGGGCAGCAGAAGATCAGTGAGTTCATGAGATCTACAATTTCTGCACTATCTACTGTGTTTTACATCAACTCTTCACCAACTAAATTAGATTTGGGAATATCCAAATCTCAAGTAAAGCACTAAACTTTAAATCCTAGAGTGTTTTTGACATCTATTGCTCCCATTACTAGGATCTATAGAGCTTAAGAAGTATTGCATGCACACTAATTGGTCTTAGGATAAGGAATTAAGTGATCTAGATATTCCTTACACTTTAGACTAAGACATCACCTCGTTGTTGTCATAAAACAAGATCATCAACGATTCCCCTAAAGGAACTACCCTAAGTCCCATAAGAAATATCTTGAGCTAAATGACTTCATTTGTTACTTCAAAAGCAACAACAAAGACCACTTATAGAGTGTACACATACCTAAAAGCAAACTTGCAAGAGTCCTCATCAAGCTAAAAGTCTAATTCCTTGTACCCAAGGAGTACAAACTCATTGCAAAGACGCACAAGCCAAGTGAGCTCAATCACAATGCGAAAAAAAAAAAAAAAATCCAAACTAAATGAGTAATGCTCTAGCAATGGTGATATGATGATCATGGCTATGACTTGTATACATGAGTGTTAAGTTGAGTTTTGATTTTAATTAAGTGTTAAAATTTAGAAACCATTATGCATCCAAGCCAAGTCAATCCACATGAGTGAAGATTTTAACACTTAAGATTCACTAAGTGTCAGAAATATGATACCATTGTTGGGGTTTAAGGGTATGAAAACAAAAGACTAGGCCAAAAGACATAAAAAAAAAAAACATAATGAATAAGAAAAAAAACTTATCAGCTAAGGCGGAACAAGCACTGTCCTTGAAATAGATCCACTATCCTCAAAGATGAACTCAGTGCACAAGGTACCAATGGTCTACCTCCAGGATTCAACAGCCAGATCTCGCCTTAGGTGCACTTTGTAAGCAAAATGTGCACAGCTCGAGTTTCGAAAAAATTCCTCCAAATAGATGTATGAAAATACTCTCTAAAAAACTCTCTAAAAATTCTCTGAAAAATTGGTATTTATATATAGAGAGAAAGGTGACCTGCTTTTATAGGCCACTAATACAGTCCCAATGAGAATCTACTTGTAATTAGAAGATGACACAAAATGGAAAGGGAATCCACTCATAAAATGAATGAAACTCCACTAGCACAATCTCAATAGGACTCTTCCTAAAAATATAACACTAATAGAATAAAATAAAATAAAATAAAAAATAATTCTCAATAGGACTCTTCCCAAAAATATAAGACTAAAAGAATAAAATAAAATAAATTAAAAAATAATTCCCAAAAATAAAAATAAAAATAAAAATTATTTACACTTCCTACAACCTCTCAACGTCAGGGCTACAACTCGTCTACATGGATGTTAAACTTGGGTCCTATTTTATTTCAGTACTAAAATTTAGACATCATTATACATTTAAGTCAAGACAATTCACATGAGTGAGGATTTTAACACTTAAGTCGTGTTCAATACAAAAAAATACAACACCGCACCATATCAAGACTATGACTAGTCTACATGGATGTCAAATTTTAAATATTCATTTTTTAATAGATATTTAGATTTTTTTTTTTTTTTTTTTAAATGTCTCTCAAAGAGCCAAGGTAATTTTTGAATAATTTTGAAATTAATTTTTTTTTTCAAAAAAAAAAAAAAAAAAAAAAACACTATAAGGGAATTTATCTCTTCAAGCAATGAAGATAACACAAGTACTTGGAGATGAAATTGCTTGCTTTATCCTTAAAAGAAAAGCAAAAAAAAAATACATATATGTATGTATGTATGTAGATAGGGATGCAATATATATACTTTCTGTGGAAATTTTAGATTGGGTGTCTCAAAATTTTATGTCCTTATATAAAAAAATAATATAGGGATAAAAAATTGGAACCGAAGATTACTTGAGAAAAAGAAATAGATTTTTAAATAGAAAACTTTCCTATTAACATACTCTTTCTTTTCATACCAAGCAGAGGAACAAGTGAGAAAATAAAGCAATATCCAGAAAAGTGAAATAGAAATATTTGAAATAGGAAAATTTCTTATTAAAATATTTATTTAGAAAAAAAAAATCAAAAAAGAAAATTACAAACTCAAAAGGCTAACTTCAAGGCTATCTTCATGCACATGCATGGCATGTACATGTTATGCCTTCCAAGTGGGGGCATGTGGAGATATAAAAAAATATTATGGATTAAAATATTAGTTCAACAAAAATATTTTGTTTGATTTAAAAGTTTAAAGAAAATATTTTTCAGTAGAAATTAATCAAAAGAGTTTAAACTATATTTATTGTTGAAACTTCTCATTCTTGAAGCAAAAATAAAAAGAATTAATAGTTGTATAAGGGTTAAGACGTCTCCGTAGGGAACTTTAGATTAACAATTCCAGATGTAAGGGTTTTTAGGGTATGAGTATTGATTAGAAACCACCCCCTCCAAATATATATATATATATATAAGAGTGGAGTATCCTAGGAGATAGACAGATAGATAGGAGAGAAAGAGAATTTAAAAATCGGAAAAGTTGGGATTCAAATTTAAATAAAGGAAAAAAAAAAAAGAATCTAAATGAAGGAGACAAATTGTTAAAATCAATGAGTCATGCAAATTCTTTGAATTAAACAATTAAATCTTGGAGATTCCAAGTTTAATTTCCCAATGTTTAACAAAGGAAATAGGTGCTCTTCACCATTCTCCAAGTTTAACAAAGTCATTTAGAAACTATCGTGTTAGGGCTTCGATTGAACTTCGACTCCAAAGAAATACTCACATTGTCATTCTTTGGATTGTGATCAAAATGATCAAATTAGAAGAAAATACTTTTATAAGAATATTATCATATATTTGCCATTTTGCCTTCTTTACAAGCTTCTAGATTTATGCCTACAATTTTCATTTTAAAAGAACATCATTTGAGAATTTTTTTTTTTCACTTAATAATAAGATTAAAAAAAATAGTATTTACTCAATAAATAAAATTAGCTACAAAACATCGTACAAACCTAAGAGAAACAAAGAAGTAAAATAGTAATTTTAACATGTTTTGTATTATTTCTACCTCGTATTGAAGATCGATTAAAATCTCACTTAGGAGCGAGATTTCATTTTTGTTGTAAAAATTTTTTTAGTTCATTCTCATCATTATTTATGTTATTCAAATATGAGAATGGATAAGAAAATGAATAAGATGATCATTCCCATCTTCATTCTCATGTACACCCACTAGCAGAAATCGAGCTTCGTTGTAATTTAGCGCCAACCAATACACATCAACATCATCATCGATTCATCATCTACATGCCAAAAGCACAGAATTTCTGTTGAGGTGTTTCCAAGAGGTAACAAACTTCTTAACACACTTTTTCATCGTTAGGTACAACAAGGAACCATCTTTGTTGGTTGGGTTTAATCTTCTTCTGGTAATTTTTGTTTGAATGATCCGTTTTCTTTATTCTCGTATATATCTTTTCTTTTCTCATGGATGCAATCATGGTTTACTTTCCAAAAGGAGATCATCTTTAGCCCTATCTTCTATCCCACCCTCAGCTTAAACCTTAGGGATGCCTTCCAATCGTGGAAAGAAACCATGTCCAAAACCAGGGAAGAAACCATGTCCAAATCCTGGAAATACTCCTCCCAAACCACCAAGGCTGAAGAAAGGCGGTGGACTGTGGACCTTCTCTTCCGTTGGGACATATCTACCTCCGACAATAAGGAAGGCCATGACCACGACCACCAACGCGTAGGCAATTATCTCCATGGTGATTTCCTCATTGTAGGGTACTTTGTTTGAAGACAAAGTGTTGGAAACTTCCCAATTTTATAATGCCACAATGAGAGCCTAGGTTGGTATTGAAAATAACAGTATCCCCCAGTGACTTTGGCATTCAATTTTGCATGACCCATGGGTTCTTTTCTTATATTTATGCTAGGTTGCTCAGACATATACAACTAGGCCAAAATGTATTTTTACAAAATAAAAAATACCATTTAAAGTGGAATGATATTGATGGCTTAAACTTGAAAGACATTCACGACCGTTGGAAGCGAAGCTAAGTAGTTAAAAAGAGGACAAAAAACCTACTAAGTGGGTGGGTGGGTGGGTGGGTGAGTGCGCAGTCAGTCCATTTGGTTGATGAAGAACAGGAAATTCTGGTCCAGGACCACATTTTCCGGGTCATAAAAGATAAAATTATTGCCTCATATCACTGCAACTCAGTTTCTTTTTCACTTCTAACCAGTAATGCTAGTGTTTGGGACTACGACACAGTAAATGATCAAACATCGTTTACTTATATCTTAAAACCGAAGAATGTGAGGAAGGGTATGAGGAAAGTGAGAAAGTCTGGCTCATGGGATCACAGAAAAACTTGAGGCTATGGTGCATTGCCAAACCATGAATTCCTCCAAGGAAAACTGCACTAAATGATTCTAAACAATCCCAACCAGGATCCTTGGATATAAAAATACCAACGTGTGACGAGCCCTAAGAATCCAACAATAAAGGAAGAAAGAAAAAGAAATATAAATTCAAAACTTCATTCATGGGGTTTGGAGTTTGGCCATCAAAGTTCATATTCAAGTACAAATTCTTTGACAAACTCTAGGCATATGATAGAAGACAGAAATCAACAACTTAGCTCCTAAGAAACATAAATCCAGAGCAAAATCGCTTGGGAAGGAAACAAGAAAAATAAAAAGGAGTAGGAAGAAATCACCATGAAGCCCACTTAAGATGAGAAAGTATCGCAAAATGAAAGATACCCTTATCTTGCAGTTTTTTTCCTCCACTCAGTACGGCCCCTGTTTATTTCAAGCCCCTCACCAGACAACCTCAACAAATGCAAGAACTGACAGCAGTCCTGTTGACCTTTTGTTGCAGTAGCAGATCCATTTGTTCCTTGAAGCTCTGGAATAGTTTTTGCATCCTCAGTTGGTTCTGGACTTGTGAGGGAATCCACTATGTCATCATGTTGGCATTCCCTTCTATAATCCAAGGTGATGGTTTGCAGCTCATGGGTGTCAATGATCTCTTGAGGCATGCTCTATGACACAGAAACATTGAATAACTGTTAGCTCTACCTTTGGGGAGCAGGGGGAAACACTTGTTATAGAGCTAATGTTTCATGTTGTTTGAACAAGAAACAAGGTTGTGCTCGATTACATTTGATGGTTAATTATAGCACTTATATCGACTTGTTAGCAAAAGGCATATATGCATGCAGTTGGGAACCAGGGAAACACCACTAGGAAGTCTGGTTGAGAAACTTGGGTTTGGTAATGGATTCTTTGAGAGGATTATGTAGATGTGCTAGATATAAATATGCTGGTTGTGAAACGTGTGAATAGTTCTCTTGATGGGGTCTTTGTGTATATCGGGGCTTCATAGTGTGGGGCTACCTCCACTCCCCACTTTTTCAGTATTCTTTTTAATGCATTTTATATTCACTAACTGGGAAAAATGTGTTTGAGAGAACTGGTACTCCAGATTTCATCTTTCAGAATGGGAAAATCCAAGACCTCCAAGGAGAACTAGATCAATATCAGATAAATTAAAAATAAATAAATAAGAACTTTCAATTGCCCATAGCCTACAAGTAAACTCAGCTACAGAACTCCACAAGACAAATCGCTAACCTTAGAGCCCATGCAAATCAGATAGTGTGGAACAGGAGTTCCTGATATGACACACAGTGACCATGCATATATAGAAGGTAACTCATATCCATGAGGAATTGATATAGATTTAATAAAATAAAAAAAAACAAAAAAAAAACAGATAGAAATAGCATTTGCATCACAAGAGCATTATATTGATTAAGAGGAAGTAAAACTTCTACCAACCTCTAGCACCCAACCAATGTAAGTAACATTGTTTACATGCTGGTTCATGTCCAGATCAGCTCTTCTAGGCTGCAAATTTACAAAGCATACTGAGAACTTGAAAGAAGAACCTCAATGGAATTTAGATAACCCAAATGACCTTACCACAAGTCCTAGCCTGTAATACTGAGAAGGATCTTCCAGTTTTGATATTTTCCGAAGGCTGCTATTATTCTCCTCTGGGAATGCTAATCTGGATGCCACAATATTATGTAAATCAAAATTTTAGATGGAAACAGAAGAAAATAGTGCAATTGGAGTTTACCACAAATAACCATCCAGTAGATGGTATATGCGCTAATGTAAAGCCAAGGAAATAATAAATGAATTTTTATGAAGTCCATCCTAACAATTTAAATGCCATCATAAAGCCAATAATACAAGCTATGATGTATTGCTCAAAATCAACATTAAGATGAGTATAGGAGAGAATTTGGGGCTTAGAGTCTAGCCAAGATAATCTTCCTGTGACACTCTATTAATACAAACCCAATAAATGTCCAGTGGGATTAATGAAGTACATCCTAAAATTTCTTTCATGATCTTCAGACCATGGAAGAAGTTTTAGGTGACATTAAAAAAAATTAATAAAAATAAAATAAAAACCTAATTCAGATAAATCCCCTTTATATTTTCATATTAGTACTGCGTTCATGTTCAGATAAAACTAATAATACTGCATTCATGTTCATTAAGATTTTAGCAATTTCTTTTCAAGAAATTAATGAATGCATAATGTAATTCAAAACAAAGATTTGTATTTTTTAGAACTATGCCTAAAGTATTTAAATTCTTTCATCCAGATTATGGTGATATCATGGGACCAATTCTTTTTATTTTGACATGGTAAGATGAAAATGAAAGACCACAAACTGATTTCATTGCAAGCTGACTAGTCACTCAACCTTACTGAATAAAGGCTCGCTGTTATGAGTTAAATCAAACCATAGGTAATATGAAAGATAATGTTCTCTCCCTCTCCCTATGCGATTTTTGGAAATTAAAAAACCCCATCTTTCATACACATCTAATGGAACTACTCAATGAGCACCCCTATTTCCCCATGTCCACTCTGATCAATGATGAGTAATTGATCTCTTTCATCCTCTTTGTTTTGTCTTCAGTAACCAAGCCACTGAATGGATCAATGTAGACATTCAACCAGAAAAAAAAACAATAATAATAATAAATAAATAAATAATAATTTTAATAATATTGTCTTGTGGCTAGATGGGGCTCCAAAGTTGGGTTCTTTGAAATCCCAGGCTAGTATCAACTGGAGTCTGCTTGGGAACCTTCATCTGTTTGATTTCAAGAACCCTAAGGATGTTGAAAGGGCATGGTGTATGAGGTGGAGCCTAGAAGTGGGTCGTTTCAAGAAAGGGGCTTCTGTTAAAGAAATCTGGGTAATAGTCATTGGGCTACCTTTGCACTTGTGAGGAAAGGATTTTTTTAAGAAACTGGGTGACACTAGTGGAGGTTTTATGGCTGTGGATGCGGATAAAATGGAGAGACATCATTTACAGTGGGCTAGAATTCTAGTCACATACAATGGGAAGAGGGGACCTGGGCAGTGGGCTCCTACATGTGGTGGTAGGGTCTTGGTCTATGCCATTCAATTATGGTGGGAGAATCCACCATGGTTGTCATCAGTTTTCTCAAAGGAGGATTGCAAGATGTTGGAGGTCAAGGATGATAGCAAGGGCAAGCCACATGCAGCTAGGAGTGTGGGGTAGAGTTTGGGAAGTTAACAAAAAGTCAAAGGGCATCCCTAATGCCTTTGCATGTTGACCAAGTTGTGATGGGTTCAATGTCCTCTTCCTATAGCAGCAAATTGGTGGCAATAGGGCTAGATGAGGAGTTGACCTTTGAGCCTCCCTTTTCAGCCCCTAATGGGTCAATGGGCAAAGCAATTTCAAGCCCTCTGTTTCCCATGGGCCGAGAGGTGGGAGGCCTTGAGTGCCTTGGGCCTTGTCTTTCTCCTGTTGCTGTGGCCCCAGCTCCCTTGTTGGGGTGTTGTTCTTTGGGCCGGTCCTCTTTGATTTGAGAGTTACCCTTCCCTGACCTGGGCCAAGCTTTTCCTGTTGAGGGCCCTTGTGCTAGTCGACCCAAAAGTGCTTTTAAGAGGCTGACTAGTAACATAAGGCAGTTCAGAAGATTCTCCTAGATCCTTACATCTTGAAGACAGCACAAAGCCTTGAGGTAGGATTGCCATCTGCAGATGTTGCCCTTTTGGTTAAAGTGGATGGTTTTGCAAGTAAGGATTAGTCTATTCTCATGTTGAGGGGTAGAACTTCCACTTCATCTTATTATTCTTCTACGTTCAAAGACAGGGGTGCATCATTAGTGATAGCTAATAGCCTCACTTCATGGAGGGAGCAGAATGAGGGGTTTTCAGTAGAAAGTGATGGTGGTGGTTGTGGGCCTTTATGTTTGTTTTCCAATAAGGGTTTGGTTTTCAACTTCCCAAAGACTCATTCTAACGATGCCAACTGCGCAGACCCTACTATGTGCAGTTAAAAGGTTGTTTCAAGAAAGGGTAGCCCTAGGAGGGGCTTGATGGGTGTGAAGGATGTTGTGTCTGCTAATAACCTCACCAATCTATCATTTTGGAATTTTGTCTCCTTCAACGAATGTCTGGGTTTGCTAGTGGAAGGCTTTGGGAAAAAAGTTGAGTCCTTGTTGAGAAAGCTGGTAGCCAGAAAGGGTTGTAGAGTGGTGGACTTGAGTATTAGGAGGCCTTCCTCTGCTTCTTGTTTTGAAAGGGAGCTTTAAAAGTTGGAATGCTCCATTAAGTACAATTATTCAAGCAGAAAAGGGAGAGGGAGCAGGAAGGGTGGGTAGGATGTGGCTTATGAGTGTCCAAACTAGTGATAAGGTGAGGGGATGAGAGGTGGAGAGGAAGAGGACGTTTACATTCTCTTCATTTCTTATAAGGGATTCACAATAGTTGGCATGCTTGTTTTTCAAGGGGGTAGTGGGTAAGTGCATCAGGTAGTGGCTTGGGGGAGTGGTATTTGGTGAAGTAGGTAATTGTTGCTTGTTTTTCTGTGGGTTGTTGGTCCTGGTCACATAGCAAAATCTGGACTAGGTTAAGTCATTTGGGAGCCTCTATTTCTATGATGCATAGGGTGTTTTCTTTGTTTTGGGTTGTGATTTGTCGTTTTTTTCCTTTCACTTGCTTTTTGGTGCTCTTTGTATACTCCTTGTGTACCTAGTGTGCCTTTTCCTTGCGCTTTTAATATAGTTGCTTATTTACCTATCAAATAATAATAATAATAATAATAATAATAATAATAATTTTAATAATTGCATAGATAATAATTTTCAGACTCTATGACACCACATATGATGCCAAAATGATCCCACAACGATCTCCCACAGTTTAGGAGATAGTTTTAGCACAACCTTCCAAATCTCTCATAATTCCATCCCATAATCTTACTTGAAAAGGACTATAACTAGTAACACATTTAGAAACCTCCAACTTGGTGGGGAAAGAGAGGTTCAAACATTCTGCTGTGTCTTCCAACAAATTCTTCAAACCTGTCCCCTCCCTTCTGGTTAGACTTCCTCCAATAAGCTGTTGATATATTTAGAACCAAACCCTCTTAACTCAATTATTTTAGTGATAGATGTTTGTTTGCTTATGCAATTGGACAAGTGCAATTATGGTTTTATTTTTTAACTATTACATTTCATATGATGAAATCACCTTTTGTATTTTCTGTTATCCACATACAAATGTCAGTTCATGGCAACGCATGAACTCTGGTTTATGTTTTCAAGTTTCTAATAAGTTTACAAACTTTTATGCTGCTCTGATTTTCAGGCCAACAAAGACAACATACCAAAATGAAATTTAATACTCGAGCAAACCTCAAGAGGATAGCTAGTAGTTCAAACCTAAGGATTATGAACTGATCTATGCCTCAGTTCCTCAATAGATAGATTACTGATTCTAATTTCAGATAAATCAATATTCCATAATTTTTCCCCTGCAGCATTAAGCTAGGTTCAATGTGTAAATTATCAAGTGATGAGCATAAGGGATTCAACCAGGTGAGACATAATGCTGCTTATGCATTGCATTTCATAAAAAATTGTGATGGTTTATGCATGGAAAAGAAAATTAGCCTTACCTTAGTTCTCGTGGACAGTAAATTAAGTATTCATCCCGGACATCATCACTGACTTTCTGAAGTCGTCTAGTATCTTGGTTCATCATCACCCACTTGCTGAAATTGATAGTGCAGAAGGTTAATTGCAAGAACTCAATTCAGAAATTTAACATCACAAATAAAGTTAGATTTTGAGAAGTAAACATAAAGAGAGTACAGAGCAGAACTGAAGCCAACACCCAATATTTCCCACTAAGGATCTCAATAAATGTGACTGAGAACGCAAGCATATTCTTGCAGCAAGCTAGACCAAAAAACACTGATGATTGAGATAAGCATCAAGGGTTTAAATTATTATACCAGGATAAACAAACAGAAAATAATAATAATAAAAATAATATTCATTAAGGCATCATTCACAGAGACAAACTCAGGACAATGCATTAAATCCAGAATATCCAACTTTACTACGTGCACCTTAAAAGAAAAAATCTGGAGCAACTTCACATGGAAATTCTTGTTACCACTACCATCTTTGTTTGAGGAGTAATCAACAGCCAATTCAACTTGGAGAAGCTCAATAATCCTCACTAGTTGGGGCAGTTTAATGCATTCCTTCTCACCACTCAGCTCTCTACCTAGAGCCATATCCAAAATTAGTTTCTTACCCATCATAGTTTTTCTCAATAACACAATCCACCCCTTTATAGTTCTGCCTCTTGTCCGTTAGGTGCCTTCAACTTGAGTGAAATCACTCCTTCATCCTGGTACACTTATTAGTGCTCCAACAACCTTTTAGATGGTTCATGAGCTCACTGGCAGCATAACAGCCATAGTTGTCCAGAATAGCTATTTTAGCTGTCAATTTTTGAGCTTGGGATGCAATAGCGACCATTAGCACTCACCTGTAACATCCTCATGATTGATCCAAGATAACAGAATGGTTGCTTTTGGGTGTCTAGTTAATGGAGAATTGTTCAAAACCAACATCGTAATGGGATTTTCAATTGCAAAAATGCTGCCGAAAGGTCAAAAAATAAGTCAAGTAGGGTTTTGGTATGAAAGGTTCATGAGTGATGACTAAAAGTATGCGATTTAAATTGTAAAGAAAAAAAAAACAGTTTTTATTCTAAAAGAAATTAAAACAAGTAAAAGGGCCCAACAACTATCATGTAGTCTTGTAGACTTGTAAACCAAGTATAAAGGACAAAAACAATATTTAGAGAAGTAGAGGAAGAAAAATACTTTACTTCTTGGTTCTGACATTCACCACTATCACTTCTAGCCAATGATTTTCATCGTATTCTCATTTCTATGGCTAATTTTACTAAAAATGCATTCCATGTCTTTTCTCTGACATGTCCTAATCCTACTAAACAAAAACCCTGGAAACACTATTACTCCTCGTTTTTCCTAAGGAATAGAGTTTGAATGTTAAAGTGCCAAAAGGGGGAATCCATAGTACACATGGCGTATACAAAAAGCCACCCAACCAAGCCAGCAAAAAGAGAGTGAAAAATCCAAACAATCAACACTCACCAGACTCTCCTACTAAACCCACCTTATCTAAAAAGTCAAGAAGAAACTTTCTCATTTCCCTAAGAGCACCAATACACCACATGAACCAAGACTTTAGAAAAACATATTTGAACTTAAAACAAAGAGCCCTGCTCCGTCAAAAATTATCTGATGTCTCTCCTTCCAAAAACACAAAAAAAAACATAATAGTGAAGTCATCCAGATTTTACTCTTGCCTACAAAACTTCCTTTTCATAGCACTAGGGCAAGATTAATAGAGAGAAGCAAGACCCAAAAGGATTTCAAAATATAAACACACGCCAAAAGCATTTGCTTTAACTGCTAGATCAAGGAAACAACTGATGCAAAACATTTTCCCCTTTCTGTGTAAATTATCCAAGGAAATCATGAAAGCTCATGGAAACATGTGGTATTTTTACAGTCCACTTAAATTCTGGTTGAGATAAACAATGAAATCCAGAACACAATTCAGCTAAGAAAATACCCAGCTATGTGATGTGGGTCATTTTCAAACCGCTCACTTTCAAACCAGCCTGCCAGGCACAAAAAACCAAAGTCAAAGGCATCTTAGTAAAACCCAGGCCTGTTTTGCCAAAGCACACTTATTTTGACCCAAGCTCCTGAAAAAGCTCCAATTAAATCTGGTCCATGTCTATTTCACCAAAGTCACAAATCCTTTTCAAGTACAATTTGGTAAAAAATATGGTATGAATTATCCCATCCAGTGCTTAAGTTAGAACCTAGAAGGGTAAGCGAATTATGAGTCATTGTTGAAGACGGGAGAAAAGCTGACAGGCTTTAATTATTCATTTTTCCTGATTCATGACCCATGTAAGCTATTTCAGCATCTTCAATGTAAGAAAAGAATAAAAATAAAGAAGTTATTATAGCCTGTCCACAGTTTTTTTAATTTCTAGTTTGTTTCTGAGATAGGGCTGAATGATTCCCCAACTGATCATGGACATGGCTTGGACAGATTGAGATACTCCCATTTGTTGAGTGTGTCCACCTCCATTTGAAGGACTTATCAAGTTTGTTACAAATATCAACCGTAAGAGAGGATAATAACTCTTTATTAGGCAACTGTAGAATTTTGTTTCAGCTGCATTGCTTCTGCAACACTATGCATGTATTTTCCCTTTAAAATAAAAATAAAATAGCATTTTTCACGTGCGTCCCCCAGCATGACAGTTTCTATAGAACTTATTGCTACCCACAAAATTTCAGAAGTTTGCACAGAACATCTCCTGGTCAAAAAGAAAATTGCCAACTTCCTATCTCCCAGAAACAGAGCCAGAATTGCAGTGCTTACTTGCTGAGAAAATAAACTCCTCACCAGAGATAATTTATGACTTCTAGTTTAACAATGGAACACAGTTATTCTTTTTGAGATAATTATTAATAGCCATCGGAACATAGTCTCAGTACCATCAAGGTATAGTTCTGAAGAGCAATTAATTTGTTGTATTTGATTATTTAGATGACTCACTAGTATAAATTCCATGCTACAAGGCAATGCTTAAGATACTGTAAAATGGTATCTGTACCAGTTAAAGCATATGCATATATCTCACAATATTCCATTAAAAACTTTGATATTGCACAGTTGCACACCTTTAACCACATATCATAAGGTTTCTATTATCTTACTCAATTTGCTTCTGCAAAAAAAGGAATGAGTATGGACTAGTGGATAAGCATAAAATATGCTTAACAATGGCTACATTACTCCTTTTGGTATCAAAAGACACTAGAATTCAGATTTATTTTATGAAGCACTTCAAAAGACAAACACATGACAAGTGAGAAGAGGCTAACTTCTTAAAACACAGAAGTAAAAAACCTAGAGATTAACTACAGAATATCCTACAAGGTCACCAAGAAACTGTAACCTACCTTAAGGAATTGTTATAGTACCCAAGTTAGCCCAAAAAATTATTTCAGACCCTTAAATTCTAGCCTCATGGGTTTAAATCCCTATGGGCTTTAATTTTGGGTTGTAGGTTAGAAAAAAATAATAATAACAAAATAATAATAATAATATAAAAACCCTAAAACATGTTTTGAATAGTTATTAAAACTTTTTCAGATGTTGTAAAGAGCAAAGAATAGAGAGAAGTTAGGATTTCAGATTCAAGGTGATCTCTTTTCAGAGAAAACTTCAAGGTAAGAGTTTTTATTTCAAAATATTTTCCTTCTTATAATACAATTGTTCTTTTGGTTTTAAAAAGAAAAAGAAATAATTAATAGAAAATTATGTAAGTAACTAAATCAGTGTTTAAACAAAACTAGAATTCATAAATCTTAAATGTAGAGTTATTTTTATGAAGATTTGAGGAAGAAGAAATTAATCCCATGATGAAAGTTTGGATATGGTGTAAATATCATCCGGGTATGTGCATTTTATTTTCAAAGAGTACAAAAAATGGTTGTAGCATTTCATTTTCAAAGAACACAAAAAATGGTTGTAGTGGTGAGATCAAATCTCACACCCATGGATGTTTTGTTGTTATGGGTGAATCCATAGGGCATTACACATGGAGACTACAAGATTATCATGGAGAAACATAGAGAACAATAAAATGTGCTTATGACAATTTTTGTAGTGTGTTTTGGGGTTGGAAAATAATAAGATGTTCTTTGGAAGTAGTAGGTATTTTTTTGAAAGTGTTATTTAGCATGGGCATCTGTGCACAATAAGTTTTCTTTTTTTTGAAGATTGCAACTTTATTTTATAGAAAAATTAATCTTAATAAAAGGTTAAATAAATTTTGGATGGTTGGATGCCAAAACAACATTAAGCTAAAATTCCTTACGAAAAAACTTTGAATAATTCTCTAGAAAAACAAAGTTAAGGCAACCTAAGTAATGAAAACTGAATATTCCCTAGATGAATTAATTCACCTAATTTTGATATGAAGTTAAATAATAAATAAATTTATACTTAAAGTATAATAATTGTTAGAACTTTAGTCTGAAAAATTCCTTTAAATCTCTTAGGTGATTCATAAGAAATGCCTACAACTCTATTCCTTTGAGATTATCGAACTCAAGTAAGGGGATTATGTGAAAATATGTTTTTTTTTTTTTTTTTTTTCTTATAAATGATCTAAGTATATTTTTTTTTGGAAATTTTGAAAACTGTTTAGATAAGTCTGAAGTACTAAAATTGGGAATTATTTTTTATTTGACTATATTTTGCCTTACATGTGCATTATGGTTATCTAGCCATAGTCAGCCAAGTAAAAGATTTTGACCTTTATTAACCATAGTGTAGGTAATGATGATCTAAAAGCTCAATTAGTAGGGTAGTTAGTATATCATAAGATTAGTTTTGGTTCCGCCCACCAACATGTAAGGAACATCTAAGGTTAGCTACTTCTGTAAGTCTCACTATGATACTATTAACAACCAAAAATTATTGAATATATGTAAGTTTATCGAAAAGTTTGATTTGAGACATTTTTGAGAATAGCACATGTAATACAATTTTATTTCATATGATTGGACTCATGTTATATTCCTTATTTCATTTTTGAAAAATAAATGTACTTGATCTCTATCCTTTAGTGGTTTATTTTACTACTACTTTTAGGAGAATTGTTATAATTTGATTTATGGATTTTTGTATGGAAAGACAAATTTCTACTAAGACTTTTGGTTAGCTTAATTACTACTTTAGATAGGTTTTGTGATTAGCATGTTGCTAATCAATCCAGCTTGTTGGGTCACTCTTATGTCAATTCTTTTGAGCTGCACATGTGAAATGATGGTGGTGTCCTGGCCTTTGGGTTCGGGTCATCACAATTGCACTCTTGGGAATCTTAAGTTGGGGAAGAAGAGTTTCAAATGCTACTTTGGGGGAAATCTAGTTAAATTTCTATACATTGCATGTAGCTGAACCATTTACCCTAATGCATGGACGCACAGAAATTATGAAAAGCTAAATTTTCCTCTTTTATATTTTTTGTCATGTGAATCTTATCTTTTTGTTTGCAAATCAAAGAAAAGAAGTAAAAGCTTAAAATAACCTTGTTGCTCTCCCAATAACTTGACCAGTAGCATAGTCCTTGAGAATCCAATCACGTCTAGTTCCAATTCTTCCTTCCCCTTGGCACCATGTTTCTATTTCAATCACATCGCTCCTGTCCCAAATACCCAAAGTAGTAGATAATATAAGTTACAAATCCAAGAACCCCGAGCTAGTTGTGTAATGCGAAGGAAAAACCAACCAAGCTGGGTATTTGTAGATTTCAATATGCATGCGAGCAGTCACCCATATGAGATGCAATTTTCTCATGGTGTGGGTTGTTGCAAAACCGTCTGTTGAAAATCCGACACTCTGGGCATGGTTGCATCCTACCTCCTACATTATAAAGTTTCCCATAAAACTATTAATATAATCATCCAAAAAACAAATTAAGACTGCAATCTGTTTCATTTAAACTAGGATAATTAGAAAATTTTCCTTTCTTCACTTTCATCTTACTTTACATGAAACAAAACACACATTCCAATTGGGAGCATCACACAACTTCCAGAAGTGAAGTAAATACCAAGCTTTCAACGGGGTTGAAAGCTTTTATGTTAAAATACAAAGAAGCCCAGTAGCCAAAAATTGAGTTGTGCGTTTTCAACTTAAATTATAGATCAACATATATGAGGAGAATCTAAAACATCACGAACATGCCCAGGAGCTCAAAACAATGGGCTAGAAGGAAAATTGAAGGGAAAGGAACAAAAGAACTCAAATCATGCATTCCCAATCTCTAGCAGAGCAATAGACATCAAGCCACCAAAAATGGGTTCTGAATATTAAAATTAAAATACTAAATCAACACATCTGAGCACAGACTATAACGTTACAAAAGAGCCCAGTAACAAAGAACTCATACATTTCCCAAAAAAAATTTAGAAATAAAAACTGAAACACTCAGAGAACTCAGTTCATGCAACCACAGAACAACAGAGACAGGCAACAATATACCCATGTTCCAAGAATCCAAAATTTCCCCAACAATGCCCCAAAATGCACGAGAAAATCTGAGAATAGAAAGGAAAACAGTTGAAAATGCCAGCGAATTTCATTGAATTATACGACAATGATAGGCAAATTTAATTGACTAATACGACAATGCTAGTATACAAATAATGATACCTGCAAGAGATTAGCAATGGTTTCAACAGTAGCAGTCTTGTTAATCCCCACCTCATAGCACCTCACAATGAACCTTTCCTTGTACGACAACCTATCCTCCGTCAAGCTCCCCAGCCGGAGCCTGTCCGCCAAGTTCCCGGAGCCCGCGGCAGCCAACCGGCTCTGCTCTCCATCGGCGGCGGCCACCCGGTCCAGCACCGCCACCACCGGAGCCCTGGGAGGTGCTGAGAAGGAGACTCCGGAGATCCGGCGGCGAGGCAGTCGGAGGGGGGCGGCGTGGGCGCGGCATTGGGCTAGGGCTTGAAGTTGGTCGGCTGCATTGCATGGCGCCTTGAGCATCGATACTGACATTGGAGGATTTGAAACTGAAACCAATTGAAAGGTGTGGGTATGCGTATATTTATGGTGCCGGAGGAGGTAAGAGGTGGGAGGTGGGCGATGGGACCGAGGCAGAGCCGCCACAAAGAAAACCACTGGTTTTGTGCAGATTAACCATTTTGCCCAATATTTGTGCACAACCGTCTCCCGGTCTCTCGAGTCTCAAGTAGAGTGGGACACGTGAACGTGACCCCGGGGACACGTGATCATTAAGTCGTATCCCAGCCAAGGCCCCTTCCCTCTGCAGCCTCTAAAATATTATAAAAATCATAAATTGTTTGGTTTCCTAAAAGGATGAAAATATAGTTTTTCTGGAAATGTAGGTGGATTTTAAATACAGATGGAGATAGGTGGAGAAATATTGAAAAAAAATTGATAAAAAATATCCATAAAATATAAATTAATCAAAACTTATGAAACAATAATAATAATAATAATAATAAACATATTAAAATTATTTTATTTAAGGAATTAATATATATATATATATATAATAATTTATAACTTTCAATAATTATGGGAATGTGAAAATACATTTAGATATATTCAATAACATAAAAGAAAAATTATGATACATGTGTAAGTATTTTTTATTTTAAAATATTAATAATTTTATTTATAAATTTATATTTATTTTGTATTTAATTATTATCGATTTTAATTCAACTCAAGCTCAATAAACTTATTCAATGGTTACCAATAATCGTTTTTTGTATTAAATCTTTGGGGTTGATTTTTCCCATAAACATTAATTACATTTCTTTATATTATTTATAACAATAATCGATTTTTATGGATAAGTGTTCTTGGAGTAGTCGGTTTGACTCTAAACTTATGTGCTTATGACTTTGTTTCCTAAGAAATTTGTGAAAGATCATAAATTTGGTTACCAATAAACTTATTCAATGGTTACCAATAATCGTTTTTGGTATCAAAACTTTGGGGTGGATTTTTCCCATAAATATTAGTTACATTTCTTTATGTTATTTATACCAATAATTGATTTTTATGGATAAGTGCTCTTGGAGTAATCGATTTGGCTTTGAACTTATGTGTTTATGACTTTGTTTCCTAAGAAATTTGTGAAAGATTATGAATTTGGGACTTTCTACACTAAAAATATTCTTTTAAGGGAAAGTATTTGTGCTTTGTATTCATATTTGGATGGTGACTCAACATCAATCTCATGAAAATCTTATATTCCCTAAGGATATTCCACACCGTGGAAACACCGAAAATATAATTATTAGAAGTAATTTATTTAAAATAATTTTATTTTAATTAATTTATAATATATATACATATATGTAGAAGATATTTATAATATAAATATATGAATATAAAATATTTATATTTAAGAAAGAATATGACATATGTGCATTAATAACGAAAATAACGTTTGTTGAACCATGTTTTTAACATCACGTCATGTTTTGGATCTCATCTCTCTCCACTTCAATTTATTTTCCTTTAAAAGATAACAAATGCAATCCCACGAACTCTTCCTATAAGACCTAAAATGAGTATTTAAAGCAGAGGTGCTTTCAAACCGTTACAAGTCACAAGTCCAGAGGCTCATGGCATTGGCGGAGTTAGGAAGTTAGGAATGTGCTTCAAAGAGGGACACAAGTAGAGGAATTATTTTAGGGGGCCAAAAAAAAAATTCAATGAAAAAATTACTAAAAATATTTTTTTATCAAATAAATTTGTCTTTTGATTTTTTATTTTAATAATACAAGGTAAATTTATGATTATTAAACATATGTTTGATACTTATAAAAATAAAATTTTTATTTTCTAAAAATAATAAAAACTAGAATTATTTAAGGATCGTGATGTGGCAAATATATGCATATAGTATATTTTTTAATTTGGAAGTATAAAAACTAGAGGGGAAAAAATTTAGAAAAACCATGGAAAAAACGAAGGGGGTGGTTTGATTTAGGTGGCATGTGGTATGGAACATGAGATGTGTGACCCATGAAACATGTGATGGTACCCACTAATCATGGAAATAAATGATAAATCACACAATAATACTAAATTTTACTTAATTATCATTAATGTTATTACCTAGTCATTGGCCTTCTATTTTTATTTTTTATTTTTTATAATTAAAGTTTTAAAAATATTTTTGAAATGTTGTTTGATAGAATATTTTTCATGTATTTTTTCGAAATTTGCCATAAAAAAATGAAAAAAAATAAAGGTATCAAATTTTTTTATTAATTTTTTAATACATTTTAAAATGAGAATTTAACAATCGCTCCTATTGAAATATTCTTAAAAGTCAATTAAATTATTAAAAATGGTTTTTTTTAATCAAATATATTTGTCTTTATTTTTTATTTTAAAAATAAAAATTAGTCATAACTACTAAACATATGTTTGATACTTATAAAAATACATTTTTTATTTTCTAAAAATAGTAAAAACTAGAATTATTTAAGGATCCTATGTCGCAAATATATGTGACAATACATTATATTTTTAAATTTAGAAGTACAAAAATTAGAAGAAAATCAAAGGAAGGGGGGTGTTGGGTTTGATTGAGGTGGCATGTGGTGTGGAACATAAGATGTGTGACCCATGAAACATGTGATCATACCCACTAAGCATTGAAACAAATGATAAATCACATAGTAATAGTGAGTCTAATGTAATTATCATTGATCTCATTAACCAATCTTTCCACATTTTCATTTCCACCCTCATTGCTTATGGTTGTTATTCATGCATTGGTGTTTCCATTTGGATTAATGGCTTATAATTATTAATAAAATGATCAATTTTTTTTTAATTTTTTTTGTTAAATGAATATTTATCGATAATAGATAAAATAATGTGCAAATATGTTATAAAACGAGAAGTAATAAGGTTAAAAAGGAAATTTAAAGACGAAGGCGTTGGAATGACATGAAACACAAGATTCGGTGACGGTGAATATTATGAATGATATTCATGTGATTCATGTGATTCATGTCTCTTACTAACTATTTTTTAAAATAATAAATCGCATGCTAATAATATGATTAGTTGAAAAATGAGGCTTGATTATTACTCCTTTCCCCACACCCCTTCGCTTTTCCAACCTAATCTTGACATTCACTTACTAACTTGAAGGGGACTTAAGCACCAAAAACATAGGGTTAAATAGTGCTAAGAAAAAGAGAATGACAGAGAAATAGATAACATTTATAATGATAAGCTTTCAATTGTAGAATGATAATTGTCTTATCTCTTAAAAAAGGCTTGAAATGCTTCAACACTTTAGAGTAAGTGACACGGATATCCGCTTAAGTAAATGACAATGTCACTTCAATTCCTCACATTTTTAATACTATATACTATTATCCTCTATCAGAGTTTATTCTTTGAAAGTCATGTCAAAAATATTCTTATTTAACATAACACAAATTGTTTTTGATTTTTTTTTTTTAATTTTAATAATCAATCCTTGTCATCAGTATTTCCTTTTTGTTTCTTTTCATTTTTTTATTGGTTTTTTTTTTTTTTTTTTTTTTTTTTTTCATGAATCAAACAACACCATTCTATTTTTTTTTGTAGTATTCATTTTCTTCTTCCTTCTTACTATTTATCTTCTTCTTCTTTTTTCATCAATCTTTAGTCCTCAAATACATAGCCATCTAGACCACAACATTGCATAGCAATAAGGTTGGCTTCTAATCCCTATAGGTTTTATCTCTCATTCTTAAACTAACAAGTACAACAAGGATGTTGGTTAGGGGTGTAAGCAAAACTGAAAAAGCCGACAAAATGATTCAAACAAACCAAAACCGATCATATTGGTTCAATTTTCAAAAATAAAAAAGGTCGGTTCAATTTTCAATTTTCTTGTCCCCTAATCGATAAAAATCAAACCAAATCGATATTCTAAAACTTATATATAATTGTTTGATATTTGATAATTTTTTTTTATATTAGATTTTATTAAAGTAATTCCTTATTTTTCTATTATGGTCAATTTAATTCTAAATGCATTTAATATATTTTTAACTTCAAATCCAAGTTGGTTTCAATTAATTCTAAAAATAAATTAGACTTAGAGCTTAATATAAATTCAAATTAATGGGATTTGAGCTCAAAACAAACACAAATCTACTACTAGGTTTAGGACTAAAAAATGTTACTAAGTTAGGTCAAAACCAATCCACAAAAACTGAACCAAATTGACCTCAAAAGGCTTGATTTGGTTTGGTTTTTCACTCCAAATCTAGTCAATTTGTTTTTATCACATATAAAACCGATTATATCGATTTGGTTCATTTTTTTTCTAAAGATCAACCAAACCAGCCTTCTTTACACCCCTAGTGTTGGTATTGGAGTGCCCATGTATTTAGATGTCATCCTAAAATACCTAGTTATTAAGGTAAACTATCTTCTCCTTTCAATTTCACAAAACCCTAAATCTAGGGTAGAATTTGACTGCTCTACTCTATAGAGAGGGAGATGCAACCATGGGATAATTTAAAGTAAATCAAAAAACAAAGATGGACAATGACAAAATCTTAATACCTCACAACTAAATCAATGACCGACCATATTACTACAACAAAAGGAATTCACCTAAACATCTTAGATGAACTAGATCTTCTTGTTTGACTCGATCTGGTTAAAGTTATGATTTTGATTGATTTTTGGTGGATTTAGCGTTTCAGGTGTTGGAATTGATTAAAAAAAAAAACAAACAAACAAAACACAAGGAAGAACAAAATGGCTTTGTTTTTTAATGCCCAATATTCACAACCTTCTTCTAGAACTTTGAAGATGGTGAAAGGATGACATACAATGTTGGATAGAAGACTAATATGAAAAATAACTACTTATAAAATAGTTTGATTTTTACATCACATATGTATACCACAAGATATCTATGAGAAGCTATATTCATGCAAACAAAATAATCGACTTTGTAAACTTAAGGAGAATAAAATGATTTAATAATAGAATAGAGCATCATAATATGATGTAACAAAGTTGAAATTCATTATTCATTTAATGATATTCTAGTTTTACTTTTATTTATTCTTATTCTATGCATTATAGTTTATGAGCATTTTGGCATAGCATCTCTTGTATTGTATATCTCAAGTGTATTAAGAGTTGTACAAAATATTTAAGTCATAAGCTCCTTGCAAGTAGATGATTTTTTCACAGTCGGTTCATGGACTTGGGTAATCCATTTGAAGTTGTAATACACCACTTCCTAATTAGAAGGATGATTAGTCTTAGCCATGAGGATGAGGTTCTATGTTAAGTGCATTAATGTTTATGGTTACACATTATACAAGACCTATGGTGAGTCATGACATAAAACTATCGGATAGTGATGACTTTACTGAGCTACTACATTGTATTGTCTCTCAACTTTGAAAGAATATTAAACTTATGTAGAAGCTAGTAGTATCTTTGACTTACGAGTAAAATCATAAAGTCATCATATATTCCTTATGGATTGAGTCTATTTTGATGGAAGTCATTAGCAACATGTATTCTTAATAGAGGCACCATGATATCTTATGATATCTTATGAACTTTGAGATAGTGTATTCCATTGGGTGATCATAAGGATGTGTAATCATAAAATTTATGAATCCATAGTAATTCATTTAGTGGAATTTGACATATGTTCTTAGTGAGCTATTTTAGAGTATGTTATTTGATCATATAATAGGAGGATCTGTAACTCAAGTATGATAGAGACAATTTTGAGAAGTTGATAGCTTTCACCCTGTTAGATTAGAGACACGTGTTCATAAGGAGACTATATATAGTGGTACTAGGTAACAAACCTAAGAACTTGGTATCTCGTTGTAATATAAATAAGATAAATAGGGTATTGGAGTGTAGTTGACTCTCTATAGTGAGATATTATCAGTGTTTTCAGACTCGGACTAGATCAACCGATTGAACCGGTTAGATCGTCAACCAGTCGCCTGTTCGGTTAGGTTCACATCATTGAGCCGAATTAGAACTGAACTGTTTGAACCTGTGGTTTAATCATCAGACTTGGTTCGTCTAGTTCCTAGTGAACTGTCCAACAATTATTTTGGACCAAAACTATGGCTTGGCCTCCATTAACAACTAGGCCCAATTAGCCCAACTCTTTTTCCAAGGCTTGCATGTCAAGTTTTGGTTCAACTTGTAGACTTGTATATTTGATACTGAGGAGATTTGAACCCTGCCCGCCCAAGTGGAAAACCAAAAGCCTAATTGGCAATGCATTACCTTTGTAATAGTATTGTCCAATAAAAATATATTTATCAAATTTTATCATATCAAACCATTAAATAAATGAAAATATTTACATTCATATTCATTTTTATAATAACTATTCAATTATAAATATGAAGATAATATAAATTAGTTAAGATAATAATTTTAAAATTTTAAAATAATAAAATATATAAACTTATAAATAAATAAAATATTATAATTTTCTTTTCTTCTTAAATATATCATTAAACTTAAGTATTATATATGTTCTATTTAATAAAATTAAATATATTTATATTTATCTCTATTATGTAATTTAATATATCAAATATAAAAATAAAATGTTTTTAATATTTTTAATTATATGTTTAAATTTATATAATATATAAATTATATTTATGACATCATTGGTTTGACCGTGGTTCGACCACTGGTCCGACCATTGAACCATAAACCGATAACTTTTTCGATTTAATGATCGGTCCGATTTTGAAAATGTTGGATATTATGTTAATTTCATAATTAGATTTTGAAGGAGCCAATAATGTCTTATAGGTCCTAGTGGTTCCTGATTAAACTTATATTCCTTGATGACATAATTTATGAAGGTTGGATGAGTTTTTAGTTCACTTGTGTGCAAAAGGGCATTTTGGTAATTATACAAGATTGTAGAGGGGTAAGTCGGTGATATCTCTAAACTAGGCTAATTGATTAATTAGAGCCTTGTTGGGTTAATTAATCAATTAGCAACCTTTTTAACTAGATTAAGTGACCTAAGCCCATGGTAGGCTTAAGTCACTTAAGTCTCGTTTTTCTGCCTATAAATACCCCTTTTAAGGATTAGGGCTTTTTAGTTTTGTCATTCTCTCTTTTTAGTCTAAAGAAAGAACCCTACTCTCCAACTTAGAGATTTCCATCATCTCATTGCCTAGACTCAAGGAGGAGTCATTGAATGGATGATTGCTGAGTTTATGATATCATATGCAGATTTTGAACTTTCTACATCAATAGGAATTGATTCAGAAACATCCAAATCGTAGTTATGACACTTTTTATGTACCTATGATATCTATTATGGTTTTTAAATGTTATATTTTAGTTGTGTGATTGAGCTAAAGAGCTTGGATAGGATTACATGTACCATAATTATCCAAGGCCTAGGAATGGAGTAATCCGAGGTTTCCTAACAACCTAAGCCCATGAATTGGTTGTGGACAAGTTATTTGCTTGTAAGGAACATATGAATTTGATCTTTTGTGTAATTCATAATAGACGTAAGTCACGTACAATATAAGAGATGTAAGCCAAAATATGCATAAGATACAATGCACAATTTTTAAACCCATCACCAAGACCATTGAGAATTTTAAGTGTGAGATTTTCATGATTTATTAGGCATTCATCATTGCCAATTCATCTGCTTAAAATTTGATGCTTTGTATGTATTTAGTAATGCTTTGAGTACCTTTTGTGAGATTAGTAAGACCACGTGATGGTTTAGCATATGTAGTTGTGAGAGTGGTCTAAGCTTCTTGAGAAGTCTTTGTTGAGGGTATGATGGGATTACAATGTAAAGGAGAGTGAAAAATCACGTTAAGGATGAGTTGATTTTGACAAATGCATAAAGCATATTCTGGTTAATAACCTCATCCTTATCAGCTGTTATTATTTTTGGTGGGCATGGGTATGTTCCATGATGAATGCCCCATGAGATTATAGTCAATAAAGAGCGAGTGAAATTGAAAAGACCATGTAGTGTCATTGTTGGTAGTGAGTTTTAGGGGAATCTAAGCTGCAACGTTTACTTATATAAGAGGTTAAATATTTTTCGAAGGAATTTAGAATGAGCAACCAAGAAGAGGCAATGATGGTAGGAATTCTTGGATCAACCCTTACAGAACTCAATGGAGTTTTGTTAGGCTCTAATGTCATAAACAATGGCATAGTGTTGGATGTGAAAGTTGCGAGAAGACACTATATATTTGTTTGTTTGGTTACTAGGAAAGATGAGAAAGATAACTGAAAATTTTGAATTGTCTTCACTTTTCCAAGAACTAAAGCGGGGTTTTTGTTGATAATTTACTCTTTTTAATTTGAAATGTGGAGGAAGCTTTGTTATAGTAAAGTAAAAAACGGTTGAAAAATATGGTGGGCAAATAAAATGTAAAACTATATTTGGGAAAAATAAATAAAAAGTAAAAAATAAAATAAAATGTAAAACTATATTTGAGAAAAATAAATAAAAGGTAAAAAAAATAAAATATAAAACTATATTTGGGAAAAATAAGTAAAAGATAAAAATATCATATGGGAATGGTAATTGACATGGTAATAAGAATAAGGACTAAAGATAACAAAAGGTTAGGACAAAGATGAGTATATTTAATAAATATTTAATTAGAGTTAATTATGATTTTATTTATTTATTATTATTTAAAAAAATCTATATTTGATTTTTTTATTTAATATTATTTGAAATTTTTAATTAATGAAAATGTCAAATTGATTGACATTATTCTATTTAATAAGAAATTTTAATTCAAAAAAATATTTTTATTTATTAATTTTATTTAGTGATAAATTGAGGTTAATTGGTATTTATCTATTTAATGGAAATTTAAATATGAATTTATTTTTATTTTATATGTATTTTTTGAATTTATTTTTATTTCATATGTAGACATTAAGATTATTTGTTGAATTTGATTAATAACAAATTGATGTTAATTAGGATAATTTATTTTAAAAAAATATTAGGGTGATAGAAAGATGAGGTAAGACAGCTTTTGTGGGCATTATAGGTATTTTATTAAAATTTTCAAACATGACAACATTGACCAAACTTAGTCAAAGTGATGGTTAAGTTACAAAACGTCAAAGAAAGCTGAGGTACTGACTACGACTACGTGGATGGTCTTTGTAATTTTTCCTATTTACTATAAGAAGAATAAAGGTAGAAAAAAATTTGAAGGTAGAAGGTTAGGACTTATTCTTTAAAACAGTTTTTATTCTTCATAAAATAAAAATAAAAATAAAAAAAATACGTACAATAATTAGAAACTGTGTTTTATTTTTTATTTTTAAGAATAAAAAACAAAGGTCTATTTAATAATTATTTTCTATTTTTTAAAATCAAAAGGTAGAAAAACATCGTTTGATAATAAAAATAGAGTATTTTTAGATAACATTTTTTAGTTTTTTTTTTTTTTTTTTTTTACTATTTTCACTTGTTTTCTAA
This sequence comes from Vitis rotundifolia, assembly GCA_030254885.1. Taxonomy (NCBI): domain Eukaryota; kingdom Viridiplantae; phylum Streptophyta; class Magnoliopsida; order Vitales; family Vitaceae; genus Vitis; species Vitis rotundifolia. The sequence continues at coordinate 13,571,895 of CM058157.1, forward strand.
AAACTATTTTTAAAAAATAATTGTGCAAACATATAAAATGATTAAAAATAAAATATTAGACATAAAAATTACTTTTAAAACATATTTAAAAATATTAAAAATATTTGAGGTTTTCAAATGAACTTTTCTTCTACAAAATATTAAAGAACAATTTTCAAAAATTGTTCTCAAAAACTGTTTTTGAGAACAATTTTCGAAAATAGTTACCAAACAAGCTTAAAGTTTTTCAGAGAATATTTTTTAATTGTTTTTACTTATTTTCTGAGAGTTATTTTAGAAAATAATTATACAAGTATGTAGAATAATTAAAAATAAAATATTGGATATAAATATTATTTTTAAAATATATTCAAAAATATTAAAAATAAGTTAAAAACATTTTATATTTTTAAGTAAACTTTTATTATATAAAACATTAAAGAACAGTTTTCAAAAACTGTTATGAAAAACTGTTCTTCCTAATTATTTTTTAAAACAGTTGTCAAAATGAACCTTAATGAAGTGGCATGAGACATGTGATTGAGGAGTGGAGAATGTTATCAATGATATTAATGCGACTCATGTCTCATATTTGTATTTACATTTGTAGTTATCCTAATTTCATTTTAAAATAATAATTCACACACTAATTATGGGACTTTTGGAAAAGTGAATGTTGATTATTTCTCCTTACCCTTTCCTTAGCTTCACTTACTAACTTAAGGGAGATTTAAATATTGAATTCTTTTGGTATGTTTAGTTCCGAGAAAGTAATAAGAAAAGAAAAAAAAAATTGATTTTTTTTTAATATTAGGTTTCATCATTAAAAAAAGGAAAAGAAAATATAATTAAAATTAGTAAAAAAATTATGCATTTTTAAATTATTTAATTTTTAATTAAAAAATTAAAATAAATAAAATTAGTTTGAAGTAACATATAAAAATATTTTATTAACTTTATTTTCTGGAAAAAAAAATTCTTCACTTTTACATTTATGGTGAAGAAAAAAGAAGGATTTTTAGGGATAAATAGCATCAAGAAAGGGACAATCATATGGTTTTATACCAATTAGTTTCAAACTGTCGAGTGAATTCTTTTTCTATTTAAAAAGATTTGAAACCCTTAACACCCTTATATAAAGAGAGAATACTCTATGAGACACTTCGCACTTCACATATATATATATATATATATATGTGTGTGTGTATAGTTTATGATAAAAAGAAAAAGTATAAATATCTTTGAGTTTGTAATTTTAGCTAGAATAAAAGAAAATATAAATTGAATTATATAAATTTTATATAAAGAAAAAAAAAAAGAAAAAAAACCTTATTGTTGGAATAAAACCCTTAAAAGCATGACATTATGTCACAATATAAGTTTTCAATTTCACTTTACTATCTTATTTTTGCATTATTGTTTACATAATATTTAGGTCTACATCACTTGCATTGTACATAACTTATATCCATTGGAAGTTATATAGAAGATCTAAGTCATGAGTTTCTTACATATTGATAAATTATTCCCATGCTGAGTGCACTAGTATGTATGGTTACACATTGAATAAGTGTAGGAAAACTTGGATATCTCCATTCCTAACCCTGAATCGTTTAGGATGCACGCAATCTATTCCCAGGACTCTCTAGATTCAATTGCATTGGAAATAGTATGCATTTAAAAACCTAAATCTAGATGTTAGGGATGCTTTACCTTAGATTGGGATATTTCCAAATCAATTCCAACCCAATGAAGTTGTGTAGAATGACTCACAAGCCTCGCTAACCAGGAAACCTTCCGCTTGATCACTCTTTCTTATGGATCTAGGCATAGAGAATGGTGGCCTTCTCTTTAAAAGGGGAGGCATGGGTTTCTCCTTGGACTAGGCACAAAACTAAAGCCTTAAACCCCTAAAGGAGCTTATTTAGGCTTCCTTATGGGCTCAAGTGATGAGCCTAACTTAGATTTAAGTCACTTAATCTAGACCACTTGGATCCTAATTAGAAATTCATTATCGATAATCATGTTAAGAAATCTCACCATGCTCTAGCATAATGCCTTGCTCTCCCTAAATAGGTCACTTTTCTTATTACTCATAAGAATCAACCTTTGATGTCAAATCAAGAGCACTATGAATCTAGTGAGATATTTGGGGCAACAAGATGGATCGACAACCTCTGGAAGCTAATTTAAGGCCATAATAAGAGCTTCCTTGACTTATACATTCCTCTACCATTACTTATGCTTCTAAGAGCTACTAATTGGGATGATAGGGAGAAAGATGATGCAACAAGAGACTCTAATGTAGGTATGCATATGGGGATGCATTCTCAAAAGATCATACTACCTAAGACATCATATCTTTAGGCTCTCACATCCACACAATCCTATCACCGGTCTACTTGGTCTATGCATTCCATTATGGAGGTCATTTAAGGTCTTTAAACCACTGTCGCTACCATGGACCAATGACATATGAAGGCTATTCAAAGTCTCCAAGACATAGTTTTAGATTAGAACCAATAACACATGGACTTTGAGAATCGAGTTTGGGAGGAGTTCAACAAGATCTACCATGATTATGACCACCTTCACTACATGTTCCAAGCATAGTAAGGGGATCATCGGTCCTATGGATCAAGACTCTATGTGAGGAGCCGATCCTTTTAATTAACTTTGGAGTGCCATTCTTCTATAATCTTTTATTTCATTTTCTTTTTGTTTTTTTCTTAGGTTTTATCTTATACTAATCAACTTTTATCTTCTATCTTCATGAACTACTCTCATTCTCAGTTCCTACATTCATGTAAATAAAGGTCCTAACTTGTTTCCTTTTCTTTGCTCTATGTACTAGCTTGCACTTACATTTCTTTATTTGAAATTTTTGTTCCTCATCAAGTATCTTCTTCACCTCTCTTTTACTCTTTCATTTATTCCCATGAACATTAAGGACAATGTTGATGATTAGTTAGGGGTGAGTTAAGTTTTGACTTTTAAATTTTGATGTTTGGCATATGGTGTTGAAATAAGAAAAATAAAGATAGGATATAGGGGAATGCAAACCTTGTGAATGCACCCCTATAAAGATAATGAGTTGAGTTTTGGTTTTACTAATATCCAAAGCGAAAATCAAGCATGTTAAGGCAAGTGAAGCAAAATTAACTTAAAGCTCAATCACTTAGCCTAGGGATTATTCCTCACAATCAACAGTATACACATACAATATGTGGCACTTGGTTATAAGAGGAAGGCCAAGGTTTCCAAGTCCATAACACAATGGGAACAAATGGTGAAATTATTATATAGGAGAGTTGTATTTGTCTTGGAAATTTCAACCTAATCATATCAAGAATTGAAAAAAAATAAAAATGAATAAGGTTTTAAGTGCTGGAAATAAGGTGGGTGAGATAATGTGGGCTTGGAAACCTAGGTATGGGTTTGAAGGGAGCTTTCAATCCATAGTGTCCTAAACCAACTAGTTGGGAGTCACTAACCTTGATGCTCACTATATGGGTAAAAAAACCTTAACATTGTGCATTGCACCACCCACTAAAGCAAAGTGAGGGTTCAATAAAATGATTGTGACTGAAGCTGTAAGCTAGGCATGGTGTTCCCAACATCTATAGGCTCCTCTAACCCAAAAAGTCAAAGACCTTAGTAGCAAAGACTTTTACATCTAACTACTATTGAACCATTCACGTAAGGGCAATGAGGAAAGTGCTTTAAGAAGGGTGATTTTTAGAGTCTTCAAGGGAATTTGACGTTCTATCCTTGACATGTGAAATATAGAACAATTGAATGAGGCAAATTATATAACAAACTTGTTTTCTCAATGTGGGAATTGTTAGTATCCATGTCTCAATTGCATGTATTTTTCATCTTATTCTATTTCTTTTGCCATTGGCATTGAAAGAGACTAGCAATGTCTTGGTTGGGGGTATAGATTAATGCCATATTTTGCATGAAAATAGGGGTACTTATTGCATTTTAGGTTTGATTATATCATTAAAAATGCTCTTCAACTAGTTAATTGTATGCCACCTTATGTATGTCCAATTTTCTTTGAGTTTTTTATGTTTACAACTATTTTCTATGAATATGGATAATCTTAAGATCCTCTCGAGACATCCCGGATGTGAGAATGAGGTTTGAGTTAAATCGAAAAACCAAGGTTGCATGGAGCTCTCAAGTGTTGTCTTACTTCGATCAACAAAAGGTATTGAAGTGGTTGAAGGGAATAGAGATGTTCAAATGAATCGAAACAATTTTTTTTTTTTTTTTGGATTTCTAACTTCTTGAAGTTAAATTTGACCAAGTTTAACTGACAACATGCTAATTTAAGTTAAGGATAGTGCTGCAGTGGTGCCTTTATTGGTGCCAATTATGGCAATGATGGTGCTATTTTATGTTGAAAGTGTAAAAACAACCTAGGGCCACCTTTTCTAACCATCTCTAAGCTACCATTTGATCTTCCATTTTCTATTTGGATGCTTTGACATGGAAAAACACTTAGGGCTAGTTTTGGAGGCTATAAAAGGGAAGATTAACAACCATCTTAGGGTTACTTTCTTTGGCTTTTGCTTTGTTCTTGGATTTGGATGTTCTTTGATTCAATCTTTGGAAGAGGAGATCTTGGATGCATCTAGATCTTAACTTTCTAATGTTCAACTTCTTATACTTTATTTATTCCTTCAATTTAATTTTAATCTAATGGTTTCCGAGTAGTTTAATAGGTTGAGGGAAGGGGGCCTTAGGGCATTTCCTTGAGCATTTCCTTCTATCTTTGGAATGATCCTTTGATTGTTAAGGAATAATGAATTTAGACAATTTATTAATTAGATCCCTTCAACTTTTGTGAGGTCACATCATCTCAATATTTGAGAAATTGTAGTTTAGGGGCCGCCTCTTTAAGATATTGGTACTTCATGGTGAAACCATTTTGACTTGAAACATATATTATTAAGCCCTTAATGCTACAAATTAGCAAACAAAGAGATAATGAGAATTTTAAATATTTTTATAAGGAAATCCAATTAACAAGTTAAGATTTTCAATTCAGTTTTAGTGTGCTTTTGTTGAAAATATTCAAACTAAGGAATCCTTTAGGTGTTTTAGTGGTGTCAATATAAATAAAGATCATTCCATGGTGAAAAGGGAACCTAAAGGACCTAGTCTTCTCAACAATTTGTTACATTTGATTGAGATAATTTAACTTACCTTGTAAAAATTCACCAACCCTCTTGCTCAAAACAAATTGAAAGAAAGAATCTTCCACAAAAATCCAACATTCATTCCCTAGATCCTTCTACCTCACTTCCATTCTAAGATTACCTCTCTGATGTTTGACACCTAACTCATCAGGTTTTTAAAGCTATAATCGTATCCTTCCACTTAGGGAATCACCAATTTATTCACGCATATTTGGGAGCGGTCACCCTTAGGTTTACGACTTCATTTTGTGTTCTTTCTATTTAGACTCTAGAGAGAAATTTTAGCCTCCACCCTTCCAGAGAATTTTCTATCTCCTTCTGTGACAAGCTAAGGCCATGTTTGATACATGAGAATGGACAATAAGAATGAATCTTTTGTTTCCATTGCTATTTCTCCTTGAATATGAATGAATTTGGTGATTCCAATTCTTATATTTGAATGCACGTAAAAATATAATATTATTATGATTATTTATTTCCATTTCTATGTTATGTAATAAATGAGAATGAGAATAGAAAAAGAAATAAATTAACAATAATATTCATACATATAGTTTGAAATAATTTTTTTTTTTTATTTAAAGAAACTTTCAAACTATGCTATTTAATTTTTTTTTATTTTTTTTTCATTTAAAAAAAGAACATCTTTGAGTTTTTTTTTTTTTTTTGTCCTAAATAATGAAAGTTTGTTTTATTATGTGATTTATAAACAATGTTCCATTTTTTAAAAATAAAAAAATATTTTTAAAATTTTATACCACTATTTCATTGTTTATCTCTAGAAACAATTTTTAAAAACAAAAGAGAACCATTCTTAGATAACATGTCGAAACTCTTTTTACTGGTTTTTAAAAACAAAAGGAAAACATAGAGAAATAAGAAAAAAATAAAAACTATAAAAAGCAAATAAAATAGAACACCATATCTTTCTTCTTTCATTCTCTTTCCACCACCCAATACTAATATTCCTTTGAATTATATGTGTTTTTTTTAATTTCTTTTAACTTCTCAAAATTTCTTTATTAAATAAGTAGATTTCAAATTCCAAATCAAGCAACATATTAGGCATAACCAATATTTTGTTCTTGGAGATAATTGAATTTTGATAGAGTTATTGATAAACTCAAAAATTGATTCAATTAGTATTAGAAAGTCATGGAACCTAAAACTGATCAAATTAACAATAAAAGTCATATACCTAAATTTGTTTTGAAAGAATTTACTAGTTTTTCATGTACATATAACCATTTTTTTTTTCAATTTTTTCACTAGGTGAATAAACTCTAAATTAAACAAAACTTTATGAGTTGGATTTGCTAACAAGTTTAGAAAATTTTAAAAATAATTTGAAACTAAAATAATAACTTAATAAATACTAGAAATTTATAGAATTGATCTAAAATGACCTTCTTTTTTTTAAAAAAAAAAAAAATATAGAAACATATTTTTTTCGATTTTTTTCACTACAAAAATGAATTTCAAATCAAGTTAAACTTTGAATTGAATTTATTAATGAATTTAATCATTTTTTAAAATAATTTGAAACTCAATATATATATTTATAAGGACTATAAAAAATAATAGACCAAAGCTAATCCATTACTAGTCATGAATTATTATTTCTCCTACACAACTATATTTTTTAATTTTCTCATTAGGGAAATAGATTCTAAGTCATGTGAAACATAATCAATACTTCAAATTTTTTTAATGAGTCTTCTAATTTTTAAAAATAATTTGGAATTTAAAAAATTGGTTGATTAATTATAGATTAAATAAAAAATTTTAAAATATTTTCTCCCTATTTGAGTACTAACTGTATTCATGTAATAAAAAATTTGGTTAATTTATACTTTAAAAAAATTAAACTTTATTTATTAACAGTTATTAATTTTAAATTATTGTTATTTGTTTTAGCAAAATAAATAAATTATGTTGTTATGAGGATGTTAATATCCATATTTTTATAATATTTATAAAAAATATAATTTATGATTTTATTATAATATAAATACTATTCATATTTTATTAAAAATGATTATTATTTAATTTACTTACAATTACAAAATTATTCTTATTTGTAATAAAAACTTGAATTAAAAATAGTTTATATTATTATATAAATTGAATTTACAATTTTCCTTTTAAAAACAATTTATCCAAACAAGTTCTTGATTTCTTTTAATTTTATGCCCTGAAATCAAAATACCTTCTACTAAAGATAAATTGAAATCCATCTTATAAGTGCTATTTCATTTTCATTAAAATCATTTTTGTATTTCATTCTCATCGTGATTTTAATTATCTAAATATAAGAATAAATGAGAAAATGAATTAAATATTTATTCCCAGTACCAAACATGGCTTAATGTTCTAAAAATGAGAATGAAGATATTAAGATATTCCCAATAACTTACACAACAGATAGGTCATGTGTTAGGTTTATAGATTTGACATTACATGGACTTGATATGACATTTATCTAATTGCAATGCTTATACATGTCTTAACTAACATAAGTCAAATATTAAGAGGTATGAAAAAAAAAAAAAAGGAAAAAAATGGTTCAAACTCAATAAATATTTTGCAAATATTTCTCTAATTTTATTTAAGGGAAAAATTTGCAAAGTTAGATGATTTTCTCATGTTTGAATATCATGAGAAAAAATATAAGAAAAAAGTATTAAAAATATAGAAAATATGTTTTTTTTAAAAAAAAAATTTCCCATTATATTTGAAAAAAAAAAAGAAAATTTTGAAAAAAAATAATTTTTTAGCATTTTTTTTTCTCAAAATTTGTATTAAAATATCAAAAAGAAAAAATTATTCAAATTTTCTTATTTCTAATAGTCTCCTCATTAGTAAAAGAGGAGGTGGTAAAATTTCAAATCAATAGAGACTAAGTATATTTAACCAAAACCTTAGGAGAGATCAATGAAACTAACCTTATTTTGATAAAATAAAATAAAATAATTCTTATTTCAACTCTTATAGTAAATAATCTAATGCAATAATGAATTAAAAATATAATAAAAATTCTTATTTGCATTCCTATTCCTAGTTCATTCAAGTGTTCTACACATATATAGAACAAAACATTTCCTACAACAGTCAAATTATAGTCAAGAGGTATTATGGTTGAACCAAGGACTCCATTCTTCCCAACTTGTTTATTGTGTAGATGTTTTGGGCTCTAATTTCAAAATAACTTGTCCAAAAAAAAAAAAAAAAATTCTTCCAAAAGTCAATCTAAAACATATAGGAAGAAGGAATGGGAATGAAAAATCCATTTAGCTTAACTTATTAGAAATGGGAATTGAGGAATAATTCATCTTCATTCCACCCGCCCATACACCATACAAAAATGTATAGACAATTGCCTTTCATTTTATCTGGTTTGAATAATGAAAGAAAAGGAGAGAAAGATGGGATGCTTTACCCAAAAAGAACAACAATAAAAGGGTGGAATGTTGTTTCCTTTGGAATAAAACAAGTCCCAAGACATGGGGAATTCAATGCCCAGAAAACTGGAATCAGATCAGAAACAGGCAAGTTATAGGAATTTTCTCCACAGAGATCAATGGCAACAAGGGTGATCTACCAAACTGTTTGCAAAGGAGAGATTAAATGAATGAAACAGGCTCTTTTCTCTATTATGCATTTGGTGTTCAGATATATACGTGTTACAAATCAAAATTGTTAAAGTGTTGGAATAAAGGTAAGTTATAAAGCTCTCTAAGCAATGAAAAAGTACACCTAACCAGGATTCTGCAATTCTACACTGTGTTTCATGTAACTTCCAAATGGGTACGCAAAACCCCTCACTAAACCATTCCCTGGTGCACCAACTGTAGAATCAATCAACAAAAAACACAGTTTCAGGACAAAGAAATCAGACCCCGAATAACACTTACTACAAGAGTGATCATACACAAGTTGTACCTCAAAGAACTGATCTGGGAGAGGATAATTAAAAGGAGAATGCAGTAAGAAATTGGTGAAGCCAGGCCCAGATGTTAGCATGCCTTCCCGGAAGCTTCCTTTGGGGAACTGCCACATTTGAGGGGCAATAGAAAGTGAAATCACCGGGTCTACACTCATCAGTATGGAATGACATATGGCAGAGCAGATACATCAGCAGATTTTATTGGCAATGCCTCAGCCCACACCTGCATTGTTCCATCAAACCCCAAAGAACCCACTTCCATCTTCTTTGACTGAAGATTTTTGCTGCTAAATAGCCATTCCTGGTCATCAAAATTGGAACATTCCTCTATTTTAGGTACAGAAAGTATCTGGCTCAGATACTTGGAATCTGGATGTAGCTGTTTGGCAGATGCTTCACATTTCTCACTAGTTTGTACAGTAGCAGATGAAAAGCTCATTGAGGCTGAGTTGGAATGTTGAGTTTCTGCCAACCCATTAATCTTGTGCTTCTTGATATCAGCCTTATGATTGAATGGCAACAACTGCTTCTCAGGTGCAAATTGGGTAATTATTTGGCTTGGATCTGATTTCCATCCATTTTCTACAACTGGATGGGAAGAAGGGATGGGTCTTGGCAACTTATTAGGCTGCATGCGATTTTCTACAAAAAAGTTGACACAAGTACAAAAAAGAATTAGCTGACAAGGAGATAAATAAGTACAGACCAAAACTTATCTCATAACACATCCCCACCACCCCAAAAAGCCAAATGTAGAACTAAATCAGAAACCAGATGCAGTAAGTAGCATGAAAAGCAATGACAGTGAGAAGCATTCATGTTCAAAAGTTAAAAATTAAGCAACAAAAAAACAGTAGCCTTGAGTGGTGATACATTCTGGTCCATGAAAGTATAACAATGTCTCTAATACCATCCAGGGTGGCAAAGAAACATCTCAGTTTATGCTTCCTGCCACTGGATGGAGAAAGAGGTCTGAAGGATGTTCTATACAATAAAGAAAAGAACTCACCATGAAAAAGTCCATTTGTCTCATGCTCCTTTCTCTTGCCAAGATTTCCTGAGGTAGCAAAACTCTTGCTGTTGCCCTTCAAAAGAGTTTCTGATTTACTATTTTGAGTATCTATGGAGGCTTGATCGCTTCCTTTTAATTTGGTCTGCTTTGTATCTGGTTCCCTTTTTCCCGTCATTTTCTCCATCTTTTCCTTCTCCTTATCCCTATGCTTATCCTTTGCTTTACTTTTCTTTTCTCTATCTTTATCCTTTTTCTTATTGCCTCTACTATGACTTCCATTGTGTTCATTATTTTCTTTCACCTTCACCTGCTTCTCCACATCCTTCTTCTCAACCTGCATTCCTTCAATTCTTCTTCGATCCATCCAAGCAGAGGTATGTACAGTTGCAGATTCAGGACCTCTTGCCTCAACTTTGTTTCCTTGTCCATTGGCCTTCCTGGCATCATCTTTGTCTTTAGTCTTACTTTTTTCCTCCGCCCAATTGCCAATAATGCTCTGTCCAATTCTTCTTTGATCCATCCAAGGTGAGTTATGGACAGTTGCATTTTCAGGACCCCTTGCCTCAACTTTATTTCCTTGTCCATTGGCCTTCCCAGCATCATTTTTGTCTTTAGACTTCCTTTCTTCCTCAGCCCAATTGCCAATATTGCTCTGTGCAACTCTTCTTTGATCCATCCAACCAGAGTTATGGACAGTTGCATTTTCAGAAACTCTTGCCTGAACTTTGTTTCCTTGTCCATTGGCCTTCCCAGCATCATTTTTGTCATTAGTCTTCCCTTTTTCCTCAGACCAAGTGCCAATATAGCCCTGTTCAATTCTTTGTCGATCCATCCAGCCAGAGTTATGGGCGGCTGCATTTTCGGGATTTCTTGCCTCAACCTTATTTCCTTGTCCATTGGCCTTCCCAGTGTTATTTTTGTCTTTAGACTTCCTTTTTTTCTCAGCCGAATTGCCAATATTGCTCTCCACCATACTTCCCCCCAATTCAGGTCTTCCCTTATCTGTAAGGGTAACCTTCTGAACCATCGGACTTCCAATAATTTTATCTTTATCTCCGAGTCTCTGGCCCAACTCCTGCACAATTTTAGAATTACTGATCTCAACACCTGGCAAGTTGTTTGGATGAGGCTTCTCCCCATTATAGCTTGCTGGTTTCCCTTCAATTCTCTTCTCATCTGAGGTCCTGTTTTTTTCTCTATCTCTATTCCTCTCTTTCTTGTCTTTTTTCTTCTCTTTTCTGTCTTTCTTCTCTCTGTTTTTTTCCTTGCTTCTCTCTTCATCCTTTTTTTCTTTACCTTCTCTCCTGTCTTTGTCCTTCTTATCTTTTTGATGCCTTTTCTCTTTGCGCTTCTCCTGAAAAATGAATTTCCAACCAGAAGCCAAAATAAATAAATAAGAGAGAATAGAATAAAAATCTGACTATTGATGTAAAATAAATTAAATTTGACAGAAGTCAACAAATTATGATAGAAAACTAACTAAATGATAAGAGGTTCACATGGCCAAGAAAAAGAGCAGCATTCAAACGAAAGGGGGAATCAGAGTCGGATAGTGGATGCAAAATACAATATTTATAATGACCATAAAAATGGATCATATCTGCTCAGACTTTACCCTTTTGATTAATTCATTGCCAAATTAATGTGCCATTATAATTTCGTTTCTTTTTTGAGCACTCCACAAAATAGTATAAATGATGATGGAGAAGTATTAAAAAAAAATTATAACCACATTCTTCTAGTGTCAGGTGTTAGGATCCAAATTTAAAGTGCCGAGATTGTTAAAACACGGTGAGGTCTTCAGAATTTTTGAAACTTACATGTCATTGGTCTTTGTTGTGTTAAACAAACTTGATGAGGAAAGAATATAGAAATGGACAGCATAATTGAACAGTACACTTGAGAAATGAAAGCTTAGTTTAAATACTTGCTTAACCCTAAATGCATTTAAAAATACTTTCCAAAGATTTCTCTTGAGAAATTTGGAAAATTGATTTTAGAAAATTAACATAATTATATGGACCACATGTTTTACATCATATGTATTATTCTAAATATAAAAAAAAAAAGATACTTATTCATGATATATAAGATCCATATAACCGATACATATTGTAAAATACCAATAACTATCTTCGAAAATGAGGAATGATATAGTTGCATGTCCAATTCTCCAGCTTCACCGCAAATTCAACTACAATTGATGTACTATATTGAATTAATCTTAACTACATAAAACGGTAGAGAATAAAGATTCGATTTTCAGTTTTATTTCCAACTTCATCCACCCTGATAGGAACAGTTTTATACATGCAATCTAAGACACCCAAATCCTTCTATTTCACCCAACGTACTAGTGTCCACACAACATGACATGATTGTGATTATGAGATCCTCGTCGGACACTCCTATTCTACTTTGGGTATGGCTGTTTGAATTTTTCGTTAATATCTTTTGTTTCTTTCAACTTTCTTAGTACTAATTAGATTCAAGGAAAAAAAAAAAGTTGCCTGAACAGTGAATTTTTGTAAAAATATTTAGGGATAAGAGGGAAAAAAAGGGATGGAGGGACAGGATGGGAGCTTTTAAAAAGGACATTTTCACTTTCAATTTATTTTTAATTGATTTTTCTTTTATTGTGTTGTATCCTAAACTATGCCCATTCTTTGGATCCTTTTTATCTGAGTCTATGCATCTTAAAATTTGAGTTGTGAAGGACTAGATACCTAAACACACCCGCATCTGACATTCATACCCAAACCCATGGAACATAGCAAGCAACTCCACAAAATCAACAATTGAACACAATCCCAGCTATGACTTAGATGAAACATACGTGTTAAAGAAAAGGCTACTAAAGCCTCAAGTATTTCACATCTCAAGCAAGCAAACTTTCAAATCCATAAGGGTAGTTCTAAGAAGCAATCAGTGACCTCCAATCCTACAAAGAATCTGTCCAACCAAAGAATATGTCTCTATGGAAAAAGTTCAGATAACTCTCATGCAACCAACTATTACAAAACCACTTAATAATAGCATTACCAAGACAGGGGCCACATCGATTTATAGAACTAAAAATCAACTATTCTAGAATAAGATGTTACCAAGGAAATTATTAAGCAAATTTCAATCATTATAAATATATTTGAGCTTAAGAATACAGAATAAAATTTCAAGTTTCAAATTTTATGATGACCAGATAAGAGCATCATTCTTGTGCATTTTTTTTACAAAATTTAACAGGAGCTTCAAGCGGGATTTCACATCATAGCCAAAATTTTCACTGTCAGCAAAGCGTTGCCGAATTGATTGGATATCACAGAACTTTCTGTTAACTTCATTCTCATAAGGTTTCCATTCATTCGGGAAAGCAGCTCAGGTAAGGCAAGTTAGCAAACACCAGGATGACCTTCTAAAAAGGAAAATAGGTTATGTGCCATAAATAAACTAAACATGTAACTTCACAAACTTACCCTTCATTAAAAATAATCAAGTGTTAAAGCAAAGGTACGTGTGAAAGAGTAGACAAATAAATCGAAGGGTTAGTTTTCAAAGCCTACAACTAAGATAAGGATGATCAACTGCACAAGTCAACTAAAATATGCTTAATTAAGCTCGGTATAAAATCAGAGAGTATCACACATGACTTGTGTATTGTTAGTTATAACATGTGAGCATTCTGATATGTTATATCCTCCACGTTTCCAAAGTCAGTGACATCATTCATGTCCACATTTTTTGAAATTTAGTTATGATGCAAGATACATCATGATATACTTAAATAAATCCATCTACATATATAACTGGATTTCTTATATATTAAACATTTTTCATAAATAGCACATGGCTTCACTCGTGCAAGATACATCTTGCATTTCACCTTTTAGTACTCCTCATGTCTAATTTAGGAGACAATCTTCTCAAAGTATAGACTATTACAAAGTAAGACATATTCTTTTATTGTTAAGAGAAATTCCATCATGAAGAATTTAGAAATAAGTTAAAATAAATTTGTAATTTCTTTGCCCTGGAACTTTGTTTACATAAAAATCTCTTCCAAAAATATCATGGATCTAGTACCTATGCTTTGTGGACATGGTCATGAATGCCACATAACACGAGGTGGACAGAGACCCCACTCAAAATTTAGACACCAGTGACACAACCATATATTTGTTCACATGAGAATTTATTACATCAAACATTTATAGCTATCCTCCTCTGCAGTTTGCAAGTGACCAGAAGAGTCTTGAGAGAATAGAATAGCCACACAAGCAACAGTTTCAAAATAAGTTTCACAACAGAGGGACATAATTCACTTGTATGAACATTTCAAGCATAAATACAGGTGGACTCCATCAGATGTTGAGCATTGTCGATCCTAAGTTCCATTTTCTAAATTTTAGTAAGTGTCACCAACTGTTGGCTGGAAGTTCCATTTATCATAGGGAAACATAGATCGACTATGTATTTAATAATAAATAAAGATAAATACAAAAAAAAAAAAATCATTTAACATACTTAGCATACTTAGCATTTTACTAAAGTTTCCAATACATTATGACACACATTTAATGCTGTTAATTCAGAAACTTTACAATAAAAAACCATGCATGGAACAATTGATATGAACGCCAACCCATCGTCACCACCCAGAAAAAATTAATAAATTTTTATGGGTTCCAAGTAACCCAAAATTGTCTGTGGCAATCACTCCCACTTGCCACACTATCTCACTGAATTTGAAAGTATCTATCCACGAGTAAATAATATGATACATGAATTTAAGTATGCATGCCCTGTGAAAGCATGTGTTAAGGTAAAAAAATTCATCTCAACCCATATCTAAGAACAGACAAAGACTAATAACTGAGATGGTCAATTCGTCAAACAAACTATATATCATAGCCAATCCAACCAGAGTACTTCAGTCATTTTGAAATATCTATGCAAGGAACAAACAAACCCACTAAACGATACTACAGAATCGATATTCTATATTGGGCAATATGCCTTCGTCTTTCTAAATTGGACATGCCAGTCAGCAATGTGTCATGCAGAATGCATGTTAGACATATCCCATCACCATGCCACATTGAGCTACACATTTTAAAGTGTACAAGTAATGTGTATCTTGATAAAGGACCATGTGCTACTCTCACCAGTGCTCATGCAGTATGCAACTGGAAGTGACATAAACATTATTCAACCAGAACATGAGGTATATGTTTGTAACAAAACTCCTCCCAGATCAAATGTTAAGGATCTCTATTGATTACTTTATAATCATCATCTTTCTCAATTGGCATTATTTCACATTAATCCTTTGCTCCATTTTCCGGCATGTTATTTGAGTTTTCAACAAATTCATAAAATTTCAGAAGGTAGGTTCTGTTCACAACTAAAAGATGTTCTCCCTAAACTAGTCTCCTTCAACATCGACTCAATACGCCTACATACTCTAATGGACTCCTCAAACAAGCAGAAAATTTTCTAATTCATTCCACAGTCCCACAAAACCTTCTTGGCTCTGGTAACCCTTTGAAAGTTAACCCATGGGCAGATAAGTAAATCATACAATTCATCATAAATAAGAATGAAGAAAGATCAGATGAGCAACATCAACAAAAGCAAACATAACTGAAGCTAATAATGAAAGTTAATTATCAAGACAGTATATCTAGTAAACCTTAGTTAGTAAGTCTGTATCATCACTTCTTGTCTTCTTTTCATATCCTGGAGGAGGAAACGGAAAGCAGCGAGACATTGCATGTGATCCCAGAATTCGCAAAGTGCGCTCCTTCTACCAACCAAAAAGCTTCTCCTAGTCTCCAGTGGTGCCGTTCCAAGACAGGAACAGACCAGAAGCTGCACTCTCGTCCATGCACCATGTCCCTGCACTCATTTCCAGCTCGGGTGTCACTCCATGACCCCCTCACAGCACCACTATTATTATACCAGAAATGTCTGAAAGCTGAGAACCAAATCCTCCCCTCAGCCAATCCAATTTCAGAGACTGCAAAATTCCACACATCCACAAGCATCAAATGACCAACTCTAATGTAACCAACACTACGCCAACCCGGATGGTTTCCTGATAAATGAAGAAGGTCCACAGCAATCTGATCCTTTGTAATGCCTAATAGGCTGAAAAGGAACCAGCACCTGCTCATTAGCAAAAACCAACATCAGGAACATTTCCTGATGATAAAGATCAACAACTCACGCAACAAATGCAACAAACACCTCAACCTTGAAATGCAAAAAACTCTCTTAATTCCCCATCACCGCCTACTGCTAAATAGCAAATTCTTCCAATCTCCAAACCAAAATTTCAGCAACCCCTTGTGCAGAATGAGTTTCTAGTGATCAGAAAGCAACCCAACTCAACCAAAAACCTCTAAGTCCAAAGAAATCCAAAACTAGCAATACAAATTGCAAGAGCTATCAATGTTTCACACTACCAAAAAGAAGACTGGAGACCTCCAGGAATCCAATAATGCTCAGTGTATCTACAATCTGTGCTGTCCCAGTGATAACCCTAGTAGTTTTTATATAAATATAAAACCCACAAAATTAGGGTTGATTCTAGTGGGTGATCTGAACAAACCCTAGAAAAATAAACCCAACAAATATATATGTATATATATATGGTCACAACCAAAAAATTAAAACAAAAAAAAAAAAAAAAAACCCAATCCCAATTCTTCACACCCGCAAACAAAAGATTAAATACAGAACTAAGAAATGGAAAAAATAAAATAAAATAAAATAAAAAAAAATAAAATCTTTGAAAAACAAACCCCAAGTGGGATATCTTCTGAGAGATAAAAGAAAATAGAGAAAATTAATTGGGATTTTACTTTACTGTTGGGCAAAGAGCAGGCATTGTAGGAGGAGAAAGAGAAGATCTCAAAGCAAAAGCAAGGAAATTGATAGAAAGAAAAAGGGAAAGATTTTTTTTCCTGAAAAGAAAAAGAAAAACGCTCTCCTGAGGTCTACCTCTTCCTTTCTCTTCTCTCAATGTGTCTAATATTTGGGTTTCTATTTGTTTGTGTGTTCTTGAATCTCAATTCTTTGATATGGTATGTGGGTTTTGGTTTTCCCAGAGGGGACTGCCTCACCTCTCCTCAGAAAGACACAAAGAAAAGAGAGAAGGAAGAGGAAAGAAATTGACGAAAGGGACAGACAAGGACTATTTATAGAGAGAGTGTAAAATGGTAGGATGGCTGTCATTTGACCTCCATATCTTGGGTTCCCAATGAGGTAATTATCCGGGCACACGTGTTACCTTTCTTGCCATTTTGCCTACCAAATCTATTTATCAATTGAATTAATCACACTACATAATATTTGAAATCTTCGGCCAATAAAAATTTAATGGGTTAAACCATTTTTTCTACAAATCCTATTTCTTAATCCAATTAATCACTGTATATAACTTAAATTTTTGGAAATCTTTAACCAATCAAGTGAATCAACACTTGATACGTTTGACCTTTTAAGGACTTTAATACTCTCAACTTTGCTTAACATCTGAAATTTGCCTCTGAAATTTCAATATGGGTATTTTTTTAACATAGATAGAAAAGACCGTGATACCTCACATCGAATGGGAGAACTTTTTTTTTTTTTTAAGTTTTATATTGCATGAAGTTGATTTTGATATCTTATATATATATATATATAAACTAAAAAAATATATATATGATGTTATCTATATATGTATGAACTCTTCTCAACCATATAACCATATTTTAAAGTCGTAAGAACTCTTTTGATTTAAACTAAATAATATGTACATGAGAGAGAGTATGTTGTTATAAATAGTATGAAAGTCAATCTTCAATTTTGGTGTAAAAGTTCTTTTAAAACACAATGAGGACATTATGCCTGTATGCAAACTAATTATGATATCTTATGTCAAATATGGAGAAAATTCTTAATACCATATGTGTGTAAACTCTTTTTAACCATGTAGAAATGTTTTAAAGTTATGAAGGGTCCAAAGAACCTAAAGTAGACAATATCTAAAAAATTGGGGGGTTGACATTATAAAATCCCATATACATTGTATTTGAGTTTGCACTAAAACTCACATTATGGGTTCTAATCCATTTTAATTAAAGTATTGCATATATATTTTGGATCAAGAGCAAAACAATAGCACTTCTTTTCTCAAAATCATCAAAAGGAATATGGAGTGACATTGTTTAGGAAATTTGGATTTATGCCTGGATCTATTATGCCTTCATATTTTTTGGGAAAGTTAAGGCATGTAGATTTTTTCTTCTACTCTTAGAAAATGGTTGCAAGATTTTTTCCTTATATTCTTTAGTATATTTACGAGGCAAATTATTGGACTTTCGATATAAGGAGGCAAAATAGCTAAGAAATTAGTTGTCAAGGGACCCTCGTCTTTTTAAGTTTTAATCTTATTGAGTGACTTATAACACTCTAGTATTGTAAATTAAACATAGAACCAGTAAATTTCTAACACTTTTGAGCTAATTCGTGGGATAAATTATTGAATTTTGAATATAAGGAGATAAAGTTCTCAAGGCATTAAATGTGGTTAATTGTATTTAAGTCAAATATAAATAAAATATTCTTAATTCGGCCTAAAATAAAACTAGTACAATGGCCTTATGTGGACCCCGCATTTCTGCTCATGTGCTTCCACTCGTTGGCGAACTCGTTTTTTATTTGAGAAATTTTATTTTTAAAGGAAAAACAAAATAAGAAAGAAAAACCTTAAGCGTGACTCCTTATGTGGAAAAGTGGGTCTGTGAAAAACCGAGTCGGGTCCGGGGGTTAGGTTACTTATTGGGAAGGTACGGTAAAAAGACCAAAAACACCCTTCTAAGCCCCTAAAAACGAGTCTTTACTAAATAAGATGAGACAAATGTGACAATTGATGAGGAAATCAATGGATACCAGTGAAATAATCAAATAATAAAGTGAATCATGCATCAGAGCAAGCGAAGTGGGAATGAGATTGTACCTTAACATCAATTAATAGTGCGCTATCATGGAAACAAGGTTAGCTCAAGTATAAAATCGTCACATGCATATCAAAGAGTAAGACAAAGATCAAACCATATTCATTAAGCATAACAACTAACAATCAAAAGAGAGAACTCATATGTAGGGCCCCCACCAAAGCCCAATTTATCTTGCATAAATTAATCTCACAAATTCCATTGCTTTTGAAATGATGAAAAAAATTCATTCTTGCTTATTTAAAACCAAGAGAAACAAAAATTATTTGAAAATCGAAGAAAATTTGTACAAGTGCATACCAAAATGAGAATGATAGTAGACTTATTAAAATTAGGATTTTTGGCAACCTAAAACTTTAATAAAGGATGGAAAATTGTAAAATTTAAAAAATATTTGAAAACTGGAGTAGAATTAAAATTGTTCAAGATAAAACTAGAGTTTCTAAATTTATTTGAAAATTTAAGTCTCGAAAATTGTTTGAAAATTGGAGTTTTGAATATTAAATCTAAGAATTGGAGTTTTGGAAATTAAATTTTCAAGAAATTGGAATTTCGAAAATTATTTGAGAATTAGAGTTTTGAAAATTAAATATGAATTTAGAGTTTTGGAAATTAAATTTGAAAGAAATTGGAGTTTCGAAAATTAATTGAGAATTGAAGTTTTAGAAATTAAATTATGGAAATTAGAATCTTGGAAATCATTTGAAGATGACATTTAAAAAAATAAATAAATAAAATAATAATAATAATGATAGTAATAATAATAATAATAAGCAAGTGTGAAAATTGGTATTTTGGAAATTGGAAATTAAATTCGGAAATTGGAATTTTGGAGAATTATTTAGAGATGGAATTTTAAATAAATAAATGAATAAATAAATAAATAAATGAAATAATAATAATAACGAAAATAATAATGATTAAATAAATAAATGTGAAAATTAGAATTTTGAAAATTGGAAATTAAATTCGGAAATTGGAATTTCGGAGAACTATTTAAAGATGGAAATTTAAAAAATAAATAAATAAATAGAATAATAATAATAATGATTAAATAAATAAAGGTGAAAATTGAAATTTTGGAAATTGGAAATTGAATTTGGAAATCGGAATTTTAGAGAACTATTTAGAGATGGAAAATTTAAAAAATAAATAAATAGAAGAATAATAATAACGAAAATAATGATGATTAGATGAATAAATGTGAAAATTAGAATTTTGGAAATTGGAAATTGAATTTAGAAATCGGAAATTTGAAGAATTATTTAAAGATGGAATTTTAAAAAATAAGTAGATAGAATAATAATAATAACGAAAATAATGATGATTAAATAAATAAATGTGAAAATTAGAATTTTGGAAATTGGAAATTGAATTTAGAAATCGGAATCTTGAAGAATTGAACTTTGATATCAAAATATGAAGGAATAAATAAATAAATAAATAAAATGATGAGTGGTGGTGATGGATTGCATGCCAAGATGGCCATGCAAAGTGTGGGCCCGGGTGCAAAGTGGTAGGTTTTGTTGGAAAGTGAGTTAAAACACAAGCTGCCAAACCAATTGCATATCCCAAAATGGCATAACATATATGTTTGTGCCCTTTAGTCGAAGGTTTATATCCAAGGGACTTACTAAAGTCAAAAGCATGGTAGGAAGAGCCATGTCACCAAGACCAAGCATCACGTGAACTTTGTTCATAAAGGGTCACTTTTATTGCTACTCCTAGGTTAAAAAAAAAAAAAAAAAAAACTTGTTGTTCTCAGTTTTTCGAACCTGATCCTCTTGTCGTCCACCCACTCCTTATGCACCTGTAAATCACGATCTGGGTTTGACCTGGACCAAATGCTGAGACACCTAAAACCACAAAACAAAGCAACTGCCTCTTCCTATAGAAAACCTACTTCAAAAGACTAGCTTAGGCTTGAGACTAGCGAGAGAAAATAATAGAAACAAACGAGAAAAAGCCAAGCAAAGTGGTTTAGAGAGATCTCCATGATTTACTTGTAAATATTTCCCCACTCAAACTCTCAAAAATTCACCAGAACCCCACTCCTCAATGCTAAATTGCATTCCAGGTTTGCATTATCTTCTAAATGGCTTAAACATGATAGGACAACAATGCTCCCTTTGCGATCTAAAACAACAACAGAATGTTTTTCTTCGCCACTGTAGGTTCACTTCGAACAGAGGAACCAAAAGGATGACCATGCATACATAAGGTGGAGCGTGCAGCCGACCATCGATGGGAAGATGAAGTAGTGAAAGCTGCGGACAGTGCAACAGAAGTCTCGCATGGCGATGTCTTCGGAGGTTAGAACCAGGTAGGCTCCATTCTTGTGGTTCGTCGGGAACGGCGCGATGTGGATCATGCTAGCAATCACTCGCTGAATCGAGAGGCGCGTGAGCTGCACGCCGTGTGAGTACTTCTGATTCGTGTGCTCGCTGGCGATTTGCACCGATCTCAACACGTTGGCGCCTGTCTGGTCAGTGTTCACAGACACGGAAGGCTCTTCTGTTTTTCTCTCCACTCCCCCCCCAACAGCTCACCCAACCTGAATGGCATCACTCTCATGATCCATTCCATTACAAACAGAAGAAAACATAAAAGACACTTTAAAAAAAAAACAGAGCATATATATATATATATATAAAAGAAAGTCATCAAGTGAAGCCCTGTTTCGTTACTCCATCCCCAGGCTGAAGACTAATATGCAAATACAAGGTGGCTTTAAGAAAGAAATAGGGAGTGCAACAAAACTTATGACATGGCATAGTAGATTTGAGGCAAAGTCAGGTTACTCTTAAAAATGGAATCAGAGAAATGAGAGATGAAGCAATATCGACCAACCCATGACAACCCAAGAAATCAACGAAAATAAATACTCGGTCGTCTATCATTCATGCTCAAAATCAACAGATGAATATCCAGAAACAGCAAGGGATGAACAAGGAATAGGGTGATGAGGAGAATAATAATAAAAAAAAGAAATCCATACCTGAAGGTGTTTCTCTGGCCCTTCAAACTGTCCATTTTTCTCTAGTAGTCCCTTCGCTCCTTAGTTGGTTATTCCTTTCTTTTCTCTTCTGCCCTCTTCTCGTTATTTTTCTTTCCTCAAGCTCTCCAATTTTTTTCCTCCCAACCCCTTTTCAACCTCTCTTGCTCCCTTTTAAGCTTTTCACCCTTCATCTGTTTCTTCCTCCTCCCACAAGTCACTACCCGCTCTATTGCTCCAGCTGTCATCCTCTGAAACTTCAACCACCACCATGGCGAGGTGGTCACGTCCAAGGCTACGCGTCTCATGCATGAAGCTTCATGGAAGCCGGTCCCCCACTCGTCCAAGGTGCTGCCAGCTCCTTCGGGTGGTCAGAAAATATCCCTCTAATGCTATAAATAAAAGCAATAATAATAATAATAATAAAAAAAAAACAAGTAGCACTTGGTTTGAAAAAAAGGTCCACACCTTAGTATTTCTAAACATTAACTTATGATTATAGTTTTTTTGGTTTTTGTTTTTTTTTATTTTTTATTATCAATTCTTTTTGTTATTAGGAGACATATGCAGCGTCATACTCAAGGTTCGAAATGTCATGAAATATTAGTGATATTTCAGATATCAGAGTCTTTGACGTGATATTTTATATCAAAAGTTTGATGGATTGAAAAGTAAAAAAAAAAAAAAAATGATAGAAATTGACGAAATGTCTTGATATATCGATGATTCCGATAAAATAAGAAATTAATTACCAAGGAATCTACATATAGTAGAAAATCAGTGAAATTTCATCGATATTGCGATAATTTTTCAATTGCTTCTCCCTCCTCTTTTGTCCAATCAATGGCCAGATAAAACACAAGTTAATCCAACGCTTAGAATTACATCTGTGTTTTTGAAAAGGCCTTCAACAGTTAGATTTTTTATCAAGGGTAAAAAAAAAAAAAATATCTTGAGTTCATCCAATAGTTAGAATGGGATGTATTTCCAATGACTAGATGAAAATCCAATAGCCATATTTCAACCAAATTTTGATCCAACAATTAGAAATTAATTACAACGATTATTTGACCATCCAATGACTAGTTTCATAATTTTTTTTTTCTATAAATACACAAATCTCATTCCATTTCATACACAAGTGAATTGAAAGCTTCTTGATACTACATTGCTCCAATCTTTATTTGTGATTTCTCTCAAAAAAATTTAATTTTGGGGATTTGGTATTGGAGTTATGGATTGAGTCTACATCAAGGCTAATTAAAGTATGTTATAGTAAATTGTATATATATAATTAAATTTTATTTTTAATTAGTAATATTATGTTATGAAGCATACATATAGTTTAATTGATATTACCTAATTAATATGTTTAAATTAACTTATAGTGATTTTTGTAATAAATATCATATATATATGCATAATCCAATTTTAAATTTAATTTCATTTAGTAATATTACTTATAAACTTTAAGAATAATCATAAATTAACTTAGATGTTTAAATTTAATAATTGAAAATTGGTTTTTAGTTTCATATTGAAGTTAAATTATAGTGATTTGTGTAATAAATATTATATATATGCATAATCAATTTTAATTTTAATTTCAATTATTAATGTTACTCATAAACTTTAAGAATAATCATAAATTAACTTAGATGTTCAATTTTAATAATTGTAAATTAGTTTTATATTGAAGTTAAATTATAGTGTTTGTCTATTCAATATTATGTATATGCATAATCCAATTTTAATTTCAATTAGTAATGTTACTCATAAAGTTAGTGAATAATAATAAATTAACTTAGATGTTTAATTTTAATAATTGTAAATTAGTTTCATATTGAAATTAAATTTTAGTGTTTGTTTATTCAATATCATATATATGCATAATTTAATTTTAATTTTAATTTCAATTAGTAATATTACTTATAAAGTTTGTCTATTCAATATTATATATTTGCATAGTTTAATTTGTTACTTTAAATTTAATATTAGTTTCGTATTCAATTTAAAGTACAAGTATAGAGAATGACTAGCGGAAGTGGAAGTAGTGTAGTAGGTTGAGATCTTGCTTGAAAGCATTGTACACCTGTAGAGGGGAATAGAAATAACATAACATGTAACTAATGTGGTATGATCATAAAAAATGGCAACATCACTTGATTTAAATTTCACTTATCGCATATAGATTCTAATTCAAATACCAAAAAGTGTTTAGAGTGCTTCCTAAAGTAAAACAAGAGATAAAATAACTTCTATATAAAAAATAAAAAATAAATAAAAAAGACCAAAGAGAAGAAAGTTGTAGATAAAGAAGACATGTCAGTTGAATTGTGAGACACAATAGGAGGAAGGCATAGGCATGTAATCGATGAGGATGATGACGACAACGATGACGTGTACATGTATTTGATTGACATGCACCTTGATGAGTAGGATGCTTATCGAGTGAGAGTTCGAGCATTAAAAGCTAGTGAATGGACTTGACAACAAGAAAAAGCTTTTGTGGGAAGTAAATGAAAAACAGGAGAGTCTTCACATTCAAGTGATGCACCAAGGCATATGCAAAGATCACAAATTGTTCGACATTCGGATCTATCACCGCTTATTGCATCTTCATTATACAAATCTTCAACAGTGAGATAAAAAATTGGTAAATATTTATTCAAAGATGGTGCCATCAAAGAAATCATGGGGCCGTTAATCAACAAGTTCTTTATTTATGAGAGTGTTATGCCCCATAAAACAGACTCTTACCACTTTAAGAACATGATTGTTGGTGCATAACAAGTAGGTAATTACTATATCTTTACAAGTCTTATATGTTTTAACAATATCGTTATTATGTCCAAAATATAATTACAAACAATAGTCTTACATGCTTTAATTATATATGGGTTGTAGGTATGAGTATAAAATTGCCATCTTTATATGAAATCAAATATAAATACTTGGATATAGAGTGCAAGGAAATGAAAGCTTATGTCAACATTCAAAGAGAAAAATGAAAGGCTTATAGATGGACAATTATGTCTGATGGATAGACTAGGCCCACGAAACTAAATATGTATTCAAAAGGCATCACATTCTTCCTCAAATATTTGGATGTGTCAAACAGTGTAAAAGACAACAAATACACATATGGTTTGTTGAAGTTGGTGATCAATGAAGTCAACCAAGCAAATATGATGCAAGTAGTTATGGATAATGGGTTGACATTTGTGAAAACAGGAAAGTTGTTGAAGAAGACGTACAATTTATATTAGACTTTGTGTACAAAACATTACATTGGCTTAATGTTTGAAGACATTGATAAAAGACCTAGTATTGTAGATGTGATTATGAACGCTCGAAAGATAACCTACTTCATCTTCATGGTTGATTGCTTGTACAAATATGAAAGATGTGTGGTGGAGACATAGTTCACCTGGAGCAATAAGATTTGCAACCAATTACATTGCCCTTGATAGTCTTTTGGAAAAAAAAGGTTGATTTGAAGAAAGCGTTTATCAATGATGAATGAACACAAAAATTATCCAAGAGGTTGCAAAACTCATGTTTGACCATTCATATTGGGATAAAGTAGCAAAGCTAGTGTCAATCTATGAGACATTATACACAGTTCTTTGCATCGTGGATTCAAAAGTTGTTTTTACAATGCTATTTGTGTACAATTTAATCTGAGTGATGAAAGAGAACCTCATTCGATGAAATGCTAGAGAATGAGAGTTACAAATCATTAAAGATCGTTGGGATAAAATACTCAAACATTCACTTCATGCGGTAGGTAACAGAGTACTATCCATCTTCAAAAGTTGTTGATCATTTAATAATATTAATTTTCTTTCATAACATACTAATTTTACTTAACTATTGCAACATACTTTCTCAATCCAAGGTTTCAACATAGACTTGGAGTTGGTAGCGATCCTAACTTCAAGTTTTCCATGAAGTTTTTGCCAAACTAGATCTTACGGCCAAATGTCTCTATCAATTTGGAAATGAAGTAAATTAATAGGGTTATAATACAAGTTCATTCATTCAATTTCATGTCGTTAATTTTTTATTTTGAATTATTCAATATGTAGCTTATATTCTTACGAGATGCAAATAGATGATTCAGTGATTGAGCAGCCATATTCAGGTTAGAAATGGTTCCCAGTGAGTATTGTTTGTGAATAGAAAATATATTTCATCATCATTTTACTATAGATTTCCAACATAAGTATACATATCATTTTTTTGGTTGCGGCTGAATGGTGGTTCATGTATGGAAACTACACTCCTACATTGAGGAAGTTGGTTATCAAGGTTCTATCACAAACCACATCATCTTTATCTTATGAGTGAAATTAGAACACATTTTTTTTTAATCCATAAAAAACAAAGAAAAATAGTTTGCTTACTCCAGAATAGTTAATTTTCTTTTGTTATTATAACATTAATTAAAAATATGTGATATGAATGAAGAAAATGAGAAATTTATGGAGAAAGATTACCTCGATGTACTTGACATTTCAGTCGAGGTTGGTAATGAATGGGAAAATCAATTGTTCTAATGGATTAGGCCTCTACACTTAGATGATGAAGACAAAAATCTTGACTTATGAATTGCCACACATGCCTAAGAATTAGGTATTAATGTTGAGCGGGTGTTGTTTGAAGAAGTTCACACCAACAGTTTCAACAAAGACATGGGAGATTCATTTCAGTAGGTAGAACCTTCTTAGTTGATAATAACTTTTCAACCCTCATTTGACTCCACGAGTATTGAACAAAGTAGAAGACCTATTAGTGTTGGTACTTTTACATACCAAAGTGAACTCCGTTGAGCCTATCTACTTGTGAAAATAATTTCATGCATTGTATATAAGATAAAGACCATGACTGTAAAACAACCAGTCCAAGTGTTGGAGAGATATACCAATGAAGATAAGGAAGGATGATGCCATACAACAATGACTCATTTTTTGCCATTTTTGAGTCAATGAATGTAGGGACTCAATTCATTGACTCGTCAAATGAAGCCAACATTTATCCTCCTTATACAATGGCATTGTTAGGTTATGGTCAACATTTTCCAAATTCTTCAATAAGTTCAAGTTTGACCGATGAAGAGTATGGTATGTTAACTATCCTATTTTTACACAAATGTCATACTACATTCCATATAAGATGTAAGGAGGATTTCAAACGAGCACATGAGAGAGACAAAGGTTTTCCTATCCATGGAAAGGTTGTGGGTAGGACTCAAGAAATTTATGCATGACATATTTTTACTTACAATTAGTCTTATCGAAACTCCATGTTTTGGTATGAATATTATCTTCAACAATATAGAATCCCTTCATCTAACAATGCGATGAAACCACATCAATCTTCATTTTGGTATTAAAAGACTGTTGTAATGTAATATCTATAAATTATTGTAATTGAATAAAATCAATATTTCTTATCCTAAGAAATGTTTTCAATTTCAAAATTCATATTTCTTTGCCTTAAAATCAAAGCACTGATATATTCGTGTTTATTGATATTTTCACCCTTGACCATACCTATGTCAATTACACATACAAAATAACTTTAACATGTGTATTCTTACTTGTTTTTATCATTCTTTGAAGTTTTTTGAAGCATTTCCATGAATTTTGATTAATTTTTGTTTTATTGATTTTTTTTTTTTGTCAAAAAATCCACCGATATTTTCCAATATATCTTGATACATCTATAAAATCCAACTATTGATATATATGTGTTTACCAATATTTTCATCTTTGGTCATATCTCAAGGTTTGAAAACCATGACTCAACTTGGTGATTTGAATACAGATCATATGCTTTTCTTAAGCTAAAATACTCAATAAATGTAGTGAAAATATACAAATTGTCTTTTTTAACCAATACTTGAACTAGTACCTACTTTGGATTTGACCATAAGAATTAGTGAGAAATTGTGCAGAAGTAGAAGGATTTAAAGGCTTATATTGTGTAAGAATGTTTGGATTACTCCATTCATGGCCCTAGATTTGTAGGGTGCATGTAAAAAATATCCTAGGCTTCTATAGATCTATACAATAAACGCATAATACATATTAAAACTTAGATCTAGAGATTTGGCAGTGATACCTACGATTTAGATGTTCTCACATCAATTCTAGTCAGTGGAGAAATGGCATATATCTCGAAGACCTATTAATAGATCTTCCACTTGATGACTCTCTTTTCCTGGATTTTGACATGCAAAGAGGTAGAATTCTCTTTGAAAAAAATGGAGGCTAGGGTTTCTCTCTCCAAAAGATTAAATAGCCAAAGGTATAAAGCCCTAAACCTTTAAGGGAGGGAGAGCCTACTTGTAGGATTAAGTGACTTAAGCCCATCTTGGGCTTGGGTCACTTAATCTAGTTTATTGGGTCCTAATAATTAATTGGCCTTATTAGGTTCTAATTAATTAATTAGTTTAATGTAAAAGACTATTCATAAGCTTTTGCGTAGTCTTATGTGTTTACAAGAGTGCTCTTATTCAACACATGAGTAGAGAACCCAAATTTCCCTCAATTAATGTGCCAACAACGAATATGAGCTCGAGGGGGGACTTTTAAGAGTCATAGGAAAGTATTGTTGGAATATTTAGATTGCTTCATTCTAAGCCTTGGATCACAAGGGTGTATGCAAATATCTTCTTAAGGATCTCTAGATTTATGCAACTAAAGCATATATCAAATAAAAATTATAGATCTTAGATTAAAATGTTGCTAGGAAAACTGAATTGCTCTGTTTCTTCACCTTAGATCACGTAAGGGACATGCATTCTGTCATAGGATTTTCTAAATATATTGCAATAGAACATATGGTATTAAAAACTAATATTGAACATAGATCTAGAGATAGAAACTTAAACCTGCGATTTAAATGCTTCTAAATCATTTTAAAGCTAATAAAAAAGCCAAATCTACAATAGTTGTCGTAGAACTCGTCTACTTAAAGGTCTTCCACTTGATCTCTCCCTTTATGGATCCTAGCATAAGAGAAAGTTGGGTTTTCTTTCTCTCTCTCTTTTTCTCTCTTTCCTTGAGGGTGGCTAGGATTCCTTTATTTGGAATTTAGAAAAATTGAATAAGAAGATTGAAGCCTTAACTCTTAAGGAGGTTTATATGAGCTTCTTTATGGGCTTAAGTGACTTGAGCCCAAATTGAGTTTAGGTCACCTAATTTAGCCCACTTGAGTCCTAATTAATTAGCCTTAATGAGTTCCAATTAATTGTTAGCCCATTCCAAAAAGTCAATTCATAAGATCTAGTGCAACCCTGTGTTTTTAATAAAATTCCTTTATACATACTTATGAATTACTACCCAAAACACCCTTAAAACATGTGCCACCATGAACTAAGAGCTCGAATAGGTACTATTGGGACCCATAGGAAAATATTATCTCTCTCAAAATCCAATTTTGAAGTTAATTCAACACGCTACTAAAGAGAGTTAATTGCATTCCACTATCCTATGAAATTATAACAAGACAAAGCTTGGGTTTGTGACCTACTATTGATTACAAGAAAACTCTTCTTGAACTAGTGTCTGAATCTAATAAGGTAGTGTTATCAACCAATCCAGCTTGCCTCTCTAATCCTTAGGTTACAGATCCACTAATTATGTGGTCAACTAACATACTTTAACTTCAAGGAATATATGTTAAATGCCACTAAAGTAATTACTATAGCCACAAGGATACCATATCTCAGTCCCATGAGATATCTATTAGGAATTCTATATTACTCCATTTCCAGACCCTAAATCATTAGGGAGCATGAAATTCTATCACAGGCTTTCTAGATCTATCACATAGTGGAAACATGACATTTAAAACTAAAATATATATCATAAATTTAGAGATTAGTCACATATGTGTGATTTGGATGTTCTTAGATCAATTGTTGTAGGTGTAGACTGCTCCAAATGTGCATATGATCTCATAAACATAGTAGTCTTTCACTTGATGACTCCTTGAGTCTGGGCATTGAGATGGTGGAGATCTTAGGGCTAGAGACTAGGGTTCTCTCTTTAGACTGAAGAAAGAGTGAAAAAAGTCTTAAGCCTTAACTCTTGATGGAGTATTCATAGGCTTCCTACTAGGCTTAAGTTACTTAATCGTACCTTAGGCCTAGGTCACTTAATCTAACAAAAAAAGGTTACTAATTGATTAATTAACCCAATAAGGCTCTAATTAATCAATAAAGCTAGTCTAGAAATATTGCTCACTTACTCTTATGTAACTCTGCATAATTACTAAAATGACCTTATGCACACAAGTAAGCTAAAAACCCATTCAACCCTCATAAATTGTGCTATCAATAAATATGAGCTTGAGTGAGGACTATCAAGAAATATGAGCTTGAGTGGATGTTCCCAAATCAATTCCGCTCAAAGAAGATGAAGAACAATGAATATGAAAGCCTCGTACACCCAAGATCTTCTACTCAATGACTCGAACTACAATCTTAACACTCCAAAGTGTGGACTTTAGAAATGATGATTTCTTGGCCCTCATTATCTCTCTCTTTTTTTGGAGATGGCAGACAAAGTCTTTCTTAAGGTTATGGAAACCTTAGTTCCTATAGGGTATTTATAGGGTTCCTCTACTAGGCTTAAGTGACTTGAGTCCACCAAGGTTTGGGTCATTTAATTTAACCCAAAATGGGTCATAATTGATTAATTAACCACACAGGGCCGTCTAATTAATTAATTAGACGAATTTAGAGAACTTCTTCACTATCTCTTGTGCAATCTTACATAATTCCAAAATGCCCTCATGCATAAGAATGAACCAAGAGCCAATTCATCTTTCATAAACTGTGTCATTATGTTATATGAGCTCAGAGCGAGGACCATTGGGATCTATAGGAGTACTAACTCTGTCATAATCCAATTTTGAAGTTGATTCAACATTCCACTAAAGAGAATCAACTGCACTCCAATATCCTATGTAAATAACAAAGAGATGAAGTTTAGGGTCCATAACTTACTATCCACTACATGCAGACTCCCCACGAATTGGTGTCCAAATCTAACAAGGTAGTGTTATCACCTATCAAGATTACCTCTTCAATCCATGAGTTACAAATCCCACTTATTATGTGATCGATTGACATAATCTACCTCTAAGGAGCATATGTCAAATTTCCACTAAATGAAATGTTATGGCCATAGTCTTCTAGATTACATGTCCTTTGAATCACCCAAGAAGACACAATATCTCAATGAGATATCATGATGTCTATATTGAGAATACGTATTGCCACCAGTCTCTATCAATAGTGACCAAATCTATATGGATATATGACCACTTTAGGGTCTCACCCATAGGTCAAAGCCTCCTATTAACTTTGGCACAAGCTCAATATCCTCTCAAGGTTGAGAGTCTATGCAATATAGTAACTTGGTAAATCATGACAATTGATAGCCTTATATCATGATTCATTGTAGGTTCTGTTTAATGCGCATCACATGCATTGCATTGACTATGGGAAAACCATCCTGACAGCCAAGACAACTCATCCCTTGAATTAGGAGGTAGTGCACTACAATCTCATATGGATGACCCAAATCCATGAACTAACTGTGGACAACTCATCACTTTACAAGGAACCCATGACTTGGATTTTCTGTACAAGTCCTAATGCACCCAAGTCATATACAATGTAAGTGATGTGGGGCATGTATGCTCAAATAACCAATTAATAGAAATGAAATATTTAGGGAAACCAAGAAACATAAATAAATAAACTTATAAATGAATCTCAATTTGTTACATCATGTCATGCTTTTTAGGGCTTAATCCTAACATATATGACCACCTTAGGGTCTCAACCATTGTTCAAAGCCTCATGTTGACTTTAACACAGACTCAATATTTTCTTAAGATTGAGAGTCTGTGTTGTATAGTGTCTTGGTGAATCATGACAATTGATAGCCTTACATCATGATTTATCATAGGTCTTATCCAATGTGTAACCATGCATACTGTGCACTCACCGTGGGAAACCTATCATGCTAGTCCAGACAAGTCATTCCTCAAATTAGGAGGTAGTGGACTATAGTTTCTACTAGATTACCTAAACCCATGAACTAACTGTGGACAACTTATTTACTTACAACGAACCCATGACTTATATACTTTGTAGAACTTCTAAAGCACTTAAGTCATGTACAATGTAAAAGATATGGACGTGTATGTTCAAATAACAAATTAACGCATATAAGATAATAAATAGGAGACTAAGAAACATAGATAAATAAATTTACAAAATGAATCTCATTCTATTACATCATGTCATTCTTTCTATAGAGATTAATCCCAACAAACTCTTACTAGCCCTAAAGCATGTTGAGAACACATCAGGCACATAAGCTATCCCTATAACTATTAAACATTTTTATAGACAAAGTCTTCATAGTGATCTTTTCACTGCCACATCTCCTCTTAATCCTATCCCTCATATAAAGTAATAATTAATCTCTATGTTTTTATCTTTTTGGAGGTTTCTTGGTTCTTTAGTGTGTCACTGCCCTATTGCTATCATAAAATAGTACCAAGGGTGATACAACCAGGAGTACTACCTCAAGTCCCATTAGGAACTTCTGAAGCCAAATGAATTCCTTTATTGCTTTAAAAGTAACAACATACTCTACTTCCTTATTAGAGTCAACAATATAGGATTAGTTCATATTTCTCTAACTAACAACTCTACTACCTAGAGTGAATACAAGCCCGACAATAGAATTGAGAGAGTCTTTATCAGACTAAAAGTCCAAAAATCCATGTACCCAATGGGTAATAAGTCATCACAATGATACACCACTATATAATCTCTTATTCTTCGAAGATACTTGAGTATATGCTTTATCACCATTCAATGCTCCATGCTCAGATTAGACTAATATATACTCACCAACCCTATAACAAAGCAAATGTCCAATTTAGTACATAGCATTGCATACATGAGGTTGCCAATTGTTAAAGCATAAGGTATTGACTCTATGTGAATTTTTTTTCCTCAGATGTCTGAGGACACTAATCCTTAGAAAGTGTTACTCCATGCTTGAATGGTAGCAAACCCTTCTTAGAGTCTTGCATCACATACTTAACCTAAAGCTTACTAACCAAAAGCTTATTAACCAAAAGCTTATCAAATGTGGTCTGAGACAACGTAATCTTCCTATTCTTGCAATCCAAAAAGACTTTAATCTTAAGAATATATTGTGTCTCACCTAGGTCTTTCATTTGGAACTGAGTAGATAGTCAAATCTTGACTGATAACAATAACCTTATATTATTCCCAATGAGTAGAATGTCATCCATGTACAAGACAAAAACACTACCATGCTTTCCTATTTCTTCTTGCACATACAAGGCTCATCCTTGTTTTGATCAAAATCAAGAGTCTTAATAGCTTGATCAAAACACCTATTTCATGAACGAGATGTTTGATTTAATCCATAAAAGGATTTATGTAACTTGCAAATAAGGTGCTTTTGATATTTTATTATGAATCTATTTGGTTGCATCATATAGATGCTCTCTTCAAGATTACCATTCAAGAACACTGTCTTGACATCTATTTGTTATATCTCATAATTGAGATGTGCAACAATGGGTAGAAGTATTTTGATGGATTTGAGCATGACTACCGATGAGAATGTCTCTTCATAGTTGAAACCAAGTTTTTGACTATAACTCTTCGCTAACAACCCACCCTTATATGTTTCACTTATAAGCAAAAATTATAAATATTTTATAATTTGTCTTATAATATTTATTTTTATAGAGAAAGTCATAAAATATTATTAATATAATATTTGAAGTTCACAATAATGTATGATCTAATTGTTGGGATTAAGTCTTGAAAACCATGACATGATGTAACAAATTGAGATTCATTTATAAATATTTATTTATGTTCCTTGGTTTCCCTTAATTATCCCATTTGTATTAATTGGTTATTTGAGCATACACGCCTCATATCACTTGTATTGTACATGACTTGGGTGCATTAGGAGTTGGATGGAAGATCTAAGTTATGAGTTCCTTGCAGAGTAATGAGTTGTTCATAGTTGTTTCATGGATATGGGAAATTTATATGAGATTGTAGTGCACTACCTCCTAATTGAAGGGATGACTTGTCTTGGCATGGTGAGTGTACTAATGCATGTGATGTTCATTTGATAGGACCTATGGTGAATCATGACGTAAGATTATCAATTGTCATGATCTACCTATTGACATCTTAGATTTAAGCAACGAAAGCAATACCATTTTTTTTTTTAAAAAAAATGATCTTTTAGGGTTAAAGCACTAACCCTTAAATTCCAAGTGTTGAAGACAACCTTGAAGTTGTTGGAAGTCCTGTAAACACACAATCTTCCTCCCGATGACTTAACTTTGTTCTTGGCACACTTTCAATGAAGAGGAAAGGAGAGTGGAGGTTATGACTCTTTTTCTCTCTAGATGGTGCAAAACAAAAGTGATGAAAACCCTAACCCTTAAGGGGTATTTATAGGGTTCCTAACTGGGCTTAAGTAACTTGAACCCACATGGGCTTAAGTGACTTGAGCCCACATGGGCTTGGGTCACTTAATCTAGCCTATAATAGGTCCTAATGGATTAATTAGCCCAATAGGTCCTACTAGTTAATCAATTTGCCCAATCCAAAGACCTTGTTCACTTACCCCTATGTAAACTTGTATAATTACCAAAATGTCCTTATGCACAAAAGTGAACCTAGAGCCAATTTGACTCTCATAATCCATACCAACAAGGTATATGAACTTAGAGCGGGGGCCATTGAGACCTATAGGAGTATTCACTCCCTTGGAATCCAATTCTAAAGTGGATTCAATATCCTATTACAAAGAATCAACTAAACTCCAATATCCTATATAAATAACAACAAGACACTATGTGCTCGGGTCCCTGACCTGTTATCTATTGTGTTTAGTCTTCCTATGAATTGGTGTTCATAGTCTAACAAGGCGAAAACTATCAACTTTTCAAGACTACCTCTATTATCCTTGAGTTACAAATCCTCTTATTGTGTGTTCAATTGATATGTCTTAACTCTTTAAGAGCCTATGTTAAGTTCCACTTAAGGAACTACTATGACCATAATTTCGATGAACACACCTCTTTAGGATCATTGACGGGGACAAACTATCTCAATCCCATGAGATATCATGGTACTTCTATTGAGAATATCTATTGCTACTAGTTTCCATCAGTAATGACTCAATCTATAGGGAATCTATGATCAGTTTATGATCTCACTTGTAGGTCAAAGCCATTACTAACTTTAACATAAGCTCAATATTCTGTTAAGATTGAGAGACAACATAATGAAGCAGCTTGGTGAGGTCATGACTACTTGATAGCTTTAAGTTATGACTCATCGTAGATCTTAACCAATGTGTAACTATACATACCAGTACACTCACTATGGGAAACTCATCCCGATAGCCAAGACCAATCGTTCTTTCAATTAGGAGGTGGTGCACTACAACCTCTAATGGGTTGCCTAAAC
Source organism: Vitis rotundifolia (assembly GCA_030254885.1). NCBI lineage: Eukaryota > Viridiplantae > Streptophyta > Magnoliopsida > Vitales > Vitaceae > Vitis > Vitis rotundifolia. Next base: position 13,607,612 of record CM058157.1, read on the forward strand.
CCATGAACCAGCTGTGAACAAGTCATCTATTTATATGGAACCCATGACTTGGATCTTCCGTACAACTTTTATGCACCCAAGTCATGTACAATCCAAAATATGTAGACAAGAATGCTCATAAAGTGTAATGCACGGAATAAGGATAGATAAAAGTGAAAATGGAATATTGTTAAATAAATAATGAATTCAAAATCTGTTACATCATGTCATGCTTTTAAAGGCTCTATCCTAACACCACCAAACTACTATACACATAGACTCTTAACCTTGAGAAGATATTGAGCTTATGCTAAAGTTAATAAGAGGCTTTGACCTATGGGTTTGACCTTAAAGTGGTTATACATCCCTATGGATTGGGTCATAGTTGATGGAGGCCTGTGATAATAGGTATTCTCAATAGAGGCACCATGATATCTCATGGATAGAGACAATGTGTTCCCTTAGATGATCCAAAGGACAAGTGATCTAGAAGACTATGGTCATAACATTTCTTTTAATGGAAATTTGACATATGCTCCTTGAAGCTAGAGTATGTCAATTGATCACATAATAAGTGAGAACTATAACTTAAGGATTGGAAAGATAATCTTGATAGATGATAACACTATCTTGTTAGATTATAGATACCAATTCAGGAGGAGTTTGAATGTAGTGGATAGTAGGTCATAGACTTGAGCTTTATCTCGTTGTTATTTACATAGGATACTAGAATGTAGTTGATTGTCTTTAGTGGAATGTTAAATCAACTTCAAAATTGGATTTTGAGGGAGTGAATACTCCCATGGGTCATAGTGGTCCCCGCTTTAAGCTTATACACCATGATGACATGACTTACTAGGGTTGGATTGACTCTTGGTTCACTTTTGTGCATAAGAGCGTTTTGGTAATTACGCAAGGTTACACAGGGAATAGTGAACAAGTTCTCTAGATTAGGCCAATTGATTAATTAGATGACCCTATGTGTTTAATTAATCAATTAGGAACCATTTTGAGCTAGATTAAGTGATCCAAGCCTTAGTAGGTTCAAGTCACTTAAACCCAATAGAAGAAACCTATAAATACTCATTTTAGGGCTAGGGTTTCCATGACTTTGTCTTCCACTTCCAAAGAAAGAGAGAGAAAGTGAGATCTAAGAGATCCTTCTTTCCAAAGTCTACACTTTGGAGTGCCAAGATCATGGTTTGAGTCATCGGGCGAAAGATCTTGGGTGTACGAGACTTCCAAATTCATTGTTTTTCATCTTTACCAACTGGAATTGATTTGGGAACATCTAAATCAAAGTTAAAGTTCTCTAATGACTCTCCTCTTGATCCTAGAATGTTAAAAATTTCTTCATTGAACTCCATAAGTGGCTTAGTTTTTCTTTGAATATAGGAGATCTTGTATTTTTCAACAATCTACATCTCTTTCAACTGAGACCATATGTTGTAGTTAGATTCTATAAAAGTGATTCTGGCATTAAAAGTTAATTTGGTCTGAATTACAATATTTTTTTCACTTATTTTGTTTGTTTGTTTGTTTGTTTTTTTTTTATTTTTATTTAGGGTCTTCTTTGTTACTCCAATAAATCGAGGCCCACTTTCAAAAGATAGATAGAACAAAGTCGAGATGTGCAGTAGAAACCGATCACGACGATGGCCTGGGCACAACAACAAAGCGAGTATAGATTGAGGTTGCAACCTTATCTGCTAGTTGTTGGTATAAAATGCTTTTGGTCAGGGTAAGAAAAGAAGGGTGAAAAGAATGGAAAGTCGATAATTGGTGAGTGTTGATCATGACAGCGAGAAGTGGATTGGACTTAGCTAGAAGTCGAAGTGCCACTTAAGTTCGCTTTCACATGACAATGACTTTACAATTTTGCGTAAAGCCATAGTTTTCTTTCCAAGCTTTATCGTTGTCTTTTAACAAATCATCCTCAACAATTGGTTTAGATTTTTCGTCAAAGTTGTTGGGCGTGGTGGTTGAAGAAACTTTTTTGATTTTGTAGGATTAGAATGGATGTTTAGGAGAAGATAAGGGTTGGAGGGAATTGGTTTTTTGGTTTGGGTTAACTTTTGTGTTTGGATAATGAATGATTATTGAAAAAAAAAAAAAAAAAAAAAACAAAGATAAGGGTAGGGAGAAGATTGGTGAAAAATTCTAGGGATTTGGAATTAACCCGACTCTAATACCATCTTAAAAAGATGAATGAGATTATTTTCATTCATGCCTCAATATTGGAATATGTACAGAAAATATAAAGAGAATTTACATTACCTAATATATGACATAAGAGCTTAGAATTAAGAAAATCAAATCCCTCAATTACAACACCACAATCTCCTATAGTTAAGAGTAATCGCCTGAAATTAGGAAAGTATGAATAAAAAAGATCTGTACAACTAATGATCATGCATTTCAACAAATTCTATCGAAGTCTTTTATGAGACCCACCTCAAATCTATGCGTCAACATGTCAAATATGACACATTAAAGAAGGTGTAGAAGGTGAAGCCACAACTATTTAATTTGAAGGAAATATTCATCATCTTCTTTAAGAGAATGAATATCAATTGTTTCAATTTCACATTGACATCATCTTCACACAACAAGTAGAACAAGTGATACCCCATCTATATTCAATAGACTAGACATCTATATTACATTTATAGAGTTTACGTGGGGAATTATTTTTCTTCTACTTATTTAATTCTAGCTAACATTTTTTAATGCCACCCAATCCTTTCAAAAAACATATATATATATCCAATCTCAACAACCCTCCCTTAAACAAATCCAACTACATGAGTGACTTAAGAGTACAAAATGCATGCATCTACTTTACCTTTGTAGGTGTGTGCTCACATCTCATACTTTAAGCTTGAGGTTATGTTTGATTTCTAGAAAGTACTAAAGATAAAAAAGAAATATTGAGGAAAATGATTTGCTCATATTTGGTGTCACTATAAAAAATATGAAAAATAAATAAATAAATAAATAAAATTAAAATTAGTTAGAAATTTTTATATTTTAAAATTATTTAATTTTTATATAATTGAAGAAAATAAGAGAAATGAGTTTGAAGAAGCATGTACAAATAATTTGTTGACTTCGAATTATTTTTTATTTTTCTTCATATTTTTTCTCTAATCTTATGAGAACCAAATATAGCTTTAAGCTTTTAGATAGGTTCAGAATTAAAGAGGTATACACAAATCTTTTAAAAATCATAATCATTAACTTGTTTATATATATATATATATGTGTGTGTGTGTGTGTTGGAAGTGTTCTTTTTATTATCTTCCTTGTATTTCATGGATGGTTACAGTAGGAATGTCTGCCTTATATACAATGATATTGTGTGTGGAATTTTTAGGATGATCGCAAGGTGTTTGTAGGCTTTTCTGGCTAAATGCCAAATAGGGGAATGTGGTTTTGTTAGTATAGCCTTATTGATGGTTAGGTGGTCACTTAGAGAGGTACCCCTTGGTAGGTGATACCAAGAAGGTTTCTTCCTTTTGGCATGGTGTTGAGATGGATTATGTCCTTCCAGGGGTACCAAATTGGCAGGTACCTAATTTTGGTATCACCATATGCATACTTATTTGGCTTTCTTTTATTTTTATTTCTTTTTATTATTTTTTATATTTTTAGAAAGTGATTCTTTTATTAGATCTCTCAATAAAATTTGCTTTCAAATATTCCAAAAGGATGTCACTGAACTACTCGAAATCTAATTAGTTGGAAAGAAAGAATATAGACTGAAATTAGAACTAAAAATGTAATGAGAATTAAAATAGATGAATAGAGAAGAAAAGATGGCCAAAGATGGGTACAATAACAGCAAGCTCATAAGGTTTTATGATAAGAAATTGTGTTTCCAAGTGGACATTAAAGAATCTGCTCATTTGTATAAGTTGATTCTATTAGTATATGGTATTAGATTTGTTGTTTTTTCAAATTGTATGATCTCTCATTGTGTTTATTATGCATTTATTGAATTTACGTGTAATATTGTAATATTACCAAAAAAAAAAAATATATATTGTGATATTTTATTTTCAATTATTTTTTATATCTATATTACTATTTTGTAAAATAAACGTTAAAAAATAGATTAAAACAATGACAACAACTAAAATATGTTAGTAGGAAATAGTTTAGTTTTTTATTTTTAAGAACAAAAAATTGTTTCTTATTTTCTAATTGTAAAACATATTTTCTATTTTCTGATTGTCAAACATATTTTTTTGTTTTTTTATTCTTATACATAGAAAACTGTTTTTGAGAATAATTAACAAACCAACCCTTAGCGTTTTGTAAAAACAAGAATATTTGGTAAGTTATTTAAAAAAAATTTAAAAATAAAATACTTGTTTGGATGGGTTGTTTGGAAGAGTAGTTTTTCTATTTTGATTTTGTAAAAAAATAAAAATGTAAATTTAATTTATATAACATTAAGTAAGTTTAATTAAAGTCTTATTCAAAATAAAAATAATTTTTTAATTACAAATAAATTAAAAATAAATAGTTTTTTTAGTAAAATATAAGTAATAATAATATTATAATAAAATCATAAATTATTTTCTAATAACAAAATAACTATTTTAGTATATTTTATATAAACAAATGGGCATTAACATCTTCATAAAAACATAATCGATTTTTTTGTTAAATTGAATAATAATAATTTAAAATAATTATTAATAATAATATTTTATTTAAAATGGATTATAAATGAGTCAATTTTTTCATTGTACGTATGCCAAAGTATTCAATTATGGACAAATCATTTTACAATAATTTTGATTTAGTACGTAGTTAAGTAGATTAGTGTAGACCCTCAATTTTGTCCTTTTAGCACATATCTTTAAGTTCACTTTTAGCGCTCCATGGTAGTTCGTTGGTGGCCCATTGTTACTCATACTACTTACTTTTTTGAGTCACCTTGGAGGCTCTAGTTGATGGATTATCTGACTCTGTATTATGACCCTTGGCAGCCCTGATTTAGACTTAAGTTTTTTTCCTTCATTTTTAGGATAGGTTTTAGATACACTTGGCCCATTAGGCACCACCCTAGGCCCACTTAGTCTCACCTTAGGCCCGTTTAGGTACACTGGGTCTATTAAGATTTTTTTTAGCGTGACTTATATGACTTGGTGTTTGCATGGCTCGTGGGGCCCAATTTTTGTTAATTTGTTTATTTTTATTTATTTATTTATTATTTTATTTTTAGTTTTAGTTTTATGATTATCATTCACCTTTTATTGGTTATCTTCCTTTTTTTATTATTTTCCTTAACTTATTTATTTATTTATTATTTTTTACCATTTTCTGATTATTATTATTATTATTATTATTATTATTATTATTATTTTACTTATTTATCTATTCATTCAATTATTTAACTTCTAAAATTTCATGCTTTTTGCAAGGAAACTTACCATTGGAGTTTAAGGAAAGTGGAACTCTCCTTGGAAGGTTTTGGAGGGGAATTTGAAATTGGAAAGATTGCCTTTGAATTGGAAGATTTTAAAGAAAGAAGAAAGGAGGGGATTTTCCTCCAGCAGATTTGGAGGGTCTCTTTTGGAAGGCTGATATATATACATTGAGAAGAGAGAGAAAAAAAAAAGGAAGGAGGGCATCATTGATTCTCTAAGGAGGGGTAACCAGAAATTCTGGCGGCCACTTTTCCCTCACGCTGGAAGCACACAGCCATATTCTCCACCATCAAGAGGACCAGCCCGCATCACAGTTTCTCTAAGCTCTCCAGGCAGATCACGACCATTGAAAAGGAGGGGGGATTTTTTAAAAGAGATCCACACGCAAGAGAGAATTTTGGGGGCAAGGGGTCGTGATATTCTTTTTGAAATAGAGAGGAGCAGAGAGATCCACACGGAGAGGGGAGCCACCTTAACGCATCAAAGGCAGATTTTTTTAGAATACAGGTGAGTTTTTTTTGAAATAGTTTTGATTATTTTTGTTCGTAATTCATAAGTCCATGCTAATTTTGTTTTAATCCATATGATAGTTAAAATGTGTTTGTGAGTTTAATTTAATTAGTTTTGTCTTGATTTACTCCTTAGTTTAGTTTTGCTATTGATTTTGATTTCTTAGTTTAATTAATTAATCTTTTTAGGTACAATTTAGGTTTCGATTTGGTTTATTAATTTATTCTATTCATAATCTTAATTTAATTGTTTGATTAAACCTTTAGAAAGATTGCATATTGTTTTTTTCGATTTCGATTCTTTTGATTTGATCCCTATTTAATTTTGATTGATTGCTTCGGATTGAAAACGTTTGAATTTTATTCATTCAGTTATTCATGTACTTGCTACTCTTTTAATTACTTGTTATTCATTCATTTATTTGTTGATAAAATTGATTTCATGTTAGAAAGTTCATTTTTTTGTTTAATCTAATTTAGTTTGATTCATCTATTTAGTTCAAGTACATTTATAATTTTAATTCATTAAAAAAAAATTGATTCTATGTTAGAAAGTTTGCGTTTTTAGGTTGCTTTAATTTAATTTGATTCATTATATTTAGTTTAGATATTTGTTATAGTTTAGTTTATTAATAAAATTGATCCCATGTTTGGAAGTTCATATTTTTAGTATTCTTTGATTTAATTTGGTTCATTTTAATTAGTTTATGTGTTTTTATAATTTTATTTATTTATTGATAAAATTGATTCTTTATTTAAAAGTTCATGTTTTTAGTTTAATTTAGTCAAACTCATTATAATTAGTTTAGGTACTTCTATAATTTTAGTTCCTTACCTGAATTGATCTTTTTTTAGTTTTTGCTTCAAAATCATCAATGTTAGATCCTGATCACCCTCATCTTAACTTATTGCTTTTAAAATCCTAGCGATTATTTCATGAATTGATACTCCGTTAGTTTGTCTAATTTAGAATGCCTTGCCCGTTGCTTTAGAGATCCTTCATTTAATTTGATTTTCTTTCTGAGGCTTTTGGAAACTCATGAAGATTAGCCTCTATTCTCACCTTCAATTTTCTTGGTTGTCAAAAATTCTACTTTGTGATTTTGTTCTCTTTTGTTTTGCTTGGTATTTTGATTCATACACTTTATTGCTTTCAAATTAATTTCTTTTTATATAACACTATTCTCGAAATTTTATTTCCTTAAAAATCCATTTCAAAAATTCATTTAGAGTTCTTAGAATCAAAATCTCATTTTTCAAAAAATAATGTGCAACCATGTTTTGATCGGTTCACATCTTTCAAATAAAATTACAGTTTTGAATAAAACACGAATCAAAGCTTGTGGTCCCAAACAAATGGGATAATTCTAAGCTAAATTCGTGTATATTAATTGGGGAATTGGTGGAACCCCTACACAAAAATCATTCTTTTCAAAATCACTTGCTGCCAGTTTTCATTCAACCCATGTCCTCCTAGGTTTAAATTCCATTTTAGCAACTTTAGAATATCTGTAAAAAATTTCTGAAACTTGTATGACTTTCCTCACTTCTTGAATTTGAATTTAGAGTTTCATTTGACTTAGAAAGCCATTCTGGAATAGAAGATATAAATGGGTTTTTAGAGGGGTTCAGTTTTCACCCAGTTCTGGACACCCGAGGTCTTTTTAAAAAAATAAAATACCAGATGACTTTTTAAATTTGATTCAATATTTTTATTCAATTATAGGCTTCTTGAAATTGATCTTAGACACATAAAATATTAAAAAATATTTCTTTTTGAGGGAGATATGAATTTTCAAAGTCTCATCTACTGTGCATGCTCGATTCTGGACATCTGATCACCTTGAATGCTTTAAAAATACTTTTGAGAACCATCCGACCCTGAATTTATTTTTTATGTGACATAAACACTTTGAAATGTATATGTAATTTTTTTTATGATTTAATGTGATCATTTACTATTTTTTTAAATATTCGTTTATGCATGTCACTTTTTCTTATCTAATCTGGACTTTATAGAACCTTTAGGCGTCTTTGTTGTAATCTGTCCTTAGAATGAGTGCTCGGCTTTTGGAATGCTGATCTAGACGTGTAGTAGTTATACCCTGAAATTTTTCATAATTAAATTCCACTCTAAGCTATTTTTTTGGAAATTGTTTTATGATGCTTTCTTTTCTAACTATATGCTGATGGTTTTATGCTTTATTTAAAATTGTTATTATTTTAGAGTCATTTGGTTTATCTTAGCTCGACTTTAGGCCTTTGACACTGTATATTCGATATAATGGATATGTTATGTAATTTATGCTTGTCCTAACCACTTTGGCACTTTTGGGGAAATCTTATAAAATATACTTGCTATCCAGGTACGCTCTCTATCCTCTAATTCCAAGATTTTATGAAAATGCATGTTATCATAAGCTATATCCATGTCTTTGTGTACTATGCTCTTGTTTGGTGCCATACTTGATTGCCTTGATTGCTTGTTCGATCATCTTTGATAAAAATACGTATTATGTGTCATATTATCTAAGCTAACCTTTGATGTCTTTTGATAGCGCTTAAGAAGCCGTTCAGGTACACATTTTGACTTTCTTGTTTAACATGCTCATTTTTTTTTTTTTTAATCACCTAGCCTACTTAGGTATCCACAATCAACAAATTAATTGTCATATTTCCCTCAACTTAGTCAGTAGAGACCTTTTTAGGGCTTAGAGGGGTGCTACCTCTTAGAGGTACCTTCCCGATAAGTAACATGATCCCCGAACCTAGACTCAGGTTTTTCAAAGACATGCTTTTTCCAAAAATTATGGAGTCACATTTTAGGGTTTTTCTTTCTTGTTTTATTTTCCCTTTAAAATAAAAAAATAAAATAAGTGGCGACTCCAACTTTTTCTAAAATTAATTTTTCACAAATAAAAGCGAGTCTTGCCGATCGAGTGGGGACGCACGTGAAAAATGCGGGTCCACAATTAGTTTTCTGAATATCAAATTATTTTTAAAAAATAGAAGACATATTAAAGAGTTCAAAGTATTAATTAAATATCACTTAATTTAGAATCTATTTACTTATGAGAATTCACAAAACGTAGTTGTGTGTATAAGGGAAACAATAAAGTTATGACCCATAATGAATCAATTTTGGGCTATTATTTTTTATAGCAATTAGATCTACTTTGGAGTTTCAAATTATTTTCAAATTTTATTAAAGCTCATTATAAATCCAATACAAAGCCTCACTTAATTTGATGTTCATTTTTTTAGTGAAAAAAATTATAAAAATACAATAATATGCAAAAGAGAAACACTAGTCATTTTCAATGAATTTTGTTCATAAATTTTTGGTATTTATTGGATCACTGTTTAAATTTCAAATTACTAGATTTAGTAATAAATCTAGCACATTAAATCTTGCTTGATTTGAAGTCTATCTGTCTACTAAAAAAATGGAAAAAAAATATATACATTTGAAGAAAAAAAATAATAGAGTTATTTTAGACTAATTTCATCATTAAGTTTTTTGGTATTAATTGGATAACTATTTGGTATCACTAAGTTTATTTGTCTAGTGAAAAAATATAAAAAAATATGATTACATACAATTTGTAATATTTATTCAATTGGTTTTAAGTTTCATGACCTTCTAGTACTAATTAAATCAGTTTTTAAGTTTAAAATTATTTTTAAACTAAATAAATTTTATGGATTAAGTATTGTTTGATTTCCTAATGAAAAAATTTAGGGAAGTTAAAGGAAATTGAAAAAAAAAAAAATTATGTGTAGTTTGAAGGAAGATTATGTTTGAAAATTTTCATTATTGATATTGGATGATGGAGAAAAAAAATGAAAGAAGAAAGACATTGTGTTATACTTTATTTGCATTTCATGATTTTTATTTTTATTTATTTATGTTTTTATTTTATTTTTAAAAATTGGTGAAAACAACTTATACTTGTTCTGAAAATTGTTCTCTAACTCACTTTATTTCTAAATGGGTTATAGGTTAAGGATTAAGACTAAATATTTTAGTTTTAAAAACAAATTTTAATATTACAAATTCTGCTACTAGAATTTGGTCTTAAGTTTTTTCTATTGGATCCATGAGTATTATAAGTTAGATCAAGAAGTGAAATTGGAGAAGTTTTGACTCAAAAAATTCTCATTTCCATTTCTTTATCTTTTACCCCTTATAACCCTTAAAGGGTAAAGAAAATAAAGTTAATTTAGATAAAAGATAATAAAGAAAAGCTTAAATAAGAATAGAAATTCTTACTTTGATTGAAGTTGCTTAAAATATACAAAGGTGTTGGATTTTTACAAAGGATTGGAGGAGTTGGTTTTTTCTCTCCAATTATAATTCTTTCATTTGTTTTTTTTTTTATACACAAACTTTTTACAACAAAAGAAAAAAGAAAAGCTATGTTAGGTTGCTTTCATAATGGGAAGATAAGTTTTTTGTAATACTAGAAAAATGATTGGTGATGGTCAACTTATGTGTTTATGTGCATAGTGAATGCACTTATTTGCATAGTAGTCTAAAACTTTTTTCTCATTTTTCTTTCTTTTTAGTTTTTATCTTTTCATTCTTCTTTTTTATGATGCCAGTATTCATAAAGGTTGACAAAGCCACTTTTATCTAATATAAAGTGTCTTTCGTAATTTTTCTCTATTTTTTCTTCTGCTTCATAATTTTTTCAATTATTGCTTAATTCATCATTGGCGATGTTTTCTTTATTGTCACTTTTGGTCATGGTTCCATTGCAATTTTCAAGTTATGATACCTCTCTTTATGGAGATCATCCCAAAATTCAGCATCGTTCCAATACAAGAAGGTGATTTTGGGAATTCTATGATCAAATTGGTTATAAAATTTTATTCAATGGTTGTAATAGGTTTTGTAAATATCATATTCTCCAAAGGTTGAGTTCTCTAGATAGACATGGTTCTTGTTTTACCAATAAGATAAAATAATTTATTTCTAGTTGGTCTAAGATCTTATATTTGAATAACTCTACATCTATTATAATATTCAGGGAATTTATTGGGACTAGTCATTTTCCATTCTATTTTTTTAGATATCCCTCTGGTACAAGTATATGAACCATGTCCTCTCTGGGAAAGAATAGGAACGCACTCTCTGAAATCTGTCCTGACTCACAGCTCATAGGGAATAAAAATGGGGGGGGGAGGGGGCCTCCGCGATGTGTCCGAGCTCCAATGAAACCCTGCGTCTATCTATACTGAAATGAATGAAAGTAGATGCGGAACGCCTCGAGTAGTCATAGACTGATAAAAGTTTAAAACCACGCCTGGGATAGTAGAACTGTCTATGGATCTAGCAATGATCCCATATGGTACCTATGTAGTTAAACGGAATTAATCTCTGATCAATGACTTGCTCTCTAAAGTGTCCAATCAAACCAGCATGGAGTGAATGACCTAGCTCGGCAATCCAAATTCCCCTCTATTAGGGTGGTCCACACAGCTATCATAGGGCCTTTGATGATGGTCTCTAGAGGGATCCCTACAGAATTTGAGACTCTGTATTGGGGCGGCTCTGACTGTTGGGCTCTGACTGAGGTGCTCTGACTGAGGTGGCACTGACAACTCTCCCCCGGACCCGAAAGCTTGGCTATCTTTTGCAGGTGGTCACGAGTGGCTTCTTTGGGCATTGAAGTGCTGCCCCTGTGAGTGGGTGGCCTCCTGTTTGGTATTGGCGCAGAGGGAATGGCTCGGATGCATGAGTACTACTCAAAAAGTGCTATTTGATAGCTTAAATTAATCCTTTTAAACACTTTGAGTAGTAGTTAGTGCCCTTTTTAACCCAATTAGCATTTTAAGAAGGCCCCTTTCAATCACTTCCTAATCATTTTGTGTTAAGTTTTGGTGTTTTGATAGCTTTTTGATCACCAAAGCAATATGAAATTAAGGAGAGTTTTTTGGACTCCATGCAATCAATGATGAGCTCACTCATGATGAACCAAGATTTGGTAGCTCCATATCCCTTGCCAAAGTCTTTCAAAAGCAAGCAAATGAGAACACAAAGCAAAGTGAAAACAGAGTGAAGAAAATAGAGACAGCAGCTGCAGTCTTCCTTTGCACTTTGGGAGTACTTCCCGAAGTCCATTTTCTACATGCTAAATTAACCATTTCAAAGCTCAGGAAGTCAAGAATCCAATGCTTCAAACCGGTGGTACGATTTGGAGCTGAAATGAGGAATTCCAGCCGTTGAAGACGACACTCCAAGCTGAAGGAAGGATTCATGCAAAGTTGCTGTGGGAAATCACGCCTTTTGTTGCGAAATATTTCCGCAACACTTTTTTCAAAGTGCTTGGTTTCCCCCCCTGAAGCTTTCACGCCGCGATGGAAGCCAAGCACCACAAGATGGAAGTCAACTTTTTGAAGTGTTGAATCATGCTGGTTGCTATGAAAGAAATTTCGCAGCCCCTCTTGTGCATCTGCAAAATCTCGCAGACCTCATTTTCACTCTGCGAAAGCGGTCCTGAAGCTTCCCGATATTCTGTGCACCGACTCTTTTTTAGATCTTTTCTTCTGAAATTTTTGTGTCTAAATTTCCAGTTCTCCTTGTATCAGCCACTCATTCATGTAATTCGCTTAGTTAGAGTTATCAAGGAAGGGTAAATTATAACTTCTAATCTAAACTCTCGGAGGTGGTTACAGGAGATCCATCAATAAATATATGTGAAATTAACAAACAGAGCCACGAGTTGCCTCTTGTTTCTTCTATATATTCTATTTTCGCTTAGTTTTCTTTCGAGCCAACCAAAACTCTGAGATTTTTCCTCAGAGGATGAGAGGCTAAGCTCTTTGTCTCTTGGAGCTAAGGTAACCGGGTAAGTTACCTCATGCATAACTTGGAAGTATTTTTGTTTGTTTTAGTTGGATTGAAGAAAGTGTGTTCCCATTAATGGGTTCTAATCTTCTCTACGTTTTTAGTTAACTTAAAACACCTTGGAGCACCTGGGGCCAACACTTGTAAGGCAGTGATCTCAAACCATGGAGATGCACTAGTTTAAAACCCCTTGCGAGCCTCGTGGTAGTTGACTTTAAGGTAGGATTTTCTAGAATAGACACACTTGGTAAGCTTTTGGACTCTTAGGAGACATCCATTAGTTACCTCTTGCAGCTTTTGACGGGTAATCCAAGGTGAAAAGATCACCTTGAATGGTAAAGGCTATGAGAGGCTAAAACCATTGCAAGTTGCATCAGTGAGCGAATTAAAGCTGAAAAACCAATTGAGGGATGCATTTGTGCAGCACCTAATAGAGAATTGACTTTATGTTAATTCTCTAATGTGACAGGAATTGAAACAGGGACCCAGAACTCTCACTTTTTTGCATGAGATATGAGCCTAGTGATCTGAAACTCCAAAATCACTTTTCTTTATAAGTAAAATCAGTTACTATTTGGTTAGCTAAAACCATCCTTTTTTCATTCAAACGTCTTTTATTTTTCTTTACAGCTAATCTGAAATGAAAATGCACCAATTCAGCTGTGAATTGTATCATTTGTGAAGTGAAAACCCATCCCATTGAACGATCCTAGAGCCACTATTCTATAGTAGCGGTGTCTTTTGCTACCCTAGTATATGGTGTAATAGGTTATAATTTTGTTGAATACCATCCCTCAATCAGGAGTCACCAGCTGACACGAATAAAAACAAGCTGAGACCGACCATTATCATGAATCACATGCGCCGCTGCCGGGGATGGAGCCACTTTGCAGTGATATGATCTTTTGAGAACTCATTGTGATCTTCATCACAATTTTGGTGCTTTTTCTTTTCTTTTAACTAACTCTTTTAATTGTATCTTTTCTTTATTTATGTTTTAGTTATAACCTTTCAGCTAGTTTTAGTTAGTCTTAAGGTTTTTGAATTGTTTTTACTTTTGTGTTCTCTCTGTCTTAATTCACAATTGGCTAGTTGTACATGCCATATTGAATACCATACCAGGAATGCCATGAACTCATGGTTATGTGGGCTTAAATTTTCAAGAAGATGGGATGAACCAAATGCTAGAGAAATGGAAGAATGATGTCCTCAACCTAAAGCTAAGGGTGAGATGTATAATTTTGCATGATGGCAAAAAATAGACGAAGGTCGAGATGCAGCTATGGAAAGGAGATTGGATGAGCTAGAAATGAACCACATGCAAGAAGTGCAAGCCAACCTCCAGTACACCATTGCAAGCTATGCCATGTGCCATTTGTCTATCTTATGTAGCACTTGTGGAAGAGAGTCCTATCATTTCCAACTGAGAGGGAATGTTTGGTGATTGCAACTCCTACAATTCCAATGGAGGACCGATTCAAATTTTCTCTTGGAAATCACAGCCACCTCATAAACCAGCAACCTGCCCCAAGTAACCACAGCAAGCCTCAAACTTGTACAAGCTATGATGAATCTTAACAAGGTCATGGAAGACTTTGTTGAAGCTAACAAATCCCTCAATGCACAGCTCAGTCAAAGAAATGACTGTGTAAAAAAAGATGGATGAAGTGCAAAAATTATCTCTCTCCAGAAGATAGATAATCTCCAGATTCAAATCTCAAGGTTTGCCAACCTCAACACAGTGCAAGAGAAAGAAAACTCTCCTTCTCAACCTTATCAAAATTCCATGAGTATCCATGAAATGGAGGCTAAGGAGGGAGAATCTTCACAAAGAAGGGAAGTCAAAGAAGTGACACTCTGAGATTGGTAAATAGGTTGACTGACCCACATGCAAGCAGAGGCATAAGTTAGATAAAGAACAGAGAAAAAGATGAGGAGAAATTAAAGGAATGAGTAAGGAATTGTTTCCATTCCCATCAGACAATGCAAGTCTCAAGTGAAGGATGCTAACTTCATATGGGATCCGGGCAAGCTAAATCAGGATCCGAATTTTTTGATGGACATGTAGTCTTTCCTACAGACCTAACTAGTTCCATAGCTTTTTTGTTTTACTTATTACTTGTTTTAATTTTGATTTCAATGTTTCAAATTTTATTGCAATGCTTTTAATTTGATTTTTAAAATGATTAAAATTCTACTTTGTTTTGATGTAATATAGGTTTTTTGGATGATCAAAATCAAGAGGAATGCAAAGGAAGAAATCTGGAAGAAATCGGAGCGAAAACATAGCAAAAACAAGCAAAAACAGGGGTCTGTCGAGATTTCGCAGTCCTCTGCGTAATCGGCCTTATTGCTGTCAAAAACCATTTCGCACCACTTTTAAAGAGCCCATCTGCGAAACGATTTCGCAGCTGCAAACACCCTTTTGGCACACAGTGCCACTCGCAGCACAGGAGCCCCATTTCGCACTGCGAACTCCGAAGCATGAAATCCTTCCATTTCGCAGGAAAGCTGCCATTGGAAGGATGTTTCGCAGCTGCGAAACCACCTTTTGGCACACAGTGGCCACTTCCGGGGGACCGCACACAGGAGCCCCAATTTCGCCAGCTGCAAGTGCTCTGTGCGAAACCACTAAGGCGTAAAAAGCCCCAATTCCGCATGCGATTGGCCCTCAGAATTCTTTTCTCCATTCCGCGGGGTGTTTCGCAGCTGCGAAACCATCCTTTTTGGCACACGAGTGCCAGACCGCGGTAAACTAACCCCAATTTCGCAACTGCAAGTTGGCTGCCGAACCCCCAAAGCATGAAAGATATCCCATTTCCGCAGGAAAAGCTCCATTTCGCCCCCCTAAGATATATTTCTCAAGTCAAACACAATCAAAACGGAGGATTTAGAAGCTTCTAAGCCAACTTTTGGCAACGATTGCAATTTTTGCAGCACTGTGGACCCTTAATTCGCACGCGAAACGGCTGCCAAGCAAAAACTACCCAAATTTCGCAGCCAAAGTTCCCAGATATCGCAGGTTATTTTAAAAGCAGCAAAATGGGCTACGAACGTAAAAACTTCCAATTCTCAATCTCAACTCCCATTTTTGCAGGGCACTTTTGGCTGCAAAATCACCCCAAGCTTCGAAATGGCTGCCAAATCATCCTCAAAGGCTTAGAAATGGCATTCATGTGAAATTGACTTGAAAAAAATGAGGAAAGTTTGCCAAAAACAACCTGCAAAGCAAGGAAATTGCTAAAATGCAACAAGCCCCACGCACCAGCTGAGTACCCTTTGGAACTCATGAACAGCCACATCTCCTTCTACAGCCATGGCCAAGACTAGAGGACAGGCCCGCGCACCCTGAGCTCACACACATGAAGCCTCTCATTCATTTCTTACCTCCTTAACTATCAAATCCCATAGCTACCAACTGAGAGCTCAAGCTGAGAGGCTAATGCCACTAAGGAAGACTACCAAACAAAAGGCCAAAGTTCTGATCCAACCACTTAAGAGGCCAACACAATGCATCAGCTCCACAGACCCTTCCATTACTTGATCATCATTATTTTTTGTATTTACATATTATATTATATACATAATTCCATATTTTGGATGTCTTATATTATGGGATAGGATGTATTACGATGAACATCATACATAAACATCAATTCTTTTTTAAACTTAGCATTTTCTATTTCCTCTAACTCACTAACTCTTATGTTTTTTTTTGAAACAAGTGGTTTCTCCTATACGACTCAGACTTCATGTCCTAAGAATACCCACTTCCTCCCGTCCCAAGGCTGAGCACCTCTCTCTCCCCGCATATTTTTTTTTTTAATGCGCTTTTGGTCACACTGATGACACTGTTCAAGCTTGGCTGGGGGGAGAGATGAGGAAGTAAAGTATGCTATTAATGCTAGTCATTTTGGAAATTTAGTTGCTTTTTGCTTAATTTTTAAAATTTTTTAAGTATTTTATTTCTCCTCTCCATGGTTATTCAGGATAAATTTCAAAATGAAATGGGAAAATTGAATTTTTTTGTTCTTTTTAACTTGACTTAGAGTTTGATTATGTTTTATTAAAGTTGATGAATTGTTGAACACCTATTTAATTCAACCTTAGTTTCTTCCACTATAAGCTTATCACACTGTGGCACAACTAGGTTTCCGGTTTAAAAGATGAAAAACTATTTTTCCCCCTTCTTAGGAAAATTTTAGACTTGGTACCTTTGACCTCATTTAATAGTGTTGGGACACCTTATGAAAGGCCAATGAGCCTTTGAAAAAAAAAAGAAAGAAAAATGTTTGCTTACCTTGAAACCCGAGCAAGGTCTGAGGGGTATATGGTGAAAATCTTTAAAACCTGGTGCCCTAAGCCTTCAATGGTTGGGAGTCACCGACCTCAATGCTCGTTACAAGGGTGGATAGGTGGAGTTTAGCATACTGTAGGTGCTTGGGTATTAAAATTCATTCTCAAAAGTCCGGGGTGAAATCCGAGGAGTTAGTGGTTGAAAGATCCTTAAAGCTTGATGCCCTAAACCTTGATTGGTTGGGAGTCATCGATGGACCCCCGTTACATGGACAATTTAGAAAAGAATACCTTTAAGCTTTGTACTCCTACAAGAAAAAAATTGTGAGAAAAGAGGTGCGTTCTTAGCCTATTGGAGGTTGATTAGTTTGCTAAGCTTTGAAAAGAACTAGGTTGAGGGGAGAGATTAGTTTGACATACTATATCCGGAAACTAATAAGTAACACTTAGATTTTTGTGGAAGAGTAAGGTTTGACCCTTTGGGAGTGGAAACTCTTTTGAAGCTTAAATTTGCATAATGCCTACTCTTTAAGAATTGTGACTAGGCAAATTATTTGATAGCTCCTATTGAAGTTTGAGTTTTATTTCTTTAATGTTCCATGTGAGAGTTTGATCAGTCATGCCACTTAAACATTTTTTGAAGTGATCAGCATGATGTTGTAAATTATGGTACTTTTTATTTTTATTTTTCTCTCCTTCATTGCTAAGGGACTAGCAATATGTCGGTTGGGGGGAGTGATTACTACTCAAAAAGTGCTATTTGATAGCTTATAATTAATCCTTTTAAACACTTTTGAGTAGTAGTTAGTGCCTTTTAACCCAATTAGCATGTTAAGGCCCCTTTCAATCACTTCTAATCAATTTGTGTTAAGTTTTGGTGTTTTGATAGCTTTTTGATCACCAAAGCAATATGAGATTAAGGAGAGTTATTTGGAATCCATGGCAAATCAATGAAGAGCTCAAATTCATGAAGAACCAAGATTTGGAGCTCCATAGCCCTTTGCCAAAGTCGTTCAAAGCAAGCAAAGGAGAAAAGCAAAGAGGAAAACAGAGTGAAGAAAATAGAGGACAGCAGCTGCAGTCTTCCTTTGCACTTTTGGAGTACTTCCCGAAGTCCATTTTCTACATGCTATATACCATTTCAAAGCTCAGGAAGTCAAGAATCCAATGCTTCAAACCGTGTACGATTTGGAGCTGAAATGAGGAAGTTACAGCCGTTGGAAGCCGATCACTCCAAGCTGAAGGAAGGATTCAGCAAAGTGCTGTGGAATCACCCTTTTGTTGCGAAATATTTCGCAACACTTTTGCACAGTGCTTGGTTTTCCCCTGAAGCTTCACGCCGCGATGGAAGCCAAGCACCACAAGATGGAAGTCAACTTTGTGAAGGTGTTGAATCAGCTGGTTGCTATGAAGAAATTTCGCAGCCCCTCTTGTGCATCTGCAAAATCTCGCAGACCTCATTTTCACCTGCGAAACGGTCCTGAAGCTTCCCGATAGCTGTGCACCGACTCTTTTAGATCTTTTCTTCTGATATTTTTGTGTCTAAATTTCCATTTTCTCCTTGTATTCAGCCACTCATGTAATTCCTTAGTTAGGAAGTATGCAAGGAAGGGTAAATTACCTTCCTATATAAACTCTCGGGAGGTGGTTCCAGGAGATCCATCATATAATATATGTGAAATTAACAAACAGAGCACTTGCTCTGTTTCTTCTATATATTCTTATTTTCGCTTTAGTTTTCTTTCTAGCCAACCAAACTCTGAGGATTTTTCCTCAGAGGATGAGAGGCTAAGCTCTTTGTCTCTTGGAGCTAAGGTAACCGGGTAAGTTTCCTCAGGCATAAATTGGAAGTTTTGTTGTTTTAGTTTGGAATGAAGAGTAAGTGTGTTCCATGAATGGTTTCTACGTTTTTAGTTAACTTAAAACACCTTGGAGTCACCTGGGCCAACACTTGGTAAGGCAAGTGATCTCTAACCATGGAGATGCACTAGTTTACCCCTTGCGAGCCTCTGGTAGGTGACTTGAAGGTAGGATTTTCTAGAATAGCCAACACTTGGTAAGCTTTTGGACTCTTAGGAGACATCCATTAGTTACCTCTTGCGAGCTTTTGACGGGTAATCCAAGGTTAAAGATCACCTTGAATGGTAAAGGCTAGTGAGAGGCTAAACCATTGCAAGTTGCATCAGTGAGAGAATTAAAGCTGAAATCCAATTGAGGGATGCATTTGTGCAGCACCTATTAGAGAATTGACTTTATGTTAATTCTCTAATGTGAGGAAATGAAACAAGTGACCGGAACTCTCCTTTTTGCATGAGGAATCTGAGCCTAGTGATCTGAAACTCCAAGAAACACTTTTCTTTATAAGTAAAATCAGTTACTACTTTTGGTTAGCTTAAAACCAATCATTTTTCATTCAAACGTCTTTATGTTTTCTTTTAAAGCTAATCTTGAAATGAAAATGCACCAATTCAGCTTTGAATTAGTATCATTTGTGAAGTGAAAACCCATCCCAGTGAACGATCCTAGAGCCACTATGCTATAGTAGCTTTGTCTTTGCTACCCTAGTATATGGTGTAATAGGTTATAAATTTTGTTGATTAATCCCTCAATCAAGGAGCACCAGCTGGACACGAATCAGCTGAGACACCAATTAGGCATGAATCATGCATTCCACCCTCAGATGGTGGAATGACAGGATCCTATGGGGCCTGAGAAGTGGTATCTCGCGTGGGTGACACTCTCGGTCTTGAAGTCAGAGCGGATGGAGATGCGGAATGGCCTCCTCGTGTCTTGGCCATGGCCAAAGTGGGGGAAAATGGTTGTTCTTGAATTCCAGAGGGTACTCAGCTGGTGTGTGGGGGCTCGTGTCTTCTCAAATGCTCATCCTTGAGGCTTCAAATAGAGAGAGGGAGTCGGAATGTGAATGGTCACTCCTCTGGAAAATCATCATTAATTGGCAACCCATGGGAATTATGTGCTATAACTAACCTTGAAAGGTGGTCAGCTACCACATTCTCTACTCCTTTCTTGTCTTTGATTTGGAGATTGAACTCTTGTAGTAAAAGAATCCATCTAAGCAGCCTTGCTTTTGCATCTTGCTTTGTCAATAAATACTTCAAAGCTGAGTGGTCAGTAAAAACCACAATGGAAGACCCCACCAAGTAAGCTCGAAATTTATCTAAAGCAAAAACTATAACTAGCAATTCTTTCTCTATGGTTGTGTAGTTTCTTTGTGCTTCATTTAATGTTTTGCTTGCATAATAGATCACATAGGGCTTCCCATGTTCTCTTTGATTGAGAACAACTCCTATAGCAAAGTCACTGGCATCACACATCATTTCAAAAGGTAGTTGCCAGTTGGGAGCTTTCACTATTGGAGCAGTTGTCAAGAATAGCTTCAGTTGTTCAAAACTCCTTTGACACCTTTCATCCCATTTGAATTTAGTGTCCTTCACCAATAGTTCGCAAAGAGGTCTTGAAAGTTTGGAAAAATCTTTGATGAACCTCTCGTAGAACCTAACATGGCCAAAGAATTGTCTTACTCCTTTGATAGTTGTTGGTAATGGCAACTTGTCGATAAGTTCTACCTTTGCTTTATCAACTTCAATGCCTTTGTTGGAGATGACATGTCCAAGGACAATACCTTGGTGTACCATAAAATGACATTTCTCCTAATTAAGCACTAAGTCTTTTTTAATGCATTGGTTTAGAATAGCTTCCAAGTTGACTAAACATTCCTCAAATGCGCTTCCATAATGTGTTCCACCATATCACTGAAAATACTTAACATGCATCTTTGGAATGTTGTAGGTGCATTGCATAAAGCAAAAGGCATTCTTTTGTAGGCATAGGTTCCAAATAGACATGTAAATGTGGTCTTCTCCTGGTCTTCAACAGCAATTTCAATTTGAAAATACTCGGAATAACTGTCCAGGAAATGATAGAAAGGATAGCCTGAGACTCTCTCAAGCACTTGATCAATAAATGGCAATGGAAAGTGATCCTTCCTTGTCACAGCATTCAATTTTCCATAATCAATACACACCCTCCAACCTGAAGTGAGGCGTGTGGAAACTTCTTCTCTCTTATCATTTTGCACCACTGTGATCCCTGATTTCTTTGGTACTACTTGAGTAGGACTCACCCATGGGCTATCTGATATGGGGTAAATTATACCAGCTTGAAGTAGCTTTAGAACTTCAGCTCGCACCACCTCTTGCATATGGGGATTCAATCTCCTTTGAGGCTGGCGAACAGGTTTAGCTTCTTCTTCCATGTATATATGATGTGTACATACTAAAGGGCTGATACCTTTCAAGTAAGAAATTTGCCATCCTATTGCTTTCTTACATCTCCTGAGGAATTCAAGTAGAGACTCCTCCTGATCCATGGTAAGAGATGAAGATATAACAACAGGGCACTTCTCATTCTCTTCTAAGTATGCATACTTCAACTCCGTAGGTAGTGGCTTTAGAATAAGCTTTGGGGCTTCCTCTTTAACAGCTTCTTATGTCTCCTCCTTGTTGAATAAAGGTAGAATTTTTTCTATCTTTCTCCAGGATGGTAGAGTAGCAAGCAAATTTGAAGGTTCAGGTGATCCTTCATTAAGACCCCCAAGACTTTCATTCAACTTATCTTGCATTTTCTGATCACAAAGCTCCTCCACTAGCTTGTCAATGATGCACACTTCTTCTGGGCCTTCTTCTTCTTTCATATTGAATTGCTTATTGCACAAATTGAAAATGTTGAGTTCCAAGGTCATATTGCCAAACGTCAGTTGCATGAGCCCATTCCTACAATTGATGATTGCATTTGATCTAACTAGGAATGGTCTTCCAAGTATAATAGGAACACAAGTAGTCCCTTTTACAATTGGATCCGTATCAAGAACAACAAAATCCACTGGGTAGTAGAAATTATCAACTTGAACTAAGGCATCCTCAATCATCCCTCTTGGAGTCTTCACTGATCTATCAGCTAGAGATAGAGTGATTGCCGTTGGGTTCAATTCACCAAGTCCCAATTGCTTGTAGACAAAGTATGGTAGCAAATTCACACTTGCTCCCAAGTCTAACAAGACTTTCTCCACTAGCGTGCCTCTAATCATCACTGAAATGGTAGGGCAACCCGGATCTTTATACTTCACCAGTGACTTGCACTGTATAATGGCACTTACTTGCTCAGTCAAGAAGGCTTTCTTATTGACATTCAACCCTCTTTTTATAGTGCACAAGTCCTTTAGGAATTTTGCATACGTCAGAACTTGCTTTATCATGTCTAATAATGGAATGTTGACCTTCACTTGCATCAGTACTTCAAGAATTTCTGAAGCATTGTTGATTGCCTTTTTCCCATGCAAAGCTTGAGGAAAAGGTGGAGGCATGTGCTTTTTCATCACATCTTCTTTGATTATTATCTTCTCTGGATTTTCATTCACAAAGGATTCATGGTCCTCTGTTTCTTTGCTCTGTTCTTTCTTCTTTCCCTTGATCTCCTCCCTCTTTTCTTTCTTTTCTTTATTCTCTGATTCATCATGCTCGGGCTTGGTTGTTGGTAGCTCAACCTCTTTACCACTCTTTAGAGTAATCACGGCTTTGACATCTCTCACTTGGGAAGATTCTCCCTCATGAGCCTCCAGTTCATGGATACCCTTTGGATTTTGGTGAGGTTGAGAAGAAAACCTTCCCTTCTCTTGCACTGTGTTGAGGTTAGTGAGCCTAGAGATCGAATATTGGAGATTATCTATCTTTTGAGATAGATCATTTTGCATGCCATCCATCTTTTTATTCAATGTATTCTCTATACTGTCAATTCTTTGACTGAGTTGAGCATTGATGGATTTTTGGTCTCCAATAAAATCTCCCACAACCTTGCTTAGATTCACAATTGCTTGTTCAAGATTTGAAGCTAGTTGAGGTGCTTGGCTTTGTTGCGCATACTGAGGTGCTCTTGGTTTCTAGGAGAAATTTGGATGGTTTCTCCAATTTGAATTGTAGGTATTGCCATATGAAGAATTGTTATTTGGCTTGAATTGTCCAATAACATTTACTTGATCTCCAAACATCTCTCTGACAGCTGGAAGTGTAGGACACTCCTCCACCAAGTGTTCACAAAATTGACAAATGGAACATGGCATAGCTTGCATTGGTGTGTCTGAAACGGATTGCACTTCACGTATCTTTTTCAGTTCTAGCTCTTCCAATCTTCTTGTCATGGTTGCAACTTTTGCTTTCATGTTAGTATCTTCATTCAAGGTATACATCCCAGCCTTAGCATTAAGAGCATTTGGTTGAGACTTCATTCTTGCAACTTCTCCTTTGTTCGGTTCATCCCATCCCCTTGAAACTTCAGCTATATAACTCAAGAAATCCATGGCTTCCTTCGGATTCTTACTCATGAAATCTCCTCCACACATAGTCTCTAGGAGTTGCTTCATTGAGGAACACATACCCTCATAAAAGTAACTCACCAATAGCCATGTATCAAAGCCATGGTGAGGACAAGCATTGATAGCTTCCATGTATCTCTCCCAACACTCATAAAATTTCTCATTCTCCTTAGCTGAGAAGTTTGAGATTTGCCTTTTCAAGCCATTAGTCCTATGAGTAGGGAAAAATTTCTTGAGGAATTCAGCTTGCAAATCAGCCCGAGTTCGGATACTCCTTGGCCTTAAAGAATTCAACCAAATTTTAGCCTTGTCCTTCAGGGTGAAAGGAAATAGCTTCAGTCGCATTTTGTTGATTGAAGCTCCTCCTTCTTGGAATGTGTTACAAACATCTTCAAATTCTTTGATATACGCGTAGGGATTCTCACTTTCCATCCCATGGAAAGTAGGTAGAAGTGGCACAATATGTGGTCGTATCACTAGCTGCTCTATAGGTGCCACTATGCATGATGGTGCACTCATACGAGGTGGATGCATGCGATCCCTCATTGATCGGAATTCATTAGGATTGTCCTGGTGACCATGGTGGCTATGCTGATCTTTAGGTGTAGCTTCCATGATTTCCAATTCCAATTCCAACTCTGTTTCGTGAGGATTTTTTATTTTCACAAGCCTTCTCATACACAACTAGCAATATCTGAAACAAATATAAAAACAAAAGAAACAAAAGAAAAACAAGCTTTGAAAGAAAAATTATAGTTAACTAATAACTAAAATAAGAATAACTAAAATATATATAAGCAAATAAAAAGAAACAAAGAAAGAGTTAGTGATTACTACTCGAAAGTGCTATTTTGTAAGCTTGTAATTAACTCTTTTAAACACTTTTGAGTAGTAGTTATTACCTTTTAACTCAATTGGCATGTTAAGGACCCTTGCAATCGTTTCTAATCAAATTGTGTTAAGTTTTGGTGTTTTTGATAGCTTTTTGCTCACCAAAGCAATCCAAGAATGAGGGAGACCTGTAATTAGTTCATGGCAAAGCAATTAGAAGCTCAAATTCATGAAGAACCAAGCTTTAGAGCTTCATAATCCTTTGCCAAAGTCGTTCAAAGTATGCAAGGAGGAAAAAATAGAGAGAAGGAAATCTTGAAGAAAAATAGGGGACAGCAGATGCAGTCTTATTTTGCATTTTTGGAGCACTTTCTGGAGTCCATTTTCTACATTCTATATACCATTTCAAAGCTCAGGAAGTCAAGAGTCCAATTCTTTAAACGGTGTGCGAATCGGAGCTGAAACGAAGAAGTTATGGCCGTTTGAAGACAACCACGCAAAGCTGAGCGAAATGAGCTGCGAAAATTTCGCAGGGTGTTTCGCAGCTGCGAAACCACCCTTTGGCACACGAGTGCCATTTCGCAGCTCCACCTCTTCATTTCGCAGCTGCGAAATGGGCTGTGAAAATGTCTCCACCTTGCAAAAATGCTCCTTGGCTGCGAAATGACACTTGGTTGCGAAATGGCCTCCAAGCTACGAATCAAGTTGCAAATCATCTCCAAGTTGTGGAATCACCTCCAAGTTGTGAAATCACAAATTCAACTTGCAAAACCAAAGTTCAAACTTGCAAAATGGATAATTCAACATGTGAATCAACGTGCGCAATCCACCTATGCAATCTCAGATATTTGCCACCGACTAAGTTAGATTTTTTCTCAAGATATTTTGTGTAAATTTCTATTTTCTCCTTGTAATCAGTCAAAGATATTATTGGGATATTTCTTAGAAAATATCTTCTCTACATATATCTTTGAACCAATGTAAAGAAATGGATCATATATCAGATATGTAATTGACGAACAGAGCACTTGCTCTGTTTTTCCTTCATATTTTTGTTTTCTCGTTATTTTTATTTCTAGCCAAACAAACTCTGAGGATGTTTCCTCAGAGGATGAGTGGCTAGGCTCTTTGTCTCTTGGAGTGAAGAAAGCCGGGTAAGTTTCCGAATGTAAAATTGGAAGTTTTGTTGTTTCAAATTTTAATGAAGAGAAAGTGTGACTCGTTAATGGTTTTTATCTTTTTAGTTAACTTAAAACGCCTTTTAATCACCTGGGCCAACACTTGGTAAGGCAAGTGATCTCCATCCATTGAGATGCACTAGTTTATCTCTTGCGAGCCTTTGGGAGGTGGTTTAAAGGTAGGATTTTCTAGAATAGCCAACACTTGGTAAGCTTTTGGACTCTAAGGAGACATCCATTAGTTATCTCTTACGAGCTTTTGACGGGTAATCCAAGGTTAAGGATCACCTTGAATGGCAAATGCTAGGTGAGAGGCACGAGCCATTGCAAGATGAATCAGTGAGAGAGATTTAGTGTTTGAACCCATTAAGGGGAAGCATCTGTACCACACCGGTTCAGGAAATAACTATATGTTAAATCCCTAATGCGAGAAAAAGAAACAAGTGACCGAAACTCCCTTTTTGTACAAGGAACCTGAGCCTAGTGATCTGAAACTCCAAGAAACACTTTTCTTTATAATTAAAATCAGTTACTATTTTTGGTTAGCTTAAAACCAACCTTTTCAAACATCTTTATGTTTTCTTTTAAAGCTAACCTTGAAATGAAAAAGCACCAATTCATCTTTGAATTAATATCAATTGTGGAGTGAAAACCCATCCCAGTGAACGACCCTAGAGCCACTATGCTATGCTAGCTGAGGCTATCCTAGTACATGGTGTAATAGGTTATAAATTTTGTTGATTGCTCCCGTTTGAGGACCAAAATCAAGGCACCAGCTGGGCACGAATCAAATGGCACCATTGTTGGGGACCATTGAGAGGACATAAATAAGCTGATACACCAATTGGGAACGAATCAGTTAGTAAAATAAAAGGAAATTCACCAAACTTGTGATGAAGATCACAAGTGTTCTGAACTGATCATATCACTGGAAAGTGGCACCATCCCCGACAACGGCGCCATTTGATTCGTATCCCTATGATTGGTGTCCAAGTTGATTCTTGTCAAATCAACTGATGTGCTTTGATTTCAATCCTCAGACGGGAGTAATCAACAAAATTTATAAACCTATTTCACCATATACTAGGGTAGCATAGCTAGCATAGCATAGTGGCTCTAGGATCGTCCACAGAGATGGATTTTCACTTCACAATTGATATTGGTTCAAAACTGAATTGGTGTTTTTTTTTTTTCTAAGTTAGCTTTAAAAGAAAACATAAATTTGTATGGAAATGGTTGGTTTTAAGCTAACCAAACTGAAAATAACTGAAAGTAATTTGAAATAAAGGTGTTTCTTGGGATTTCAGGTTACTAGGATCAGGTGCCTTATACAAAAGAGGAGATTCCGATCACTTGAATCTTTTCCTCGCATTGGGGATTTAACATATAGTTATTTCCCAAACCGGTGTGGTACAAATGCTCACCATTAAAGGTTTCAACGCTAAATCCCTCTCACTGATACACTTTGCAATGGCTCGTACCTCTCACCTAGTATTTGCCATTCAAGGTGATCCTTAACATCAGATCATCCTTCATAAGCGAATAAGAGATAACAATTAGACCTCCATGGAGCAAGATTGCAAGCAATAAGAATCCATGGAATCCAAAAGCTTACCAAGTATTGGTTATTCACGGTAATCTTTAGTTAACTAAAAATATAAAAACCACTAACGGATCACACTTTCTCTTCATTAAAAATGGAAACAACAAAATCTCACACTTTTGCATCCGGCACCTTACCTGGCTTCCTTCACCCAAGAAACAAAAAGTCTAACCTCTCATTCCTTGAGACAACATCTCAAAGGCTGATTTGCTAGAAATAAAAATAAACGAGAAAACAAAATGGGAAGGTAAGGTAGAGCAAAGATCTGTTTATTACTTTAAAAAACCATACAAGTGGTCTTCAGAAAAACTCCCGAGAGATCCTTTCTTTGAGATTACAAGAGATATTATATAGGAAGGTTATTTACCCTTCCTTGGATACTTGCTAGCTAAGGAATTACATGAGTGGTGGATTACAAGGAGAGAATAGAGATTTAAACACAAAATATATGAATAAAAATATCAAAAAGAGTCGGTGTGCAAATATCCCAATTCCCAGGTGAATTTTGCAACTTGAATTATGACCTGCGAGAATTTCGTAGCTTGGAGTCCATTTTTGCAGGTTGAGCTCCAAGTTCGCAAGTTGCAAAACCATTTTTGCAAGTTAGCCTTCTCTGTGACTGTGCGACTATGTTCCCTTTTCATTTCGCAAGTTGTGAAATTGTCTTTCAACTTGGTGCAATTGTCTTCCAATGGCCATAACTTCTTCATTTCACCTCCAATTTGAACACTATTTGAAGCCTTGGACTCCTGACTTCCCAAGCTTCGAAACGGTATATAGAATGTATAAAATGGACTTCAGGAAGTGCTCCAAATGTGTATTGAAACTTCTGTCCTCTTGAATTTCGTCATGTTAAATTCCTATCTCTGTTTTTCCTCCTTGCATTCTTGATTGGCTTTGGCAAAGGGTTATGAAGCTTCAAAGCTTGATTTCTTCATGAATTTGAGCTTCCAATTGCTTTGCCATGAACTATACAAAGATCTCCCTCATTCTTGGATTGCTTTGGTGTAGCTAAAAGCTATCAAAAACACCAAAACTTAACACAATTTGATTAGAAACGATTGCAAGGGTCCTTAACATGCCAATTGAGTTAAAATGTAATAACTACTACTCAAAAGTGTTTAAAAGAGTTAATTACAAGCTATAAAATAGCACTTTTTGAGTAGTAATCAACTAGTCATTTCCCATTCTATTTTTGTTGTGGAATTAAAGGTTCTTTATTATGCTTTATATACAAATGGTGGTAGGCTAGTGCTACTAACCCATTAGTTTGAAATTGTTAGCCTAAGGGTTCTCTTAATCGTGTTTTGATGATAACAAATCATGGTTAAGTTACTAATTAGTTTGAATTATAAAGAATTTCAGGTGTTAATTTGGAAATTCATCCAATGACCCAATGGATGCACAATCAAGACAATTGGAAGACCGTTAATCATAGGAAACATATGTAAGATGAATGCATGGGTGCACTTAGGATTTTCATATATTTTCATGCATCTTTAAAAAACTCAGTTTATGCATTAAAGTAACTTTTCCATCTAAATCCGAGTTTTATCAAATGAACCTTAGGCAAAACATTTCAAAATTGGCACATTAATTCACATAAAGACCTTACCTAAGTGTTTAAAGCAAAAAGACCAGAAAAAGATAGGTTTTCGGGCTAAAAATGGTGAACCGGTCGAGACATTGGCTAACCGGCTCAATGGTTAGGGTACCGGTTAACCGGTTACTCCTTCCCGATCGAGGTTTGGTCGAGAGATGTAAAACGCATTCTCTATCTTCTAGTAGCCTTTTATTCCCGATCAAGGGATATGTCTTCCTGATTGAGATCTGGTCGAGGGTAACGATCACCTACCAAGTATTAAATTCTCCAACGACTAGTGAAACGGTTAATCCCTAGCTCAACTGGTCGAGGCTGCTTTTTAGCATTTTGGCTCTTGAGGTTAGAAACCTATAAATTGAGAGCTCCACTTCATTTATGAATAAGAGAACACCTGTATTTATTTGTTTACCTACTTGTTCTTGCCTTAAAAGCTCTCATTCTTTTCTTAGTGCATTAAATCTCTATTTGCATGTTCTTGAGTGCACCTTTGTGATTCATCTTAGCCTTGAGTTGTATTTGAGCCATTGTTGAGCTAGGTTGAGAGATTCAAACTTATTTTTTGAGTGTTAAAACCTTTAAGTAAGTAAATACTTGAAAAAATTGTGCAAGAGCCCATTGGAGCTAGAATCCAAGTGTAAAAATGATTAAAAGCTTGGTTGAAACTTCAAGTATAAGTGGAACCCTCACTTGGTTAGGAGCTTGAGGAGAGTGGATGTAGGTAAGGAAGTGTCAAACCACTATAAAATCTGAGTTTGCTTTCTATAACCTTATCTCTTTATATTTGTGTTTCTTGTGCTTAAACTTATTGTGTTTGAAAAAGATTTTTTAAAACTCCAATTCACCACCCCCACCCCCCTTCCCCCTCTTGGGTGTTTTTTCTATTTAGATTAGCCTTTATTTTCTCAAAAATAATGGTGGTATAGTATCAAAAGATATATCAATTTGGTTTTCAATTCTAACCAGATAGGTTCATATGTCTTTCGGTTTTTTTAGGGAAATTATGAGGGATTTTAGTTATATTTTTTATGAAAATGTTCTTTAAAATTCCCTTATCCATAAGCTAAGGCAAGCAAAATAATATAAATCTATTTACTTATAAGAGACACATTTTCATAGGCAAGATATATAACAAAAAAGGATTCAGGGTTATGATAGGCTACATACCTTGTTCTTATTCCAATATTTTTTGCTTTAAACTGTTTGTACAAAAACCTTTGATTTTTAAATATAATGTTATATTAGGATTAAACCGATCTATGGGGTAAGTTGTTGGAGAACTAAGATATGTCAATTGAACACACAATATGAGGATCTATAACTTAAGGATAGTAGAGGTAGTTTTGAGAGGCTAATAGCTTTTACCTTACTAACTATAGACATGGTTTATGGAGAGACGGAATGCAATGGATAGTAGGTTACAAATCTGAACACTTAGTATCTCATTGTTATTTATATAGGGTATTGGAGTATAGTTGATTTTTTTGTAGTAAGATTTGGAATCAACTTCAAAATTTGATTATGAAGGAGCCAGTATTGTCTTATGAGTCTTAGTAGTCCCCGGTCGAGCTCATATACTTTTTTGGCATGATCTATGAGGGTTAGATTGACTTTTAGTTAATTTTTATGCATACGGACATTTTGGTAATTAAGAAAGGTTGCATCAGGTTTAGTGAATAAAGTCTCTGGATTTGGCTAATAAATTTATTCGATGACCATATTGCATTGATTAATCAATTATGACCTATTTTAGATTAAATTAAGTAACCCAAACCTATAGTGGGCTCAAATAACTTAAGACCACTTAAGTAACTCTAAATACCCCTATAGGGGTTAGGGTTTTTAAGAGAGTTGTTTTCCACCATCCAAGGATAAGAGAGAGCCATAGCCTCTTCTCTTCCCAACATCCACCTTTGATGTGCCAAAATCAAGGTAGAGCCATCAGGCGGAGGATTTTAGGTGTATGAGACTTTATGCAATTGTGAATCTACTCTTTATCAAAAGAAATCAATTTAGGAACATCCTAATTAAAGGTAAAGTTTTCTATGGGTTCTAATGGTCCCCACCCTTAGCTCATATATCATGTTAGCACGGTTTATGAGGTTGGCTCTTGATTCATTCTTGTGTATAAGGGCCTTTTGGTAATTATGCAAGGTTGCATGGGGAATAGTGAATAAGGTCTCTAGATTGAACTAATTGATTAATTAGATGACCCTATATAGTTAACTAATCCATTAGGATCCATTTTGGGCTAGATTAAGTGACCCAAGTCTATGTGAGCTTAAGTCACTTAAGCCCAATAAGGAAATCCTATAAATACCCCTTTATGGGGTTAGGGTTTCCTAATGCCCTCTTGCCTATTGTTTTCCAAATCCAAAGATAGAGTGAGAGTCTAGGCATCCGCCCTTCCAAAGTCCACTCTTTGGAGTGCCATGGACATAGTTTAAGTCATTGAGCGGAAATCTTTGGTGACCTCTAGAGCATTTAGGCACATTCTTCACCGTAAGGAACTTAATCTAGGAACATCTAGATCCAAGTATGAGTTTCAAATCTCTAGATCTTTATTCTAAAATGGTTTTGAATCCATTATTTTTCGTTGCATTAGATCTAGAGAATTGTGGGAATAGATGCAAGCACCCTGCGAGATCCAAGGCCTAGGAACAAAGTAATTTGAGGTTCCCAACAATTGGTATTGGAGCCTTAATGTAGGTTCTTGCATGCCAGATCTATTCTAGGGTGTGTTAACTCTTTTTTTTTTTAGGATATAATATATATATATTATCCCATGACCTTCAGGGATAAAATCAAATTTGTGCATGTATTTATTGTGATTGATAATTATTTGATTATTGTTCTCTAAATTAGGTTGTACACCCCATAAGGGGTATAATATTTTTATTTTATAGTAAAAAACTTTTATTTTCAATAGATGGGTTTGTAAGCTCCATTATAGGAGTATATGAATTTTTTTATTGTAAAAATTTTAGTTTTTTAGTACATCTATGGTGACCCAAGAGAAAAGAAAAAATTCTTGAAGTTTATTTTTGAGATTCTATGGTGACCTAAGACAAAAGAAAGAATTCTTGAAGTTTCTTTTTGAGATTTTGTTGTAACCCAAGAGATAAAAAAGAATTCTTGAAGTTTCATTTTTTAGATCCTATGGTGATCTAAAAGAAAAAAAGAAAAAAAAGAAGAAAAAAAAAAGGAAGGGTTCTTAAAGACCTAAGAAAATGGAAAGATTCTTGGAAGTTTTTGTTTTGAGATCCATGGAAACACAGTGACATTAATTTTGACTCAATTTGACTACCTCCCATGAGCTTCTTAGGGTAAAGCACATATAAGTTTAAATCTTAAGAAGTCAGGAATCCAGCGATTCAAACGGTTCATAAATCGAAATTGAAATGAGAGAGATATGGTCAATTGAAGCAAAGTTGTGCATAAAGAATGTTATTTTGGGATTGACTTTGAGGCAAATTGTTTTTGTTGTTTAGGCTCGATTTTGGGCCTCTTTCAAGGTTTTTATTTATTTTTATTTTTTTATTTTTATTTTTTGTGGTAATCGAACCTTTTGGGGTTTTTCAATTTTTACTAATCCTAAAATTTGGTTGTAGGGTTATTTTAGTAATTTGGATTTTATCCAATTTTTAAATACCAAAATATGCAATAGGATTCCCAAAGACAATGGGAAATATTTATTTAATTATTTTCTTATTTATTCTTTATCTTTTTTATTAATTGCATATCGGGCCTAAAATATGATATTTTAGTATTCTTAGTTAGATATAAATTTTCATAGATTTTTCAAAATTGGTAAACTTATTTCAATTGGAATGTGCATGGTTAGGGAATTTTATTTTAAGAAAAGATAATTTGGAAAATGGTTAAGGTGGTGTTTGTTTTTTTGACTTTTTGCTAAAAACAATTTAGTTTTAGAATTTAGGTTGTTTGTTTTTCTACTTTTTCATAACTTATTATAAACTTTTTACTAAACAGAAAAAGCCAAAATATGTAGCTTTTTCTAAATAGAAAAAATAATATATTGATTTTATTTATTTTTTAATACTTAATAGAAGTAAAATACTACAAAAACAAACAACCTAATATTTAATACTATTAAGTATTAAAGTTCTATTTAGAATTAAGTAAAAAAACAAATACCACCTAGGAGTTTTATTTCTGTTTTCAAATTAATTCTTAGAGATTTTAATTTTATTTATAATCTTCTCAAATATTTGAGATCTCTAAAATAAAAATCCTTCTTTCAAGGAAAAACTCTTATTTTTCCAAATCTTTATAAAATACTATTTTCATATTTTGCATAAGATTCCAATTTAGAGAAAATAAATTAATTTTAGAAATTCATGATAGATAATTTATAACTAAGAAAGTTACCAAAATAAGTATTCAAATCTAAAGAAAAATATTTTGGTGTTCTTAATAATATTTTATGAGAAATTTTTCTAAAATTATTTATTTAAAATTGTTGTTTCTAATGAAAATGCTATTCCTTTTGAAACTATCCTTTTGATTTTGGTATAGGTGGTTCTCTAAGCTTTCCCCCCTAAGAGAAGGAAAACTACATGTATGATGGTCCTCTAGGTTATGGATATGGATATGGATATGGATAGTTCAAGGATAAAGAATAAGAGAACAAATTTTTTTTAACACAAAAGTCTCAATTTAAAAGATAAATTTTTTAGATGGTTTCATTATGTCAACACTAGAAATATATATATTTATATATTTTTTTCAGTCATTACTATATGAAGGTTTGAATATGAGAGCTTGTTATATATGATTAAATCTGGAGTTAAATGTTCAAATAAATGCCGACTTAATTATCTACTAATAAATGAAATTAAAGTTTAAAAAC
Organism: Vitis rotundifolia; assembly: GCA_030254885.1. Lineage (NCBI taxonomy): Eukaryota > Viridiplantae > Streptophyta > Magnoliopsida > Vitales > Vitaceae > Vitis > Vitis rotundifolia. The sequence continues at coordinate 13,641,163 of CM058157.1, forward strand.
ATGAGATGTAGTAGCTGCTAACATACATACGAGATTATTTCAAGTCTTTTTAATCATGTAATACTTTTAATTGGGTGGCAGTGCTTAGTATATTACTAAAAGCTACAGGCAAAGTAATCATTAAAATGAATTAAAAGATAAAAAAAGAAAAAATAAATAAAAAAGAAAAGAAACTGCTTAAAATTTGTAAGTAGATTGCTGCAGGTTGGACCATTATCCCTTGCTTGTAGCTAATTTTTTGAGAGGTGGCATATGGAGGAAATCATGCAAATGTTGAATTTTATGGATATATTGGTCAACAAAAATTGGATTTTAAGGATATATGGGAAAATAACAAAAATTGATCAAAATTATATATATATATATATATATATATATATATGGCGGAGCTAGCGATTTGATTCACGAGGACCACTTTTAATGCATACCTTAGCCCAAGGGTCCAAACCTGTCATTCTTAGGAGGGGCAATATGAGTCTTGGGTTCAAATCTTCCTGTTGCAAGGAGCAGGATATATTGAAGTTGTTTTAAGTATGAAATTGAAATTTTTTTTTAAAGAAAGAAATTAATATATATGATAAATTTATAATAATAGACAATAATATATTGAATTTAAAAACACATTAATATTAAAATCAGAATACAATTAAATTTTTAATTAAAAATATTAAAAAAATTTATTTATTATTTGAAATACATAATAATATAATTAAAATTAATAGCCCATTTGGTAGTATATTTTAGAAGTTTTTTTCTAGCCCTGAAAACACTTAAAAGTGTTTTTGAGGTAAAAAATATGTGTTTGGTAATATTTTGAAAAACGCTTTTGAAAATTAAAAAAAAACACTTGAAGTGTTTTTTAGAGAAGCACTTGATAGGTATTTCTTTAAAAAAAAAATATTTCAAAATTTTTCATATATTCCTAAAATACCATTTCCCGCTATCCTTCATTTTCCTTTCACTCTCCACTTCCTTGTCACTCTCCCATTCCTCTACTTCCCTTTCATAAAAATAATTTTTTTTGGTTTTTTTTAACAATATAAATGTTTATATATATATATATATATATATATATATATATATATATATATATATATATATTTTTTTTTTTTTGTAATAAAAGTTTTATGTTTATTATAATATATTATTTTTTTTAATAAATGTCCTTTTTAGTAATTTATTATTATTAAAAGTGTTTTTGTACTTATGCAATATATTATAAAAAATAATATTAGAATCACTTTTCCATATTATCATAAAAGTGTTTTTCATAGAAGTGTCGTAGTAGAAAACGCTTCTGGAAAAAACACTTCAACTAGAAACAATGCCAAATGGGCTCTAACTCATTTATAAAATTTTATTTTAATTAATTTTCAATTAATAATATATGAGGGAGTTGTCGGTATACTGGGTGATGCTCTACTGTGTTATTCATGGTGCTAGCATAGAAAATACTTTATTTGAAGATGGTAATGGTGAAAATAATTTTTTGCTTTTAATCCAAGTCAAGTTGAAGAAACTTATTTGATGATCACCGTGAATTGCTTTTTATCTTAAATATTTGGGTTGCTTTTTTTAATAGACGTTGGTCACATTTCTTTTAGGAAAAAGTGAGTTTTGACTCACTAATTTAAAAAATATAGAAAAAGTAACCCTAAATTTTTAAAAATCAATTTTATCTTCATCCATTTAAAAATATTTTAAAAACATACACTTTTCATAAATCAAATAATTATTTTCTGAAATATCCTTTTACTTGATAATATTAAATAGAATTATTAATTTATCATTCTAATTTAATAAAAATATATTACAAATAAATATATTATAAATTTTTTATTATATAATATGAGATACTAATCATTTAAATTTTTTTTTCAAGATTCTCAAGTGATAAATAAAATCTTTCTTAATTCCTTGATTAATAATGATTTTATATCTTGTATTATATAAATCCACTCATTTTTTTTAATAAAATTGAATAAAATTTTTATTAGTTGATATTACCAATAAAATAAGAAATTTTAAAAATTTAAAATACAATTGAAATTAAAATACTTAAAAATTAAATACAATTAAAAGCAAAAAATTTAACATTTAAAAATATAAAATATTGATTCTCATAGTATTTACACCTCTTTCTCGATATCCATATTTTATACCAGTGTGCTTTAGTAATGAGAAAGTAAAAATTAATATTTTATTTTTATATTTTTACTTTTAAAGTTTTTTTTAGTTTTAATTGTATTTTTAGTTTTTAAAATTTCTTATTTTATTAATTTCAAATTAGTCCTCATGCTAAAAAGAATTTTTCAATTGATGTTATTAATCTGACAAGTAAAAGGATCATTCTAGAAAAAAAAAATTATTTGATGTATAAAAATATGCATATATTTTAAAATATTTTGTGATAGCTATCGATAAAACTGGCTTATAAAATTTGAGATTCTTTTCTTTGTATTTTTTAAAATTGGTGATCCCATTCTTTCAGGTATTTGAGTTATTTGTGTTTGTGGCTTTCTTTCAAGAAGCAATCACATGGGGGATTCTCAAAGGAACAAAGGCTTTATTTAATAAGGCAAGCATCAGCTGGTGTCACAAGCAACAATTTGGGCTGATGTCACAAGCAACAATTGGGGCTGATGTCACAAGCAGCAATTGGAGCCGCTTTGGCATGGGGCATGCCGTGATCCGCCTGCTACGGCCAAAATAATATTGCTGTGGTCCACGTTCTGCGGCAAAAATAATATTGCTGTGATCCGCTTGCTGCGGCCAAAATAATATTGCCAAAATAATCAGCTGATGTCTCGCAGGTTTGTATGTTTATATATATATATATATATATATATAAAGGGGTCGCTAGCGAGTTTATTGTTGTAAGAGGAGGAACAATGGCCTCTACAAGTGATGCAAAAGATGTGGAGAGGATGACGAGAGAGTTGATCAAAGGCATCACCAACAATTGGGAAGATGTGGTAAAGATATACGAGCGGGATCCAAGAGCTCACAAGATAAAGCTTGGTAAATCAGGGAACACAGCATTGCATATGGCAGTTGCAAGTAAAAAAGAAGATATAGTTGAACAACTGGTTAAACTGATTAATGAGAGGAGTGAAAACGCTTTGGAGGTCCTATCCATAAAAGGTGGAAGTTGGGAGAATAATCCTCTGCATTTGGCAGCTTCTTTGGGAAGCATTCCCATGTGTGAATGTATCATTGGTGATAAGCATAAACAACTATTGGGTACTCGGAACTGCATTTCTGCAACGCCTATGCACATGGCGGTTTACCATGGTAAGAAAGACGCTTTCCTTTGGCTCTATAAAATGTGTGCTGACAACCCCGCCCAAGCCCTTGATCACTGCCATGCCAGTCGTGGTATAACTGCTCTTCACATTGCCATTTCAAATGGATACTCGGGTAAGAGATGAACTTCACAAATTTGATGTCTTACTACTTTTCTAATATATAATATATAAATAATATCAGTACTACATCAATTTATTTATTCTTGTGCTCCGTAGATCTGGCATTTCAAATCATCCATAGGCTGGAAGGTCTCATGGATTCTGTTAACGACAGTGGACAGTCCCCTCTTCATACACTGGCTCAGACTCCTACTGCATTTAGAAGTGGCATTAATCTCAGCTTCTTCCAAAAAATCATTTATAGTTGTAAGACTCTCTCCCAATCATAACCTAGATGACCAAACTTATTGTTGCTATTAATGTCATGTGCTAGAGCAATAATACTATGCATCGGTCCACATTTCTGTCAATCCAGATTTCTTATGTTCATTTTAGTCTCATGACTTCTTTTTTTCCCCTTCATAACCTATTATATTTTTAACATAATGTATATTTTTATTATACAAAAGAATGAATTAGTTTGCATCTTATGTCCAACGAAGGCCACAAGCTTCTAAAAATTCCCAATGTTAACTTGCAAGGCATATACGTTGAAGAGCTCACCCCGGGGACTTTCAAAGAGAAAAAGGTGGAGAGTCTTTGCTATCCAAACAACTGTCAAACATGTATCAACTTCTTTCAAGTGCTATGGAAGATGATTAAATTACTAGGTGGGTGTTGAGATTGATCATTTAGAAGAAACTCTTGTTAGCTGCAATTGCATAAACATGAATGCCATCATTCACTCATTGATTTCTTATAATATATTACCATTGCTATACATTTATATTATTTCAGTGACTGGCGGAAAAATTGTACGAAAATCAAACAAGCAGTTGGATGCAGAAAAAATTGAAGAAGGGCAAGGTATTAATGAACATCATGACCAGTGTAGAATCTACTTGATATAAGCTCATGAAGTCTAAAAGGAAGTAGTTCAAGGAATTAAACATTGATTTATACCTTTGTATAGGCCACCATTCAAGCACTGGAGCTCAAGGCCATCAAGTTTTCCCCTCAACATATAACAGATGCTTGAACTTCTTCGGGCTTATTCTATCTAAACTGGTTAATCGCTCAATAATGCTGGGTATAGATCAATTTCCTTGCGTTAATTAATTCCCAAATTAAAAAATATGGATTGTAATTAAATATATTCTCGATTGTTTGTGGTATATGTAAGGATCAAAGGAGATAAGGTCGCTAAAAGAGATTAAAGAGACACATATGGTCTGTTCAAATCATGAACAAACTACTTGAACATGCTGTGAGGTCTGAACCTCAAAACGATGAGACAAGTGAGGTACATTATTGTTGCTATTCAGAGTATTAAGTCTTGAGAAGAGGCAAATGTAACTACTTTATCAACTCTCTTTCTTGCAGATAAACACACAGATGAGCAGAAAAGGTAACTCCTTGCTCTTTCTGTAACTAATATGAGAGGCAGATATGGAGCAAAGTAATTCAGCTTAGTATGGATTAATGACAACTCAAATTCTCCAATTTTCAACATTGCCGTTAGATTATCAGCTAATCCATTGGGGAATTTTCTTGTAGTTGAAGAATGAATTTTGTTCTCTGTGCAGCTTTTTACACACCAATACTAGCAGCAACAGTGAACGGTGTCGTTGAAATGGTAGAGAAAATCCTGCAAGAATTTCCTATGACCATTCATGACTGGGACAGCACACGGAAGAACATAGTGCTGGTAGCAGTTGAGTCTAGACAATCCCATATATATGACTTCTTACTTAGGAGGAGGAGTGATGTTGTTGATAAAGACCTTGCATTTCGTGAGAGGGATGAGAAAGGGAATTCCGCATTGCATATAGCCGCAGGGCTACAAAATTCTCGAGGCTGGTCTATCTCCACCAGCATGTTGCAACTGCAGTGGGAAGTCAAATGGTTTGAGGTATGTGCCATTAATTCTCAATCCTGGGTCTTGATTTCAAAATTTTTTTGTTTTCAGTTCTATCCAATATAGTGACTTAATACTGCAGTATGTGAAGAAAACCTTGCCACCAGATTTCTGTATCGGTACAAATATCTATCGAAAGACCGCACTGCGGATCTTTACAGAAACACATGGACAACTCCTTGACAAAAGCAAAGAATGGCTCAACAACACATGCAATTCTTGCTCTTTCATCGCAGCTCTTATATCAACCGTCGCCTTTGCCTCATCAGCCACTGTACCAGGGGGGGTCAACCAAGACACTGGCGAGCCAATTTTCCAACACCATTTGGCTTTTAGATTTTTTGCAATTTCATCACTGGTTGCACTTTGCTCTTCATTCATCTCTTTGCTCTTTTTTTTTGCCATTCTTACTTCCAAGTACGACTATAAAGACTTTAGTTACAACTTGCCTTGGAATATTATACTAGGTTTAACCTCTCTCTTTGTATCCATGGCGGCCATGTTATTATGTTTCTGCTCTGGGCACTTCTTAATGCTTGATGATCATTTGAAATATCCTGCTATCCCGGTATATGCACTCACCCTCTGGGCAATCATATACTTTGCTCTCCAACAGTCCTCATCATATTTTATTCTTCTGAGGGCCACATTTAAGAAGGTGCCTCAGCGTATGTACCCGCAGGATCCATTGTAACATTTTCTATTTGAGTTCCAAGAGGCAATTATGCCATATTTGTGATGGCCAGATCAAATATTAGTTGATGTAATCTTTCAGCCACTTGGGTCTTGGAAATATATGCCTATAATCTTCCTCTGGACCATTTATTTGTGTTTTTTTTTGTATTATCAACTTTAATAATCTAATTTAAGGAAATGGACAATTGGGTTATCTGAATATAGAAAGGTTTTAATTTTTGGTTTGGGCTTAAGTTATCCAAATTGTTGATCAACTTAAATTGCTCAAAGCAAGTATTTAGTATTTTAGATTTATCTTTTAGGGTTAAGCGAAATAAATTATTTTAAGTAGTTTAAATATTTATTTCAAAATCTAACTATAGTTGGGTTATTTGATTAAAAGAGTTATTGAAAACCTAATTTTGGAAATCTACCTCTTTTTCATTTTTTGACCTAATTTTGACAAAAATTTCTTTATTTTTTTATTTGTAAAAATAATCATTTCTTTTAAAAACATATATGTATTTACTTGAAATAGTAAATGATATTTATATTAAAAATAGATTACACTTCAAATAAAAACATGAAATGAGTTAAATTTAAAAATGTGAGGATTACCCTTTTAATCAATTAATTCAATGTAGTTTAGTGTTAAATGATGGATATATTTATTTCAAAATATAACTTAGGAATAGATAGGTAGATGCCTAGAAAGTGATGTATATTAATTGGAATCCAAAAGAAAACCAGAGGATTCTCATAAGTCAAACGTTAACACAATTGAATAGTTGAAAAAAAGGGTTGCGTTTCTAGGTGGGGTTGGGGTGGGGGAATATTCATGTGTTGGGCTATCAAGTAGTGATAAGTATTCAAACTTAGCATTTCAATAGGCTCTAAACCTATTTTAATATGTTTGAGGTGCTTAAAACTCATCTACTAGTAGATAAAATGATTTCCTTTACTTTTGAAACCCAAACAATTCGATTAGGGGTCAATACAAAAAGATTTAAGGTCATTTCTTCAATTTGCTCTCCATTTCAAGTTCATAGTCTTTGAAGTAGCTTCATCAATATTACCTACCAAATAAAATGTCTGTTTGGGAAAACCATCTAATTCTTAGGAAAAGATCAATTGAAACCCTATGATTGTTTCTACTACACCAACACATTTCCTTGGAGAACTGATAAATACTTTTGCTATAGGAAAACTCTTAATGTTTTTCCAACTTATTTGTTCTTAAAATAAAATTTTCTAACCATGTACATTCCAATTTAAATAAGTTTTTTAATTTTGAAAATGCATGAAAATTTATTTTCAATTAAGAATACCAAAATATCTTAAGACCACAAATGCAATTAATCAAAAGCATATAATAAAAACAAGGGAATAATTAAATAGAAAATTTTCTCATGACTTTCAGGGATCCTATTGCATATTTAAGAATTAAAATTTGGATAAAATCCAAATTACCAAAAATAGCTCTACAACTAAAGATAGGGTTAGTGAAAATTGAAAACCCAAAAAGCCCAATTGTAAAAAAAATAAATTTTTAATAAATTGAGCTCAAGACAAGTCCCAAAATTCAGCCCAATCAACCAAAAAGAATTAGACCTGTATGCAATCCCATATCAGCATACCTTTTACGCAATCATGCTTCAATTGACCATATCTGCCTTGTTTCAACTCTAAATTGCAATCCGTTTGAAGCATTAGATTCTTGACTTCCTAAGATTCAAAACCATATGTAATTTGCCCCAAGAAACTTACTAGAAATAGCCCTGATTTTGGCTCAAAGTTGACATCACTATGTTGCCATGCACTTTGCATAGCCTTGCTTCAATCGACCATTTCTCCCTTGTTTGAACTCCAAATTGTGATCCATTTGAAGCGTTGGATTCTTGACTTCCTAAGATTAAAATATATATGTGGCTTTCTTGAAGAAACCACTGGGAGATATTCCCAATTTTGAGTTCAAATTAACATCACTGTGCTGTCATGGATCTCAAAATAAGAACTTCCAAGAATGCTTCTTTCTTCTTTAACCACCATAGAATCTCAAAAGAAACTTCAAGATTATTTCTTTTCTCTTGGGTCACCATAGATGGATAAAAAAAAAAATTGAAATTTTTACAATAATAAAAATTCATATGCTCCTATAATGGAGCTTACAACCCACTATTAAAAGGAAAATTTTTTACAACCAAATAAAAATCCTATACCTTTTATGAGGTGTGCAATCCAATCTAGAGAACAATAATCTATAATCATCAACCAATCCAAATATGTTGATTGATTTAACTGAATGAATAAAAGCATTTCATAATTCATTCATCCCTTTAGGCCATGGGATGAATAAAAATACTCTACAAAATAGAGTTAACACACCCTATAAAGGATCTAACATGCTAGAACCTACCCTAAGGCTATGATACCAGTTGTTGGGAAACTTAAATTACTTGGTTCTCATGCCCTAGATCTTGTAAGGTGCATGCATCTATCCTTAGGTATTTCTAAATCTATTGCAAATGAATTAAATGATAATAAAAACCACTAATAACTATAAATCTAGACATTTAAAACTCATACATGTGTTCTAGATGTCCCTAGATCAAAATAAATTTGATGAAAAACATGCTTGGAAAAACTGGAGAGTTTTTTTTCTCATGTTGTTGCCTATGTTCAAGCCCTGTGCACACACCCTGTGTGTGTCCTATGTGCTTCTCATGCACTCAGCTTATGCACACCCAAGTGTTGTAGTTCTTCATTCAAGGAGGTCTTGTACACTAAATATCTTCCGCCCAATAACTCGAACCACGATCTTAGCACTCCAAAATGTGGGCTTTGGAAGAGAAGAGGTTATGGCTCTCTCTCTCTCTCTCTCTCTCTCTCTCTCTCTCTCTCTCTAGAGGTGGAAAATGACTAACTAAAAGTCATTATGAAACCCCAACCCATAACAGGGTATTGACTCGTGTGTCCCAATTGGTGTCTCAGCTGATTCACGTCCAGCTGGTGTTCCTTGATTGAGGGAGTAATCAACAAAATTTATAACCTATATCACCATGCATTAGGATAGCTTTAGCTAATATAGCATAGTGGCTCTAGGATCGTTCACTGGGAAGGGTTTTCAACTCACAACTGATACCAATTCATAGTTAAATTGGTGCTTTTTCATTTCAAGGTTAGCTTAAGAAAAAACACAAACTTTGGTTGAAAAAGGTTTTGTTTCAAGCTAACTAAAAAGAAAGTAATGGAAATTACTTATGAAGAAAAGCATTCCTTGGAGGTTTAGGTTCACAGGGTAGGCTCCTTATGCAAAAAACAGAGCTTCGGTCACTTGGTTCATTTCCTCGCATTAGAGAATTAACATATAGTCAATTCTCTAACTGGTGTTGTACAGATGCTTCCCTTTAATGGATTTCAGCACTAATTCCCTCTCATTGATGCAACTTGCAATGGCTCGTGCCTCTCACCTAACATTTGCCATTCAAGGTGATCATTAACCTTGGACTTCCCTTCTCAAGCTTGCAAGAGATAACTAATGGATGTCTCTTTGGAGTCCAAAAGCTTACCAAGTGTTGGCAATTCTGGAAAATCCTACCTTCAAGTCACCTCCCAAAAGCTCGCAAGAGGTAAACTAGTGCATTTTCATGGACGGAGATCACTTGCCTTACCAGGTGTTGGCTCAGGTGAATTAAAGGTGTTTTAAGTTAACTAAAAACATAGAAATCATTAATAGGTCACACTTTCTCTTCATTAATGGCTGAAACAACAAAACTACCAATTCTTGCAGTTGAAACCTTCCCCGACAACCTTAGCTCCAAGGAACTAAAAGCCTAGCCACTCATTCTCTAAGGAAACTTCCTCAGAGCTTGTTTGGCTAGTAAGAGAAATACAATCAAAATGAGACGGTAAGGTAGAGCAAAGCTCTGAATTTTACTTCCTTCAAAAACTATACATCGTCTATGTACAAGCTTCCGTTTTTCTTTTATGGAAACTTACAAGCATTAAATATGGGTTTATTTACCCTTTGTGTACTTACTTAAAGACTAAGGAATCCTATGATAGGTGGGTTACAAGGAGAGTTTGGGGATTTAGACATCAAATATCTAAAGCAAAAAAATATCAAAATGTCGGTCACAAATATCGAGAAGCTTCAGGAGAATTTTGCAGCTGTGCAAGAGGGTTGTGAAATTTCGCAGCATAAAGGACACCATTTCGCAGCCTTGCGAAATTTGCCTTCAGCTTGGAGTGATCGGCTTCCAATGGCTGTAACTCCTTCATTTCAACTCTGAATTGCGCACCGTTTGAAGCATTAGATTTTTGACTTCCTGAGCTTTGAAATGGTATATAGCATCTAGAAAATGAACTCCGAGAAGTGCTCCAAAAGTACGACAGAAGACTGCAGCTGTTGTCCCCTGTTTTTCTTCATGATTTCCTTCTCTCTGTTTTTCCTCCTTGCATACCGGATTTGCTTATGGCAAAGGACTTTAAAGCTTCAAGGCTTTGGTTCTTCATGTTTCTGAGCTTTCCATTGCTTTGCCATGGATTCCAAAGAACTCTCCTCAATCTTGGATTGCTTTGGTGATCAAATTGCTAACCAAAAACACCAAAACTTGCACACTTTGATTAGAAATGATTGCAAAGGTCCTTAATATGTTAATTGGGTTAAAAGGTAATAACTACTGCTCAAAAGTGTTTAAAAGAGTTAATTACAAGCTATAAAATAGCACTTTTTGAATAGTAATTAGGTATATATAGGGTTGCCCTCTAGACTTAAGTGACTTGAGCCTATTAAGGCTTAGGTCACTTAATCTAGCCCAAAACGGGTCTTAATTGATTAATTAACTTCATAGGGTCATCTAATTAATCAATTAGCCTAATCCAAAGATTATGTTCATTATCCCCTGTGCAATCTTGCATAATTATCAAAACACACCTATGCACAAGAATGAACCTAGAGTCAATCCAACCCTCATAAAATGTGTCATCATGGTACATGAGCTAAAAACAAGGACCATTGGGACCCATAAGAGTATTTGTTCCCTCAAAATCTAATTATAAAGTTGATTCAATATTCCACTAAAGAGAATCAACTACACTCCAATATTCTATGTAAATAAAAATGAAATGAAGTTTGGTTCTGTGACCTACTATCCACAACATGTAGACTACCCATGAATTGGTGTCCATAATTTAATAAGGTACTGCTATCACCTACTAAGATTACCTCTCAAATCTTTAAGTTACAGATCCACTTATTATGTTATCAACTAACATCCTCTAGCTCCTAGAAGCATATGTCAAATTCCACTAAAGGAATTATTATAGCCACAGATTTCATGATCACATGTCCCTTAGATCACCCAAAGGGACACACTGTCTCAATCCCATGAGATATCATGATGCCTCTATTGAAAATACCTATTGTCACCAACTTCCATCAATAATGACTTAATCCATAAGGATATATGACTACTTTAGGGTATTACCCATAGGTCAAAGCCTCTTGTTGATTTTAGCACAGACTTAATATCCTCTCAAGGTTGAGAGTCCATGCAGTATAGTAGCTTGGTGAATCATGAAAATTGATAGTTTTGCGTCATGATTCATCATAGGTCCTGTCTAGTATGCATCACTTACACTAGTGCACTCATCATGGGAAACTCATCTTGACGGCCAAGACAATTCATCCCTCCAATTAGAATGTGGTACACTACAATTTCTACCGGATTACCTAAATACATAAACTAACTATTAACAACTTATCTACTTACAAGAAACCCATGACTTGTATCTTCTATACAACTCATAATGCACCTAAGTCATGTACAATATAAGAGGCATGCGCTGAATTCTCAAATCAATGTCAATACACTAAAGAGATAGTAAACGGATAATTAAATCTAACTTTATTACATCATGTCTTACTTTTAGGAGCACAATCCTAACAAACAACCCAATCTAGAGACTCAAAAGGCATAGATCATATCCATTCATATACATTCATTCAATTAAATCAATAACAATTAATTAGATTCATTCACAAATTTAATTTTATCCTTTGGGGCCATGGGATAAAAAGAAAATCCTACAAAATAGAGTTAGCACACCTTATAAGGGATTTAACAAGTTAGAACCTACTTTATGGCTCTAATACCAGTTGTTGGGAACTGTGGGAACCATTTCTATGCCCTGGATCCTGTAGGGTGCATGCATCCATCCTTAAGCATCTCTAAATCTATCATAGCAGAATAAAATGGCAATAAAAACAATTATTAACTATAGATCTAGAGATATGAACCTTATACCTAGATTTAAATGTTCCTAGATCAATTCCTTGTAGTGAAAAACATGTTTGAATAGTATGAAGGTCTCCTACACCCAAGATCTTATGTCTAATGACTCAAATCATGATCTTGGCACTCCAAAGTGTGGGCTTTAGAATGGTGGAAACCTTGGCCCTCTTTTTTTTTTTTTTTTTATTTCTTTCTCTCTCTTTAGAAGTAAAAGACAATTAACTAAAGTCATTAGAAAACCTTAACACTTTAAAAAGGTGTTTATAGGGTTGTCCACTAGCTTAAGTGATTTGATCCCATCAAGGCTTTGGTCACTTAATCTAACCCAAAACAAGTCTTAATTGATTAATTAACTATATAGGATCATCTAATTAATCAACTAGCCCAATCCAAAGACCTTGTTCATTATCCCTTGTGCAACCTTACATAATTACTAAAACACCATTACGCATAAGAATGAACCTAAAGCCAATCTAACTCTTATAAACCATGTCATCATGGTATATGAACTTAAAATGGAGACCACTAGGACCTATAGAAGTACTAGCTCCCTCATAATCTAATTTTGAAGTTGATTCAACATTCCACTAAAGAGAATCAATTGCACTCTAGTATTCTATATAAATAACAATGAGACAAAACTTGGGTTTATGACCTACATTCACTATATACAGACTCCCCATGAATTAGTGTTTATAATATAACAAGGTAGTGTTATCACTTATCAAGATTACCTCTCAAATCCTTCAGTTACATATCTCACTTATTATATGATCAACTAACATACTCTAAGTCCAAGGAACATATGTAAAATTCCGCTAAAGGAATTATTGTGGTCACAAATTTCATGATCATATGTCCTTTGAATCACCCAAGGGGACACACTATCTTAAGCCCTTGAGATATAATGGTTCTTCTATTGAGAATACCTATTATCACTAACCTTCATTAATAGTAACCCAATCTATAGGGATATATGACCATTTTAGGGTCTCACTCATAGGTCAAAGCCTCTTGTTGATTTTAGCACAAGCTCAACAACATCTCAATGAGAGTTCATGCAATATTATAACTTGGTGAATCATGACAATTGATAGCCTTGTGTCATGGTTCACCATCTTGTCTAATGTGCATCACATACACTAGTGCACTCACCACAAGAAACTCATCCCGACAGCCAAGACAAACCATCCCTCCAATTAGGAGACGGTGCACTGTAGTTTGTATCTCCATTAACCGACTGTGGACAACTTATTTACTTACAAGGAGCTCATGACTTGTATTTTCTATGCAACTTTTAATGCACATAAGTCATGTACAATGTAAAAGACATGAGTTGAATACTCAAATTAATGTCAATACACCAAAAGGATAGCATAAAGACAGTTAAGATTAACTTTGTTATTTGATATCTTACTTTTAAGGGCTCAATCCCAACATAGCCAACTTTGAGAGAGTTTTTTTTTTTTTTTTTTTGGTATTGATAGAGATAGAAAAACACAAAGAGAAAAACCTAGAAGGTGAGTCATTTTGAGACTCTCTTGTACTCTCTTTTCATCATATTGAAAATCTGCAGCAACTATAAGTGGACGTAACTCTCACATTAAGAGAAAAACCCCTATAAATCTCATGTGTTTTTACACTCTAATTTTTTTGCATTGGTTTATTGTCACTTTCAGAAAATAGGATTAGGGTGTTTTAATCCTAACATTAAGAGTTGCATAGAGGATACAAGTCATGAGTTCTTTATAACTAGATAAGTTGTCCAAGGTTAGTTAATGGATTTAGGCAATCCAATAAGGACTATAATGCATTACTTCCTAATTGGAGGGATAACTTTTCTTGGCCATTGTGGACCCATATTTTTTACGATACATCCCCACTCGATGGCAAAACTCGCTTTTGATTAAGGTGAAAATTTTTATTTTATAAAAAATAAAGTCACCACTTACTTTTATTTATTTTTAAATGAGAAATCAAGTAAGAACAAAACCCCTAAAAAGACTCCTAACTTGGAAAAATTGTCTACGAAAACCCAAGTTTGGATTCAGGAATCAGGTTACCAATTGGGAAGGTACCTCTAAAGAGTTAGCACCCCTCTAAGCCCTAAAATGGTCTCTACTAGCTACGTTAAGGCAAACATGACAATTAATCAATTGATTATAGATACCTACATGAGTTAAGGTGATTTTGAAACTCTATTTGACTAACATGTCGAAGAAGAATTCAAAACTCAATCATAAAAGAATGATAGTATGCGTACTTGAACCACAACTTAAACACTATCACAAAATCATCAAAGTTAGTTCAGATATTCAACATGCATTTTATCATAGAAAATCAATCAAACATTGAGGTACCCAAGGATTGTATGAAACATGGGCATAGTTCACATTGACTTGCATATTCATGGAATTTTGAGAGTGGAGAATAGAAAGAATAGTTGCATAGCATAGATAACTTATAACGTGCTTCCACAAGACATGGAGGGTTAGATCAAAATTATAGTAATAAATAATAATAATAATAATAATAATAATAATAATAATAAACCCTAGCATACTTGGTATCTAAATAGCATAGCAAAAATTATCAGAGTATATAAAATTATCAATTATCACATACACCTTGCATATAATTCCTAAAAAAATGATGGTTATGATTACAAAAATTGGCAAAAGTGGCAACCAAGATAAGTTTTGAAAAGATCTTTCATATAGGCATTCCATCAAGTCTCCATTCCATATCCATAAGTTTAACCTGTGTATTCCCATTAGCTTGGGAGTACAAGTTCAAACCTATGTGAATCAAAACAAAATTTTAAAAACGAACAAAGGAGAATGTAACTTAAATTGAAAAGAGTTGCATATTTTTTTTAAAAAAAAATGTATTCTTTGCCTAAATCTAGAATGAATTTTTTCTATAGCCTTTTATTGGTTTAAATACTTTTGAAAATGATTTTAGAGGGAGCAAAAGAAACCAAGTGATTTGATAAATCTCAATCTACACAAAATAGGTATTTTTGATTTCTTTCTTAAAAGAAATTAAAAACAAGAAAAGGTCAACTTGGATCACCTTTTTGGCTACCTTTCATTTAGGCTCAAGGACCAAATTCATGATGGAGAAAAATTCATTTTTTGAAGAAAAGAAGTGATTTTGACTTAATTTAAAATGTCAATTTCTAAAAAGCTTTTTCTAGAAAAAAAAAAAAAAAAATCAATCTTTCAAAGATAAACAACTAACATTATGAATTTTAACTCAACTACAAACAAATAGCATGCTTTCAAATATAAAATATCAAACATGAATTTTAATAGGGAGATTTGAGCCCCGAACAAACCAATATGCTTTCAAAAATAAATAAATAAACACCAAGAGTGGTAACAAGAAAATAAGTCATAATAAAAACAAGCTTCAAAAAATGAGCAACCATATTTTTACATATCCTGAATATAAATAAATAACATTAATTTAACAATAAGAAGCCTAATTATTTAGAATTGTCAAACTTTTAAAAGTGAATACAAAGATTTCTAATGGCATGAATAATAAGAAGAGGATCTAAAACCTACAAACTACCAAAATCCTAAAGATGAGAACTCTCAATATTCTAGAAAATAATCAAATTACATGAAACTAAAAACAAGAAGATTAAATATTAAAATTGTCAAACTTTGCATTATAAGACTCTTAATGGCATGTAAAAAATCTAAATAACATGAAACTAACTAATATTAATCAAATAATGGGAAATAATCATGAAACTGGACATTCAAGAAAAATTATTTAACAGAAAATTACCATGGATAATAAGAAGATTTAACATCCTAGAACCATCAAACTTTCAAAATGAGAACTTTTGTAGCATGAAAACTGATCTAATAACACTCAAATGACATGGATTATCAATACCTAAGATTAAAAGGTCAAAGGATAACAAAAAATCAATATGGGTTAACCAAAAATAACAACAATAACAGTGATAATAATAATAATATTTTAAAACTAACATGAATTGATGGCATCAAAGACCAAGGAATCAAAGAAGTGTATATTAGCTATCAAGCCCAATCGAAGTTATCATTGAAATTTAAAAAAAAAAAAAAAAAACATACTAACCTATCTAAATCTCAACTTGGGGACAAACAATATTTATGCATTTAAAAATCAAAGAAGTATTCATGGACTATCAAGATCAATCACAGTCAGTATTTAAAAGAAATTTTAGAGAATACACTATCATAAAGTATTAAAGCTAAAAATATTAAAAATATGAATCGATAAAGGATCAAGAGAAACTAAACCTAAAAATAAAAATAAAAATATATACTAACATAAAATATTGACAATTGACAACTGGAATATTAAGACATGAGAAAATATATGAACGAAAGCTAACCATAAAATTATTAGGAATGTATACTAACATGAAATATTTAAAACCACCAAGTTCAACTGCATTTCCCTTGAATTTTAAGCACGTATTCAACTCCATATTATGCTCCATAAATCTGGTCACTTTGACACATTTTTCCACTCAAACGTACACCAATACACAGCTCATATTATGCTTCTTAAATTTGTCCATTAAAATGCAATCATAATTCGGCTCATGAAGATCTCTCAATTTGGATGCATTTTCTCCATTAATTTTCAGCCACACAACTTCCGTATACGCAGCCACTTCCAGCTTATTTCTTCACTTGAGATTCAGCACAGTTCAACCATGAAAATGTTCACTAAACTTCACTTGAATTTTGGCCATTTGATCACCATATATGCAACCACCAAATCTACTAAAATTCAGCCGTATTTTCACTTGATTTAAAGGAACTTTCAGCCGTAAACAATCCCTATATATGTAACCTCTAATCTCCACCAAATGGCCACCAAAATGCAGCTGTGAAACTCCATTACATGGTTAAATTTCAGCCATCCAATTCCATTAATTTTCATCTAGGAATTAACACATTTTCCACTTGAATTGCATCCACTTACAGCCACAAATTTCATAATTCTCCATAAAAAGAAATTCAGCTACCAAAGATCAATTACTAGGCCACCGAATTCATGAAGTTCCCATGTATTTTTCCATTAAAAAAAAAATCATCAATTTAAATATTTAATAGCTACCACTTTCACTCATTCTTACCATTAAAAAATTAATAATTCAAGCATCCAAAGTCTTAGCTTGTTGCTACCGCTAATGCACCCTCCGCTACAATTCATGATCTATTCTCCAATCCAGCTGAACGTGTTCCTTTCTTCAATGTTAAAATATTCATGACCGCCACTCTTAGAGTCTTCTCTCATTCACCAAGTTTGAAAACTACAATCTCCATTAAAGATTTCAAAACTTCTCTCAATCATCCATCAAATAATTGAACAAACTAAGGATCACCCACAATGAAAAACTGAGTCGTCTTAAGCCTCCTTATCCAAACCACACCGAAAAAAGAAAAAGAGAAGAAAATAACAAGAAATAACAAGGCATGCAGAACAAACCCAAACAACCCTCGAACGATGTCACATTTCATAAAATATCAACGGGTTTAAACTGGTAAGTGAACCCAAATTGATTTTGAACAAAAACATAAGTATCATTTAGACATTCGTATAGGAAAGCTACACATAAACAAATCACTCTCAAATAGAACTAACGGAAGTGATACAAGAATCCATTATAGCCAAATCACAGCAACAAAGAAATCAACAACAAAAAGTGTATGGCATGTGATTATCCACACCCAAACATCTAGACAAAACTTAAAAAAAAAAAAAAAACAGGAAATGATGAGTAACAAGAGGATAATGGAAATGAGCAAAGAGCCTACGACAAACGTACCTGGAAATGCTTTCTACCAGTAAGATTTGCTAGGCTTTTGCTTATGACATGCCTCATCTACTAGCCAAAGAACCCTTCTTTAGAAGAAAATTCTATTGTCTCTCCTTTGAAAATCAGAATCCTTATCTCAAACGTCTCCTGAATCTATTTTTCTCCTTTTCATGTACCCTCTCTAGTTGCTTCTCTTGTACCTTCTTTTACCACCCCCTCTCATCGCTTCTATATATCCTCTTATATCCCTCATATGTCTCTCTACTTCTCTCCAAAAAAAAAAAAAAAAAACCTTTTGAATCTTCTCTCGTAATCCACTAGTCTCTCATTTCCTATGATCTTCATCCACTTTCCTACATAAACTATTTAATTCTCCCAAAAATCCTTGCCTATCCTCCTTCCCCATGGTCTCCTTTTCACTTTCACACCAAAAAAGTTTTTTTAAAAAATAAAATTAAAATAAATTAAAAAGTATTTTGGAAAAAAATAAATGAAAATAAAATAAAAATAAAAATAAAAATAAAATATAATAGTAATAATAATAATAATAATAATAATAATAAGAAGAAGAATGATAATAATAATGATAATAATAATAATATAAATAAAATAATAATAATTGTAATAATAATAATCATAATAGAAACAATGGTAACAAAGACAATTCTAATGATGATAATAATAAAAATAAAAATAACAAAAATATACAATGACTATACATATAAAAAAATGAATAAATAAATAAATAAATATAAGTATGCGATACATATTCATAAAGAAAATATGCAAGATGCATAAGCCATGTGAGCCATGCAAGCTACATAAGCCATATAAGTCATGCAAACCATGCAAGCTATGTAAACCATGCAAATCATGCAAGCTACGTAAGCCATGCAAATGACTTAGGGGTGTTGGGGTAAGCCTAAGCAGACTAGGTGAACCTAGACATGCCTAATGAGCCTAAATATACCTAAGCAAGTTGTCATAAAAGTGTACCTAATATCTAGAGTGAGTCAAAGAGGTAAGCTATATGAGTAGTAATGGGCCACAAGGAACTATTGTGGGGCACTGAAAGAACACTTAATCAGGGCATGTGTCAATGGGACAAAATGGAAGATCAACAACTGTTAAGATTGGTTTCCCATGGTGAGTGCATTAGTGCATGTAATGCACATTAGACAGGATTTATAGTGAATCATGATGTAAGGTCATCAATTGTCATGATTCACTAAATTACTATACTACATAGACTCTCAACCTTGAAAGGATATTGAGTCTATGCCAAAATCAACAAGAGGCTTTGACCTGTGGGAAATATCCTAATGTGGTCATATATCCTTAAGGATTGAGTCATTGTTGATAGAGATTGGTGGCAACATGTATTCTTAATAAAGGCACCATGATATCTCATGGGTTTGAGACAGTATGTCCCCTTGAGTGATCCAAAGGACATGTGATCATGAAATTAGTGGTTGTAGTAATTCCTTTAGTGGAATTTGACATATGTTCCTTGAAGCTTGATTAAAGCCACAAATTATGCTCTAATGGCACATATAGGTATTAATTATGCAAATCTAAAGGCTCAATTCACCCAACTTAACTTGAATTGTTGCTAAGACCCTATCCATGAATTTAACATATATCTTAAACTAAATATCAAGTTTAAAGGATGAAAATGATGCAAGTTGGAGAAGTCATTTTCAGACATGGTAGAAAAGAGACTAGATATGCTTAGAATAAGCTCTAAGAGTATGAAACATGAAAAAAGTTTCAACAAATGAAAATAGATCAATTCATAGCATGAGAGATAAGAAGTGAAGGTTGCAGATAGAGTTGGAGAGCAAGCAAAATTGAGAAAAAAAGGTTGAAGAATATAACTTGAAGTTCAAACATTCCAATTGGAACTCAAAATCTAACAACAACATATACTATGTCTTTGAGGTGAAATTTGGAGTATTTCTTGAGGTCATTTTTAGGCATGCTATATATTTTTTCAAAGCTAGAGAAGTAAAAAATCCAACACTTTAAACAGTGTGTAAATCAAATTTGAAACGAGAAAGATATGGATGATTGAAAAGAACTACAAAAAGATAAATCAAAGGAGTGTCAGTTTCGCATGATCATGCAAAATGAACCAAAAAGCTAAAATTATTGATTCGCGGTGACCCAGTCGGGTCTTTTAATCAAAAACATTTATAAAACCTATGACCTCATACTGGCGTAGCAAAGCTACTATAGTATAGCGGCTCTAAGGTCGAACTCTGGGATGGGTTTTCACTCTACCAGTTATAGACTCAAGATTAGAAATTGAATTTGATGATTTCCTTTGTCAAAAACTCAAAGTTTAAAAGAAAATAAAATTTGTTTTGAAAGTGGTATTTGAAACTAAACTAACATATAACTAAGTAAAAATGGAAGAAAGAAAGTCTCCCGGAGCTAAGGGTTGCTAGGATCAAGTTCAGAATGCAAAGTGGAAAATTCCGGATTTTTCTCCTCGCATTGGGGATTTAACCTATAGTTATTTCCCGAACCGGTATAGGTTTAACAATGAAGATTTAATCCATAAAAAGTCGATAGAAATGGTAGTCAAGGTCCATTAATGGCTTTAAACACTATGGGTCTTCACCTTGAGCCACTTTCCAATGGCTCATACATGATAACTAATGGACTGATATGGATCTAGCAATAAGCATCCACAGAGACCTGAAGCTTACCATGTATTGGCCATTCAAAGTGATTCTAAGGGAGTTAAAGCAAAACTTTGGATTTGAAAGCCATTAATGAACTCCAACTACCGGTATTTAAGGCACGGGAGTTTTCCATCTTTGCATCTGGACTTTTCACCTAGCTTCCTTCACTCCAAGAAACTAAAGGTTTAGCCTCTCATCCTCCGGGAAATCATCCTCAGAGGTTGTTTGGCTTCCAAGAAAAAGAAAATAGAAAAGAGAAAAGGAAAGCAAAGAGAGCCCTGTATTTTTCTCCCCGAGAGGAGTTTTTCTAAGTGTAAAATTTTTACATAGCATCCGAGAGGTGATTACCACCCCTCTTATAGTCTTTACAAAAGCCAAGCTTGTAATTGGCTAGTTACAAGGATAGGAAAGGAATTCACATCAAAAAAATACAAAAGAAAAGATCTAAAATGGAGTCGGCAGAACAGGGGAAAATTTCGCACCACGCATGGGCTGTGCGAAGCTTGTGCGAAGCTTGTGCGAAGCTTGTGCGAAATTCGCACAAGCCTGCTCTTGTGCGAAGCTGGTGCGAAATTCGCACTCAGCTTGACACAGTTGTCTTCCGAAGGCCATATCTTCCTCATTTTAGCTCCAAATTGTACACGGTTTAAAGCGTTGGATTTTTGACTTCCAGAGCTTTCCAACGGTATATAGCATGCAGAAAATGGACTTCAGAAAGTACTTCAAAAGTGTGAAGGAAGACTGCAGCTGCAGTCCTCTGTTTCAGCTTCACTCTGTTTTCCTCTTTGCTCGATTTTCTCTTTGCTTCTCTCCTTTACTTGGCTTGTCTTAATGATCCAAAAAGCTGTCAAAACACTAAAACTAGCCACAAATATGATTAGAAGTCATTGCTAGGTCCTTAACATGCCAATTGGAATAAAAATGGAGAACTACTACACAAAAGTGCTCAAAACATAATGACTTAAAGGTGTAAAAATGCACTTTTTGGGTAGTAATCAATTATGTAGAAACTTGTGAACATATACGAATCACTTTTGCATAAACATGCGAATTTTCGCACAACCATGCCAAATGCACCAGAATGACGTTAGAATAATGCCAATCCATTTATATTTCACATAATCAAGTGAATTAACATTTTTTCATTAAAGACTCTCGTGACTCAAATTTTTACAACTTTTATTGAGAGCTCTTAATTTGGAAAGAAGATTTTATATGCTCTCTAGGATCTTGCTATGTGTGAATGTAACGTTTATCCTATAAATAGGGCATTAGAGTTCTTTTTTAGGAGTTTTGAAAAAAATTGGATGTTCTTGGATCTTTTTGGGGAGAAAAAGATGATATTGAAGATTCTCAATTTTTTTCTTTATTTAATCAATTGTTTCTAATTTCTTTTATTCAATAATAATGGTTTTTTATTCTTCTTTTATGGAGTGTGTGAGTAAAATCATCACCATGAGAAACTAAAAAGCCATTTTAGGGTGTAAAACATGAAAACCTATGGTTAGAGCCAGGAGAAAACAATGGGTAAAATTTGAAGGGAAAAACCCGAATCTTTCCATTTCCCAAGTCTAAATCAAATTAGGAACATGCATAACTATCCTAAGCTTTTTCTAAATCCTATGCATAACGGAAAAATAAAATTTTTATACTTTAAAAGGATTCAGAAAGTGTTAATGAAAACTATACCTCAGATTCGAATGTTCCCGAATCAAATCCACATGGTGAATATGAAGATCGAAATCGCAGAAGTCTCATAAACCTGAATTCTTCCGTCCGATGACTTGAACCTTAATCTTGGCAAACTTCCGATGGGGAGGAAAAAATGGTAAATGTTATGGCTTTCAATCTCTCTAGATGGTGGAAGACAAAAACTATGGAAACCCTAACCCCTATGGAGTATTTATAGGGTTCCTAAGTGGGCTTAAGTGACTTGAGCCCATATAGGCTTGAGTTACTTAATCTAGCCTAAAATAGGTGCTAATTGATTAATTAACCCAATGGGGCCTACTAATTAATCAATTAGCCCAATCCAAAGACCTTATGCACTTATCCTTGTGCAACCTTGCATAATTTTCAAAACATCCTTATGCACAAAAATGATCCTAAAGTCAATCTAACCCTCATAATCCATGCTAACAAGGTATATGAGCTCAAAGCGGGACTACTAGGACCCATAGGAATATTAGATCCCTTAGAATCCAATTCTAAAGTTGATTCAACATCCCACTACAGAGAATCAATTAAACTCCAGTATCATGTGTAAATAACAACGAGACACTAAGTGCTCAGGTCTGTGACCCACTATCCATTGTGTTCAATCTCCTTATGAACTGGTATCCGTAGTTTAACAAGGTGAAAACTATCAGCCTTTTAAGACTACCTCTACCATCCTTGAGTTACAAATCCTTCTATTGTGTGTTCAATTGACATATCTTAGCTCTTAAAAAACCTATGTCAAGTTCCACTTAAAAAACTATTATGATCATAGTTTCCATGAACACACCTCCTTAAGATTACCCAATGGAACACATCATCTCAATCCCAAGATATATCATAGTGCCTCTATTGAGAATATTTATTGTTACCTGCTTCCATCAACAATGACCTAATCCATAGGGAATATATGATCAGCTTACGATCTCACGCGTAGGTCAAAGTCATTGCTAACTTTAACACAAGCTCAACATTCTCTCAAGGTTAAGAGACAACACAATGAAGCAGCTTGGTGAGGTCATGACTGCTTGATAGCCTAAAGTCATGACTCACCATAGGTCCAGTTTAATGTGTAACCATACACACTAGTGCACTCACCATGGGAAACCCATTTTGATAGTTAAGACCAGTCATCCCTCCAATTAGAAGGTGGTGCACTACAATCTCTAATCGGTTGCCTAAACTCATGAAACGGTTGTGAACAAGTCATCTATTTGTAAAGAACCCATAACTTAGATCTTCTGTGCAAAACTTAATGCACTTAAGTCACGTATAATGCAAAATATGCAGGCAAGAATTCTCATAAAGTATAATACATGGAATAAGGATAGATAAAAGTGAAACTAGAACATCATTAAATAAATAATGAATTCCAAATTTATTACATCATGTCGTGCTTTTAAGAGCTCTATCCTAACATTCTTCCACTAGCCTTCAAAGCATCATGCCTATAAGGCATGTTAGATACTCATCTAAAACCTATGTTATCCCTATGACCAATAAAGACTCTCCTTATGAATGTCTTGGTGAAGGGATCCACCAGGTTCTCTACATAAGGTATCTTGTCAACCATCATGTCACCCTCTAAACTATCTTAAAACTTTGGAGCACAAGCACATAATCCCTTGTTCTCCTAAGATACTTGAGTATATGCTTGATAGTTGTCCAATGTTTTGGATCTAAATTAGATTGATATCTACTCATCATACCCACTTCAAAGCAAATATCTAGCCTAGTACATAGCATCACATACATAAGAGTACCCACTGTAGAGGCACAAGGTACTTACTGCATGCACTCTTTCTCCTCAGGTGTTTTAGGACACTAATCCAAAGGAAGAGAATTCCATACCAAAAAGGTAACAAACCTTTCTAGGAATCCTGGATCACATACTTGACCAAAGGTTTATCTATGTAGATAGCTTGAGATAGCACTAGTTTCCTATTCTTGCGGTCCCTAAGGACCTTAATCCCAAGAATATACTACACTTCTCCTAAATCCTTCATCTGAAACTGAGTAGACTACCATATCTTGACTGATGACAATAGCCTTACATCATTACAAATGAGTAGATTGTCATCTATCTACAAGATCCTAGAGCACCATCATGCTTCCCTGCAATTTATTATACTCACAAGACTCTTTGCTATGAAAATATTTGGTTACATCATATAGATGTTAATATCAAGATAATTGTTTAAGAACAATATCTGGACATTGCATTACAATATCTCATAAATAAGATACACCACAATAAGTAGGACTGATTGATCTGAATATGGCTACTAGTGAAAAGGTTTTCTATATTTGAAACAATGTTTCAAACTATGACCTTTAACTACAACCTAGCCACATAAATTTCAACTTTTTCCATCTACTTCTTTATTTTTCTTGTAAACCAACTTATACCTTAGGGTTTTATCCTTTTAGGTGCTTCTATAGGAACCCACACTACATTAGAATCACAAGGATTTTAACTCTGCCTCCATAGCTTTTTGCTAAATATGTGCATCCACATCACTCATTGTTTTATTGTAATATATGAGATCAATCTCATGTTCCTTTAAAATGGCCTCAAAAGACTTTCCCAAATACATGAATCAATTTGGTTGTTTAACAACCCTCCTACTATGACAAGGCATCAGTGTACTAGAAATGGAAATGGTTGGTACTAAATCCATAGTATCTTGTGTATAATGGGACTATCTTCTAGTATTCTCCAATCTATATCATTGTTTTCCTTATTTCATATCATATAGTCTTCATCAGAAATCTAGTATCTGTAACAACAAACACCTTCTAATAATCCTGACTATAAAGTAATAATCCCTAAATCCTCTTGGATATCTTATAAAGTAATACACCTCTTTAGAAAAAGTGGTATTATACATCCTTTAAGATATATCCCCAAAGAATATGGGAAGTAATGAGAAACCAATCACTAATCTCACTATGTCTTTCAAAGTTCAATATCTTCTTTCCATTACTCCATTTTGCAATGGAGTCCTTGGTGCACACAATTAGGATATCATCTCATATTCCATATGGAAATGATCAAACCTACTAAACACATTACCTCGATTTAATCGAAGTGTCTTAATGTGTTTACCCTATAGGTTATCTGATTTACCCTTAAATTCAATGAATTTATCAAAAGCATCAGATTTCTTATCTATATATATCCAAAACTAAAGTATTTATCAATAAAATGATCAAATACCCATACTTTCCATATATAAACACAAAAAGGTTCATATACGTGAGTGTGCACTAACTCCAAACATTCCTTGGTTCTAAGTCCTTTAAAAATAAAGAGGCATTTTGATCATTTTACCATTTATATAGGATTCGTAAACTGAAAGATCTTTTGGATTAAGAAGGTCCAGGCTTAATTAGTCTTTGGATCCTATATAGATTAATATGACATAAGCTTTAGAAGTTAAATGTTTGATTAGTGCTAGGTTCTTTCTTTTAATGAGATCTGACTATTCTCATTACTTGGCAAAGTGATAATGGAGTCTCACATAAAAAAGGTAATACCTCCCACTAACTTGCACAACTAATCTTGCAACTGAAGCTAAGGTAAGTACAATCCCATCATGTGACCTTCTCACTTGTTGAAAACCCTATAAAGGACTACAAATAGTGGGCCTGGAATCCATCCACCACAATTGGTGAAATCCACCACTATGTATTCAACAACAAGAACATGATGTGTACTTGCCTATTTTTAGGCACTCCAAGCATTCCTTTTTATGTGTCCTAAAAGGCCATAAAAGAATCATTGCCCATGAGTTTGTTCTCTCATTCATTTTCTTGAAATTTCCTTATTTGGTGTTGTTGTTCTTCTTCTTAGTAGAAAAGTCTAAAGAACCTTGACTTCCATATGTACATCATTTTACTCTTTGAGAATCTTCTTATCCATCTCAAAGGAATCTAGTAAGGTCTCTAAGATAACTTGAATCCTAGTGTTCATAATAGTCTTAAGGGCAACTTGTCTAATTAACTTGCCCTTATCACTAAATAACCCTTACAACTTTAAAGAGAATATCATAGACTATGGCAATAGACATGTGTTGCTTTTGCAACACATTATCTAAACATCCAAGTATGAGAGACTCAGTATTTTGATCTGTCTTATGTCACCTTTGATATACTTCTCTTGCTTTATGATAGGATTCTTTAAAGGAAATAACAAACTCTACCAAAATCAGCTTCTATGCAATTAATACTATATTCAGATTATTTTTAGTATATAATTAGGTCAAATTTAAACAAAAGATAATAGGTGACAGGTTAAAGACATGATATCTGTAACAAATACAATAATTCCATGCATTAATAAAAAGAAATTGAGCATTCAATGCAAGTTGGTAATTAATTTAGCAAAAATATAGTGCTTTCAAACTACATATATCCATGTAAGGTATCCTAGTATCAAAAGAATCAAGCCTACTTAAGGTAGGTTATGACTCTTATTACTAGGTAGAGATCCTCTCTAATTAATCAACCTGCCTTAAACCTCCTAAGGTTATCCTAAGGCATTGATCAAAATACCTTTATGTTTAGCCCTTAGCCCATGAAAGTGGGACCACTTTAGGTGATTCTACCACTTCATATCTAAGTTAAGTGTGTAACCAAGATCCTTGACATCAGTGTTACCAAGTGAAGAGTTCCATCTTTAGGATTGGCCACTCCCACTATAAACATATTTAGTTTTGTCCATAAATGATAGTCCATATCCCTTGATTCCTTGGGCCACCCCATCTTTAGGATAGTGATGGGCCCAAAATCAAGATGGGCTCGATCTTGGAGGCTATAGGTTTGCCTATGGCCTGCTTCCACTTAATATTATGGAAGGAAGACCTTAAGATAATTTTGGTAACTATCTTAAAATAAATTATCTATCATGAGAATTTCCAAAACTTTCATTTATTACTTGAATTGAAACTCCTATGCCAAAAAATGATATCTTTCATATTCCTTATCCTTGAACTTTCCTTTTCAAACTAATCGATTTCCTTCTTCTCTCAAGGGGGAGAGCCTGAAGAACCAATTTAGGTGTCATTCTCCTTCTCCCTAGGGAGGAGAGCCTGGAGAACCACCTAACCCAAATAAAGGAAGGTCCCAAAAGGAATTTGAAATTCCAAATGACAACAACCAATTTCTTAAATAAATAACAATGGAAATAAAACTCATGAAAACTTATTATTTAAAGAAAATCTAAAATTATTATTTTAATTTATTTTATTTGAAACAATATCTTGGTAAACTATCTTAACCATGAATTATCTATCATATATTTTTTCAAAAATAATTTATTTCTTTAAATTAGAATCTTGTGCTAAATAGGAAAAAATTTATTTCATAAATACTTGGAAAAATAAAACTTCTTCCTTAAAATAAAAAGAATCTTAGAGATCAAAAATCTAAAAAGATTAATTTTGAAATATATATATATATATATATATCTAAGAGTTTAATTTTGTAAATTAAGTTCCTTATTTCTTTCTAACTTGTCTTTACCTAAAATAAAACTTTCCTAATTCCTAGCACATTCCAATTTAATAAATTATCTAAAAAAAGAAAAAAGAAAACAGAAAATTCATTAACTTTAAGAATACCAAAATATATTCTATGCCAAAAATAAAAAAAGCATAAAAGACATGAAAGGAAATTAAATAAATAATTCTCATGGCCTTAAGGATCCTATTGCAAATTTAGTAACTAAAATTTGGATAAAATCCAAATTACCAAAATAGCCCTACAACCAAAGATAGGGTTAGTGAAAAAAGAAAAAACCCAATGAGCCCAATTGCCATAAAAAGAGCCCAAACAACCAAAAATAATTTGGCCCAAACTTAATCCCGTAATTGCATGCCCTTTGCGCAACCTTCCTTTAATAAACCATATCTCCCTCATTTTAACTCTGAATTGAAATCCGTTTGAAGCATTGGATTCTTGACTTCCTAAGCTTTAAAACCATATGTGGTTTGCCCCAAAAATCTCATATGAGATAGCCCCGATTTTGAGTTGAAGTCAGCATCATTATGTTGTCATGCTCTCTATGCAGCCTCGATTCAATCGATTATAACTTTCTCGTTTCAACTCCAAATTGTGATTTGTTTAAAGCCTTGGATTCGTGACTTCCTAAGTTTCAAAACTAAAAGTGGATTGCTCCACGAAAATTATGGGAAGTCATCCCAATTTTTTCGTTAAATATGACAAAACTATGTTACCAAGGATCTCAAATCAAAAACTTCCAAAATTCTTTATTTTCCCTTAAATCACCATAGGAACCCATGAAAGAAACATTTTAGAAGCCTTCTTTTCTCTTTTCCATCAAGGGAATGTGCGTAAACACTATGTAATGCTTCAAATTGCTTCCATACTCTCCATAGGTTACAAAGAATGATAAAAATAAAAAATAAAAAAAATTACAGCAAAATCCTATACTCCAAAGATTTGGAGTTTACATATCATTATAAGATTAAAAAAAAAAATGATTTTTACAAAATAACAAAAATCCTATGCCTCTTATACGGATTACAACCCATTTAGGAAAAGTAAAAAACCAATCCAAATAATTATTACATCTCCAATAAAAAGCAACCACAAGTATAACCATTATATTATAACAAGATCATAATAAAAAATGCACATTAATTATCCTTAGGGGCATGAGATAAACAAAAACCCTGCAAAAATAAGTTAGCACACCTTAAAATGGTTCTAGCACCATTACTAACCTATGGCTCTAATACCATTTGAAGGGAAAACCGCGGATTTCTCCATTTCCCAAGTTTAGTTCAAGTTAGGAACATGCATAACTATCATAGGCTTTTTCTAAATCCTATACACAAAAAAAAAAAAAAAAATATTTTTATACTTTAAAAGGATTTAGAAAGTGCTAATGAAAACTATACCTCAAATTTGGATGTCCTCAAATCAAATCCACATGATGAAGATGAAAATCAAAATCGAAGAAGTCTCGTAAACCCGAAGTCTTCCACCCGATAACTCTAACCTTGATCTTGGCACACTTTCGAGAAGAAGGAAAAGATGGTGGATTCTATGACTCAATCTTTCTGGATGGTGGAAGACAAAAACTATGGAAACCCTAACCCCTAAGGGGTATTTATAGGGTTCGTTAGTAGGCTTAAGTGACTTGAGCCCACATAGGCTTGGGTCACTTAATCTAGCCCAAAATAGGTTCTAATTGTTTAATTAATACAAGGGAAACTACTAATTAAACAATTAGCTTAATCCAAAGACCTTGTTCACTTACCCTTATGCAACCTTGCATACTTACCAAAATGCTCTTATGCACAAAAGCGAACCTAAAGTCAACCAAACCCTCATAATCTATGCCAACAAGGTATATGAGCTTAGAGTGGGGACCACTGGGACCCATAGGAATATTGGATCCCTTATAATCCAATTCTAAAGTTGATTCAATATCGTACTACAAATAATCAACTGAACTCTAGTATCCTATATAAAAAACAACGAGATACTAAGTGCTCAAGTTCGTGACCCGTTATCTATTGTGTTTAGTCTCCCTATGAATTGGTGTCCGTAGTATAAAAAAGTGAAAGCTATCAGCCTTTCAAGACTATCTCTACCATCCTTGAGTTATAGATCTTCCTATTGTGTGTTCAACTGACATATCTTAGCTCTCAAAAAACCTATGTCAAGTTCCACTTAAGGAACTATTATGGCCATAGTTTCCATGAACACACCTCCTTAAGACCACCCAATGGGACACACAGTCTCAATCCCAAGATATATCATGGTGTCTCTATTAAGAATACCTATTGCTATCTAATTTTATCAACAATGACCCAATCCATAAGAAATATATGATCAACTTACGATCTCACTTGTAGGTCAAAGTCATTGCTAACTTTAATACAAACTTAATATTCTCTCAAGCTTGAGAGACAACACAATGAAGTTGCTTGGTGAGGTCATGACTACTTGATATCCTTAAGTCATAACTCATCGTAGGTCCAATCCAATGTGTAACCATACACACTAGTTCACTTCCATGGGAAACCCATCCCGATAGTTAAGACCAACCATCCATCTAATTAGGAGATGGTGCACTACAACCTCTAATGGGTTACTTAAACCCATGAAATGATTGTGAACAAGTCATCTATTTGCAAGGAACCCATGACTTAGATCTTTTATCTAACTCCTAATGCACCTAAGTCACGTACAATTTAAAAGATGCAAGCAAGAATGCTCATAAAGTATAATACATGGAATAAGGATAGATAAAAGAGAAAATGGAACATCATTAAATGAATAATGAATTCCAAATTTATTACATCATGTTATGCTTTTAAGGACTCTATCCTAACAAAATTGAACTAAAGATGGAATGAATAAAAGGTCAAGGCATAACAGATGAAAACAAAGATATCCTCTAATGTTAGTTTGAATTCATGGATGGTACAATAGTTCATTCCTTGATACTAGGGATTTTTGGTCATTCTTGATATCTAGTTATCTGAGGTTTGGCTATTGTTATCTACCCTAAGACAAATCTACACAAAGTGATAAAGACCTAAATCCTGGACCTAAACCCAATTTTCATATCCATTCATCCATTTAGTAATTCAATAATGAAATAAAATATTAAAAGTTAGGATACAAATGCAACCTTGAGTTATGGAACTTAGGTTGATCTCCTTTGACCCCATATTATGAATACAATAAGACTAACCAAAATTGATACCCTTGTTTTACCTAAGGCCCTATCTCTAATGTTACATTGTGGAACCCCCAATCTTAAATCATTTGTATTAGAAATCAATAATTCTTTTGCAACTTATTTAGGTTTATTTTATCAAATTCAATTTTATTCAAGTTTCCAATTCAAGAAATTAGGCAAAAAACAATCATTTAGATCTAGTTTGACAACTTGCTTAGGCTAGTCCTTAAAGCCAATACCCGGAGTCTACAAAAGTCATAATGACTTTTTCCCTAGTTTTTCTTAGCTAGAATTACTACATAAAAAGGCTTAGTATTTTGAACAACAAAGAATCACGATCAAATCTAAAGCACATTAGTTGATCACATAATCAATGGGGTCTATAACGTAAGGATTAAAGAGGTAATCTTGATAGGTGATAGCACTATCTTGTAACATTATAGACGTCAATTCATGGAGAGTCTGCATGTAGTTGATGGTAAGTCACAGACTCAAACTTCATTTCATTATTATTTACATAAGGTACTAGAGTACCATTGATTCTCTATAGTGGGATGTTGAATCAACTTCAAAATTGGATTCTAAGGAAATTAATACCCCCATTAGTCCCAATGGTCCCTACTTTGAGCTTATATACCATGATGACATTGTTTATAAGGGATGGATTGGTTCTAGGTTCACTCTTGTGTATAAAGGCATTGGTAATTACATAAGTTTGCATAAGGGAAAGTGAACATGGTCTTTGGATTGGCTAATTGATTAATTAAATGGCCTTGTGTAGTTAATTAATCAACTAGGACTCAATTTAGGTTAGATTAAGTAACCCATACCTATATGAGCTCAAGTTACCTAAGCCCAATAGAAAATCTTATAAATACCCTCTTAGGGGTTAAGGTTTCTAGTTAGTCATCTTCCACCTCCAAAGATAAGAGTGTCAAAGCTTCCTCCATTCCAAAGCCCACCCTTTGGAGTACCAAGGTCGTAATTAGAGTAATCGAGTGGAAGACTTTGGGTGTATGACACCTCTATAGACCCAATGGATCCCAATTGCCCCCACTTGAGCTTATATTCCTTGATGGCACGATTTATGAGGGTTGGGTAGGTTTTTAGTTCATTAGTGTACATGAAAGTGTTTTGGTAATTATGGAAGGTTTCACAAGGGTAACTGAGTAATTTAATTGGATCAAACTAATTAATTAATTGAAGCCCTATTGGGTTAGCTAATCAATTAGAAAACTCTTTGGGCTAGATTATGTAACCTAAGCCCATAGTGGGCTTAAGTCACTTATGACTAGTAGGAAGCCTATAAATACCCCTTTTAGAAGTTAGGACTTCAATTTTATTGTCTCTCCCTTCAATCCAAAGAGAAACCCTAACCTCAAACCCAAAGATCTCTACCATTTCTATGCCTAGACTCAAGAAAGAGTAATCAAGTGGAAGACTATTGCATTTATGAGATCTTCTACAAAAGTATAGTTTTCTACTCCAATAGGAATCAATCTCGAAACATCCAGATTTTAGGTATGACACTAATCTCTAAATCTTTGGAATTATTATTATTTTAATACCAAGTTTTTTCGTTGTGCTTAGGTTTAGAGAGTCTAGGATGGATTTCATGCACCCTAATGATGTAAGGTTTAGGAATGGAGTAATTTGGTTTTCCCTACAGCATGAACACTAAAAGTTCCATACACTTCAATATGCACTAACTTCAAACATCCTTGGGGTTCTGAATTTAAAAGGTCACCTAAGAATGTTTAGTTTTAAGTTGCTTCCTTTAGGTGGGCAATTTAAGTTGCATTCTTAGGGTGCATGATTTTCTTCATTTATAGCATTTTTGTGTTGTCCCTAGTGTGCCAACATCCTAGGCTTATTCTAAAGCATGACTTTGTGCACCCTCAATTGTACACCAACACCCTTAGACCACCAATGCAATCTTTCTTCCCCTTATTTTAACTTAGTTTTTTTAGCTTTTATTTAAGTTCTATGATGGATCATTTTCCTTCCTTTGAGAGACCTCTAGCACCTTAAAATTTCTTGTTGTAAAGGTCATTGAACTTCTCAAAATTTTATTAATTATTTAACCTAAACCACATCAAATCAACTCAAATCAAAATATAGAAAATTTGCATTCTATTTACTTTCTCCAAACATTACACTTACAAAAATAAGTACAACTATTACCTACAACCATAACTCTTTACTTTTATAACATTACAAAATTTCTTCAACAATAAAACAACAATACTACAATAATAGAGCCTCCTAACAACAACACAATATCAACTCTTTCTTTCTTCTTGATCATTTTCAACTTAGTCTATAGAAAATAATTGTGCACAAAAAGAGTAAGCTTCAACTCAATAGAAAGGATTTAATTTTTAAAAAATAATTGAAAAATAATCATTTAAAATATTTTGCACCACTCAAAACAACAATTCATAAAACATAAATTTTCACTTAACATATGTAGTCATATCACATCCATTAATAGTTATCACATGATTTACCTTTCTTAAAATAACTTTTTTCCATAACCTGTAACATTAGTAATAATACATAAAGTATTATAGGGCTCTCACTCAAGGAAATGCATCCATAGCCCCCATTGATCCATGTATGGATCTTTGCAAGGATGTTTTGGGTATTTCATCCATGGATTTTTCTCCGTTATTGCTTTTTATTTCATTCAGGACACCCATTATTATGCCTTATAACAAGATATATTAGTGCTTTCAGCACTCTACATGCTACTCATGGTGCATCAATAAGTTAGTTCCAAGAAAATAGAGTATATCTCATTACATTAGAGTAGATCCCAATCATGAGAAACAAGTTTCAATCATAATTTCTCATATTCAAGTGTCATACATAACTAGAATTCCCATAACTTAATGTCTAATTTTTTTATATATCATTTATAACATATATGTTTGCTCAAGCTTTTTATAAAGAATTAAAATAAGTTGTCAAATAAAACTTCCCTAGCTATTACATTAATTTGATTGACTTTAACTTTAAATCTTTTCCTTTAGTTTTCCCTTCAGCTAAGTCTTTAGTTTCTCAAATACAACTTTTTTTTTTCTCTTTCCCCACACGTTACCATTGTTTTAAACATAAAATAAATATTAAAGCTAGCAGCTAGTTATCCTTAAGATGCTAATGTCAAATGTTTAGCTTTGAAAAACTCTTTTTCAATTTTTGCTCTTAAAAATAGGAAATATGGTGTTTTTAGATAACATCTTTTAGTTCTTTTCACTTATTTTTTTAGGGTAGCTTTAAAAAAATTAATTATAAAAATATAAAGAATGATTAAAAATAAAACACTATATATAAAAATTATTTTTAAAACATATTAGCCAACTAGTTATCCTCAATAAGCTATTGTTAGATGTTTAGCCTTGAAAAACTCTTAGTGCCCCATAATTAACTAGTTTCTCACACCTATTTCAACTCAAATTTAATTGAATTTTAAGGTTGCAAATAATTTTGTTACAATCAGGTAAATAAAAAAATTTGTTAAATTATCAACCATTTACTCAAGCAAGTAGTTGACTAAGTTGCCAACTAGCTAACCATTAAAATGCAAAAGTTCTTCACCACTGCTAACTAAATGTGAGATATTAATCAACTAGTTTAACATGTTCATTTCTCAACTAAACACCTTTCGAAAAATAATTACTACTCAATTCATTAGCCAAGTCATTAATCTTTATTAAGGATTAAACAAACTTAAATTGACTCGTAATTAAATTCTAGTCATTACAAGTATAAACAATATGGCCTAAGTATAAAGAATATTACATAGGTACTAAGGTGCAAAGAATATGATTTGGGTACTAAAGTACGAAAAATGTGACCTAGGTACTAAGGTATGTATAATATAACCTATGTATGAAAAAAGTGACTTAATTAGGCAATAAGGTAAAAAAAAAAAATATGACTATGTACTGAGGTATAAAAAGAGTGACCTAAGGACTAATGTACCAATAATGTGACCCATGTACAAAAAAGATGCTTTAGATACTATGATATGAATAATGTGACCTAGGTGTAAGGAATGTAACTTAGTAAAGTAAGAAAAATGTCACTTCTACAAAAAAAAAGGTTTTTAATGACGAATCTTTAGTCACGGCCATAAAATATCATGACCAAAGATATTCTTTTGTCACAGCTAGGATAAAATTGTGACTATATGTGTTTATCAATATAAGGTGGGAAAAAAAACATGTTTAGTCATGGTAATTTTATCAATCCTCACTAAAAGGATTGATGAGAGGGTATTTTAGTCACAGATATATTTGAAACCGTGACTATTTGTAAATTTATGGATGAAAATTTTGGCACCAATGATTTTAGCCACGGTAATTTTATCATTCGTGACAAAAAGTGTAATGAAATTATGTTTTATGTGAAACCATCACTGTATATATATATATATATATAGTAACTTTTAGTCACGTCATTGATTGACCGTGACTGTATGGTAACCTATAGTCACAAATTTCAAATTTGACCATGACCAAATGCACAAATGTTTATTTTAAATATTTTGAACTTATGGTCATGAAGCTCACACAATCATCACCAAAATCTGTTATTTTAAATGATTTTTGGGTTACCTATTATTATTTTTTAGAAAATCTTATATATATATATATATATATGTATATCATAGAAATTATCATTAATAGTAATAATAATAGTTCTTATTAATTATAAAAAATTCAAAGTTATATTATTATATTTTTTTTAAGTTAAGAAACAAATTGGTGTGTTACCTATTTTTCTTTAGTTAAAATTATTTAATTTCCTTATTATGATTAATGTTTTAATAAGAAGTAAAATAAAGTTTAATATATTAGTTTAAAAATATGATGGTTCAATTTGATATTATCTAATAAAAAGTTTAAATACAAGTGGGTTAGCAAATTAAAAAACAATTTTGATTTTATATATGATAAATAATTCTTATTGTATTTAAAGTACCAAAAAAAGGTGATAACTAAATTTTACTATTAACAATTAAGATCAAAATAATCTTCATAATAGGTTTATTAATAATAGGTTAATGATAATGAGTTTTATATTATTAATAATATGTTTTATATAAAGACATTAAGAATTTGATATTCAATTGATATGTTTTTTTATTTAGGATGATAATAAGACCAGTTATTATAAGAAAATTTTATTGAATTTTATCATCATTAATATTATCTATCAATTCGTAGTAATTCAATTCAAATTTATCTTTCTATGTAGTTACTTCTTTTTTTATTAAACTTAAATTTACTAAACATGTAACAAAAATAATATTTTAGTTAACTATTAAAATTTTAAAATATATAACTTGATAAATTTCTAATATAAAATTTTAAAATTTTAAAACTTGATAAGCTTGATAAAAATTTTAAAATAACACTTTGAAAATAAAATTTTTAAAATATAAAATTTGATAAATTTCTCATATATAATTAAAAATTTTAAAATTTTAAAACTTGATAAAAAAAATTTTTAAATTTAAAACTTGATAAATTTCTAATATAAAATTTTTAAATTTTAAACTTGATAATTTTAAAACTTGAAAAACTTGATAAAACTTAATAAAACTTAATAAAAATTTTAAAATAACACTTTGAAAATAACTTCCAATATAAAATTTTTGAACTTTCAAAATTAATAGTTCTAGTTACATTTTAGTAAAACATTTTAACCATAAATATTTAAAATACATTGCATAAATGTAAGACAAATTCTCATTGCATTTATAAAGCCTTTATACTATTAATACTTTCAAAATATTTTACACTTGATTACTTTACATAACTCATTAATAGCTATACCCAGCCAAACAAAACAAAACCCACTCTCTCTCCCTCCCCAAAACCCACAACCATACAAAAACAGGACACCATTTCTTCCCCACAAAACCTACCCACAACCGCCATTGCTTAGATGAAGCCACTGCCAAAAAAAGCTTATGGAAGCCATGCCGAAGAAGCCCCATGGAAGCTATGGTCGGTAAAACCCAAGCCACCTCCAAGAAACTCCCTTAAAAATCGTTTCTCTCTAGGTTTTGGTAAGTTTTGGGATTTTTTTTTTTTTTTTGTGGGTTTTGTTAGTTGGTATTTTGTAAATGTTTGTTATTAGGTTTGAGATTTCATTGTTATTGGGTTTATTTCTTAGTTGGTGCTTTTGGAAAATTTGAAAATAATATATGTTGTGAGTGTTTGTGGAAATGATTATGGGTTTATCTCAAATGAAAATGTT
This sequence comes from Vitis rotundifolia, assembly GCA_030254885.1. Taxonomy (NCBI): domain Eukaryota; kingdom Viridiplantae; phylum Streptophyta; class Magnoliopsida; order Vitales; family Vitaceae; genus Vitis; species Vitis rotundifolia. Next base: position 13,678,696 of record CM058157.1, read on the forward strand.
TTGAAAATAACCTCCTTCACCATTTTGATTTTATTCTCATTTAACCTTATATTGTCCACTGTTTGGTTGCTTAGAAAAAAATAGGAAAATGGGTGAAAATCTACAATCTTTGAAAATCCATTATGTCATTTTCTTGCAACTTTTCAACAACCACTTAAGAAATAAAAACCAATATGAAACATGCACATTTGACTCAATATCCTTTTCCTTTAATTTTTCATTTTCCATAATTGAGGAAAAACAATTTCAGTTTGAAGTGAACATCAAGCTGCCAAAGAATTTTTATAATGATCTATGGGGAAAAATAAGTATTATTTTCCATAATTAAGTATTATTTTTATGGGAAATATAATACATAAATTGATTTGTTATTTTTATTTTGTTTTTTTAATTGGAATGTGATTTGGAATCATGATATATATAGGAGTCCACACCACACATTCACATTACTGAAATCATAATTGGCATATATTTTCTATTTTTATTATAAACAAAAAATAATAAATTATATATTAAATGTAAGAATTCTTTTATAAAACTATGAATTTATTTTATGTTCTTAAAAATTAGTTTTAAAATTTTTTAAATTTAATGTAGTAAAAATGATTTGCTACCTTAAATTTTTTAAATTTTTTTTTAAAAAATTATAAATTTTTTAAGATAAGTCTTTAAAAGTTTATATTTTATGTTAAAATTATTATTTTTTAAAAAAGAAGAAGCTTATTTAAAGAATACCTTCAAGATTATTATTATTATTATTTATTTTATTAGCATATGATGGTTGACTTTAGTGAAATATTTACATTTTTAATTATTGTCAAAAGTAAAAAATAAAAAATAAAATTTTTTAAAGTGATATAAGTAAAATCTGTTCTCAAATTTATATCTTTCTTTTTATGAGTTAATTTATAAGTTGTGTCTTTTTTTTTTTATTTAAAATAAAGTAATTAGTTTTTAAAGTTTAAAGATAGTAAACTTATATAATATTTTTAATTAAATATGCTCTCAAATAATATCCTACTTCCAAAACAACTTCTCAACAAAAACTATTTTTTATTAAAAAAAAAAAAACAATATTAAACCTATTCTTGAAAAATAATAGGATTTTTTTTTTTTAAACAGTAGTTTCAAAACATCTTCTAATATTTTAAGATTTAGAAAATTTTTGTTTTGTACCCAAATTAGAAAATTATGAAATTTCCAAATACTTACAGGTTTGTGCATATTGAAATTTTGAAAATACTTATAACTTTGTACACTTTTCACAATTCAATTTTAAATAAAAATTATTGAAAAAAAGAAAAGATAATAATACCAAAATATAATTTTGATTCCTAAAACTACTTGGGGTGTAATAAAGAGTTAGGATTTTAAGTCCAAATTTTAATTTTGTTCACACTTAAGATTAGAATTTCTCATTTGATATTTTATTTAGACTAATTTTTATGAGTGCACACTTGTTAGCCAATTCTGAATTTTTAAGCATGTTTATTGTATTTTGTTTCATTTTATTTATACCTTACCCTTTCATTACTTCATGATCTAAGATATGCATATGTTGTATCTATTGTGAGGCCTTATCTATGATTTTATATTTTATTATTGTTATCTATGAACCAACCCTTGTTAATTTTATGCAATAGAAATGTTAGTATTTCATTTCTATAAATTTTCAAATATGTTAGTCTCATTGTGTGTTTTTATCTATTTCTTTTCCAATATTATTTGTCATTAATTTTATCATTTACTCATTTTCATTTTAGGAAACCCTAAAAATCCTGTTCAAGTATCCTTACTTGACAAATGTCACTTTTATCATATACTGAAAACATATAAGTTATAGAAGTGTGGATATGATTATTTATTGTGGTCATATTCAAATTTTCAACCTATATGTTTTGCATATGATTAGTAGAATTGTCTACAAATGATGCTTGAATTGTCCGTTTGGACAGTTTAGAAATACATAATATCTATGAAATCACACGCTTATGTTTTAGCATATTGATAAGTTTTGACAGTAATTCCCCTTGTTCTCTAGGTGCATATTTGGACAAGGTGACATATTGTTAGCAGCTTAGTTAAGCTAACTAATAGTATGTTTATACCTTAACCAACTTGTGTACTTGGAGAACTATAGGGAAATGCTGCCAAAATTTTATCAAAATGAAACTAAGCAGGTTAGTGATTGATTCATAAGAATTACGTATTTCTAAATGGGATAGGAACCACTACCAAATATAAGAATTTGAGATGATAAAAAACATATCACATTCATTATAAGTTGATATGAAGATTCATTGTTATGTGATTGAAGGGTTTACTTTGCGAAAGTACGAGAAAAATGTCAATAGATAAGAGTTGGATGCAGAAGTCAAGAGTAAGTAGTGAATATCATAAAGGAGTTTTGGAGTTCTTAGACTTTACCTTTAGCAATGCATTGAGAAAAGAAATGCTCTCATGTCCTTGCACTCATTGCAATAATTGTGTTATGCAGAAGCGAGAAATCATGTATGACCATTTGTTGGACAATGGGATAACTAGAAATTATGTGCGATGGCTGATGAATGGGGAATATAAGTTTTGCGAACCTACAAATACTAGCACTAATGAGTCTAATATGCATGAAGAGATACAAGAAATGTTAAATGATGCATTTAGAATGTCAATGTCAAATGAGAAATCTAAAAGAAGTCCACATGTGCATAAGGAGTTTAAAAAATCAAATGAGGATGCAAACAAATTTTATAATTTGTTAAAGGAAGCAGAGCACGAACTATATCCAGGGTGTAAAAAATTCACAAAGTTGTCTTTTATCATAAGATTATTTCATATGAAGTGTTTTAATGGATGTAACAATAAGTCTTTTACAATATTGTTTGAATTGTTGAAGGAGGCACTTCTTGAGGGTAAGACATTGCCAAGCAACTATTATGAAGCAAAAAAAATACTTTGTGACCTTCACCTTCATTATATTAAGATTGATTCATGTCCCTTATATTGCACGTTGTATTAAAAAAAACATGCAAATGCAAATGAGGGTATTGTTTGTGGTGTCTCTAGATGGAAATCAAGTGATGATCATTCTACAGATGAGCTCACTAAGTCATGAAAGAAAAAGAAAATTCTTGCTAAGGTATTGCATTATTTTCCCTTAAAATCAAGGCTTCAAAGGTTATATATGTCATCTAAGACAGCTCTTCTCACATGAAATGACATGTTGATGGTTGCATGGAAGGTGAGATGATGAGGCATCCAGTGGACTCTTTGGCTTGGAAAAACTTCAATAACATACACCTTTCATTAGCACTAGAACCTCGAAATGTTAGGCTCGGTTTAGCAAGTGATGGGTTCAATCCTTTTGGGAGTATGTCAATTTCATACAGCATGTGGCTTGTGGTTCTTATTCCATATAACTCACCACCTTGGATATGTATGAAACAAACATTCTTTATGTTATCACTACTTATTCCTGGTCCAACTGCACCTAGGAATGACATTGACATATACTTGCAACCATTGATGGATGAGTTGAATGACTTATGGGAGGTTAGAGTTGAAACATATGATGCTTCAACAAAACAAAAAAATTTTATACGTCCAGCTATATTATGGACCATCAATAATTTTCCCTCATATGCAAATCTTTCAAGTTGGAGCATTAAAGGGAAATTTGTTTGTCTATTTGTAATAAGGATTGTTCTTCATATCGATTACAAAAGGGACAGAAATGGTATTACATGGGTCATCGTTGATTTTTGCCAATTAATCATAAATTTCGACGTGATAAAAAGTCCTTTGATATAAATGAGGAGCATAGAGCAGCACCTAAACAATTGTATTGGGAAGATGTTCTACATCAATTAGATGGAATGGAACATATTACTTTAAGGAAGACATCAAAAAACAAAATGTCAGCAAAAAGAAAATGAGAACATGTTGAACTTGAGCACAATTGGAAAAAAAAAAAAACATTTTTTTTCCAATAACCATATTAGAAAACCCTCATTTTGCATCATAATTTGGATGTAATGCATATTGAAAAGAATATATGTGACAGTATGGTTGGCACCTTGTTGAGTATCTATGGTAAATCGAAAGATAACTTCAATAGTTGTCTTAACTTGCTAGCTATGGGTATTAGAGATCAACTTCACCCCATACAAAGAGGGAATAGGGTTATATTGTCTGTCGCAGGCTATTCACTAACTTCAAATGAGAAAAAAGAATTCTGTAAATTTTTTAAAGAAGTAGAGGTTCTAGATGGTTATGTTTCTAACATCTCTCGGTGTGTACAAGTGAATGAAAGAAAGATATTTGGATTGAAGTCTTATGATTGTTATGTTCTCATACAACAACTCCTTCCACTTGCAATTCAAGGAGTTCTACATAAGAATGTTTATGCTATTATAGTTGAATTATGTAGTTTCTTCAAATAATTTTGTTCTAAAGTGTTAAAGACTAATCAATTAAAGCACCTTGAGAATAACATAATAGTCACACTTTGCAAATTAGAAAGAATATTTTCTTCATCATTCTTTGATACTATAGTACATTTACCTATTCATCTTACAAGTGAGGTAAAGGTCGCTAGACCAGTGCAAAATCAATGAATGTATCCTATCAAGCGATCTGTTCTCATTCAATTAATCTTATGTATATTAAGTTTAATATAGTTCATGAAACAAATCTATCATGTTGTGGAATGACAGGTATTTACACACATCAAAGTCTTATGTACGTAATAAGAGTCGTCTAGAAGGTTCTATTGTAGAGGGGTACATAGCAGAAGAATGTACAACCTTTTGTTCAAGATCTTTGCATGATGTTGAAACAAAGCATGACCGTGAAGAAAGAAATTATATTATTGAAAATAGCATAACAAATGGAAGGTTAACCATTTTCAAATGCATGGGACGAACAATAGGAAAGTCAACATTTCGTGTTCTTAGCATAGAAGAATGGTCCCAAGCACATTTATATGTGTTGACTAATTGTGAGGAAGTGATGTCATTTATTGAGTAAGACGCTTATTTGAATAAAACTTTATACTAATTTTTATGCAAAAATTTAATTTTGGTTTTTGTAAGCATTATAATTATTATTATTATTTTTTATTAGAGAGCATAAGCAATTTATAAGGGCTAAGCCTCGTATTCATGCACTAGATGCAGATTTGATTCACAAGAGAATTCATTAGTTGGTTTGAAGAACGTGGAAGTACATTCATTACATAAATTGTTTTATTATCTAATAAACGTATATGTATTAACATCTTATATTTGAATATATAGATTATACAAATGCGACATGAAGGTTCAATTTTTGAACACATACTATCATTGTCTTGTGGACTAAGTACATCAGTTACATGTTATAGAGGATACATCATTAATGAGTTCAGATTTCACACAAGAGAACGATAAAAGTGAAAAAAAAAAAATTCAAAATAATGGAATTGTTGTGACCACAGAGGCATTAAGCTTTGCAAGTGCAAGAGATATAAACCCAATTTCGGGTCATGCTTCTTACTATGGCATGCTAACTGATGTAATTGAATTACATTATCTTAGTGAAAATAGAGTTATTTTATTCAAGTGTGATTGGTGGGATATAATCAATATTGGAAATGAGATAAAGAATGATAAATATGGGTTCACATGTTTGAATTTTGAACGCACCATATGCACAGATGAACCATTTGTGCCTGCATCTCAAGCAAAACAAGTTTTCTATGTTCAAAATTCAAATAAGGAAAATTGGCACACCGTTGTAGAGATATAAACTCGAGGGGCTTATACTATGAATCAGAAAGTATCTACTAATGATCGAGAGCCATATCAACACCTTATAACACTTCATAGTCAACGTGATGTGCATGGGTTGGTCGAGAATGATTTAATCAATTGGGATTGAAATGATATTGCAGGAGAAACTGTCCAAATGATGTTCTACTATCACGATAAGGAAACATCATTGAAAAAAATAATGAATTTATTCATGATGATGATATAGATGATGTGTAGCTAATAATATTGGTAAGCACGTAAATATATATTATTTGATATACAAATTGTAATTTATTTCATATTATTTATGTAACTTATTTTATATTACATTTTCTAATTTACTTTATCATGTACAAATAGTGTCTTCAGAAGATGAGTTGGACAATATACAACTCCTAGACATACAGCCCGCTACAATTACTACTCCTAGTAGTTTTAGTCCTTCTGATTCTTCAAATCCTTCTGTTGTTGGTATGATTAAGAAGATTATGTTTAACTTTACATATGATAAATGTGTTTACATATGTTTACATATGTTTAATTTCTTGAATATTAAGTTTTTAATGTTTAATTTTATATAAGATAAATAAATTATGTTTCTTTTAATTTCATTATTACTCTTAATAGGTTTTTCTTCTAGCAAAAAGAGGACACGTGACCCAACATGCAACTTAGATTTACTTAGCATGAAACTGGGGGGAAAAAAAAACTACCCAATTCAATACCAAAGGGCAAGTTGTTTATGATGGAAAAGGGGAAAGATTGTCAAGCTATATGGGGACATTGGTGTGATCTCAACACAATGTACTCATCCAAGTTCAAGATTGGAATCATGTTAGTGAAGATGTGAAGGAAAAGATTTGGGCCTTAGTATTGATATATGCTTGTTAATATTCAATTAAATTGTAATGCTATTATTTAAAAATGATACCCCTTATTTATACATGACATTTTAATGCAATACAAAAAAAATATGAACTTGAAGATACATGTAAGAGTTACATTCTTCAGTGTTGTGGAAATTTGTTTAGAAACTACAAAAATAAAATGAAGGCCAAGTATTATAACCCTTATAATACAAATAAGGAGAAATTGCACCATCGACCTCCACACTTATCGAATGATGATTGGAGGTGGCTCATCCACTTTTGGGGTACACCTAAGGCCAAGGTAAATATAATGATCTTTTCTTGATAGTGTATCTTATGATACTCATATTCACATAAAATGATATTTATTAGTTATATCTAACATAATACTTCATGTATATAACTTTTATTATGCTTTTATTTCCTATATAGGTGACATGCTATTTTTTAATTGATGTAGGATATCTCAGAAAAAAAAAAAAAAAAAAAAAAAAAAAAAAAAAGCAAGTGATAAAGCATACATCGTGTTCTGCTTCTGCATCATCTGGAGGATCTACATCTATAGATGAGATATATACTCAAGTCATGGGTCCAAAGAGGCATGGCTGTGTTCAAGGGTATGGATTTGGTCCTACTCCCACCTCAGTCTTTGGTTCTACTAATAGAAGGCGATCAAGAGCAATTCTTTCAACACAACTTGAAAATACCTAAGATATACTAATAGTTGTAGAACAAAAGTTTACAATTGCAACTGAAGAACTCTCAAATGTGAAAGAGGAACTCTCACATGTGAAAGAAACATTTGAAGAGAAGTTGATAGAAGTTCAAAGAAAAACACTAAAAGAAGTGAAAGAAGAGTTTGAAGAAAAAATGATGGAAATGCAAGCAAAAATGCAAGCACAAATTCAAGAATAGATGATGCAAATGATGCAACAATTTCAGCAAAGGCAGTAAAAATTTGAAGATTATGCTACATCTTTATACGATAGATTCTTTTAACTTTTTTGAAGATTATGCTACTTATTTATGTGATAGATTCTCCTAACTTTTTGTTCTCTTTCTATGACTATTATGTGATGTTTGGTTGGTTGATTTGTTATATTATGTTAGAATGTGAAACTAAATTTGAATCTCTCTTGTTGTTTGTTTGTGTTTTTGTTATTTAATGACCTACATTGATGTATAAATTTTCAACTAGCTTGGGATAATTGATTGTAATATATTGTACTATATTGAAATTTTGAATTTTGAAATTGTTTTAATTGCTTAATTGTATATATAGGTTTAAAATGAGTTTGTTTATGTTTATAACAGATTTGGAAAATCTGAATTTATAAAAGACCAATGTTTAAATATAACAAATTTTAGTCACGATCATTAAAAACTTGTGACCATAAGTCTACTTTTAGTTATAATCAATAATGAACCGTGACAAAAATTTAGTGACCTGGAGGACATCATATGATTAATTTTAGTCATGATCATTAACAGTTGTGACCATAAGTGTACATTTCGTCACTTTCACTTAATTAATCGCGACCATAGACCTGCCATTTAGTCACAGTCACTTAGTTAACCATGACCATAAACCTACATTTACTCACGATTAACATTTAGTCATGATCACTTAAATAACTGTGACCATAGACCTACATTTAGTCACAACTAGGGAATTGATTGTGACCATAAGATTACATTTAGTCACAGCCATTTAATTAATCGTGACTATAGACCTACATTTAGTCATAATTAAGGAATTGATCGTGACCCTAAGATTACATATAGTCCCAGCCACTCACGTAACCATGATCATAAGTTTACATTTAATCCATCGCTAAATTAACCCGTCACTATAAGTGTACATTCAGTCACAATTTATTACTTAACCATGACTATAGGTTAACATATAGTCACGATTGATTACTTAACCGTGACTAAATCAACTTTGCTCACAATTTTTGTATGACAGTTACAAAAAATAAAATAAAATCATATGGTCACGATCACTTAGGAAACCGTGACCAATACCTTTACCTGCGCTTCCTATTATGACGCTCAATCATAGTTTCATAAGACCGTGCCAATAGGTTTTGGTCACGAATTGATAAGACTTGGTGACGATTGGTGACCGTCACCTAAAATCCTATTTCTTATAGTATATGACCTAACCTAGGTATTAAGGTATGAAAAAATTAACTTGAGTATGAAAAATATGATCAAGATATGAAAAATGTCATCAAGGTATTAACGAATGGAAAAATATGATTTAGATACAAAGAAGGTGACTAAGGTACAAAAAAATATGACTAAGGTACTTAGTTATGTAAAATGTAATCTAAGTATGAAAAATATATTTAAGGTACAAAAAATGTGATCAAGATAGGAAAAATGTGACTAAATTATTAGGGTATAAAAAATGTGATCAAGATACTAAGATATAAAACATATAACCAATTTAGATATGAAATATGTGACTTGTGTATAAAAAATTTGGTCAATATACAAAAAATGTTATAAAAGTTCAGAACAAATGTAATTACAACATGAAAGATGCAATAGTAGTATTAAGATATGAAATTTGTGAGATGTATGCAATTGAAACTTATTTAAACTTCTTCTAGTTGTATTTATTTTTTAATTGATTTTTTTATTTTTTATTTTTTATTTTTTATTTTAATATACACATAACAATAAATTATTGGTTGGTGTAAGCATGTGGTATGGTATTGAAAAATTATACTTCGATACTAAAGTTTGATTCTTGATAAAAATGTTAAAATCCTAGTAAAAAAACTCTTGGAAACATAAAAAAATTCGCACAATAAATAAATTCTTTTTAATATTGGGTTAATTTCTATTATATTCCCTAAAACTTAGTATATATATGTAAAATGGTTTCGAATTTTATCAATATACACCCTTATAGATATTTTCATATATAAAATTTATTCTTAGGAAATTGTTAAACATATATACTAAAATATTTTTATCAACAATCTCTCTAAAATTTTTAGGGTCTATTTGGTGAAGTTTTTAAAAATAGTTTTTTGTTCTTAAAAATAGAAAATAGTTTTTAAAAATTCATAACACTGTTTGTTTATTTTTCTTTGTTTTTAGTTTTTAAAAACAAAGTGAAATACAAAACAACTTTTAAAGAACCAGTAAAAATTGTTTTCACCAATTTTTAAAAGCAACAGAAAAATATACATACTCTAATTTTCTCTTTTATATAGAATCATAATTTTTCAATTTTTTTTTCGTTAGGCAAATTAACTTCAAATTAAACAAAAATTAATGCGTTGGATTTGTTAACAAATCTATTAGTTTTTAAAAATAATTTAAAACTTAAATAATAAACTCATTAATACAAAAAAATTATGAGTAAAAATTGGTTTAAAAATAATTTTTATTTTTAAAATATTATTTCCCCTTTTTTTTTTTTTTTTTTTTTTTAACACTAGGCAAATGAACTCCAAATTAAATAGGACTTAATGTGTTGAATTTGTTAACAAGTCTAATAATTTTTAAAAATAATTTAAAACTCAAATAATAAACTTATTAATACCATAAATTTATGGATAAAAATTGGTTTATTATACTATTATTTCTTGTGGTTAATAATGACTCTATTTTTTTTTTTATATATAATTATGATTTTATAAATTTTCCCACTAAAAAAATGAACACCAAATCAAGTGACATTTTTTATTGAATTTAACAATTTTAAAAAATATTTTAGAACTCAAAAATAAATCTAATCATTAGAAAAAAGAAAAAAAAAAAAGGAAAACTAATATATCACAAATTATGACTTATCCTATACATACAACTATTTTTTTTTTTTTTTTTTTTAAATATCTCACTAGGTAAATACATATACATTAAGTAAGATATGACTAATAATTTAAATTCTTTAATAAATCCTTTAATTTTTAAGAAAAATTTTGCAATAAAAAACCAATCCAATTAATTATTGATTAAATCAAAATATTCTAGAATATTATGTTTAAAATTGAGTATTAAATGTGTGCATATGTAATAAAAAAATTGATTCATTTATATATTAAAAAAAGTAAAACTTTATTAATTATTCATTTTAAATAAAATACAATTGATAATTAGTATTATTCATTTTAAACAAAAAAAAAAAATGCAAAGATGTTAATATTCTTATATTTCTCACATATAATAAAATAATATATTTTCTACTAAAAATATAATTTATATTTTTATTATAAAATTACTATTTATGTTTTATTAAAACTTATTTATTTTTTAATTTATTTGTAATTACAAAATTATTTTCATTTTCTGTAAGACATCAACTAAATTTAATTAATTAATAATATATAAATTAAATTTAAGATGTTTTTACAAAATCAAAAAATATATTTTTTAAACATTTTATCCAAACAAGTCTTTTTGTTTTTTGTTTTTTGTTTTTTTTTTGTTTTTTTAAATCATTTTATAAAAACAACTTGTGCAATATCTTTATTTTTATAAACCATTAAAAAACTTTTTTTGTCCTTTAAATTAAAAATAATTTCTAGAAACAAACAAACATAAGAGATCATGATCAAAGAAGAAATTGAAAAAAAAAATTAATTAAAATGCTTGTTTGACTTGTATTAAAAATAAATATTAAAATTATTTTTATTTTGTAGTAATTTTTGTTTCACTAAAATAAAAAAATAGTTTCATAATTAAAAAAATTATTTATCCTTAACTCATAAATAATTTTAGATTTAATTTTTATTTTTTAATAAAACTTAACTTGAATTTAATTTTGTATTACTATAAACTAAATTTATAAAATTTTTATAAAATAAAAGTAAGACATTATTTTAAAAAATAATACAAATTTTTCCATCGAAACAAACTTTTTATTTTTTATTTTAAAAAATTATTTTTTAAAACATCTTGTCAAACATTCTTATTTTTTAAAAAAATTTAAAAACTATTTTTTTTTCCCTATTTTGAAAATAATTTTTAAAAAATATAGCCAAAGGGAGCCTTAATATTTATGAATTAATTTAAAGGGTTTAATCAACTACATTGGCTTAGCCGTTCTAGTATTTTAAGCATCAAATTATCCTATTAATTTTGGACCATTGGATGTCCGTGGAGCCCATCTCATGTTGCCACACGGTAGATTTTTTTCCAAATCAAAAATCAAACACGCGCCCTGGAAAGTGCGCGTATCATTGCACGCGCTTTTGCGTCTCCATCCTCTAAGGTCCTGAGCGGAGTCGTCCTCTGATTCTCTCTAAGAAGGCATTAACATCTTTGTTGTGTGGGCACCCATGAATTCATAGAGAGAAGAGTAAAAGGCTTTGGAGTTTCTCTCTAGATTTAGCCTGTTTGTATCGTAGTGTGTCTGCGCCGAATCCTCCTCTTTTTCGCTTCTCAAAACCCTAGTAATAAGGTCTGATCTTCCATTTCCGATCATCTTTTTTATTTTTTCTTTGTTTCGTAGTTTTTGTGTTTGGTAGGTCGGTTGATTGAGTGATCGATTCTGGTTTTTTTTATTTATTTTTATTTTTATTTTTATTTTTTTTATTTCATTGTTGTTTGTTGCTGTTAGGGTTCAAAAGAATCTAATTTTCAGTTGCAAAACCTTGTTCTTTCTGGAATTTTTTTTTTCTGTGCATCTAGATTTCCAAAATAGAAAAATTAGGTAAAATCGATTTTAATCTTTGGTCTTGGTTCTTGAATTTGTGATTAAAATTTGTGCCATTATTTTGTGTCCGATTGGACACAATTTGGTCCTAGATCTTTCTTTTTGCTGAAATATGCATATTAAATTGAAAATTCTTCATGTTTTATGGATAAGGTTTTGGAACAAGAGAGATTTGCCCCTGTTTGGTTGATGAAACAAGGGAGCAAAATAAAGAAAAATAAAAGTTCAGAATTTTTTTTTTCTGTGATTGAGAATTTTAGCTTCTGTCCTGTTTTTGCGCTGTTTCTGGAGCATTAAGATGTTAGAAAATAAGATTGTTTTTGTTTTTGATAGGGAACGCATAAGCATACTCATACTCACATCATGAGCGGTAGTGGGGTAAGAGAAGTTCCGTTGAGGTATGCAAGGAGCAGTAGGCGAAGGAAGACAGTTCTGAACTTGGATCTCAATGATACACCACCCACTGATACGAGGGACCAGGAGGGGCCTTCAATCCGAACAATGCCAATACCCCCTGCTGCCATTGATGTTGAGGCCATTGATGATGAAATTGTTGAATCCTCAGCCACAGCCTTTGCGGCAGTAAGCCTTCTTCTTCTTCTTCTTCTTCCCTTTTTTTTTTTTTTTTTTTTTTTTTCTGAATATATTTGTAATACGTTTTACTCTACTTAAATTTTTTTTTTTTTTTCTTACATTGTCTTGCTACTAATCATATATATATTTTTTCTTGTTATCTCATTCTAGGCTAGAAACAATTCCAGAAGGATTCGTGGAAGGACAGTTGTTGATGTAGATTTGGGTAATTAAAGTTTTCGTTTAATTTTTCATTTAATAAATGGCTTTGCAATTTTGTGTATGTGCCAAAATAATTCCAAACATCTCCATAGAATCTTTAGCAGACACTTTTTTTTAGTCTTTTTGTGGTCTTCATAGACAATTACCTTTTGGCACCTTTTGGTTAACAATTTTTTGATACAGTTACCTTGCCAGACTGCCAGAGATTGAATTTTTTTTTAGGGAGAATAGCATATAAATATTAATAATTTGTCTGATAGAGATAAGAAGGCGATGGTATTTGCTATCAATAGACTGCTAGAGATTGTTGATAACAAATATTGTCGCCTTCGTATCTCTATCAGTCAAAGTATTAATATTAGGTTTTTGTGTTTAATAGCTCATGGAACACCAAGTTGGATTAGGGGTCAGTCTTCTTTTTCTTGTGTTCTTATTAGCTTACACAACATATTTTACCCTTCCTATATCTGGGTATAGTACACAACAACATGGTTATTGCGGCCTTCTCTCCTCAATCAATCAAATAATTGATCTTTATATATCATTGTGTTTGATAGCTTGTGGAACAACAAATTGGATAGGGGCTTCTTATTCTTGCATTTGTATTAGCCGATACCCTTCCTATATGTGTATAGCTCACATAACACTATGACCATTATCACATTTTTTTCTCTATAAATCTTTTTCAATTTTACATGTGTTGTGTTTAATGGCTTGTGGAACACCAAGTTGAACAGTAGTTTTCCTTCTTTTTCAGGTGTCTTGTAAGTTGACACCCTTCGTATATCTGTGTATATCTCATATAACCCAATGGTTAATGCATAGTTTTTTTTCTCTATGAACATTTTTCAGTCTTTATATATTATTGTGTTTAATTGCTTGAGAAACACCAAGTTCAATGGTGGTTGTGTTCTTTTTCATGTGTTTTTATTAGCTGATACAATATACTTTCCCCTTCTTATATCTCAGTGTAGCTCACAAAACACTTTGACCATTGCAGAAGTACAAACAACAAGACCTCTTAATAACCGCAACAAGCGTAGAAGAGCTCCTCCAAATCAAACAATTATCAATGATGATCGTTATATAAACTTGGAAAGCAGTAACAGCTTGTTGGTAATTACAGTATTACTTCATGCTGAAAGTGATAATGCTCATTCTCCTTTTTCTTTTCTTTATCTTAAAATCCTATGCTGTAGTCCTCTTTGTTGATATTGTATTAATTATTTGTTAATTTTATTTGATGCATTTTTGGTTGGGAACTGGACAAGTGACTTTGAATCATAATGATTTGCATTTCTTCCATATTTTATTTGTTTGGGTGCTGTATATATAAATGTTTTTTCTTCTCTTATTAACCACTATATCAAAACAATTTTGTCAATGTAGTTGACTTTAGAAGTTGTCATGAGTAAAAAGAAATTTTAGTATACCAGGCAATGGGTGTTGGATGCAGTCTTGGGACAGCATTAGAAAGAGGGACTCATTTTTGAGTTTTGAATCCTCACATCTGTTCTTTGCTCATGTTCTAGTTACTTTCATTGTCTTTTAGGGCTGTAAATAGTTATGGCTCTCATGGAATGAATATTTTTAATACTTGGGCTTGAATTGCATGTGCTATGTTTGCTATAGATCATGCAACAAGGTGCTGGTACTCTTCATACAGACTAGATTTTCTTAGATGAAATTGAATTCATTTTATTGATATACTATGTTGAATGCATTATGATTTTGTGAATTTTACTCCTGATTCTGCACATATGCTGATGCTTTTGAAGCTAAAAATGCTCTCTATCTCTCTCATGTGCTTGTGTGCATGTGAACTCATGTTACTGTTGAGTTTGTGTAAGTTTCAATCCTTACCTCCACTATCTTTATGGCAGTCTCTCTTGCATGTGTATGTGTGCTTGTGATCATGTGTTGATGTAGTTTATGTAAGTTTCAATACTTAGCCTCACTATCTTAATGGCAGAGAGAGAATAAGCCTCCAGAACAATCTTGGCATGTTCCGCCTCCGCCGCCCAAGGAGCCCACCTTCAACTGTCCAATTTGCATGGGTCAGTTAGTTGATGAGATGTCAACAAAATGCGGTCACATTTTCTGTAAGATGTGCATTAAGGCTGCTATATCTGCCCAGGGTAAATGCCCTACCTGTAGGAAAAGGGTCACCATGAAAGATACCATCAGAATTTACCTTCCTGCAGCCAGCTGAGTGTGATGCCTGTGCCAATCATGTAATTATGTAAGTTTGCTCTATCACTTCCCATTCTTCTTTTAAAATTGGATAGTAGAAAATTTTGTCTAGAAAGCAGAATGAAATTTTGATACACTATTTTGGTCATTTGAAAAATTGTACATCTTTAGTAAGCAGAATGAAAAGCTTTTAATTTTATGAGGTTTATAAGATATGCAAAATTGAAAATTGAAACATGTGAAATGCAAAGTTAAGACTAAGTAAATGATGATTTATTAGAGTATATATTATACCAAAACCCACCAAGGGAGTGATACAAAAATGAATGCCTACACGCAATTGAGCTTTGAACTGTTTAAATTTTTAACTTAGTGCTCTTTTGGGTACACTTCAAGTTTTTTGTTTTTAAAAATAAAAAATACTAGTAACTTTAATATAAAATATAGGAACTCTTATATGAAAAGTGTGGACTTACCTTCTATCTTTACAAATCACTTTTAAAATTTGAGGTAGTAAAATTTTTTTAATACCTCAATTTTTTAAACAGTTTTTAAAACTCATTATATTTTTAAGGTAAGTCTCAAAAAGCTTGCATTTTATAGAGCATCCAAACAACACCTTAAACTTCTGTTTTTTTTTTCCTCTTTAATTTGTAAAGTGGCAAATTTTAAACAAATACACAAGATTGGAGCTTAAAACAAATTGTGCTCATGTACATCCTGTGTGTGATCCAGCAACCTATTTTCTATAATTTTTATACCTTTCTTTCAATTATTTTGGAGAATATTTAAATTTGATTCACTTAATCTAAGAAAGCATCTGATCATGTTATTTGAATATAATGGAAGTAAATTCCTTTATTTGGTACAATGAATTTCAATTTGCTTTGTTCTCATATATAAAAGAAAATTTGTTTGCATTTGAAAAAAATGACCACTCTTTAAGTCTACTAGATCATTTAGACCCTGACCAGATATATGCAGTTGAATCCAAAGTTTTTGTTTTTAATCCTAGAATCAATATAATTTTTTGTTAGTGAATGTCAGCCCAGCAAATTACCTTTTGTTAGTGAATCTCTGCCCAGCATTTATCAAAGGAAAAAGTAATATATGTTGTGATTAGAATTGAGATCAACCCCATTCATGAATTCAACAATTTTGTTGTTAATATCAAAGCTGCTTTAACTTCTGTTTTGTTAGTAAAATCTCCGTGCATTGCTTATCATGGAAATTGGCATATATGAATGATGCAAATTGAAATCATGCTCTTGATATTTATGAACAATTTAGTGTCTTTTTAAATATTTGCAATTACTGAATGTTTCAATGAGTTTTGGTTGAAAGTAATGGACACAAAGTTTTGCCCGAAGCTCAAACTCAAAGTTCTTGCTGAAATCTTTTCCAGTTATTGTATTAACTTCTTAGTTTCAACCTATGTTCATCTTCTCATGATATTTTGGTAAACATGCCATATCTGTTGGGTAGGTGAGTAAAAGAGGATACACTTGGGTCATCGGATCTGTTATTGAAGCTCTACTTTTATGACAGGCATAGGCTTAAAGATTTTCAGCATATAAGGAGGGTTATAAAGACTGGCTTTTGGAGGATAGAAAGAGGAATGAAATGATGGCTCTTGGCATGTCAGCGGACTCTTTTATTTTTAACATTGTTATTACATAATCATTTTATGGAGTTCATGGTGTAAGTGCCTTGTTGCAATGATGGGTGGGTCTGTGGAGCCAAATCTTTCTGGTTAGTGGATGATTTAATTTACTAAGATATTTGAGTACTTGTTTTATGGTTTTGTTATCTTCAGGATATTCTAGTTGTAGAATAACTTATCTATAAACTGAGGTCAATGACATTTAGTGTTTTGATTTGAGAAAATCTAATGAGTTAGGGCTCTGGGTATTAGAAGATGGTACTCTGGCTAATCAGTTGAATGGAATTTAGATGGCATAATCGTCTGGTTCATACTAGCACATTGTGTTTTCTATGATTGCCAGCTGAATTTTATTGTGTAGCTTTTTTAGTTAACACATGTCAAGTATCACAATACTTTGGTTTAGAAGGTGTTTGGTAAAACTTAATACTTATTACTTAATGACTTAAGTTTATTTTAAGCTAATCAGTTGTTAACTTAAGTATTAAAGTTGTTTGATAAAATTAATTTAAAATTTATTCTAAATCATAAATTGATATATTTATTTTTATAAATTATAATTAAGGCAAAGTAGGTCGAGTAATAGTGGAGATCGTGGAGTAGCAAAAGAGATCGTGAAAAAATAATTAGGGTCAATGAGGGTAAAAGGGTAAAATGAATATATGGACTTGAGAATAAGTTAATTGTTTTTATTTATTACTTAAAATTATTTTTTATTTTAAGTTATATCATTAAATTATTTTATCAAATATATTTAATTTATTTAATAACTTAAATTAAGTTATTAAGTTGATTTATTAAATATCGATTTATTATAAGTATTTTTATTTGGCTATAGACTTCCCTTTCCCTTTAAGTAGGGTGCAAGAAAGGCGGGTTGGGTGGGCTTATGATACAACTAAGCCAAGCTCAAGTTGAATTAAGAAATAATTGACTTTAATCGACTAAGCTTCTTATGATTCAATATGTGGTATTAAACTAAAGTTCAATTAAACTACATTTTTTTAAGCTCTGCATTACGTTTAGATCAATTAGGTTAAATTTTCGATTGGTCTAGTTATATATGGATGAAATTAGGATTAATTAAGGGCTTTGGTTGGGTTAACTTGCCTATAACGGTTTTTTATTTTATATATTTATATCAAAATGTAAATAGTATATAAAATAATATTTTATGAAATAAAAAAAAAAAAAAATAAATAAATCTATCCATCATTTATGAAATGATAAATAATATTATTAAATTTGGTTATTTTAATTCAAAATTATTTGAAAAACATAAAGGTTATCTGTTTTTTAGAATAATTTTTTATTCTTTAAAAAAAAAAAAACACTTTAAATAATTAAATACTGTTTTCTATTTATGCTGTTAAGGACACAAAATAAGTATTTTTATAACATTTTTTTAGTTGTTTTTTTTTTTTTTTTTTTTTTCACTTATTTTTCAAAATTGTTTTAAAAAATAATTATATAAATATATAAAATAATTAAAAATAAAATATTGTATATAAAAATTATTTTTAAAATATTAATAATATGTTTATTATAAAATGATTTTCAAAAACTATTCTTAAAGAATATTTTTTAGAATTATTTTTGAAAAAAAAATTATCCTACAAGTTCTAAATCTCCAAAATATCGTATTTTGGAAAGGAAATATAAGCTTTTATATAAATATAAAAAAATAAACAGATTTTACAGGTACAAGGAGAAATTTTCCCTTGAATTTTCTCAAGAACCCAAAATCCTCAATATTCCACGAATCTAATATCAGTCGATAACATATTGTGGAAATGTTTAGAGATCGAAAATATTTCAGGCATGGCATCAACATAAGCACCCCCTTGAAAAAGGGATAACAACTTTTGAAATCGAGACAAAACCCTAATCATAACCTAGGATTGAAGACGAAGTAGGGCTTTATCAATTAAGGAGAAACAAGAGGAAAACATGGCTACAAACTCCCTCATTGTCGCTGTCGTACACCCTTGTCATGCTTCCCCTTGATCGACACCACCACTAGAGCAAGCAATTTTGTTGGTAGAGCCGTTGTGTGTTCTAGCGTCCCAATAGCCTTTGCCAGAAAAACATACGGCTTTGATTCCATTGCCACCATTGGTAATATAGAGAAACGACCATAGGAGGTGGTCTCTGAAAACAGTGGGGCAACTAGCCACTATTGGCGGTAGTGAAAAGAAATTTGTAAAGCGTCACGTCATCGAATCATCTTCCTCCAAAGACAATTGCCCCCATTTCTCAAACAAGCTACTGAAACTGCTGGGAAAAAGATGAGGAAAAAAACCCAACGATGTTTTGTGTTTTAAAAAACTGGTACTTTAGACTTCACATTCGAAACCCTACGTACCGCCCTCATCTTTGTTCACTTATTTTTTTTGCACATATCAGACAATGCATGACGCAAAAAGATATTTAGACTATGTTGGATTGAGGGAAAATGAATGGGGAAAAAAATAAAGATAAAAAGTGGACGGAGGGAAGGAAAAAATGAAAGAAAAATGAAAATAGATTTAAAATTGATAAATTATTTTATATATTATTGTAAGTTCATTTAACTTATTTTTCATCTTTTAATAAATTTTTAATTAAATTTAATTATGTATTTTTTTGTCCCATTTTACACATTGAAATCAAATAGGAGAAAATTATTTTTCTTATTATTTTTATTTTTTATTTTCTTAGCACTTTCTAGGAACCAAACATAGGTTAAGGGTTAAAGTATAGTGTAAAATAATAATTGTTTTCTAAAATTATTACCCAATGTTTTGATTTTTGAAATTTTGAGAGAAAATATGAAGGAAATAAGGTAGAGATTGAGAAAAAAAAAAAACAAAAGGTACAGGAAAATAATCTTCAAATTGATAAATAATAGTTTTTTCATTCATTCTTTCATTCGTTCATGTACAGAGTATATATAGAGGGTAATCACCATTCTAAGAATGGGAAAGAATGATACAAGGAAAGAATAATATAAGGAAATAATAACTAATATCCTAATATCTTAACTTTTCTAATATCTCGATATTCTTAATATCTAAACATTCCTAATACCCCAACACTGAATGACATAAGGAAAGAATGATATAAGGAAAGCATTCCTAATATCTCAACACTTCCGCTCAAGTTGGTGCATAGATGTCACACATGCCCAACTTGTCTAAAAATTTTGAGAATACTTGACTTGAGACAACTTTGGTGAGGATATCAGCCAATTGATCTTCTGATCGAATCTTAGGCAATTCCACAATCTTATCATCCAACTTTTCCTTAATGAAGAATCTATCCACCTCGACATGCTTTGTACGATCATGTTGTACTGAATTATGAGCAATGTCATATGCGGCTTTATTGTCACGAAACAATCGGATTGGTTGCCTAGATAGGTAACCTAAATCCTGTAAGAGGAGTCTTAACCATAATGCCTCACAAAGTCTTAGAGCCATACCTCTAAATTCCGCTTCTGCATTTGAACGAGCGATGACATTCTGCTTCTTACTTTTCCATGTCACAAGATTACCACCTACAAAGGTAAAGTAACCAGATGTAGATCGCCTATCATCCACTGCACCGGCCTAATCAGCATCAGTATATACTTCTATACTCTGATGATCAACATTTTTAGCGAACAAAATTCCCTTCCCAGGAGCATTCTTCAAATACCTCAAAATACGTATGACTGCATTCATATGTTGCTCTCCAGGATTATGCATGTATTGACTCACTACACTTAATGTATAGGCAAGATCTAGTCTTGTATGAGCTAAGTACATTAATCTCCCCACAAGTCTCTAGT
This sequence comes from Vitis rotundifolia, assembly GCA_030254885.1. Taxonomy (NCBI): domain Eukaryota; kingdom Viridiplantae; phylum Streptophyta; class Magnoliopsida; order Vitales; family Vitaceae; genus Vitis; species Vitis rotundifolia. The sequence continues at coordinate 13,699,496 of CM058157.1, forward strand.
ATCTTCCCTTATCGGTTGATACTTGATTAGACTCAACACACAATTTCAGACCTTCTTCTATTGGTGTATTAACAGGTTGACATCCCGACATTCCAGTCTCCTGTAAAAGATCTAAGGCATACTTTCTTTGAGACAGAAAAATTCCTTCACTTGATCGAGAAACTTCAATCCCAAGAAAGTATTTCAAAGGACCTAGATCTTTCATTTCGAATTCTCTAGATAGATAATTTTGCAGAGCTTTTCTTTTTTCAGGATCATTTCCTGTAACTACCATATCATCCACATATACGATGAGTGCTGTAATCTTACCATGTTGCCCTTTCAGGAACAAAGTGTGATCTGAATTACTTTGACAATAGCCAAAAGCTCTCATTGACTTTGTGAACCTTCCAAACCATGCTCTCGGGGATTGCTTCAACCCATACAATGACTTCTTCAATTTGCACACCTTCTGACATTGCTTTTCTGACACTATGCATCCTGGTGGAAGATCCATATATACTTCTTCAGATAACTCACCATGCAGAAAGACATTTTTCACATCGAACTGTTGTAATGGCCAATCTAGGTTTGCAGCTAAAGATAGTAATACTCGAACTGTGTTGATCTTAGCTACAGGTGCAAATGTCTTTCTGTAGTCAATTCCATAAGTTTGAGTGTACCCTTTTGCTACCAATCTTGCTTTAAATCGTTCAATACTACCATCTGCCTTGTACTTCATAGTATAGATCTAACGACACCCAACTGGCTTCTTTCCTGGTGGACGTTCTACGAGTTCCCATGTTTCATTCTTCTGCAATGATTTCATCTCTTCATTCATGGCTGCTTTCCACCTTGGATCAACTAAGGCTTCCTGCACACTGTTAGGAATAGCTACAGTAGATAATTGATTTACAAATGACTTATTTGATTCAGACAAACGATGGTTAGACACATAGTTGCTCATGAGATATTTGACCTTGGTAGACAATTTAGGTTCATATGTGGGTTTACGAATACCTCTATTATGACGGTGTGGTAACCGTTTCATGAATGGATCGGGTTCCAAATTAAGAACACCCTCAACAGACGACGATTGATTTGGTATTTCAGTGAAGACATCTTCAGACCCAAATTGTTGACCACTCATATCCAACTCACCCGCTTCCTGGTTCACTAGTTCAGATTGTCTAGATTCCTCCTCCTCAGAGATATGATAATCATAATCGAGAGTCTGAATTTCCTTATGGTAAACCCCTGAAGTTCAGACTCAGATGAAAAATACATCGAATCTTCATGAAACACCACATCCATTGTAATAAACATTCGTCGAGTTGGAGGATGGTAACATCGATATCCCTTTTTATGCAATGCATATCCAACAAACACACATTGCAATGCATGGGAAGTTAACTTGGTGCGTTGGTGTTTGTGTAGATGCACAAATGCCACACAACCAAAAACACGAGGAGGTAGATTTGGGACGGTTGGGGCAACTATGGCATTAGTAAGAGCTTGGAAAGGTGTTTGGAAGTTAATTGAGCTGGAAGGTACCTGATTAATCAAGTATGCGGCAGATGTGATTGCTTCTCCCCAATAAGATATCGGTATTTTTGCTGCTATCAAGGAAGCATGAACAATCTCTAACAAGTGCCGATTTTTCCGTTTAGCGACTCCATTTTGCTAGGGTGTGTTGGAACAAGTATGATGAATGATGCCATGTTCTTCCAAATACTTTTGAAGATCAGAACTCTGATATTCTCCACCATTATCACTACGCAGAACCCGAACCTTTGCATTGTACTGAGTTTCAATCATTTTATGAAATTTTTTAAACAACAAGTTCACTTCATCTTTGGTCTTCATCAAGCATAACCATGTCATTCTGGTACAATCATCAATAAAAGTAACAAACCAACGCGAACCACTCAAAGTTGGGACTTTGGATGGGCCCCAAACATCAGAATGCATAACCATAAAAGGAGACGGACTTTTATTCAAAATTAATGGAAACGAAGCATGATGGCTTTTAGCCAATTCACAAATATCACAACGGAAACCAGAAATATCACTCTTTGCAAACAAACTAGGAAACAATTTTTTTAAATAACCAAAGGAAGCATGTCCCAGACGTCGATGCCACAACCAAATTTTAGACTTTTTCTTTTCCCCCTCAGATCCATCTGCCATCAAGGCTTATCGTAACTTATTTGAATCCTTTGACTGCAAGTTCAAATAATAGAGTTTTCCCCGCTTAATACCACAACCAATCATCTGTCTTGTTTGGATGTCCTTAAAAACACAAAATTCAGGCCAAAAAATGACAATACAAGATAAGGTTGCAGTGATTTGAGAAACTGACAAAAGATTGTAATTTAAGGATGGAACAACTAAAATAGAATCCAAATTCAAAGTATCAGTAAGAGTTAAGGATCCTTCCCCAATGACTGGGGTTGTGTTACCATTAGTTGTGGAAACAATTTTTTGTGAGGAAGGTCTAAGGGGTGAGACCTGTCTAGAATCAAAAGTCATATGATCTGTAGCACCAGAATCAATTATCCATGCACTATTAATAACAGGTGTAGAAGTATTTAAAAACTTACCACCATAATTTGTAGCGGCTACCAATGCAGAGGCTTTCTCATCAACATTAGCCTCTGTTTTTATTTCGGCAACAGTTGCAGTCGAGGTTTTCTTGGAATCCTTCTTCCGTTATCACGATTGTGATCATTAATAACAAAGTGGTGATAGCCTAAACATGATCTAAAGGTCCATGGTTCAAACCCTCGGTTCCTCATTGTTTTCCTGGTCAAACCAAGAGTCGTTGCTTTGAAATTGTGGGATATCCAGACTGGTGGGATCAATCTTATTGCAGTGAGTGCATTTGAAGGTTGACTTATCAATATTAGAGCTTGTCTTAGGATGGTTGATCGCTGTCGGACTACCATAGCGACAAAATATCCAGGATTTCAGTTTCATGGCTCTGATACCATCTTCAAATTGATAAATAATAGTTTTTTCATTCATTCTTTCATTCATTCATGTATAAAGTATATATAGAGGGTAATCACCATTCTAAGAATGGGAAAGAATGATACAAGGAAAGAATAATATAAGGAAATAACAACTAATATCCTAATATCTCAACTTTCCTAATATCTCAATATTCTTAATATCTCAACAAATAAAAATAAATTTAAGTAATTAAATTATTTTATATGTTTGTTTAAATTTATTTTACTTGTTTTTTTTATATGTATAAAAATTAAATAATTTTAAAATATATAAATTTTTAATTATTTTAAAATATGTTTAATTTTCTTTCATGTTTCTATGCTAAATCAAATAAGAGAAAATATTTTTTCTTAAATTTTAATACATTTTTTATTATAAAATATGAGAATTTGTGATTGATCATAACAATGTAAATATCTTTTTAATTATATATCCTGATTATCTATAAAAGGAGAGTTGTTAATGAAATAACATTCAATTCTCTATGGGCATTCTATATGATCCTCTTCCAATTTATTCTCTTTCTTGTTCTTTTTATTCAACATGTTATCAACATGATCCGAGTCAATGAAGTTTGTATTGCAATGGAATCCAAACTCCTTATTGATTTTAAGTAAAAAAGTTTCTACTTGTTACTCCCATGTTCAAGAAGGATAGACAAGGCTTATTTCCTACTACAAATATTTCTACATCAATACTCATGGAAATGTATATCACAATAATTTTTATTTTTCTATATCACCTAATTTTAACTATTCATGGCCTGAAATCATGTAGAAAAAGCTATTAAATTAATAAATATTGACACTCATATAACTATAAGCTACATAGATAATGTTTTGTTCTATAGATAAGAACTATTATTTACAACCAAAAGGCACGAAAAAAAAAAAAAAAAATTAGTAGATTAATAAATGTTTAAATTCTTATAACCAATAGTTATGTATACGTAGAAGTTACATAATTATTATACGTAATCAAAAGTGATAAAAATAAGAATATTAACATTTTTCTTATTAGTCAGAGTATATTTTCTTCTATTTTTTCTCTTTATTAAAAAATAATACTTTATTCTTAATTTTTTATTCTCTTATTGGTGTTAAAATTAGCAATTACTTAATTATATAATTATCAAATGATATAGTGATTTTATCAAATGTTATCATTTGAGGAGATTCACCACTCCTTTTATTCTTGTTAATAAAGAATTTGAAAATCAATAAGGTTTTTAAATAATTTTTTATCATATTTGATTATTTTTTCAATGAACTTCAAATTACCAAACAATGGACATGAAAATCTTATTCAGGAGGTGCTACTTATCCTCAAGAAAAGAAGTCAAACAACAAGAATTTTAATTAGAATTAAATTTATTTTATAAGTATTTTTATATAATTATGTGAAAACTAAATTAACAATTTTAGAACCAAAATCTATGCAAAATTTCATATTTTTTAAAATAAAATTATTCGCAATTAGCAGTTGATGAAATTATTTTTTCATTTTATTATTCAATTATTGTTATCCAATTATTATGTTGGTTTCTTAAATCCACAGTAATTTCTAATTATTTTACCTATGATAATATGAAATGTTGTTTCTTATGACTAGAAACTATATAAAAAAAAATATTTTATTATATTACATTGTCAGAAGTTATGTAGAGAAAAAAAAATCTCATATACTTTTATAGTTAGAAGTAATATAATAGTTATTTTAGCAACTTGGAGCTATATAAAAAATTCATTTATACATTCTTATAATATGAAGCTATATAGAAAAATATTTTACATATCTTTATAGCCTAAAAAAGTTATATAAATGTGGTTTGAAGCAATTTTTGAGCTAAAAATTAACCTAGAAAAAAGTGAATTGATCTCAATTGGGAGTGTTCTTATTGGGGAGAAGTTAGTGGATACTTTGGAGTATAAGATGGATTGCTACCTTTCAAGGATCTTGGTTTGCCTTCGGGTGTAGTCTTTCAATTTAAGGTAGTGTGGGACATTGGGGATGAGAGGTTCTATAGAAACCTTGCAAGGTGAAAGAAACAATACTTGTCAAAAGAACAATAACTAACTCTTACCAAAAACACTTTTTTTAGTTTTCCCATTTATTTCATGTCCTTTTTTATTATTCCAAGAAAAGTGAGTCGGAGACTAGAAAAATTCAAGGTGATTTTCTTTAGGGAGGGGGAACTCTTGAAAAAACATCACATTTGGTGAATTAGACCAAGATTTTTTTGCCAAAGAAGGGAAGGAGGGTTGGGCTTTTAGAATCTTTCTATTTTAAATAAGGCTTTCCTAGGCAAGTGTATAAGAGATTTGTGTCAGAAAGGGAGTCATTGTGGAAACAACTTATTATGAGGAAGTTTAGTGAAAAAGAAGGGGATTAGGGCTCTCTAGAGGTTGGGGGGATATATAATGTAGGGTTGTGGAAGGTAATAAGGAAAGGGTGGGGTGCTTTCAAAAGTAAGATTTATTTTATTGTGAGTAATAGAAGAACTATAAGATTTTAAAGGGATATTTTGTGGTGGAACACTTTCTTGAGAAGTTCTTTCCCATCTTTGTTTGTTATAGTTACCTCAAAGGATGCATGGTTAGCAAATGTTTGGGAGTGAGCTAATATTGGGGGCATTCAAACCCATGTTTCTTAAGAAATCTCTATGATTGGGAGTATGATTATATTGATGTTATGAAAGAGCCCTCGAAAGTATGACATGATGTAACAAAATGTTATTATTTGAGCATTCACCTCCTATCACTTGCATTGTACATGACTTAGGTGCATTAGGAGTTGTAAAAAAAAAAAAAAAAAAAAAAAAAAATTCAAGTCATGGGTTCCTTATTTAGGGAAACTTGGATTATTCTATTCCCATGCCTTGAATCTTGTTAGGTCCATGATACTATCCCTAGGGCTACTAGTCTTAGCAATGGAAGCAAAACAAAATTTAAAACTTTTTATGGATCTAGATTTATATATTAGAAGTTCTACCAAGATTTGGATGTTTCTAGATTAGTTCCTTGTAGTGAAGAACATTTTCAAATGTTGCAATAGTCTTTAAAGATCTTAAAAGCCACTAATCTTCCACTTGATGATTCATCCTTAAGTTTAGGCATTTAGGTGGTGGAAAACTCTAGGGATTGGATGTTAGAATAGAGCCTTTTAAAAGCATGACATGGTGTAACAAATTTATAATTCATTATTTACTTAATGATATTCTAGTTTTACTTTTATCTGTCCTTATTTCATGCATTGTACTTTATGAGTATTCTCACCTAACATCTCTTGCATTGTAAATAATTTAAGTACATTAGGAGTTGCATGGAAGATCAAAGTCATGGAATCCTTGCAAATAAATGATTTGTTCATAGCTAGTTTGTGGGCCTAGGCAACCTATTATAGGTTGTAGTGCACTACCTCATAATTAGAGGGATGACTGGTTTTGACTATCAGGATGAGTTTCCTTTAGTGAGTACACTAGTGTGTATGGTTACCCATTGGACATAACTTATGGTAAGTCGTGATATAAGGCTATCAAGTAGTCATAACTTTACCAAGTTGTTTCATTGTGTTGCCTCTCAACTTTGAGAGAATATTGAGCTTATGCCAAAGTTAACAATGGTTTCAACATACGAGTGAGATCCTAAAGTCATCATATATTCCTTATGAATTAAGTCACTATTGATGAAAGCTGATAACAATAGGTCTTCTCAAAGGCACCATAATATCTCATGGGATTGAGACAACTTGTCATCTTGGGTGATCCTACAGAAATGTGTTCATGTAAACTATAGTCATAGTAGTTCCTTAAGTGGAACTTGACATAAGCTCTTTGTGAGTTAAGATATGTTAGTTGATCACGCAATAGGAGGATCTACAACTCAAAGATGGCAGATGTAGTCTTGAAAGGTTGATAATTTTTCCTTGTTAGACTACGAACACAAGTTCATGAGGAGATTGAACTACTATGATTGTACTAATTCTTTATTTGGAATTTGACATATGTTATTTGTGAAATAGAGTATGCTAGTTGATCACAAAATAGGAAGATCTAAAACTAAAGGATTGGAGAAGTAATCTTGAGAGGTTGATAGCACATAGCTCATTATATTATGGACATCGGTTCATAGGGAGTCTACATATAGTGGATTGTAGGTCACTGACTCAAGTTTATATCTCTTTCTAATATCATAGAATATTAGAATGCAATTGACTCTCTATAGTGAGATGTTGAGTTGACTTCATAATTACATTACAAGAAAGCCAATATTTTCCTATGGTTCTTAGTGGTCCTTGCTCAAGCTCACATTCCATGGTGACACTTTTGTCAAATAATTTTTAGATTACCTAGTTCATATGGGTGCATAAGGACATTTGGTAAAAATGCAAGATTGTACTTCATCTTATGAATGGTCTTTTTGGACTAGACTAATTAATTAATTAAAACCCAATAAGGATAATTAATTAATTAGAACCTAATAAGGCTAATTAATTAATTAGAAATCAAGTGGGTTAGATTAAGTTAACCAAGCCTAAGATGAGCTTAAGCCACTTGAGCCTATGAGAAAGTTTATATAAACCCCCTTAGGGGTTTAGGATTTCATTATGTGCTCTTGTTATTCAGATTCCAATGAGAAATTTGAGCCTTCACCCATCTAGAGAGGATTTCACCTCCTTTAGTACCTAGATATAGGAAAGCGGGTTATTGGGAGGAAGATTATTTGGTGTACGAAATCTACAATGCCTACAATTCTTCTTCATTGGATTGGATTTGATCAAGGAACATCTAAATCATAAGTATGACATTTTCCTTCTCTAGATTTGAAGTTTTTAATGATATAGCTTCTATTATGATTAGATCTAGAAAGCCATAGGAAAAAGTTGCATGCACCCTAACAATCCAAGGATGCAAATAGAGATACCCAAGTATTCCTAACAATTGAGGCATTCTTTTTTAGATTGCAAGGAAAATCAATGAGAAGGGATGTAGATGACAAGGTTGCGTCATCAATATTGATTCGATCTAATATCTTTTATTGAATTGCTCATTCAATGAGAATTCTCAATATTGTGCCTTGAACAGGATTCAAACCTCTACGCTCTTTAGCACAAGATTTTGAATCTCGAGTGATGGTTGCAGAGAAAGGCAAATTTTTAGTTAAATATTTTTTTTTTATTAAAAAAAAAAAGGGATGCTGCAAAGGAGATTAGAATCATTTCATTTTTGGCAGATATTATTTGAAATTCATCAGCTCTCATAAAAGAAGGGTTTTTTTTTTTTTTTTTCCTTTTCTAGGAAGTAGCTTGGAAATGAATCTTAATTATGGATTACATGAAGAGGTCATGTTGGACTTTGTTGAATAGATGACTTTTATGCAAAGATGAGGAGGAATCTAGTGAGAACATCCTCTTCCATAATTCCAAGGCAAGATTATTAAAAAAACTAGTCTTCTCCTTATTTGGAGTTATATAGGTTGTGGATTCCTTAGTTAAAAAACATTATTAAGTTGGTAGGGTCATTTTGATGGAGAGAAGAGGAACAAAGTCTAAAAAGTTTTTCTTTTATGTTTGTTTTAGACCATTTGGAAAGAGGAGAATAGCAATGCAGTCGACAAATTGAAATTATAAATTAATAGCTCAAATCCTCTTTTAAGTGGAACTATTTAATGCAGACCAAAAGGGTCCTATAGTTTGGGTCCATGTTCGAATTTGATTTTGTTGATTTTTCAGGTTGCAAGTAAAGGGAGGAGTATCTATTTTTATTTTCCTTTTTTATTTTTTATTATTATTTTTTTGCTTTGTTATTGTATACTTTTTGTGTACTTTGTGTATTTTGTGTTAGCTCTCTTTAGTGCTCAATATGTTTCTCTTTTTGCCTCTCAAAAGACAAATATTAATTTTTCTTGTACATGAAATTCAATGAAAACCTCAAATCAAACTATTTTACATGTTGTTGTTTTTTTTTTTATATTTTTTTTTAAGCACTAATACTCAAAATCAAGAGGAAAGGGTAATTGTCAACTTTTTTTAAAATGATGAAAATTTATATCTTTTCCTATAGAAAAAATATTGACCAAAATTCAAAGTCGTATTTAGAAATAGAGCCAGAATGAGGTCACTAAAAAATTACCAAGCATTTTATTTTTAGTTAATTAAGACCGACGAAAACAAGGCGCCCTATACCACTACAATACATACCTTTCCATTGATGCCTAGGTATGGATTTCTTAATAGAGTAGATTTGGTTTTTGTGGATACAATCATTAAGGTGGATTTTCATATCAATGGTGTTTGGATTCTAAATACCGGGGCATTAATAAGGTGCATTAGCATACAATACATATTTAGATTCTAAATATCTAAGGCATTAACAAAGTTGCTTTAAATTGAATGACCAGGATCAAAAGTTTTGATTATCATCCTTCGGATGAGGTTCAACAATGTTTGCTATGAGACCCTATATAAACTGATTGTCCTTTTCTCTCACATGCATAAAGAATTTTTTTATGGTCATGGTGAGCCATAGATGACCTCTAGTTGGTCAACAATTTTCCATAGGAATTTTTGAGGGATAAAGCTTCTCCTTCAATCTTATGGTAAATTGTTGATCCAATTAGAGTTTAGTTTTATGGGAAGATCAATCGTCAAGAACCTTTAATATTTCTCTCGAGTAAATTTTCTACTCTTCTCCTTTTCTTTCATATTTCTAATACCACTGCTAATTCAACAGTTTGTTAGTCAGTGCTGAAGTGAAGTGCCTATGGAGGTCAACCAAATCTGGTCCAGGAAGAGATTTTTCCTTACCACCTACTTACCACTATATTTCCTGTGAGTACATTCCATCAAGTTTGTAAAACATTCAAATGGCATAGTATCCAACAAGGGTGAAAATTTTGTGATATATCATTGAAATATCGTGCTTCAACTGGTAGCGATACGATATTATCATGAAAATTTTGCCCCTCTAAATAATCAAGGGGTTATTAATCCTGTGATGAATATACAAATCAAGAGGTATTTGATAATTGTAAGCTAAATTAAAAAAAAATTAAATAATTTGTAAAATACGCCAATAAAAAAAAAACCATTTCCAAAACTACTGTTATTTTAATTACGTAAGAAAGGTACTATAAAAGTTGGGGCCTAATATCCAAAGTAATAAAAAGTCATGTCTTGAAAGAGATGATTTCTTATAAAAATAATAAATTATTAGTAAAAATTGTTTCTTAAAGAGGCGATTTTTAAATTTTCTTTTAAAAAAAAAAAATTCCAAACAAAGTTGTTATTTAAAGGGAAGATTTCTTTAAAAAATAAAATAAAATTTATAAGTAAAAATTGTTTCTTAAAAAGACGATTTTTGAAAATTCTCTAAAAAATTTTTTCAAACAAAATTGTTTCTTAAAAAGAAGGTGTCTTAAAAATAAAATAAAAAATTATATGCAAAAATTGTTTCAGAGGCTATTTCTAAAAATTCTTTCAAAAAATTTTTCCAAACAAAATCATTACTTATAGAGAAGATTTCTTTAAAAAAAAATATATATAAATAAAATAAATTGTTTGTGCTATAAAATCAGGATCAAGATGATTTCAGTTTTCTCCAAACAAGAAAAAAAGAAAAGAAAAGAAAAAAACAATTTTGTTAAAGTCACCTGTAACGCCCAAGTTTTTTAAAAAAGGGTAATTTAGGAATTTCATAATAATATTATTAAATTAATTAATTAATTAATTTAATAAAATGGAAGAGGGGTGAAAAGGTAAATTTACGAATAATTACCCTAGGTATAAATAGGAATTCTCTTCTTCCTATTTGTTTCTGAATCGTGTTCCTGTTTGCAGAGAGTTTTCAGAGAACTTGAAGTTGGGGTCAAATTGCAGGGTTTTAATAACAGGTCTCTATAGGTAAGATTTTAACCCTAGATTATTATTTTAGATTTATTAGTTAATTTCAAGCATTAGATATATTTATTTTTTTGAAAACCTAAGTCTAGATTAGGGTTAGTTTATTTTTTTTAATTCGTTTTAATATCAAAATAGTGGAAATTTAAGATTTTGATTTATTGTTGGAAATTGGTAAATCTTAAGTTTTTAGATGAAAAAAAAAAAATGGTTCTTTGGAAGATTTCGATTTAGACTATGGTTAATTATTAAAAAAAAAAAAAAAGAAATTGAGAATTGTGGCCTAAGGGATTAGAATTATTATTATATATGTATATATATAAAAAAGGAATGCGTGTGCACACTGGAGGAAGAAACGCGTGTGCACACTTGGAAGAAAAAAAAAAAAAGAATGGAGAACGCCACGCACACTGGAGGAAGTTGGAGGAAAAAAAAAAAATTATATTTATATATATATATATATATGTAGATGTGTATGGATGGTTATATATATATATATATTATTAGGTTGGTAATAATGGAGAATGGTGGGGAATAAGGTTTATGTTTGAAAAAAAAAAAAAATAGAGGACGCGTGTGCACTAGTTAATGGCTGAAGCTTTGTATTATTAGGTTTTTATGGGTTTTGTATTATTTAATAAATGGAGTTGTGTACGGATAGCATTGAGGTGGGTAATATATTTATATATATATTATATTAGCAGGAGAGTTGTTATAGGCTATGTTTGGTAGAAAAAAAAAAAAAAAACATGTGTGCACTAGAAAATAGAAGAATGGTGGAAAAAAAAAATTTTGAAAAATTGCATGCGTGTGGGAATTTGGAAAATAGAGGAATGAGGAAAATAATAATATTTAGTTTTAAGTTAATAAATAAAAAATAAAAATTTGTAGAATTTTATAATGAAATAAAATTGCAATTTGAATAGATTAGTAAAATGATAGATAAATAGTAATAATTATTCCTCTTATATTTTGTTAGGTGAAGAGTAGATTTTCAGGATTATTTTTCTTCAAAGTTTTTGAGGACTTCTTTTGAGGTAAGGGAAATTAATGCAGTTGTTTTTTTTCTTAGAAATAAATTTTTATATACATCATTTGGAAAAGTTTTGAGTTTTTATTAGTTTTATGCATGGATCAAATATGTTTTATATGAAAAGCATGTTAGAACCTTATATTCTGTTTACAAAAGAGAAATGTGGAGATATTATGTTTTGCAAATTTGAATAATTGAAATAAGTGTTTGATTCTGGTTTGTTTGACCCTTGTCAACGGGATATAATAGTTGACTTTTGACTTTTTGGCCCTTGTCAATAGAATATAATAGTTGACCTTTACATTTTTGTGGTGGGAAATGTAATTGATTTGGACCCCAGCCTCTAGGGGTTTGGTTAGAGGTTACTAGTACTAGTAGTGTTTGGTTCCATCCACCTTAAAGGAACAATTTGAGGCTAGCCACCTATTTGAAAAGTCCCACCTAACTAGGCACTATTTGATGTTTGATGACCAAAGTAAATAAATGATTTGAATGCTTTGATTGACTTTGATATGAAAATGTTTGAATCAGAATTGAAAGTGTATAGTTAAAAGTTTTGAATGTATTGGCAAAATTGACTCAAAGTTTATGAAAATAATTAGATATAATGTCTCCTATTTTGCAAGTGAATTTGAAATGTTTGATCCATGGACTGCATTAATGTTCCTTATTGGGCTTTGAGCTCATTCCTATTCGTTGATAATTTTTCAGGTGCCCTTAGTTCGGGCGAGGAGTGATGGTTAGGTTGGGAAATGATCATCATTAGGATTTTGGTTAGGATGTTATTTTTGGATATTGTTAAGCCTATAAGTCTATGTTCATTTGAATTTATTTTGTTTTTGGAAGTTATTTAGATTTGAACTTACAAATTTGTTGTGATGGTTTGGAGTTGAGATTTGGAGATTATGAAAATTTGTTAGCACTTGATTTATTTGAGTTGCAATCTATTTGGATAATGGATTTTGGTTGATGGATGCTTAGTTTTAAAGTTAAGATTGAGGATTTTAGAATTTTGTTTCCGCTACTCTGAACAGGTATTTGGTAATTGGTTACTTCCAGTTACAATATGTTTGTTTGTGTCGTTTCCACTTTGAGCCTTTGGGCTTGAGGTGTGAAATGACCGTCACGCCCTTGGAGTGGGTCTTGGGGCATGACAGAGTGGTATCAGAGCACTAGGTTGTGATCTTGATGGGAACTTGTTTAGTTTACCTTTGGGAATAGATGAGTGACACATTAGTTTAAGTTTCAACTTCATCTAGTTTGATTCGTTTTATTCCTTACAATTCTGATTTGCTTATTTGGCTTTTTAGTGACTAATTTAGTTATACTTGTTGCTTTATAGGACACCATGCCACCAAGGAGACCTGCATTTTCCCAAAACAGTCAGGCTAATGATGATATACCTCCTTCATCTGAGGCTTTGCCCCCTATGAGTACTGAAGGGTTTTATAGATACTTAGGGACTTTGGCTGGCTTGGTAGAGCGTTAAGCTAGAGCTATGGGAAGTAATGGTCAAGGACAATCCTCATCTACTAGAGGTAGCTCCTTTGATGACTTTAAGAAGTTGGGTCCCCCTTACTTTTCTAATACTTCAGATCCAACAGAGGCAGAGGCTTGGATTATGAAGATAGAGAAATTCTTTGATGTCATTGATTGTTCTGAGGAGCAAAAAGCCTCTTATGCAGCATTTATGTTGGACAAAGAGGCAGACCATTGGTGGCGCATGACTAAGAGGCTTTTGGAGGATCAGAGGCCTATTGTTTGGAGTCAGTTTAGGGAGGCTTTTTATAAGAAGTATTTTCCTGACAGTATTCGACGACAAAAGGTGGGAGAGTTTGTACGTTTGGAACAGGGGAATTTGACTGTGGCCCAGTATGAGGCTAAGTTTACCGAACTATCCCGCTTTGCCCCACAGTTGATTGCTACAGAAGAGGAAAAAACATTAAAGTTTCAGGATGACTGAAGCCTTATCTGAAGAATAAGATATCTATTCTGAAGCTTAGTGTTTATTTAGATGTGGTAGACAGAGCCCTTATCACAGAGAAGGATAATGAAGAGCTTCACCAGTATAGGGAAAAACAAAGGAAGAGGAATAGAAATGATGGTGCTCATGGTAACCAAGCACAGAAAAAGTCTGCTCCAAGTGGAAATTAGAATAAAGGAAAAATAGCACAAAATTTAGATGGGATTTGTCCTACTTGTGGCAAGAAGCATGGGGGTAGGCCATGCTATAGAGAGACAGGAGCTTGCTTTGGTTGTGGAAAACAGGGACATATGGTTCGGGATTGTCCAGAGAGTAAGAAGTTTGTATTTGGGAAGCCTAAGGAGGAGAATAAAGATGATAGACAGAGGCCCAGAGCTCAAGGGCGGGTATTTGCTATGACTCATAGAGATGCTCAGGCTACTTCTGATGTGGTGACAGGTACTCTTCGAATTCAAACCTTATTCGCTAGAGCCTTAATTGATCCTGGTTCAACGCACTCTTTTGTTTCCATATTTTTTGCTGGGTTGTTGGGTATGCCAATTGATAACATGAACTTTGATTTATTTGTTGCTACTCCTTTGGGAGATTTTTTTGTGGTTAATAAAATACTTAGAGATTGTTGTGTGATGATTGGGTATAGAGAGATGACAGTTGACTTAGTACTTCTTGAGCTCCAGGATTTTGATGTGATTTTGAGGATGGATTGGTTAGCTTCCTACCATGCATCTGTTGATTGTTTTGGGAAAAGAGTGACGTTTAGCATTCCTGGTCAGCCTGATTTTAGTTTTGAGGGGAAGCATGTGGACAAACCACTGCATATGATCTCAGCCTTGCGAGCTAGTTCTTTGCTCAGGAAAGGTTGTCAAGGCTTTTTGGCTTATATTGTGAATGAGGAAAATGAGTTAAAGTTGGAAGACATACCCATTGTAAGGGACTATCCTGATGTCTTTCCAGAGGATCTACCTGGCTTGCCACCAGAGAGGGAGGTGAAGTTCACCATTGATTTGGCACCAGGGACAGCTCCTATCTCTAAGGCCCCTTATAAGATGGCACCTATGGAGCTTAAGGAGTTGAAGATTCAACTTCAGGAGTTGTTAGATAAGGGCTTTATTAGGCCTAGTGTTTCACCTTGGGGAGCTCTTGTTTTATTTGTAAAGAAGAAGGATGGATCTATGAGACTCTGCATTGATTATAGAGAGTTGAATAAGATGATGGTAAGGAACAAGTATCCCCTTCCTCGGATTGATGATTTGTTTGATCAACTTCAGGGTGCATGTGTGTTCTCTAAGATTGATTTTCGGTCTGGTTATCATCAGTTAAGGGTTAAAAGTGAAGATGTACCCAAGACTGCTTTTCGAACTAGATATGGGCATTATGAGTTTTTGGTTATGCCTTTTAGTTTGACTAATGCACCTGCTGCTTTTATGGACTTAATGAATAGGGTATTCAAGTCCTATCTAGATCAGTTTGTGGTGGTTTTTATAGATGATATTTTGGTGTACTCAAAGAGTAGGGAGGAGCATGAGCGTCATTTGAGTATTGTATTGCAGATTCTCAGAGATAAGCAATTGTAAGCTAAACTAAAGAAGTGTGAGTTTTGGTTAGATAAAGTCTTTTTCCTTGGGCATGTGGTGACCAAGGATGACATCTCTGTTGACCCTGGAAAGGTAGATGCTGTGTCAAATTGAAGGAAACCTAATGCTGTGACCGAGATTCGAAGTTTCTTAGGACTGGCTGGTTATTATAGGCGATTTATTGAGGGGTTCTCTAAGATTGCCCTACCTCTAACCAGGTTGACTCAAAAAGGGGTTAAGTTTGAGTGGTCTAATGATTGTGAACGTAGTTTCCAAGAGTTGAAGAACAGATTAGTGATAGCTCCTATTTTGACTATCTCTTCAGGCTCAGGAGGGTTTGTGGTGTATAGTGATGCCTCTCGTCAGGGTTTGGGTTGTGTTCTTATGCAACATGGGAAAGTTGTAGCTTATGCTTCTAGACAGTTGAAGCTTTATGAATGAAATTATCCTACTCATGATTTGGAGTTAGCTGCAGTGGTTTTTGCACTTAAGATCTGGAGACATTTTCTTTTTGGTGAAACTTGTGAGATATTCACAGATCATAAGAGTTTGAAGTATTTATTTTCCCAAAAAGAATTAAACATGAGACAAAGGAGGTGGATTGAACTACTTAAAGACTATGACTGCATTATTCAGTATCACCCAGGGAAAGCGAATGCTGTGGCTGACGCCTTGAGCAGGAAATCCGTTGGTTCTTTAGCAGCTATTAGAGGTTGTCAGAGGTAGTTATTGGAAGATTTGAGGAGTTTACAAGTCCATATGAGAGTTTTGGACTCGGGAGTTCTTATGGCGAACTTTAGAGTGCAACCAGACTTAGTTGGGAGAATTAAGGCCCTACAAAAGAATGATTTGAATTTAGTGAAACTTATGGAAGAGGTTAAAAAGGGTAGTAAGCCTGACTTTGTTTTATCAGATGATGGGACTTTGAGGTTTAGAACTAGACTTTGTGTCCCAAATGATGGAGACTTAAGAAGGGAGCTTTTGGAGGAAGCTCATTGTTCAAGGCTTGCGATCCACCCAGGAGGGACAAAGATGTATCAAGATTTGAGATAGAACTATTGGTGGTCAGGTATGAAGCGAGATATTGCGCAATTTGTGGCTCAATGTTTGGTGTGTCAACAAGTGAATCAACGACCAACAGGGTTTTTGCAACCACTTTCTATTCCCGAGTGGAAATGGGAGCATATTACTATGGATTTTGTGATTGGGTTACCAAGGACCTTAGGGGGCAATAATGCAATTTGGGTGATTATTGATCGCTTGACAAAGTCTGCTCATTTTCTGCCTATGAAAGTCAATTTTTCTATGGATCGTTTGGCTTCTCTTTATATTAAGGAGATTGTGAGAATGCATGGTGTACCTGTTTCTATAGTATTTGACAGAGATCCTCGTTTCACTTCTAGATTTTGGCATAGTTTACAAAAAGCATTAGGTACTAAGTTGAGTTTTAGTACTGCTTTTCATCCGCAGACTGATGGTCAATCAGAGAGGGTAATTCAGGTCTTGGAAGATTTTTTGAGAACTTGTGCTTTGGACCTAAAAGGTAATTGGGATGATTATTTGCCCCTAGTGGAGTTTACCTATAACAATAGCTTTCAAGCTAGCATTGGGATAGCACCTTTGAGGCATTATATGGTAGGAGATGTCGATCTCCTGTTTGTTGGGATGATGTTGGAGAGAAGAAACTTTTGGGGCTTGAACTTGTACAGTTGACTGTTGAAAAGGTCTCTTTAATTAAAGAAAGATTGAAAGCAACACAAAGTAGACAGAAGAGTTATACTGATAATCGCAGACGAGACTTGGAGTTTGAGGTGGGTGATCATGTTTTCTTGAAAGTTTCACCTATGAAGTCTATTATGAGATTTGGAAGAAAAGGAAAACTCAGTCCTCGTTTTGTGGGACCATTAGAGGTATTAGAAAGAGTAGGCACTTTGGCTTATAAAGTGGCCTTGCCTCCAAGTCTATCTAAGATTCATAATGTATTCCATGTTTCGACTTTGAGGAAATATATTTATGATCCCTCTCATGTTGTGGAGTTGGAGCCTATTCAAATTTCTGAGGACTTAACCTATGAAGAGGTGCCTGTTCAAATTGTAGATGTGATGGATAAGGTACTACGACATGCTGTTGTCAAGTTGGTAAAGGTCCAGTGGAGCAATCATAGTATCCGAGAGGCCACTTGGGAGTTAGAAGAAGAGATGAGAGAAAAACATCCTCAATTATTTCAAGACTCAGGTATGTCAAGTTTAGAGGACTAAACTTTTGTTAAGGAGGGGAGGATGTAACGCCCAAGTTTTTAAAAAAAGGGTAATTTAGGAATTTCATAATAATATTATTAAATTAATTAATTAATTAATTTAATAAAATGGAAGAGGGGTGAAAAGGTAAATTTACGAATAATTACCCTAGGTATAAATAGGAATTCTCTTCTTCCTATTTGTTTCTGAATCGTGTTCCTGTTTGCAGAGAGTTTCCAGAGAACTTGAAGTTGGGGTCAAATTGCAGGGTTTGAATAACAGGTCTCTATAGGTAAGATTTTAACCCTAGATTATTATTTTAGATTTATTAGTTAATTTCAAGCATTAGATATATTTATTTTTTTGAAAACCCAAGTCTAGATTAGGGTTAGTTTATTTTTTTTAATTCGTTTTAATATCAAAATAGTGGAAATTTAAGATTTTGATTTATTGTTGGAAATTGGTAAATCTTAAGTTTTTAGATGAAAAAAAAAAAAATGGTTCTTTGGAAGATTTCGATTTAGACTAGGGTTAATTATTAAAAAAAAAAAAAGAAATTGAGAATTGTGGCCTAAGGGATTAGAATTATTATTATATATGTATATATAAAAAAAAGGAATGCGTGTGCACACTAGAGGAAGAAACGCGTGTGCACACTTGGAAGAAAAAAAAAAAAAGAATGGAGAACGCCACGCACACTGGAGGAAGTTGGAGGAAAAAAAAAATTTATATTTATATATATATATATATGTAGATGTGTACGGATGGTTATATATATATATTATTAGGTTGGTAATAATGGAGAATGGTGGGGAATAAGGTTTATGTTTGAAAAAAAAAAAAAAAAATAGAGGACGCGTTTGCACTGGTTAATGGCTGAAGCTTTGTATTATTAGGTTTTTATGGGTTTTGTATTATTTAATAAATGGAGTTGTGTACGGATAGCATTGAGGTGGGTAATATATTTATATATATATTATATTAGCAGGAGAGTTGTTATAGGCTATGTTTGGTAGAAAAAAAAAAAAAAAACACGTGTGCACTAGAAAATAGAAGAATGGTGGAAAAAAAAAAATTTGAAAAATTGCATGCGTGTGGGAATTTGGAAAATAGAGGAATGAGGAAAATAATAATATTTAGTTTTAAGTTAATAAATAAAAAATAAAAATTTGTAGAATTTTATAATGAAATAAAATTGCAATTTGAATAGATTAGTAAAATGATAGATAAATAGTAATAATTATTCCTCTTATATTTTGTTAGGTGAAGAGCAGATTTTCAAGATTATTTTTCTTCAAAGTTTTTGAGGACTTTTTTTGAGGTAAGAGAAATTAATGTAGTTGTTTTTTTTCTTAGAAATAAATTTTTATATACATCATTTGGAAAAGTTTTGAGTTTTTATTAGTTTTATGCATGGATCAAATATGTTTTGTATGAAAAGCATGTTAGAACCTTATATTCTGTTTACAAAAGAGAAATGTGGAGATATTATGTTTTGCAAATTTGAATAATTGAAATAAGTGTTTGACTCTGGTTTGTTTGACCCTTGTCAATGGGATATAATAGTTGACCTTTACATTTTTGTGGTGGGAAATGTAATTGATTTGGACCCCAGCCTCTAGGGGTTTGGTTAGAGGTTACTAGTACTAGTAGTGTTTGGTTCCATCCACCTTAAAGGAACAATTTGAGGCTAGCCACCTATTTGAAAAGTCCCACCTAACTGGGCACTATTTGATGTTTGATGACCAAAGTAAATAAATGATTTGAATGCTTTGATTGAATTTGATATGAAAATGTTTGAATTAGAATTGAAAGTATATAGTTAAAAGTTTTGAATGTATTGGCAAAATTGACTCAAAGTTTATGAAAATAATTAGATATAATGTCTCCTATTTTGCAAGTGAATTTGAAATGTTTGATCCATGGACTGCATTAATGTTCCTTATTGGGCTTTGAGCTCATTCCTATTTGTTGATAATTTTTCAGGTACCCTTAGTTCGGGCGAGGAGTGATGGTTAGGTTGGGAAATGGTCATCATTAGGATTTTGGTTAGGATGTTATTTTTGGATATTGTTAAGCTTATAAGTCTATGTTCATTTGAATTTATTTTGTTTTTGGAAGTTATTTAGATTTGAACTTATAAATTTGTTATGATGGTTTGGAGTTGAGATTTGGAGATTATGAAAATTTGTTAGCACTTGATTTATTTGAGTTGCAATCTATTTGGATAATGGATTTTGGTTGATGGATGCTTAGTTTTAAAGTTAAGATTGAGGATTTTAGAATTTTGTTTCCACTACTCTGAACAGGTATTTGGTAATTGGCTATTTCCAGTTACAATATGTTTGTTTGTGTCGTTTCCACTACTCTGAACAGGTATTTGGTAATTGGCTATTTCCAGTTACAATATGTTTGTTTGTGTCGTTTCCACTTTGAGCCTTTGGGCTTGAGGTGTGAAATGACCGTCATGCCCTTGAAGTGGGTCTTGGGGCGTGACATCACCAGTGAAATGACTGTCACGCCCTTGGAGTGGGTCTTGGGTCTTGGAACCTAAAATGTTTGTAATCTATTTTAAATATTTTTAAATATATTTTAAAAATAATTTTCATATCTAGTGCTTTATTTTAAATCATTTTACATGCTTCTATAATTATTTTCTAAAACAATTCTCGAAAAACAAGTGAAAACAAAAAAAAAACAAAAAATTAAAAGATGTTATATGAAAATATCATATTTTCTATTCTTAAAATAAAAAATAGAAAATAGTTTCTGATTATTAAATGTGTTTTCTTGATCTTTTTGTTTTAAAGAATAGAAAACTATTTTTGAAAACAATTGCCAAACACTTTCTAAGTTTTTTGGTTCAATGATTGGTATGATTTTGAAAACATTGGATAAGTCCATTTAGCCAAATGTATTGGAAATGTGTTATGGTTTCACCAAGGCACAATATTTATTGGGTCAATAGCAAGAAAAATATTCATCACATTCATATCTATGAAGGCCTAATATTGACCAATTTTCATCATCAAAATCAATACTTTTTGGAAACAATAATGAATGATCTTTTCTTCTTTGTATTAAAATGTCATAAATTATAAAGAAATGTAACAACCTAGCTTTTAAAATTGCATGTAACACATGCATGGCATAAATGCATTAGATACAAAGAATGAAACATACACAAATGAATGCATGCTTGACCCACCCAACAAATTTCTATTTTAGTTTCCGAAAGTGCCTCAATAAGAACCACCTCATTGCTCCATCAAATGACACAACCACATTCATATGATTTCATGTGTAAACACTTTCAAAAAACAATCAACCTGATGCCTTTCATTACGTCTTCTTATATACCATTTTTCTCCTTCTTCTCTGTATTTGCTTATCTTAGACTTGGCATTTGTGCAAGTACCCCTGATAAAGTTAGTTTTTATGAAAACTACTATAACACTTGGGGATTTCATCATTTCTCCTCTATAAACAATGGGACAGAAGTTCGGCTCTCTATAGACGAATATTCTGGTTCGTATTCCTCTCACACATGTAACTTCTATGTATATATAACACTTACGTCTATTGATCTTTGTTTATCTTTATCATAACTTCTAAATCTTACATCCATTCTTCTTCTTGGAAGGATTTAGGGTCAGGGTTTATGTCCAAACATACTTATGGCTCCGGATTCTTTTGACTGAGGATAAAGATACCAAACAAGGACTCCTTAGGAATCATCACTACTTTCAGTGCAAGAATTTTGTTTTTCCTTTTTCATGAATAAGAGGATTTTAAGGGCTTTGTTTAGTGATTATTTTTCAAATATAATTCTTAAAAAAAGTTTTTAAGAACCATTTTTTAGAATTGTTCTGTGTTTTTTAGTGCAAATGTCTATTTAAAAATTTCAAATATTTTAAACATATATTTCTGTATTTTTTAAATATATTTTTAAATTCACTTTTTTATGTAGTGTTTTATTTTTAATTATTTTCTATATTTATATAAGTATTTTATCAAATAATCTTAAAAAACAAGTGAAAATAACTAAAAACAACTAAAATATATTATTTGAAAATAACCCATTTTCAGTTTTTTTTTTAAAAAAACTATTTTCCTTTTTTGGTTGTCAAATGAATTTTTTATGTTTTTTTTTTTTTAGAAAAACTATTGTTAAAAAAAAAAACTCTATTTTCTGCCTTTAAGGAAAAAAAAAAAACTATTTTCTTTTTTTAGTTGTACAATGAGTTTTTCTGTTTTGCTTTTTTTCTCTAAAAACTATGGTTCAAAAAATTGTTATCGAAAATAGTTATCAAACATATCCTAAAATTCTTACCTCAATCTCTTTCCTTGTTTAGTAAGTGATGTTCAGTAATTTATTGAACAATACTGATCAGTTTAATGGTGATTCATGACAGCTTACTTCACACCAAAATAATCAGCCTGCTTGAAAGCATGATGAACTTCATTTTGAGTTCCTAGGAGGCCCTGGAAAGCCATACACATTGCAAACAAATGTGTTTTCAAATGATAATGGTGGCAGGGAAGAAAGGGTCGCTCTGTGGTTCGATCCCACAGCTGATTTTCATACATATAAAATTCTATGGAACCAACATCAGATAGTGTAAGAGAATGTGTATATATATAGAAGTTAATCTCCTTCTTGGACAATACTTCAACACTTCTTAACCTGGTTCTGACATTTTTTTGTAGGTTTTATGTGGACAAAATCCCTATCAGAGTGTTTGAAAACAATACAGGAATTGGGGTGAATTATCCTTCCCAAGCAATGAGTGTGGTGGGAAGTTTATGGAGTGACACAACTTGGGCAGCCCATGGGCAGCAAATTAACTGGATTCAAGCACCCTTTGTGGCTTACTTTCAGGAATTCAATATTAATGGCTGCTTGGAAGACATCGACAGTACTAGTCAATGTAATTCTACCCACTATTGGTGGAATGGACCGAGGTACACGGGATTGGACCAGACTGAAATCGTCAATTATGAGAAGGTGAGACGGAAATATGTGACTTATAGCTATTGTTATGATAGGGGAAGCCTTCACCCAGAATGCGGAAGGCGAACATTAGAATGATTCTGTAATCAAAATTGTTGTCTACCAATCTTAAATTGAAGGATGCATAATAATTATTTGCAGATGATTACATTCTTGGTGTATTTGTACTAATCTATAGTTGCAAATTAAGGTAAAATAATGTCCATGGGTCCTATGTAAATATTGTACACTTACTATCCACAGGCATTCTAGGCCCGTAGGACCTTACCAAATTAAGGATCCCCTATATAGTTAGTTCATGTGAATTTCATAATCATTCCCATGGAACATGACATCATACCTCATGGGATTGTGGAGATAGTTCGAATACTCACTCAAGCTTTCATGCTGAAGTCAATGATCAATTTTAATTCCATTTATAATAACTGGTTCACTCCTATGTAGGCATTGTCAACTATGAGCTTATGTAAGAGGAACAACTACCTATAGTGTCTTTCTAATGAGTGTGAAATGATATTTGATTTATTTGATTCTCAGAAACTGTGAAAGGGAAGGGAAGTAAAAGATAGAGGATTGGATGGTTGAGCTTGAAGGGAATGTAAGGACTGAAAATATTTTTTTAAGGAATGTTAATATAGAGGATTGAAGAATTTTGTTAAATTGGAATAAACAAAAATATTTTTTAAAATGTTATTTGGGTAATTTTTCGTAATTCTTATAGTCGATTTAATTCCCCTTAATAATAAATTTGAAAACTTCAAAATATTAAAATTTCAAACTTGATTTAAATAATTAAAAGTAACTAGGAAATCAAACTACACAGTTGATTAACTTAGAGAGAATAATTTTAGGAGACACTTGGCACATGTAGAAAGTTTAGAAATTTTAAGGTCAATCTTGTTATTCCTATATTGGTTAGTGATATTTCTGGTACTTCATGAAGAGAGTTAGGGCATAAAAGTAAATTTATGATGTCACCAACTTCTATCAACAATAACCCAATTTATAGTATATGACCACCTTAAGGTATCACTCATAGATTAAAGTTTCTTATTGACTTTGATACAAGCTCAATATCCTCTCAAGATTAAGAGTCTATGTAGTATAGTAGTTTAGTGAATTATGACAATTGATAACTTTACCTGATAATTCACCGTAAGTCCTGTTTAATGTCATCACATATACTAGTGCACTCACCAAAGGAAAACCATCTTGATGACCAAAACAAGTCATTTCTTCAATTATGAGGTTGTGTACTACAGTTTTAATTAATGGATTGTCTGAATTCATGAACTAGTTGTGGACTACTCATCACTTTACAAGAAACCATGACTTGAATCTTCTATACAACTCATAATACAAAGTTATGTATAATGCAAGTAACGTGGGTGTGTATACTTAAATAACCAATTAATACTTATCAGATAATAAATAGGATACCAAGAAACATAGATAAAAAATGTATAAATGGATTATAATGTATTATCATGTCATGCTTTCTAACGCTCAATCCTACCATATAACACAAAAAACCTAAGTAATCAGTGGACCAAATAAACAATATGCAAGGCCTAAATGAATTTTAAGCCATAATATATGTCAAGCCCAATGATCAAATTAAAAATTAAATAGCCTAAGCCCAATAGTATAACCAAATCTAAATCAAGATGATTTCAATTTTCTCCAAACAAGAAAAAAAAAATGAAAAAAAACAATTTTGTTAAAGTCATCAGTTCAAGGTTTTCTTATTTATAATTATATTTTAAACTAATAATATATTTCAATAATAAAATATATGTGCTATAAAATTAATAAAATTTATGTACTGAATTCAATGTATAAAAATAATTGTAATTATTATTGATATATTATTTATAAATAATAATATTATCAGTTAATTATTTTAATATATTATTTTTAAATAATAATATTTATAAAAGTTTAAATTATGTTAACCGTTGATATATTGATATCATATTAAAAATAATACTATTTAATATTAAATTAGAAATTGATTACAAGATATTCTGATTTTTAATAATTAAATTATTTTAATTAATTATTTTTAAAAATAGAAATTAATCTAGTTTTATAAAAAAAAATTAATTAATTTAATCTCCAATGGAACACAAAAGATTTAGATAAACTATTAATATGTAACCAAGAAAAAGAATGATAAAATAAAATAATGGTGATAATATTTATAAAAAATATGAAAAATACCATGGCACTACATTATAGCATGGATGAATCAGAGCATTTAAAAACTTTATACTTCAAGCTCAATGCGTGACACGACATCACTTATGTACTTATATTTTATTGTTTAATATTGCAAACAAAATCTGAAAAGTAATTATTTTTTAAAAATTTATAATATTAAATATAAAAATAATATAAATTAAATAATATTGTATTTTTTTTAACATTATAAAATCAAAACATATAACTTTCAATATATAGTTAAAATTAAATAATTCAATTTTCTTTGATTTTCAATATATTCATATTTAAATATTATACCTATTCTATTTATGAAAATTTAACATATTAAAAAATTTATACTTATGTATAAACTAATTATAATATCAAAGATAAAAATAAATACTATTGATTATTTATTTATTTATTTATATTTTAAATTATTATAATTGTTTTAAAATTTAATATAATATATGTATATTATATATTTATGACCTTATCAATTCCATTACAATTCAACTACCGATATGATTACTAAATCATGAATTAGTAAGACCCTGTTTTGTAATTGTTTTAAAAAATAGTTTTAAAAAATTGATTTTTAAAACTGTTCTCTATTATTTTGCATAACAAAAATTTGTTTGGAACCTAAAATGCTTTTAATTTATTTTTAAATATGTTATAAAAATAATTTTTATATTTGGTGCTTTATTTTTAATTATTATACACGTTTGTATAATTATTTTTTAAAACAGTTCTCGAAAAGTGAAAACAATAAAAAAACAATTAAAAGATGTTATGTGAAAATACCATATTTTCTATTCTTAAAATAAAAAACATAAAATAGTTTTTAATTACTAAATGTATTTTCTTTATTTTTTGCTTTGGAGAACAAAAAACTGTTTTTGAAAACAATTGTGAAACAGGTTCGAAGTTTTTTGGTTCAATGATTGGTATGATTTTGAAAACACTGGGTGGGTCCTTTTAGCCAAATATATAGGAAATGTGTTATGGTTTCACCAAGGCACAATATAAGTTGGGTCAATTGCAAGAAAATATTCATCATATTCTTGACACCAACTTTAACCCATATCTGTTAACGCCTAATATTGACCAATTTTCATCCTCAAAATCAATACTTTTTGGAAACAACAATGAATGATCTTTTCTTCCCTGTATTAAAATGTCATAAATTATAAAGAAATGTAACAACCTAGCTTTTAAAATTGCATGTAACACATGCATGGCATAAATGCATTAGACACAAGGAATGAAACAGTCATAAATAAATGCATGCTTGACCCACCCGACAAATTTCTATTTTAGCTTCTGAAAGTGCCTCAATAAGAACCACCTCATTGCTCCATCAAACGACACAACCACATTTATATGATTTCATGTGTAAACACTTTCAAAAAACAATCAGCTTGATGCCTTTCATTACGTCTTCTTATCTACCCTTTTTCTCCTTCTTCTCTCTATTTGCTTATCTTAGACTTAGCACTTGTGCAAGTACCCCTGATAAAGTTAGTTTTTATGAAAACTACTATAACACACGGGGATTTTATCATTTCTCCTCAATAAACAATGGAACAGAAGTTCGGCTCTCTATAGATGAATATTCTGGTTCGTATTCCTCTCACACATGCAACTTCTATGTATATATAACACTTACGTCTATTGATCTTTGTTTATTTTTATCATAACTTCTAAATTTTACATCCATTCTTCTTCTTGAACGAATTTAGGGTCGGGGTTTATGTCCAAACATACTTATGGCTCCGGATTCTTTCGACTGAGGATAAAGATACCAAACAAGGACTCCTTAGGAATCATCACTACTTTCAGTGTAAGAATTTTGTTTTTCCTTTTTCATAAATAAGAGGATTTTAAGGGGTTTGTTTAGTAATTATTTTTCAAGTATAATTCTTAAAAACAGTTTTTAAGAACCATTTTTTAGAATTGTTCTGTGTTTTTTAGTGCAAATGTCTATTTAAAAATTTCAAATATTTTAAACATATTTTCTGTATTTTTTAAATATATTTTTAAATTCACTTTTTTATGTAGTGTTTTATTTTTAATTATTTTTTATATTTATATAATTATTTTATCAAATAATCTTAAAAAACAAGTGAAAATAATTAAAAACAACTAAAATATATTATTTGAAAATAACCTGTTTTCCCTTTTTTTTTTTAAAAAAAAAAAACTATTTTCCTTTTTTGGTTGTCAAATGAATTTTTTATGTTTTTTTTTTTTTTTCTGAAAAACTATTGTTCAAAAAAAAAAAAAAAAAAACCATTTTCTTTTTTTAGTTGTACAATGAGTTTTTCTGTTTTTTTTTTTTTT
The DNA here is from genome assembly GCA_030254885.1 of Vitis rotundifolia. Taxonomy (NCBI): domain Eukaryota; kingdom Viridiplantae; phylum Streptophyta; class Magnoliopsida; order Vitales; family Vitaceae; genus Vitis; species Vitis rotundifolia. Next base: position 13,726,779 of record CM058157.1, read on the forward strand.
TTTCTCTAGAAACTATGATTCAAAAAATTGTTATCGAAAATAGTTACCAAACATACCCTAAAATTCTTACCTCAATCTCTTTTCTTGTTTAGTACTTTTTTTTTGTAGTGATGTATCAGTAATTTGTTGAACAATACTGATCAGTTTAATGGTGATTCATGACAGCTTACTTCACACCAAAATAATCAGTCTGCTGGAAATCATGATGAACTTCATTTTGAGTTCCTAGGAGGCCCTGGAAAGCCATACACATTGCAAACAAATGTGTTTTCAAATGATAATGGTGGCAGGGAAGAAAGGGTCGCTCTGTGGTTCGATCCCACAGCTGATTTTCATACATATAAAATTCTATGGAACCAACATCAGATAGTGTAGGAGATTGTGTATATATATAGAAGTTAATCTCCTTCTTGGACAATACTTCAACACTTCTTAACCTGGTTCTGACATTTTTTTGTAGGTTTTATGTGGACAAAATCCCTATCAGAGTGTTTGAAAACAATACAGGAATTGGGGTGAATTATCCTTCCCAAGCAATGAGTGTGGTGGGAAGTTTATGGAGTGACACAACTTGGGCAGCCCATGGGCAGCAAATTAACTGGACTCAAGCACCCTTTGTGGCTTACTTTCAGGAATTCAATATTAATGGCTGCTTGGAAGACATCGACAGTACTAGTCAATGTAATTCTACCCACTATTGGTGGAATGGACCGAAGTACACGGGATTGGACCAGACTGAAATCGTCAATTATGAGAAGGTGAGACGGAAATATGTGACTTATAGCTATTGTTATGATAGGGGAAGCCTCCACCCAGAATGCGGAAGGCGAACATTAGAATGATTTTGTAATCAAAATTGTTGTCTACCAATCTTAAATTGAAGGATGCATAATAATTATTTGCAGATGATTACATTCTTGGTGTATTTGTACTAATCTATAGTTGCAAATTAAGGTAAAATAATGTCCATGGGTCCTATGTAAATATTGTACACTTACTATCCACAGGCTTTCTAGGCCCATAGGACCTTACCAAATTAAGGTTCCCCTATACAGTTAGTTCATGTGAATATCATAATCATTCCCATGGAACATAACATCATACGTCATGGGATTGTGGAGATAGTTCGAACACTCACTCAAGCTTTCATGCTGAAGTCAATGATCAATTTTAATTCCATTTATAATAACTGGTTCACTCCTATGTAGGTATTGTCAACTATGAGCTTATGTAAGAGGAGCAACTACCTATAGTGTCTTTCTAACAAGTGTGAAATGATATTCGATCTATTTGATTCTCAAAAACTGTGAAAGGGAAGGGAAGTAAAAGATAGAGGATTGAATGGTTGAGCTTGAAGGGAATGTGAGGATTGAAAATATTTTTTTTAAGGAATGTTAATATTGAGGATTGAAGAATTTTGTTAAATTGGAATAAACAAAAATATTTTTTAAAATGTTATTTGGGTAATTTTTCGTAATTCTTATAGTCGATTTAATTCCCCTTAATAATAAATTTGAAAACTTCAAAATATTAAAATTTCAAACTTGATTTAAATAATTAAAAGTAACTAGGAAATCAAACTACATAGTTGATTAACTTAAAGAGAATAATTTTAGGAGACACTTGGCACACGTTGAAAGTTCAAAAATTTTAAGGTCAATCTTGTTATTCCTATATTGGTTAGTGATATTTCTGGTACTTCATGAAGATAGTTAGGGCATAAAAGTAAATTTATGATGTCACCAACCTCTATCAATAATAACCCAATCTATAGGGATATATGACCACCTTAAGGTATCACTCATAGGTCAAAGCTTCCTATTGACTTTGATACAAGCTCAATATCCTCTCAAGATTAAGAGTTTATGTAGTATAGTAGTTTAGTGAATTATGACAATTGATAACTTTACCTCATAATTCACCGTAAGTCTTATTTAATGTCATCACATACACAAATGCACTCATCATAAGAAAACCATCTTGATGACCAAAACAAATCATTTCTTCAATTAAGAGGTAGTGTACTACAGTCTTAAATGGATTGTCTGAATCCATGAACTGGTTGTGAACTACTCATCGGTCTGCAAGAAACTATGGCTTAGATCTTCTATGCAACTCACATACAACCAAGTCATGTATAATGCAAGTAACGTGGGTGTGTATACTTAAATAATCAAATAATGCTTATCAAATAATAAATAGGATACCAAGAAACATAGATAAAATATGTATAAATGAATCATGATGTATTATCATGTCATGCTTTCTAACGCTCAATCTTGACACATAACACAAAAAACCTAAGTAATTAATGGATGAAATAAACAATATGCAAGGCCTAAACGAATTTTAAGCCACAATATATGACAAGCCCAATGATCAAATTAAAAATTAAATAGCCTATGCCCAATAGTATAACCAAATCTAAATCAAGATGATTTCAGTTTTCTCCAAACAAGAAAAAAAAGAAAAAAACAATTTTGTTAAAGTCATCAGTTAAAGGTTTTCTTATTTATAATTATATTTTTAACTAATAATATATTTCAATAATAAAATATATGTGCTATAAAATTAATTAATTTTATGTACTGAATTCAATGTATAAAAATAATCGTAATTATCATTGATATATTATTTATAAATAATAATAATATCAGTTAATTATTTTAATATATTATTTTTAAATAATAATATTTATAAAATTTTAAATTATGTTAATGGTTGATATATTGTTATCATATTAAAAATAATACTATTTAATATTAAATTAGAAATTGATTACAAGATATTCTGATTTTTAATATTTAAATTATTTAAATTATCTATTTTTAAAAATAGAAATTAATCTAGTTTCATAAACAAAAATTAATTAATTTAATCTCCAATGGAACACAAAAGATTTAGATAAACTATTAATATGTAACCAAGAAAAAGAATGATAAAATAAAATAATGGTGATAATATTTATAAAAAAATATGAAAAATACCACGGCACTACATTATAGCATGGATGAATGAGAGGATTTAAAAACTTTATGCTTCAAGCTCAATGCGTGACACGACATCACTTATGTACTTATATTTCATTGTTTAATATTGCAAACAAAATCTGAAAAGTAATTATTTTTTAAAAATTTATAATATTAAATATAAAAATAATATTATATTTTTTTAACATTATAAAATCAAAACATATAACTTTCCATATATAGTTAAAATTAAATAATTCAATTTTCTTTGATTTTCAATATATTCATATTTAAATATTATACCTACTCTATTTATAAAAATTTAAAATATTACTAAATTTATACTTATGTATAAATTAATTATAAAATCAAAGATAAAAATAAATACTATTGATTATTTATTTATTTGTTTATTTCTATTTTAAATTATTATAATTGTTTTGAAATTTAATATAATATATGTATATTATATATTTATGACCTTATCAATTCCATTACAATTCAACTACCGATATGACTAATAAACCATGAATTAGTAAGACCTTGTTCGATAATTGTTTTAAAAAATAGTTCTAAAAAATAGTTTTTTAAATTTGTTTTCTAATATTTTGTATAACAAAAATTTGTTTGGAACCTAAAATGTTTATAATTTATTTTTAAATATGTTATAAAAATAATTTTTATATTTGGTGCTTTATTTTTAGTCATTATACACTTTTGTATAATTATTTTTTAAAATAGTTCTCGAAATATAAGTGAAAACAATAAAAAAACAATGAAAATATGTTATGTGAAAATACCATATTTTTATTCTTAAAATAAAAAACATAAAATAGTTTTTAATTACTAAATTTATTTTCTTTATTTTTTGCTTTGGAGAACAAAAAACTGTTTTTGATAATGATTGTCAAATAGGTTCTAAGTTTTTTGGTTCAATGATTGGTATGATTTTGAAAACATTGGATGGGTCCTTTTAACCAAATATATATGAAATGTGTTATGGTTTCACCAAGGCATAATATAAGTTGGGTCAATTGCAAGAAAAATATTCATCATATTCTTGACACCAACTTTAACCCATATTTGTTAACGCCTAATATTGACCAATTTTCATCCTCAAAATCAATACTTTTTGGAAACAACAATGAATAATCTTTTCTTCTTTGTATTAAAATGTCATAAATGATAAAGAAATGTAACAACCTAGCTTTTAAAATTGCATGTGATACATGCATGGCATAAATGCATTAGACACAAGGAATGAAACATACACAAATGAATGCATGCTTGACCCACCCGACAAATTTCTATTTTAGTTTCCGAAAGTGCCTCAATAAGAACCACCTCATTGCTCCATCAAACAGCACAACCACATTCATATGATTTCATGTGTAAACACTTTCTCAAACAATCAGTCTGATGTCTTTCATTACGTCTTTTTATCTACCCTTTTTCTCCTTGTTCTCTCTATTTGCTTATCTAAGACTTAGCACTTGTGCAAGTGCCCCTGATAAAGTTAGTTTTTATGAAAACTACTATAACACATGAGGATTTTATCATTTCTCCTCTATAAACAATGGCACAGAAGTTCGGCTCTCTATAGATGAATATTCTGGTTCGTATTCCTCCCACACATGCAACTTCTATGTATATATAACACTTATGTCTATTGATCTTTGTTTATCTTTATCATAACTTCTAAATCTTACATCCATTCTTCTTCTTGAACGAATTTAGGGTCAGGGTTTATGTCCAAACATACTTATGGCTCCGGATTCTTTCGACTGAGGATAAAGATACCAAACAAGGACTCCTTAGGAATCATCACTACATTCAGTGTAAGAATTTTGTTTTTCCTTTTTCATAAATAAGAGGATTTTAAGGGGTTTGTTTAGTAATTATTTTTTAAATATAATTCTTAAAACCAGTTTTTAAGAACCATTTTTTAGAATTATTCTATTTTTTTAGTGCAAATGTCTATTTAAATTTGAAATATTTTAAACATATTTTCTGTATTTTTTAAATATATTTTTAAATTCACTTTTTTATGTAGTGTTTTATTTTTAATTATTTTCTATATTTATACAATTATTTTATCAAATAATCTTAAAAAACAAATAAAAATAACTGAAAACAACTAAAATATGTTATTTGAAAATAACCTATTTTTCATTTTTTTTTAAAAAAAAACTATTTTCCTTTTTTGGTTGTCAAATGAATTTTTTATGTTTTTTTGTTTCTGAAAAACTATTGTTAAAAAAAAAAAAACTATATTCTTTTTTCAGTTGTACAATGAGTTTTTCTGTTTTTTTTTTTTCTCTAGAAACTATGATTCAAAAAATTGTTATCGAAAATAGTTACCAAACATACCCTAAAATTCTTACCTCAATCTCTTTTCTTGTTTAGTACTTTTTTTTTTTGTAGTGATGTATCAGTAATTTGTTGAACAATACTGATCAGTTTAATGGTGATTCATGACAGCTTACTTCACACCAAAATAATCAGTCTGCTGGAAATCATGATGAACTTCATTTTGAGTTCCTAGGAGGCCCTGGAAAGCCATACACATTGCAAACAAATGTGTTTTCAAATGATAATGGTGGCAGGGAAGAAAAGGTCGCTCTGTGGTTCGATCCCACAGCTGATTTTCATACATATAAAATTCTATGGAACCAACATCAGATAGTGTAAGAGAATGTGTATATATATAGAAGTTAATCTCCTTCTTGGACAATACTTCAACACTTCTTAACCTGGTTCTGACATTTTTTTGTAGGTTTTATGTGGACAAAATCCCTATCAGAGTGTTTGAAAACAATACAGGAATTGGGGTGAATTATCCTTCCCAAGCAATGAGTGTGGTGGGAAGTTTATGGAGTGACACAACTTGGGCAGCCCATGGGCAGCAAACTAACTGGACTCAAGCACCCTTTGTGGCTTACTTTCAGGAATTCAATATTAATGGCTGCTTGGAAGACATCGACAGTACTAGTCAATGTAATTCTACCCACTATTGGTGGAATGGACCGACGTACACGGGATTGGACCAGACTGAAATCGTCAATTATGAGAAGGTGAGACGGAAATATGTGACTTATAGCTATTGTTATGATAGGGGAAGCCTTCACCCAGAATGCGGAAGGCGAACATTAGAATGATTTTGTAATCAAAATTGTTGTCTACCAATCTTAAATTGAAGGATGCATAATAATTATTTGCAGATGATTACATTCTTGGTGTATTTGTACTAATCTATAGTTGCAAATTAAGGTAAAATAATGTCCATGGGTCCTATGTAAATATTGTACACTTACTATCCACAGGCTTTCTAGGCCCATAGGACCTTACCAAATTAAGGTTCCCCTATATAGTTAGTTCATGTGAATATCATAATCATTCCCATGGAACATAACATCATACGTCATGGGATTGTGGAGATAGTTCGAACACTCACTCAAGCTTTCATGCTGAAGTCAATGATCAATTTTAATTCTATTTATAATAACTGGTTCACTCCTATGTAGGCATTGTCAACTATGAGCTTATGTAAGAGGAAAAACTACCTATAGTGTCTTTCTAATGAGTGTGAAATGATATTCGATCTATTTGATTCTTAGAAATTGTAAAATGGAAGGGAAGTAAAAGATACAGGATTGAATGGTTGAGCTTGAAGGAAATGTAAGGACTGAAAATATTGATTTTTAAGGAATGTTAATATAAAGGATTGAAGAATTTTGTTAAATTGGAATAAATAAAAATATTTTTTAAAATGTTATTTGGGTAATTTTTCGTAATTCTTATAGTCGATTTAATTCCCCTTAATAATAAATTTGAAAACTTCAAAATATTAAAATTTCAAACTTGATTTAAATAATTAAAAGTAACTAGGAAATCAAACTAGATAGATGATTAACTTAAAGATAATAATTTTAGGAGACGCTTGGCACACGTAGAGAGTTTAGAAATTTTAAGGTCAATCTTGTCATTCCTATATTGGTTTGTGATATTTTTGGTACTCCAAGAAGATAGTTAGGGCATAAAAGTAAATTCATTTTGTCACCAAGCTCTATCCATAAAAACCTAATATGTAGGGATATGTGACCACCTTAAGGTATCACTCATAGGTCAAAGCTTCTTATTGACTTTGACATAAGTTCAATATCTGCTCAAGATTAAGAGTCTATGTAGTATAGTAGTTTAGTGAATTATGACAATCGATAACTTTACGTCATAATTCACCATAAGTCTTATTTAATGTCATTACATACACTAATACACTCAGCAAAGGAAAACCATCTTGAAAACCAAAGCAAGTCATTTATTCAATTAAGAGGTAGTGTACTACAGTCTTAAATGGATTGTCGGAATCCATGAACTGGTTGTGGACTACTCATCTCTCTGCAAGAAACCATGACTTGGATCTTTTATGCAACTCATAATACATTCAAGTCATGTATAATGCAAGTAACGTGGCTGTGTATACTAAAATAACCAATTAATGGTTATCAAATAATAAATAGGATACCAAGAAACATAGATAAAAAATGTATAAATGGATCATAATGAATTATCATGTCATGCTTTCTAAGGCTCAATCCTAACACATAACACAAAAAACCTAAGTAATCAGTGGACCAGATAAACAATATGCAAGGCCTAAATGAATTTGAAGCCACAATATATGTCAAGCCCAATGATCAAATTAAAAATTAAATAGCCTAAGCCCAATAGTATAACCAAATCTAAATCAAGATGATTTCAGTTTTCTCCAAACAAGAAAAAAAAAGAAAAGAAAAGAAAAAAACAATTTTGTTAAAGTCATCAGTTAAAGGTTTTCTTATTTATAATTATATTTTTAACTAATAATATATTTCAGTAATAAAATATATGTGCTATAAAATTAATAAAATTTATGTACTGAATTCAATGTATAAAAATAATCGTAATTATTATGGATATATTATTCATAAATAATAATATTATCAGTTAATTATTTTTATATAATATTTTTAAATAATAATATTTATAAAAGTTTAAATTATGTTAACTGTTGATATATTGATATCATATTAAAAATAATACTATTTAATATTAAATTAGATTTTGATTACAAGATATTCTGATTTTTAATATTTAAATTATTTTAATTAATTATTTTTAAAAATAGAAATTAATTTTTTTTATTAAAAAAAAATAATTAATTTAATCTCCAATGGAGCACAAAAGATTTAGATAAACTATTAATATGTAACCCAAACAAAAAATGATAAAATAAAAGAATGGTGATAATATTTACAAAAAATATGAAAAATACCACGGCACTACATTATAGCATGGATGAATGAGAGGATTTAAAAACTTTATGCTTAAAGCTCAATGCGTGACACGACACTACTTATCTACTTATATTATTATTGTTTAATATTGCAAACAAAATCTGAAAAGTAATTATTTTTTAAAAATTTATAATATTAAATATAAAAATAATATAAATTAAATAATATTATATTTTTTTAACATTATAAAATCAAAACATATAACTTTCCATATATATTTAAAATTAAATAATTCAATTTTCTTTGATTTTCAATATATTCATATTTAAATATTATACCTACTCTATTTATAAAAATTTAAAATATTACTAAATTTATACTTATGTATAAATTAATTATAAAATCAAAGATAAAAATAAATACTATTGATTATTTATTTATTTGTTTATTTCTATTTTAAATTATTATAATTGTTTTAAAATTTAATATAATATATGTATATTATATATTTATGACCTTATCAATTCCATTACAATTCAACTACTGATATGACAAATAAACCATGAATTAGTAAGACCTTGTTTGGTAATTGTTTTAAGAAATAGTTCTAAAAAATAGTTTTTTAAAATTGTTCTCTAATATTTTGTATAACAAAAATTTGTTTGGAACCTAAAATGTTTATAATTTATTTTTAAATATGTTATAAAAATAATTTTTATATTTGGTGCTTTATTTTTAATTATTATACATATTTGTATAATTATTTTTTAAAATAGTTCTCGAAAAATAAGTGAAAATAATAATAAAAACAATTAAAATATGTTATGTGAAAATACCATTTTTTCTATTCTTGAAATAAAACACATAAAACAGTTTTTGATTACTAAATGTATTTTCTTTATTTTTTGTTTTGGAGAACAGAAAACTGTTTTTGAAAACGATTGTCAAATTGTCAAACAAGTTCTAAGTTTTTTAGTTCAATGATTGTTATGATTTTGAAAACATTGGATGGGTCCTTTTAGCCAAATATATAGGAAATGTGTTATGGTTTCACCAAGGCATAATATAAGTTGGGTCAATTGCAAGAAAAATATTCATCATATTCTTGACACCAACTCTAACCCATACCTGTTAGGGCCTCATATTGACCAATTTTCATCCTCAAAATCAATACTTTTTGGAAACAACAATGAATGATCTTTTCTTCTTTGTATTAAAATGTCATAAATTATAAAGAAATGTAACAACCTAGCTTTTAAAATTGCATGTAATACATGCATGGCATAAATGCATTAGACACAAGGAATGAAACATACACAAATGAATGCATGCTTGACCCACCCGACAAATTTCTATTTTAGTTTCCGAAAGTGCCTCAATAAGAACCACCTCATTGCTCCATCAAATGACACAACCACATTCATATGATTTCATGTGTAAGCACTTTCGAAAAACAATCAGCTTGATGTCTTTCATTACGTCTTCTTTTCTACCCTTTTTCTCTTTCTTTTCTCTATTTGCTTATCTTAGACTTAGCACTTGTGCAAGTGCCCCTGATAAAGTTAGTTTTTATGAAAACTACTATAACACTTGGGGATTTTATCATTTCTCCTCTATAAACAATGGGACAGAAGTACGACTCTCTATAGACGAATATTCTGGTTCGTATTCCTCTCACACATGCAACTTTTATGTATATATAACACTTACGTCTATTGATTTTTGTTTATCTTTATCATAACTTCTAAATCTTACATCCATTCTTCTTCTTGAACGGATTTAGGGTCAGGGTTTATGTCCAAACATACTTATGGCTCCGGATTCTTTCGACTGAGGATAAAGATACCAAACAAAGACTCCTTAGGAATCATCACTACATTCAGTGTAAGAATTTTGTTTTTCCTTTTTCATAAATAAGAGGATTTTAAGGGGTTTGTTTAGTAATTATTTTTCAAATATAATTCTTAAAAACAGTTTTTAAGAACCATTTTTTAGAATTGTTTTGTGTTTTTTAGTGCAAATGTCTATTTAAAAATTTGAAATTTTTTAAACATATTTTTTGTATTTTTTAAATATATTTTTGAATTAACTTTTTTATGTAGTGTTTTATCTTTAATTATTTTCTATATTTATATAATTATTTTATAAAATAATCTTAAAAAACAAGTGAAAATAACTGAAAACAATTAAAATATATTATTTGAAAATAACCTATTTTCGGTTTTTTTAAAAGAAAACTATTTTCATTTTTTTGTTGTCAAATGAATTTTTTATGGTTTTTTTTTTCTGAAAAACTATTGTTAAAAAAAAAAATTCTATTTTCTGTTTTTAAGGAAAAAAAAAAAACTATTTTCGTTTTTTAGTTGTCCAATGAGTTTTTCTGTTATTTTTTTTTTCTCTAGAAACTATGGTTCAAAAAATTGTTATCGAAAACAGTTACTAAACATACCCTAAAATTCTTACCACAATCTCTTTTCTTGTTTACTACACTTTTTCTTTTTATTTTTTTGTAATGATGTATCAGTAATTTATGGAACAATACTGATCAGCTTAATGGTGATTCATGACAGCTTACATCACACCAAAATAATCAGCCTGCTGGAAATCATGATGAACTTCATTTTGAGTTTCTAGGAGGCCCTGGAAAGCCTTACACATTGCAAACAAATGTGTTTTCAAATGATAATGGTGGCAGGGAAGAAAGGGTTGCTCTGTGGTTCGATCCCACAGCTGATTTTCATACATATAAAATTCTATGGAACCAACATCAGATAGTGTAAGAGAATGTGTATATAGAAGTTCATTTCCTTCTTGGACAATACTTCAACACTTCTTAACCTGGTTCTGATATTTTTTTTGTAGGTTTTATGTGGACAAAATCCCTATCAGAGTGTTTGAAAACAATACAGGAATTGGGGTGAATTATCCTTCCCAAGCAATGAGTGTGGTGGGAAGTTTATGGAGTGACACAACTTGGGCAGCCCATGGGCAGCAAATTAACTGGACTCAAGCACCCTTTGTGGCTTACTTTCAGGAATTCAATATTAATGGCTGCTTGGAAGACATCGACAGTACTAGTCAATGTAATTCTACCCACTATTGGTGGAATGGACCGAAGTACACGGGATTGGACCAGACTGAAATCGTCAATTATGAGAAGGTGAGACGGAAATATGTGACTTATAGCTATTGTTATGATAGGGGAAGCCTTCACCCAGAATGCGGAAGGCGAACATTAGAATGATTTTGTAATCAAAATTGTTGTCTACCAATCTTAAATTGAAGGATGCATAATAATTATTTGCAGATGATTACATTCTTGGTGTATTTGTACTAATCTATAGTTGCAAATTAAGGTAAAATAATGTCCATGGGTCCTATGTAAATATTGTACACTTACTATCCACAGGCATTCTAGGCCCGTAGGACCTTACCAAATTAAGGATCCCCTATATAGTTAGTTCATGTGAATTTCATTACCATTCCCATGGAACATAAGATCATACCTCATGGGATTGTGGAGATAGTTCGAATACTCACTCAAGCTTTCATGCTGAAGTCAATGATCAATTTTAATTCCATTTATAATAACTGGTTCACTCCTATGTAGGTATTGTCAACTACGGGCTTATGTAAGAGGAACAACTACCTATAGTGTCTTTCTAAGGAGTGTGAAATGATATTCAATCTATTTGATTCTCAGAAACTGTGAAAGGGAAGGGAAGGAAAAGATAGAGGGTTGAATGGTTGAGCTTGAAGGGAATGTAAGGACTGAAAATATTTTTTTTTAAGGAATGTTAATATAGAGGATTAAAGAATTTTATTAAATTGGAATAAAAAAAAAATATTTTTTAAAATGTTATTTGGGTAATTTTTTCTAATTCTTATAGTCGATTTAATTTCCCTTAATAATAAATTTGAAAACTTCAAAATATTAAAATTTCAAACTTGATTTAAATAATTAAAAGTAACTAGGAAATCAAACTACATAGATGATTAACTTAAATAGAGTAACTTTAGGAGACACTTGGCACACGTAGAAAGTTTAGAAATTTTAAGGTCAATCTTGTTATTCCTATATTGGTTAGTCATATTTATGGTGCTCCATGAAGATAGTGAGGGCATAAAAGTAAATTCATGATGTCACCAACCTCTATCAACAATAACCCAATCTATAGGGATATGTGACCATCTTAAGGTATCACTCATAGGTCAAAGCTTCTTATTGACTTTGACATAAGTTCAATATCTGCTCAAGATTAAGAGTCTATGTAGTATAGTAGTTTAGTGAATTATGACAATCGATAACTTTACATCATAATTCACCACAAGTCCTATTTAATGTCATCACATCCACTAGTGCACTTATCATAGGAAAACCATCTTGATGACCAAAACATGTCATTTCTTCAATTAAGAGGTAGTGTACTACAGTCTTAAATGGATTGTCTGAATCCATAAACTGGTTGTGGACTACTCATCACTCTGCAAGAAACTATGACTTCGATCTTCTATGCAACTCATCATACGACCAAGTTATGTATAATGCAAGTAACGTGGGTGTGTATACTTAAATAACCAATTAGTGCTTGTCAGATAATAAATAGGATACCAAGAAATAATAATGTATTATAGCATGTCATATTTTTTAAGGCTCAATCCTAACACATAATACAAAAAACCTAAGTAATCAATGGACCAAATAAACAATATGCAAGGCCTAAATGAATTTGAAGCCAGAATATATGTCAAGCCCAATGATCAAATTAAAAATTAAATAGCCTAAGCCCGATAGTTTGACCAAATCTAAATCAAGTTGATTTTAGTTTTCTCCAAACAAGGAAAAAAAGAAAAGAAAAGAAAAAAACAATTTTGTTAGAGTCATCAATTAAAAGTTTTCTTATTTATAATTATATTTTTAACTAATAATATATTTCAATAATAAAATATATGTGCTATAAAATTAATTAATTTTATGTACTAAATTCAATATATATAAATAATCAGTAATTATTATGGATATATTATTTATAAATAATAATATTATCAGTTAATTATTTTTATATATTATTTTTAAATAATAATATTTATAAAAGTTTAAATTATGTTAACTGTTGATATATTGATATCATATTAAAAATACTACTATTTAATATTAAATTAGATATTGATTACAAGATATTCTGATTTTTAATATTTAAATTATTTTAATTATTTATTTTTAAAAATAGAAATTAATTTTGTTTTATAAAAAAAAAAAAAAATTAATTTAATCTCCAATGGAGTACAAAAGATTTAGATAAACTATTAATATGTAACCCAAAAAAAAAATGATAAAATAAAAGAATGGTGATAATATTTATAAAAAATATGAAAAATACCACGGCACTACATTATAGCATGGATGAATGGGAGGATTTAAAGACTTATGTCCAAACATTTAGGTGGTGGAAAACTCTAGGGATTGGATGTTAGAATTGAGCCTTTTAAAAGCATGACATGGTGTAACAAATTTATAATTCATTATTTACTAAATGATATTTTAGTTTTTCTTTTATCGATCCTTATTTCATGCATTATACTTTATGAGTATTCTCACCTAACATCTCTTGCATTGTAAATAATTTAGGTACATTAGGAGTTGCATGTAAAATCCAAGTCATGGAATCCTTGCAAATAAATGATTTGTTCATAGCTAGTTTGTGGGCCTAGGCAACCCATTATAGGTTGTAGTGCACTACCTCATAATTAAAAGGATGACTGTTCTTGACTATTGGGATGAGTTTCCTTTAGTGAGTACACTAGTGTGTATGGTTACACATTGGACATAACTTATGGTAAGTCGTGATGTAAGGCTATCAAGTAGGCATGACTTCACCAAGTTGTTTCATTGTGTTGCCTCTCAACTTTGAGAGAATATTGAGCTTATGCCAAAGTTAACAATAGTTTCGACATACAGGTGAGATCCTAAAGTCATTATATATTCCTTATGGATTAGGTCACTGTTGATGGAAGCTAATAACAATATATTTTCTCAAAGTCACCATAATATCTCATGGGATTGAGACAAATTGTCATCTTTAGTGATCCTACTTAGATGTGTTCATTTTAACTATAGTCATAGTAGTTCCTTAAGTGGAACTTGACATAAGCTCTTTGTGAGTTAAGATATGTTAGTTGATCACACAATAGGAGGATCTGCAACTCAAGGATAGTAGATGTAGTCTTGAAAGGTTGATAATTTTTCCTTGTTAGACTACGAGCACAAGTTCATGAGGAGATTGAACTACTATGATTGTAATAATTCTTTATTTGGAATTTGACATATCTTATTTGTGAAATAGAGTATGCCAGTTGGTCACAAAATAGGAAGATCTAAAACTCAAGGATTGGAGATGTAATCTTGAGAGGTTGATAACACATATCTCATTATATTATGGACATCGGTTCAAAAGGATTCTGCATATAGTGGATTGTAGGTCACTGACTCAAGTTTATAACTCATTCTAATATCATAAAATACTAGAATGCAATTGACTCTCTGTAGTGAGATGTTGAGTTTGTAGACCCTCCATTTTGTCCCCTTGGCACATACCTTGATTAAGTTCTCTTTCAATACTTTATAGTAGTTCTTGGAAGCCTATTGTTACTCACATATCTTACCTCTTTGAGTCATTCTGGATACTAGATACACATTTATGATGATTTGTTTAGACTTATTTAGGCCCATTAGGCACATTTGGCCTATTTAGGTACGCCTAGTCTTTTAGGGCTTGCTCTATCACCCCTAAGTCATTTGTTATATAGCTTGCATGATCTTCTTTGTGAATATGTGCCATGTACTTATATTTATTTATTCATTTTCCTATTTACTTTTTTTTAGTCATTGTTTATTTTTGTTATTATCACTATTAGGATTGCTTTTGTTGTTGTTGTTGTTATTATTATTATTATTATTATTATTACTTCTTTTTTAATTTAATTTAATTTTTAAAATGTTTTTTTAGTATTTACTTATTTATTTAGGTAAAAAAAAAAAAAAAACATCATGCAACATGGATTCACTATTGGAACTACACCTCAGTTAGGCCTCATTAATCGCCTAAGTTCTTTTGGGGTCCCACCTTTTCATGGCCATGCATGACCATTTGGGTGCAGATCATCTTCTCCACATGCATGTAATCAACTAGGCATGAGCACTAGAATTTGAAAGGTGAGGAAAGAGAAAAGGAAATAAAGAATTAGAAAAGGGATATGTTGGGACTTAGGGAAATGAAAAAGGATTTGAACTGTATAGGAAAAGAGGGGAGACCAAATTTCCAAAGGGTTTCTACATAGGGAAAAGAGGGGATTTTGGAAAAAACAGAGGAAATGCTATTTTTAGATAAGGAAGATTCAAATTTAAAAATGAAAAAAAAAAAAAAAAAGGCATAGAGATATTTTTAGGGACAGTGGATGAAGACGTTGGAAGCGAGAAAAATGGATTCTCTGGTTGGAAATAGAGAGAAAAACTAAAAGTAGAGGAGCAGAAGAGAGGAAGCTTGACTGGCTTCGCTAATTTTTGGAGTAGGTGGGTCTCACTGGAAGTCAAGCTAACATTGCTTGGAAGGAGGATCTCTAGGTTCTTTTGAGAAGGCGTGTGAGTTGGGGAATTGGAAATTTAGAAAACTAGTGGCATGTTGAGAGATCAGCAACATCACCACTATCAAAGAGCAGTCATTTCCATATAAGTGGAAGACAAACACACCTTGCTCATGGAGGAGCTTTCCAAGTAAGATCACTATGAGTTTCATTTCTTTCTTGTTTTCAATACTGTTTTATTTCATTTTCTTCTGATTTATGAGTGTTATCTTGTTGATTTGGTGTGGATATTAGGAGTTTTTTTGTTGCTTTGATTGAATCTAATTGTCTACATACATGCTCTGTTATGGTCACATTTTGGATTATTTGATTTTCCCTTGTAAATATTTGGATTTATCTTTAGGTTTGGTATTTGATAATCATATATATTACCGCTCTTAGTTTGTATTACCCATTCTTGATCTATTGTTTAGGCATGAAATATAGCTTTTGTTAGTCCATTTTCTTTTACCCATTCATGCCCTATTTTTGTTGCTTTCCTCTGCTTCTGGTTTATGCCCCTGGGTCTGCCAAGTGTTACATCTGGTCCAAATCTAGTTTTCATAAAGAAAGGGAACTACATGCATTGAATGTCCAAATCTTCCTTAAGACTCATCGGACTAATTATGCATTGGAGCTTTAACTAATGCACCAATAGATCTCCACCAAGACTGCATCCGTGGATTTTACAAAATTGGCTACCACTTAAAAAGCCCCTCCATGCACAGATTTTTGCACCACCAGATTTTGTGAGAGATATCCACCATGCACTACTAGGATGAGAATAAGGCTGCCACTTTGAACCTCCACTACACATCAATTTATTTTTTTTCTATAAAAAAAAAAAAAGGCTACCACTTTAAGAATATAACACCACCAGATTTTGTGAAAGACATCCACACGTTTTGATGAAATTTGGAGGGTAATCATACCATGCAAAGAAGATGATTGCACCGAGATTGAGGGGGTCACTTTCAGAGATCCAAGAAGCACCAACTCTACAAGTTTCGAGCATGACATTGTCTACTCACGTTTCCAATTCAACCTATCCGATTGTCTCCAGTGACCATTTAGTTGTGGGAGCTACATTGCTTGATGGGTCAATGGTCGAGAAGTCACCTTAGATTTTGGTGCCATAAGCCTAAAAATGGCCTCACATGCATGAAGTTCCTGCATATACAACTTTTGGTGCACCACCTGAGGATACGTGGCCCTCTTGTGTCCTTGCCTACCGTTGGGAGCTATGGGGTTTACTTTTCGCAATGTTAAAATGAGTAGGTTACTACTACAACTAACAAAAAGGTCAATGGGCACATACCCAATTATCCGAGCTTGCCATCGCAATTGATCTACCAACTTCACAATGTCACAATGCATGCAGATGTGAAAACTGATGAAATGTATGCACAAATGACTTCATAGCCACTTACACCACAAGAGCAAAATAGTACATTTCTTCCTGTGGAGTTGGGTATCCTAAGCAAGCAGCCCACCAATTACTCTTACAAAACTCTCATAGCAAGTGATACTAGTACCCACAGAGGGTTCTCTATTCCTCGTCGTGAAACAGAGAAAGTATTCTCTCTATTGGATTTCTCTCAGCAACCTTTCCACCCCGGGTCTATATGCACATGGCCATGGATGGCCACCCTTAAAGTATTACCCCAAAGGGCCAAGTGTTTGGTCCTCTTAATTATTTATCATTTAATGTTAAAAATTTAATTTTTACAAAAATTTTATTCTCAAATAATTTTCCAAAATTCCCATTTTTAAATTTAATTTTGCAAAACTTCCATTTTCAAATAATTTCCCGAAATTCCAATTTTCAAACTTAATTTTTTTTAAAAAAAAATCAATTCTCAAATAATTTTTCAAAATTCTAATTTTCAAAACTTTAATATTCAAATGATCTTCTAAAATCCCAATTTCCAAGTTTTTTTTTTTTTAATTCCATTCTCAAATAATTTTCCAAAATTCCCATTTTAAAATTTAATTTTCAAAGCTTCCATTATCCAATAATTCTTTAAAATTCCAATTTTCAAAACTTTAATTTCCGAATTTAATCTTCAAATCTTCAATTTTCAAATAATTTTCAAAACTCGAATTTGTAAATTTAATTTTCAAAATTTTAATTTTCAAAACTTCAATTTTCAAATTTAATTTTAAAACCTCAATTTTTGAATAATTTTCAAAACTCCAGTTTATCAAATAATTTTAATTCCACTCCAATTTTCAAATATTTTTTAATTCTATCACTTTTCATCCTTCATTAGGGTTTTAAATTACTAAAAATTCCGTTTTTAAATAAACTTGTTAACTTTCTTTTCAGGTAAGTACTTTCACAAATTTTCTTTGATTTTAAAATAATTTTCCGTTTTCCTTGATTTTTAATAAGCATGAGGCAATTTTCATAATTTCAAAATAATGGAAGTTGTGGGATTAATTCATGCAAAATAAATTGGGCTTTGCTCGGGGCCCAACATTCATAATTTTTCTTTCGAAAATAATTCAAGTGAATTGCATGATTGATATTTTGATTGGTTTTATGAAAGATGTTTTACACTTATCATTATGCACTAACCTCATTTCATTGATAACGCATCTTTACTTGCTGCTAAGGTACGATCTCATTTCGACTTTACTTATTCTCATGCATGATTCATTTTATTATTTGGTATCCATTGACTTCCTTATCAATTGCCACACTTGTTTCACCTTATTTAATAGAAAACCGTTTTTAAGGACTTAGAGGGGTGCTACGGTCTTTTATCGTATCTTCCCAATAAGTAACTTGACCCTCAGACTCGACTTTGATTTTTCATATACTGTCTTTTCCAAATAAGGAGTCACACTTAGGGTTCTCTTTCTTATTTTGTTTTTCCTTAAAAATAAAATAAAAATAAGTGGCGACTCCAAGTCTTTATTAAAAAATCAAATTTTCACCAAACAAATAAAAAGTGAGTCTTGCTGTGGAGTGGGAATGCATCATGTGAAATGTGGGGTCCATAAAATGGCAACTCCATTGGGGATATACAAAGGTCAAGCTTGGGCTTAAGATGAGGCAAATGTGGTATTTGATTAGTTGGTTGATGGATACCTTTCCTTTGTGCTTCTCTATACTCGAGTGATCATAGCACATTGAGGATTTTGATGTAGCGATTTTCTATGCTTGATTGCTATATCCATTTGGGATATTGACATGCTAATGATATTGATTGATTCTCTTATTTGTCTTAGTATATTGATTCTACCCCTACAATGATTATCCTACTTACTCTGACATGTATGTTCATATTGTTGTATATCTTGTTGTCTTAGTGTTGACTGTTTTACTTGTATATTATCTTGATCATCTTTGAGTGTGCTATCCTTATTGCTATTCATCTTGATTGTCATATTCTCGTTTAGCTTGTGAGAGGACATGGATGATATGCATGCACTCTGCTTGACTACTTGTTGCATGACTGCTATTCTTCTGTGTGATTGCATGTTGCTTATTTGTGTGGGTCGCACATCTATCCCTTTACCTCTAACCCCCTAGTTTCGGTCATTCCCTTCTTTTCGGTTCTTACATTTGCATGTGTGAGGCCTTGTGTGTGCTTGTTCTCTAACTTAGTTAATGGTTCGGATAGGGTCTAGCAATGGGCTATATCGATGTTTGGGAGCATTCTGGTGGAGACCGACACATTGATTCTGATTGGAAACCAATTTTTGAAGACCTGTATAGCCCAAAGCTAGGTTTCATGGATATTTGTGTGACCAGTGTGTTTTTTTTTCTACTTTAGCTTCATAATTTTTTCAGATGCACCCACACCACTCACTATGCACTTTAGTTGACTACTGAGTATTAAGAGTTGCAAGAGCTTTCACCATAGGAAACCCCTTGGGATGTCGAGGTAGTGCATGTGTGGAGGTGATGACCACTTTGCATGGAAGCACCTCGTCTCTTCGGAGGTGTGCAAAGGGTTGCGTACCATCGGAGAGTATGATCGCTTCTACTAGGGATCCTTTAAAGTCCATCATTCTCCTTTTAGAGCCACCTTGGCCTTGTAGGTTGAACCTTAAATCATTCCATTAGGATTCCCTTCCTATATGTGGGTGCATCTATGGGCTTTCAGAGCTAGGTTAGTAGTGATAGGTTTAGTTACCTTCGTAGTAATCTCTTATATATTTGCTTAGAATTGGATATCAGTCTGAATACTTCCAGGTACCTTCCTGCATAGTTGATAGACATTCCTTGTAGAGTTTCCCTTACACTATATCTTATCTAGTATTTCCACTATTGTAGGAGTATTGATACATTCAATCTGGGTTTAGCTTCTTAGATCAGAGTTAGAGGTAGATTGATTAGAGTGTCAGACCAATTAGATCAAATAGACATGGATTCGCAGGTGGTTATAGTTGATCAGTTCACTGCTGCTATGGCTTCGACCCAGGAGGCCATAACTAGTCTTGGTTAGAGGATGGATGGGCAGCAGGCCCAATAGGTTCCAGTTTAGGAGAGTGTGCAGTATGATCCCACTATTTGGCCTAGTCAGACAGCTCCACAGGATACTCAGATACTACCACCTCCCCCACTTGGTCAAACAATTCCACAGCCTACACCATTTACTTTATAGAGTCAGACTGAGATTGCCCTATTGTCTGCCATGGTGGTTGTTCCGACCTTAGATGATGCCCATGCACGCATGGATAGGCTTGAGCACAAGATGAGACAGTTGAGAGTATTAGGTGGAGGTATGGTATGGGATGATTTTGATGGACTACCAGTGGCCAGTCTGCCAAGTTTAGGATGCCAGAGATCGAGTGATACACCGGCATTGTATGCCTCTGCATTCATTTGAGACTATATTGTACTATGATGAGGGCCCGTGATTTGGATGAGGCTTAGATGATTATGCTATTCCCCATGTCCTTGAGTGGGGCGACTTAGCGTTGGTTTGCTTCTTTGGATGTGTCACGTCATCGTACATGGGATGATTTAACCCAAGAGTTCCTACGACATTTTGCATTTAACAGTGTCATAAATGTCTCATGGAGAGAGTTGGAGGCCTTGAGGCAAAGGTCAAATGAGACAGTCACATCATTCATTTCCCGTTAGAAGGAGAAGATTGCCCAGATCATTGATAGGTCATCTGAGAGGGATCAGGTCAACATGATTATAAGGAGCTTGTAGCCTCGATTTGCTAGGAATTTGATGGGATTCCCACACGTGGACTTTAAATCTTTGATGCAGGCATTATACGGTATCGAGAAAGGTATTGCTAGAAGATTGTGGCCTGAGTCTTCCCCTTCAGACTCGAATAGGAAGAAACCAACTATTAGATAGAGATCAAGGGACGTAAGTGCCATCAATGCCACCAGATTGAGGCTTCCTAGATATTATCAAACAATTGGGCAGACTTCTGGAATTTGTTACCCTTCATCATCCCATGTGCAGCATAGGCCACCTATTCCTTCTAGACTTATGTCTTCCACATATCTACACCCAGCTTTACAACCAATTTATGCTACTCAGGCCACATAAAGGTCACCCACCCATATCCCCAACCTAGGGCTCTACCTACATAGAGACAAATGTGACAATTTTCCCAGTTGAGAATGCCTTTGAGTTGAGCTTTCCAAAAGCTCATAGAGGAGAAGCTCGTAGAATGAGGATTATTGACTGCATTAGCACTGAGACTACCACCTCAGCCTATGTCACATCATTTCAGGATGGACTTTCACTATGCTTACCATCAGGGTCCAGGACATGACATTGATCACTGCTCTACTCTAAGACATACTATTCAGGACTTGATAAATTAGGGTATGGTTAACTTAAGGCAACCAAGTATGACCACGAACCCTTTACCTGATCACACCACACATTTAATGCCACTGCCTACTGGTGGTATTCATCACATGGATTTTATTTAGGATGACGTCATATACATGTTGGGTTGGGATGATGGATTGCTTGAGATGATTGTTCCAAATGATGGCTATGAGATTTTAGGAGTTACATCAAATTTTTCGATCCCTACACTATTCAGTTTGATCCCGAATAGAGCGCCATTACAGTTGATTCCTTCTACGCCATCAGATGTCGGGCATGTTGACATGTTTGCTCCATTTATTCTATGGCCTAAGAATGTTGATGTGGATGTACAGGTTATGACTCGTAGTGGGAGGATAGCTCGGGTTGCACCTCTAATTACTAGACTGTTTAGTGGTATGGACTCTCGTGAGGAGATCAGGAGGGAGGATGATCAGATCTTGAGACAACTACGTGTTGAGACCTCTACTACTCCAGAGGGATTGATTCATACGATGACAGCTGATACTGCTACCTGCATTGTGTTTTCTGCTGATGATTTACCACCAAAGGGTTCTGACCATACTCGTCATCTCTATATTTTAGTTATTTGTTCAGGCCACAGAGTCCCGTTCGTCCTGTTGGACAATGGCTCTGCCCCGAATATTTGTCCATTAGCCACTGCTGTAGCCCTCGACTTTGCACCCTCAGATTTTGGTTCCTCCACACAAACAGTGAGAGCTTATGACAGTACTCAGAGGGAGGTCATGGGCACTTTGACTATAGATTTGCTAATTGGCCCGACCATATTCTCTATATTATTCCAGGTTTTGAGGATTCTTGCATCCTTTAACTTGTTTTTGGGCCGACCTTGGATTCACCAGGCTAGAGCTATTCCATCTTCCCTTCATCAAAATGTGAAGTTTATTCATGATAGGCAAGTTATTGCAGTACAGTCTACTAGAGACATGATTTCATCATTTGAGCTAGTATTGCAGATCAGTCACAGTGATGATAATTGTTTTCTGACAGGATTCACATTTGATGAGGTACAAACCCTTGAGATTTAGGATTTTTGCAGAGATTTTGTGGCCATGTCATTTGATCGGCATAGTAGTATCCTTGTTCTTGATATGATGAGAGACATGTCTTTTCTACCTGGTTTTGGCTTAGGACGTCGTCAACATGGATCTAGTGAGTTTGTGACTACTATTGATCATGATACTCCTTTTGGACTTGGATTCACCCATTCAGAGGATGATATTTGTTATATGGCACGAATACGTAGAGATAGGGTAAGGGCTCGATTATTTGGCATCCAATTTGATTATCTTGTTTACCCTTACACTTTTCGTACCGGAGAATCCAAGATAGGAGTGCCGGAGAAGAGAACGTATCCGAGCGAGTACCGGAGAATACGAGACAGACGGCGAATCGAATCCGTGTGAGTATTGGAGAATCCAAGACAGAACGGATCGTATCTAGGTGAAAACCAGAGAATACGAGACAGACGGGGAATTGAATCCGTCCAAGTACCGTAGAATCCAAGACAGAAAGGATCGTATCCAGGCGAGTAATGGAGAACAGATCGTATCCAGGAGAGTACCGAAGAATACGAGATAGACGGGGAATCGAATTCATGCAAGTATCGGAGAATCCAAGAAAGAAAGGATCGTATCCGGGTGAGTACCAGAGAAGATATAGTATCCGAGTGAGTACCGGAGAATATGAGACAGATGGGAAATCGAATCCGTGCGAGTACCGTAGAATCCAAGACAGAAAGGATCGTATTCGAGCAAGTACCGGAGAAGAGAACGTATCCGAGCGAGTACCGGAGAATACGAGACAGACGAGGAATCGAATCCGTGCGAGTATCAGAGAATCTAAGACAGAAATGATCGTATCTGGGCGAGTACCAGAAAAGAGAACGTAAATTCCAGATTTAATTTTATAGGGTCCATTTCCAAAAGTTTTCAAAATTTCAGTTAATAGGAAATGAAATTCAAGCGGGAAGGATGTTAATCCCCAGCTGAAAGCCAGTGGAATTGGAGTAGCTAAATGTTAGCCATGTAGTCTAGATTCATGGCTGCACTTGGTGGCCATTAGCTAGAGCCTAGAGGTTACATATATATGATTTGGTCATGACTAGAAATTTTAGTAAATTTGGAATTCGCATACATTGTGTGCTTGTGCTTATTGACTAACCCTTTCTCGCAGCGCACAACTAGGGACCTCAGGTACGCAACGTGGTTCTGGTTATTGATTTCCTATGCATGATAAATATTGGCTAAGATTATATGAGTCTTGTCATCATGTACCTTGGGAAAATTGACTGATCTTCGACCCATATGCTCCAATGTACCCAATTCACTAGTAGAGACTGGATTCTGGGCCTAGAAGGATGTTACCTCGTATGAAGTACCTTCTTGATAAGTAACCTGATCCTTGGACCCAAAAATCGAGTTTCGCGGACTGTTTTTTCTTGATTGGAGTCATTGGGGGGTTTTTGTTCTTACTTAATTTTTCCCATTTCAAAAATAAAAAGTAAGTGGCGACTCCAAACAAAATTGTTCCTCATCGAGAATGAATTTTTTAAAACTGAAAAATCGCTTTTTCTACACATACCATTATTTTTAAAAAAAATCACGAGTTGAGTCGATCGGTGGATCGGTGAAAGGTCCACAATATTTATTTAGGTAAAAAAAAAAAAAAAAAATTCATTAAGCATGGATTTACTATTGGAACTACACCTCAATTAGGTCTCATTAATTGCCTAAGTTCTTTAGGGGTCCCACCTTTGCATGGCCATGCATGACTATTTGGGTGCAGATCATCTTCTCCATATGCATGCAATCAACTAGGCATGAGCACCATAATTTGAAAGGTGAGGAAAGAGAAAGGGAAATAGAGAATTGGAAAAGGGATATGTTGGGACTTGGGAAAATGAAAAGGGATTTGAACTGCATAGGAAAATAGGAGAGACTAGATTTCCAAAGGGTTTCTGCATGGGGAAAATAGGGAATTTTGGAAAAAACTAAGGATAGGCTGATTCGTCCCCAATTGGTGTTCTGATTGATTCAGATCAATCAACTGATGTGCTTTGATTTTCAATCCTCAGACGGGAGTTATCAACAAAATTTATAAACCTAATTCACCATATACTAGGGTAGCATAGCTAGCATAGCATAGTGGCTCTAGGATCGTCCACAGAGATGGGTTTTCACTTCACAATTGATATTAGTTCAAAAGCTGAATTGGTGGTTTTCCTTTCCAAGGTTAGCTTTAAAAGAAAACATAAGTTTGCATGGAAATGGATGGTTTTAAGCTAACCAAACTGAAAATAACTAAAAGTAATTAGAAAGAAAGATGTTTCTTGGGATTTCAGGTCACTAGGATCAGGTGCCATCTACAAAAGAGGAGATTCCGGTCACTTGTTTCTTTTCCTCGCATTGGGGATTTAACATATAGTTATTTCCCGAACCGGTGTGGTACAGATGCTTACCATTAATGGTTTCAACACTAAATCCCTCTCACTGATACACCTTGCAATGGCTCGTGCCTCTCACCTAGCATTTGCCATTCAAGGGGATCTTTAACCTTGGATAATCCTTCAAAAGCTCGCAAGAGATAACTAATGGATGTCTCCTTGGAGTCCAAAAGCTTACCAAGTGTTGGCTATTCTAGAAAATCCTACCTTTGAATCACCTCCCAAAGGCTCGCAAGAGATAAACTAGTGAAACTCAATGGACGGAGTCCACTTGCCTTACCAAGTGTTGGCCCAGGTGATTCAAAGGCGTTTTAAGTTAACTAAAAAGATAAAAACCATTAACGGGTCACACTTTCTCTTCATTAAAAATGAAAACAACAAAAACTCACCCTCATGCAGCCGGCACCTTACCTGGCTTCCTTCACCCAAGAGACAAAAAGTCTAGCCTCTCATCCTCTGAGGAAAAATCCTCAAAGGATGTTTGGCTAGAAAGAAAATGAAAGAGAAAACAAAAACGAGAAGGAAAAAGAGAGCAAGGCTCTATATATATTTCTTTCCAAAAACTATACAAGGTTCGGTCTCTGGAAAAGCTCCCGAGATATTTACATGATTTAATTTACAACGGATGCAAGGGAATATATAGGCAAGTTTTTCCAACCTTCCTAGCTAAGGAATTCTCTAATAGGTGGGTTACAAGGAGAGTTTGGGAATTTAGACATCAAATATCTAAAGCAAAAAGATCTCAGAATGTCGGTTGCAGCTATCGGGTAGCTTCAGGACACCGCGGCACTGTGCAAAATGCCTGCGAAATTTCGCAGCCAAAGGACACCATTTTCGCAGCCAAAGGCTGATTTCGCAGCCGTGCAACATTCTGCCTTTAGCTTGGAGCGATCTTCTTGCAATGGCTGTAACTTCTTCATTTGAACTCCGAATCGTGTACCGTTTGAAGCATTGGATTGTTGACTTCCTGAGCTTTGAAATGGTATATAGAATGTAGAAATTGGACTTCGGGAAGTGCTCCAAAAGTGCCCAAGAAGACTGCAGCTGCTGTCCTCTGTTTTGCTTCCTCTGTTTTTCCTCTCTCCGTTGCTCTTTCCTTGCATACTTTGAACGACTTTGGCAAAGGATTATGGAGCTCCAAAGCTTGGTTCTTCATGAATTTGAGCTTGCCAAAAGCTTTGCCATGGATTCCAAAGAACTCTCCTCAATCTTGGATTGCTTTGGTGATCAAATTACTAACAAAAACACCAAAACTTACACATTTTGATTAGAATTGATTGCAAGGGTCCTTAATATGTTGATTGGGTTAAAAGGTAATAATTACTACTCAAGAGTGTTTAAAAGAGTTAATTACAAGCTACAAAATAGCACTTTTTGAGTAGTAATCATAGGCTATTTTTAGAGAAAGAAGATTCAAATTTAAAAAAAAAAACACAAAGATATTTTCGGGGACAGTAGAAGAAGACGATGGAAGGAAGAAAATGGATTCTTTAGTTGGAAATAGAGAGAAAGACTAGAAGTAGAGGAGTAGAAGAGAGGAAGCTTGAATGACTTCGCTAATTTTTGGAGAAGGTGGGTGTCACTAGAAGTCAAGCTAACACTGTTTGAGAGAAGGATCTCCAAGTTCTTTTGAGATGGCACGTGAGTTGGGAAATTGGAAATTTAAAAAACTGGTGGCATGTCGAGAGATCAGCAACATCTCCACTAATAAAGAGCAGTCATTTCCCAATAAGTGGAAGGCGAACACAATTTGCTCGTGGAGGAGCTTTCCAAGTAAGATCACTATGAGTTTCATTTCTTCTTTGTTTTCAATACTGTTTTATTTCATTTTCTTCAAATTTATGAGTGTTATCGTGTTGATTTGGTGTAGACATTAGGAGTTATTTGGATGCTTTGACTGAATCTAGTTGTCTACATACATGCTTGTTCTGGTCACATTTTGATTCTTTGATTTTCCCTTGTAAATATTTGGATTTATCTTTAGGTTTGGTATTTGATAATCATATTACTGTTCTCAATTTGTGTTACCCATTCTTGATTTGTTGTTTAGGCATGAAATATAGCTTTTGTTAGTCCATTTTGTTTTACCCATTTGTGTCCTATTTTTGTTGCTTTCCTTTGCTTCTGGTTCACGCCCTTAAGCCTGCCAAGTGTTACATTTGGTACAAATCTAGTTTTTATAAAGAAAAGGAACTGCATGCATTGAATGTCCAAATCTTCCTTAAGACTCACCAGACTGATTATGCATTGGAGCTTTAACTAATGCATCAATAGATCTCCACTAAGACTGTATCCGTGGATTTTACACAACAAGCTGCCGCTCAAAAAGTCCCTCCACGCATAGATTTTTGCAGCACTAGATTTTGTGAGAGATATCCACCATCCATTACTATGATGAGAATAAGGCTGCCACTTTGAACCTCCACTATAAAAAAAAAAAAAAAAATGCCACTTTAAGAATATGACACCACCAGATTTTGTGAAAGGCATCCACACGTTTTGATGAAATTTGGAGGGCAACCATACCATGCAAAGAAGATGATTGCATCGAGATTGAAGGGGTCACTTCCGGAGATCCAAGAAGCCCTAACTTTACCAGTTTCGGGCATGACATTGTCTACTCATGTTTCCAATTCAACTTATCCGATTGGATCCGGTGATCATTAGTTGTGGGAGCTACATTGCTTGATGGGTCAATGGTCGAGAAGTCACCTCAGATTTTGGTGCCATAGGCCTAAAAATGGCCTCACGTGCATGCAGTTCTTATATGTACAACTTTTGGTGCACCACCCAAGAATACGTGGCCCTCTATGTCCTTGCCTGCCATTGGGAGTCATGGGGTTTACTTTCCTCAAGGTCACAATGAGTAGGTTGCTGTCACAACTAACAAAAAGGTCGATAAGCACATACCCAATTATTCGAGCTTGCCACCGTAATTGATCTGCCAACTTCACAATGTCACAATGCATGCAGATGTGAAAACTGATGAAATGTATGCACAAATGACTTCACAGCCACTTACACCGCAAGAGCAAAATGGTACATTTCTTCCTGTGGAGTTGGGTATCCCGAGCAAGTAGCCCACCAATTACTCTTGCAAAATTCTCACAACAAGTGATACTAGTACCCACAAAGGGTTCTCTATTCCTCGTCGAGCAATTGAGAAAGTCTTCCCTCCATTGGATTTCTCTTAGCAACCTCTCCACCCCAAGTCCATACGCACATGGCCATGCATGGCCACCCCCAGAGTATTACCCCAAAGGGCCAAGTATTTGGTCATCTTAATTCTTTATCTTTTAATGTTAAAAATTTAATTTTTACAAAAATTCTATTCTCAAATGATTTTCCAAAATTCCCATTTCTAAATTTAATTTTGCAAAACTTCCATTTTCAAATAATTTTCCAAAATTCCAATTTTCAAACTTAATTTTTTTTTTTTTAAAATCCATTTTCAAATATTTTTTCAAAATTCCAATTTTCAAAACTTTAATCTTCAAATAATCTTCCAAAATCCCAAAATCCCAATTTTCAAATTTATTTTTTAAAAAAATTCTATTCTCAAATAATATTCCAAAATTCCCATTTTTAAATTTAATTTTCAAAACTTCCATTATCAAATAATTCTTTAAAATTCCAATTTTCAAATAATTTTTAAAACTTCAATTTCCAAATTTAATATTCAAAGCTTCAATTTTCAAATAATTTTCAAAACCTCAATTTTTGAATAATTTTCAAAACTCCAGTTTATCAAATAATTTTAATTCCACTCCAGTTTTCAAATATTTTTTAATTTTATCACTTTTCATCATTCATTAGGGTTTTAAGTTACAAAAAATTCTGTTTTTAAATAAACTTGCTACTTTTCCTTTCAGGTAAGCACTTTCACAAATTTTCTTTGATTTTAAAATAATTTTTCGTTTTCCTTGATTTTTAATAGGCATAAAGTCAATTTTCATAATTTTAAAATAATAGAATTTGTGGGATTAATTCATGCAAAATAAACTGGGCTTTGTTGGGGGCCCAACATTCATAATTTTTCTTTTAAAAATAATTCAAGTGAATTGCATGATTGATATTTTGATTGGTTTTGTGCAAGATGTTTTACAGTTATTATTATGCACTAATTTCGTTTCATTGATAACGCATCTTTACTTGCTACTAAGGTACGATCTCATTTCCACTTTACTTATTCTCATGCATGATTCATTTTATTATTTGGTATCCATTGATTTCCTAATCAATTTCCACACTTGCTTTACTTTATTTAGTAGAGACCCGTTTTTAGGGACTTGGAGGGGTGCTATGGTCTTTTATCGTATCTTTCCAATAAGTAACCTGACCCCTAGACTCTACTTTGGTTTTTAACAGACTGTCTTTTCCAAATAAGGAGTCACACTTAGGGTTTTCTTTCTTATTTTGTTTTTCCTTAAAAATAAAACAAAAATAAGTGGCGACTCAAAGTCTTTTCTAAAAATAAAAAACAAATAAAAAGTGAGTCTTATCCTCGAGTGGGAACACATCGTGCAAAATACGGGGTCCACAAAGTTGACTTCACAATTGCATTACAAGAAAGCCAATATTTTCCTATGGTTCTTAGTAGTCCTTGCTCAAGCTCACATTCCAGGGTGACACTTTTGTCAAAGAATTTTTAGGTTACCTAGTTCATATGGGTGCATAAGGACATTTGGTACAAATGCAAGATTGTACTTGATCTTATGAATGGTCTTTTTGGACTAGACTAATTAATTAATTAGAACCCTATAAGGCTAAGTAATTAATTAGAACCCAACAAGGCTAATTAATTAATTAGAATCCAATAAGACTAATTAATTAATTAGAAATCAAGTGGGCTAGATTAAGTTAACCAAGCCTAAGATGAGCTTAAGCCACTTGAGCCCATGAGAAAGTTTATATAAACCCCCTTAGGGGTTTGGGGTTTCATTCTGTGCTCTTGCTATTCAAATTCCAATGAGAAATCTGAGTCTTCACCTATCCAGAAATGATTTCACCTCCTTTAATACCTAGATATAGGAAAGAGGGTTATTGGGAGGAAGATTATTTGGTGTACGAGATCTACAATGCCTACAATGCTTCTTCATCGGATTGGATTTGACCAAGGAACATCTGAATCATAAGTATGACATTTTCCTTCTCTAGATCTGAAGTTTTTAATGATATACCTTCTATTATGATTAGATCTAGAAAACCATAGGAAAAAGTTGCATGCACCCTAACAATCCAGGGATGCAAATAGAGATACCCAAGTATTCCCAACAATTGAAGCATTCTTTTTTAGATTGCAAGGAAAATCAATGAGAAAGGATGTAGATGACAAGGTTGTGTTATCAATATTGATTCGATCCAATATCTTTTATTGAATTGCTCATTCAATGAGCATTCTCAATATTATGCCTTGAACAGGATTCAAACATCTACGCTCTTTAACACAAGATTTTGAATCTTGAGTGATGGTTGCAGACGAAGGCAAATTTTTAGTTCAATATTTAGAAAAAAAAAAAAGTGGGATGGTGCAAAGGAGATTAGAATCATTTAAGTTTTTACCAATATTATTTGAAATTCATAGGCTCCCATAAAAGTAAGGTTTTTTTTTTTTTTTTTTTTTTCCTCTTTTATAGGAAGTAGCTTGGAAAAGAATCTTAATTATGGATTACATGAAGAGGTCATGTTGGACTTTGTTGAATAGATGACTTTTATGTAAAGATGAGGAGGTGAGAACATCCTCTTCAATTATTCCAAGGCAAGATTATTACAAAAACTAGTCTTCTCCTTATTTGGAGTTATATAGGTTGTGCATTCCTTAATTAAAAAACATTATTAAGTTGGTAGGATCGTTTTGTTGGAGAGAAGAGGAACAAAGTCTAAAAAGTTTTTCTTTTATGTTTGTTTTGAACCATTTGGAAATAGGCGAATAGCAATGTAGTTGAAAAACTAAAATTATAAATTAATAGCTCAAATCCTCTTTTAAGTAGAACTATTTAGTGCAGACCAGAAGGGTCCTATAGTTTGGGTCCATGTTCGAGTTTGATTTTGTTGATTTTTCAGGTTGCAAGTAAAGGGAGGAGTATCTATTTTTATTTTCTTTTTATTTATTTATTTTTTATTGCTTTGTTGTTGTATACTTTTTGTGTACTTTGTGTATTTTGTGTTAGCTCTCTTTAGTGCTCAATATGTTTCTCTTTTTGCCTCTTAAAAGACAAATATTAATTTTTCTTGTACATGAAATTCAATGAAAACCTCAAATCAAACTATTCTACGTGTTGTTTTTTTGTTGTTCTTTTTTTTTTTTTTTCTTTTTTTAACCACTAACACTCAAATCAACATGTAATTCTTAACTTTTTTCAAAATGATGAAAAGTTATATCTTTACCTATAGAAAAAATATTAACCAAAATTCAAAGTCATATTTAGAAATAGAGCCATCATAGAATGAGGTCACTAAAAAATTACCAAGCATTTTATTTTCAGCCAATTAAGACCGAAGAAAACAAGGCGCCCTATACCACTAAATACATACCTTTCCATTGATGCCTAGGTATGGATTTCTTAATAGAGTAGATTTGGTTTTTGTGGATACAATCATTAAGGTGGATTTCATACCAATGGTGTTTGGATTCTAAATACCGGGGCATTAACAAGGCGCATTAGCATACCATACATATTTCGATTCTAAATATCTAAGGCATTAACAAAGTTGCTTTAAATTAAATGACTAGGATCAAAAGTTTTGATCATCACCCTTCGGATGAGGTTCAACAATGTTTGTTATGAGACCCTATATAAACTAATTGTCCTTTTATCTCACATGCATAATGATTCGTGCCCAATTGGTGACTCAGCTGATTCACGTTCAGCTAGTGTTCCTTGAGTAAGGGAGTAATCAACAAAATTTATAACCTATATCACCATGCATTAGGATAGTCTCAACTAGTATAGCATAGTGGCTCTAGGATCGTTCACTGGGAAGGGTTTTCAACTCACAACTGATACCAAATCATAGCTAATTTGATGCTTTTTCATTTCAAGGTTAGCTTAAGAAGAAAATGCAAACTTTAATTGTAAAAGGTTTAGTTTCAAGCTAACTAAAAAGAGGGTGATGGAAATTACTTACGAAGAAAAACATTCCTTGGAGTTTTAGGTTCACAGGGGAGGTTCCTCATGCAAAAATAGGGCTCCGGTCACTTAGTTCAATTCCTCGCATTAGAGAATTAACATATAGTCAATTCTCTAATCAGTGTTATACAGATGCTTCCCTTTAATGGATTTCATCAATAAATCCTTCTCACTGATGCAACTTGGAATGGCTCGTGCCTCTCACCAAGCATTTGCCATTCAAGGTGATCATTAACCTTGGACTTCCCGTCCCAAGCTCGCAAGAGATAACTAATGGATGTCTCCTTGGAGTCCAAAAGCTTACCAAGTGTTGGCAATTCAAGAAAATCCCACCTTCAAGTCACCTCCCAAAAGCTCGCAAGAGGTAAACTAGTGCATCTCTATGGACGGAGATCACTTGCCTTACCAAGTGTTGGCTCAGGTGACTTGCAAGGTGTTTTAAGTTAACTAAAAACGTAGAAATCATTAACGGGTCACACTTTCTCTTCTTTAATGGCTGAAACCACAAAACTACCCATTCTTGCAGTTGGAACCTTTCCCGGCAACCTTAACTCCAAGGAACTAAAAGCTTAGCCACTCATTCTCTGAGGAAACCTCCTCAGAGCTTGTTTGGTTAGTAAGAAAATAGAAACAAAGTGGGAAGGTCAGGTGAAGAAAGACTCTGAACTTTTCTATATATAAATTGGTCTCTTGGAACAAGTTCCCGAGCATTCTCCTTAAGTGTTTACAAGAGAGTTTATATAGGAAGGTAAATTACCCTTCCTTCAATACTTCCTAGCTAAGGAATTACATAAGTGGCTGAATACAAGGAGAAAATGGAGATTTAAACACAAAATATCAGAAGAAAAAGAGTTGGTGAACAAATATCCCATTTTCGCACGTTGCATGGTGACTTGCGAATTTTCGCAAGTTGATTTCGCATGCTGAAATCCACTTTCGCACGTTAAGCTTCAAGTTCACAAGTTGCAAAATCACTTTCGCATGTTGGGCTTCACCGAGAATGCACAGCTGCCATCCATTTCCACTTCGCACGGCAGGCTTCAATTTCGCACGCTGAAGTTCCAATTTTGCAAGGTGCAAAATTGTCCTTCAGCTAGATGCAATTGTCTTTTGAAGGCCATATCTTCCTTATTTCAGCTCCAAATCGCACACGGTTTGAAGCGTTGAATTATTGACTTCCAGAGCTTTCCAACGGTATATAGCATGCACAAAATGGACTTCAGGAAGTGCTCCAAAAGTGGGAAGGAAGACTGCAGCTGGCATGCTCTGTTTTCTTCACTCTGTTTTTCCTCTCTCTGTTGCTCTTTCCTTGCATACTTTGAACGACTAAGGCAAAGGACTATGAGGCTCCAAAGCTTGATTCTTCATGAATTTGAGCTTCCAAAAGCCTTGCCATGAACTATATACAATTCTCCCTCATTCTTACATTGCTTTGGTGAGCAAAAAGCTATCAAAAACACCAAAACTTAACAGAATTTGATTAGAAACGATTGCAAAGGCCCTTAACATGTCAATTGAGTTAAAAGGTGATAATTACTACTCAAGAGAGTTCAAAAGAGTTAATTACAAGCTATGAAATAGCACTTTTTGAGTAGTAATCACATAAAGAATTTTGTTATGGTCATGGTGAGCCATAGATGACCTCTAGTTGGTCAACAATTTTCCATAGGAATTTTTGAGGGATAAAACTTTGCCTTCAATCTTATGGTAAATTGTTGATCCAATTAGAGTTTAGTTTTATGGGAAGATCGATGGTCAAGAACCTTTAATATTTCTCTAGAGTAAATTTTCTACTCTTCTCATTTTCTTTCATATTTCTAATACCACTACTAATTCAACAATTTGTTAGTCAGTGTTGAAGGGAAGTGCCTGTGGAGGTCAACCAAATTTGGTCCAGGAAGAGATTTTTCCTCACCACCTACTTATCACTATATTTTCTATGAGTACATTCCATCAAGTTTGTAAAACATTCAGATGGCATAGTATCCAACAAGGGTGAAAATTTTGCAATATATCATCGAAATATCGTGCTTCAACTGGTAGCGATACGATATTATCATGAAAATTTTGCCCCTCTAAATAATCAAGGGGTTATTAATCCTATGATGAATATACAAATCAAGAGGCATTTGATAATTGTAAGCTAAATTAAAAAAAAATTAAATAATTTGTAAAATACGTCAATAAAAAAAAAAATTTCCAAAACTATTGTTATTTTAACTATGTAAGAAAGGTACTATAAAAGTTAGGGCCTAATATCCAAATTAATAAAAAGTCATGTCTTGAAAGAGATGATTTCTTATAAAAACAATAAATTATTAGCAAAAATTGTTTCTTAAAAAGGCGATTTTTAAATATCCTTTAAAAAAAATTCCAAACAAAATTGTTATTTAAAGAGAAGATTTCTTTAAAAAATAAAATAAAATTTATAAGTAAAAATTGTTTCTTAAAAAGATGATTTCTAAAAATTCTCTCAAAAAATTTTTTCAAACAAAATTGTTTCTTATAAAGAAGATTTCTTAAAAATAAAATAAAAAAATTGTAAGCAAAAATTGTTTTCGAGGCTATTTCTAAAAATTCTTTCAAAAAAATTTTCCAAACAAAATCGTTACTTCAAGAGAAGATTTCTTTAAAAATAAAAAATAAATAAATAAATAAAATAAATTGTTTGTGCTATAAAATCAGGATCAAGATGATTTCAGTTTTCTCCAAACAAGAAAAAAAGAAAAGAAAAGAAAAAAATAATTTTGTTAAAGTCATCAGTTAAAGGTTTTCTTATTTATAATTATATTTGTAACTAATAATGTATTTCAATAATAAAAGTATTTAAAATATATGTGCTATAAAATTAATTAATTTTATGCACTAAATTCAATATATAAATATAATCGTAATTATTATGGATATATTATTTATAAATAATAATATTATCAATTAATTATTTTTATATATTATTTGTAAATAATAATATTTATAAAAGTTTAAATTATGTTAACAGTTGGTATATTGATATCATATTAAAAATAATACTATTTAATATTAAATTAGATATTGATTACAAGATATTCTGATTTTTAATATTTAAATTAATTTAATTAATTATTTTTAAAAATAGAAATTAATTTAGTTTTATAAACAAAATTTAATTAATTTAATCTCCAATGGAGCACAAAAGATTTAGATAAACTATTAATATGTAAGGAAGAAAAAAAATTATAAAATAAAATAATGGTGATAATACTTATAAAAATATGAAAAAGACCACAGCAATACATTATAGCATGGATGAATGAGAGGATTTAAAGCTCTCCTTATTCTGATCTCCATCCCATGTGGGATGGGGACTTGACTTTATACTCCAAGCTCAATGCGTGACATGACACTACTTAAGTACTTATATTTTATTGTTTAATATTGCAAACAAAATCCAAAAAGTAATTATTTTTTAAAAATTTATAATATTAAATATAAAAATAATATAAATTAAATAATATAATATTTTTTACCATTATAAAATCAAACCATATAACTTTTAATGCATAGTTAAAATTAAATAATTGAATTTTCTTTGATTTTCAATATATTTATATTTAAATATCATACATATTCTATTTATAAAAATTTTAAATATTAATAAATTTATACTTATGTATAATTTAATTATAATATCAAAGATAAAAATAAATATTATTGATTATTTATTTATTTATTTCTATTTTAAATTCTTCTAATTATTTTAAAATTTAATATTTTATATATATGATTTTATCAATTTGATTACAATTCAACTACCAATATGACCAATAAACCCTGAACTAGTAAGGCCTCACTTGGCAATTGTTTTCAAAAATAGTTATAAAAAATAGTTTTTTAAAAACTGTTCTCTAATATTTTGTATAACAAAAATATGTTTGGAACCTAAAATGTTTTTAATCTATTTTAAATATATTTAAAAATAATTTTTATATCTAGTGCTTTATTTTAAATCATTTTACATGCTTGTATAATTATTTTCTAAAACAATTCTCAAAAAACAAGTGAAAACAAGAATAAAAAAAAAAAATTAAAAGATGTTATATGAAAATATCATATTTTCTATTCTTAAAATAAAAAACTTAAAATAATTTTTTATTACTAAATGTATTTTCTTTATTTTTTGTTTTGGAGAATAGAAAACTGTTTTTGAAAACGATTGTCAAACAGGTTCTAAGTTTTTCGGTTCATTGATTGATGTGATTTTGAAAACATTGGATGGGTCCATTTAGCCAAATATATAGGAAATGTGTTATGGTTTCACCAAGGCATAATATAAGTTGGGTCAATTACAAGAAAAATATTCATCATATTCTTGACACCAACTCTAACCCATATCTGTTAAGGCCTAATATTGACCAATTTTCATCCTCAAAATCAATACTCTTTGGAAACAACAATGAATGATCTTTTCTTCTTTGTATTAAAATGTCATAAATTATAAAGAAATGTAACAACCTAGCTTTTAAAATTGCATGTAACACATGCATGGCATAAATGCATTAGACACAAGGAATGAAACAGACACAAATGAATGCATGCTTGACCCACCCGACAAATTTCTATTTTAGTTTCCGAAAGTGCCTCAATAAGAACCACCTCATTACTCCATCAAACGACACAACCACATTCATATGATTTCATGTGTAAACAGTTTCTCAAACAATCAGCTTGATGCCTTTCATTATGTCTTCTTATCTACCCTTTTTCTCATTCTTCTCTCTGTTTGCTTATCTTAGACTTAGCACTTGTGCAAGTACCCCTAATAAAGTTAGTTTTTATGAAAACTACTATAACACATGGGGATTTTATCATTTCTCCTCTATAAACAATGGGACAGAAGTTCGACTCTCTATAGATGAATATTCTGGTTTGTATTCCTCTCACACATGCAACTTCTATGTATATATAACACTTATGTCTATTGATCTTTGTTTATCTTTATCATAACTTCTAAATCTTACACCCATTCTTCTTCTTGAACGGATTTAGGGTCAGGGTTTATGTCTAAACATACTTATGGCTCCGGATTCTTTCGACTGAGGATAAAGATACCAAACAAGGACTCCTTAGGAATCATCACTACTTTCAGTGTAAGAATTTTGTTTTTCCTTTTTCATAAATAAGAGGATTTTAAGGGCTTTGTTTAGTAATTATTTTTCAAATATAATTCTTAAAAACAGTTTTTAAGAACCATTTTTTAGAATTGTTTTGTGTTTTTTAGTGCAAATGTCTATAGAAAAATTTGAAATATTTTAAACATATTACCTGTATTTTTTAAATATATTTTTAAATTAACTTTTTTATGTAGTGTTTTATTTTTAATTATTTTCTATATTTATATATATAATTATTTTATAAAATAATCTTAAAAAACAAGTGAAAATAACTAAAAACAACTAAAATATATTATTTGAAAATAACCTATTTCTGTTTTTTTTTTTTTAGAAACTATGGTTCAAAAAATTGTTATCGAAAACAATTACCAAATATACCCTAAAATTCTTACCTCAACCTCTTTTCTTGTTTAGTACTTTTTTTGTTTTTTTTTTTTTTTTCTGTAGTGATGTATCAGTAATTTATTGAACAATACTGATCAGTTTAATGGTGATTCATGACAGCTTACTTCACACCAAAATAATCAGCCTGCTGGAAAGCATGATGAACTTCATTTTGAGTTCCTAGGAGGCCCTGGAAAGCCATACACATTGCAAACAAATGTGTTTTCAAATGATAATGGTGGCAGGGAAGAAAGGGTTGCTCTCTGGTTCGATCCCACAACTGATTTTCATACATAGAAAATTCTATGGAACCAACATCAGATAGTGTAAGAGAATGTGTATATAGAATTTAATTTCCTTCTTGGACAATACTTCAACGCTTCTTAACCCGGTTCTGATATTTTTTTGTAGGTTTTATGTGGACAAAATCCCTATCAGAGTTTTTGAAAACAATACAGGAATTGGGGTGAATTATCCTTCCCAAGCAATGAGTGTGGTGGGAAGTTTATGGAGTGACACAACTTGGGCAGCCCATGGGCAGCAAATTAACTGGACTCAAGCACCCTTTGTGGCTTACTTTCAGGAATTCAATATTAATGGCTGCTTGGAAGACATCGACAGTACTAGTCAATGTAATTCTACCCACTATTGGTGGAATGGACCGAAGTACACGGGATTGGACCAGACTGAAATCGTCAATTATGAGAAGGTGAGACGGAAATATGTGACTTATAGCTATTGTTATGATAGGGGAAGCCTTCACCCAGAATGCGGAAGGCGAACATTAGAATGATTTTGTAATCAAAATTGTTGTCTACCAATCTTAAATTGAAGGATGCATAATAATTATTTGCAGATGATTACATTCTTGGTGTATTTGTACTAATCTATAG
This sequence comes from Vitis rotundifolia, assembly GCA_030254885.1. NCBI lineage: Eukaryota > Viridiplantae > Streptophyta > Magnoliopsida > Vitales > Vitaceae > Vitis > Vitis rotundifolia. Next base: position 13,765,485 of record CM058157.1, read on the forward strand.
TTGCAAATTAAGGTAAAATAATGTCCATGGGTCCTATGTAAATATTGTACACTTACTATCCATAGGCATTCTAGGCCCGTAGGACCTTACCAAATTAAGGTTCCCCTATATAGTTAGTTCATGTGAATATCATAATCGTTCCCATGGAACATAATATCATACCTCATGGGATTGTGGAGATAGTTCGAATGCTCACTCAAGCTTTCATGCTGAAGTGAATAATCAATTTTAATTCTATTTATAATAATTGGTTCACTCCTATATAGGTATTGTCAACTATGAGCTTATGTAAGAGGAACAACTACCTATAGTGTCTTTCTAACGAGTGTGAAATGATATTCGATCTATTTGATTCTCAGAAACTGTGAAAGGGAAGGGAAGGAAAAGATAGAGGATTGGATGGTTGAGCTTGAAGGGAATGTAAGGACTGAAAATATTTTTTTAAAGGAATGTTAATATAGAGGATTGAAGAATTTTGTTCAATTGGAATAAACAAAAATATTTTTTAAAATGTTATTTGGGTAATTTTTCCTAATTCTTATAGTTGATTTAATTCCCCTTAATAATAAGTTTCAAAACTTCAAAATATTAAAATTTCAAACTTAATTTAAATAATTAAAAGTAACTAGGAAATCAAACTACATAGTTTATTAACTTAAAGAGAATAATTTTAGGAGACACTTGGCACACGTAGAGAGTTTAGAAATTTTAAGGTCAATCTTGTTATTCCTATATTGGTTAGTGATATTTTTGGTACTCCATGAAGATAGTTAAGGCATAAAAGTAAATTCATGTTGTCACTAACCTCTATCAACAATAACCCAATCTATAGGAATATGTGACCACCTTAAGGTATCACTCATAGGTCAAAGCTTTCTATTGACTTTGACATAAGTTCAATATCCTCTCAAGATTAAGAGTCTATGTAGTATAGTAGTTTAGTGAATTATGACAATCGATAACTTTACGCATAATTCACCATAAGTCCTATTTAATGTCATCACATATACTAGTGCACTCACCATAGGAAAACCATCTTAATGACCAAAACAAGTCATTTTTTCAATTAAGAGGTAGTGTACTACAATCTTAAATGGATTGTCTGAATCCATGAACTAGTTGTGGACTACTCATCACTCTGCAAGAACCCATGACTTGGATATTTTGTACAACTCATAATACAACAAAGTCATGTACAATGCAAGTAATGTGGGTGTGTATACTTAAATAACCAATTAATGTATATCAGATAATAAATAGGAGACCAAGAAACATAAATAAAAAATTTATAAATGAATCATAATGTATTATATCATGTCATGCTTTCTAAGGCTCAATCTTGACACATAACACAAAAAACCTAAGTAATCCATGGACCAAATAAACAATATGCAAGGCCCAAATGAATTTTAAGCCACAATATATGTCAAGACTAATGATCAAATTAAAAATTAAATAGCCTAAGCCCAATAGTATAATCAAATCTAATAAAAAAAAAAAACAACTAGATTAGCCCAAATCTAATGATCCAAACCACTGAGCCCAAATTACAATCATAAACCAATAGAGTAAATTACACCAACAACAAGCAAGCCTAAACCAATCAAACTAAAACCAAGATCCAAAGCTTATACCAAAGGCCTCAGAGCAAAATCCAAAGCTTAAAAATTAAAACCAAATTAAGAACATGTACTGTAAAAATTGAATAAAACTTACCTTATCATCAAACCCACAATTGTAAATGCAATGATGTTGAGGAGATCGGTAGTGAGGGCAAGGATAAATGGTTGGAGATAGGGGAGAAGCCACAATGGTAAAAATATGTGATGGGGCATCTATGGGGACACATGACTGGCCATGATGAAAGGAAAAGGGGATGGGAAGAAAGAAAGAGCAAGAGAGAGGGAAAAATAGGAGGAGGAGGTCATTGGAGTGTAATGGTAATGGGCACTAGGGTATAGCAACAATGAGTGTCGGTGACGCAATTGGCAAAGATAGAAGCATTGAAATAGTTGTAGGTATGGTAACGGTAGTAGGCACGATGACTATTATAAGCGCAACAATAGTTGTGGTGAGAATGAAGATACAAGGAAGAAAAAGAAAAAAAGAAAAGAGAAAATTAAGAAGGAAAGAAAGAAATGAGAGGTAGGTCGCAGCTAAAGAGAGAGAAAGAGAGAATAAGATGGGTTTTTTAGGGTTTGAAATGTATAATAAGGATCTAACAAAAAAAAATAGTTTGGATTTATTATTTTGAAAAAGTTGAATGTGGGTCTAAAAAAATGTTGAAAATCTAAATGGAATGGGCTAAAAAAATAAAAAATGAATAAAATAAAATAAGAGTGGACTTCAAATATTGGGCTAAAAATAAATGGATTGGGTTTAAAATTTATGCAAAAAAGGGCTTGGAATAAATTTTGGAATCTACAAATATACCCTTCTTCGATAAAGTTCAAAAATGTAAAGGATGTGAAAATTGAAATGAAATTAAAAGTATGAACAATAAGTGAAATGAAGTAAATTATACTGAAGAATAACAAAGACCATAAAAATTTAATATCATTACTTTGCACGCAATTCACTTTGAGTTTTCGTGCTTGAAATATGAAATGACTACCATGCCCTTAGAGTCGGTCTTGGTGTTTTAACAAATCACAACATGTCATATACACAATTTAATATCATTACTTTGTACACAATTCAACAACCTAAATTTCATTATATACTTTCAATTGTCAACATAATAAGTTCAATTAGTATCAAATTATTACCTAGCATTTTTACCAAAATTTTAACTTTTCATAAGCTTTCACCATTAATTCTTTCTAGGTAAATAATTCAATTTTATAGTTTTGAGAAAATTTTAAGTTGATTTTACCAAAGAATCTTAATACTTAGAAATATAATTAAGTTATAAATTTTAATTAAATAAATATAATAAAACGTTAATTTTGTAATTCAAAAAATCCGGATTGAAATCATCTTAAATCATAAAAAGTTTTCCCAAGTGCCACCTAATTTATTCTTAAGAAAAAGGCAAGAGTCTTAGTAGCATGCAACTGAAGTAAAGAAATGTCTTCCATTAAAGAGTATAAAAAATGAGATCAAATAAAAAATAAATTAAAATTGAAATTGTTGATAAATTTGAGAAAAGCCAAGGCTTTCATGATATGTTTTTGTTGAGTTATTTAAGAGTGTGCTTGGAAGTAGTTTTATTTTAAATGGTTTTAATTAAAATACTTTTGTTAGAAACATTTTTGGTGAGATCACCTATCAAGTATGTCTTCAAAAGGCATATAAGTGATTTTTTAAGACTTTAAAAATATTTATTAAAAATATTTAGGTGGTGGAAAACTCTAGGGATTGGATGTTAGAATAGAGCCTTTTAAAAGCATGACATGGTGTAACAAATTTATAATTCATTATTTACTTAATGATATTTTAGTTTTACTTTTATCTATCCTTATTTCATGCATTGTACTTTATGAGTATTCTCACCTAACATCTCTTACATTGTAAATAATTTAGGTACATTAGGAGTTGCATGGAAAATCCAAGTCATGGAATCCTTGTAAATAAATGGTTTGCTCAAAGCCAATTTGTGGGCCTAGGCAACCCATTATAGGTTGTAGTGCACTACTTCATAATTAGAGGGATGACTGGTTTTGACTATCGGGATGAGTTTCCTTTAGTGAATACACATTAGACATAACTTACGGTAAGTCGTGGTGATGTAAGGCTATCAAGTAGTCATGACTTCACCAAGTTGTTTCATTGTGTTGCCTCTCAACTTTGAGAGAATATTGAGCTTGTGCCAAAGTTAACAATGGTTTCGACATACAGGTGAGATCCTAAAGTCATTATATATTCCTTATGGATTAGGTCATTGTTGATGGAAGTTGATAACAATAGGTTTTCTCAAAGGCACCATAATATCTCATGGGATTGAGACAAATTGTCATCTTGAGTGATCTTATGGAGATGTGTTCATGTAAACTATAGTCATAGTAGTTCCTTAAGTGGAACTTGACATAAGCTCTTTTTGAGTTAAGATATGTTAGTTGATCACACAATAGGAGGATCTGCAACTCAAGGATAGTAGATGTAGTCTTGAAAGGTTGATAATTTTTCCTTGTTAGACAACGAACACAGGTTCATGAGGAGATTGAACTACTATGATTGTAATAATTCTTTATTTGGAATTTGACATATGTTATTTGTGAAATAGAGTATGCTAGTTGATCACAAAATAGGAAGATCTAAAACTCAAGGATTGGAGAAGTAATCTTGAGAGGTTGATAACACATATCTCATTATATTATTGACATCGGTTCATAGGGAGTCTGTATACAGTGGATTGTAGGTCACTGACTCAAGTTTATATCTCGTTCTAATATCATAAAATACTAGAATGCAATTGACTCTTGAGAGGTTGATAGCACATATCTCATTATATTAAGTTATTTTTCAATACTTTATAGCAATTCTTAGAAGCCTATTGTTACTCACATATCTTACCTCTTTGAGTCATTCTGAATACTAGATACACATTTATGACGATTTGTTTAGACTTATTTAGGCCCATTAAGCACACCTGGCCCATTTAGGTATGCCTAGTCCTTTAGGGCTTGCTCCATCACCCTTAAGTCATTTGTATGGCTTACATGGCTTATATAGCTTGCATGATCTTCTTTGTGAATATGTGTCGTGTACTAATATTTATTTATTCATTTTCCTATTTACTTTTTTTTAGTCATTGTTTATTTTTGTTATTATCACTATTAGGATTGTTTTTGTTGTTGTTGTTGTTGTTATTATTATTATTATTATTATTATTATTATTATTACTTTTTTTTAACTTAATTTAATTTTTTAAATGTTTTTTTTAGCATTTAATTATTTATTTAGGTAAAATAAAAAATAAAAATCATGCAGCATGGATTCACTATTGGAACTACACCTCAGTCAGGCCTCATTAATCGCCTAAGTTCTTTCGAGGTCCCACATTTGCATGGCCATGCATGACCATTTGGGTGCAGATCATCTTCTCTGCATATACATGTAATCAACTAGGCATGAGCACTAGAATTTGAAAGGTGAGGAAAGAGAAAGACAAATAGAGAATTGGAAAAGGGATATGTTGGGTCTTGGGGAAATGAAAAAGGATTTGAACTGTAAAGGAAAATATGGGAGGCCAAATTTCTAAAGGGTTTTTGCATAGGGAAAAGAGGGGATTTTGGAAAAAAATAGAAGAGAGACTATTTTTAGAAAATGAAGATTCAAATTTAAAAAGGAAAAAAAAAATCGGGAACAATGGAAGAAGACGTTGGAAGGGAGAAAAATGAATTCTCTGGTTGGAAATAGAGAGAAAAACTAGAAGTAAAAGAGCAAAAGAGAGGAAGCTTGACTGACTTCGCAAATTTTTGGAGAAGGTGGGTCTCATTGGAAGTCAAGCTAACACTGATTGGGAGGAGGATCTCCAAGTTCTTTTAAGTGAGTTGGAGAATTGGAAATTTAGAAAACTGGTGGCATGTTGAGAGATTAGCAACATCACCACTATTAAAAAACAGTCATTTTCATATAAGTGGAAAACAAACACACCTTGCTCGAGGAGGAGCTTTCCAAGTAAGATCACTATGAGTTTCATTTCTTCCTTGTTTTCAATACTGTTTTATTTCATTTTCTTTTGATTTATGAGTGTTATCTTGTTGATTTGGTGTGGACATCAGGAATTGTTTGGTTGCTTTGATTTAATCTAGTTGTCTACATACATGCTTTGTTCTGGTCATATTTTGGATTCTTTGATTTCCACCTGTAAATATTTGGATTTATCTTCAGGTTTGGTATTTGATTGATTCGTCCCCAATTGGTGTTCTGATTGATTCAGATCAATCAACTGATGTGCTTTGATTTCAATCCTCAGACGGGAGTTATCAACAAAATTTATAAACCTAATTCACCATATACTAGGGTAGCATAGCTAGCATAGCATAGTGGCTCTAGGATCGTCCACAGAGATGGGTTTTCACTTCGCAATTGATATTATTTCAAAGATGACTTGGTGCCTTTTCATTTCAAGGTTAGCTTTAAAAGAAAACATAAAGATGTTTGAAAAGGTTGGTTTTAAGCTAACCAAACTAAAGATAACTGAAAATAATTACAAAGAAAAGCGTTTCTTGGAGTTTCAGATCACTAGGCTCAGGTTCCTTGTACAAGAAGGGAGTTCCGGTCACTTGTTTCTTTTCCTCGCATTGGGGATTTAACATATAGTTATTTCCCGAACCGGTGTGGTACAGATGCTTACCATTAATGGTTTCAACACTAAATCCCTCTCACTGATCCATCTTGCAATGGCTCGTGCCTCTCACCTAGCATTTGCCATTCAAGGGGATCTTTAACCTTGGATTATCCGTCAAAAGCTCGCAAGAGATAACTAATGGATGTCTCCTTAGAGTCCAAAAGCTTACCAAGTGTTGGCTATTCTAGAAAATCCTACCTTCAAACCACCTCCCAAAGGCTCGCAAGAGATAAACTAGTGCATCTCAATGGACGGAGACCACTTGCCTTATCAAGTGTTGGCCCAGGTGATTTAAAGGCGTTTTAAGTTAACTAAAAAGATAAAAACCATAAACGGGTCACACTTTCTCTTCATTAAAAATGGAAACAACAAAAACTCACCCTCATGCATGTGGAAACTTACCCGGCTTTCTTCACTCCAAGAGACAAAGAGCCTAGCCTCTCATCCTCTGAGGAAACATCCTCAGAGGATGTTTGGCTAGAAAGAAAATAAAAGAGAAAACAAAATGGGAAGGAAAGGCAGAGCAAGGCTCTGAATTTTACTTCCTTTAAAAACTATACAAAGTTCGGTCTCTCGAAAAGCTCCCGAGATATTTACATTCTTTCATTTACAACGGATGCAAGGGAATATATAGGCAAGTTTTTCCAACCTTCCTAGCTAAGGAATTCTCTAATTGGTGGATTACAAGGAGAGTTTGGGAATTTAGATATCAAATATCTAAAGCAAAAAGATCTCAAGATGTCGGTTGCAGCTATCGGGAAGCTTCAGGACACCGCGGCACTGTGCAAAATGGCTGCGAAATTTTGCAGCCAAAGGACAACATTTTCGCAGCCAAAGGCTGATTTCGCAGCCGTGCAACATTCTGCCTTCAGCTTGGAGTGATCTTCTTGCAACGGCTGTAACTCCTTCATTTCAACTCCGAATTGCGCACCGTTTGAAGCATTGGATTTTTGACTTCCTGAGCTTTGAAATGGTATATAGAATGTAGAAATTGGACTCCGGAAAGTGCTCCAAAAGTGGCTAAGAAGACTGCAACTGTTGTCCTCTGTTTTGCTTCCTCTGTTTTTCCTCTCTCCGTTGCTCTTTCCTTGCATACTTTGAACGACTTTGGTGATTACTACTCAAAAAGTGCTATTTCATAGCTTGTTATTAATCCTTTTAAACACTTTTGAGTAGTAGTTAGTACCTTTTAACCCAATTAGCATGTTAAGACTCCTTGTAATCAATTATAATCAAATTGCCTTAAGTTTTGGTGTTTTGATAGCATTTTGACCACCAAAGCATTATGAGATTGAGGAGAGTGATATGGAATCCTTAGAAAGCTTTGGGAAGCTCAGAGGCATGAAGAATCACAGCCTTGAAGCTCTTATGCCATAAGCAAAGTGGAAATGCAAAAGGGGAAGCAAAGAGGATTCAGCCATGGAACATTCTTGATGACAGTCACTGCAGCTAGTTTTGGAGCACTTCCTGATGTCCAATTTATGCATACAATATGTCATTTGAAAGCTTAGGAAGTCAACAATCCAATGCCCCAAACCGTGTGCAATTTGGATCTGAAATGAGGAAGCTACAGCCGTTGGAAGATAACTGCTCCAAGCTGAAGGAAGGAAGACTTCAGTAAAGTGCTGCGAAATCACCATTCTTGTTGCGGAATGGTTTCGCAGCCTTTTTGCACAGTGCTATGGAGTTCCCCTGAAGCTTCGCGCCGCGATGGAAGCCAAACACCTCAAGTTGGAAGTTCACTTTGCAAAGGTGTTGAAGCAGCTGGCTGCTATGAAGGAATTTCGCAGCTCCTCTTGTGTACCTGCGAAATTCCGCAGACCTCACCTTTCACCTGCGAAGTGGTCCTTAGTGCTTCCTGATATTTGTAACCGACTCTCGGAGATATTTTTCATTAGATTTTTGTTGCTTAAATGCCTAAATTCTCCTTGTAAGTCACCAATGAAAGATTTCCTTAGCTTTTAAGTTAGGAATTTAGCAAATTACCAGGGGATAGTTGTAATTGGAATTTTTGGTATAAAAGGGAGCCCGAGGAGCCTGTTCTGAGGGTGCTGGGTGACGAACCTTTTGTAAAAGTTTCAAAACAAGAAATATACAGAGCTTGAGCTTTGCTTTACCTGGTCAATTTGATTGTATTATTTTTTATTTTAACTTGGTTATGCACTCTCTGAGGAGCTTTCCCCAGAGAATGAGTAGCTAAGCTTTTTAGTTCCTTGGAATTAAGGTTGCCGGGAAAGGTTCCAATTGCATCAATCAGAAGCTTTGTGGTTTCAGCTATGAATGAAGAGTAAGTGTGTCCCGTCAATGGTTTCTAATGTTTTTAGTTAACTTAAAACACCTTGGAGTCACCTGGGCCAACACTTGGTAAGGCAAGTGATCTCTAACCGTGGAGATTCACTAGTTTACCCCTTGCGAGCCTCTGGTAGGTGACTTGAAGGTAGGATTTTCTAGAATAGCCAACACTTGGTAAGCTTTTGGACTCTTAGGAGACATCCATTAGTTACCTCTTGCGAGCTTTTGACGGGTAATCCAAGGTTAAAGATCACCTTGAATGGTAACAGCTAAGTGAGAGGCTTGAACCATTGCAAGTTGCATCAGTGAGAGAATTAAAATTGAAATCCAATTGAGGGATGTATTTATGCAGCACCTGTTAGAGAATTGACTTAATGTTAAGTCTCTAATGTGAGGAATTGAACCAAGTGACCGGAGCTATGCTTTTGCATGAGAAACCTCCCCTGTATACCTAAATCTCCAAGGAATGCTTTTCTTCTTAAGTTATTTTCATCACTTGTCGTGTTGTTAATCTAAGTCAAAACCCTTTTTCAAACCAAAGTTTGTGTTTTATTTCTTAAGCTAATCTTAAAATGAAACAGCACCAATTCACTTTGAATTGGTATCATTTTCAATCTTGAGTACCCTTCCCAGTGGAACGATCCTAGAGCCACTATGCTATAGTAGCTTTGTATTTGCTACCCTAGTTCATGGTGTTATAGGTTAAAAATTTTGTTGATTGCACCTGCCATCAAGGAGCACCAGCTGGACGTACATCAGCTGAGACACCAATTAGGCATGAATCAAATGGCGCCGTTGCCGGGGAAGGTGTCAAGAATCAGTGATACTATTTCAGTGTACTTGTGATTTTCATCACAAGTGTGGTAAAGTTTCTTTAGCTTTATTAATTCTCATTATCTTTGTTTTACTAACTCATAATTTAAATTTAGCTTTTAAATTCAGCTTAGTTTTATTTTGTTTTTGTAGCTTTGTTTTCTTTTTGTTGTCCTCTGTTTTCATTTTAGTCAAATAGTTGCTAGTTGTGTATGCCAAAGTGGATACGAGGTAGTAAAGGAAGGCTTGTTAGAATTGATTTACCTCATACTAAGGAATTGGAATTGAGCTTGAATATCATGGAAACTACTCTTGAAGATCAGCATAGTCACCAAGTTCGTCAAGACAATCTCAATGAATTTAGATCAATGAGGGACCGTATGCATCCACCTCGTATGAGTGCACCATCATGTATAATACCTCCCACAGAGCAGCTAGTGATCAGACCATATATTGTTCCACTTCTACCAACTTTCCATGGAATGGAAAGTGAGAATCCCTATGCACATATTAAGGAATTTGAGGAAGTTTGTAATACATTCCAAGAGGGAGGAGCTTCAATTGATTTGATGAGGCTTAAGTTATTTCCTTTTACTTTAAAGGATAAAGCCAAAATTTGGCTTAATTCTTTAAGGCCAAGGAGTATCCGTACTTGGACTGACTTACAAGCTGAATTCCTTAAGAAATTTTTCCCCACTCATAGAACAAATGGCTTGAAAAGGCAAATTTCAAATTTCTCAGCTAAAGAGAATGAGAAATTCTATGAGTGTTGGGAAAGATATATGGAAGCTATTAATGCATGCCCTCACCATGGTTTTGATACTTGGCTGTTGGTGAGCTATTTTTATGATGGGATGTCATCCTCAATGAAGCAACTTCTGGAGACAATGTGTGGAGGAGATTTCATGAGCAAAAATCCGGAGGAAGCTATGGATTTCTTGAATTATGTAGCTGAAGTTTCAAGGGGATGGGATGAGCCAACCAAAGGAGAAGTGGGAAAGATGAAGTCTCAACTGAATGTTTTCAATGCTAAGGCTGGGATGTATACTTTGAAAGAAGAGGATGATACAAAAGCAAAGTTTGCAGCTGTGACAAGAAGATTAGAGGAGCTGGAATTGAAAAAAATGCATGAAGTGCAAGCTGTTGCTGAATCACCAGTGCAAGTGAAGCTTTGTCCTAAGTGTCAATCCTATGAACACTTGGTGGAGGAATGCCCTATAGTTTCAGCTGAAAGGGAAATGTTTGGAGATCAAGCAAATGTTGTTGGACAATTCAAGCCCAATAACAATGCATCCTATGGAAATACTTACAACTCAAGTTGGAGGAACCATCCAAATTTTTCATGGAAGCCTAGAGCACCTCAGTACCAACAGCCGGATCAACCATCTCAGCAATCTTCAAGTCTTGAACAAGCCATTGTGAATCTCAGCAAGGTAGTGGGAGACTTTGTTGGAGAACAAAAAGCCATTAATAATCAGCTTAATCAAAGAATTGACAGAGTAGAGAATATTCTGAACAAAAGGATGGATGGAATGCAAAATGATATGACTCAAAGATTTGATAATCTCCAGTACTCAATATCAAGGCTTACAAATTTGAATACAGTACAAGAAAAGGGAAGGTTTCCTTCCCAACCCCACCAAAATCCCAAGGGTGTCCAAGAAGTGGAAAGCCATGAGGGGGAATCATCACAAATGAAAGATGTCAAAGCCTTGATCACTCTGAGGAGTGGTAAGAAAATTGAGCAGCCACCACCTAAGCCACCTGTTGAAGAAGAAGAAACAAAGAAGCCAGAGGAAATGAAAGACAAAGAAGAAGAGATCAGTGATAAGAGAGAGGACTCTGAGTCAACAATGAATGCAAATCCAGAGAAGGAACTTCTAAAGGAAGAAAAGCTGAAGAAATCAACTTCTCCACCTTTTCCTCAAGCATTGCATGGGAAGAAGGGGATTAAAAATGCAGCTGAAATTCTTGAAGTATTGAGACAAGTTAAAGTCAATATCCCATTGTTGGATATGATTAAGCAAGTTCCAACATATGCAAAATTCCTAAAGGATTTGTGTACTATCAAAAGAGGGTTGACTGTAACTAAGAAAGCCTTCTTGACTGAGCAAGTAAGTGCAATCCTACAGTGTAAATCCCCTTTGAAGTACAAGGATCCGGGAAGTCCTACCATTTCAGTCATGATTGGAGGGAAGGTAGTGGAGAAAGCTTTATTAGACTTGGGAGCTAGTGTTAATTTGCTTCCATATACTGTCTACAAGCAATTGGGGCTTGGTGAGTTGAAGCCAACAACAATTACTCTATCTCTAGCAGATAGGTCAGTAAAAATCCCCAGGGGAGTAATTGAGGATGTCTTGGTTCAAGTTGATAATTTCTACTATCCGGTGGATTTCATTGTTCTTGATACGGATCCTACTGTTAAGGAGGCTAATCTAGTTCCTATCATCCTGGGAAGGCCATTCCTAGCTACCTCAAATGCAATCATCAACTGTAGGAATGGGCTCATGCAACTCACTTTTGGCAATATGACACTTGATCTCAATATCTTTTATATGTCTAAAAAGCAAATCATTCCGGAAGAAGAAGAAGGCCCAGAAGAAGTGTGTATTATTGATACTCTGGTTGAGGAGCACTGTAATCAGAATGTACAAGACAAGCTGAATGAAAGTTTTGAGGATTGTGAGGAAGGTTTGTCTGAACTTCCTAAGGAGCTTGCTACTTTACAAAGTTGGAGGAGGATAGAAGAAATTCTACCCTTGTTCAATAAAGAAGAGGGAGCAGATGCTGAAAAAGAAATCCCAAAACTCAATTTGAAGCCTCTACCTGTGGAGCTGAAATACACATATCTTGAAGAAGATAACCAATGCCCTGTTGTAATATCTTCATCTCTGACCAATCATCAAGAGAAGTGTTTATTGGAAGTTCTCAAGAAGTGTAAGAAAGCAATAGGATGGCAAATATCTGATTTGAAAGGCATTAGTCCTTTAGTTTGCACACATCATATATATATGGAGGAGGAAGCTAAGCCAATTCGTCAATTTCAAAGAAGATTGAATCCTCATTTACAAGAGGTTGTGCGAGCTGAGGTGCTGAAGCTACTTCAAGCAGGTATTATCTACCCTATATCTGACAGCTCTTGGGTGAGTCCTACTCAAGTGGTACCAAAGAAGTCAGGGATCACTGTAGTTCAGAATGAAGAGGGGGAAGAAATCACTACACGTCTCACTTCAGGGTGGAGAGTGTGTATTGATTATAGAAAGTTGAATGCAGTAACCAGAAAAGATCATTTTCCATTGCCATTTATTGATCAAGTTTTGGAGAGAGTCTCTGGCCACCCTTTCTATTGTTTTTTGGATGGGTATTCAGGGTATTTTCAGATTGAAATTGCTGTGGAAGATCAGGAAAAGACTACTTTTACATGTCCATTTGGAACCTATGCTTATAGGAGAATGCCTTTTGGTTTATGTAATGCACCTGCCACTTTCCAAAGGTGTATGTTGAGTATCTTCAGTGATATGGTGGAGCGAATTATGGAGGTTTTCATGGATGACATCACCGTATATGGAGGTACATTTGAGGAGTGTTTAGTCAATTTGGAAGCAGTTCTTCACAGATGCATTGAAAAAGACTTGGTGCTTAATTGGGAAAAATGCCATTTCATGGTACAGCAAGGAATTGTCCTTGGTCATATCATATCTGAGAAGGGCATTGAAGTTGATAAAGCAAAGGTGGAGCTTATTTCCAAATTGCCATCCCCAACAACTGTAAAAGGAGTAAGGCAGTTCCTTGGCCATGCAGGTTTTTATAGGAGGTTTATAAAAGACTTTTCAAAGCTTTCCAAACCTCTTTGTGAGCTTTTAGCTAAGGATGCTAAGTTTATATGGGATGAAAGATGTCAAGATAGCTTTGATCAACTGAAGAAATTTTTGACAACAACTCCAATAGTGAGGGCCCCTAACTGGCAATTACCTTTTGAACTAATGTGTGATGCCAGTGACTTTGCTATAGGAGCTGTGCTTGGTCAAAGAGAAGATGGGAAGCCATATGTGATCTACTATGCAAGCAAAACATTGAATGAAGCCCAAAGGAATTACACAACTACAGAAAAAGAATTGTTAGCTGTGGTATTTGCCTTGGACAAATTTCGTGCTTATTTGGTAGGGTCTTTCATCATTGTTTTTACTGACCATTCAGCCTTGAAGTATCTATTGACAAAGCAAGATGCAAAAGCAAGGTTGATAAGATGGATTCTTTTGTTACAAGAATTCGATCTTCAAATCAAAGATAAGAAAGGAGTTGAGAATGTGGTAGCTGACCACCTCTCAAGGTTAGCTATAGCACATAATTCTCATTCCTTGCCTATTAATGATGATTTTCCTGAGGAATCACTTATGTTCCTAGTCAAAACTCCTTGGTATGCTCATATGGCTAATTATTTAGTCACTGGTGAAGTTCCAAGTGAGTGGAATGCACAGGACAGGAAGCACTTCTTTGCAAAAATCCATACTTATTATTGGGAAGAGCCTTTCCTTTTTAAATATTGTGCAGATCAGATTATAAGGAAGTGTGTTCCTGAGGAAGAGCAACAAGGAATTCTAATCCATTGTCATGAGAATGCATGTGGAGGTCACTTTGCCTCTCAGAAAACAGCTATGAAGGTGTTACAATCAGGCTTTACTTGGCCATCTTTGTTCAAAGATGCCCACATCATGTGTAGAAATTGTGATAGATGCCAAAGGCTTGGCAAATTGACAAAAAGAAATCAAATGCCCATGAACCCTATACTGATAGTTGAATTATTTGATGTGTGGGGCATTGACTTTATGGGACCTTTTCCAATGTCTTTTGGTAATTCTTACATTCTGGTGGGGGTAGATTATGTTTCTAAGTGGGTTGAGGCACTCCCCTGTAAGCAAAATGATCATAAAGTGGTTCTCAAGTTTTTGAAAGAGAACATTTTTGCAAGATTTTGGGGTGCCCAAAGCTATAATCAGTGATGGAGGTTCTCATTTTTGCAATAAGCCTTTTGAAAGTTTGTTAGCCAAGTATGGAGTGAAGCATAAGGTAGCTACACCTTATCATCCCCAGACTTCTGGCCAAGTTGAGCTAGCAAACAGGGAGATAAAGAACATACTGATGAAAGTGGTGAGTACAAGCAGGAAGGATTGGTCTGTTAAGCTTCATGACTCATTATGGGCCTATAGAACAGCTTATAAGACTATTCTTGGCATGTCCCCCTATCGTCTTGTCTATGGTAAAGCTTGTCATCTCCCTGTAGAAGTTGAATACAAAGCTTGGTGGGCAATCAAAAAGCTGAATATGGATTTGATAAGGGCTGGGGCAAAAAGGTGCTTAGACCTTAATGAGATGGAGGAATTGAGAAATGATGCTTATATCAACTCCAAAGTTGCAAAACAAAGGATGAAAAAGTGGCATGACCAACTGATTTTTACCAAGGAATTTCAAAAAGGCCAAAGAGTTTTACTCTATGACACAAGACTCCATATTTTTCCTGGAAAGCTTAAGTCCAGGTGGATTGGTCCATTCATTATCCATCAAGTACTTAATCATGGAGTAGTGGAATTATTGAATTCCGATGGCAAGGAAACCTTTAAAGTTAATGGATATCGTCTCAAGCCATATATGGAGTCGTTCAGATCAGACAAGGAGGAGATTAACCTCCTTGAGCCTCAAAAAGCTTAAGCAAAGAAGGGTTTGCTGGACTTGGTTTTACCAAAGTCCAAAATTTTTGTAAATTTTGTAAATTTTAAAGTAATATGTTTACTTTTGATCTTAGTTTTTGATATTAAATTGTATGTTTTTGTGTAATTTCATCTGTTTGAATAATTTCAGATGGGAGAAATTGTAAGGGAAGAAATCGGAGCGAAAACAGAGCTGAAACAGAGCAAAAACAGGGGAGAATAAGAGCTCTGCGAGATTTCGCAGCCAAAGAGGATTTCTCTGCGAAAATGGTTTTTTATTGCGAAACCACTTCGCAACGTTTTTAAGCCCTCTGCGAACGATTTCGCAGCTGCGAAACGGGTCTTTGGCACACGAGTGCCACTTCGCAGCACAGGAACTCCCATTTCGCAGCTGCGAGATGCTCTGCGAACCGCTAAGGCTTAAAAAACGCCATTCCGCAGCACTTTCTCAGCGATTTCTCTCTTGCGAAGGATGTTCCGCAATTGCGAAACAGGTGTTTGGCACACGAGCGCCATTCCGCAGCACAGTGACTCCAATTTCGCAGCTGCGAAGTGAGCTGCGAAAGCGATTTTTGAATCCGAAGCGCCCAAATTTGCTGCGGAGCCGTTTTTCTTCTGCGAAACCCCAAATGACCTTTCATATTCTTATAACCGTTATAAATACCGGTCATTTGGGCTGCGAATCCATTTCAGAAAAGGGCAAAAATCGCAACGGCAGACCGTTCGTCTCCTCTCCATAGTCCGACGCCGTTAGCAGCTGCAATCGCCCCCTCCGTTCATCGCCGCCGTCCTAACCCCCGTCAGTTCGCAATGGCACGAACCAGGGGCGCGAAGTCTTCATCTCCTTCCACCCGAAAGCGAACGCCGCGCGAAATGCCAGTGCAAGCTTCAAGTTCTGAGCCGCCGCGGCCAGAAACCATGCCGCCGCCGGCAAAGCCCTCGCCAAAGAAGAAGCAGGCCAAACCACCATTGCAAACCCCTCCGGCTAGGCGCTACCTTACCAGGTCAGGGGGCCGGCCCCTCCAAAAGCGAGCTAGGGTACAAAGCTCGGAGCCTATCGATTTAACAGGGCAATCCCCTGTTCCATCCCCTGTTCCGTCCCCTGTTTTGTCCCCTGCTGCGTCTCCTGCCCCGTCTCCAATTCCATCTCCGGTGCCATCTCCGGCACCGCCTGCGAAGCTTCCAGCAATCCAGCCACCGCCTGCTGTGCCTCAAAATCCATCCGAACCAGCTTCAGAAGCGGTGATTAGGCGGCCAATTCTAGCTCAGCCTCCAATTGAAGGCAATTTGGATTGCCGAGACCGGCCATTCCATTCGGAGCTATGCTTTGACATAGCTGCTTTCCAGCTGCGCCCGGAGCTTGAAGAAACATTCCAATTGCTGCGAAGATACCGAATGGAGCAATTTCTGACCCCGCGAGACTTCTTCTACCCCAGAATAGCAATGGATTTCTATCAATCCATGACTACTCGACAGGTCAGGGATCCTACCTCAATTCATTTCATTATTGATGGTAGGCATGGTATCTTGGGGGCTCGGCAAATAGCTGAAGCTTTGGGCATTCCATATGAGCCCAGTCATTTCGATGACTTCAGAGCTTGGGCCAACCCATCTCAGCTGGAGATGGTGCATGTTTTGTCTGGAGGAGCATCCAGAAACCCGTATCTGCTGAGGGGGGAACTACCCCCAAAGATGTTCCTTATTGATGCCCTGTTGAGGCATAGTATCTATCCCCTTCAACATTGGACTCAGAGAAGGGGAATTATGTTGGAGACCCTGTTTAAAATGTCTGAGGGCTATTATTTTGGCCCTCACCACCTGATCCTGGCAGCCCTTCTCTATTTTGAAGAGAAGGTGCATAGAAAAAAATTGCAAAGGGCTGATTCTATCCCCCTCCTCTTCCCACGACTGTTGTGCCAAATCCTTGAGCACTTGGGATATCCAGCAGAGCCTCAGCAGGAGCAAAAGAGGATCTGTAGAGATGTTTTTTCTTTTGAAAAGTGGAACAACATGACAGCTTACAAGGTGGAACAACAAGAACTTCCACAGCCAGTTCAGGCTCTACCTGCTAGGAGAGTATCCCCACGCCTCATACCTGAGGGTGTGCCAGCAGCCTCTCCCTCCATGGCCAGTGCATCTCCAGTTCCTCCAGCAGCCCCTGCTTCAGCACAGCCTTCCACATTAGCTGAGCCTAGGATGGCCATCCCTATCTCTGAGTATAGGGATCTATGCCAGGCATTGAAGACATCGACAGCCTCTCAGAGCAGACTTGCTCAAGAGATGGCAACTTTGAGATCTCAGCAGCAGCAGATGATGGCTACTCAGGCTCAGCATACTTTCATTCTGAGGCAGCTTCAGCAGCATCTTGGCCTCCCATCAGCTGAGGAGGAGGCCACTCCTACCACCACAGAGCCTCATGCCCCTCATCCCTCAGCAGCTCCAGCTTCAGCAGAGCCATCTTCATAGGCTATCAGCTCTAGCATCTCCTTCCTCTGAACATTTCTATATCTTTGATATATTACCTTTTTGTGTATTTTGTTTTGGTTAGTCTTTTATGAAATCTCCTACATTTTGGTAATATTTGTGGAGATTCTTTGGATTGTTGTATTACTCCCTTTTTCCAGCTGTTCACAAATGAGTAAAGTAATACAAAATCTAATATTTTTTGTTAATTCTTAGCATCAATTTACTCTTACTCCCTTTACTCATACCTTTTATTCTTTTTGAAACATGTGGTTTCTCCATTCAATATTCGAAAGTGAAATCGATCAGGAGGTACCACTTCCTCCCTTTATTTTCGATCACCTATATCACATTGAGGACAATGCTCAGCTTGGTTGGGGGGGAGATATGAGGAAGGAAGTCTGCTAAGTTGAAGGAAGTATGCTATGGTAGTTTTGATATTTTAGCCTCGTTTAGTAAAGTAGTTGTAGTTGTTTTGCTTATTACTATAATCTCCATGGATTTTGAAGAAAAATTTTCGAATTAAAACAGGAGAAACTGAACTTTTGCTTTGCATCTAACTTAGAGTTTGGATTATGCTTGCTAAAGTGGTTCAATTGTTGAAACTTCTATTGAAATCAAATTTAGTCCTTCCACTTTAACCTATCCACACACTGTGCACAATAGATTCCTTTCATAAAATGAGAAACTATTTCCCCCTTGACTTAGAAAATTTTGGGACTTGGTATCTTTGACCTCATTTTAATGATATTGAGACACCTTATGAAAGGCCAATGAGCCTTTGAAAAAAAAAAGAAGAGAAGAAAAAGAAAGAAAGCAAAATGTTTGCTTGCCTTGAAACCCGAGCAAGGTCTGAAAGGGTATATGGTGAAAACCTTTTAAACCTGGTGCCCTAAGCCTTCATTGGTTGGGAGTCACCGGCCTCAATGCTCGTTACAAGGGTGGAAAGGTGGAGTTAGCATATGATAGGCAAAAAGGGTATATGAAAAAGTCCGGGGTGAAATCCGAGGAGTTAGTGGTTGAAAGATCCTTAAAGCTTGATGCCCTAAACCTTCATTGGTTGGGAGTCATCGATGGACCCCCGTTACATGGACAAAACAGAAAAGAATGCCCCTTAAGCCTGCTCACTAAAAAAAAAAAAAAAAAAAAAAAAAAAAAAAAGTGTGTTCTCTGCTTATTGAATTGGGTCAGTTTACTAAAGTGTTGAAAAAAGATAGGTTGGGGGGAGAGATTAGTTTAGCATGCTATATTTGGAACCTATCATATTACACTTAGATTTTTGTGGAAGATTAAAGTTTGGTTCTTTGGAAGTGAAAATGATTCTAAAACTTCAATTTGCATAATGCATTCCCTTGATCAGTGGTATTTAGCAAAGTTGCTGATTTCTCTTATTGAAATATTGAAGTTATAGTTCTTTAATGATCCATGTGAGAGTTTGATTAGTCATGCCACTTAAACATTTTTTTTTGAAGTGAATAGCATGATTTATAAATTATGGTAATTTTGTTTTGTTTTTCTCTCCTTCATTGCTAAGGGACTAGCAATATGTCGGTTGGGGGGAGTGATTACTACTCAAAAAGTGCTATTTCATAGCTTGTTATTAATCCTTTTAAACACTTTTGAGTAGTAGTTAGTGCCTTTTAACCCAATTAGCATGTTAAGACTCCTTGTAATCAATTATAATCAAATTGCCTTAAGTTTTGGTGTTTTGATAGCATTTTGACCACCAAAGCATTATGAGATTGAGGAGAGTGATATGGAATCCTTAGAAAGCTTTGGGAAGCTCAGAGGCATGAAGAATCACAGCCTTGAAGCTCTTATGCCATAAGCAAAGTGGAAATGCAAAAGGGGAAGCAAAGAGGATTCAGCCATGGAACATTCTTGATGACAGTCACTGCAGCTAGTTTTGGAGCACTTCCTGATGTCCAATTTATGCATACAATATGTCATTTGAAAGCTTAGGAAGTCAACAATCCAATGCCCCAAACCGTGTGCAATTTGGATCTGAAATGAGGAAGCTACAGCCGTTGGAAGATAACTGCTCCAAGCTGAAGGAAGGAAGACTTCAGTAAAGTGCTGCGAAATCACCATTCTTGTTGCGGAATGGTTTCGCAGCCTTTTTGCACAGTGCTATGGAGTTCCCCTGAAGCTTCGCGCCGCGATGGAAGCCAAACACCTCAAGTTGGAAGTTCACTTTGCAAAGGTGTTGAAGCAGCTGGCTGCTATGAAGGAATTTCGCAGCTCCTCTTGTGTACCTGCGAAATTCCGCAGACCTCACCTTTCACCTGCGAAGTGGTCCTTAGTGCTTCCTGATATTTGTAACCGACTCTCGGAGATATTTTTCATTAGATTTTTGTTGCTTAAATGCCTAAATTCTCCTTGTAAGTCACCAATGAAAGATTTCCTTAGCTTTTAAGTTAGGAATTTAGCAAATTACCAGGGGATAGTTGTAATTGGAATTTTTGGTATAAAAGGGAGCCCGAGGAGCCTGTTCTGAGGGTGCTGGGTGACGAACCTTTTGTAAAAGTTTCAAAACAAGAAATATACAGAGCTTGAGCTTTGCTTTACCTGGTCAATTTGATTGTATTATTTTTTATTTTAACTTGGTTATGCACTCTCTGAGGAGCTTTCCCCAGAGAATGAGTAGCTAAGCTTTTTAGTTCCTTGGAATTAAGGTTGCCGGGAAAGGTTCCAATTGCATCAATCAGAAGCTTTGTGGTTTCAGCTATGAATGAAGAGTAAGTGTGTCCCGTCAATGGTTTCTAATGTTTTTAGTTAACTTAAAACACCTTGGAGTCACCTGGGCCAACACTTGGTAAGGCAAGTGATCTCTAACCGTGGAGATTCACTAGTTTACCCCTTGCGAGCCTCTGGTAGGTGACTTGAAGGTAGGATTTTCTAGAATAGCCAACACTTGGTAAGCTTTTGGACTCTTAGGAGACATCCATTAGTTACCTCTTGCGAGCTTTTGACGGGTAATCCAAGGTTAAAGATCACCTTGAATGGTAACAGCTAAGTGAGAGGCTTGAACCATTGCAAGTTGCATCAGTGAGAGAATTAAAATTGAAATCCAATTGAGGGATGTATTTATGCAGCACCTGTTAGAGAATTGACTTAATGTTAAGTCTCTAATGTGAGGAATTGAACCAAGTGACCGGAGCTATGCTTTTGCATGAGAAACCTCCCCTGTATACCTAAATCTCCAAGGAATGCTTTTCTTCTTAAGTTATTTTCATCACTTGTCGTGTTGTTAATCTAAGTCAAAACCCTTTTTCAAACCAAAGTTTGTGTTTTATTTCTTAAGCTAATCTTAAAATGAAACAGCACCAATTCACTTTGAATTGGTATCATTTTCAATCTTGAGTACCCTTCCCAGTGGAACGATCCTAGAGCCACTATGCTATAGTAGCTTTGTATTTGCTACCCTAGTTCATGGTGTTATAGGTTAAAAATTTTGTTGATTGCACCTGCCATCAAGGAGCACCAGCTGGACGTACATCAGCTGAGACACCAATTAGGCAAAGGATTATGGAGCTCCAAAGCTTGGTTCTTCATGTTTCTGAGCTTTCCAAAAGCTTTGCCATGGATTCCAAAGAACTCTCCTCAATCTTGGATTGCTTTGGTGATCAAAATACTAACAAAAACACCAAAACTTGCACATTTTGATTAGAATTGATTGCAAGGATCCTTAATATGTTAATTGAGTTAAAAGGTGATAACTACTACTCAAAAGTGATCAAAAGAGTTAATTACAAGCTTACAAAATAGCATTTTTGAGTAGTAATCATTGATAATCATATTATTGCTCTTAGTTTGTATTACCTGTTCTTGATTTGTTGTTTAGGCATGAAATATAGCTTTTGTTAGTCCATTTTGTTTTACCCATTCATGTCTTGTTTTTGTTGCTTTTCTCTGCTTCTAGTTCATGCCCTTAGCCTGCCAAGTGTTACATCTGGTCTAAATCTAGTTTTCATAAAGAAAGGGAATTGCATGCATTGAATGTCCAAATCTTCCTTAAGACTCACTGGACTGATTATGCATTGGAGCTTTAACTAACGTACCAATATATCTCCACCAAGACTGCATCTGTGGATTTTACATAGCAAGCTACCACTCAAAAAGCCCCTCCATGCACAGATTTTTGCACCACCAAATTTTGTGAGAGATATCCACCATGCACTACTAGGATGAGAATAAGGCTACCACTTTGAACCTCCACTACACATCAGTTTATTTTTTTTCTAAAAAAAAAAAAAAGAAAAGAAGGCTGCCACTTTAAGACTATAGCACCAGATTTTGTGAAAGGCATCCACACGTTTTGATGAAATTTGGAGGGCAATCATACCAAGCAAAGAAGATGATTGCACCAAGATTGAGGGGGTCACTTCCGGAGATCCAAGAAGCTCCAACTCTACAAGTTTCGGGCATGACATTGTCTACTCACGTTTCCAATTCAACTTATCCGATTGGCTCCAGTGATCATTTAGTTGTGGGAGCTACATTGCTTGATGGGTCAATGGTCGAGAAGTCACCTTAGATTTTGGTTCCATAAGTCTGAAAATGGCCTCACATGCATGAAGTTCCTGCATGTACAACTTTCGGTACAACACTCGAGAAGTCATGGGGTTTACTTTCCTCAAGATTACAGTGAGTAGGTTGCTGCTACACCTAACAAAAAGGTCGATGGGCACACACCCAATTATCCGAGCTTGCTACCGCAATTGATCTACCAACTTCACAATGTCACAATGCATGCAGATGTGAAAATTGATGAAATGTATGCACAAATGACTTCACAGCCACTTACACCGCAAGAATAAAAGAGTACATTTATTCCTATGGATTTGGGTATCCCGAGCAAGTAGCCTAGCAATTACACTTACAAAACTCTCACAACAAGTGATACTAGTACCCATAGAGGGTTCTCTATTCCTTGTCGCGAAATAGAGAAAGTCTTCTCTCCATTGGATTTTTCTTAGCAACCTTTCCACCCCGGGTCCATATGCGCATTGCCATGCATAGCCACCCTTAGAGTAATACCTCGAAAGGCCAAGTGTTTGGTCCTCTTAATTCTTTATCATTTAATGTTAAAATTTTAATTTTTACAAAAATTCTATTCTCAAATAATTTTCTGAAATTCCCTTTTTTAAATTTAATTTTGCAAAACTTCCATTTTCAAATAATTTCCCGAAATTCCAATTTTCAAACTTAGTTTTTTTTTTTTTTTAAAAAAAAAAAAATTCCATTCTCAAATAATTTTTCAAAATTCCTATTTTCAAATTTAATTTTCAAACCGTTAATCTTCAAATATTCTTCCAAAATTCCAATTTCCAAATTTATTTTTTTTAAAAATTCCATTCTCAAATAATTTTCCAAAATTCCCATTTTTAAATTTAATTTTCAAAACTTCCATTATCAAATAATTCTTTAAAATTCTAATTTTCAAAACTTCAATTTCCAAATTTAATCTTCAAATCTTCCATTTTCAAAACTCGAATTTGTAAATTTAATTTTCAAAATTATAATTTTCAAATTTAATTTTAAAACCTCAATTTTTGAATAATTTTCAAAACTCCAGTTTATCAAATAATTTTAATTCTATTCCAGTTTTCAAATATTTTTTAATTCTATCATCTTTCATTCTTCATTAGGGTTTTAAGTTACTAAAAATTCCATTTTTAAATAAACTTGCTACCTTCCCTTTCAGGTAAGCACTTTCACAAATTTTCTTTGATTTTAAAATAATTTTTCGTTTTCCTTTATTTTTAATAAGCATGAAGGCAATTTTCATAATTCTAAAATAATGAAATTTGTGGGATTAATTCATGCAAAAGAAATTGGGCTTTGCTGGGGGCCCAACATTCATAATTTTTCTTTCGAAAATAATTCAAGTGAATTGCATGATTGATATTTTGATTGTTTTTATGTGAGATGTTTTACGCTTATCATTATGCACTAACCTCGTTTCATTGATAACGCATATTTACTTGCTGCTAATGTACGATCTCATTTCCACTTTACTTATTCTCATGCATGATTCATTTTATTATTTGGTATCCATTGATTTCCTTATCAATTGCCACATTTGTTTCACCTTATTTAGTAAAGACTCATTTTTAAGGACTTAGAGGGCTGTTACAATCTTTTATTGTATCTTCTGAATAAGTAACCTGACCCTCGAACTCGACTTTGGTTTTTCACAAACTGTCTTTTCCAAATAAGGAGTCACACTTAGGGTTTTCTTTCTTATTTTATTTTTCCTTAAAAATAAAACAAAAAAAAATGGTGACTCCAAGTCTTTTGTAAAAATCAAATTTTCACCAAATAAGAAAAAGTGATTCTTGCCGTCGAGTAGGAATGCATCATGCGAAATGTGGGGTCCATAAAATGGCGACTCCGCTGGGGATATACGAAGGTCAAGGTTGGGCTTAAGATGAGGCAAATGTGGTGTTTGATTAGTTAGTTGATGGATACATTTCCTTTGTGCTTCTCTATACTTGAGTGATCATAGCACATTAAGGATTTTGATGTGGCGATTTTCTATGCTTGATTGCTATATCCATTTGCGATATTGACATGCTAATGATATTGATTGATTTTCTTATTTGTCTTAGCATATTGATTCTACTCTTGCCATGATTATCCTACTCACTCTGACTTGTTCATATTGTTGTATATATTGTTGTCTTAGTGTTAACTCTTTTGTTTGTATATTATCTTTATCATCTTTGAGTGTGCTATCTTTGTTGGTATTCATCTTGATTGTCATATTCTCGCTTAGCTTGTGTGGACATGGATGATATACATGCGCTTTGCTTAACTACTTGTTGCATGACTGCTATTCTTCTATGTGATTGCATGTTGCTTGTCTATGTGGGTCGCAATCTATCCCCTTACCTCTAACCCTCTAGTTTCGATCATTCCCTTATTTTCAATTCTTACATTTGCAAGTGTGAGGCCTTGTTTGTGCTTGTTTCTCTGACTGAACTAGTAGTTCGGAGTAGGGTTTAGCAACGAGCTATATCGATGTTTGGGAGCATTATGGAGGAGATCGACACATTGATGCTAATTGGAGACTGATCTTTGAAGACCTGTATAGCCTAGATCTAGGTTTCATGAATATTTGTGTGGCCAATGTGTTTCTTTTTCTGCTTTAGTGATTACTACTCAAAAATGCTATTTTGTAAGCTTGTAATTAGCTCTTTTAAACACTTTTGAGTAGTAGTTATTACCTTTTAACCCAATTAACATATTAAGGACCCTTGCAATCAATTCTAATCAATTTGTGTAAGTTTTGGTGTTTTTGTTAGCTTTTTGATCACCAAAGCAATCCAAGATTGAGGAGAGTTCTTTGGAATCCATGGCAAAGCTTTTGGAAAGCTTAGAAACATGAAGAACCAAAGCCTTGAAGCTTTAAAGTCCTTTGCCATAAGCAAATCCGGAATGCAAGGAGGGAAGCAAAGAGGAATCTGCCATGAAGCAAAACAAGGGACAGCTATTGCAGTCTTCTTGGGCACTTTTGGAGCACTTTCAGAAGTCCATTTTCGACATTCTATATACCATTTCAAATCTCAGGAAGTCAAGAATTCAATGCTTTAAACGGTGCACGATTCGGAGTTCAAATGAAGAAGTTACAGCCATTGCAAGCCGATCGCTCCAAGCTGAAGGAAAATATTGCACGGCTGCGAAATCAGCCTTTGGCTGCGAAAATGTTGTCCTTTGGCTGCGAAATTTCGCAGCCATTTTGCACAGTGCTGCGGTGTCCTGAAGCTTCCCGAGAGCTGCAACCGACATCTTGAGATCTTTTTGCTTTAGATATTTGATGTCTAAATTCCCAAACTCTCCTTGTAATCCACCAATTAGAGAATTCCTTAGCTAGGAAGGTTGGAAAAACTTGCCTATATATTCCCTTGCATCCGTTGTAAATCAAATCATGTAACATATCTCGGGAGCTTGTTCTCAGAGACAACCTTATGTAGATATATAAAATATACAGAGCCTTGCTCTGTTTTTCCTTCTCGTTTTTGTTTTCTCTTTCATTTTCTTTCTAGCCAAACATCCTTTGAGGATTTTTCCTCAGAGGATGAGAGGCTAGACTTTTTGTTTCTTGGGTGAAGGAAGCTAGGTAAGGTGTCGGCTGCATGAGGGTGAGTTTTTGTTGTTTCCATTTTTAATGAAAAGAAAGTGTGACCCATTTATGGTTTCTATGTTTTTAGTTAACTTAAAACGCCTTTGAATCACCTGGGCCAACACTTGGTAAGGCAAGTGGACTCCGTCCATTGAGTTTCACTAGTTTATCTCTTGCGAGCCTTTGGGAGGTGGTTTGAAGGTAGGATTTTCTAGACCAGCCAACACTT
Source organism: Vitis rotundifolia (assembly GCA_030254885.1). Classification (NCBI taxonomy): domain Eukaryota; kingdom Viridiplantae; phylum Streptophyta; class Magnoliopsida; order Vitales; family Vitaceae; genus Vitis; species Vitis rotundifolia. Next base: position 13,791,410 of record CM058157.1, read on the forward strand.
GGTAAGCTTTTGGACTCCAAGGAGACATCCATTAGTTATCTTTTGCGAGCTTTTGACGGATAATCCAAGGTTAAAGATCCCCTTGAATGGCAAATGCTAGGTGAGAGGCACGAGCCATTGCAAGATGGATCAGTGAGAGGGATTTAGTGTTTGGAACCATTAATGGTAAGCATCTGTACCACACCGGTTCGGGAAATAACTATATGTTAAATCCCCAATGCGAGGAAAAGAAACAAATGACCGGAATCTCCCTTTTTGTTTAAGGCACCTGATCCTAGTAACCTGAAATCCCAAGAAACATCTTTCTTTCTAATTACTTTTAGTTATTTTCAGTTTGGTTAGCTTAAAACCATTTCTATGCAAACTTTTGTTTTCTTTTAAAGCTAGCCTTGGAAAGGAAAACCACCAATTCAGCTTTTGAACTAATATCAATTGTGAAGTGAAAACCCATCTTTGTGGACGATCCTAGAGCCACTATGCTATGCTAGCTATGCTACCCTAGTATATGGTGAAATAGGTTTATAAATTTTGTTGATAACTCCCGTCTGAGGATTGAAATCAAAGGTACATCAGTTGATTGATTTGAATCAATCAGAACACCAATTGGGGAGAATCAAATGCTTTAGCTTCATAGGTTTTTCGGATTCACCCACACCACTCATTGTGCACTTTAGTTGACTACTAAGTATTGAGAGTTGCAAGAGCTTTCACCATAGGAAACCCCCTGGGATGTCGAGGTAATGCATGTGTGGATGTGATGACCACTTTTCATGGAAGCACCCCATCTCTTCGGAGGTGTGTAGAGCGTTGCGTACCGTCAAAGGGTATGATCGCTTCTGTTAGGGATCCTTTAAAGTCCATTATTCCTCCTTTAGAGCCACATTGGCCTTGTAGGTTGAACCTTAGATCCTCTCATTAGGATTCTCTTCCTACATGTGGGTACATCTATGGGCCTTCAGAGCTAGGTTAGTAGTGATAGGTTTAGTTACCTTCGTAGTAGTCTCTTATATATTTGCTCAGAATTGGATATTAGTCTAAATACTTCCAGGTTACCTTCTTGCATAGTTGAGAGACATTGTTGTAGAGTTTCCCTTACACTGTATCTTATCTAGTATTTCCACTATTATAGGAGTATTGATACATTTGATCTGGGTTTAGCTTCTTAGATCAGAGTTAGAGGTAGATTGATCAGAGTGTCAGACCAATTAAATCGGATAGACATGGATTCGAAGGTGGTTACAGTTGATCAGTTTACTGCTGCTATGGCTTCGATCCAGAAGGCCATAACTAGTCTTGGTTAGAGGATGGATGGGCAACAGACCCAATAGGTTCTAGTTTATGAGAGTGTGCAGTATGATCCCATTATTCTGCTACCTCTCCCGCCTAGTCAGACAGCTCCATAAGACACTTAGATACCACCACCTCCCCCACTTGGTCAAACAGTTCCACAGCTTACACCATTTACTTTATAGAGTCAGACTGAGATTGCCCCACCATCTGCCATGGTGGTTGTTCCGACTTCAGAGGATGCTCATGCACGCAGGTATGGGCTTGAGCAGAGAATGAGACAATTGAGAGTATTAGATGGAGGGATGGTATGGGATGATTTTGATGGACTACCAATGGCCAGTTGGCCAGCCAAGTTCAGGATACCAAAGATCGAGTGATACACGGGATTAAATGCCTTTGCATTCATTTGAGACTATATAGTACTATGATGAGGGCCCATGGTTTGGATGAGGCTCAGATGATTGTGCTATTCTCCATGTCCTTGAGTGAGGCGACTTAGCGTTGGTTTGCTTCTTTGGATGTGTCATGCCATCATACATGGGATGATTTAACCCAAGAGTTCTTACGACAGTTTGCATTTATCATTATCATAAATGTCTCATGGAGGGAGTTGGAGGCTTTGAGGCAGAAGCCCGATGAGACAGTCACATCATTCATTTCTTGTTATAGTTAGAAGATTGCCGAGATCATTGATAGGTCATTTGAGAGGGATTAGATCAACATGATTATGAAGAGCTTGCAGCCTCGATTTGCTAGGCATTTGATGGGATTCCCACACGTGGACTTTGGATCTTTGATGCAGGCATTATATGGTATCGAGGAGGGTATTGCTAGAAGATTGTGGCCTGAGTCTTCCCCTTCAGACTCAAAGGGGAAGAAACTAGCTATTGGACAGAGATCAGGGGATGTAAGTGTCATCAGTGCCATCAGATCGAGGCTCCCTAGATATTATCAGATAATTGGAGTTTGTTACTCGTCATCACCCCACGTGCAGTATAGGTCACCTATTCCTTCTAGACTTATGTCTCCCACATATCTAGCCCAACTTCATAGCCAGTTTATGCTACTCAAGCCACACAGAGGTCACCCACCCATTATCCCCGACCTAGGGCTCAACCTGTACAGAGACAGATGCGACAGTTTTCCCAGTTGGGAATGCCTTTGAGTTGATCTTTCCAGAAGCTCGTAGAAGGAGGATTGTTGATTGCATTAGCACCGAGACCATCGCTTCAGCCTATGCCACCTTATTTCAAAATGGACCTTCACTATGCTTACCATCAGGGTCCAAGACATGACATTGATCACTGCTTTGCTCTGAGACATGTTATTCAAGACTTGATAAATTAGGGTCTGTTTAACTTAGGGCAGCTAAGTGTGACCACGAACCCTTTACCTGCCACCGCCTACTAGTGGTATTCATCACATGGATTTTGTTTAGGATAACGTCATACACATGCTGGGTTAGGATGATGGATTACTTGAGATGATTGTTCCAGACAACGACTATGAGATTGTAGGAGTTACATCAAATTTTTCGATCCCTACACCATTCAGTTTGATCTTGAATAAAGCTCCATTGTAGTTGATTCCTTCTATGCCATTATATGTTGGTCATGCGAACACGTTTGCTCTATTTATTCTATGGCCTGAAGATGTTGATGTGGATGTACAGGTTAGGACTCATAGTGGGAGTATACCTCTAATTACTAAACCATTTGGTGGTATGGACTCTCATGAGGAGGTTAGGAGGAAGGATGATGAGATCTTGAGATAAGTGTAAAGCATCTAGGCTCGGATATCCATTTGGAGTTTATTGGCCACTTTTAGTACCCATAAAGATGCATTATCCGAGCCTTGAGTCAGATACGTGTTAAGACCTCTACTACTCCAAAGGGATTGATTCATATGATGACAGCCAATACTACCACCTGCCTTGTGTTTTCTACTGATGATTTATCACCAGAGGGTTCTAACCATACTCGTCATCTCTATATTTCAGTTGTTTGTTTAGGCCACAGAGTGCGTCCGTTCTGTTGGACAATGGCTTTGCCCTGAATGTTTGTCCATTAGCCACTGCTGTAGCTCTTGGCTTTGCACCCTCAGATTTTGGTTCCTCCATACAGATAGTGAGAACTTATGACAACACTCAAAGAAGGTCATGGGCACCTTGACTATAGATTTGTTGATCGGCCCGACCATATTCTCTATATTATTCCAAGTTTTGAGGATTCCTGCATCTTTTAACCTGTTTTTGGGCCGACCTTGGATTCACTAGGCTTCCATCTTCCCTTCATTAAAAGGTGAAGTTTATCCATGATGGGTAGGTTATTGCAGTATAGTCTACCAGAGACATGATTTCATCCTCTGAGCCAGTATTGCAGATCAGTCACAATGATGATGATTGTTTTATGATAGGATTCACATTTGATTAGGTACAGACCCTTGAGATTCAGGATTTTTGCAGAGATTTTGTGGCGATGTCATTTGACCGACATAGTAGTATCCTTGTTCTTGATATGATGAGAGACATGTTTTTCTACTTGGTTTTGGGTTAGGACAATGCCAGCATGGATCTAGTGAGTTTGTGACTAGTATTGATCATGATACTCCTTTTGGACTTGGATTCACCCCTTCAGAGGATGATATTCGTTATATGGCACTACTATGTAGAGATAAGGTGAGGGCTCGATTGTCTAGCATCCCATTTGATTATCCTTTTCCCCCTTACACTTTTAGTTTGGTCGATAACTTTGTTAGGAGATTAGAGATTCAACCTCATGTTGAAGAGATAGGTGTTGAGGATAGTACAGTGGATGAGTTTCAGCATATGCTCCATCAGATGCAGATGGGTGATGAAACCCCTGGCATGTCAGATTTTATGACGATCACTCCACCATCTTTGGATTAAGCCAACTTATTCTCTTTGTGTTTCCCAGATGAAACTACTGATTATGGGGTAGTCATTGAGCTTGCAAATATGATTGATGGAATAGTTCCTCATGATGAGTATCGTGATGAGATAGACATGTGGGTATCAGTCAGTTCCTTAATGCAATTCAACGCGAGCTTTTCTCTCCATTAGAGCTGATTACTACTCAAAAATGCTATTTTGTAAGCTTGTAATTAACTCTTTTGAACACTTTTGAGTAGTAGTTATCACCTTTTAACCCAATTAACATATTAAGGACCTTTGCAATCAATTCTAATCAAAATGTGCAAGTTTTGGTGTTTTTGTTAGTATTTTGATCACCAAAGCAATCCAAGATTGAGGAGAGTTCTTTGGAATCCATGGCAAAGCTTTTGGAAAGCTTAGAAACATGAAGAACCAAAGCCTTGAAGCTTTAAAGTCCTTTGTCATAAGCAAATCCGGAATGCAAGGAGGGAAGCAAAGAGGAAAAAACAGAGTGAAGCAAAACAGAGGACAGCAGCTGCAGTCTTCTTGGCCACTTTTGGAGCACTTCCCGAAGTCCAATTTCTACATTCTATATACCATTTCAAAGCTCAGGAAGTCAAGAATCCAATGCTTCAAACGGTGCGCGATTCGGAGTTCAAAATGAAGAAGTTACAGCCATTGCAAGAAGATCGCTCCAAGCTGAAGGCAGAATGTTGCACGGCTACGAAATCAGCCTTTGGCTGCGAAAATGTTGTCCTTTGGCTGCGAAATTTCGCAGCCATTTTGCACAGTGCCGCGGTGTCCTGAAGCTACTCGATAGCTGCAACCGACATCCTGAGATCTTTTTGCTTTAGATATTTGATGTCTAAATTCCCAAACTCTCCTTGTAACCCACCTATCATAGGATTCCTTAGCTAGGAAGGTTGGAAAAACTTGCCTATATATTCCCTTGCATCCGTTGTAAATAAAATCATGTAACATATCTCGGGAGCTTTTCCAGAGACCACCTTGTATAGTTTTTAGTGATATATACAGAGCCTTGCTCTCTTTTTCCTTCTCGTTTTTGTTTTCTCTTTCATTTTATTTCTAGCCAAACATCCTTTGAGGATTTTTCCTCAGATGATGAGTGGCTAGGCTCTTTGTTTCTTGGGTGAAGGGAGCCAGGTAAGGTGCCGGCATGCATGAGGGTGAGTTTTCGTTGTTTCAATTTTTAATGAAGAGAAAGTGTGACCCGTTTATGGTTTTTATCTTTTTAGTTAACTTAAAACGCCTTTGAATCACCTAGGCCAACACTTGGTAAGGCAAGTGGACTCCGTCCATTGAGTTTCACTAGTTTATCTCTTGCGAGCCTTTGGGAGGTGATTCAGAGGTAGGATTTTCTAGACCAGCCAACACTTGGTAAGCTTTTGGACTCTAAGGAGACATCCATTAGTTATCTCTTGCGAGCTTTTGAAGGATTATCCAAGGTTAAAGATCCTTTTGAGTGGCAAATGCTAGGTGAGAGGCACGAGCCATTGCAAGATGGATCAGTGAGAGGGATTTAGTGTTGAAACCATTAATGGTAAGCATCTGTACCACACCGGTTCGGGAAATAACTATATGTTAAATCCCCAATGCGAGGAAAAGAAACAAGTGACCGAAATCTCCTCTTTTGTAGATGGCACCTGATCCTAGTGACCTAAAGTCCCAAGAAACATCTTTCTTTCTAATTACTTTTAGTTATTTTCAGTTTGGTTAGCTTAAAACCATTTGTTTTCAATTCAAACTTATGTTTTCTTTTAAAGCTAACCTTGGAAAGGAAAACCACCAATTCAGTTTTTGAACTAATATCAATTGTGAAGTGAAAACCCATCTCTGTGGACGATCCTAGAGCCACTATGCTATGCTAGCTATGCTACCCTAGTATATGGTGAAATAGGTTTATAAATTTTGTTGATAACTCCCGTCTGAGGATTGAATCAAAGGTACATCAGTTGATTGATCTGAATCAATCAGAACACCAATTGGGGACGAATCAAGAGCTTTTTGGAGTATCTGTCACCAAGATTGCTAAGGAAAATCAAACCATTCCTACTCATGAGCTTCTTGCTTTTGTTATTCCTACTATTGATATGTATGAGGGCACTGTTGGCCCAGTTAAGAGAGCGCCTGACTCTGTGGACCCACCTCTTTCATTTGACATTCTATCGGGATTTGTCACCCACTCTGACTATGGTACTAATGATTCAGTTATGGATTTGAGCATTTACAAGTATTCGTCTGTCTTTTGTGATGATGTTTCGTTATTTGCACCTTATTTACATACTTCATAGATACTTGATATAGATGATGAGATTGCACAACATGATTCAGATGAGAGGGTTGCCTCTACAGTAGAGGATGTTGAGATTGTTGATTTCAATATAGCTAACCAGCCTAGAGAGTTGAAAATTGGATCACCCTTATCCATTGATGAAAGGAACAGCCTCATCCGTTTACTTAGATCATGCTTGGATGTCTTTGCATGGTCATATGAGGACATGCCAAGCCTTGATCCCTTTATAGTTTAGCATCATCTGCCCATTTTGCCACACATTAGACCGGTTAAGCAGAAGTTAAGACAATTACACCTACGATGGAGTTTATAGGTTAAAGAGGAGATTTAGAAACAACTTAGTGTAGGATTTCTATCAGTAGTTAAGTATCCTAAGTGGTTGGCTAATGTCGTTCTTGTTCCCAAAAAGAATGGTAATGTTAGGGTTTATGTTGATTTCAGAGACCTTAATAAGGCCAATCTTAAGGATGATTTCTCTCTACCCCACATTGATTTATTAGTGGATAACACTACAAGCCATTTAATGTTATTTTTATGGATGGATTTTCTAGATATAATCAAATTTTGACGGCTCCAAAGGATAGAGAAAATACAACTTTCATCACTGAGTGGGGTACCTATTGTTACAAAGTCATGCCATTTGAATTGAAAAACGCAGAAGCTACATTGAGAGTGACCCTTGAGCAGCAAGTTTCTGAGGCAGAGTGGACTCAGGCTCAATTTGATCAGCTTAACCTTTTGTATGAAAGAAGTTTGAGAGTTGTAGACCATGTTCATGCTTATCAGAGGAAGATGGCTTGTGATTTCAAGAAACGGATTAGGCCTAGGCCATTATAGAAATGAGATTTGGTTTTGAGGATTCTTAGAGATCTTATTGGAGACCCTAGAGGAAAGTTTAGACCTAGTTGGAGTAGACCTTATGTTATTCAAGAGTTGACTCCAGAAAGGGATGCATGGTTGATTGACTTAGATGGAAACCAATTTTTAAAGCCAACCAACGTGGATCAGCTGAAGAAGTATTACATTTAAGATCACGGTCGAATGATGGGTGGCCATCGTTTCGGTTAGCCTTATATCTTATCACACTCATTTCACATACAAGTCGTTGCTAGCCCCTTGAGCCTCACGAGTACATTATAACGTTTTTTTTTATAGCTCTACTTACCTTTCATCACCTGGGTAAGGGCCCTTGGATAGTCTCGCAAGTTTCAACTCTTTGATCTATTTTCTTTTTCATGTTACCATCTTCTTACTATTCCATTTCTATTATGTTTTATTATTGTTCATTTTCTATCTATTTCTGTGTTTTATCTTCTCTTGCTCCATCTCACTCCCTCTATTTCCTCTAATTGATGACTTTTCACATTTTTAGTGTATCAAGGTAGTCATGTCACACCCTTCATTCCACCTGTTGACTTTGATCTAGATACCTTAGCTTGAGAGGTGACCTCAGGGTTATGGCTTTATACACGTGTTAGTGATTAGAGTCGGCATACTTCTAGGGTTTGTGTATGATTCATATTTTCATCGATGATTGAGGAGGGTTTAATCATTTCTATCGTTTGCTTAGTGGAGTTTCAATTTGTTGATACTAGTGTTCTCATAAAAAATAAAAAATAAAAAGTGTGACAATAAGTTTGTTTATAGTAACATATTCCACTGAGTATTCATTGATATTTAAGGGTTGTTCATTGAGTTATCTGTCATTGAGCTCGTATGTGAGCCTTTTAAGAGCATCACATTCCTTGCAATACTTACGTTTTTAGAGTCGCAACAGTTTGGTGAGAGTTTTATGAGATCCTTCGCTTGATGGATTAGGGTTGATATACATTGGGTGTGAGGATTGAGTAACCCATCACTAGGGTCTCCGGATCATTGTCTTCACTACCATTCCATCTTTGGTGATATTATTTTCTTTGATTGCACTAATATGAGTTGGTCATCATTCTTTGCATCTTCTCGCTTCTCTCATTCATTTCCCATCATCTCTTTTCATGATGGTCATTCCATATTTATTCATTTCTTACATTGATACACATCTTTGATTTATTAGCCTCTCCATATCCATCACATACTGCATTGATGACTTGACCATTTCTCTTCTCTCTTATATTTCATCATTAACACTTTCGTTGTTTGCTATCGAGTCTATTAGCTTACAAGATTATTCTGCACATTACATCTTATACAATAGGGTATTGGGTTTGATCCTTGGGTACTTGAGCTTAGTTTCTCTTCATTTCTTTCACCCTATTACCTTAAGCCTACATTATGGTTCGTGTCGTAAGACCACCTTGAGGCCATGAGATTAGATGTTATCTTCGACAACCTTCAGTTGGGTAGGTCTTAGCAATTGGTTGAAATATGGGTGTTGTTGTGCTTTCCCTTATGAAAGATGCTTCAAGTGACATTTGGTTCCTCTTCTGCTTAGTCCGATGATGTTTGGCAGAACCTGAGTATGGAGATAGTATTCAGTTGGTGATATCAATTCCATCTCTTTGACACACCAAATGCCTATATTGGGGCATATTACCCTCATTATGGGATTTTCTTAGTTGTCATTGGTTTGTATAACTCCCACATCCATGATTTGTGGGGATGCTTGATTTGTAATGATAGACCTTTGTCATATGCTATGCATATACTCTGTTACACCTTGGCCTAGTACTTTGGGTCATCATTATATGGGTGTGTTATCTTTCCCTTGGGATGTTAAGATTTATTTGACTGTTGGATGCAGAAATGGATAATCGATGTTATTCATTTCTCCTGAGATTTGCACATCAGATGCCATACTAGGCATATCACTCTCTCGTTGAGGAGATCTAATTAGGGCAGTAGTGCATGGGCGAATGGTCAGTATTGATTACTTCATGTAAAAGTCATCTGTTACGTTGGGGCATATTTCTCACTTTGATGAGATGGATAGTTTTATGCCTTATATTTATGATTCCCTGTTCTACATGGGGATTGATATCTCCATGATTAGTTATTGCTTTCATAGCTAGTTTACCTCCTTACTTGAGCACATTCTTCAGCTTTCTCATGATTTGTGATATTGTGGTTGGCTACATATGACTTTGCTTGAGATTGAGATGGATCACATCATATTTCACCTAGAGAGCATCGATGGACTCCCTAGTCAAGAGTTTATGAGATGATTTTTTTTCACCATAGTCGTTTTTCAGTTGAACTATGATGTACGTCTATTGGGTTTTATGTTTAGGATCAGTTAATAAAGAATTTTGTTTAAGATATAGAGAGATTTATGTTCACACCCTTTTTAGGACTTTTATCATGATGTATTGTTTCTTTCTCATTACGATATTTGCAGATGCTTGTTTCATTTGACATTTTAGCAACTTGATGCACCTTTGATACTAGGGCATACCCCTTCTTTGAGATTATCAAGCTTAGGTTAGAATCTGTTATTGCCTAGTTTAGGTTTTGATTTTTACAGGTCATCGCGCTAGGACATATCCCTAGTGTGGAGATTATCAAAAAAAAATTCACCATTTCCATAAGCGATTAGAGCCACCATTTTCATAGGTGCTCAGAGCCATCATTTTCATAGGCGTTCAAAACCACCATTTTCATAAGCGTTTAGAGCCACCACTTCCTTAGGCATTCGGAGCCATAATTCCCATAGGCGTTCAAAGCCACCATTTCCATAAGCGTTCAGAGCCACCATTTGCATAAGCATTCAGAGCCACCACTCCCATAGGCGTTCAGAGCCACCACTCCCATAGGCGTTCAAAGTCATCATTCGCATAGGCATTCAGAGCCACCCTTCGTATAGGCGTTCAGAGCCACCATTTGCATAGGCATTCAGAGCCACCATTTTCATAGGCGTTCAGAGCCACCATTTCCATAGGCGTTTAGAGCCACCATTTACAAAAACGTTCAAAGCCACCATTTTCATAGGCGTTTAGAGCCACCATTTCCATAGGAGTTCAGAACCATCATTTCCATAGGCGTTCAAAGCCATCACTCCCATAAGCGTTTAGAGCCACCCCTCCCATAGGCGTTTAGAGCCACCACTCCCATAGGCATTCAAAGCCACCATTTTCATAAGCATTCAAAACCATCATTTCCATAGGTGTTCAAAGCCACCATTTGCATAGGCATTCAGAGCCACCACTCCCATAAGCGTTCAGAGCCACCACTCCCATAGGCGTTAAAGCCATCATTTCCATAGGCGTTTGGAGCCACCATTTTCATAAGCGTTCAGAGCCACCACTTGCATAGGTGTTCAGAGCCACCACTCCTGTAGGCATTCAGAGCCATCATTCGTATAGGCGTTCAAAGCCACCATTTGCATAGGCGTTCAAAGACATCATTTCCATAGGCGTGCAGAGCCACCATTTTCAAAGGCATTTAGAGCCACCATTTTCATAGGCATTCAGAGCCATCACTCTCATAGGCGCTCAGAGCCACTTTCTCTGTTAGGCTTTCAAAACCACCATTTTCATAGGCATTCAGAGTCATCACTCTCATAGGCGCTCAGAGCCACTTTCTCTGTTAGGCTTTCAAAACCACCATTTTCATAGGCATTCAGAGTCATCACTCTCATAGGCGCTCAGAGCCACTTTCTCTGTTAGGCTTTCAAAACCGCTCATTTTCTCATTCTTAGCATTTAGAGTCACAGTTTCCTAGTGTTTAGAGATGATAGTCTCCATTCTTTGTCCTCACCATTCCATTGTATTTGTCATGTCAGTCACCTCATTGCTTTGGTTTCCTATAACCTTTTATTTAGGGTATTTCTTCCCTTGTGATTGGTTTATCTTACGACTTATTAGGTCATATGTTAAGACAAAAATTTCTAGTCATTACTTAGTTCTTCAGTAAAGTTCACTTCATTCCACTCATTACTCGTAGTTCTACTCACATTCCTTACAATCATGATCTCTACCGAAAAATGGTATATTTGTAGACCCTCTATTTTGTCCCCTTAGCACATACCTTGATTAAGTACTCTTTCAATACTTTATAGCAGTTTTTGGAAGTCTATTGTTACTCACATACCTTACCTTTTTGAGTCATTTTGGATACTAGATACACATTTATGACAATTTGTTTAGACTTATTTTGGCCCATTAAGCACACCTGGCCCATTTAGGTATGCCTAGTCCTTTAGGGCTTGCTTCAACACCCTTAAGTCATTTGTACGGCTTACATGGCTTATGTAGTTTGCATGATCTTCTTTGTGAATATGTGTTGTGTACTTATATTTATTTATTCATTTTCCTATTTACTTTTTTTTAGTCATTATTTATTTTTGTTATTATCACTATTAGGATTGTTTTTGTTTTTGTTATTATTATTATTATTTTAATTTGATTTTTTTTAAATATTTTTTTTTAGTATTTACATATTTATTTAGGTAAAAAAAAAAAAAATCGTGCAGCATGGATTCACTATTGGAACTACACCTCAGTTAGGCCTCATTAATCGCCTAAGTTCTTTTAGGGTCCCTCATTTGATGACCATTTGGGTGCAGATCATCTTCTCCATATGCATGCAATCAACTAGGCATGAGCACTAGAATTTGAAAGGTGATGAAAGAAAAAGAGAAATAGAGAATTGGAAAAGGGATATGTTGAGACTTGGGGAAATGAAAAGGGATTTGAACTGCATAGGAAAATAGAGGAGGCCAGATTTCCAAAGGGTTCTTGCATGGGGAAAAGAGGGGATTTTGGAAAAAATAGAGGAAAGACTATTTTTAGAGAAAGAAGATTCAGATTTAAAAAGAAAAAAAAAATACACAGGGGTATTTTCGGGGACAGTGGAAGAAGACGTTGAAAATGAAAAAAATGGATTCTCTAGTTGGAAATAGAGAAAAAACTAGAAGTAGAGGAGCAAAAGAGAGGAAGCCTGACTGACTTCGCTAATTTTTTGAGAAGGTAAGTCTCACTGGAAGTCAAGCTAACACTGCTTGGGAGGAAGATCTCCAAGTTCTTTTGAGAAGGTACGTGAGTTAGGGAATTGGAAATTTAGAAAACTGGTGACATGTTGAGAGATCAACAACATCATCACTATTAAAGAGCAGTCATTTCTAGATAAGTGGAAGGCGAACACACTTTGCTCGGGAAGGATCTTTCCAAGTAAGATCACTATGAGTTTCATTTCTTCCTTGTTTTCAATACTGTTTTATTTCATTTTCTTCATATTTATGAGCATTATCGTGTTGATTTGGTGTGGACATTAGGAGTTGTCTGGTTGCTTTCACATAATCTAGTTGTCTACATACATGCTCTATTCTGGTCACATTTTGGATTATTTGATTTTCCTTTGTAAATATTTGGATTTATCTTTAGGTTTGGTATTTGATAATCATATTACTACTCTCAGTTTGTGTTACCCGTTCTTGATTTGTTGTTTAGGCATGAAATATAGCTTTTGTTAGTCCATTTTGTTTTACCCATTCGTGTCCTATTTTTGTTGCTTTCCTCTGCTTTTGGTTCACGCTTTTGGGCCTGCCAAGTGTTACATTTGGTCCAAATCTAGTTTTCAAAAAGAAAGGGAACTGCATGGATTGAATGTCTAAATCTTTCTTAAGACTCACCAGACTGATTATGGATTGGAGTTTTAACTAACGCACCAATAGATCTCCACTAAGACTACATTCGTAGATTTTACAAAGCAAGTTGTCATTCAAAAAGCCCCTTTGGGCACAGATTTTTGCACCACCAGATTTTGTGAGAGATATCTACCACACACTACTATGATAAGAATAAGGCTGCCACTTTGAACCTCAACTACACATTAGTTTTTTTTTTTTTTTTCTACAAAAGAAAAAAAAAAAACTACCACTTTAAGAATATGGCACCACCAGATTTTGTGAAAGGCATCCACACGTTTTGATGAAATTTGGAGGGCAACCATACCATGCAAAGAAGATGATTGCACCGAGATTGAGGGGGTCATTTTCGGAGATTCAAGAAGCTCTAACTCTACCAGTTTCGGGCATGACATTGTCTACTCACGTTTCCAATTCAACTTATCCAATAGTTCAATGGTCGAGAAGTCACCTCAGATTTTGGTGTCATAGGCCTGAAAATGGCTTCACGTGCATGAAGTTCCTGTATATACAAATTTCGATGCACCACCCGAGAATACATGACCCTCTTATGTCCTTGCCTATCGTTCGGAGTCGTGGGGTTTACTTTCCTCAAGGTCACAGTCAGCGGGTTGGTGCCACAACTAACAAAAAGGTCGATGGGCACATACTTAATTATCCGAGCTTGCCACCGCAATTGATCTGCCAACTTCACAATGTCACAATGCATGCAGATGTGAAAATTGATGAAATGTATGCACAAATGACTTCGCAGCCACTTACATCGCAAGAGCAAAAGGGTACATTTCTTCCTGTGGAGTTGGGTATCCTGAGCAAGTAGCCCACCAATTACTCTTGCAAAACTCTCACAGCAAGTGATACTAGTACCCACAGAGGGTTCTCTGTTCTTTATCATGCAACTAAGAAAGTCTTCCCTCCATTGGATTTCTCTCAGCAACCTCTCCACCCCGGGTCCATATGCGCATGGCCATGCATGGCCACCCCTAGAGTATTACCCCAAAGGGCCAAGTTTTTAGTTCTCTTAATTCTTTATCTTTTAATGTTAAAATTTTAATTTTTACAAAAATTCTATTCTCAAATAATTTTTCGAAATTCCCATTTCTAAATTTAATGTTGCAAAACTTCCATTTTCAAATAATTTCCCAAAATTCCAATTTTCAAACTTAATTTTTTTTAAAAAATAAATTCCATTCTCAAATAATTTTTCAAAATTCCAATTTTCAAAACTTTAATCTTCAAATAATCTTCCAAAATCCCAATTTCCAAATTTATTTTTTTTTAAATTCTATTCTCAAATAATTTGCAAAACTTCAATTTCCAAATTTAATCTTCAAAGCTTAATTTTCAAATAATTTTCAAAACCTCAATTTTCAAATAATTTCCAACACTCCAGTTTATCAAATAATTTTAATTCCACTCCAGTTTTCAAATATTTTTTTAATTTTATCACTTTTCATCCTTCATTAGGGTTTGAAGTTACTAAAAATTCCATTTTTAAATAAACTTGCTACATTTCCTTTCAGGTAAGCACTTTCACAAATTTTTTTTAATTTTACAATAATTTTCCATTTTTCTTGGTTTTTAATAAGCATGAAGGCAATTTTCATAATCCCAAAATAATGAAATTTATGGGATTAATTCATGCAAAATAAATTGGGCTTTGTCGGGGCCCCAATATTCATAATTTTTCTTTCAAAAATAATTCAAGTGAATTGCATGATTGATATTTTGATTGGTTTTGTGTGAGATGTTTTACACTTATCATTATGCACTAACTTTGTTTCATTGATAACGCATCTTTACTTATTCTCGTGCATGTTTCATTTTATTATTTGGTATCCATTCATTTCCTTATTAATTTCCACACTTGCTTCACTTTATTTAGTAGAGACCCATTTTTAGGGACTTAGAGGGGTGCTATGGTCTTTTATCATATCTTCCCAATAAGTAACCTGACCCCCGAACTCGACTTTGATTTTTCACATTGCCTTTTCCAAATAAGGAGTCACACTTAAGGTTTTTTTTCTTATTTTGTTTTTCTGTAAAAAATAAAAATAAAAATAAGCGGCGACTTCAAGTCTTTTCTAAAAATCAAATTTTTACCAAACAAATAAAAGGCGAGTCTTGCCCTCAAGTGGGAACGCATCGTGCGAAATGCGGGGTCCACAGAGTTGACTTCATAATTGCATTACAAGAAAGCCAATATTTTCCTATGGTTCTTAATGGTCCTTGCTCAAGCTCACATTCCATGGTGACACTTTTGTCAAAGAATTTTTAGGTTACCTAGTTCATATGGGTGCATAAGGACATTTGGTAAAAATGCAAGATTGTACTTGATCTTATGAATGGTCTTTTTGGATTAGACTAATTAATTAATTAAAACCCTATAAGGCTAATTAATTAATTAGAACCCAATAAGGCTAATTAATTAATTAGAATCCAATAAGACTAATTAATTAATTAGAAATCAAGTGGGCTAGATTAAGTTAACCAAACCTAAGATGAGTTTAAGCCACTTCAACCCATGAGAAAGTTTATATAAACCCCCTTAGGGGTTTGGGGTTTCATTCTGTGCTCTTGCTATTCAGATTCCAATGAGAAATTTGAGTCTTCACCTATCCAAAGAGGATTTCACCTCCTTTAGTACCTAGATATAGGAAAGAGGGTTATTGGGAGGAAGATTATTTGGTGTACAAGATTTACAATGCCTACAATGCTTCTTCATCGGATTAGATTTGACCAAGGAACATCTAAATCATAAGTATGACATTTTCCTTCTCTAGATCTGAAGTTTTTAATGATATAGCTTCTATTATGATTAGATCTAGAAAGCCATAGGAAAAAGTTGCATGCACCCTAACAATCCAGGGATGCGAATAGAGATACCCAAGTATTCCCAACAATTGAAGCATTCTTTTTTAGATTGCAAGGAAAATCAATGAGAAGGGATGTAGATGATAAGGTTGCGTTATCAATATTGATTCGATCCAATATCTTTTATTGAATTGCTCATTCAATGAGCATTCTCAATATTATGCCTTGAATAGGATTCAAACCTCAATGCTCTTTAGCACAAGATTTTGGATCTCGAGTGATGATTGTAGAGGAAGACAACTTTTTAGTTAAATATTTTTTAAAAAAAAAAAAAAAAAAAGTGGGATAGTGCAAAGGAGATTAGACTCATTTCATTTTTGGCGGATATTATTTGAAATTAATAGGCTCCCACAAAAGTAGGGTTTTTTTTTTTTTTTCTAAGAAGTTGCTTGGAAAGGAATCTTAATTATGGATTACATGAAGAGGTCATGTTGGACTTTGTTGAATAGATGACTTTTATGTAAAGATGAGGAGGAACCTAGTGAGAACATCCTCTTCAATTATTCTAAGGCAAGATTATTACAAAAACTAGTCTTCTCCTTATTTGGAGTTATATAGGTTAATGTGCATTCCTTAGTTAAAAAACATTATTAAGTTGGTAGGATCGTTTTGTTGGAGAGAAAAGGAACAAAGTCTAAAAAGTTTTTCTTTTATGTTTGTTTTGGACCATTTGGAAAGAGGAGAATAGCAATGCAATTGAAAAACTAAAATTATAAATTAATAACTCAAATCCTCTTTTAAGTGGAACTATTTAGTGCAGACCGAAAGGGTCCTATAGTTTGGGTCCATGTCCGAGTTTTATTTTGTTGATTTTTTAGGTTGCAAGTAAAGGGAGGAGTATCTATTTTTATTTTATTTTATTTATTTATTTTGCTTTGTTATTGTATACTTTTTGTGTACTTTGTGTATTTTGTGTGAGCTCTCTTTAGTGCTCAATATGTTTCTCTTTTTGCCTCTCAAAAGACAAATATTAATTTTGCTTGTACGCGAAATTCAATGAAAACCTCAAATCAAACTATTCTACGCGGTGTTTGTTTGTTTGTTTTTCTTTTTTTTTTTTCTTTTTTTTTTTTAACCACTAATACTCAAAATCAAGAGAAAAAGGTAATTCTTAACTTTTTTTAAAATGATGAAAATTTATATCTTTACCTATAGAAAAAATATTGACCAAAATTCAAAGTCATATTTAGAAATAGAGCCATCATAGAATGAGGTCACTAAAAAATTACCAAGCATTTTATTTTCAGCCAATTAAGACCGAAGAAAACAAGGCACCCTATACCATTACAATACATACCTTTCCATTGATGCCTAGGTATGGATTTCTTAATAGAGTAGATTTTTTTTTTGTGGATACAATCATTAAGGTGGATTTTCATACCAATGGTGTTTGGATTCTAAATACCCAGGGCATTAACAAGGTGCATTAGCATACCATATATATTTAGATTCTAAATGTCTAAGGCATTAACAAAGTTGTGTTAAATTGAATGATCAGGATCAAAAGTTTTGATCATCATCCTTCGGATGAGGTTCAACAATGTCTATTATGAGACCCTATATAAACTAACCCTAGATAAACTAATTCTCCTTTTCTCTCACATGCATAAAGAATTTTGTTATGGTCATGGTGAGTCATAAATGACCTCTAGTTGGTCAACAATTTTCCATAGGAATTTTTGAGGGATAAAGCTTCTCCTTCATTCTTATGGTAAATCGTTGATCCAATTAGAGTTCAGTTTTATGGGAAGATCGATGGTCAAGAACCTTTAATATTTCTCTTGAGTAAATTTTCTACTCTTCTCCTTTTCTTTCATATTTCTAATACCACTACTAATTCAATAGTTTGTTAGTCAATGCTGAAGGGAAGTGCCCATGGAGGTCAAGCAAATTTGGTCCAGGAAGAGATTTTTCCTTACCACCTACTTATCACTATATTTTCTACGAGTACATTCCATCAAGTTTGTAAAACATTCAGGTGGCATTGTATGGTGAAAATTTTGCAATATATCATCGAAATATTATACTTCGACCAATGGTGATACGATATTATCATCAAAATTTTGCCCCTCTGAATAATCAAGGGGTTATTAATCCTGTGATGAATATACAAATCAAGGGGTTTTTAATAATTGTAAGCTAAATTAAAAAAAAAAATTGTAAAATATGACAATAAAAAAAATATTTCCAAAATTATTGTTATTTTAACCACATAAGAAAGGTACTATAAAAGTTGGGGGCTAATATCCAAATTAATAAAAAGTCGTGTTGTGAAAGAGATGATTTCTTATTAAAAAAAAAAAAAAAGAAAACAAACAAACAATCAAATGAAAAATTACAAACACAAATCATTTGTTAAAGAGAAGATTTCTTAAAAAAAAAAAGATTATAAGCAAAAATTGTTTCTTAAAGAGACAATTTTTAAATATTCTTTCAAAAAAATTTCCAAACAAAATTGTTACTTAAAACAGAAGATTTCTTAAAAAATAAATAAATAAAAATTTATAAGCAAAATTTTTTTTTAAAAAGGCGATTTCTAAAAATTCTTACAAAAAAATTTTTCAAACAAAATTGTTTTTTAAATAAATATATATATATATATATAAGCAAAAATTGTTACTTAAAGAGACGATTTCTACAAATTCTTTCAAAAACTTTTCCAAACAAAATTGTTACTTAAAGAGACGGTTTTTAAAAATTCTCTCAAAAAGATTTTCCAAACAAAATTGTTTCTTAAATAGAAAATTTCTTACAATATATATATATATATATATATATATAAGCAAAAATTGTTTCAGAGGTGATTTCTAAAAAAATTTTCAAAAAAAATTGTTTCTTAAAAAATAACAATAATAATGATAAGTTTAAAAAATTCTTTCAAAACATTTTTTTTTTTAAATTCTTTCAAAACATTTTTTTTTTTAAATTGTTTCTTAAAGAGACTAGTTTAAAAACTTCTTTCAAAAAAGTTTTCCAAACAAAATTGTTTCTTAAAGAAAAGATTTCTTACAAAAAAAAAAAAATTGTTTGTGCTATAAAATCAATATCAAGATGATTTCAGCTTTCTCCAAACAAGAGAAAAGGAAAAGAAAAGAAAAAAATAATTTTGTTAAAGTCACCGGTTAAAGGTTTTCTTATTTATAATTATATTTTTAACTCATAATATATTTCAATAATAAAAGTATTTAAAATACATGTGCTATAAAATTAATTAATTTTATGTACTAAATTCAATATATAAAAATAATCATAATTATTATGGATATATTATTTATAAAAGTTTAAATTATGTTAACCGTTGATATATTAATATCATATTAAAAATAATACTATTTAATATTAAATTAGATATTGATTACAAGATATTCTGATTTTTAATATTTAAATTATTTTAATTAATTATTTTTAAAAATAGAAATTAATTTAGTTTTATAAACAAAAATTAATTAATTTAATCTCCAATGGAACACAAAAGATTTAGATAAATTATTAATATGTAACCAAGAAAAAAAATGATAAAATAAAATAATGGTGATAATATTTATAAAAAATATGAAAAAGACCACGGCACTACATTATAGCATGGATGAATGAGAGGATTTAAAGCACTCTTTATTCTGATCTCTATCCCATGTGGGATGGGGAGTTGACTTTATACTTCAAGCTCAATGCGTGACATGACACTACTTGAGTACTTATAGTTTATTGAATAATATTGCAAACAAAATCTAAAATGTAATTATTTTAAAAAAAATTATAATATTAAATATAAAAATAATATAATATATTTTACCATTATCAAATCAAAACGTATAACTTTTAACATATAGTTAAAATTAAATAATTGAATTTTCTTTGATTTTCAATATATATTTATATTTAAATATTATACATATTCTATTTATAAAAATTTAAAATATTAATAAATTTGTAATTATGTATGATTTAATTATAATATCAAAGATAAAAATAAATATTATTGATTATTTATTTATTTATTTATTTCTATTTTAAATTCTTATAATTATTTTAAAATTTAATGTTTTATATATATATGATCTTATCAATTTGATTGCAATTCAACTATCGATGTGACCAATAAACCATGAACTAGTAAGGCTTCACTTGGCAATTGTTTTAAAAAATAATTCTAAAAAATAGTTTTTTAAAACTGTTTTCTAATATTTTGTATAACAAAACATGTTTGGAACCTAAAATGTTTTTAATCTATTTTTAATATTTCGAAATATGTTTTTAAAATAATTTTATATTTAGTGTTTTATTTTTAATCATTTTACATGCTTGTATAACTATTTTCTAAAACAATTCTCGAAAAATAAGTGAAAATAATTAAAAATAATAATTAAAAGATGTTATATGAAAATATCATATTTTCTATTCTTAAAATAAAAAACTGAAAACAATTTTTGACTATTAAATGTGCTTTCTTGATCTTTTTGTTTTAAAGAACAAAAAACTATTTTTGAAAACAATTGCCAAACACTTTCTAAGTTTTTTGGTTCAATGATTGCTATGATTTTGAAAACATTGGATACGTCCATTTAGCCAAATATATTGGAAATGTGTTATGGTTTCACCAAGGCACAATATTTATTGGGTCAATAGCAAGAAAAATATTTATCACATTCTTAACACCAATGCTGACCCATATCTATGAAGGCCTAATATTGACCGATTTTCATCATCAAAATCAATACTTTTTGGAAACAACAATAAATGATCTTTTCTTCTTTGTATTAAAATGTCATAAATTATAAAGAAATGTAACAACCTAGCTTTTAAAATTGCATGTAACACATGCATGGCATAAATGCATTAGACACAAGGAATGAAACAGACACAAATGAATGCATGCTTGACCCACCCGAAAAATTTCTATTTTAGTTTCCGAAAGTGCCTCAATAAGAACCACCTCATTGCTCCATCAAACGACACAACCACATTCATATGATTTCACGTGAACACTTTCTCAAACAATCAGCTTGATGTCTTTCATTACGTCTTCTTATTTACCCTTTTTCTCCTTCTTCTCTCTATTTGCTTATCTTAGACTTAGCACTTGTGCAAGTACCCCTGATAAAGTTAGTTTTTATGAAAACTACTATAACACATGGGGATTTTATCATTTCTCCTCTATAAATAATGGGACAGAAGTCCAACTCTCTATAGACGAATATTCTGGTTCGTATTCCTCTCACACATGCAACTTTTATGTATATATAACACTTATGTCTATTGATCTTTGTTTATCTTTATCATAACTTCTAAATCTTACATCGATTCTTCTTCTTGAACGGATTTAGGGTCAGGGTTTGTGTCCAAACACACTTATGGCTCCGGATTCTTTCGACTGAGGATAAAGATACCAAACAAGGACTCCTTAGGAATTATCACTACTTTTAGTGTAAGAATTTTATTTTAACTTTTTCATAAATAAGAGGATTTTAAGGGCTTTGTTTAGTAATTATTTTTCAAATATAATTCTTAAAAACAGTTTTTAAGAACCATTTTTAAGAATTGTTTTGTGTTTTTTAGTGCAAATGTCTATTTAAAAATTTAAAATATTTTAAACATATTTCTGTATTTTTTAAATTAACTTTTTTATGTAGTGTTTTATTTTTAATTATTTTCTACATTTATATAATTATTTTATAAAATAATATTAAAAAAAAGTGAAAATAATTGAAAACAACTAAAATATATTATTTGAAAATAAACTATTTTTGGGTTTTTTAAATAAATAAAAAACTATTTTCCTTTTTTGGTTGTCAAATGAATTTTTTATGTTTTTTTTTTGTCTTTAAGGAAAAAAAATATATTTTCTTTTTTCAGTTGTCCAATGAGTTTTTCTGTTTTTTTTTTTTTTTTTTTTTCTTCTCTAGAAACTATGGTTCAAAAATATTGTTATCAAAACAGTTACAAAACATACCCTAAACTTCTTATCTCAATCTCTTTTCTTGTTTAGTTCTTTTCTGTTTTTATTTTTTTGTAGTGATATATCAGTAATTTATTGAACAATACTGATCAGCTTAATGGTGATTCATGACAGCTTACTTCACACCAAAATAATCAGCCTGCTGGAAGTCATGATGAACTTAATTTTGAGTTCCTAGGAGGCCCTGGAAAGCCATACACATTGCAAACAAATGTGTTTTCAAATGATAATGGTGGCAGGGAAGAAAGGGTTGCTCTCTGGTTTGATCCCACAGTTGATTTTCATACATATAAAATTCTATGGAACCAACATCAGATAGTGTAAGAGAATGTGTATATAGAAGTTAATTTCCTTCTTGGACAATACTTCAACACTTCTTAACCTGGTTCTGATATTTTTTTGTAGGTTTTATGTGGACAAAATCCCTATCAGAGTGTTTGAAAACAATACAGGAATTGGGGTGAATTATCCTTCCCAAGCAATGAGTGTGGTGGGAAGTTTATGGAGTGACACAACTTGGGCAGCCCATGGGCAGCAAATTAACTGGACTCAAGCACCCTTTGTGGCTTACTTTCAGGAATTCAATATTAATGGCTGCTTGGAAGACATCGACAGTACTAGTCAATGTAATTCTACCCACTATTGGTGGAATGGACCGAAGTACACGGGATTGGACCAGACTGAAATCATCAATTATGAGAAGGTGAGACGGAAATATGTGACTTATAGCTATTGTTATGATAGGGGAAGCCTCCACCCAGAATGCGGAAGGCGAACATTAGAATGATTTTGTAATCAAAATTGTTGTCTACCAATCTTAAATTGAAGGATGCATAATAATTATGTGCAGATGATTACATTCTTGGTGTATTTGTACTAATCTATAGTTGCAAATTAAGGTAAAATAATGTCCATGGGTCCTATGTAAATATTGTACACTTACTATCCACAGGCATTCTAGGCCCGTAGGACCTTACCAAATTAAGGTTCCCCTATATAATTAGTTCATGTGAATATCATAATCATTCCCATGGAACATAAGATCATACCTCATGGGATTGTGGAGATAGTTCGAATACTCACTCAAGCTTTCATGCTGAAGTCAATGATCAATTTTAATTCCATTTATAATAATTGGTTCACTCCTATGTAGGTATTGTCAACTATGAGCTTATGTAAGAGGAACAACTATCTATAGTGTCTTTCTAACGAGTGTGAAATAATATTTGATCTATTTGATTCTCAGAAACTCTAAAAGGGATCAGATAATAAATAGGAGACCGAGAAACATAGATAAAAAATGTATAAATGAATCATAATGTATTACATCATGTCATGCTTTCTAAGGCTTAATCCTAACACATAACACAAAAAACCTAAGTAATCAGTGGACTAAATAAACAATATGCAAGGCCTAAATGAATTTTAAGCCACAATATATGTCAAGCCCAATGATCAAATTAAAAATTAAATAGCCTAAGCCCAATAGTATAACCAAATCTAAATCAAGATGATTTCAATTTTCTCAAAACAAGAAAAAGAAAAAAACAATTTTGTTAAAGTCATCAGTTAAAAGTTTTCTTATTTATAATTATATTTTTAACTAATAATATATTTCAATAATAAAATATATGTGCTATAAAATTAATTAATTTTATGTACTGAATTCAATATATAAAAATAATCGTAATTATTATGGATATATTATTTATAAATAATAATATTATCAGTTAATTATTTTTGTATATTATTTTTAAATAATAATATTAATAAAATTTTAAATTATGTTAACTGTTGATATATTGATATCATATTAAAAATAATACTATCTAATATTAAATTAGATATTGGTTACAAGATATCCTGATTTTTAATATTTGAATTATTTTAATTAATTATTTTTAAAAATAGAAATTAATTTAGTTTTATAAAAAAAAAAATTAAGTAATTTAATCTCCAATGGAGCACAAAAGATAAACTATTAATATGTAACCAAGAAAAAAATGATAAAATAAAAAATGGTGATAATATTTATAAAAAATATGAAAAATACCATGGCACTACATTATATCATGGATGAATGGGAGGATTTTAAGACTTTATACTTCAAGCTCAATGTGACGAGTACTTATATTTTATTGTTTAATATTGCAAACAAAATGTGAAAAGTAATTATTTTTTTAAAATTTATAATATTAAATATCAATATAACATAAATTAAATAATATTATATTTTTTTAACATTATAAAATCAAAACATATAACTTTCAATATATAGTTAAAATTAAATAATTGTATTTTCTTTGATTTTCAATATATTCATATTTAAATATTATACATATTCTATTTATAAATATTTAAAATATTAATAAATTTATACTTATGTATAATTTAATTATAATATCAAAGATAAAAATAAATTTTATTGATTATTTATTTATTTATTTATTTATTTCCATTTTAAATTATTATAATTGTTTTAAAATTTAATATAATATATGTATATTATATATTTATGACCTTATCAATTTGATTACAATTCAACCACCGATATGACTAATAAACCATGAATTAGTAAAGCCCTATTTTGTAATTGTTTTAAAAAATAGTTCTAAAAAATAGCTTTTTAAAACTATTCTCTAATATTTGTATAACAAAAATTTGTTTGGAACCTAAAATGTTTTTAATTAATTTTTAAATATGTTATAAAAATAATTTTTATATTTGGTGCTTTATTTTTAATTATTCTACACGTTTATATAATTATTTTTTAAAACAGTTCTCGAAAAATAAGTGAAAACAATAAAAAAAAACCTAAAAGATGTTATGTAAAAACACTATATTTTCTATTCTTAAAATAAAAAACATAAAACAGTTTTTTATTACTAAATGTATTTTCTTTATTTTTTGTTTTGGAGAACAGAAAACTGTTTTTGAAAATGATTGTCAAATAAGTTCTAAGTTTTTTGGTTCAATGATTTATATGATTTTGAAAACATTGGATACGTCCATTTAGCCAAATATATAGGAAATGTGTTATGGTTTCATCAAGGCATAATATAAGTTGGGTCAATTGCAAGAAAAATATTCATCATATTCTTGACACCAACTCTAACCCATATTTGTCAAGGCCTAATATTGACCAATTTTCATCCTCAAAATCAATACTTTTTGGAAACAACAATGAATGATATTTTTTCTTTGTATTAAAATGTCATAAATTATAAAGAAATGTAACAACCTAGCTTTTAAAATTGCATGTAACACATGCATGGCATAAATGCATTAGACACCAGGAATGAAACAGACACAAATGAATGCATGCTTGACCTATCTAACAAATTTCTATTTTAGTTTCCGAAAGTGCCTCAATAAGAACCACCTCATTGCTCCATCAAATGACACAACCACATTCATATGATTTCATGTGTAAACACTTTCTCAAACAATCAGCTTGATGCCTTTCATCACGTCTTCTTATCTGCCCTTTTTCTCCTTCTTCTCTCTATTTGCTTATCTTAGACTTAGCACTTGTGCAAGTACCCCTGATAAAGTTAGTTTTTATGATCAAAATTACTATAACACATGGGGATTTTATCATTTCTCCTCCATAAACAATGGGATAGAAGTTCGGCTCTCAATAGATGAATCTTCTGGTTTGTATTCCTCTCACACATGCAACTTCGATGTATATATAACACTTATGTCTACTGATCTTTGTTCATCTTTATCGTAACTTCTAAATCTTACATCCATTCTTGTTCTTGAACGGA
This sequence comes from Vitis rotundifolia, assembly GCA_030254885.1. Lineage (NCBI taxonomy): Eukaryota > Viridiplantae > Streptophyta > Magnoliopsida > Vitales > Vitaceae > Vitis > Vitis rotundifolia. Next base: position 13,817,090 of record CM058157.1, read on the forward strand.
TTTAGGGTCAGGGTTTATGTCCAAACATACTTATGGCTCCGGATTCTTTCGAATGAGGATAAAGATACCAAACAAGGACTCCTTAGGAATCATTACTACTTTCTATGTAAGGATTTTGTTTTTCCTTTTTCATAAATAAGAGGATTTTAAGGGCTCTATTTAGTAATTGTTTTTAAAATATAGTTCTTAAAAACAGTTTTTCAGAACCATTTTTTAGAAATGTTTTGTGTATTTTAGTGCAAATGTCTATTTAAAAATTTGAAATATTTTAAACATATTTTCTATATTTTTAAATTAACTTTTTTATGTAGAGTTTTATTTTTAATTATTTTCTATATTTATATAATTATTTTATAAAATAATCTTAAAAAACAAGTAAAAATAACTAAAAATAACTAAAATATATTATTTGAAAATAACCTATTTTTCGTTTTTTTTTAAAAAAAAAACAAAAACTATTTTCCTTTTTTGATTGTCCAATGAATTTTTTGTGTTTTTTTTTTTTTTTTTTTTGAAAAACTATTGTTAAAAAAAAAAAAATACTCTATTTTCTGTCTTTAAGGGAAAAAAAACTATTTTCTTTTTTTAGTCGTCCAGTGAGCTTTTCTGTTTTTTTTTTTTTTTTTTTTTTTTTTCTCTCTTGAATCTATGGTTCAAAAAATTATTATCGAAAACAATTACGAAACATACCCTAAAATTCTTACCTCAATCTCATTTCTTGTTTAGTACTTTTTTGTTTTTATTTTTTTGTAGTGATGTATCAGTAATTTATTGAACAATACTGATCAGCTTAATGGTGTTTCATGACAGCTTACTTCACACCAAAATAATCAGCCTGCTGGAAATCATGATGAACTTGATTTTGAGTTCCTAGGAGGCCCTGGAAAGCCATACACATTGCAAACAAATGTGTTTTCAAATGATAATGGTGGCAGGGAAGAAAGGGTTGCTCTCTGGTTCGATCCCACAGCTGATTTTCATACATATAAAATTCTATGGAACCAACATCAGATAGTGTACGAGAATGTGTATATAGAAGTTAATTTCCTTCTTGGACAATACTTCAACACTTCTTAACCTGGTTCTGATATTTTTTTATAGGTTTTATGTGGACAAAATCCCTATCAGAGTGTTTGAAAACAATACAGGAATTGGAGTGAATTATCCTTCCCAAGCAATGAGTGTGGTGGGAAGTTTATGGAGTGACACAACTTGGGCGGCCCATGGGCAGCAAATTAACTGGACTCAAGCACCCTTTGTGGCTTACTTTCAGGAATTCAATATTAATGGCTGCTTGGAAGACATCGACAGTACTAGTCAATGTAATTCTACCCACTATTGGTGGAATGGACCGAGGTACTTGGGATTGGACCAGACTGAAATCGTCAATTATGAGAAGGTGAGACGGAAATATTTGACTTATAGCTATTGTTCTGATAGGGGAAGCCTTCACCCAGAATGTCGAAGGCGAACATTAGAATGATTTTGTAATTAAAATTGTTGTCCACCAATCTTAAATTGAAGGATGCATAATAATTATTTGCAGATGATTACATTCTTGGTGGATTTGTACTAATCTATAGTTGCAAATTAAGGTAAAATAATGCCCATGGGTCCTATGTAAATATTGTACACTTACTGTCCACATTCATTCTAAGCCCGTATGACCTTACCAAATTAAGGTTCCCCTATATAGTTAGTTCATGTGAATATCATAATCATTCCCGTGGAACATAATATCATACCTCATGGGATTGTGGAGATAGTTCGAATACTCGCTCAAGCTTTCATGCTGAAGTCAATGATCAATTTTAATTCCATTTATAATAACTGGTTCACTCCTATGTAGGTATTGTCAACTATGAGCTTATGTAAGAGGAACAACTACCTATAGTGTCTTTCTAACGAGTGTGAAATGATATTCGATCTATTTGATTCTCAGAAAGTATGAAAGGGAAGGGAAGGAAAAGATAGAGGATTGGATGGTTGAGCTGGAAGGGAATGTAAGGACTAAAAATATTTTTTTTAAGGAATGTTAATATAGAGGATTGAAGAATTTTGTTAAATTGGAATAAACAAAAATATTTTTTAAAATGTTGTTTGGGTTATTTTTCCTAATTCTTATAGTCAATTTAATTCCCCTTAATAATAAGTTTCAAAACTTCAAAATATTAAAATTTCAAACTTAATTTAAATAATTAAAAGTAACTAGGAAATCAAATTACATAGTTGATTAACTTAAAGAGAATAATTTTAGGAAACACTTGGCACACGTAGAGAGTTTAGAAATTTTAAGGTCAATCTTGTTATTCCTATATTGGTTAGTGATGTTTTTGGTACTCCGTGAAGATAGTTAGGGCATAAAAGTAAATTCATGTTGTCACCAACCTCTATCAACAATAACCCAATTTATAGGGACATGTGACCACCTTAATGTATCACTCATAGGTCAAAGCTTCCTATTGACTTTGACACAAGTTCAATATCCTCTCAAGCTTAAGAGTCTATGTAGTATAGTAGTTTAGTGAATTATAACAATCGATAACTTTACATCATAATTCACCATAAGTCCTATTTAATGTCATCACATACACTAGTGCACTCATCATAGGAAAACCATCTTGATGACCAAAACAAGTCATTTCTTCAATTAAGAGGTAGTGTATTATAGTCTTAAATGGATTCTTTGAATCCATGAATTGGTTGTGGACTACTCATCACTCTACAAGAACCCATGACTTGGATCTTCTATACAACTCATAATACAACCAAGTCATGTACGATGCAAGTAATATGGGTGTGTATGCTTAAATAACCAATTAATGCATATCAGATATTAAATAGGAGACCAAGAAACATAGATAAAGAATTTATAAATGAATCATAATGTATTACATCATGTCATGCTTTCTAGGGCTCAATCCTAACACATAACACAAAAAACCTAAGTAATCAGTGGACCAAATAAACAATATGCAAGGCCCAAATGAATTTTAAGCCACAATATATGTCAAGCCCAATGATCAAATTAAAAATTAAATAGCATAAGCCCTAATAGTATAACCAAATCTAAATCAACAAAAACAACTAGATTAACCCAAATCCAATGATCCAAACCACTGAGCCTAAATTACAATCATAAACCAATATAGTAAATTACACCAACAACAAGCAAGACTAAACCAATCAAACTAAAACCAATATCCAAAGCTTATACCAAAGGCCTCAGAGCAAAATCCAAAGCTTAAAAATTAAAACCAAATTAACAACATGTACTATAAAAATCGAATAAAACTTACCTTATCATCAAACCCACAATTGTAGATGCAATGATGTTGAGGAGATCGGTAGTGAGGGCAAGGATAAATGGTTGGAGATAGGGGAGAAGCCACAATGGTAGAAACATGTGATGGGGCATCTATGGGGGCACATGACTAGCCATGGAGAAACGGAAAGGGGATGGGAAGGAAAAAAAGAGCAAGAGAGAGAGAAAAAAAAATAAGAGGAGGAGGTCATTGGAGTGTAGTGGTAGTGGGCATTAAGGTATAGCAACAATGAGTGTCAATGACGCGATTGGCAAAGATAGAAGCATTGAAATAGTAGTAGGTATGATAACGGTAGTAGGCACGATGACTATTATAAGTGCAACAATAGTTGTGGTGAGAATGAAGATACAAGGAAGAAAAAGAAAAAAAGAAAAGAAAAAATAAGAAGGAATGAAAGAAATGAGAGGTAGGTAGTAGCTAAAGAGAGAGAAAGAGAGAATAAGATGGATTTTTTAGGGTTTGAAATGTATAATAAGAATCTAACAAAAAAAAAATAGTTTGGATTTATTATTTTGAAAAAGTTGAATGTGGGTCTAAAAAAATGTTGAAAATCTAAATGGAATGGGCTAAAAAAATAAAAAATGAATAAAATAAAATAAGAGTGGACTTCAAATATTGGGCTAAATATAAATGGATTGGGTTTAAAATTTATGCAAAAAATGGGTCGAAATGAATTTTGGAATCTACAAATATGCCCTTCTTCAATAATGTTCAAAAATGTAAAGGATGTGAAAATTGAAATGAAATTAAAAGTATGAACAATAAGTGAAATGAAGTAAATTATACTGAAGAATAACAAAGACCATAAAAATTTAATATCATTACTTTGCACGCAATTCACTTTAAGTCATTTCACTTTGAGTTTCCGTGCTTGAAATATGAAATGACTATCATGCCCTTGAGTTGGTCTTGGTGTTTTAACAAATCACATGTCATATACACAATTTAATATCATTACTTTGCACGCAATTCAACAACCTAAATTTCATTATATATTTTCAATTGTCGACATAATAAGTTCAATTAGTATCAAATTATTACCTAGCATTTTTGCCAAAATTTTAACTTTTCATAAGCTTTCACCATTAATTCTTTCTAGGTAAATAATTCAGTTTTATAGTTTTGAGAAAATTTTAAGTTGATTTTACCAAAGAATCTTAATATTTAGAAAAATAATTTAATTAATAAATTTTAATTAAATAAATATAATAGAACTTAATTTTGTAATTCAACAAATCTGGATTGAAATCATCTTAAATCATAAAAAGTTTTCCCAAGTACCACCTAATTGATTCTCAAGCAAAAGGCAAGAATCTTAGTAGCATGCAACTAAAGTAAAGAAATGTCTTCCATTAAAGAGTATAAAAAATGAGATCAAATAAAAAAAAATTAAAATTAAAATTGTTGATAAATTTGAGAAAAGTCAAGGCTTTCATGATATGTTTTTATTGAGTTAATTAAGAGTGTACTTGGAAGTAGTTTTATTTTAAATGATTTTAATTAAAATACTTTTTTTAGAAACATTTTCGGTGAATCACCTATCAAGTATGTCTTCAAAAGGCATATAAGTGATTTTTTAAGACTTTAAAAATATTTAGGTGGTGGAAAACTCTAGGGATTGGATGTTAGAATAGAGTCTTTTAAAAGCATGACATGGTGTAACAAATTTATAATTCATTATTTACTTGATGATATTTTAGTTTTACTTTTATCTATGCTTATTTTATGCATTGTACTTTATGAGTATTCTCACCTAACATCTCTTGCATTGTAAATAATTTAGGTACATTAGGAGTTGCATGGAAAATCCAAGTCATGGAATCCTTGCAAATAAATGATTTGTTCATAGCCAGTTTGTGGGCCTAGGCAACCCATTATAGGTTGTAGTGCACTACCTCATAATTAGAGGGATGATTGGTCTTTACTATCAGGATGAGTTTCCTTTAGTGGGTATACTAGTGTGTATGGTTACACATTGGACATAACTTACTATAAGTCGTGATGTAAGGTTGTCAAGTAGTTGGGACTTCACCAAGTTGTTTCATTGTGTTGCCTCTCAACTTTGAGATAATATTGAGCTTGTGCCAAAGTTAACAATGGTTTCGACATATAGGTGAGATCCTAAAGTCATTATATATTCCTTATGGATTAGGTCATTGTTCATGGAAGCTAATAACAATAGGTTTTCTCAAAGGCACCATAATATCTCATAGGATTGAGACAAATTGTCATCTTAAGTGATCCTACGGAGATGTGTTCATGTAAACTATAGTCATAGTAGTTCCTTAAGTGGAACTTGACATAAGCTTTTTGTGAGTTAAGATATATTAGTTGATCACACAATAGGAGGATCTACAACTCAAGAATAGTAGATGTAGTCTTGAAAGGTTGATAATTTTTCCTTGTTAAACTACGAACACAAGTTCATGAGGAGATTGAACTACTATGATTGTAATAATTCTTTATTTGGAATTTGACATATGTTATTTGTGAAATAGAGTATGCTAGTTGATCACAAAATAGGAAGATCTAAAACTTAAGGATTGGAGAAGTAATCTTGAGAGGTTGATAGCACATATCTCATTATATTATGAACATTGATTCATAGGGAGTCTGCATACAGTGGATTTTAGGTCACTAACTCAAGTTTATATCTCATTCTAATATCATAAAATACCATAATGCAATTGACTTTTTGTAGTGAGATGTTGAGACCTTCCATTTTGTCCCCTTGGCACATACCTTGATTAAGTTCTCTTTTAATACTTTATAGTAGTTCTTGGAAACCTATTGTTACTCACATATCTTACCTCTTTGAGTCATTCTGGATACTAGATACACATTTCTGATGATTTGTTTAGACTTATTTAGGTCCATTAGGCACATCTAGCCCATTTAGGTACACCTAGTCCTTTAGGGTTTGCTTCATTACCCCTAAGTCATTTGTATGGCTTACATGGCTTATATAGCTTGCATGATCTTCTTTGTGAATATGTGTCGTGTACTTATATTTATTTATTCATTTTCTTATTTACTTTTTTTTAGTCATTGTTTATTTTTGTTATTATCGCTATTAGGATTGCTTTTGTTGTTGTTGTTATTATTATTACTTCTTTTTTTAATTTATTTTATTTTATTTTATTTTTAAATTTTTTTTTAGTATTTACTTATTTATTTAGGTAAAAAAAAAAAAAAATCGTGCAGCATGGATTCACTATTGGAACTACACCTTAGTTAGGCCTCATTAATCGCCTAAGTTCTTTCGGGGTCCCACTTTTGCATGGCCATGCATGATCATTTGGGTGCAGATCATCTTCTCCATATGCATGTAATTAACTAGGCATGAGCACCAGAATTTGAAAGGTGAGGAAAGAGAAAGGGAAATAGAGAATTGGAAAAGGGATATGTAGGGACTTGGGGAAATGAAAAAGGATTTGAACTGTATAGGAAAATAAGGGAGGCCAAATTTCCAAAGGGTTTTTTCATAGGGAAAATAGGGGATTTTGGAAAAAAAAAACATAGAGATATTTTCAAGAACAGTGGAAGAAGACGTTAGAAAGGAGAAAAATGGATTCTCTGGTTGGAAATAGAGAGAAAACTAGAAGTAGAGGAGCAGAAGAGAGGAAGCTTGACTGACTTCGCTAATTTTTGAAGAATGTAGGTCTCACTGGAAGTCAAGCTAACACTGCTTGAGAGGAGGATCTCTAGGTTCTTTTGAGAAGGCACATGAGTTGGGGAATTGGAAATTTAGAAAACCGGTGGCATGTTAAGAGATCAGCAACATCACCACTACTAAAGAGCAGTCATTTCTAGATAAGTGGAAGGCGTACACACCTTCCTCAAGGAAGAGCTTTCCAAGTAAGATCACTATGAGTTTCATTTCTTTCTTATTTTCAATACTGTTTTATTTCATTTTCTTTTGATTTATGAGTGTTATCTTGTTGATTTGGTGTGGACATCAGGGGTTGTTTGGTTCATTTGATTGAATCTAGTTGTCTACATACATGCTCTGTTCTGGTCACATTTTGGATTCTTTGATTTCCCCCTATAAATATTTAGATTTATCTTCAGGTTTGGTATTTGATAATCATATTACTGCTCTTAGTTTGTATTACCCATTCTTAATTTGTTGTTTAGGCATGAAATATAGCTCTTGTTAGTCCATTTTGTTTTACCCATTCATGTCTTGTTTTTGTTGTTTTCCTCTGCTTTTAGTTCATGCCCTTAAGCCTACCAAGTGTTACATCTGGTCCAAATCTAGTTTTCATAAAGAAAGAGAACCGCATGCATTAAATGTCCAAATCTTCCTTAAGACTCACCGGACGGATTATGCATTGGAGCTTTAACTAACACACCAATAGATCGCCACCAAGACTGCATCCATGGATTTTACACAGCAAGTTGCCACTCAAAAAGCCCCTTTATGCACAGATTTTTGCACCACCAGATTTTGTGAGAGATATCCACCATGCACTACTAGGATGAGAATAAGGCTACCACTTTGAACCTCCACTACACATTAGTTTTTTTTTTTTTTTTCTAAAATAAAAAAAAATAAAAAAAAATAAAAACTGCCACTTTTAGAATATGGCACCACCAGATTTTATGAAAGACATCCACACGTTTTGATGAAATTTGGAGGGCAATCATACCATGCAAAGAAGATGATTGCACCTAGATTGAGGGTGTCATTTCCGGAGATCCAAGAAGCTTTAACTCTACAAGTTTCGGGCATGACATTGTCTACTCAAGTTTTCAATTCAACTTATCCAATTGGCTCCAGTGATCATTTAGTTGTGGGAGCTACATTGCTTGATGGGTCAATGGTTGAGAAGTCACCTCAGATTTTGGTGCCATAAGCCTGAAAATGGCCTCACATGCATGAAGTTCCTGCATGTACAAATTTCGGTGCACCACTCGAGAATAAGTGGCCCTCTTGTGTCCTTGCCTATCATTCGGAGCAATGGGGTTTACTTTCCTCAAGGTCACAGTCAGCAGGTTGGTGCCACAACTAACAAAAAGGTCGATGGGCACATACTTAATTATCCGAGCTTGCCACCGCAATTGATCTGCCAACTTAACAATATTACAATGCATGCAGATGTGAAAATTGATGAAATGTATGCACAAATGACTTCACAGCCACTTACACCGCAAGAGCAAAAGAGTACATTTCTTCTTGTGGAGTTGGGTATCCCAAGCAAGCAACCCACCAATTACTCTTATAAAACTCTCACAGCAAGTGACAGTAATACCCACGAAGGTTCTCTATTCCTCTTTGCGAAACAGAGAAAGTCTTCTTTCTATTGGATTTCTCTTAGCAATCTTTCCACCTTGGGTCCATATGCGCATGGCCATGCATGGCCATCCCCAGAGTATTACCCCAAAGGGCCAAGCGTTTGGTCCTCTTAATTCTTTATCATTTAATGTTAAAAATTTAATTTTTACAAAAATTCTATTCTCAAATAATTTTCCGAAATTCCCTTTTTTAAATTTAATTTTGCAAAACTTTCATTTTCAAATAATTTCCAGAAATTCCAATTTTCAAACTTAATTTAAAAAAAAAATAATCATTCTCAAATAATTTTTCAAAATTCCAATTTTCAAATGTCATTTTCAAAACTTTAATATGCAAATAATCTTCTAAAATTCCAATTTCCAAATTTATTTTAAAAAAAAAAAAATTCCATTCTCAAATAATTTTCCAAAATTCCCAGTTTTAAATTTAATTTTCAAAACTTCCATTATCAAATAATTCTTTAAAATTCCAATTTTCAAAACTTCAATTTCTAAATTTAATATTCAAATCTACAATTTTCAAATAATTTTCAAAACTCGAATTTGTAAATTTAATTTTCAATTTTCTAATTTTGAAAACTTCAATTTTCAAATTTAATTTTAAAACCTCAATTTTCGAATAATTTTCAAAACTCGAGTTTATCAAATAATTTTAATTCCACTCCAATATTCAAATATTTTTTAATTCTATCACTTTTCATTCTTCATTAGGGTTTTAAGTTACTAAAAATTCTATTTTTAAATAAACTTGCTACATTTCCTTTTAAGTAAGCACTTTCACAAATTTTCTCTGATTTTAAAATAATTTTTCATTTTCCTTGATTTTTAATCAGCATGAAGGCAATTTTCATAATTCCAAAATAATAAAATTTGTGGGATTAATTCATACAAAATAAATTGGGCTTTGTTGGGGGCCCAACATTCATAATTTTTCTTTCGAAAATAATTCAAGTGAATTACATGATTGATATTTTGATTGGTTTTATGCGAGATGTTTTACACTCATCATTATACACTAACCTCGTTTCATTGATAACGCATCTTTACTTGCTGTTAAGGTACGATCTCATTTCCACTTTAGTTATTCTCATGCATGATTCATTTTATTATTTGGTATCCATTGATTTCCTTATCAATTGCCACACTTGTTTCACCTTATTTAGTAGAGATCCCTTTTTAAGGACTTAGAGGGGTGTTATGGTCTTTTATCGTATCTTCCCAATAAGTAACGTAACCCTCGAACTCGACTTTGGTTTTTCACAAATTGTCTTTTCCAAATAAGGAGTCACACTTAGGGTTTTCTTTCCTTTTTTTTTTTCCTTAAAAATAAGACAAAAATAAGTGGCGACTCCAAGTCTTTTCTAAAAATCAAATTTTCACCAAACAAATAAAAAATAAGTCTTGCAATCAAGTGGGAATGCATCATGCGAAATGCGGGATCCATAAAATGGTGACTCTGCTGGGGATATACGAAGGTCAAGCTTGGGCTTAAGATGAGGCAAATGTGGTGTTTGATTAGTCGGTTGATGGAAACCTTTCCTTTGTGTTTTTTTATACTTAAGTGATCATAGCACATTAAGGATTTTGATGTGGCGATTTTCTATGCTTGATTGCTATATCCATTTGGGATATTGACATGATAATGATATTGATTGATTCTCTTATTTGTCTTAGCATATTGATTCTACTCTTGCCATGATTATCCTGCTCACTCTAACATGTATGTTCATATTGTTGTATGTATTGTTGTCTTAGTGTTGACTCTTTTGCTTGTATATTATCTTGATCATATTTGAATGTGCTATCCTTGTTGCTATTAATCTTGATTGTCATATTCTCGTTTAGCTTGTGTGTGGACATGGATGATATACATGCGCTTTGCTTGACTGCTTGTTGCATGACTGCTATTTTTTTATGTGATTGCATGTTGCTTGTCTGTGTGGGTCGCACATCTATCCCCTTACCTCCAACCCCTCAATAGTCAAGAACCTTTAATATTTCTCTTGACTAAATTTTCTACTCTTCTCATTTTCTTTCATATTTCTAATACCATTACTAATTCAATAGTTTGTTAGTCAATGCTGAAGGGAAGTGCCCGTGGAGGTCAAGCAAATCTAGTCCGGGAAGAGATTTTTCCTTACCACCTACTTATCACTATGTTTTCTACAAGTACATTCCATCAAGTTTGTAAAACATTCAGGTGGCATTGTATGGTGAAAATTTTGCGATATATCATCGAAATATTATGCTTCGACCAACAGTGATACGATATTATCATGAAAATTTTGCCCCTCAAAATAATCAAGGGGTTATTAATCCTATGATGAATATACAAATCAAGGGGTTTTTGATAATTGTAAGCTAAATTGAAAAAAATAATAATTTGTAAAATATTACAATAAAAAAAATATTTCCAAAATTATTGTTATTTTAACCACATAAGAAAGGTACTATAAAAGTTGGGGGCTAATATCCAAATTAATAAAAAGTCGTGCCGTGAAAGAGATGATTTCTTATTAAAAAAAACAAAAAAAAAAAAAAACAAACAAACAAACAAAAAATTATAAACACAAATCATTTGTTAAAGAGAAGATTTCTTAAAAAAAAAAAATTATAACCAAAAATTGTTTCTTAAAGAGATAATTTTAAATATTCTCTCAAAAAAATTTTCCAAACAAAATTGTTACTTAAAAGAGAAGATTTCTTAAAATAAAATAAAATAAAATTTATAAGCAAAAATTGTTTCTTAAAGAGGCGATTTCTAAAAATTCTTTCAAAAAAATTCCAAACAAAATTGTTACTTAAAATAGAAGATTTCTTAAAAAATAAAATTAAATTAATAAGCAAAAATTGTTTCTTAAAGAGGCGATTTCTAAAAATTCTTACAAAAAATTTTTCCAAACAAATTGTTTCTTAAAGAGAAATTTTCTTAATATATATATAAGAAAAAATTGTTTCAAAGGTGATTTCTAAAATAAATTTCAAAAAAAAAAATTATTTCTTAAAAAATAATAATAATAATGAGTAAAAATTGTTTAGAGGCTATTTCTAAAAATTCTTTCAAAACATTTTAAAAAAAAAAATTGTTTCTTAAAGAGACTATTTTAAGAACTTCTTTCAAAAAAATTTCCAAACAAAATTGTTTCTTAAAGAGAAGATTTCTTACAAAAAAAAAAAAAAAAAAAATGTTTGTGCTATAAAATCAAGATCAAGATGATTTCAGCTTTCCCCAAACAAAAGAAAAGGAAAAGAAAAAAAAAATTGTTAAAGTCATCAGTTAGAGGTTTTCTTATTTATAATTATATTTTTAACTAATAATATATTTCAATAATAAAAGTATTTAAAATATATGTGCTTTAAAATTAATTAATTTTATTTACTAAATTCAATATATAAAAATAATCATAATTATTATGGATATATTATTTATAAATAATAATATTTATAAAAGTTTAAATATATTATGTTAACCTTTGATATATTGATATCATATTAAAAATAATACTGTTTAAAATTAAATTAGGTATTGATTACAAGATATTCTGATTTTTAATTTTTAAATTATTTTAATTAATTATTTTAAAAAATAGAAATTAATTTAGTTTTATAAACAAAAATTAATTAATTTAATCTCCAATGGAACACAAAAGATTTAGATAAATTATTAAACGAAGAAAAAAACTGATAAAATAAAATAATGGTGATAATATTTATAAAAAATATGAAAAAGACCACGGCACTACATTACAGCAGAGAGGATTTAAAGCTCTCTTTATTCTGATCTCCATCCCATGTGGGATGGGGACTTGATTTTATACTTCAAGCTCAATGCGTGACATGACACTACTTGAGTACTTATATTTTATTGAATAATATTGCAAACAAAATCTAAAATGTAATTATTTTTAAAAAAATTATAATATTAAATATAAAAATAATATAATATATTTTACCATTATAAAATCAAAATGTATAACTTTTAACATATAGTTAAAATTAAATAATTAAATTTTCTTTGATTTTTAATATATTCATATTTAAATATTATACATATTCTATTTATAAAAATTTAAAATATTAATAAATATGCACTTATGTATGATTTAATTATAATATCAATGATAAAAATAAATATTATTGATTATTTATTTATTTATTTCTACTTTAAATTCTTATAATTATTTTAAAATTTAATATTTTATATATATATATATATATATATGATCTTATCAATTTGATTCCAATTCAATTACTGATATGACCAATAAACCATGAACTAGTAAGGCCTCGCTCGGCAATTATTTTCAAAAATAATTCTAAAAAATAATTGTTTAAAACCATTTTCTAATATTTTGTATAACAAAAATATGTTTGGAACCTAAAATGTTTTTAATCTATTTTTAATATTTTTAAAATAATTTTATATCTAGTGTTTTATTTTTAATCATTTTACATGTTTGTATAATTATTTTCTAAAACAATTCTCAAAAAACAAGTGAAAACAATTAAAAAATAACTAAAAGATGTTATATGAAAACACCATATTTCCTATTCTTAAAATAAAAAACAGAAAATAGTTTTTTATTACTAAATGTGTTTTCTTTATTTTTTGTTTTGGAGAACAGAAAACTGTTTTTGAAAACGATTGTCAAATAGGTTCTAAGTTTTTGGTTCAATGATTGATATGATTTTGAAAACATTGGGATAGGTCAATTTAGTCAAATCAATAGGAAAGGTGTTATGGTTTCACCAAGGCATAATATAAGTCGGTTCAATTGCAAGAAAAATATTCATCATATTCTTGACACCAACTCTAACCCATATCTATGAAGGCCTAATATTGACCAATTTTCATCCTCAAAATCAATACTTTTTGGAAACAACAATGAATGATCTTTTCTTCTTTGTATTAAAATGTCATAAATTATAAAGAAATGTAACAACCTAGCTTTTAAAATTGCATGTAACACATGCATGGCATAAATGCATTAGACACAAGGAATAAAACAGACACAAATGAATGCATGCTTGACCCACCTGACAAATTTCTATTTTAGTTTCCAAAAGTACCTCAATAAGAACCACCTCATTGCTCCATCAAATGACACAACCACGTTCATATGATTTCATGTGTAAACACTTTCTCAAACAATCAGCCTAATGCCTTTCATTACGTCTTCTTATCTACCCTTTTTCTCCTTCTTCTCTCTATTTTCTTATCTTAGACTTAGCACTTGTGCAAGTACCCCTTATCAAGTTAGTTTTTATGAAAACTACTATAACACATGGGGATTTAATCATTTCTCCTCTATAAACAATGGGACAGAAGTACGGCTCTCTATAGACGAATATTCTGGTTTGTATTTTTCTCACACATGCAACTTCTATGTATATATAACACTTATGTCTATTGATCTTTGTTTATTTTTATCATAACTTCTAAATCTTACATCCATTCTTCTTCTTGAACGAATTTAGGGTCAGGGTTTATGTCCAAACATACTTATGGCTCCGGATTCTTTCGACTGAGGATAAAGATACCAAACAAGGACTCCTTAGGAATCATCACTACTTTCAGTGTAAGAATTTTGTTTTTCCTTTTTCATAAATACGAGGATTTTAAGGGCTTTGTTTGGTAATTATTTTTCAAATATAATTCTTAAAAGCAGTTTTTAAGAACCATTTTTTAGAATTGTTCTGTGTTTTTTAGTGCAAATGTCTATTTAAAAATTTGAAATATTTTAAACATATTTCATGTATTTTTTAAATATATTTTTAAATTAACTTTTTGATGTTGTGTTTTATTTTTAATTATTTTCTATATTTATATAATTATTTTATAAAATAATCTTAAAAAACAAGTGAAAATAAATTAAAACAACTAAAATATATTATTTAAAAATAAACTATTTTCGGTTTATTTTTTTTGAAAAAAAAAACTATTTTCCTTTTTTGGTTGTCAAATAAATTTTTTATGTTTTTTTTTGTCTTTAAGGAAAAAAAAAAAACTATTTTCTTTTTTCAGTTGTCCAATGAGATTTTCAGTTTTTTTTTTTTTTTTTTTTCTCTTGAAACTATGGTTCAAAAAATTGTTATCGAAAACAATTATCAAACATACCCTAAACTTCTTATCTCAATCTCTTTTCTTGTTTAGTTCTTTTTTGTTTTTATTTTTTTGTAGTGATGTATCAGTAATTTATTGAACAATACTGATCAGCTTAATGGTGATTCATGACAGCTTACTTCACACCAAAATAATCAGCCTGCTGGAAGTCATGATGAACTTAATTTTGAGTTCCTAGGAGGCCCTGGAAAGCCATACACATTGCAAACAAATGTGTTTTCAAATGATAATGGTGGCAGGGAAGAAAGGGTTGCTCTCTGGTTTGATCCCACAGCTGATTTTCATACATATAAAATTCTATGGAACCAACATCAGATAGTGTAAGAGAATGTGTATATAAAAGTTAATTTCCTTCTTGGACAATACTTCAACACTTCTTAACCTGGTTCTGATATTTTTTTTGTAGGTTTTATGTGGACAAAATCCCTATCAGAGTGTTTGAAAACAATACAGGAATTGGGGTGAATTATCCTTCCCAAGCAATGAGTGTGGTGGGAAGTTTATGGAGTGACACAACTTGGGCAGCCCATGGGCAGCAAATTAACTGGACTCAAGCACCCTTTGTGGCTTACTTTCAGGAATTCAATATTAATGGCTGCTTGGAAGACACCGACAGTACTAATCAATGTAATTCTACCCACTATTGGTGGAATGGACCAAGGTACTTGGGATTGGACCAGACTGAAATCGTCAATTATGAGAAGGTGAGACGGAAATATGTGACTTATAGCTATTGTTATGATAGGGGAAGCCTTCACCCAGAATGCGGAAGGCGAACATTAGAATGATTTTGTAATCAAAATTGTTGTCTACCAATCTTAAATTGAAGGATGCATAATAATTATTTGCAGATGATTACATTCTTGGTGTATTTGTACTAATCTATAGTTGCAAATTAAGGTAAAATAGTGTCCATGGGTCCTATGTAAATATTGTGCACTTACTATCCACAGGCATTCTAGGCCCGTAGGACCTTACCAAATTAAGGTTCCCTATATAGTTAGTTCATGTGAATATCATAATAATTCCCATGGAACATAATATCATACCTTATGGGATTGTGGAGATAGTTCGAATACTCACTCGAGCTGTCATGCTGAAGTCAATGATCAATTTTAATTCCATTTATAATAACTGGTTCGCTCCTATGTAGGTATTGTCAACTATGAGCTTATGTAAGAGGAACAACTACCTATAGTGTCTTTCTAACGAGTATGAAATGATATTCGATCTATTTGATTCTCAGAAACTGCGAAAGGGAAGGGAAGGAAAAGATAGAGGATTGGATGGTTGAGCTTGATGAAGGGAATGTAAGGACTGAAAATATTTTTTTAAGGAATGTTAATATAGAAGATTGAAGAATTTTGCTAAATTGGAATAAACAAAAATATTTTTTTAAATGTTATTTGGGTAATTTTTCCTAATTCTTATAGTCGATTTGATTCCCCTTAATAATAAATTTCAAAACTTCAAAATATTAAAATTTCAAACTTTATTTAAATAATTAAAAGTAACTAGGAAATCAAATTACATAGTTGATTAACTTAAAGAGAATAATTTTAGGAGACACTTGGCACACGTAGAAAGTTTAGAAATTTTTAGGTCAATCTAGTTATTCCTATATTGGTTAGTAATATTTCTGGTACTCCATGAAGATAGTTAGGGCATAAAAGTAAATTCATGATGTCACCAACCTCTATCAACAATAACCCAATCTATAGGGATATGTGGCCACCTTAAGGTATCACTCATAGGTCAAAACTTCCTATTAACTTTGACACAAGTTCAATATCCTCTCAAGATTAAGAGTCTATGTAGTATAGTAGTTTAGTGAATTATGACAATTGATAACTATACGTCATAATTCACCATAAATCCTATTTAATGTCATCACATACACTAGTGCACTCACCATAGGAAAACCATCTTGATGACCAAAACAAGTCATTTCTTCAATTAAGAGGTAGTGTACTACAGTCTTAAATGGATTGTCTGAATCCATGAACTGGTTGTGGACTACTCATCACTCTACAAGAAACCATGACTTGGATCTTCTATGCAATTCATCATACAACCAAGTCATGTATAATGCAAGAACGTGGGTGTGTATACTTAAATAACCAATCAATGCTTATCAGATAATAAATAGGAGACCAAGAAACATAGATAAAAAATGTATAAATGAACCATAATGTATTACATCATGTCATGCTTTCTAAGACTCAATCCTAACACATAACACAAAAAACCTAAGCCCAATAGTATAAGCAAATCTAAATCAACAAAACTAGATTAGCCCAAATCCAATGATCCAAACCATTGAGCCCAAATTACAATCATAAACCAATATAGTAAATTACACCAACAACAAACAAGCCTAAACCAATCAAACTAAAACCAAGATCCAAAGCTTATACCAAAGGCCTCAGAGCAAAATCCAAAGCTTAAAAATCAAAACCAAATTAACAACATGTACTATAGAAATTGAATAAAACTTACCTTATCATCAAACCCACAATTGTAGATGCAATGATGTTGAGGAGAATAATGGTGAGGGCAAGGATAAATGGTTGGAGATGGGGAAGAAGCCATAATGGTAGAAGCATGTGATGGGGCATCTATAGGGGCACATGACTAGCCATGGAGAAAGGGAAAGGCGATGGGAAAGAAAGAAAGAGCAAGAGAGAGAAAAAAAGAGAAGGAATGGGTCATTGGAGTTTAGTGGTAGTGGGCATTAGGGTATAGCAGCAATGAGTGTTGGTGATGCGATTGGCAAAAATAGAAGCATGCATTGAAATAGTAGTAGGTATAGTGACAGCAGTAGGCGCAATGACAATTATAAGCGCGGCAATAGTTGTGATGAAAATGAAGATACAAGGAAGAAAAAGAAAAAAAAAATGAAGGAAAGAAATGGGAGGTATGTCGTAGCTAAAGAGAGAGGAAGAAAGAATAAGATGAGTTTTTTAAAGTTTGAAATGTATGATGAGGATCTAACCAAAAAAAAAAGAGTTTGAATTTATTATTTTGAAAATGTTGAGTGTGGGTCTAAAAAAATGTTGAAAATCTAAATGGGATGGGCTAAAAAAAAAATGAATAAAATAAAATAAGAGTGGACTTGAAATATTAGGCTAAATATAAATGGATTAGGTTTAAAATTTATGCAAAAAATGGCTCGGGATAAATTCTGGAATCTACAAATATGCCCTTTTTCGATAGAGTTCACAAATGTAAAGAATGTGAAAATTGAAATGAAATTGAAAGTATGAACAATAAGTGAAATGAAGTAAATTATATTGAAGAATAACAAAGACCATAAAAATTTTCCCAATATAACATGAGCTCTAAGATCATGAAATGTGTTTAGTGGTTGTTGAGGAGAAAAATGAAATATTTGCATGAGACTTAAGGAGGGCCCTACCAAAGGAGCAACTCAAATGATATTTATGAGGAACTCCAAGGGATCCTACTACTAAAAAATGAGGAATGAATGGGGGAATGAGAGGAAACTAGTGAATGAAGGAGCAACTCAAGGTAACTAAAATAAAAGCAAAAAAGAAACCAAATAGTTAAGACATGACACGAACAGAAACATAAAAAAATTAGACAGTCAGGATGCAACACTAATAGAAAAATAAAAAAGGTCGTATAATCAAGGTATAATACTAAAAGAAACATAAAAAGGTCAGACAATCAGAGCACCACATTAAAAGAGATATAAAAAAGTTAGATAGTCAAGATGTGACACTAACAAAAAAACATAAAAGGTTAAACAATTAGGGCGCAACAATAAAGGAATATAAAGATATAGGACAGTTAGGATGCAATACTAACATAAACATAAAAAGGTTGGACAGTCGAGGCACAACACTAAAGAAAGCATAAAAAGACTAAGTAGTCTAAGCATGAAACTAATAGGAACATAACAAGGTTAGAAGTCAATGTGCAACACTAAAAGAGACAAAAAAAAATGCTAAACAATTAGGATGCGGCGTTAATAAGAAACATAAAAGACCAAACAATCAAGCATTTCAATAAAGGAACATCAAAAGGTTAGATTGTCAAGTTGTAACACTAAGAGAAACATAAAAAGGTTGAACAATCTGGGTTCAACACTAACATGCATGAAACATAATCACACGTGGCGTAATAATAAAGGAACATAAAAAAGTAGAACAATCAAGACCAAGCACTAATAGAAACTTAAAAAAGGTCGAACAATTTGAACATGACACTAATAGGAACATAAAAAGGTTGGACAATTAGGACACGACACTAAAAAAGACATAAAAATGTCAAACAATCAAGGCACGACATTGAAAAGAAACATAAAAGGCTAAATAGTTAAGACGCAACACTAACAAGAAATATAAAAGGTCAAATAGTTAAGGTGTGATAATGAAAGAATATAAAAAGGCAAAACAATTAGGATGCGACAATAATAGGAACATAAAAAGGTTGGATAGTTGAGGCTCGACACTAACAAGAAACATAAAAACTCAGACAATTAAGGCGCGACCATCCACTAATTAGGACAACAGTTTTAAATTACTGTTGCTAATTAGGAATATCAATATTAACATAAAATATGATAAGGAATGTCAAACTATAATTTTTGATAAATAACTAATAGTAATAATTGTTTTTTTTTTTTTTTATGTTATATTAAGGGAGCATTAAGTTCTTCAAGAGTAAATTCCTCTAAAAATTTAAGTGTTGCTTCAAAGTACAAGAAATTAATAAAGATTTGTAAAGGAAAATATTTTTTTTTTATATATGTAATTTTGAATTACATTAATGTTATTTGTGCTCCTCCCCATGGATCAAGTGTATTTTTACATGAAATATATATTAGATCATCTTTAATTGTTTTTAATAGGAAAATCTAAAGACATTACATTTTTTGTAAGTTCGTATAAAATGAAATAAAATAGTGACTCTGATTTGTTTAGTCCTTGTAGACAACAAAATTATTGTTGATCTCTACATTCCTTTGATGAAGAATGTAATTGCATTAAACTCCAACCTCTAGGGGTTTAGTTAGAGATTACTAGTTTTAGTAAAGTATAGTTTCGTCCACCTTAAAAATGAACAATATTTGAGGCTAGCAGCCTAGTTGTAACATCTAAGTGAGCATCATTTGATATTTGATAGGTAGAGTAAAAATATTTTGAAATAATTTGATTTTGATTTGATATAAAACTGTTATTGACATAAATAATGTTCATTGAAAATGTTGAATGTCTTAACATATTCAAACTTCAAGGATTTTTATTAAAATGATTATTAAATTGTGTCTCCTTATTTGTATTCATATTTAAAAAATTTGTATCCATAAAACTATATTAATCTTCCTTATTATGCTTTAAGTTGATTCCCCTTTGTTGACTATTTTTCAGGTATTCTTAATTTAGGTAAGAAATAATGATTAGGATGGGCAATCGTTCTCTGTTAGGATTTTTGGTTTAGACTTTTATTTTTTCTTACAATGTGAATGTTAGAAAATAGTGATTGTTTGGATGGTTTAAGTTTGAAGTTGCTTTGTATCATAGAAAAATGTTTGATGTTTTAAACTTGAGTTTTTGAGGAAAACTATATGTTTTTGCTTACTCTAAACAAAAGTAACTGATGGATGTAAGACGCTTGTTTAAGTCATTCCACTTTGAGTTTTTGTGCTTGAAATATGAAATGACTATCATGCCCTTAGAGTTGGTCTGAGTGTTTTGACAAATCATAACATGTCATATACACAATTTAATATCATTATTCTGTACACAATTCAACAACCTAAATTTCATCATATACTTTCAATTATTAACATAATAAGTTTAGTGAGTATCAAATTATTACCTAGCATTTTGCCAAAATTTTAACTTTTCATAAGCTTTCACCATTAATTCTTTCTAGGTAAATAATTCAGTTTTATAGTTTTGAGAAAATTTTAAGTTGATTTTACCAAAGAATCTTAATACTTAGAAAAATAATTAAGTGATAAATTTTAATTAAATAAATATAAGAGAACTCTAATTTTGTAATTCAACAAATCCGGATTGAAATCATCTTAAATCATAAAAAGTTTTCCCAAATGCCACCTAATTGATTCTCAAGCAAAAGGCAAGAATCTTAGTAGCATGCAACCGAAGTAAAGAAATGTCTTCCATTAAAGAGTAATTAAAATTGTGTATAACTTTGAGAAAGGCCAATGCTGTCATGATATGTTTTTGTTGAGTTAATTAAGAGTGTGCTTGGGAGTAGTTTTATTTGAAATGATTTTAATTAAAACACTTAATTTAGAAACATTTTCGGTGAATCGTCTATCAAGTATGTCTTCAAAATGCATGTAAGTGATTTTTCAAAACTTTAAAAATATTTATTAAAGTGTACCAATCATATGATTTAAAAAAAAAATTATTGTAAAAATACTATCAAATAAACTCTAGGTTGTGGTGAAGTTTCATATATTATTATTTTGAAAGGCACCTTAAATAGCGAGTAAAAATCGAGAAATGACCCAACTATATTTTATATCATTTCAAGAAATTAAAATTAAACCTCTGGAAAACTAATTGAAATAGCTTAGAATTCATTTGAAAATCATTTCTAAAGGATTTTAAAATATTTTTCTTATAAAAATTAGGGGTGTATTTGGCAGCTTTATTTTAGAATAGTTTTTTGTTCTCTAAAACCAAAAAAAAAGGAAAATACATTTAACAATAGAAAACTATTTCTATTTTTTGCTCTTAAGAACATAAAATATGACGTTTTTAAATAACATCTTTTTGTTGTTTTTACTTATTTTCTAAGAGTTATTTTAACAAATAATTATACATACATATAGAATGATTAAAAATAAAGTACTAAATATAAAAATTATTTTTAAAGCATATTTAAAAATATTAGAAAGAAGTTAAAAATATTTTAGTTTCCCAAACAGACTTTGTTCTACAAAACATAAAAAAAAAAAAATTTAAAAACTATTCTCAAAAATTATTTTTCAGAACTATTTTAAAAAATAATTACCAAATAAGACCTAAGTACTCGAAAAAATTTTAAAATCATTCTTAAACATTTGCAACAACACTAGGTAATTGATTGTTTTAAAAATCACTTTTTTGTCCTTTATCTTATTATAAAAAACATTTAAAAATATTTTTAGAATTTATATTTAAACTTAAGAGTGCGTTTAGGAGTAATTTTAAAAAACGTTTCTAGCATTTCTAACATTTGAATGATAAAAATTTTCAAATATTAAAAATATTAAAGTATTAAAAAAATTAAAAATACTTTATAAAATCTTTAGCTAATGTACTCTTATTCTGTATAAAAGTGTTATGAGACGGGTTAACCTATAGACTAAAATCATTTTTGCGAAAATCACTTCTCAACAGGCCTAGATGTGAAAGAAGATAAACAAAGGCTAACAGAAGCAACATAGGAAAAGGGATTAAAAGAATCTCGATCTGGTTTTCTTCCAGCTCAACATAATTGGGCAATGAGAGATAAGTTGTTCATTACATTACAATGAAGACAAAAGCCAAAAAGAAGAAAATAGAAAATAGAGAATAGAGAGAAAAAAAGTTGTTCAAATCTCAAGCTTATTATCATAACATAGCACACAAAAAGAGAGAAAAAAAAAATTACAATTTTAGGAAGTTACTCTGAAAAAAGAGCTACTTCATATGTATATAATATATTTACAGCTCCACAACCCTTGCATTCATCCACACATTTCACAGACCTCATTTTCTGCCCCATGGAAAGCAGCAGCTCTGGAGAAAAGGAGAGTGGAAAGTAAGAACATTTGAGAAGCAGAATGTATATATAAGAAGCTGTGAGCTTATGAGACTGGGAAATTTAATAAAGTATACCTTAGAACTGCTGGTATTATGCTTCCGATTGGTTTGATAAGAGGGCTCAGAAGCCATGCCCGGTACCCTTGTTGCTGCTCCAGTCTGCCTCTCCTCCCGCACTTTGTTGAAAATGTGAGTATAACCATCTGCTGATGATGGGTTGTTCTCATCCCAGTCGCCAAATTTTGGAACAGCCGCACCTTTGTCAGGCTGCCACATCAGATCCCAGATCACACTCTTGTCAGGAACAATTTAGAAAAACAGAGCTGATCTTTCTATGGAAAAGAAACCAAGGCTAAGAAGATCAGTAAGCAGCTACTTCAACTTGGGCACAATGAGATGGAAATGGAATTATTCCCCAGGTGTACAAAGAGGTATTATAAGCGATTTTAACAAAAAAGCAGCGACTGAAAAAAATTCAACTGGAACAAATGCAGCCTAGTGTGATGATAATCTGCCAAGCTTTCTATTAATGAATATCAGTCCTCTTCGTTTCTTCTTATATGCTATCGAAGTCTATGCCACTGGTAAGACAACAGGTAAAAAGCTTACACTTTCATCGCCTCGAGTAGGCTTCATTCGGGATCTTCCAGGAGTGCCATGGCTGCTATCATATGATGAACCCTTCCCTTCCCAGGAAGGTGACCCAGTACCTCTTCCTGCAATCCTTGCCTGGTGATGAGGATGAAGTGGCGACCTATCAATGCTATGCTCAGATCCGCCACTTGTTCTTGGTTTTCTGTAAGTTTCACCAGAATTCATTCCCCGACCTCCCTGGCGTTGATGTGTAGACTCAGTAGAATGTCTTCTCCCCAAATTGTCATTAGGGGCTGGAGAATCAGTGACCTGTTTTTGGTCACTATCTTCCCTGCTCAACCGGTGTTCATGTGTTACTTGCTGCCCTATCGATTCCTCCTGTTCAGCTCTGGTTCTAGGGGGAGATCGAGCTTCAGATGCATTATCAGAAAACATATCTGGGTTCTCTTGGGGGTCATTTGGATTTATTATCTTTGTTCCAGTTCGGCCCTTTCGGGCCTTATCAAAGTAGGCTGTGTAAGGAACATTTTCTTCACTTTCCCAATTGCCAAACTTTGGTACATGAGAACGTTGCTGCCACAAAAGAGGATCTTGTTATTCCCACAGTCAATTCATCTGTTAAATGAAATTACTTCAAAAAAACATGGAGTTCCTGCTTAAGACACTTTCACAAATATGTTTCATTTTACCTGGGGATATAAATTTAGAAAATTGACGGTACATGTTAAAGACCATGTAAAGGAGGTATGAAATTATAATTTGCTTCCAAAGGATGAATGCTTAATCAAGCTCTAGCTAATTAACAACGACATATTTTTGTCATTCACCAAGTCATTCATAAAGTTGACTACTGAAAAGATGGTTAAATTTATGTAGCACAAAACTGAGCCATGTTCCAGGTAGCCCTCATCTATATAACTGTTTTGGTATATTTTTATGAGTGGAATTTCTCTTTTTTATTACTGATGTTAAATCTAATCTCCTGTTTGCACTTATGGAACTGTATGCAGCAGGCATAAACAAAGAGATGTTTCATAATCCCTGCACAGGTGTGTCATGGTCCATTTTGTCCCATCTATTTTATCAGACACCTTAGAAAACTTCCTTTGTATTTTCCTCTTGCAATCCAGGCTCACATCTTTCCACAAGGGTTATTACATATGAGAGGAAATTTTTCCAAACCCATCCAAAATATAACTCCAAATAATCATATTAAATTGCACATCTAACACCTACCTACCATCCACTGAAGATGCCTTTTGGGCGGAATGCATTTTTTTGATGTTGGGTTATGAACTGACTGGACAAGCCTAATGCAACTACTACAGATCATCTAATAATGCTTCTTTTGTATCCCTTTATATTTTCAAACTGACGTACATGCCTGAAAAATTTTTGGATGGAATTTATTGTAGTAAGAGTTGGTTCATGCAAACAGAAGTATATGGAAACAGAAGATCTGAATGACTCAAATGACAACAAAGCCTGAATGAAGCAGTTAACAACGCTGCTAACTGAACACATTTGACTATCATGCCCCCGCCCATTTTGATAATAAGAACTTGTTGTCAGAGTCTTGAGGACGTGGAAGTTCTATGCCTAAATAAATTATTAAAATAATCTTTTAGGACAAGTAATACAATCATGTACTTCACATGAGAAATAATTTGTCAATGGTAATTTTACGAACAGAAACACCTTATGTCCAATCCTAGGAAGAAAACAAATAGTGAATAAGGCTTATGGAGCCAAATTGACCATAATTAGGAACAATACAATTTTCCTTTAAATTGTAAGTAGGGTACAAAAATACTGTTCACTAAGAAGGAATCAAATAATAAATTGCAGACGATCTGCCAACTAACGTGATGATACAGCATTGCGCAAACGAACAAGCAAGCATAAATATGAAAGAAACTTGTATCTCTAATGGGGAGATGTTCCTCTCCATCTTTAACTCTCCTATTTCACAAGTTTCACCTTTTGTACTGGTTCTAAGGTTTCTAAGACTCAATTGCTATTCGGCTATTAGCTGATTGATCCATCTTGGAACCCTAATTTTATTATGATATGTGATATCCAAGTATTGCTGAACTTGTCCTTACTGGAGAAATTGAAATCCATTACACTTTTTCATTTTGGAGTTCTAATAGCATAGTGAGAGATTTTCTATTTCCATTTCAGGTCTACACTTCTCTCTAGGTTACCACTTTGTTTCTCCATTGGAACATCTGGGCCTTTAAAAATCATTTCCAAACAGTGAAACACAAAGTTCTTCAAAGATCAGTACACACACACATAGAACACAATTTATCCCTACAGCCTATTATTTCAAAAAGCTTATTATGTTTCCTAATATCATACAGTTAGGAGATGTAGTACTAAATCACCATTGGTCATCAGTTTTCAATGATACCATAATTATTCTCAATCTATTAAGATCACTTAAATTTCATCTCCATGGAGGTCAGAGTTTAGGAAAAATTGAGGCTAAAATACTGATTTTGCATAAATTCATCTCAATTAATGAACTTTCAGAAAATATTTCCACTCCCTAGGGAATCAAGATCTAGGTCGAAGGTAAACTTCAACACTTTGGATTATGGAGAAGCAAAACAAATAATCTAGAGCATATAAGTTGAAAGGAATAGGACACTGGGGATAAGAGTTTCAGTTCATATGTACTTCTTGATAATTTCTCAAAAGAGTAATGTCTATTTTTCTTTAATGATTCCTTTTTGGCTACAATTTGGTAGGCCAATCTTCTTATTCTCAAGTCATTCACCTAATTAGCAACTCTTGCCCTAAGGAAGACAGGATAAGAGTTTCAGTTCATATGTACTTCTTGATAATTTCTCAAAAGAGTAATGTCTATATTTCTTTTATGATTCCTTTTTGGCTACAATTTGGTAGGCCAATCTTCTTATTCTCAAGTCATTCACCTAATTAGCAACTCTTGCCCTAAGGAAGACAGCCTTGAGCCCAACTTCCACGGATCTATTCAAGGTTTTTATTCAACTTCACTTTTATTTTAGTTTATTGAATTTATTTTATTTACAGTAGCAGAAAGACCTGATTCATGGGAGTTTACTTGAAATCTTTTTTATGCAAATGAGAACTTCCATTAAGGAAGAGAAATAATCAAGTGACTATATGTCAACATCAGCACCATAGAGAAAAAGCACACTAACTACTAATATTACCCTCACAGTCATTAGATGAGTTCAGCACCACGTTTTACGATTATAATGATGACACAGCTGACATTTACATAGCCATGACTTAGGAATTGTGACATGCTAAAAGCTCTATCCCACACATGCAGTGGAAGTCAAAGTATCTAAGACTCTAAAACACACTAAAACAGTGGTATAGGGTAACCACCATCATAATCTTACATCTTGATCTCAACAGAATCGTGAGGGTCAGGCAACTCAAGGATATTGACTTCAGTTTGAGGGCAAAAGAAAAATAACAGAAAAAGGGAAAGATGATAAAACTATCTAAAAGGATTTTTTTTTTTTTTGTGGTTGTCCTATTTTGCCAGGCCAGACCAATAATAATAATATCAATGGTCATGATGCACAGCCCTATGATGCCTCTACCAAATACTGAGCAGCATCTGTCCAAAAGCTTTTTCCTACATGATCTTATTGGGTCCAAAAGTGTGATTGTGCTTGTCCACTCATTTCCTTCTACCCATGGATGAAAGGGACTCCAAGCCTCAGTCCCCTTGCTGACACATCAAGGGGCTCATTCTTATTAATCAATCTTCAGAATTACAAAAATTGGCTTATCTTCTTGGAAATGTCCTCTAGGACCACACCCTATAACAAAACGTCTGCCCAGGGAAAGAGTAGGGCTCAAGGATCCTATACAAACTCAGTGAACCACAATGGTGGTACTGAACTTCTCATCTCTAGGTACTTGGATTGGTTTGATGATCTTGGTTGATGGCTAGAGATGTGGGCTTTCCTTAGTAAGAGTAGACTATCATATGTCAACAAAGTCTTGGCCAGTTGGGGAGGAGACTGGACCCACTAACATCTAGGGACAAATTGCATTGAAATAGGGTTTAACATCTCATTAATACAAACATTACACTTCAAAAGGATTCCCATTTCCATTTACAAAGAGTAGTGAAGAACCACCAGATAGAGAACACCAAGCTCCTTACAAGATTCACCATGGATCTCCCTCTTAATCTGCTCCCTTCTTTCACTCAAAGATAGACACATCACCAATCAACATGGCGAGCCTCTTCTCTGGAAATGAATCCTCTATAAAAATTTCTTCAACTCAAACTTTAGGATTTTTTAATAAAGAAAGGTGAAAACAAAATGCATGCATGACAAGCCTGGGAAATATCATGAGAAAAAGTGTGCTGACTCGCATATACAAACCTACAATCAGTAAACTACCTTATAGATCATTTTGTTACTAGTGCTAAGTTGGTTCTTTGTTTTATTTAGGATGAAGAATCTCCTTCCAATGTATTTTTTATTTGTTAATATAACATATCTATAGTATTGTAGATAGAATGTTAAATTCATCATATAAAATTACATAGCAGATAAGAAGACTGCAGGAGGTGTCTAGTTACTAGCTTATATAAAATATCATTGCTGAGCTTTAAGTGATGCTTCTTACTGGAGGTCCTTCAAGAGAAGATGTTTTTAGCCCAATCAGCTTCTGTTGAAGGTACACAAGCTCTTGACACAGTGAGGACTATTTTCTAACTATATTACTAATAACAGTTCACCTACACAAGGATATATCTGTCAGATTAGTAAGTGTAGAAGTTGAAGGACCTCTTTGCACTCTGGCTAAACACATTTAATAAAACACCATGGAAATCATGTGGACAGATAACAGAAAACCTAAATAACTTCTTCTCAATATAAGAGTTAGCTTAGAGGAGATTCAAAAGCTTAAGTGGTTAATTGGAACAAGAATGTAAAAAAATATAAATATAAAACAAATAAATAATAAAGGGGGGTTCTCCCAGGAGAAGATGTATAGGATTAAGTGAGGGTATCTTCATTTACAGATTATATTCTTGACCTTCTTGACATAATATGGAAATAAAATGCAAACCTCAGTACTCCTAAGACTTCCATATCACATATTGCTAATGTGCCATAAGATTACAATGCATTTAAAAGCAACAAAAGACTGAATTAAAGAGGACATAGACATATAATTAACAAATGCAAATGGGTGCATTCTCTGACTTTTGAGATCACTTCAAGATATAGACCTTAATCTAAAGGCTCTTAACATATTGGTTAAATAAGAAAGAGTTTTGGTTTATTTAACTCCCTGATTATTAACATCTTCTCCTTCAGTCATCATGAAATATAACTATAACGGGATTGAACAAATAATTATGTTTTATTTTCAATACATAATGATAAAATTTGTTTGCTTTTCTCCATTATGCACTTTCATGCTTGGGGACCAGGATGCTCAAACAATTTTTGCCTTTTATAATACCCACTTCTTACTTCGGTATCATGATTCATAATCACATGAGGTACCTAACCTAGTTTGCTTTAACATATTATTCTCGTGCATTTATGTTGTGATAAGAATTATTGAGCAAAAAGCTTAAAACATCAAATATCTTGAGTTCAAACCCTCAGTGAAATGCAAGACAAATGTAAGAACAGGCATATATCAGAAGTTGCTCAAATATGAGATATGATGGTGTTCTAAGGGCAATCTGAGAAGTTCTTCTTGTCGACTCTTATCAATCTTTTCTATTCTTGGGTACCTTAGCTCCCCAGTGAAATTAAAATCCAATGTTGTTCATCACTTTTGCCACTTAAAGTGACCAGATATTCTTGTACATTTCTGTTCTTGGTCCAAATAAAACAATACTCAAAGGTCAATCTTTCTTGAGAACAAATTGCCAGCCTACAAAATTTTATCACCCTAAAGACCAAGTTTATTCCAACATATAAATCTCAAAAAGATTGGGGTGAAGAAGTGAAAGAACTAGAAGTGGGAAGAAAATGCAGTTTAAAGGCATCCAACCAAAGCAACCTTTCCCTTTCCAAGGACCAATCCCCCACTGCAGTAACCCAAATTGGATGTATTGTACAAGCAATGCATGCAAATTACTTTGTATATTCTAGACCTTCCAGAGTTCGAAACTTTATTAAAATATATTGTGAAAACTTTTGTGGTTCTATTAAAGATCAAGAGACAGAAATTTCTTGGATCATTTGAAAGGCCATTGCAACAGTAGCACTAAATCAAACATGGATGGTCTCCTAAATTCTAGGCAATGTGGCCACTTTTTTGACATATTTTAATTGTCTTTCAACTTTAGATGCTTCAATCTTGTGCATGATGACATATGGGAACAGGGCAGTAATTTCTCATCTATAAGACAAGCAACAAACTCATAACTTCTTTGTAAAAACAACTTGGCCTGTTTAAGGGGATTTTGGGTCTTTTTGCTTCTAATGTCTTGTTTTACAGCTTATTTTTAAAATTTCATTTCCCTGATAAGGATGGAGAACGGTGAGGGAAAATATGGTGCTGGTTTCTCAGCTATAAGATCAGCAGCAAACTTCAAATTTCTTCATGAAAAAGATGGACCTGTCTAAAAAGCCTTGGATTTTTTTCTTCTTATGTCTAGTTTCAATGTCTTCTTTTTTTCACTAAAATTAAGAGAGAGAGGGTGTGAGAGAGAGAGAGATCGGTACGTTTAATTTTCCTACAGGATGGATCAACCACACCCTCACACTTCTAATTCTACTTTTACCCAATCAAATGTTTTTTCTGTTGCATAATGGCCCCATGTCCCCATACTCTTCATCTAGCATCACCAAGAAGGATCATCAGATCCAATGACTGATTTGTTCTCATCAGTCAGTTCCTAACTTCCTATAATATCTAATTAGAGAGAAATGAAATCAGTCACTAAAAATTATTCCAACAACCCTGCAGAAGATAACTAATATTCCCACATTACCCCTTATCTTGTGTTATTCATCTTCTGGAATTTTTAATAAATTTACCAATTAGTATTTTAAAAGATAGTCCAACAATTTCACACTTCCTTCCTGTCTATTGTTGTGTTTCATAGTTGAAAAAAATGAAGATGGCAGAGGGATGAAGTAGTGATCTTTATCTGCCTGAATAAACTGCTTATACTCCCAAGAAAATGGGTTAGTCACTAGTAGTTAACAAGATGGAGGCAACAAATAATCAGCGATGGGATGATACTAAAGTCTAGTATTAAAGAATGATCATGCAAGAAAATAGTTTCATCAATAGTAGTTTCAGTGATGTTAATACAAGGGTCTGAATCCTACTCAACCAGTGATAAAGCTGCCAAAAGCCCTGACTTCTTAAAGGAACCTTTTGTGAAATAACGATGGTGGAATCCCCTTCTACTGGGAGGTCACCAAATAATCAAGCCTTCCAAGAGCACTAAAAGCTCATCCTCAATGGTCATCACGTTTCCTACTGGTTTGGGAAAAAGATGCACCATCTCTCCCCCATGTTATCTTATCACACTCCAATGCCCAACCAACCTGAGTTTCCCAAATCACAACCATCAATCTATAAAACTATTGCTGTGAAGAGGATCCCAGCAACAAATCACAGGCACTTTTTCAACCATGACAAACGACTCTCCAGTCCACAGAGATGATGTAAAGCAGAATGCCATAAAACGCCCTTCTTACCACAATCTTCTAGAGAGGTTAAAAAAATACTCTCTCAAATTTCATCTATTGAATGTCTTTTATCCTCCTAGATCCTACTAGGCAAATCACCCAAATCATGGCAAGATGAGCACGCCACAAAAAACACTCTACTCATCTACTCCTATGAAATCCTCAAAAGATTTAAAAATTCTATGAATATACTTAGGTCACCACAGAATACCGTCAAAGAAAGAACCATAGACAAGTTAGGATTTTTTCAAAATACAATTGTTAGGTGTTTGCACAATAAGAATTCTAGAGAAGCAAATATAAAATTACTTTTAAAATGATACAATTCATTATTCGAATGAAAACATGAAATGTAGCAATGCTTCATGAATGAAAATGGTAGCATTCCTTCATTTGAGTTACGGTAAAACATGAACACTCATATCCTTTCAGTGAATATATATTAAAATAAATTTTGAATTACTGATACGTATGCATATATATGCACACGCATACACACAAAAATATATTACTTTCTATCTAGTTTTATCTTCGTCTTTCACTTCAACTTGGGCTCTGATAACTTCTTTTGTTTTTTCCTGGGATTGCAGTCTCAGAGACAGAGTCATGAGAGGGCTTTGCATCCTAGGACATTATTTCCAAGAGTCCAACTGCAATAGTAGGGAAATATTTGTCTTTAACATAGTGTCTTAATTGGCACGCCTAGCCAATTTTTCTTCCATCTCTTTGTTTCTTTATCCAATTCTATCTCTTCTCAGATTATTTCCAAGAAGACAGAGGTCAAAAGAATAAGGCAATGATGTAACAAATGGTCAGTTGTTTCTCTATTTTTCAAATAGAAAGAACATCCATTAAAGCAGAGGGCCTCTTGAATTTCAAACGATGTGCGAAAAGGTTTTTACAATTGGCCAAATAACAAAAGGAATGATCCTATGGAGCTGTGCATGTGTGAAAACATAAGGAATTGGCTAATACCTCCTTATTCATTGTGAGGATCTATTGTAGCTTGTGGTTTCTTTAGCTCTAGTGTCTCTTTTGTGAAGCAGAGTCACTGAAGGAGATTCTATGTAGCTGGCATGTCTTTGAAGGCAAAAAGAGGAGAAATATAGAGGATTGCCCCTTTGAGTTTATTCAGAATGTTTGGAATCGACAAATCAAAGAACTTTCAAAGGCTTGGAGCTATCTGAGATTTTTAGAAGAAAAAAAAAATCAATAAATCTCTGATTGATTTGTCAAAATAATATCCAAGAAATTTAGAAAAGAGTATTGTAAAGATTCGAAAAACGAAAGTGTGCAACTTGCACCAATAAATACGCCATATTTTCACACTCCATTTGTTTCTCAGAAAAAAAAAACAAGAGAAAGAAATGAAATCCTTAAAATTGCCCAAGGAGGTTTTCTCTAGACCCAAACAATACATCAAGTAAATCAGCAGTGCATCAACTCTGTTGATGAGGGATGTAACATTAGCTTCAGCTATCACTATTAAGCGTAATGCAAATATGAGATAAATGAGACAAGTAAAAAGATCTGTCATGCCATTGCAAAGACATAGCACTTGTTTGGATATATAGTGTATTCATCCACTGTTAAAATTTTTAGAACTTTTATACAAACATTTTCTTGCCATGCAATTGCAAAGACATAGCACTTGTTTGGAACATCAAAAGCAAATGACACAGTTAACCACAATAATCTCTCTAAGCTTTGTCAAAACATATGAAGAAAAAACAAATGGATAAAGCCATTTTCTTTTGGATAAAGAAAGTACAAGCTCCTGAGTTCCAAACTCTATTCCAAAATTAGAAACTCTCACTCCAACAATATATCAGAGGCATTTATTTTAACTCCTCAACCTCCACACAAACTTTCCATGTAATATCTGCTCTCTATGATAAAATATCAGGAATGTATTCATATGATTTTAAAAAAACCTCAAATAAAACAAAAGGCTG
Source organism: Vitis rotundifolia (assembly GCA_030254885.1). Lineage (NCBI taxonomy): Eukaryota > Viridiplantae > Streptophyta > Magnoliopsida > Vitales > Vitaceae > Vitis > Vitis rotundifolia. The sequence goes on from CM058157.1 coordinate 13,849,871, forward strand.
TAAGAACATTTGAAAATAATAGGTATTAGCAATGAAATGCATCCATATGCCAGAATATTTCAACATGAACTTCAACTTCCAAGGATCAAAAAGTGCAAAACACTGACTCTATGAGTCAATACAGTTTGCACAATCAATTAAATTACTAAATCTGAAACTCCTTTTTAACTTAAACAATCCCAGAAATCATTAAAATAAAAGTTCCAAATTCTCAATTCATTCAGGTTTTCTAATCGAACCACATGTCTAGTAATAAAATCCTGAAAGCTATTCTTGTACTTCCCGAATTTGTTCTGAGTCCTTCATTGAACTGAGTATGTGTTGCAATCTTTCCAAGATATTTAGAACTATCCAGGGTCCCAGTGAATGATTCATGAATCATTACTGAACTTCTTAGATGTTTCTGAAAAATTATTAACTTGAAAAAAATCTTACACACTTCGTTAACAGGCATAGATTTTCTCCTATTCACAAATTCATCATAAATTCTCTGAATTATTCCCTACATTTTCCTGAATAACTCTCACAACCTGACGCTGTAATTTCCCAAATTCCAACCACGCTAGGAACACACGGAATTACCAAAAAAAGAATAAGAAAGAAAGAGAAGAAGAAAAAGAAAACTATGATTATATTGTTCATCATCGTATATATAAAGCTGAAAGAAACTTCAGAATGATGAGACCGACAAGGCACAAGTCATAGATTGACCCACTGATCTACAATTTCCAAATAAACCAAGTCTAAATCTATAAAAGCATGGTCAAAACAAATTCTTATAATCAAAACACCCCATCTTATTATGGAAATTCCTAATTCTAACAGATTAAGAAACACAACATTGCCAAGCCAAACGACACGCAGAAATATTCACTACGGGAAGGCGTAAAAATCCAGGCCAACCAAAGGACCCAGTTCAAGCATCCCAAGTTTCATTTCTATGAAACGTCCACATCCCACAAAGATTTATAAAAGGTTGTAGAATAAAGGAAATAACATTATCTGTTTGGTTGCTGAGAAAAGGTAGGAAAACAAAAGAAATCCAAATCTTGAAGCTCAAATATGGGAACCCGTCATTCAGCTGAGCCTAATGCAGCCATAACTCTGCTGAAGTGAGTTTCCATTCCTTGGAAACCAAACAACACAAAACACCAGCAAAAAATTTTCCTTCATCTTATTTGCTTCTCCCTTGTTTTCCCAACAACCAAACAGGAACAGAATGAATAGAAAGCAGAAATGAATTAAGCCAACTTACAGCCATTTCTCTCTTCAGAAGTTTGAAACAAGATCCCAAAATGGCAGAGGAAATCCCTTAAAGAAAATTCAACCCCAAAAGAGATGAATTTAGAGAGAGCAAGAGAGGAGTTTATCAACCGTTGACCGGCGCCACCGGTAAAGTTTGACCATTCCTTCTTTCTCTCTCCTCTCTGTAAGTCTCGTTTTCTTCTCAGTTTCAAACGTCTCCCTCACTCAGAGATTTTTCTCCCCTATATTTCTTAAAAGTTAAAACCCCTTTTTTTTTTTTCTTTTTTTTTTTTTTACATTTCCTTTTGGCATAGAAATTAGGAAACTGGTGGTTGAGTTGAGGCTGTCATGTTTGAAGGCGGCTGTCTAAATTTAAGAGCGGTCATAAGGGCGTGTTTGTCTGCTACTAAAGAGAACTTTGTGCTGACTCTTCCCAGCCAGCCTTTTTCTTTTCCATTTTTCCTTTTTTTTTTTTTTTTTTTTAAATTTTATTATATTGTATGGGGTGGAGGCCACACGGGGGACTGGATACTGAAACTTCAACGTCATAATTTATTGGTAGTTTGGTACATTCATTTCTCCTAAAAGTTTCACATTCTCTATTCATATCTAGAATTTATTTAAGGATTATTGGATTAAAAGCTAATTGAAAATCTAATTTTAAAAATCTAACCCTTCATCACTTTTTTATCACATTTTAACAAAAATACTTTCATTCTTTTTTTATAAAAATAACTCTTTCTTTTAAAACGAAATGTAAATACTTAAAATAGTCGAGTTTATTTAAAGATTATTTGATTAAAAGAGTTATTGAAAACTCAATTTTGGAAATCAACTTTTCATCCTTTTTTTTTTTTTTTGTATTTTTATAAAAAATACCCTCATTTTAAAAATATAACTCTTTTTTTTTTAACTAAATGTAAATGCTTAAAATAATCAAGGACGTTTATATAAAAATGAGTTACTCTTTAAACAAAAACAGAAGAGAGATTAAATTTAAAATTGAGGATTATTTCATCTCTTTTAACCAATTAATTCTTTATTTAACAATTCTTCGTTTTTTTTTTTTTTCTTTTACTAAAAGTCCTTTAAAAATTAATTTTAACTTTGATTTCAAGTTAAAGCATTATTTTACCAAATTTATTTCAAAAAGATTTTTTTTAACATTGTTAAGAACAATATTGTGAACATTTATTAAATTGATTAAAAATATTAAATTACTTATTTTATACTTGCAAGTACTTTAAAAATTAAAGGTAACTCTAAAAGCAACTTGTTTATTGATCATCTTAGGTTTCACTCATAAGTTAAAGTCATTGAAGACCTTAACACTAACTAAATATTTTCTCAAAATTGAAAGTTCATATGGCTACTCGATAGTCAATATCATGATTTACCATAAGTCATGTTCAATATGTCATTTAGAATAGTGCACTCATTATTGAAAACTCATTTTGATCACCAAGACAAGTCATTCCTCCAATTAAGAGGTAGTACACTATTGCTTTAGATGGATTATATAAGTTAATAAATCGATTGTATATAATTCATTAACTTGTGAGGAACCCATTATTGGAAATAGTATTATAGGGGTGCATGTTCTCTAAATCCTAGGGTTATGACAAATCTAATGCATTCACCATGAGAAATTCATTTTGATCGTCATGATTAGTCATCCCTCCCATTAAGAGGAAGCACATTATAGCCTCAGATGAATTCACTAAGTCAATAAATTAGTTGTAAATAACTCATCAACTTGCAAGGAATTCATTATTGGAAACAATGTCATAGGGTTGCATGCTTTCTAGATTCTAGGGCTATTAGATCTAAATGCAATGGAAGAAATAAAAGTTAGATCTAGATGTTATAAAAACCTTACTTTTTGAATTTCAATGTTCCCAAATATCGCTCTAATCAATGCAGGGATCTCAAAACCTTCTGATCTTTCACACAATGGCTTTGTCTTCAATCCTCGACACTTGTGTAAAGTGCTTGCACACTTGAAAGAGAGAAAATTGGATGCTAGAGCTCTTTTCTGGAATAATGAAGTGAATGGATTAGTTAATCTTAAACCTTAAGGGAGTTTATATCGTTGTTCTTATGGGTTTAAGTGACTTTGGCCAACTTGAGTTTGGGCCACTTAATCTAGTCTATTCTAGTCTATTAAGTCTTAATGAATTAATTAACTCTATTAAGCTATAATTAACTAATTAGTCTAATTCAAAAAAAACTAAAATAATTAATCAATAATTTTTGCACAACCTTACACTTTTATCAAAACATCCTTATGCACACAAATGATTAATTTTCCATAAAACCTCAAAATATTTAACATAAATTCATATGCAACCTTAAGTTCTTATTGAAATGTCATTCTAAATATATAAGAAAATATTGACTCTCTCTAAAACCAATTCTGAAGTTGACTCAACACTCCACAAGTCAACCACACTTCATTACCCTATGAAATTACATCGAGATGAAAATTGATTATGTCTAATTTAATGAATTTCTTGGGTTCACAAGCCAATTGCACTCCATTACCATATGAAATTATATTGAGTTGAAAATTGATTAAATTCAATCAAATCAATTTCTCGGGTTCACAAGTCAACTGCATTCCATTACCCTATGAAATTACATCAACGTAAAAATTGATTAAATCCAATTTAATCAATTTCTCATGTCCAAGAGTCAACTACATTCCATCACCTTATGAAATTACATTGAAATGAAAATTCATTAGGTCCTATTTAATTAATTTCTTAGGTGTGATAACATAAGTTCCTATGCAACATTAAGCTTTTATCCAGAATGCCAGTGATCTTTGTGGATACATGTGGATATCTATGTGTTAATTCATTCGAAAGTTGTGGAAGCATCTTGGTAATATGTGAAGGTGCTACAAATGTTTTTCTTGAGATTTATTTGTAGGCATTGTAGTACTTTTGGTGAGGTTTTGAGTGAGTGAGTGAGTGAGTGAGTGAGTGACCTTGTATGAGAGTTGGGTGGAGCTTACTTACTTGTACTCATTCGAGTTGTAAAGGGTTTTGTCCCAGAATTGCCAAAGGGAGAGATTGTGAGTGTTTAGCTAGGTTGGCAATTCCAGACAAAATTCTAAGTGTCCTCTAACTCAGCTTTCTAATTCCTCTTTGGACTACTTGACTTTGAAGACTAAGACTTTGCTAAGAGGTCGAGGTATATGGCTGAGTGTGTGGTGATTGAATGTGAATCAACTCGATTTTTAATTTTTAAATGTGCTATAAAGTTGGGAGAAATGGTTTTTGGTGCAAGACTTTTATTCCCCTATTTCTGGATCGATCCAGGTGTAGGGCTAGATCGATCCAAGTAACTTGTTTTTTAGATCAAATCTCATCATTAGATTAAGGGCTTCTTTTTACACTTTAAAAAGCAATCTTCTCTCATTTTCTGGGTAGAGACTGCAGAAAACATGGAGAGAGTTGCAGTCATTCCATGTGTTCTTCATTTTCTCATCTCATTTCCTAATTTGGGGGTTTTTTATTGCAAAGAAAATTCACCTCTCTTAATGTTTTCCAAACTAGTTTTTAATGGATTTTCTTGAGCAATAAATGGGTTGATTCATTGCTTCATTCATATCTCAATCTCTCATTTTATTTAGGTTTCTACAAAAACCCATTTTCTTCTTGTGTGGATTTAAGAAAAGGCTGAGATTGAGCTTGGTGCGGACTCCAAGTGTACTCCGGAAGATGAAGGTGAGAAGCTGAAAGGGAAAGTAATAGTCAAGTGGTCCGGGAAAGATTGGTTGGCCTGTGGTTTTTGATCTCTTTAGAGGTTTTCCATGTTAAAATTTGATGTTAATTGTCTCTTTCTCTCACTCTACACTTTGATTTATTTTCTGTTTTTGATATCATTGATTAGTTGGGCATATATGTTGAATGGAAGAAATATGAGGTGATATAAGTGTGATGATCCATGAAATATCCTTAATAATTTTTCTGCTCATTTTGGTTAATGATATCATAGAGTAAATTGATATGAGTTGAGGAGATAATTGTTCTTTTGATTTATTTTTGAGGATTGTTGAAGCATTTACATGTGTATTGCATTTATAAATTGTTGGGAGAGTGTTGGTGTATACATTATTGCTTGTGGATGTTGTGCTTTGTTGAGAAGTTGTTGGAAGAGAAGTTTCTTGACATTGAGAAAGTCTAAGGTTAGGTAATCTTTGTTGGGAGTTTTTTAAAATTGTTCTACAACACCTATTCACCCTCCCTCTAGGTATAGTCTATTATTGAAATTCACATTTCCAATTGGTATCAGAGTAAGTTTTTAAAGGAAAAATCATTTTCGGTCCTTGAATCTCAATCATGGAACCTCATCAAGAGGAAGCTTCCATTGGGAGACCACCATTTTTAATTAGCGAAAATTATTCTCATTGGAAAGTGAGAATGCAATATTTTCTCAAAATCCAAAGTGAAAAAGTTTGGAATGCTGTTGAATTTGGTTGGTCTCCACCTAAGGTGTTGGATAGAGAAGGTAGACCAACTAATATTATCAAGCCTAAGTTGGAATGGGATAGAAGTGATAATGAAGCTAGTGAGAACAATGCTAGAGCCATGTATTCCATCTTTAATGCCATTAGCACGGATGAATTCCGTAGAATAGCCACATGTACTTCGGCTAAGGAGGCTTAGGATATCTTCCAAGTGGCTCATGAAGGCACTAATATTGTGAAAGTGTCCAAACTTCAAATGTTGACTTCTAGGCTTGAGACAATTAGGATGGAAGATCATGAGAACTTAGGAGAGTTTCATGCAAAACTGATGGACATTGTGAATTCTAGCTTTAATTTAGGTGAGCCCATCCCTAATTCCAAAGTGGTTAGAAAAATTCTAAGATCTCTTTCGGAGAGATTTAAAGCAAAAGTCATCGCCATTGAAGAGTCCAAGGATGTGGATTCCTTAGAAGTGGATGAACTTGTAGGTTCACTCTAAACTTTTGAAATGACTCTTGGATTACCTAGGAAATCAAAGGGCATTGCCTTGAATGCCATTAAAGAGAAGTTCTTAGGTTCTGAAGGTGAGGGTAATGAGAAAATGTCGGATGGAGAAGTTGCTAGATTTGCTAGAAAATTCAAAAAATACATGAAGTTTAGGAAATATAAGAAGAAGTCCAAGAAAGATGCTAAACAATGGAATAATTCAATGGGAAAATCAAATGTAAAAGACAAAAATAAAGACAAAAGTGTCAAAAAAGACCTTGAGGTTGAGTGCTTCAAGTGTGGGGGAAATGGCACTATGCCATTAAATGTCTCTCAAAGAAAAGAGGAAAGAAAGCCATGCAAGTCACTTGGAGTGACACAGAATCATGTCAATCTAGTGAAAAAAAATCTGATGCCAATGAGGAATGCACTAATTTCACAGCCTTTATGGCAAGTGTCATTGATGAACCACTCGAAAAAGAGGCACTTAGTTAGTCTTATGAGTCAAGTGACTCCAATGGTGATGAGATGAGTTTTGACTCTGCATATGAGACTTTGTATAAGGAATGCTTAAGTCTCAAATAGGAATAAGTTGAGTGGAAGGCTTCTAAAAGGAGTTTAATCAATGAGATTGAAACTCTAAAGGGAGAGAAAAAGTCTTTGCTAGATAAAATTGCCTTTCTTGAGGGTGAACACTTTGACATGAAGAAAATGTGATGAATTGAAGAGTGAAAATCAAGTGTTTAAGAATCAGTTGAGTCTTCCGAAAGAAGAGTCACATCCTAGCTCTAAAAGACTTAGTGATTTGATCAATTCAGGGAGGAAATCATTTGATAAAAGAGGCTTAGGTTTTGTTGATAAAACTACCACTCCAAGTAGTGGTAAAACAATTTTTTTCAAGCCTTGTGAAGAAGTGGTCCCTAAGAAAATTCCTCCTAACTTGAAACTTCGTTGCACTCATTACGCTGAAATGGGACACACCATTGATAGATGTTATGCTAGGATGTTTGAGAGTTTCCAAAGAAAGTTGACCAACCTAATGAATGAATCATTCACTTTGAGAAATAGATTGTTACAAGAAGGCAAGAGATTGTTCAAAAGGGATTCAAATGTCCCTTATCATAGTGGCTTCCAAGGAAGTACTTCAAATGGAATGACCAAAGTCACAAATGTAAAACAAATATGGGTGAAAAAGAATGAGCTTAATTGCCTTGTTATTCACACTGCACTTAAAGCTAGTGAGTCCCACTCATGGTACTTTGACAGTGGTTGCTCACGTCATATGACAGGTAATAGATCATTCTTCACTAATTTCACTGAATTTGATGGAGGAAATGTGACTTTTGGTGATGACAATGTTGCTAGTGTGAAAAGGAAAGACACAATTTGTGCTCCTGGGATCCCTAACCTTGAAGAGGTCTTGTATGTGGAAGGATTGAAAGCTAACTTGATTAGCATTAGTCAAATATATGACAGTAAGTTCAATGTTCAATTTTCACAAAATTTATGTAAAGTGTTTGATTTGAATGGAAATTGTGTGATGATTGGTTTGAGAACTTCTAATAATTGCTATGTTGTTTGTCAAAATCCTTCACCTCTTCTTCTTCTTCCCTTGTATGTGGTAGTTCAAAAGTTGAATCAATCGAGTTATGGCACCGTAGGTTGGGTCATTTAAACTACCGTGACTTGATGAAGGTTGCTAATAATGAAGTCATCAAAGGGATTCCAAAGCTTGGAAAACCCTCAAATCCTATTTGTGGTCCTTGTCAAAAAGGAAAACAAACAAGGAGTACACATAAGAGAGTTGATGAAATTTTTACCTCTAAACCTTTAGAACTCTTACATATGGACCTCATGGGACCAATGAGAACTAAGAGTTTAGGGGGCAAGAAATATATTTTGGTGATGGTTGATGACTATTCTAGGTATGCATGGGTTGCATTCCTAAGAGATAAGCGTGAGACATTCATAAATTTCAAGGACATTGGTTTGAAAATTCAAAATGAAAAAGGGTATCCCATTGAAAGAATTAGGAGTGATAGAGGGAGAGAATTTGACAATTCTGATTTTTTTAGAATTTTGTCATTCTTTAGAAATCAAACATGAGTTTTTTGCTCCTAGAACACCTCAACAAAATGGGGTAGTTGAGAGAAAGAATCGTGTTCTTTAAGAAATGGCCAGAACAATGCTAAATCAGCATGAACTTCCTACACATTTTTGGGTTGAAGCCATCAACATTGCTTGCTATACTTCTAATATAACTCACATGCGTCCTCATACTAGGAAGACTTGTTATGAGCTGTGGAAAGGTAAGAAACCCAGTGTGAAGTACTTTAAGGTGTTTGGAAGTAGATGCTATGTCTTGAAAGATCATGAAAATCTTGGAAAGTTTGAATCCAAGAGTGAAGAAGGGATATTCTTAGGATATTCATCCAAAAGTCGGGTATATAGAGTATACATTTTGAGTTCAAAATATATGATGGAATCAATCAATGTGATTGTGAATGATCTAGGATTAAGGTCAAGAGAGTGTGATGATGATAGAATTGATGTGTCAAAAGATATTGAAGTGATTGAAGAAAAATCTGAAGATGAAAAGTTAAGTGAAGAGAAAGAAAAGAAAGAAGAGCAAAGAAAGAAAAGAGATAGGGATAGAATTGAGCTATCAAAGAAAAATAATTCAAGGGTACCTAAGAACCATCCGTTGAGCAATGTGATTGGGAACTATGAGGATAACATGGTAACAAGGAGGCAATCCAAGCTAAATGGGGTAAGCTATGCTTGTTATACCTCCCAAATTGAACCAAAAAATGTTGAAGAAGCCATTAATGATGAAGCTTGGTTAGAGGCTCTTCATAAAGAGCTAAATCAATTTTCTAGAAATGATGATTGGTCCTTAGTGCCTAAACCAAAATATGTGAATGTCATTGGAACAAAATGGATTTTCAAAAATAAGATGGATGAAAATGGTGTGATTGTGAGAAATAAAGCTAGGTTGGTTGCTCAAGGGTTCAAGAAAATTGAGGAAATTGATTTTGATGAAACCTTAGATCCAGTTGCAAGACTTGAATCCATTCGAATACTCTTCGCTGTAACTTGTGTATGGAAATTTAAATTGTTTCAAATGGATGTCAAGAGTGCCTTTTTGAATGGGATCCTCAATGAAGAAGTGTATGTGGAGCAACCCAAAGGGTTTCAAGACCCTAGGTATCCAAATCATGTATATAGACTTAGAAAAGCTCTCTATGGTTTAAAACAAGCTCCGAGAGCTTGGCATGAAAGACTCACATCCTATCTTCTTAAGAAATGATGCATGAGAAGGGGAGCTAATCGAACATTATTCATTAGAATAAATGATGAAGTGTTCTTGGTAGCACAAATCTATGTAGATGACATAGTGTTTGGCTCTACCTCCAGTGAGTGTGCTTTAGATTTTGCCAAAGAGATGAAAAGTTAGTTTGAGATGAGCATGGTAGGAGAATTGACCTATTTTCTTGGTTTCCAAGTGAAACAACTCAAGGATGGGATTTTCCTATCCTAATCCAAGTATGCAAGTGAACTTGTCAAAAAGTTTAGACTTGAGTCAACTAAACATTTTAGGACACTAATGCCTACCAACCTAAAGCTAAGGATGAATCCGGGAAAGGGGTAAAGGAAACATTGTATAGGAGCATGATTGGTAGCCTCTTGTACCTCACTGCTAGTAGACTAGACATAGCTTTTAGTGTTGGAGTGTGTACTAGGCATCAAGCATGTCCTAAGGAATCTCATCTCATAGCTCTTAAGTGCATCATTAGGTACATTGCTGGTATCCATTTGACACTCATTCTGATGTAGCTTGCTACACTAATGCTAATTGGGCTAACAATATGGATAATAGGAAAAACATTTCAGGTGGTTGTTTCTATATTGAAAATTGTTTGGTTGCTTGGATGAGTAAGAAGCAAAACTCTGTTTCGCTTTCCACAGTTGAAGCGGAATACATTGCAATCGGTAGTTGTTGTTCTCAGCTTTTGTGGATCAAAAAAATGTTGAGAGACTATGGAATAGATCAAGGAGTCATGGTAGTGTTTTGTGACAATACTAGTGCAATCAACATCTCAAAGAACCTTGTTCTTCACTCTAAAACAAAACACATTGACATTAGACAACACATTGACATTAGACATCACTTCATTCGTGACTTAGTTGAAGACAAAGTGGTGTCATTGGAATATGTTTCAATTGAAGGTCAAATTGCTGATATTCTCACTAAACCTTTGGATGTGTCTAGGTTTGAATCACTTAGAAAGTCCATAGGTTTATGCACAGTCAGTTGACTTTCTCTAGAACTTGTCTAGGACATCCTCTTGCATATCCTTGAGTCCTAGTTGTCTTCTAAGTTCCTAAATTTCATCAAGTTGATGTTCAATTTCTTCTTCACTTTTCATAAATTTTCAACATTTGTTAAGTTCATGGGAGTGACATGCTTACACTTTTGTTTAGGAGTTAAATTGACTCATAATGATCTTAAAAGCTTCAAGATGTTTTTATCTCCATGGCTTGATTGATAACATGATATTGAGTCCTTGCTATTTTGATTTGATTAGATAAACCTCAAAGGGTTAGCTTCATTTCTTTTAAATGAGTAACAACTCATGATTGAACCTTGTGATTACATAAATGGTGAGCAATGTTCTTTATAGTCTAAATGCAAACTTTTGTTTGTCTAATGAGCATTAAAAAGTGAGTAAAGTCACCCAGAATATCCTTGAGTGTTTAAGATTATTCTTCCTTGATTATTTGCCCTCTCTTTGAAATTAAAAAAAAAAGAAAAATATTAAGTGTCCTGGAATGGTTATGGCTCCTTGGCAATGTTTCAAGAGTTAAAAAGCCTTCATTGCAAGAGTAAGACATCCTTTATATTGTTATGTTGTAAAGGCCACCTAAGTGATCCTCAAATAAATAAATAAAAAATTGATCCTAAGGGTGAAGCTCATGTTTTTGTAATCATTTCAATGCTCAATGTGAAAAAACTAATGTTGTATGATTTTTTTTGGGATGTGAATAGGTCGTGTTAAACAGAAATCCAGCCAAGAGAGGTGCAAATTGACTTCTTGGAACATTATCTTGAATTTCTCTAGGAAAGAAGTGTCTTGAAAATGTTTTTTTTTTTTTTTGCTTTATGGGTGGATATAGGTTTATAAGTGGAAAGAAATTAACATTCTCACTATTTTATGGTGTCATGAGTAAGTCTCCTTTGAGCTTAAGCTTCCTTGTTAGAATGTTGATAATCATTTGTTTTTTACATATTCATTTGATAAATTTGGAAGGTTCATCAATCTTTATGTTTATTAATTTTGTCTAAAGTTAAGCTCTTGGTAGCATTCTTGTTCAATATGAATCAATTCTAACTCCTTGATTGAAAGATAAGTATGTCATTCTATTGTATCTTAGCTTTGGTGAATCAAATTTTCAATTTTTGGAAAGCTTGTTGGTGTGTTTCTTGTGTTTTATCGTTAGTTTTTTTGTCTAAGTCATTTTTCAGTAGGGTGTTGATTGATCTGCTGAATTTGTGGATCGATCCACCAAGATTGATACCACTTGGCTCCAACACTTAGAAATTTTTTGTGAAAAGTTTCCTGTAGTTGCACAGTTTTTTCTTTCACTGAGAGCTCTTGAACGAATTGTGGATCGATCTACCAAGATCGATACCACTTATGCATTTGTGAAAAATTCCATTTTTGCCTTCATCTGGTTCAACTCCTATGGTTTAATGAATCAGAGGCATTTTCGTAATTTTCTTTATTTAAAAAAAAAAAAACTCAAAATCCGTAAACATGTTTTTTTTTGTGAAAAGTTTCAATTTTGTCCCTAGCTGGTTATACTCATGGGTTAAATGGATGAGGGGCATTTTTGTAATTGAAAGTTAAAAAAAAAATTGAAAATGTCTAAATCCCCAAATCTGGTTAATTTTTTCATTTCTTTCAAAGCCTTAAGACTTTCGTTCTAGAGAAAAAAACCTTTCTTCTATACATTTCTTCACCGTCGGTTGTTAATTTCGGCCATTATCACCAAAAATCGTCGGCGTCGGTGTTCATTTTTGGTCATTCTCGTTCTGCTCTTATTCTCATTCCCGTCGATGTACAATCGACCCTCATTTTCATTCCCATCGGTGTATAGTCAGCACGTCCAATTCCGTCTGCTGCTGGTGGTTCAACTCCTATCGCCAAACTACAGTTCTCCACTATTTCCAGTAGGATCTTCATCCTATCTCAATCTACTCGTTTTTCTTGTTTTTTGATTGTCGTCAGCCTACATTTCCATTCTTTCTGGTAGTCCCCTGTTATTCTGTGTACAGGTTTGTTCTTCTTCCACTAGTGTTGCTTGTTAGTTTTATGTGAGATTTTCTCCTAATAGGCTGTTTGAGTGGGTTGTTTGAGAACTATGCCTCCAAAAGGTCATGTGAGCAAAGCCCCTATTACAGGTTCATCCTCTAGGATCTCAAAAGGTGCTCAAGATGAGAATTTACCCATCAATCCACCTGTCCACCCTCCCAATATCCTAAGGCTCCTGCAAAAACTTCCATTGATGGGATTTCTTTCAATGTTTTCCCAGCAAAGTCCTAGAAAGACCTGTATACCAAGGTTTTTCGTCAGAAGTCTCTTGTTCTTAAGAGACAGCTTGATATTATATCTTTTCTTGACACACCAATTCCAGTATTGTTTGTAGAACTAGGATGACTTCCTCTAGCAAATTTCATTGGGACTGCTTGTGCTCCTATTGTTCGAATTTTTTATTCTAATATTATTGAACATGACTTGGATGAGTCCTATCTTAAGTCAAGTCTTTTTGGAATTTTTGTTAAAGTCACTTCTAAGGTGATTGCTAAAGTATTAGGCATCCCGTTGGTTGAAGCACCCTCTGTGAGTGACTTGGAAATCACCTCTAAGCTGTTGGATAGAGTGTCTATTGACTTATGGGGAGAGGTTCGAGGTCAGCTAGGCTCAGTTGTATGTACACATTGGTAGCATATCTCGTCTTGCATGGGTGTTGGCAACTTTTCTAACATTCTCAGTTTATCCCTTTTCACATCAAGCAGATATTTGTAAGAAGGGTTGCATTCTCTTGTCTCGAATTCTTCATCGAGAACCCATCAGCCTAGCATTTTGCGTCTTAGATAAGATGATTGTTAAAGGAGATCCTACAGTGTTTAAGAATGAGGTTCTTCCCTATGGCATTTTAATTACAAAAATTTGTCAAAAGGTTGGAATTGAATTTCCTGTTAATTCTTCATTTCTTGAACCAATGGGTCCCATTGATACCTCATCCTGGAATTGAAGTCATGGACAAATTAAGGGTGCCCTTGGTTCTAAGAAAAAGGTGTGCCATAGTAGAGCCAAAAGCAAATTTGAGGAAAGTGACTCAGATTCAGATGTAGATTCCAGTGTCCTAGCTCAACTTTGTGTTAGGTTTGATGCATTGGATGAGAAAATTTATGCTCAATCCACCTTGTTGTCTAGCAGATTTCTCAACTCTAATCTCATATGGAGAGAGAATTCTCACTAATTGATGGACAAATGCTTTGCAACATGGATCAGCTGCACGCTCTCGGAGATTTTGTCCATAAGCATCTCTCTTAGCCAAGTAGCAGCTAATTATTTTTTTGGACAACTCTTTGTCTTATGTACTTTGCTTATTTTGGACTACTCTTTGTTTCCTTCTAGGACAAAAATGGGGAGACATTTTACACTTTACATGGATGGTGATATGACCTGTAATTGATCATAAAAATTTCTTTGTGTTTTGTGCTTTGGATATTTGATATGTTGATGATCATGATCACTTTTTTGTGTATTTGTGGATATTTATGTGTCAATTCATTCGAAAGTTGTGGAAGCGTCTTGGTAATATGTGCAGGTGCTACTAAGGTTTTCCTTGAGATTTATTTATAGGCATTGTAGTACTTTTGGTGATGTTTTGAGTGAGTGAGTGAGTGACCTTGTATGAGAGTTAGATGGGGCTTACTTACTTGTACTCATTCGTGTTGTAAAGGGTTTTGTCCCAAAATTGCCAAAAAGGGAGATTGTGAGTGTTTAACTAGGTTGGCAATTTCGGACAAAATTCCTAAGTGTCCCCTAACTCGACTTTCCAATTCCTCTTCAAACTACTTGACTTTGAAAACTAAGACTTTGCTAAGAGGCCGAGTGTATGGTGATTGAATGTGAATCAACCCGATTTTTAATCTTTAAATGTGTTAGAAAGTTGGGATAAATGGTTTTTAGTGCAAGGCTTTTATTCTCCTATTTCTAGATCGATCCAAGTGCAAGGGTAGATCGATCCAACTAACTTGTTTTTTATATCAAATCTCAGCCATTAGATTAAGGGCTTCTTTTTACACTTTAAAAAGCAATCTTCTCTCATTTTTTGGGTAGAGACTGCAGCAAACGTGGAGAGAGTTGCAGCCACTCCACGTGTTCTTCATTTTCTCATCTCATTTCCTAATTTGGGGGTTTTTTATTGCAAAGAAAATCCACTTCTCTTAATGTTTTCCAAACTAGTTTTTAATGGATTTTCTTAAGCAATAAATGGGTCGATTCATTCCTTCATTCATATCTCAATCTCTCATTCTATTTGGGTTTGTACAAAAACCCATTTTCTTTTTGTGTGGATTCAAGAAGAGGCCGAGATTGAGCTTGGTGTGGACTCCAAGTGTACTCTGGAATATGAAGGTGAGAAGCTGAAAGTGAAGATACTAGTCAAGTGGTCCAGGAAGGATTGGTTGGCTTGAGTTAGGTAAAACCTTGTACTCAGTTTTTATTCTTCATAGTGGAGTTTTTCAATCGGTGGTAGGCCCATGGTTTTTTATCTCTTCGAAGGTTTTCCACGTTAAAATCCGGTGTTAATTGTCTCTTTCTCTTACTCTACACTTTGATTTATTTTCTGTTTTTGATATCATTGATTAGTTGGGCATATATGTTGAATGGAAGAAATATGAGGTGATGTAAGTGTGATGATCCATAGAATATCCTTAATAATTTTTTTGCTTATTTTGGTTAATGATATCATGGAGTAAATTGATATGAGTTGAGGAGATAATTGTTATAGATATCATGCTTATTTTACTTTATCACTTTCTTTCTTATAACAGACCTAGCCTAACTAATTACTTGGACTAATATTATAATATGGTGTGAATCAGTATTTTGCACATACGTCCCTACTAAATGGTGAGACTCGTTTTTTAGTCGAAAACTGATTTTTATAGTCACTTATTTTTATTTATTTTTTAAAAGGAAAATAAAATAATAAATAAAACCCTAAAAATGACTCTTTATTTTTGGAAAAGTGTGTTTTTGAAAACCCGAGTCTAAGTCTAAAGGTCAAATTACCTATCAGGAAGGTACCATAAAGGTAAACACCATTTTAAGCCCTAAAAATAGATCTCTACTAACTAGGATGAGGTAAGCATGATAATTGATTCATAAATCAAGAATACAAAGGTGATTATATTTAAAGCTAAATAATATTCTATTCATATAAAAAAATTCAAGCACATGAGAAAGGAAAATAAGTGTATGTGAGTAATCCAAAGCACTTTTATGAAAACATCAAAGTTATTTCGACAAATATTACTACATACACTACACATTTCATCTCATTCATGAAATCAAGCACTGATCAAACCATAATGATGTAATATCATGTATGAATATGTTCGCACACAAAGTATGTCTATTTATATAACTAAAAGGATAGAAGATGTGAATGGCATGCCCGAATAGCATATATAGCTTACAATGAACTTACATATAGCTAGAGAGGGTTAGAGTAATTATAATAACAAAAATGATGATATCAATATGTATTATACATGGCATATATACAATCCAGATGAAATGGCAAGAACTCAATAAAATTAAATATCAAGAAAAATCTTAACTCAAAAGTACATATTTCATGCAACCACTATCACAAGGCAAATCCTCATAAAATGTCAAAAATTGGTTTGAGATTTAAAGAAATCTTAGCTATCACATAGGACATACATACTATTCATTTTCAATGCTAAACTAATATAGAAGAGAACTAAAAACACCAAAATTAGTGTCTAATTCAAAGCATGTAATAAGTGGTCAAAACAGTCAAATTCACTTGAAAAATCCTAAATAAATACCTAGAAGCATTATTTCATCATGGAAAAAATATACAACATCCTCATTATGTCTATATTACACAAAAAAAAAAAAAAAAAAAAAAAAAAAAAAAAACCAAGATCAAGTCATGATATGCCAATCAACACCAAAATAATTAACAAGTCAAGCATTATACAGAATTTCTAACATTGAATCAAAACAGAAGCCTTCATAAAGAAAATCCTAAATAATTATCTAGAAGGTGAATTTAATTGAAAAAAAATTCAAGGAATCTCTCCTACATGTCTAGATTATCACCTAAATTGCCAAACAATTTATTAAAGCTCTAAATAATCTCAGTTTATAAAAAATCTAGAAAGGTCCAAAACATGACCGAATTCTAAGCATGCATAAACTAATTTTTTTAACCCACTTAGAGTTGTGATAAACTCATAAAAAATATGTTTAGAATGTTTAATTCATAAGAAAAATAATGGAAAGGTTAGAAAGCACACGAATTAATTTTAAAAGTAAGCAAACAACCCCTCAATACAAAATTAGGACAGTGTAGTGGGTACATCAAGGGAAATCTCTATCTCTCAATTGGAAGATCGGTTTGGAGTATTTCAAGTGTCTAAATTACAATTCAAGAGGTTTGTATTGAGGCAAAAATATCCAATGGAATTAAAAAAAATCTAACTAATTTAATTTTATGAAATCAATTTGAGTGTCTAGAATAGTATTGAATCTTAACCCAGTGAAAATCTTATTTAAATCTCCTACTTAGAAAAACATTTTAGGGTTAAAATAAATTTGTTTAACACATTTAAGCTGTCTAGAATGCTATCCAAACATCAAAAAAAATTTACAAAACCCCTAAGTGGTTAAATTCTAATTTTCAATTTGAAAGGCACAATAGCTTAACAAAAGTAGTAGTGAGATTTTCAACTTTGAAAGATTTTGAATGTAAGGATTTCACCAAGTCCCAATTTGATTTATATGAATTAAATACTCTCTTCCCAACCTCCAATAATTATGATAAAGATTATGAAAGCTAGGAATTGATCCATTAATTTTAGAATGGTAAATTTTATCCATGTTCATAAAATCAAAAATTGTAAAAATCGAAGTAAGCATGCATACCGAAAGAGAATGGTTGCATATGTTCTTGAAAAAAGAGTTTCTCATATCCAAAATGACCTAAAATGAGTTTTTGAAAAGGGATTCAAGGATTAATTTATTTAAGAAACAATTGAAAACATTTTTTAAAATCTTGAAATGCATAAAATCATAAAACTCAAACAAGGAAAGCACCTAAAAACAAAATGAAATAGATTAAACCAAATTGTATGTAAAACCAACTATTAGTATTTATCCAATGATTCATGATAAGTGAGAAGAATCCTAAAATAATGTAAACTCCAAACTCAAATTCATAACATGTGACATTAATATTTGATTCACAAACATCATGAACAAAAACAAATTTTAATATTGAATCAATCCCCAAATGACTAAAGATATGCAATAGTCAACCCTTTAAGAATTAAACAAATATCCTTCATCCATTAAAATATTAAAACATATCAAAATTTCACATTGAATCATGATAAAGGAAGAGATCAAACATCAATAATCAAGAAAACTAAAAAAAACTAAAGAACTTCTCTTTCAAGAAATCATAAGCATTCAATTATTACCAATCAAGAATCAACCTAAAGTCCTCTCTTTCAAGATCACAATTATGTAACTATCATCAATGAAAAACCAAACAAGAAAATCTCCCTTTCAAAAAGATCTCAATCATTCTCTCATTACTTATCAAGAGTTAACTAAAAATTCTTCAATCATTGTCATATTGAAAGTGTTCAAAATTTCTTTCAAATCAAAAAACAAGAATGAACCAAAAGAGAAAGAAAAATAATATCCCTGATCATAAAAATCAAAACAAAGGAGAAGAAACTTACCTTTCTTCTTAGAAAGAAGGAAAAATCTCCAATGATCAACCTTTTAGGAGTGAAATATCTTTCAAATGTGTATTCTCTATTTTTCCTTCAATGGGGTAGTGTATGTATGAATCAAGGGTAGACCCTCAATGCATGCTATAGAGGACTCTCCAAGAGATCTTTTTTTTTTTTTTTTTGTTTCTTTTCTCCCATCCTTAAAGGTGGTCGGATATGCACCTTATGCAACTCATTTTCTCCTAAAAAAAAATTCCTCATATGTTATGTCTAGCCTTAACCTTCCTTCAAGATGTTGTTTGAATCTTCTCCTCAAAGGTATGCTTCCTATTCTCTTTGGCAAGTCCATCAGCAGCCACCTCACCTTTCCTAGTCCATATGGTAAGTCAATGGATAGCCACCTCACCTTTTTCTCAATCCATGATGACAACCTTGATCTTCTTTCCTAAAACAAATGCAATTTCAAATTTTTTTTCAAGGATGGCCATGTACACTTATAGGAGAGTCAAATGGGTAGCCCACTTTCATAATCTTCCCTTATCCATCATGGTAACCTTAGTCTTCCTTCTTAAAACAAATTCAATTTCAAATTTTTTTTCCAAGAATGATCGTGTACACTTGTGGGAAAGTCAAATAGACAACCCACTTTCATAATCTTCACTTATCCATCATGGTAACCGTAGTCTTCCTCCTTAAAACAAATTCAATTTCAATTTTTTTTCAAGGATAGCCACATACACCATAAGAGGAGTCCTACAAAAATCAAAAGAGTCCAATTAGTCTTCCAAGTTTTCCAAAATAAAGTCATGCACATGTCATGCAACATGCCATGAATTAAATATACCCATGCACCATAATCTCATACACATGTTATGTAATGTACCATGAACCAAAACATGCATATGACATGCAAATGACACAAAATATTACCTTAAAGTGCAACTAAAGAAATCTTAAAAAGAAACTAGATGAACTAGGCTAAAGTACTTAAAGTGCACTTAAGTGGACTAAGTGAAACTTCCTAAAATATAACTAAGTAAGCTAGAGTGAGCTTAAGTGGGTTTAAGTGCAAGTTACGTAAAATGCAACTAAATGAGCTTAAATAAAAGTTACCTAAAATGCAACTAAGTGAGCTAAAGTGAGTTATAGTGAGTTTAAGAGAAAATTACCTAAAATGCAACTAAGTAAGCTTAAGTGAAAATTAACTAAAATGCAACTAGGTGAGCTAAAGAGAGCTAAAGTGAGTTTAAGTGAAAATTACACAAAATGCAACTAAGTGAGTTAAAGTGAGCTTAAGGGCAAGTTACCTAAAATGCAACTACATGAGTTGAAGTGAGCTTAAGCAAAAATTACCTAAAATGCAACTAAGTTAAAGTGAGTTGAAATGAGCTTGTCTAAAATGTGACTAAGTGTGATGTAGTGAAATTAAGTGAACTTACCTAAAAATTGTCTAAATAAGTTAAAGTGCACCTAAATGAACTTACTTAAAAGGTGTTTGAGTGAGCTAAAGTGAGCCTAAAGTGCCTAAATAAGTTGTCCTAAAATGCACTTAGAAATAAGATGAGCTAAAATGCACTTAGATGAGCTAAAAGTGCACCTAGGATCTAGTGAACTTCGAATGCACCTAAATTAATTATCCTAAAATGCAATTAAGTGAAGAATCCTAAACTAAACTTGAGGGGTTGTCGAGGTCATAGTGAGAGTCTAGATAAATCCCTCAACAAAGAATCCTTAAAAGTGGTTCAGAAAGTGTAAACCATACAAGTGACAAGGGGCCACCAAAGGATGGCTATAAAGTAAAAGAGAAATACCGAGAAGCACCTTATACTACATGTGTTACAAGGACAAAATGGATGGTCTACATTTGGATGTAGTAACTAGTTACATAGAAGCTAGTTTAGGTAAAGCTAGTTATTGCTTATGAACTAACCTAGCAAAAAGAAAGAATGATATATCAAAGGTAGCATTAGATGGATCGTAAGACCAAGTATCTTATACTTAGGTCTTTGGATAATGTGTTACAACAACAATACATGTCATTATCTCATTGATATTTTCTTTCTAATCTACAAGAATTATTTGGTGATAAGGGTAGGTCAGCTTCAACAAGCTACCCTTATGACTATTATGAACATTAGATTTCATATAATCTTAAAGACCTTTCCAATTTTCTTCAAGATGGTTAAGTAGATTCTCAAAGATTATAGGGTGTTTATATAAAAGTTAAAGGTTCTTTAGTTTTTCTACCAACAAGAACAACAACAACACTAAATAAGGAAATTTTAAGGAAAAGGAATATGAAAGAAAATTCAACGGTAGTTAATTCCTTTGTGACATTTTAGGACATTGGAAAAGAAATGTATGATTTTCCTAAAGAAAAATAAAAGTATACATCATTTTTTTCTTCGTTGAATATTTTGTGGTGGATAGATTCCAAGCCTTCTATCTATAAGTCCTTATAGGGTATTCAACTAGTGAAAATGTTATATGATGAGATTGTAGTTACCTTAGCTTCAATTGCAAGGCTAGTTGTGCAGGATAGTGAGAGTTATTATTTTTTCTTTTTATGTGTGCTCTTTATCACTTTGTCAAGTAATGAGAATAGTTAGATCTCAAGATTGAACCTAACACTAATAAAACATTTGGTATTTAAACCTAGGTTATGTTAATCCAAATAGGACCCAAAGATTAGTCAAGTTCGGACGTTTTGACTTCAGAAGATCTTCTAGTCTGTGAATCATGTATAGATGGTAAAATGATTACCAAGATGTCATAGAATTATTTTTAGGTTTAGAGTTATCCTTCTCAAGATCAGTGTCCTTGGACATTTGAGGAAGGAAATCGCATTAGGTAGTATCCTTTGTCTTTGCAATGGGTAGCCTTATATATGCGATGTTACGTGTTAGATCGGATATTTGCTTTGTTGTAAGAATAATGAGTAGATATTAGTCCAATTCAGGATTAGAGTTTTGAGTGAATGTCAAACATATACTTATGTTAGGAGAATGAGGGAATATATATTTGTGAATCTTTGCGTCGAGTAGGTACTCCTTGGGTATTGAGAATTAGACTTTCAGTATAATGAGGACTCTCATAGGTTTATCTATAAGTATGCATATATTCTACTTGGTTTGTGTTGCTTTTTTAGTAACAAAGGAAGTCGTTTGGATTACAAGTAGTTCCCTTAGTTATATCATCCAATATATATATATATAATAGTGGCATTGTTGCATAGTCTAAAGAACCAAGATACCACTAGAAAAGAAAAAACATAGAGATGAAGTTTTACTTGCTTTGTGAGACAATTAAAAGAAGTTGCATGACTGTATAATAGATTCTTTTTGCGTGCCTAGTTTGCTTTTGGGGTTAGTGGGAGTTTCTTGGGATTGAGTCTCTAAAAGCAAGACATGATGTAACAAAATCAGATTTAATTGTCTATTTTCTATTATATTTATTCATTGACATTGATTTGATTATTCAACTCATATCTCTTATATTGTACATGACTTGGGTGCATTAGGAGTTGCACAGAAGATACAAGTCATTGGTTCCTTGTAAGTAAATAAGTTTTTCACAGTTAATTCATGCATTTGAACAATTTAATAGAAATTGTAATGTACTACCTCCTAATTGGAGGATGACTTGTCTTAGCCGTTGGGATGAATAGAAATAGTGAGTGCACTAGTGTATGTGATGCACATTGGATAGGACCTATGGTGAATCATGACGTAAGGCTATCGATTGTTATGATTCGCCAAACTACTATATTGCATGGAATCTCAACCTTGAGAGGATATTGAGCTTGTGATGAAATCAATAGGAGGCCTTAACCTATAGGTGAGACCTAAAGTAGTCATATATCCCTATGGATTGGGTCACTATTGATAGAGGCTGGCATAAATGAGTATTCTCAATAGAGGTACTATGATATCTCATGGGTTTAAGACAATGTGTCCATTTGGGTGATTCAAAGAACATATGATTATGAAATTTGTGACCATAGTAATTCCATTAATGGAATTTGACATATGCTCCTTAGAGTTAGAATATGTCAATTGATCACATAATAAATAGGATTTGTAACTCAAGGATTGGAGAGGTAATCTTGATTGGTAATAACACTACTTTGTTATATTACAATCACTAGTTCATTGAGAGTTTGCATGTAGTAGAGAGTAAGTTATAGACCCAAGTTTTGCTTTGTTGTTATTTATATAGGGTACTGGAGTGCAATTGATTCTCTATAGTAGAATGTTGAATCAACTTTAAAATTGGATTATGAGGAAGTCAGTACCCCTATAGGTCTCAATGGTCTCCGCTTTGAGCTTATATACCATGATGACATGATTTATGAGGGTTGGATTGACTCTAGGTTTATTCTTGTGCATAAAGGCATTTTAGTAATTATACAAGGTTGCATAGAGGACAGTGAACAAGGTCTCTGGATTGGGCTAATTAATCAATTAAATGGTCCTATGCAGGGATTAAAATGTGTCGATATATCGGTGATATTTTGTCGATATATCGTGTGTCAGTGGTTACAGACACAATACATGCAGGAGAAATATCGACCATTTAATTTTTTTTCTTCCCAAATCTCTTAGAATGGCCCAAAACTTGTATAAGAGGCTTAGAGACTGGGCTAGCCCAACCCAACCCACACTCCCCCACTAGCACAACTCAGTTGCCCAACACGCACTACACGCTTACAAGCCATCCACCACTCCAATGCTTAAAAAACCTTTTTGGTGTAATGAATTGTCGATGTGGGATTGCAAGAATTGGAATTTTGAAAAGGCAAGGGAAAATCCAAGGAAATGAAAGAAATGGAACTTAGGGGATTTGAACTCCTGACAACCCGCTCATAATTCCTCACCAACACCAAATGACCAACCATGTTTCATTTAACAAAATGTACACATTTTATATATATATGTACATTATTAGCATTAAATATATTAACCATACATATAAACAAATATTATAAATTATATACATCTATTATAAATTAATCAGAATAAAATTATTATAAATAAATTGTTTTTTGTGATTGTGACTTTTATATAATAATTATATATAAAATAAATATAAATTTTTGAATAAAATTATCAAAATTTTAAAATAAAATAAAAACTTATACAAATCATTATTATTTCTTTTATGTCATTAAATACATCCAAATCATATGATTAAGCATAAAGTATGTTTTCAAGTTATAAACATTATTGATAAATATCACAACTATGCATATATCATCATTTATTTTATATTATTTAATATAATTGAATTAAATAAATCGTAATTTTAATATTAAATATATTTTAAATTAGACATATTATAATTAAATATCATAATATTATTATGAAATAATATTTAATGTAATTTAATAATAAATATACACTTATGAAATTCATATTTTTTATTGATGTATATGATATTATCATCAAATATAATAAATCATCTCATACATATATCAAAATTTTCAACAAAACAACTTTACAAATGTCTATTATACTTCTAATTACATTTCTACAAGGTTTTTCTTACATTTCCATGAATTTTGATCAATTTTAAGCCTATATTTTTTTTCAAAATATCTACCAATATATATCCGACATATCTGTAAAATTGAAGTATTGATATATTCGTGATTATCGATATTTTCATCATTGGTCCTATGTGAATTATTAATCAATAAGCACCCGGTTTAGGCTAGATGAAGTAACTTAAGCCCATATGAGCTCAAGTCACTTAAACCCAATAGGTGAACCCTATAAATATCCTTTTAGGGGTTAGGGTTTCTAATCAATTGTCTTCCACCTTTAGGGAGAGAGAGAACTAAAGTTTCCTTCCTTGCAAAGCCCAACCCTTTGGCATGCCAAGGTCATGGTCAAAGTCATCAAGCGGAAGACTTTGAGTGTACAAGACATCTGTAGATTGCAAGTTTTTTCTTATTCCGAATTCGATCTTAGAATATCCAAATCTAGGTATGAGTTTCTTGATCTCTAGATCTTTATCCTAAAATAGTTTTTAAAGCCACTATTTTTCGCTACATTAGATCTAGAGAGTCGTAAGGATAGATGAATGCACCCTACGAGATCCAAGGCTTGGGAACAAAGTAATCTGAGTTTTCCAACAAAAATTACTACGGGCCTACTTATTTCATGATCATATGTCCCTAGGAGCACCCATAAGACACACTGTCTCAATGTCTATGAGATACCATAGTGCCTTTATTGAAAATACCTATTACTACTAGTTTCAATCAATAGTGACATTATCCATAGGGAATCTATGATCATTTTAAGATTTCATCTTTATGTGAAAGCCAATGCTAATTTTGGCATAAACTCAATATTCTCTCAAGATTGAAAGACAATACAATATAATAGCTTGGTGAAACCATGACTACCCAATAGCCTTATGTCATGACTCACCATAAGTCATGTCCAATGTGTAATCGTATGCCTTAAAGCACTAATTATGGGAACTTCATCCGATGGCCAAGACTAGTCATCCCTCCAATTAGGAGGTGGTGCACTACAATCTCAAATGGATTGCATAGGTCCATAAAATCAACTATGAACAAATTATTTACTTGTAAGAAACCCATGATGACTTAGATCTTCCATGCAACTCCTAATACACCTAAGTCATGTATAATGCAAGAGATACTAAGCCAAAATGCTCATAAAATATAATGTATGAAATAAGGATATGTAAATAATGAATTTCAAAGATATTACATTATGTCATGCTTTTAAAAGGTCTATCCCGACCTTACATTGTACATGATTTGGATGAATTAGAAGTTGCTCTAAAAATCCAAGTTAGGGGTTCCTTACAAGATGATAAGTAGTTTATAGTTGGTTTATGGATTTGAGCAATATATTATAGAGTGCACTACCTCCTAATTGGGGGATGACTTGTCTTTGTTATCGAAATTGTTTTCTAATAATGAGTGCACTAGTGTGTATGGTTACAGATTGAATAGAACTTACAGTGGATCATGACATTAGTTATCAAATAATCATAATTCACCAAGCTACTATATTGCATGGACTCTCAACCTTGAGAGAATATTGAGTCTAAGTTGAAATCATCAGTGGCTTTGACTTATGGGTTAAACCCAAAGGTAGTTATATATTCCTTATGAACTGAGTTACTATTAATAAAGGTTGGTGGCAACAAATATTCTCAACAAAGGCCTTATGATATCTTATGGTTTGAGATAGTATGTCTCCTTAGATGATCCTAAGGACATGTGATAAAAAAGATTGGTCGTAGTAATTCCTTAAGTAGAATTTGACATATGCTCTTTGTGAGTTAAAGTATGTCAATTGGTCACATAACATAAAGATCTGTAACTTAAGGATTGGAAAGGTAATTTTAAGAGGATGATAGCACATACCTTTTTAGATTACAAATATTAGTTCATGAGGACTTTGCATATAGTATATAGTAGGTCATGGACTCGAATTATATCTCATTGTAATATACATTATATATTGGAATGTAATATGATCTTAAGTTAACTTCATAATTAGATTTTGAGGAAGCTAGTATTTTTGTATGGGTCTCATTGGTTCCCTTTCGAGCTTTTGATTCATAGTAGCATAGTTTTGAGGGTAATTTTAGATTCATAATTCATATGAGGGCATAAGGTAATTTTGGTAAAAATGTAAGGTTGCATTGGATCTTATAAATGGTCTTTCTAGATTGGGTTAATTAATTAATTGGTGCTAAATAGGACTAATTAATTAATTAAGACCCAAGTTAGTTGGATTAAGTGACCCAAGCCTAAGATTAACTCAAGTTACTTAAGCTCATATGAAAACCTATGTAAACCACCTTATGGTTTCACTTTTACCTCATTGTCTTCCAAATTCCAGAAAAGAAAACCTTAGACTGCCTCTCTAGAGAGAAGACCATATTTCTATTATGCAAAGATTTGTGAAGAGAGTAATCGAGCGAAAAACTGCTTAGTTGATGAGGATGTAACTCGTTTTTCATAACTTTTACGAATTGGATTTGATTTAGGAACATCCATATCACAATTGTGATATCTAATTTCTAGATATATGGTTTTTATTACCACATTTTTCATTGTGATTAGATTAAAGAAGCCTTAGATTAGTAGCATGCACACTTTATGATCCAGGACCAAGAAAATGGAGTAATCTAGGTTTCTCTATAATAATAAGACACTATAGGGGATGCTCTATTTTGCTCTAAATAAGATTTGGTACACTACTCTTAATTTTGTTTTTGTAGTTGGTTTGACATTCACATAGCTCATTAACTAAGTATGAATGAAATGATTAATAAGATTGTGAGAGATGTGTATGATTGCAACAACTATGGGTGAGTCAAAGATGTTTGTGTGGCCTAATTGGAGCACCCATAGTGGATCGACCCAATTTGATGATAAGTGTAGTATAGTATATCATCATCTACTTATTTTAATCGATAAAAGAGTTGTAGAGATTTTTCTAAATGTGAAAATTCTCTCATATGTATAAATATTTATTTTTACCTTTTTCTTTTATCAATTGATTAGAAACTAGTTATAGAGAAGTTCGTGAGTTGTAGATGCTTTGTGAGTGATCCCAACAAGTGATGTCCACACATCCTTAGCATTAACAAATATGGATTCTCTTCGTGTATGTACAAAACATATAAACTTCTCTTATATATTTCAAAATTATTTTAAATATAAAAAAAAAAAAAAACAAAAATACACTTTCTTATTTATTACTTTATTTTAATAACTTTTTATAATTGAAAATATCATTAGAAGATTGATTTTTAGAACCGCCAACGCAGACTTCCACCTACACTTGGTTTTGTAGTGGCATTAGCAATTTGGTTGCGTCCAACAAAAGTACTGGTACTTTTTTATTCACCCGATGATGAAAGGGGAGGCAAAGTCAGAGTCAGAGCCTTAGTGCAATCTAGAGCGAGAACCGAAACCCAGGGAGAGGAAAAAACATGGGCGGAGAGAGAATCTCCTCTGCAGAAGAAGAATCCTCTCCGGAGGAAACATCGACTTTTCTCGAGTAACTTGCCCTTCTCTTTTCTCTTTCTATCGTTTAATTCCCTCTTTAAACCGCTCACTATCAGAATTTGGATGTATCAGGAATGATGCCTATCAAAGGAGGAGAAGCCTTGTTTATTCTCAAATTTTACAGAGTTACGATGATGTGAGAATTCGTACCAACGCTTTGGAAGAGGCCAAGAGTAGAATCTTGAGGTACTTCCAAGTCCATCTCAAATTTAGTTGTGCGGGGCTTATGCTTTGATTGATGTTGTGCGCTGCAGTTTATTTACTGATACTATTCTGGCTCTGTGTTAGGCCTTGCATTTTCTCATTTGGAAATCAGAAAAGACAATAGAATTAGGGAAAACAATACATAACTGTATCTATGTCTGCACATATGGAAATAATGATATGGGATTGGAGTATAGGCAAATACAGCTTGTTAGAAAGACTTTTCTTTCATGCAAACTATAAGCACAAATTTGACAAATAATTTATTGGAGATGACTTTTAGCCATGTAAAGACTTCAATACCATGTTTGGTATGAGGGAATGGAGAAGGAAATGAATTTTTTGTTTTCATTCTTATTTCTCATTTAATAGGAATGATTTTGGTGATTCCAATTATTGTGTTTGGATGCTCTAAGGAATCTAAGGTTAGAATGATTATTTACTTCCATTTCAATTTTGGGCAACAATGGGATTGAGAATGAAAAAATAAATAATTTGAGAATAATATCTATGCACATAATTTAAAATAATTTTTATTTTCATTTTAAAAGAGCATCTTTTGAATGTTTTTATTTATTTTTTATTTTTTATTTTTTCCTGTTTTGCTAAATGTAAGAGTGTGTTTGGTCGTGTGATTTAAAAATGATTTTTTGTTTTTAAAGACAAAATTATGCCTAAAAATTTATTGCACTCTTTGATTGTTGTTTTCGAGAACAATTTTTAAAAACAAAGTGAAATAGAGAATGTTTTTTAGAGAAAAAATAATTGTTTTCACAGATTTTTAAAAATAAAATGAAAACATAGAGAAATGGAAAATAAATAAAATCCACAAAAAGTAAATAAAGTAGAATACGATATCTTTCCTTTTTCA
Source organism: Vitis rotundifolia (assembly GCA_030254885.1). Classification (NCBI taxonomy): domain Eukaryota; kingdom Viridiplantae; phylum Streptophyta; class Magnoliopsida; order Vitales; family Vitaceae; genus Vitis; species Vitis rotundifolia. The sequence continues at coordinate 13,878,297 of CM058157.1, forward strand.
TTCTCTCTCTATCACCCAATACCAATATCAAAAATTTTCAAATGTGATCTTCCTTTGAAATACATGTATTTTTATGAATTTTTTAACTCATCTAATTTTTTTTTATTAAACAAATAAATTCCAAATCAAGCAACACTTGATAAAAGAAATTATTAATGTTTAAAAATAATTTAAAAGTAAAAAATAAATTCAATAAATATTAAAAAGTCATGAAACTCAAAACCAATGAAATTAATACTAAAAAATCATAGACCAAAAATTATTTTGAATGACTTTGGTAGTTTTTTTATTGTTGGTCTTTCACACCATTACTTAATCATCCCACTTTTCTAACCATGATTTTTGTATTGAACTCTGACTTTTTGGGGATGAGCTAGATTTAAAAAATAATTTTTGTTTCATTAAACTTATTGGACTTTTCATGAATAGCGTCATGGATTTCCCTGCTGGTGGTCACTAGATGAATGGGAATGGATTTGAATCCAAAGAGCTTTAGATGTTGAAATTGAATGGATGTGTTTATGACTTGGACCCTAGTCTAGTATCCATTGTAATCATGAATTAGTGCCCCATTAACCATAGCAAAGTATATATAGGGTGTTTTTGGTACATGGGAATGGAAATGGAAATAGGAAGGTTCTAGAGGTGAATTATAATTTCATGTAAAAGAAAATAATCAAAATTTTAGTGTGCTTTGGTTTCCATGACAATGAATTTTGACTCTTATTCCTAGTTTTTTTTTTAGAAAAAAAAAAAAAAAAAAACAATTCAAATCCATTAATGAATCAGAAATAAAATTGATAGTCCATTTCCATTCTCTATTCCAATATTCCAAACATGACCATAGAGTATACGTTTAGTGGAATTATCTTATGTGTTTTGCTGCCTCATGAATTTATTCACTTTGCATAAGAGAGGACATGATTGAATTGTTTCAAGGACTGTTATTGGGTTCATTTTATTGGACCTAGTGATTCTGTTTGAGCTTACTTAAGGAAGCTAACCTTGATTTTGCTGGGTTCTGCACAAGGAATCTAGATTTACTGTTTTTTTTTTTTTTTTCCATGCTTATGTTATATTGCTAATAATTTTTCTTCTAAGAGTTCTGCTATTGCTGGTATAACCGATAATTTGATCTTTGTAATCATAAAACCATTGCTAGGTCTAGTTAAACCTTAGCTACTCTGAAACTGTAGAAGTTTCGAGGATATATGTCCTAAATTTGAATTTAGTCTTGTACCTAATTAATTGTAGATGCTGTATTCCAAAATAAAACATTTGGGACATTATTGTTTGTTCGATGTATTGCTTCTAGTTACACTTAAGTTGCTTTGAAATTGGAATTAACTTGTAGAAGCTTAAATTTTTCAACGGCATACAATTTGGATCCGTCTAGGGCTTGAACTGATAGAAAATTTACATCATTCTTATGGAATTGGCTCTGAAGTTTCAAAATATATAATTTGATTGGTGGATATTTAAAAGTTTCAAAGCCTATGAATCAACTTTGGATCATTTCTGTATTGGCCTTGAAGATATGACTTCACTTTGGCATCATGTTAGGATGATTGTAACTATAGGTTCTCCTTTCATTTGTGGAGACCTATATGTTCAGATCATTGTAAATATTGGATGTTTCTTTTGTAAGATTGATATAACAGATGTTATTATAATATACAAAACACTAGTTGTTTTATTTATTTTTTTATGGCTATAGAATATATTGTGCTTTCACTGAACTTATGTCATAGTTGATGTTTATAGCTATATGCCTGGCGCATGGATTGAGATGTCTGGTGGCATGAAATTGAGTGACTACAGTGTGCCAGAGACAACATCTCTCATACTGGTTGGCCCAAAAGGATCTGGTAAGAGCAGTCTTATCAATAAAATTTCAAGGGTGTTTGAAGATGACAAATTTGCACCAGAAAGGGCCCAAGTCTCATGTATGCTCATTTTATTTACATGTTTGTTGACATGCTGCCAAAGGCAGCATTTCCCATTTTATATGTTCATTTGCATATCAATTTAAAATTGAAGTGTTGTGAATCATGACATCACTATTGGTTGTTTTATATATGGTTCTTGAATAATGATTGCTAAAAATTGAATTTACTTACTCCATTTGCTTTGACACAGCTTCAACTCATCACTATTTTTCTTCATGCCAGATAATTTATCTGTTGGAGATGGGACTTACTTCCTCCAGGAATATATGATTCCCAGAGGTTCAACTTCTTTCTGTTTATATGATACCCGAGGTTTGTCTGATGTCTCATCTGATAACATGCAAATGCTAAAGCAGTGGATTACAAAAGGTGTTCGTCATGGGGAACTGGCTATCAGGTCTCTTTCTTAAACTTAATGAAGAATTTCCTTTTGGCATTTCAGGTTTGGCCTATTTTTGAACAATATTTGTTCTTTGGTTTACTTACTAGGAATTCAGATAGTTCAAGCATAAGAGCTAGAATGAAGTGCAAAGCTCGCCAGAGTGGTTACAATTCCAGTAAGACCAGGCGGGTTAATTTTGTTATATTTGTTGTTAATGGGCTTTCAGTTCTGAAATCCATAGACAGTTGTGACGATGGTGCATCACAGTTTTATATCCAGATGATAGCTAAAATGTTCTGCTGCCCATATTTGTCATTTAGAGGTACTGCACATTCTGTCTTTTGCCTGTAATTACCTTATGAACATGTAGGTGGTTTTAATTATTAACTTTCTCAATTGATTACTTTACATCTGTTTTCTTTATCATTAGCCTATAGAAATTATGAAAGGGATGAATACTAGAGAGGTGAGGACCTAATAGATGTGTATTAAAATTGTAAAGAATACCCAAGGAAATGAGGTGGATATCTTCACAAGATGAAAGTCTGAACATAGAAACTGTCAATGATAGAATGCAAAGCTAAAACTCTCTCAAAGCTAGAGAACAAAAGAAGAAAAGTTTGAGGGATCATGAATGATATGCAAGGCTAAAACTCCCTCAGCTACCAAAGAAAAGAAGACAGAAAGCAAGAAAACTTGAGCAGTAGGAGGGATATAAGATGTGATGCATTAGACATTGAATCCCTTTTATCATCTTAGAATTAAATTTTCTGCTTGGCTTAATTTTTTCCACTCAAGAATGCAAGTTACAATCCAATAGATTGCAGTCACAATCTCTCTTGTGAAGAGGAGGTAATTTTCTAGGTCCTCCGGTAACAATGCTGCTCCAGGTGATTGCGTCAATGTTTTGAACCATTTATGTGACTCCAATGTATGTGTATCTGTTTTCTTTTGGTTTGAATTTTGAACCATTTTATGAAATTTTCTATCCAATTTTGATACATACAAAAAGAACCAAGTTTGAGGGAAGTTTTGAAGAGAATTTTCATTTTCATTTTGTTTCAAATTCTACCAAAACCAGCAGAAAAAATGCAATCTCTATTACCTTGGAGCAGTTAAGAAGTCTTCATCCATTAGAATCATAGGAAGACCTTATCTTTTGGCTTTACCTGAGGATAGGGTTGCCTAACAAGTAGTCTAGAGGAAGAAAGGTTGAGACACCACAATGATCTCTAGTTATGCCTAGACCCTGAATCTTGTGATAAGTAACTGAGGAGCAATGTAGAAAAGAGTTGAATTTTGTTGGAGGATAGCTCTAATGGCCACCGGGAGAATTTGTAGGCATAAGTAAAGTAGAACTCAATCTTCCAGTTTTAGAATAATAAAGAAAGAAATTCCTTTAAATTTCTTAATAAATGAATCCCAAAACAGTGATAGCTACTTTGATCTTGTCTAGAGTGGTATAGCTGTAGTCTAAAAGAACCTTGTGCTCCCCTGTTCTTGCAAAAAAAACTGTTAGAAGCAAGCTGTATTGCATCGATGGGTTTACTGAATAACCAATTGGGCACATCTAGTGTCCAACACTTCATGGATTGACCATTTTTTATTGCATAGTAGTAATTTATATAAACCTGCACACAATTTTGAGGCAATTTTATATAGTGAGGATGACCTTTTTCTTTGTTAATAATTGATGATGATTTAATCCTGACAAAATTAGAGACACAATTTTTATAGTTCATTCTTCTGTTGCTTTTATATGAGTGGATCTTTAGATATGTGGTGTAATGGTGAGACCTTGAATCCTAGGCTATGGTTGGACAAAGCTGTCACCTGGATGTGCTATAAGATGGCATGTTTACAGATAACTTGCTTTCCATACCTCTTTTTATAAAGTAATTTCATTAAGATAGAGAGGGAGGGAAAGGAAGGAAGCAATTTGGCTCATTATCACTTGGGTGTTGGGAATTTAGTTCCAGTAGTGGCTCTGGCTGCTTGGCTTGACCTTACAATCTAAAAGAGAGAATCCAAATTGTGAGGTTGCATCATATTTTCAGAAAGATGATGAAGAAATTCTCATTATTAGTCATGGGTTCTGTCTTAGTCCAAGTTGTTTTTAAAACATATAAATTTTGAGGAGCCTAACACGCCTTACCATCAAACATTCCATTTGCAGAATGTTGACACTCTGTAATGCTTTTCTTCCCCAAACCCACTGTATCAAGCCTTTAGGAACTTGATGGAAAAGAATTCAAAATAATGTGTTATGTATGTATGTATGTATTTATGTTTGGATGTATAATATTTCTTTTCCTCTTGTTTTATGTAAACCAATAGTATACTTGCATAGCATTGCCTAAAATGACTTTTCACAGTCTGTTTTCCTGGGGTGAATTGAAGAAACTTTTACTTGAACTTTTGTTGCAATGGTTGCTTTATTTCTTTATTTATATTGCTCCTCTGATTTTGACATCACTTGCACGCACTATAGCCTAGTGCAAGCTGTTGATTTCATTCATTAGAACGAGCGTACTAACCATCATGTTATGCAGTTCCATTTCCTATGTTTTCGTTCATTTTTTGTGACATGTTCTTTTGCCCTTTCCTTCATTCATTAGAACAAGCATACTGAGCATCATGGTATGCAGTTCCATGTCCGATGTTTTCTTTCATTTTTTGTGACATGTTCTTTTTTCCCTTTCCTAAATGATTGATCATAACTCACTTTTGGGGGATTAATGGACCAATACTTTCATATTGCTTGTGATGCAGATGACATGCCTGTTGTTGTTGTTACACATGGCGATCTGCTCTCACTTACTGACCGTGCTCGTGTTCGTGTACATTTGGGAGAGCATCTGGGTATTTCCCCAGAAAAACAAATTTTTGACATCCCAGGTGGTCTAATCAAGAAACTTAACTCTTGTTTATTCTGTGAAATTTGCCTTATATTAAGCCACATGATTAACTAAACCCCATTCTGCTTGTAGAAAGTTGTGGTAAAGCGACAGAATTGACAATCATTGACATGTTGCGTTATTCTCTTGAGCATGCTGATAGGAATCTTCCTTGTAAGGGTTGGTTTCTGGACAAGGTCAGATCTTCCTTCCTTACAATATTACCTGATCTGATAGTTCCAATCTTTTTATGTTTTATTTTTATTTTCTTTCACGAAATTTATGGTAATTTTTGGAACTTCTATTTGAGTGGCATTTCTATCTTTTGTTTTTCATCTGCTCTATATTTCCATTAAATTTTGATAAGCATGGTTTCATGAGCACTGTTAAAAATTGTCTGAATTGTATGGGACATTTTCATTAGTATACAGCACCAAAATTTATAGCCTTCAAATCAATATTTCACAAAATATTCTTCCATGTGACTATTATTGCAAAAGAATCCTGAGCTACTTGCAAAGCTTTCAAATAATTTCTGATGATTCTTGCATAGTCATATATGCTGTTGTCACACACACATACTCATATTTATTTATTTTTCCTCCTTTTCTTTGGCATGCATTGCTTTCCCGCTCATCTTCAATTTTTCCATTTGTTACTGAATATGTAAAAAAAGTTGTCCTATGCCCTAGATAACTTTCCTTTTAAGCAGGGATTGACTCCTTTTAGATTTGAAAACATATGGTTGCTACATCCCGACTTTTAAGTATATTTTCAACTCTTGGTGGAGAGAGTCTCATGTTTCATGCAAAGATTGCAATGCATTGAAGCAAATCTGAAAACATGGGAGCAAAGTGCCTTTTGGGGATATTAGGGAAAAGAAAGAAGCTATCAAGAGGGATGTTTATGTGGTTGACTCTATGGTAGAGGAAGGGGAGTTGAAAAATGATTTTCCAAAGTTGAGTTTCAAGATTTCTTGCCTAGGAAAGAGACACATTAGAAGATAGAAGGCTTGGATCAAGTGAGGGAAGGAAGGGTATTACTGTTAAAATTATTTTCATGAGGTAGTCAATAGAAGAAGAAAGAAAAGCTTTGGAGTATAAGGAAGGATTGATGCTTGATAAAGAAGACAATATTTTTTGAAGGAGATTGTTTCTTTGGGAAACTTTAGAGTAGATCTTGTAGGTTTGGATTAGTCTCCCATCTCTATAGAGAGTGCTAAGTGATTAGGATAACCCTTCATTTGATGGGAAATTCATGAAGTGGTTTTTTGGATGGATAAGGAAAATGCACCTAGTTCTGATTGCTTCACCTTAACTTTGTAGCAAGATTGTTTGGTAGACTATTAAGGAGAATCTAGTGAAGTCATCAATAAGAATACTAGTGCCTTAGGAAGGAAGGGGTAGTGTTTAAGGTTGATTTTAGAAAGACTTATGATCTCATGGACTAGGGCTTTTTAGAACATGCCTTAGAAAGGAAGGGTTTCAGTCAGAGATAGACATTTTGGATTTTTGGCCACTTATTGTTGGTCATTTTTGTTGTTTTAGTGGATGGTAATGCCGAAGGTTGGATGAAGACATTAAGAAGATTAAGACAGTGATCCTTTTTCACCTTTTCTTTTTACTATTGTGGTTGATGTATTGAGTAGATTAGTGCTATGAGCAAAAGAATGTGAATCATGGTAAAAGAGAACTAGAAAACCTTAGACTTATCTCCCCTTAGAGGGAACCCAAAGCCCTCTCTTTTTAGGATCTTGGTGTTAGAAAAGATCTCTTGGGCCTTGGAGGGTTAGAAGAAAGCTTAGCCATCTTTATGTGGTATATGTTGGCATGTAACAATGTTGCTCTAAAGTCTAGGGATGGATCATCCAAATGATGACTCTCATAATAGGTTTGTGCGATTTAACGTTGAATGCCATAAAATGGTTGGCCTATTTTCATTGGATATTAATTGGTTTTTAGATGAGATGGTCAAAGTTTGATCTAAGAATTGATATTAGAGCTAAGGGCTATGAGTTTAAGTTATTAGAGTATCATGTTAAGGAAAAGATTGTTAAGGTGCAACAATGTCACTCTCAAGCTTGGGGAATTGGTCACCCTAAGGATGACTCTTAGAATTGGCCCACGAGATATGATGTTGAATGTTATAAAAGGTTTGACCTATCCTTATTGGACACTAGTTGATTTTCAAATGAGATGGTTACATCTTGATTCAAGAAATTATATGTGCACTATGTTGTCTCTCATTTTCCTAGTTACTTTCTGTCAATGTTCAAGATTATGGTTAAAATGGCTTCTAGGATTGAAAATTGAAAATGAATATTTTGTGGTTAAGAGTTGGGGAAGGAATGAGAGACTACCGTATGGGTTGGTGGACCAGCTATGCAAACCAAAATGGGAAGGTGTTGGATTTAGGAGGATTTTCATTCAGGAATAGACTTTTAGAGAAGTGGTTGTGGAGATGTCAAGAGAAAGTTGTGATTTGTGGCGTAAAGTTGTTTTAAGTAATGGGATGCCAACATGGTTTTTGATTTTACTAGTTTGATTTTCCTTTTTTTTTTGGAAGATATTTGGCGAACAAGCAACTTCTTTTTTCAATTTTTTGGCATTGAAAAAACTAGATATTCTTTTTTTTCTTCTAGAGATTTAAGGTTTTTAGAGGGTATGTTGCATACCCAATCTTTGAAAGTTTTTAGATCTATAAGTTGAGAATGACTAATATTGTCATTTTTGTGGCTATTCAAGATGGAAAGAGGTTGATTCAAGTTTGGTAAGCAGATTCATCCAATTATTGATGTCTGACTTGAGAATCTGAGACGTTCTTTTTCTTGGGGTACCACGTGTTGCTAACCAAGAAGTAGATCATTTATCTAAGTATGGGGCTAAAACTTGGTGTTCTTTGAAAAGGACTGTTTACCCCTTTGGGGTGTGTAAGGTGGTCATAGGTTGTAAATCGTTTTGATTTCCTTTGTAAAAGGTGCAACTTTGCTATCTTCTGAAGGTATGAGCATTTCTTTCTCCCTTTCTGATCATTTTTTTAGTAAATCTTGGAAGGATTTCTGATTCTGTATTATATTCATTGTATTTACGAAGCTTAATGCAATGAATTATCTTTTTCTGTTCTGAGAAAAAAACATACATATTGGATTCTCCTTTATGGTGGATTACCTTGATATCATCGTGTTGGTTTTCTTATAGAACACCTCATTTTTTATTAGATATATGATACTGTAACTATCATAATGCATGAAGGTCAACTCTTGATGTAAGCCTGAGTTGCTAATTAAACCTCAAAGCTAAATTACTTCCTTCATTGCCTGTATAGATGCCATGTATTCTACTTCAATAGTTGGCAAAGCAACTGTAGGTTGCAATCATGCTTTCCACCTAATAATACTACCACGTAAAGTGAATGTTTCCTATTTAGAGACCTTGTCCTATATAATCAAAATCAATATAGCTAGCAATGTTTTAGAGATGATGCTACCTTTGCACACACTAACTAACATCTCTAATGTGCGTTTCATGTCAAAATGTCAAAATATCCATTTGTCAACTTGCTGATGGATCTTTCGAAGGCAATCTATATACCTCCTCAGCACATTAATAATATGTGGAATGTTTAGCTTAGTGCAAATTATAATATACTTGTAGCTCCCAACTACACTAGCATAAGAAATACATAAAACTTGGTATCCTCTTGGGATCTATATTGTTGTTTGGGTTGTAAATTGTTTTGATTTACTTCTTAAAAGGAGCAATGTCGATTTCTTGGAAGGTTTTCTCATTCTTTATTGCATTCATTGTACTTACTGAGTTTAATGCGAAGAATTATCTTGTTTGTGAATTTTCTTTTTAAAATTATAAATCATACATACTGGATCCACCTTCATGGTGATTACCTTGTCTTCATTGTGGTTGGTCTTCTGATAGAATACCTGATTTTTATCATATCTATGACACTCGAAATATCATAAGACATGAAGGTCAACTCTTGATGTAAGCCTAAATCACCAATCACAAACCTCAAAGCTAAATAACTCCCTTCATTGCCTTCATAGATGTCATGCATTTTGATTTAGTAGTTGAAAAAGCAACATTGTTTGCAATGTTTAAAGACGGCACTAACCTTGTGCTAAGCTAACATCCGATATGCATTTCAAGTATCTAAAAATCCATTTGTCAACTTGCTGATGGATTTTTCTAAGGCAATCTATATGTCGACTCACCACATTAATGACATGTGGAATATTTGGGCTGGTGTAAACCATAACATATGAAAAGCTCCTAACTATACTAGTATAAGGAATATGTGACATGTGCTCTACATTCTCTATAATGTGTGGTGACAAAGTGACTTAGGTTTGAAAATGAGTTGCTAATTGGATATTTATAGGCTTTAAGCCTTGCATATAAAAGCATTTTATCACTTTTGTGTGTATTTTTTGTGTCATAAGTACAATTCGCCCACTTCTCGATCCATATAAAATTAATATCCAATATGTTCTTTACAACTTCAGCTATTTTTTCAAACTCTCCCCTAAGTTAAGATTTCTACCTATTGATCTTGAACACATTCTAAAAAACAATTAACTTGTTATCCACAGACAACAACACAAAAGTAAAGAAATCATTAGACTATTTTCTATGACAAAAGTAAATGTAATACTTGCTTTTACAATAGTTATTACCAATCATAGAAGTGTTAAACCGTTTACACCACTTTTTAGGATATTGGTTAAGCCATAGAGAGATTTCTTTAACAAGTAAACATGGTTCGTACTACTTGGAAGAAGAGCAGTCTAGATCAAATAAAGCAACTGTATTAGGTAAAATCTTGGTTGAGCTATGCTTTACAATTGGGAAAAAAAAAAAAAAACAGTTTACTAGAGTTCGCATCTTTGTGTAGTTCTAACCACCTAGCTTTCTCCATAATTGGAATTCCTTTCTTTATTTTAAAGACCCATTTACGAGCAAAAGTCTTTTCTCTTAGGCTTCATAACTAGTTCCCAAGTTTTAGCTTTTAGTAGAGATTCATTTTCCTCACTCATGGCAACAATCTTCTGTGTAAACTCTTTTTTCATGTTAACTCACTATATATTTTTGATAGACAAAAAAAAAAAAGCATACTTAAGTATACACGATGTCCACAAAGGCACCAAAAGGTCATAACCAAGTGGAGAGATACACAAAGAACAACTCCCATACACTACATAGAGTTGAGCTAAGCAATAAAGTCCAACATGGATACAAAGTGGTCTCCTATGTACACTCTAACCAATTCTAAAAAGTTTTAAATAAATGATTGTTTGAGAGCTCGATTAGCTTTTTCAATATTCTCAAATGCTCACTTATTTCTCTCTTTTCAAATGGTTAAGAAAATACATAAGAGAACAACTCTCCTAACTATCTTTTTCTTCGCCTAAACAAAGGAGCACTGCAATCTTAGGAGGACCTTCTTCACTGAGGAGTCCATTGCCTCACTCTAATCCAAACAAAGCAAAAGTCAACTACCACAACATTACTATTGTCGAGCTGTGAAGGAGGATGTGATAAACTATTTCTTTTGACATCTTTTTGGTATCATCTATCCTCTCATTTTGAGTTAGTTTAATGTTAATGTTTTTCCCTACCTGGCTTCCCAACCAAAAAGGCGTCCTCTTGATGGACCCCTAAGGGTTCTAAATAGTCTTAGAAGGAAACACCTTTGAACCTCCATTGGACAAAGAGGAGTATAAGAGAGTCCATAGAAAATATACCACTCTTTGGGTATGTTTGGTTGGCGGGATAGGTTAGGATAGGATCCTAGGATGTCATATCCCATTGGATAAGACATACATATCCTAGGATATGATTTCCAGTGGGATATGATATCCTTAGATATACATATCCCATAAACTTGATATTTTAAGGTAGCATATCCAATGAGATATGTTATGTTATATTATGTTTATATTTAATTTGTGAAATGAATAAAAAAATAATATGAAATATATATTATTTTCAATGTTTAAAATAAAAATTGTATCACATTCCAATGTTTTCTATGTAAAAAATTGAATTTCTCATATACTTAACAATATTCATGATGAAAACATTTAAACTTTATAAATAAGAAATTCTTATTTTATGTTATTCAATATATAAAAATAATTTATATATGCATATCATATATTAATATTATTTTATAAATCGTTTTGGTTTTCTTTTTTAACCATAAATTTAAAAAAAAATTATTTTTCAAAATGAGTATATAAAAAATAAAAAAAAATTGATAAAAGAAATAAATTTATGATACATAAGATTAGCATATCTCATGTAAAAAGGATAAAAAAAAATGGTGAATAATATATCTCACCACTTATCTCATCTCATGTTTGGTTGAACATAGGATAGGATAAGTGATGGGATAACTTATCATATCCCATTACCAACCAAACATGGGATAAGATATAATATCCCTTCTCTTATCCTATCTCATGCTATATCCGGTCAACCAAACATGACCTTTGAGTTCAACCGAACCATTTTATCATCGATGTCCTTGTCAATACTTCGTAATTGTAGATTCTTGAAAAAATCCTTCACTTCTTCTAGTTCCCAATCATGGAACTATCTTGAGAAATAAGGACTCTAACATCCTGTTTACCCTTGTGCCCACACTTTAGCTACCCAAGCATCTTTGGCAGTGATTGGAAAATATAGTAGAAAAAAACTCTCTGAGGGAAACCTAGCCAACCACTTATCCTTTCAAAATTTTATCCTTTGTCCATTGCCCACCCGAAACCCTGATCCTATCATTGAAATTCTCCCATCTCCTTCTAATTGTCTTCCACACTACCATTCCATACTTTTCTCTAGATACTCTTAAGCACCACCCTCCCTCTTCTCCTCCATATTTCCTTGTAATCACCTTCTTCCAAAAGGATTTCCTCTTTGTAGCAAATCTCTAACATCATTTACCTAGAAGTGCCTTATTGCCCAAACCCCCCTTCCCTCTTCTCCATGCAAATTGTTGACCAATTTACTAGATGAGGTTTTTCTCCATAGAACCTTCCACATAGGAAACCCCTTTGGATCTTTTCTAGGCTTAAGATGAAATAAATTGGGATATTAGAGAATGTTTTTTAGCAAAGTTAGTCTCCCCCTTTTGATTAGTATTGTATCTTCCACATAGGAAACCATTCTAAAATCTTTCTTCCACCACATTCCAAACTTGAGAAGATTTGAAAGGAGCTCCCAATGGTAGGCCTAGATAACAGGTGGGGAGGACTCCCACCTTTCATCCTAAAATCATAGCAGGTCCCCTGTATTGGCAACTTGCCCCACTAGGATTAATTCACTCTTCTCTAAATTGATTTTCAGTCTAGAGATTGCCTCAAACAACATGAGAACCCAACTCACTTAAGTATGACTGCTCTCCTCCTCAATACTTTTTGCCACACCATGTGCATAGTTAACCAAATCTATATTGATGTACCTTTGAGATGGTTCAATCAACCTCTTGTAGTGTGCTTATTCTTCCTTAATAAGATTTGCAACTCTTGCTTATTTGGATTTTTAAAAAAGGTTCCTTTCCATGTTTCTTGAAACAAGCTCCATTTTTGCGCTTACTCCTAAGTCATGTTTTGTATTACACTGCTCATTTCTGCATATGTGGAGTGGACAACTACTTGTTCAAATACAAATTATTTTTTGAGAGGCTTTGTCATGTACAAACTTTCTATCTTCAAGTATAACTTAGTTGTCATATCCCCTTCTTCAACCTTGCAAAGTATCTTATCACCCATGCACTGCTTGATTCCTAGTATTGTAGGTCTCAAATGTCCTCAAGCACAGGATGTCAAGTGTAGTAATAACGCATGGTGAGGTGGGTTTAGATCCACACAGAATGGGGGTCTCAAAAGCAGTTTAGAAAGGGAAGACTGGAGGCTAAAGGGCTAGACTAGTGATGGGTTTAATTATGAAGTTGTGTAGAGATTTGGTAAGGCAATTGTTAGATGCGAGGTTGAGCTAAGCCAATGGCAAAAGAAGATGTAGGCATTAGGGATTGTGTACCCTTGATGGAATGACACTAATATTTAATCACAACTGAGGTACTAATGAGTGGTCTTTGGAAGATTTTGCAATGAGGTTCTTAGAGGCATTTCACAAACATGTAGTTCAAATCAAAGTCTTGGTTTGATAATGGAAGACTACCTATTTTCCTCCAACTACCAGCCATAGAATTACCTAATCGAGCTTGAAATCTTAGGTTGAGGTGCTTAAACACTAAGCACCTGGGATGTCCAGTTATCAAGTATTAAATAAACCTAAGGCCTACTGAGAGAAGATAGAGAAAGATAATAAGAAATGAAAGGAAATGAATCTGATCTATATTGCATTAAATTCATGGACAAAAATGGCAGAAATAATTCATAGGATTTCAGCCCAGTGGGGCCCCTTGTGCTATTTGGCGAGCTAGCTAACAAAATGAGATTTTCAAGTCTCCACAAATATATGCTGTTACAGCCCAAAGGAAATGGAGAAGAAGAAATGAAAACTTACAAAAATTGGAACAAAATGAAATATTAAAAGATGCTATTAATGTTTGATACAAGATAGTGTGAACTATTGAGTTTGAAATAAAGAAATTGAAGTTCAATGTGAGCTGAAAGTGGAGGCATGTCAAACCCCTAGCTGAAGACTGTCTCTTTCTTCTTCCATGTTGAAAAATGATATTTTATAGCCCTCCAAAAGAAACCCTGGATTGCTTTCCATGTGGAGACTTCTCAGTAGTGTGTGGAAGATTGGATGGTTTAAAGATTGCAAAATCTTTTGATGAGGAGGATAGCCCAATGGGGCAAAGCGCAGTGGTTGGGGAATTGAATGTCTACAGGGTAATCAGTGCACCTATGGTGGTCTGCAGATTCATCTTTGGACTGCTAGTGTTTTTGTGCTAGAGGAATACACCCTCTAATCCACCTCCTTATGGGGATGTGGGATGAATATGGCCTATATGCTGATTCTTCAATATTTTCTTCAATGTTTTTGCTCCTTTCATTCCAATATGACATGGCAACTCTCTCAAGGACTCAAGTATCAGCCATGAGTGAGGGAATTGCATATACATCAAAAGTTTGTGAAACATTAAATAGCTGAGCATTTACCGTTAGCTTAAAATTTGGCTATAAAGGAATCAGATTCGCATAACGCTACAAAATGCACTTGAAAACCTTAAATAGGGAGCCATTCCACCATTCATCAAGCACAATATAATAGCACTATGTGATTTTTCCACAAGTTCATTCTTCTCTTAGTTGATCATTATTGCTAGTAGAGCCTTCCTACCTTTCAATGTCTTATAGAATTTCTATGAAAAGCTACAAAGCATGCATCTTGATGCGCCATAAACTAAAATTGTTTCTTCCATCAACTTTTCAAACTTATCTCTAATACAATTTGTCATAACAAGCCAAGAACAAACGAAAATAAATCATAATAAGAAAATAAGAAAAAGAAAATAGAAATTGTATAAAGCTCACAACAATTTGTATGGTTACAACAATCTATGTGGCTTAGTGCAAAGCTTGTATCTAGGGGCATGGGCTACAAAGAAATGTTAGTAAAATGCAAGGAGATTATAATCTAAGAGTTCTCAAATCCCAAAGCACAAATATACTTCAAAAGACTACTTATGTTAAAATCTTTCACTAATTCTTTCCTTTATGATATAGGAATAATTCATATAAAGAATCAATTCTCAATTACTAAAGAAACCTAAGTCTATAATAAAATCTTTTAATAATAAGAACATGGAAGCTCAGTTACAAAAATATCTCCGAATAGAATAATATCAGGGAAGTAGAAATTGACCCAAGAAAGGAATCTGAGATACTCTTCAACAATAACCATCTATGTATGTCAAAGTATGAATCTTAACTGTCACGCCCTCATCTACTCTAAGGGCATGATGGACATTTCACACTTCATGCTTGGAGACTTAAGTGCAAATGACTCAAACAAGCATCTTATAACTGAAAAGTTATCGGCTACTATATTCATGTTCAGAGTAAGCAAAAACATATACTCTCCTTAAACACTCAACTTCAAAAAAGTATTCTGCACACAATACTACAACCAACCATTATATATTTGTTTTCTTTTTCCAACATCCTACCATTTGTTGCATATTGGACTTTTTTATTTTTATTTTTAATTTTTTCTACTCATCAAATCTTTGAAATTTCTTATCTCCATGAATAAATCAATCTATATTCATGCATTTTTAATATATTTTGTAAAGAAATCAAAGTCTAATATAAAATTCAAAAGTATTTAATGAATCAAAAATAATAATCAAAGGATTAGAATCTTACTTGGAAAAACAAACCTTCAAACTCTACACTCCCAAATCTTCAAATCTATATTATCTAATCTCTAGTCTCTGTGCTGGACTTTGATACAATGAAGTCAAAAGATCTTATTATTTATATCTAGGGTTTTTAATGTGAAAAGACCTTTCTATTTCCTTTTAATTTAATCTTATTTATTTCTTTATTTTAAAATTCTTATTTTACCCCTAATATTAAGTTTAGGGTGTTGCATTAATATTGGTATTAAGGAGGACCTACAATGTTCTGTAGAGACAGGTGATGCAGATGTGGGGAGTCAGGTCACTGTTACATGAGTCCATTGACTCGTTTATCCATTGAATTGTAAGGGATGGATGTGTTCCCTCAAATGCCTTGGAAAACAAAAGGAAATGTGTTCATTGACACTGTTGAGATGCTTAAAGTCGTTTACATTACATGTATGTATAATGCTCAACAAATGACATGAAGTTTAAACTCTAGATGTGCAACTCTTTACAAATGAGCTGTCTGATGGTGTTCTCTTATCTACAAATTATTGATATTTTTGTGATGGGGCTGATCATGAATTTTGTGCAGGGTCGTGTAGTACCTCTGATGGCATGCATATTTCTATTAATAATCCTGTG
Organism: Vitis rotundifolia; assembly: GCA_030254885.1. NCBI lineage: Eukaryota > Viridiplantae > Streptophyta > Magnoliopsida > Vitales > Vitaceae > Vitis > Vitis rotundifolia. The sequence goes on from CM058157.1 coordinate 13,894,505, forward strand.
GCTTTCTGTTGCCTCAACCCGCATGTATCGTGTCCATATGCGCCGTGCCCCTCCAAAAGTTCACACTGATTTCCCTCCAGAATTTCACATCGATTGGCATGCAATCCGACACCTGTGGTAGGACTAGTTGCCTGTCAACCTAAGATATGTATACAACTAGTTCAGTGGTTACTGTTTGTAAGTTTGTATATATTCATGTATCGGTTGTTCTATAACTGATGACTTTCATCTTACTGAAAAAGCATCGTGTATGACTGTCTGACATCCAAACATGCAAAGTGTCTTTAAGACAATATTATTTAGCCCTTAACTTTGTCTATATAAGAAAAGTCTTAAGTATTTATTATATAGGCAGAATAGAACAAACTTGTTCCAAAGCATGAAGATTGTTGGATAGTTTATGTGTGTTGTCTACACTTCCTGTGCTTGAACTTTTCCTCCTGGATTTTTGGGCTTCATGGTCTAGATCTCATTCACTTGGAGTCGATGATTCAATAATCATTCAGATTCAAGTATTCAAATTACTACTTGTAAAATGTGAAAAGTGATCAATGGCTTTAAAGGTAAAGTTTCTCAGCTACTATAAGGTTGATTAGGTATGATGTCTTCATTAACTCTTCTGATTATGCATTGAGGTTCTTTTTTTTTTTCTTTCTTTCTTTTTTTAATATCTAGTATGTGATAGGTGTTGGCCCCTTGAACATAGGGGATTTGAGGGGTGACTTCATGATGATAATTTTTTTTTTTTTTAAAAAAAAAAAGGATTTAGGGTGGAAAATTTTTCATGGGTAGGGTTGTTTAGTTTTGGAGCTTAGGGCATGAGCAATGTGTTCAATTGAAGCATTCTATTTGAAATCTTATTCAAGAGAGATGAGTAAAAACCTGGATTCATAGTGTGGGAATGGTGACAGAATGAGTATATAAAGATTTTGGATTTCTTGATGGTTTCTTAGTCTTTAAGAATGTGTTTTGGCTTAAAGAAAAATGAATTGGGTCAATTTGAGTCTTGGAATAAACTCTAGGAGTGTCACACTTTTGGAAACATCATCCACCAAAGAAGTGGGTGTATTTTCATTTTCATTTTCATTATTTCTTTATTTTTTAGATAATATAATACTTTGTTGCTTTTTGAAATTCTAGATTAGGGTTTATATTAGTGTGAATAAAATCACACATAGAAATGGCATATAAATCTATAATTTTTTGGCCATATTCACAAATGCATTTAAAATAAATAAATTAAATGTAAATAAAATCATAATTCATTTAAATAGAAATGGTAATTAATATTTTGTTATAAAATAAAAGATACGGGGCATTAAATTCCTAAACCAAAGTAAGGCAAATCCAAAAGTCCAATTCCCCCACTTGAACCAAGTTGAACACTAAGTATAGCAATGAGATGAATTTTTTTGGATGTCGATATGGCATAATAGAATAAGTTTGAGATACGAATAAACCGTGAGGTTTAGGTTAGAAAATTTTATTTTTATATCCCAGGTAAAGTTCCCGTTTATATATAATTTTTTTATTTTTTTGCACATAAAATAAAAAAGTTTCTTATAAAAATAAATTACAAAAATTTATAAGATTTATTTATTTACATAATATATTTATTTTTAATGCAATTAAAATTTAAAAGATTAAAACAAGTGAAATTAAAAAAAAATTAAACGGGATTGGGCAAGTACGAGAAAGTATGAAAATTTCTTATGCTTACTCAATTGTGTGATGATTATAGTACGAATCCTGGTATTAAGGAATGAAAATTATTATTATTATTATTATTATTATCTCCTACGCTACAATCATCGTCATTGTCGTCGTCTGTCTTAGTCTTCGTCGCCATGCATCAACTAACTACAATTATCATTTTAACTTAATAAATTATCACCACTTTTCATCATCATCATCATCAATCATATCATTTTAACTTAACAAATTACCACCGCTTTTCTTCTACTTTTTCAACTTACCACCACTTTCTTCTACTTTTTCAACCGTTTGAATATCATTGTCGACAATCGTTTGACATGTCGGCCATTGCTTACCCAATCCCAACGTTAAATTATTATTATTACCAACTCTTTTTTCTAACTTTTCTAACTAAACAAGTACACGAAGAAGGCGCAATCTCTCAACCCTCTCATTATTGTTGCCCACAACTATTTTTTAATCTTGGCCATTACTTATCCTAACCCAACAATAATATAATATTACTTATAAAATGATTTTTTTTCCTTTTATTTTGATTTTTTTCTTTCTATAAGTTAAAAAGATATTTAATAAAACTTAATACTTATTACTTAATAATTTAAGTTATTGACTTAAAATTTATTACTTAATTTTTACTTTAAGTATTAAAGTTATTTAATAAAATTAAATTAAAATTTATTCTAAATCATTAAATTGACATATTTATCTTTATAAATTATAATTAAAAAAAATGAGATCGAGTAATAATGGAGATCATGAAATAGTAAAGAAGATCATTGAAATAATTAGGGTAAATAGATAAAATAAAAATATGGATTTAAAAATAAGTTGATTATTTTTACTTATTATTTAAAGTTGTTTTTTACTTTAAGTCATATTATGAAGTTATTTTACCAAACATACTTAATTTATTTAATAACTTAAATTAAGTTATTAAGTTACTTTAATTTATTAAGTTGGTTTATCAAACACCCATTAAAATCACCTATCACCACTTATCTAAAATAAATAAATATTTTGAATAAATGAGGTGTTCCACTATATATTTTTCTAAGTTAAGATAATCCAAGACCAATATGGATCCATCCATTGGCATATATTGCTCATATGTATCTCATTACTGCTATAGAATTGTCCTATAATAATAATAAAAAATAATAAAAACCACAAAAAAAAAAAATATATACAAATATCTTTGTCTTTCTTAATTACTTTCACAAATCATAACACTTGTTAAAGAGGAATTGGAGAAGAGACAAAATGCAAATAGCATTTTCAATTAAAGTCAATTCATGAAAGAAAATATTGCAATATGTCAACGATATATCGCCTATATATCGTGTATCGGAGGATATCGATATAATATTTCATGAAAAAATATCGGCGAAATTTTGGGAGAAATCCCCAAAAATCGACAATATCTCGTGATGTATCGGCGATAAATCGTCGATTTTTCCCAACATATCATATGGTCAACAACGGTCAAATGCGCTACAGTGCCCCAAAAAAGGTTTAGGGTTCAACTTACTTTCCATTAGGGCAAGTATGCCCCTTTATAAGTACTATGCACCAAACATATATATAGTTAAACTCATTATATGAAGAAAATATTAAAAGGATATTTTAAAGAGCAAATTAATTATAATTGTTTTATAATTAAATGCAAGAATTTATTTTAATTGATTACCAAAAATATAAAAATTATCATATAATTTTTTTCATAGTGTTTTAAATTAATTAAATATTAAAAATTTGTACATATATCACAATTTATTTTATATTATTTAATACAATTGAATTAAATAGATTATAATTTTAATATTAATATATACTTTAAAGTTAGACATATTATAATCAAATATCATAATATTATTATGAAATAGTATTTGATATAATTTAATAATAAATGTACACTTATAAAATTTATATTTTTATCGATGTATACGATATTATTATCAAATATAATAAATCATATTATACATATATCAAATTATTTAATAAAACAACTTTAAAATATCATTAGACTTCTAATTACACTTTTATGAAGTTTTTCTTATATTTTTATAAATTTTTATCAATTTTAGGTTTATCGATTTTTTTTTTTCAAAATATCCAATATATCTCTGATATATCCATAAAATTAAAGTATCGATATATTCATGATTACCGATATTTTCACCCTTGAGTTAATTAGCATATTTAAACAATTAAAATATTAAAATATGGTGTATGCATACCACTAGAAAAGGAAAAGCGCACTCCGTGAAGATAAGGTCAAAAGTTGCCCGAGGCCCAGCCTTCGCCCAAGTGGGTTTAGCCTCTTCTCATCATACCACTTTTTAAGCCCTCCGAAATTTCGTTGATCCTGATCCAAAGAACCGTTTAATTCTTTCTTTTTAGTCTTTATTGACTCTTGCCTATGGATGGATGGAGCGGGTCTTCTTGGTAGTCGTCTTGCACCCACCATATTAATCAACGAGCGTCTCTATTTTTAATATATATATATATATATATATATATATCATAATAATAATAATAAAATATTTTTTAATAAAATAAGAAACAAAAATTATAATACTTTAATTATTTATAAGATATATTTATTTTAAAATAATTAAAAATAATTTTTTTTAAACGACACCAGGACTAGCGAACAAATATAATAAATTCACATATCCATCCCATCCACCCCAATCCGTTTAATTTTTTTAATAAGATAATGATGAGAATTATTTTAAATAAACGGCATGGAGTTGAGATGGGTTGTTCCGTTCGTTGCTATTCCTACTCTTGCCTTACTATATCATAATAGCTAGAACATCTATTAATATTTTTGTAATTTTTATTCTTTTAAGACATTAAACAATCACAGTATAAATGATATACACTGAAGTTGCAAACTTCTGTTTATTATCGAGAGAGGATGCTCATGATTGTAAAAGGAGAACAAGCTTAGAATGGTTTGTGGATTCGCCTATTTCACCTTGATGAGAGTTTTCATCTTATTTATACCTCTTTCTCACACCTCATTTGGCATTGATATGTTTGTCTGTCCAGGTTTTCTCCTTTCCTTACTATTACATCAATTTAGGCTATGTTTGGTTTTTAAAAAATTTGAAGGAAAATGCAAAGGAAAAAAATAGAGAATAAAAGTAAAAAGAAAATAAAAAAATAGAATTAAATATAATAAATTATTTTTATTTGCTATTTCAAACTTATTTTATTTATTTTAACTCATCAATAAAAAAATTAAATAATTTTAAAATACATAAGTTTCTAACTAATTTTAATTATATTTAATTTTCTTTAAAATATTTTATAGGATAATCAAACATGTAAAAATCATTTTTCTTAATATTTTTTTTTTTATATATTTTTTGAGAACCAAACATAACCTTAGTTTTTTTTAATTACTTAGTTCTCTTATTTCTTTCTAGCCAAGTTAGTGATTGGGTTTGCCCTACTTATCTTTGGTAAAAAGGAGTACCTCTTGATGCTCGAGATGGAAGATGTTCAGATTTTCGCACCTTCACATACAAGTTGATAAAAAAGAGGAATAAAAAAGGAAAAAGAAAGAATTTCATTCGATAGGAAAAGTGTAGTGTGTATCTTTGAAAGTGGAAAAGCTTAAAGTCTATCATACTTTTAAAAGTGGGGAAATTTTATATAGGTTTAAATTGTATCTCACCTTCTTAGTCTCATAGACTTATGGAAAGGTAGGTGGGAGCCTCCCGTGTGTCTCGGGACTAAGCTCATTTAGGCTAAAAATCTTTAATGCGTGTCCTATCCCATGCATCATATACGCGAACCAATACATTCTATAAATAGGGATACCAATGAGCCAATTTTTTTCAAATACTTACTATGTTTCATACCTAATAGACAAGTTTGAAATTTTATTTAAAAATTTAAGATGAATTTGAGATGGGTTCTATCTTATCTTTTTTCTGTCCTAATTATATATAAAATTAAATTTTAAAATTAATTTAATTTAATTTTTATTTTTCTATAATAATAATAATAATGAAATACTTTTTAATAAAATAAGTTATAAAAAAATTATAGTATTTTAATTATTTATAAAATAAATTTATTTTAATGTGATTAAAACTTTAAAAAAAATTAAAATTATTTCAAAAAAAAAAGTTAACAAGGCGAGATGAGATAGAAATAGGAAATTCGCATATACACCTCGTCTTTCTTTGTTTAACTTTTTTAATAGAATGAAGATGAGAATAATTTTAAATAAACTAAGCGAGGTTGGGACAAGAGCGACCCATCCCAAACCCATCTATTGTCATTCCTATCTATAGAGTCTACATATTCTTTTTATTTTATTTTTTTCTTCTCTGCCTTTTTTCTTTTTACATAATTTTCTTGGTACATGTATAATATGGGTTACGAGTATAACCACTAGAAGGAAAAGAATAAACAAAATAAAATAAATGTATTTAGCATAATTTGACAAAGCCAAACCAGATTTTAACACTCATTTTTATTGATTTCCTTTAGACTCGAGCAACTAGTTTTGTCCTCCTCCTCCTCCTAACTCTTTCAAATCTCAATCATTGCTTACCCTACCTACAAAATCACTTTTTATCTTTTTTATAAAATTAAAAAAAAAAAAATCACATTTGTAACAAATCTAATTTTTCAATTGTCTTTTTCTTGAATAGTTTTTTATATTTATAATATTTATGTGTACACGTAACACCTTCTTATTATTATGGGTGATAACTTCGTATAATAGAAAATATGTCCTTTAAATTTGTATTTCATTGCGAGACCAAAACAAGGTTTCTCGGCCACCTCATCATCTACCACTCAACTCCCAAGTTTTCTATACTTGATTACTAATTTTTAAAAAATAATAATAATAAATTTTTCCAATACAATGGGTGATTATGTTGTGGTCAATATTGTATCAACAACAAATAATTAGATTCTTTCCTTTTCCATATGGTAGATGAAAACACGTGTCATTACACCTCACATCCTCTCAAAACCACCTATGATTCTTTCTTTCACTCATAATTTTATTTTTTCAACTTTTTAAAATTTGACAAAGGTTGACTTGTACATGTGAGGGCTTGCATCTTATTTAGGGAAACAAAGGTTTTTCAAGCCAAAGTGGCACTCATTACTCACGTGCTATTCTATTTCATCATCATGTATCCTCTACGCGCTGGCTTTTATTTCCTACCTTTTATTGAATTCCCTTCCAAAACTGCTGCAAATACGACACCGTTTCCAGGTCCCTACATTGAATGTGTTACGTGTCAATTTCGTATTGGATTTTTCTCATTCAATGCATCAAACATACGTGACAAGGGCAGTATGGGTCAGAAGGAAAACCTTCCTAACATTTCCCGTATTAATTAGAGGTTACATCCGGCTTCCATTTTTTTTGCTGTGAAATTTATTATTATTTTTGTATGAAAGGAGCCTACGAAACATAATTTTTAAAATTTTTGAATAGTTGATCCTGAATAATTTTTAAAATTAAACTTTATAACATCTTTAAAAAAATTTGACTACTACTACTAAATGATTGATTTTAAATTACAAATATCTTTTAGATTAGTATGATTTGATTTGATTTACTAATATGAAAATATATGGAAAAAAACCTTAAAATTTTAAATTAATATTATTTTCTTCTATTTAAAAATAATTTGAAATATATGCATTTTTTAATGAGTCATCTAATTATTCCAAAAAATGTCTCTTTACTTGTCATATCATTTAAATCAATTGACAACTAGACTCCTCCATAGTGATGTTTCCCTTCCTTTTAGATATATATATTTTTTTTCTAGAAACATTATAAAGTTAGTATTAATAAGTTAAAAATAAATTCATATTCTATTCAAAATCTCATTATAAAGAGTCAATTGCACTTCAATATCTTATAATATTATATTAAAATATAAAGCTCAAGTCTATGACCTATGACATGTAAGCTCCTTAGAAATTGACATACATAATCTAACAAGGTAAATGTTATCAACCTTTAAAAATTACTTTTACCATTATTGAGTCTCAAATCCTCCTATTATGTGATCAATTGATATACTCTAACTTACTAAGACTATATGTCACTAAAGAATTTACTATAACATCATAGATTTCATAATCACAAATCCTTAAGACCACCTAGGGGATATACTGTTTCAAATTCATAAGATATCATGATGTTTATCTTGAGAATATTTGTTATCATTTGTCTTAATTAATAGTAACCTAATTCATATAGAGTATACGACAATCTGAGAAAATCCCGTATAGCAAACCATTAAAGATCTTAACACTAACTTAATATTCTCTTAAGGTTGAAACCTTATACAACATAATAGTTTAATGAAATCATGACTACTCAATAGTCAATGTCATGTATCACTGTAGGTCTTATCTAATATATAATCATATATACTAGTGCACTCATAATGAAAAAATCGTATCAATAACCAAGATAAGTTATTCATTCAATTATGAGTTAGTGCACTACAGTTTAAAATGGGTTACCTAAGTCCACAAATCGATTGTGAATCACTTATCAACTTGCAATGAACCTACAATTTACATATTTCCTACAACTCCTAATGTATCGAGGTAATGTACAATTTAAGTGATACAACTATAAATGCTCAAATAAATAATTAATATAAATTAAAAAAATAGTAGAAACAAAAATCATAATATATGAATATATTAATGAAATCTCTCTTTATTAAATCATGTCTTCTTTTTGTAGGCTTTAACCCAACATACTTAATATAAAATACTCCCACTTTACAACTTCTCATTGCCTCACACATCCTATCTTTTGTATGAAGAAAATGATTTGATTCCAAATTGAGAGAGAAATAAGACAAAAAGTTTATGTAATCAATGGGGATGAGTGGGAGATGTTGGAAATATATATATATATATATATATATATATATCTAAGAATATGAAGGGTGGAGTCATAACAACATTTGATAGTTTCTTTAAAGAATGAAGCAACTCCACATGAGGAGATTGTAATTCAAGCTAAATTTCTTCTATAGATATTTAATATTAAATTATTAAGTTACTTTAATTTATTAAGTTGGTTTATCAAACACCCATTAAAATTACCTATCACCACTTATCTAAAAATAAATAAATATTTTGAATAAATGAGGTGATCCACTATATATTTTTCCAAGTTAAGATAATCCAAGACCAATATGGATCCATCCATTAGCATATATTGCTAATATGTATCTCATTATTGCTATAGAATTGTCCTATAATAATAATAATAATAAATAAATAAACCACTAAAAAAAAAGAATATATATATGTATACAAATATCTTTGTCTTTCTTAATTACTTTTACAAATCATAACACTTTTTAAAGAGGAATTGGAGAAGAGACAAATGCAAATAGTATTTTCAATTAAAGTCAATTCATGGAAGAAAATATCGCGATATGTTAGCGCTATATCGCCAATATATCATGTATTGGAGGGTATCGATACGATATTTCATGGAGAAATATCAATTCGATGAAATTTCAAGAGAAATCCCCAAAAATCGGCGATATCTCGTGATATATCGATGATAAATCGCTTATTTTTTCGACCATATCATATGATCAATAGTGGTCAAACGTGCTACAATGAAGTCAAACGTACTACAGTGTGTCCGCTACAGTGCCTCAAAAAGGCCCTTCTTTTTACTATTGAGAGGATTCGAAGGTTTGGGCTTCAACTTACTTACCATTAGGGCAAGCATGCCCCTTCATAAATATTATGCACTAAACATATATATAGTTAAACTCATTATATAAAGAAAAATATTAAAAGAATATTTTAAAGAGCAAATTAATTATAATTATTTTATAATTAAATGTAAAAATTTCTTTTAATTGATTACCAAAAATATAAAAATTATCGTGATAATTTTCTTTATAGTGTTTTTAATATCATTAATAATTAATTAAATATTAAAAAATTGTACATGTATCACAATTTATTTTATATTATTTAATACAATTGAATTAAATGGATCATAATTTTAATATTAATATATATTTTAAAATTAGACATATTATAATCATATATCATAATATTATTATGAAATAATATTTAATATAATTTAATAATAAATGTACACTTATAAAATTTATATTTTTATCAATGCATACGATATTATTATCAAATATGATAAATCATATTATACATATATTAAATTATTTAATAAAACAACTTTAAAATATCATTATATTTCTAATTACATTTTTATAAAGTTTTTCTTATATTTTTATAAATTTTGATCAATTTTAAGCTTATCGATATTTTTTTCCAAAATATCCATCAATATATATCCAATATATTCATAAATCAAAGTACCGATACATTTATAATTACCAATATTTTCATTATTGAGTTAATTAACATATTTAAAAAATTAAAATATTAAAATATGGTGTATGCATGCTACTAGAAAAGGAAAAGCGCACTCCGTGAAGTATAAGGTCAAAAGTTGCCCGAGGCCCAGCCTTCGCCCAAGTGGGTTTAGCCTCTTCTCATCATACCACTTTTTTAAGTCCCCCGAAATTTCGTTGATCCTGATCCAAAGAACCGTTTAATTCATTCTTTTTAGTCTTTGTTGACTCTTGCCTAGGGATGGATGGAGCGGGTCTTTTTGGTAGTCGTCTTGTCCCCACCATATTAATAAACGAGCGTCTCTATTTTTAATATATATATATATATATCATAATAATAATAATAAAATATGTTTTAATAAAATAAATTATAAAAATTATAATACTTTAATTATTTATAAAATATATTTATTTTAAAATAATTAAAAATATTTTTTTTTAAATGACACTAGAACGAGCGGACAAATATAAGAAATTCACATATTCATCCCGTCCACTCCAATCCATTTAATTTTTTTAATAAGATAATGATAAGAATTATTTTAAATAAACGGCATAGAGTTGGGATAGATTGTCCCGTTCCATTGCTATTTCTACTCTTGCCTTACTATATCATACTAACCGGAGCATTTGTGAATAATTTTGTAATTTTTGTTCTTTTAAGGCATTAAACAACCACAGTATAAATGATATATACTGAAGTTGCAAACTTCTGTTTATTATCGAGAGAGGATGCTCATGATTGTAAAAGGAGAACAAGCTTAGAATGGTTTGTGGATTTGCCTATTTCGCCTTGTTGAGAGTTTTCATTTTATTTATACCTCTTTCTCATGCCTCATTTAGCATTGATATGTTTGTCTGTACAGGTTTCCTCCTTTCCTGACTACTATACCAATTTAGTTTTTTTTTAATTACTTTGTTCTCTTATTTCTTTCTAGCCAAGCTACGTGATTGGGTTTGCCTTACTTACCTTTGGTAAAGAGGAGTACCTCTTGATGCCCGAGATGGAAGATGTTCAGATTTTCGCACCTTCACATACAAGTTAATAAAAAGAGGAAAGAAAGAAATAAAAAAAGAATTTCGTTCAATAGGAAAAGTGTAATGTTTATCTTTTAAAGTGGAAAAGCTTAAAGTTTCGATCATACTTTTAAAAGTGGGAAATTTAATGTAGGTTAATATTGTATCTCACCTTCTTAGTCTCATAGACTTATGGAAAGGTAGGTGGGAACCTCTCGTGTGTCTAGGGACTAATCTCATTTAGGCTAAAAGTCTTTTATGCGTTTCTATCCCATGCATCATATGTGCGAACCAATACATTCTATAAATAGGGATACCAATGAGCCAAATTTTTTCAAATACCTACTATGTTTCATACCTAATAGGACAAATTTAAAATTTTATTTAAAAATTTAAGATGAATTTGAGATGGGTTCTATCTTATCCTTTCTCTGTTCTAATTATATATAAAATTAAATTTAAAAATTAATTTTATTTTATTTTTATTTTTCTATAATAATAATAATAATGAAATACTTTTTAATAAAATAAGTTGTAAAAAAATTAAAGTATTTTAATTATTTATAAAATAAATTTATTTTAATGTGATTAAAAAAATTTTAAAAATTAAAATATTTTCAAGAAAAAAAAAAAGTTAACAAGGTGAGGTGGGATAGAAATAGGAAATTCGCATATACACCTCGTCTTTCTTTATTTAACTTTTTTAATAGAACGGAGATGAGAATAATTTTAAATAAACTAAATGAAGTTGGGATAGGGGCAACCCATCCATTGTCATTCCTATTTATAGAGTCTACATATTTTTTTATTTTATTTTTTTCTTCTCCGCCTTTTTTCTTTTTACATAATTTTTGTGGTACATGTATAATATGGGTTACGAGTATAACCACTAGAAGGAAAAGAATAAACAAAATAAAATAAATGTATTTAGCATAAATTGACAAAGTGAAACTAGATTTTAACACTCATTTTTATTGATTTCCTTTAGACTCAAGCAACTAGTTTTGTCCCCCTCCTACCTCTTTCAAATCTCAATCATTGCTTACCCTACCTACAAATCCACTTTTTATCTTTTTTATAAAATTTAAAAAAAAAAATCACATTTGTAACAAATCTAATTTTTCACTTGTCTTTTTTTTTTTAATATTTTTTGACATTTATAATATTTATGTGTCCCGTGACACCTTCTTATTATAACCGGTGATAACTTCTTATAATAGAAAATATGTCCTTTAAATTTGTATTTCATTGCTAGACCAAAACGGGGTTTCTCGGCCACCTCAGCATCTACCACTCAACTCCCAAGTTTTCTATACTTGATTACTAATTTTTAAAAAATAATAATAAATTTTTCCTATACAATGGGTGATTATGTTGGGGTCAATATTGTATCAACAACAAATAATTAGATTCTTTCCTTTTCCATATGGTTGATGAAAACACGTGTCATTACACCTCACATCCTCTCAAAACCACCTGTGATTCTTTCTTTTACTCATAATTTTATTTTTTCAACTTTTTAAAATTTGACAAGGGTTGACTAATACATGTGAGGGCTTGCATCTTATTTAAGGAAACGAAGGTTTTTCAAGCCAAAGTGGCACTCATTACTCACGTGCTATTCTATTTCATCATCACGTATCCTCTGGACCCCTACGCGCTAGCTTTTATTTCCTACCTTTTATTGAATTCCCTTCCAAAACTGCTGCAAATACGACACCGTTTCCAAGTCCCTACATTGAATGTGTTACGTGTCAATTTCCTATTGGCTTTTTCTCATTCAACGCATCAAACATACGTGACAAGGGCAGTATGGGTCACAAGGAAAACCAACCTAACATTTCCCGTATTAATTAGAGGTTACATCCGGCTTCCATTTTTTTTGCTGTGAAATTTATTATTATTTTTGTATGAAAGGAGCCTACGAAACATAATGCCTATTAATTCCATTAAAAGATGGGTAATTGGTATTTTTTTACAAATATAATGTTTCACTAAGATTTCAAATAGTTGTTACTCGATAATCTTCAAAACTAAACTTTATAATATCTTTAGAAAAAATTGACTATTATTAGTAAATGGTTGATTCTAAATTACAAATATATTTTAAATTAGTATGATTTGATTTGATTCATTAATATAAAAATATATGAAAAAAAAATTTAAATTTTAAATTAATATTATTTTTTTATTTAAAAATAATTAGAAATACATATATTTTTTAATGAGTCATCTAATTATTCCAAAAAATGTCTCTTTACTTTTCATATCATTCAAATCAATTGACAACTAGACTCCTCCAAAGTGATGTTTCCTTTCTTTTTAGATATTTTATTATTTTTCTAAAATCATTATAAAGTAAGAATTTGAAAAAAAAAAAAAAAAAAGTTCATTCTAGTATTAATAAGTTAAAAATAAATTCATATTCTATTCAAAATCTCATTATAAAGAGTCAATTGCACTTCAATATCTTATAATATTATATTAAAATATAAAGCTCAAGTTTGTGACTTACTAATCTTAGCATGTAAGCTTCTTAGAAATTGACATAAATAATCTAATAGGGTAAATGTTATCAACCTTTAAAAATTACTTTTACCATTATTGAGTCTCAGATCTTCCTATTATGTGAAAGAATTTACTATAACATCATAAATTTCATAATCACAAATCCTTAAGACCACCTAAGGGGGATACACTGTTTCAAATTCATGAGATATCATGATGTTTATATTGAGAATATTTGTTATTATTTGTCTTAACTAATAGTGACTTAATTCATAAAGAATACACGACAATAAAAGGAAATCCCATATAACAAACCATTAAAGATCTCAACACTATCTTAATATTCTCTTAAAATTGAAACTTCATCCAACTAGTTTGATGAAGTTATGACTACTCAATAGTCAATGTTATGAGTCACGGTAAGTCTTATCTAATACATAACCATATACACTAGTATACTCATGATGGAAAAATCGTACCAATAATCAAGATAAGTTATCCATCAAATTATAAGTTAGTGCACTACAGTTTAAAATGGATTACCTAAGTTCACGAATCGATTGTAAATCACTTATCAACTTGCAATGAACCTATGATTTAGATATTTCCTCCAACTCCTAATATATTGAAGTAATGTACAATTTAAGTGATGCAACTGTAAATGCTCAAATAAATAATTAATATATATAAAAAAAATAGTGGAAACAAAAATCATAATATATGAATATATTAATTAAATTTCTCTTTATTAAATCATGTCTTGTTTTTGTAGGCTTGATCCCAACATACTTAATATAAATTACTCCGACTTTACAACTTTTCATTACCTCACACATCCTATCTTTTGTATGAAGAAAATGATTTGATTCCATATTGAGAGGAAAATAATACAAAAATTTTATGTAATCAATGTGGATGAGTGGGAGATGTTGGAATAAAAATGCCATTTTTATTAGAATTTAACAAATAAGGATAACATACAATCATGAGTGATCACAAAGATACCATTTCCTTAAATTTTGTTTTTAGCATAAACTCCAAGTCATTATACCCATTCCTTTAAAGATGAACCATATAAGATTTTCCTTGTTATCATCCAAAAATAATATGCATCAACATAAGACAATTTATCCATTCATCAATTTTCAAATTTGTGTGGAAATTTGACTTTTAATTTATTTTTTTTAATCACAGAACTTCATAAGAAATGGAGATGGCAATGAGCGGGTACTTTTGGGTATTCATCTTGTCTATCGGGACAAATTTGAAATTTAAATAAATAAATTTAGGGTGAATTTAAAATTTAAATAAACGGATTTGAGACAGTGAAATTTCTTTTAAAACTTGAATGGATTCAATGCGAATTTAAATATTATCTTGTCCTATTATGATTATATATAAAATTAATTTAATTTATTTTTTATTTTTTATTTTTAATATATAAATAATAATAAAAATAATAAAATACTTTTAGCGTGTGAGAAACGAGGAGTGGGAAAAAGAAAAAACAAAAAAAAGGGGAAAAAGGAGAAGGAAGAAAGTGGGAAAAGGAGTCAAAATCATGGCACGATGAGTAAAGGGTGAGCAAGTGCAGCACTCATTAGTCACATGCTTTTTCCCTTTTATATTCCTCCCTCCCTCATGAGCTGGCCCTCACCCTCCTTGTTTCCCACCTTTTCAAAATTCCTCTTTCACACTCGCTACGACGTCGTTTCAATGCCTACACACTCACAACCTCCACGTTTCATGCACCAATTGGCCGGTGTATAACAAGCGCTCGCTCAACTTTCATCCCCCACCCCTCTCTGCTCTTTAAAATCGCCCAGCAGACGCTTTCTCGTAGAAAAAACTCCGTCGACTTTGCAATATCCGCGAGGATTTCGATACGACACCGTTTTTTGTCTCTAATACAGACTTGCGTGTCACGCGCGTTCAACCTCTCTCCTCTATATTTATATATGTGTCGATCACTCAGCCTACGCTTCACGGAGGAAAACCTCGGCGATTTTGCAATGCCGGCTCTTCATCTTCGTCTTGTAGGTCTGCTTCTAGGGTTTTCAGTGGCGGGTTTGATAGTCTTACCCGCGGAGGCACAAACCTGTGCTACCCAGAAATTCAGCAACAACAAGCTGTTCCAACACTGCAGCGACCTCCCTACGCTGAGCTCTTCCCTCCACTGGACGCACGACGCCGATGGGAGCCTTTCCATTGCCTTCGTGGCGCCGCCGGCGAAGTCTGAGGGCTGGATCTCATGGGCCATAAACCCCACTGGAAGTGGCATGGTCGGAGCGCAGTCGCTCATCGCGTTCAAGCAGACCGGCTCCATGACGGTGAGGCCCTACAGGTTGAAAGACTACCAATCAGTGGAGCAGAAGAACCTCACCTTGGAGGTTTCCGACATGAGCGCCGAGAGCTCCGGCGGTCAGATGATGATCTTCGCCACATTCCGGCTGCCTGCGATCTGGACGACGGTGAACCAGGTGTGGCAAGTCGGGAGTACGGTCACCGATGGTAGACCAGTAATTCATGATACTCAGGCGCCGAATCTGAATGCCAAAGGAACTCTAGATTTGGTGGGAGGACAAACCGGTGCTAATACCGGCGGCGACTCAAGAATCAGAAAGAGGAATGTCAGTCTCCATTCTCTTTTGTCTGCAAATCTCATTTCATTCCATTTTTTGGATGCTTTTTTTCCTATTTTCGAAAAGAGATTTTAGAAATTTTGATTGAAGTTCTCTGAGTTGTTCATTTTACGTTTTTAATATATTAACGATTCAATTCAGCAATTTTCGGCCTCTTTCCATTTTCTTCCTCCGTTTTCGGAATTTAATCCTTTTTTGTTCTTGTTTCTAAAAGTATATTGGGAAGTTCATTTTATTAATTAAATTCTAATAATAAAATAAAATAAAATAAATTATTGCAGTGAATTTGATTTTCTTCTTGTCAAATTTTCAATGATTTTTATTTTTCTTTTTTCTTGCTGGTATTGATCTCAATTCAGACGGTTGAAACTTGAAGTTTTGGTTGAGTTTTTCTTCTAGCCTTTTTCCCCGGTATTGCAATTACTGGATTTGATTATTTTTCATGCCAGATTTACCAATGCTGAATGCAGTGCCCTGTATATAAGACTAATGGATCATAGTTTCCCAGAGAGGAAGGGAAATAGATCTAGTTTTCATTCCAGATTCACTACACACTGAATGCAGTATCCTGAATATTGCATCAACTGACAATTTTTTTCTTTCTGGGCATCACTGAATTTGGTTGATTCTTGATGGCAGATTCATGGAATTCTGAACGCAGTGAGCTGGGGAATTTTGTTTCCAGTAGGAGCCATTCTTGCAAGGTACCTTAGGACATTCGAGTCTGCAGATCCAGCGTGGTTTTATCTTCATGCTGGCTGCCAATCATCTGCTTATGCTATTGGAGTTGCTGGCTGGGCCACCGGCCTTCAGCTTGGGAGTAAATCCAAGGGTATACAGTACACTACTCATCGCAATATTGGGATCGCTCTCTTCTCCCTTGCCACTGTGCAGGTATTATTATCGCCTTACATCTTTGCCGGTTTAAGTTGTAACTGAGCCTGTGTCTTCATTGGGATTTGCATTTTCCAGTAAATATCAGTTTCCTAATATTTCCTAAGCATGTGTTCTGTTGTTGGTGAAAAATTGAAAAGAAATTCAGGATTTGGTTCTGAAGATTTTGGTTTGAAGAACTTGTTCAAGATTTTGAGATCCACAAGTTCTGAAAATGGTCCAAAATTGAGAAAATTTCAGATGCATTGAAGCCACAATTGATTAGAGTTCCTCTTTGCTATAGCTCTTATCTGTTTAGGGCAGCATTTCTCATATGAAAAACAGACTATATATGGAAAATATTGAGGGTGCAACTTGGGCAGGTTGACCCAACCTAACCCAAACCCAACCCATCGTTTAGGCAAGCTTGGGCAATCATTTTCAATACTCGGATTGGGTTTGGGTTAAGTTTTTTCAACTCGAACTCAATTTGGGTTGGGCTTAAGCTAAGATTTGAACAACCTAACCCTAACTCAAACTTGATTGAATATTTTTATAATATTTATAATGCATAATATTCATTTTCTTTTTCTATTTTTAATAAAAAAATATCAAATTATATCATATCATATATTTTTCATTTTTTTAGAAAATATATAAATTTATGTTTATTTTTTTTTGTTGCTATCTTGAAATTTTGTCATATTTACTATTTAAATTTTCATTTAAATGCATTAAAATTTTTTTTAAAAAATATTGTAGATGGATTTTGAATTATGCAACCCGATCAATCTGAGTCTAACTTAAACAACCGAGCTCAACCCGAGTTTAGAAAAATGAGGTTGAGTTAGGCTTGGGTTGAGTACCCCGGATTAAAATTCGAGTTAAGTTGAGGTCGGATTAATTATTTCTTAATTTGGGTTAGTTATCAATCCGACCAACTTGTACAAGTTGGTCGTCACTAATGTGGAACTTGGAAGTTGTAACTAATATGTTCAATGTGTTTTGATCATGATTTTTTGCTCTCTATTTGATAATGGTTATCCATATGTTCTATAGTGTGAAGAAAACTGAAATGAAACGTAATCCTGAACACTACCAAAGGAGATTCTAGTATGAATTGCTTGTTCAAAATGATGAATGAAATATTTTAAGTTTTGTTCTCATTGTGATGGCATTTGTTTGGTTCATAGATTTTTTGGGATGTCCCAAGCTGATCGAAATTTTCCCCTCCATGGCTTGGTGCAGATTTTTGCATTGTTTCTGAGACCAAAGAAGGAGCACAAGTTCCGGTTCTACTGGAACATCTACCACCATGGTGTTGGATACGCAATACTCATCCTGGGAATCCTGAACGTCTTCAAGGGTCTTGACATTTTGGACCCTGCAAAGAAGTGGAAATCGGCATACATAATTGTGATTGCGATTTTGGGAGGCATAGCCCTGTTTCTGGAATTAATTACCTGGGCTGTTGTGTTGAAGAGGAAGTCCGGTAAGTCTACAACGCCCTACAATGGGCAACAGACAACATGATCCTCCATTAGATTCGTGTTAGTTTCTCACAAAGCACATTCTGCAAATTCTTCTTCATATGTTTAGGCTTTTTTCTTTTATCTATTTTCTGAAACTTCTCTTTGATCTGTTTCCTGTGTAAAGGCTTGTTTTTGGTTTGATACATAGGGATTTTGTTCACAAATACTAGTTGCAGTTCAGACTTCTACTTATCTTTGGTTATCCTCTTCTTTCTTGGAAGTTCTAACATTGTTGCCATGTAGAAATTCTACAAGGCGCTATGAAAGCTGGCTTTTGTGAATTAAATGAAGAAATGTAAAATAACCTAGGGTTTTTAAGAATGTTTTAACTTCTCAAACAAATTTTTGTTTTACAAAATATTATAAAATAATTTTTAAAAACAATTTTCAAATGTGTTTTCGAAAGAACTTTCCAAATAGAGTCTTACACTTTGTTTAGTAACTGTTTTAAAAAACAATTTTGAAAAACAGTTTTTGAGAATAGTTTTTTAAAATTGTTTTCTGATATTTTATTGAATAAAATTATGTTTAGGAATTTGAAATGTTTTTAAATATGTTTTTTTAAAATTTTTTATATCTAATACTTTATTTTATTGAAATGAGACAGAAAAAGGGTGAAATATTAGATTTTCTAATTTAGGTTTTTAATTTCTTTTTAATCAAATAACCTAAACATAATATATTTTAGGGTTCTAATTAAAAAAAAAAATTATTAGAATTGGTGATAGTTTATTTTACTTTTATTGCATGGTAAGAGATTGAAGTTTGAAAATCATAGTAAGCTCATGTCAAATCCAAATTTTATGATTTTAATATTATTATTTTCATTATTGAAGGATGATGAATCTATATAAATTTATAAAATTTAATTTCATTAAGAATTTGATGGATTATGAAGCAAGCATAATAGTTGCATGTGTAGAATTCCGCTTTTAGATTTGCAATTTTGTAAATTTATGTTTCATTAATTTCATATCTAAATTAAATGATTTTAATTTTGTTGATTATAAAATCTATTACAATCCTATTTATTTATTTATTTTTATGACAACTTTGTTATTTGTATTAAATCCATTCCTCATTCAAATTGCACAAAATTGAGCAATTTAATTTAAGACCATAATTATTCAAAAAAATTTAGAAAATAATTTGGTTTTATTTTATTTGAGCAATTTAATTTAATAATTATTCTAAAAGTAGGATATATTTTTATGAACATGTTTTAATTGTTTTAAGTTAATTTAGCTGATTGTTTAGAAGTTATTTAAAAAAATAATTGTACAAATATGAAAAATAATTGAAAATAAAATATTATAGATAAAAATTATTTTTTAAAAAATTAAAAATATAGAAAATAAATTGAGAACATTTTAAATTCCGTAGTAAACTCTTGTTCAAGAAAATATTAAAGAATTGCTTTTGAAACTTTTTCTAAAAACCTCTTTTTAAGAATTATTTTGATGTTATTTTTTTGTGTTAATGTATTAGATTATTTAGAATGTGTTTGACAGTTATTTTAGAAAGTATTTTTAATATTTAAAAATTTTTATTATATAAACACTTCTTAAAATCACTGTCAAATACACTTTTAAAGTTTGTTTAATAGTAATTCTACAAAGCGCTTTTAATATTTCAATACTTAAAAATTTTTATTATTTAAATATTAAAAATATTAGAAACGTTTTCTAAAATCATTCCCAAATACACTCTAATTAAGTTGATGATTTTATTTCAGTGATCTTGAATTACTACTATATGTTTTTATGTGACTTACATTACCAATGAGTACTCAAGGTTGTTGTACAATCAATCAATAACAAATATAGGTAAGTGATGTTGAGTTAATTGAGAATGATGATATAAAAGAAATACACTGAACTTTTACAAAAGCCAAAACAAAATTAATTTTGAATAGAATTTTAAATAAAAATTTATTCAAAGAAAATAGGAATTTGACCATGAAAAATATTTAGAAAAAGGAAATTGCTTAGAAACTAATCCTTCTTATTAAAAAGAAAAAAATTAGGGACGTCCACTCAAGTAATCAATCCAACACCATTGAAAAAAAATCACTTATTCATGCACTTTAATAGTATTTTTAAATTTATTTCAAAATTACCCTCAAATCTCAAATCTTCTCTAATTCACCTGTCAAGTCTCTTTGCTTTTTTTTTTTTGGCTCATCAACACCACATCCATTGCCACCTATCTATTTCTTATTGTTATTTTTCTCTCTTTCCTTTGACATTTTTTTAATATGCTTATGTATTCTCTCATAAAACTTTTTTAATTTCATTTTTTTTCACACTCTAATCTCTTCTTATTTATTGATTTTAATCATTTTTTTGGACATATTAAACTTAAAATGATGATATATAATAAATAGTTAATAATAACAAATTAAATAGAAACATAAGCATATAATGAACAAAAATAAAAGCATTATTCCACAAATAATATATTTGATGATTTTAAATATTAATTATAATAATACATTTGATAGTTTAAAGTTTAAATTTTAAAATTATGTTTCATTATTTAGAAGTTATGTATAAGATTTTTTTTTTTTATATTAATATTAAATAAAATATTTATTTATTTTTGTAAATCTTATCACATGTAAAAGTAAAAATATCTTTTTAATACTATTTTATTATTTTTATTTTTATTTTTATTTTTCTCATGTCAAATACACTAAAAATGCAATTTTTATATATTGGAATATAACTAGGTTAATTTCATTAGATTTGAGTTAAATCGATTTAACCAACATTAATTAAAAATTTCATCAAATACCTCTCAACTTCTTTACATTTGTTATTTTCACTAGCTTCCATTTGATTTAAATTAAAGTAGGTAATTGACGAAATTTCAAACTTATGATAACTAGGGGATAAGTAAAATTCACCATATCACATTTTTATTTTATTAAAATTTTTAAAAATATTAAAATAATATTAATTATATTTTTAAAACATAATTATTGACTTCCATCCCTAGATGAAAATATTAGTTTTCGATAAACTAAATTTTATGTATGTATCAATGCATATTTTGATACAAAATATTGGTGGTACGAAAATTAATCAAAAACTTATGAAAATGTTAAGAAAAACTATAAATAAATAATATAAAAAGTAATAATAAACATTTTAAAATTATTTTATTGAAGAAATTGATATATGTATGATATAGTTGTCATATTCGATATTAGTATCATGTGCATCAATAAAAAGTATGAATTTTGTAAGTGTACATTTATTATTAAGTTACATTAAATATTATTTGATAATAATAATATTATAACATTTGTGAGAAAATAAAGGTTATGTTTAAATGAGAAAAATACCCAACGAGGGGGGTGAATTGGGTTTTTCAAAAAACTTTTTTAACATAACAAATTCAAGCACAATATAATAAAAAATAAAGACATAAAGTTAGAGAATTCAAACTCGGATTTTATAGTGGTTCAGCACTTCCTTCCCTACGTCCACTCTCCTCAAGCTCTTAATCAAGTGAGGGTTCCACTAACTTAAAGCTTCAACCAAGTTTCTAAACTTCTTTACACTTAAATTCCGCCTCCAATGAGCTCTTACATAATCTCTTTAAGATTCAAACTTCTTGAAGGCTTTACACTTAACTTTTACAAGAATGAATTCCTCAACCCAACTCAACGATAACTCAAATACAAATCAAAGCTAGGATAACTCACAAGGGTACACTAAAAGATATGCAAGTGAAGATTTAATGTACCAAGAAAGAAATGAGAGCTTTAAAGGCAAGAACAAGTGGGTAGACAATTGATTGTAAGTGTTTTCTATGTCATAAATGAAGTGAAACTCTCAATTTATAAGTTTCTAAGCTTGGGAGCCAAGAAAAGTGAAAAGCAACCTCAATCGGTCGAGCTGGGGGTCGATCGGTTCACTAGCTGTTGGAGCATTTAATGCTTTGGCAAGTTACCGTTGCCTCGACCGGACCTCAACCGGAGGTTGATCGGAAATGAGGGTACCTAAACCGGGAAGGGAAGGCTATTGGAAGAGAGAGAGTGTTTTTGACACTCCTTGACCGAACCTCGACCTGACAAGGGCA
The DNA here is from genome assembly GCA_030254885.1 of Vitis rotundifolia. Taxonomy (NCBI): domain Eukaryota; kingdom Viridiplantae; phylum Streptophyta; class Magnoliopsida; order Vitales; family Vitaceae; genus Vitis; species Vitis rotundifolia. The sequence goes on from CM058157.1 coordinate 13,917,299, forward strand.
ACCGGTCGACTGATTCCTTGACTGGTTGAGTCGATTGGCCTGTGCCTTGACCGTTTCAGCCTTTTGGCCCTGAAAACCTATCTTTTTTAATTCTTTTCCTTTCTAACACTTAGGCAAGGTCTTTAGGTAAATTAATATGTCAATTTTGAAACGTTTTGCCTAAGGTACATTTGATAAAACTCGGGTTTTAATGAAATAGTAATTTTAAAGAATAAACCGAGTTTTCAAAGATGTATGAAAAGATATGTAAAACTTAAGTGCACCCATGCATTCATCTTACATTTATTTCCTATGATAAAAAGTCTTCCAAAAGTCTCGATCTAGTATCCATTTGGTCATTTGATGAATTTCCAAATTTATACCTGAGATTCTTTACCATTCAAACCAATTAGTCACTTAACCATGGTTTGTTATCATCAAAACTTGATTAGGAAAACCCTTGGGCTAACAATTTGATTATAATAAATTTAATTGTAAAATATAATTAATATTAAAATTATGACCCATTTAATTCAATTATATTCAATAATATAAAATAAATGATGACATATGTATTTTTTTTAATATTTGTACTTTTTATATTTAATTAATGTATAAATATATTAAAAAAATATCTACTAAGAAAATTATCATAAATAAAAAGAATAAAATTTATGCTTTAATTAATATTTTAAAAATATTAAAATTATCATTATATTTATTATAAAATTTTAAAGGGTTATTCCACTAAAAGGGTTATTAAAAACTCAAATTTAAAAATCTAACCCTTCATTTTTTTTTAGTAAGATTTTGGCAAAAATATCCTTATTATTTTATTGTAAAAATAATAATTTTTTTAAAAATATATTATAAATACTTGAAATAATTAAGGACATTCATATTAAAAATGAATTTCTCTATAAACCAAAAATGGGGTGGGATAAATTTACAAATACGAGAGTATTCGAAGCTTTTAACCAATTATTTCAATTTTAAAATACAGATATGGAAATTACAAACAAAAGTTAAAAGATAGGAAATGTTGGAGCAAAACATACTATTAGAAAAAAAAGGGAATGGCCGAGGAGATAGGATTGGAAAGTTGGAAAGCAGGGCAAGAAAATGGGAGGCGGTGGTGGAGGTGCGGCGTGGCGCACATTGGGAAAGAAGTGGTTGCACTCCACCAGAGCTTTAACCCACACTCGAATCCCTCCCAATTCTCTCCTTAGCCTCGACCTCCCTGATGTCTGGATTCCCAATACCAATTACACCTCCACCGCCAATACCAATTGCCGTTTCATTCCATCGTCAAGGATTCGTAAGTAAAACTCGTATGCTTTTCTTTGCTTTCTGTTTCATTGCTTTTACTGATTTCTATGTTCAAGTTCCTGTCCATTTTCCTATTCTTCAAACGGTTTGGCCAGTTGGGTTGGGTTTAAAATTGCTCAACATACTTCAATTATTTATTTATTTATTTATTTTTTTGTCAGTGGATTAGTGAAAATGGGACTCACATAGGGTTAGATGTGATGTTTGGGAGCCATTTTAACTAATGTGATAAGAAAATGTAGAACCCCGACCTTGATTTCGGAACATAAGTTGCTGGGCAACCATGGATTTGATTCTAGTTTTATGTTGTTGTTTGCTAATTATATAGTTTCTAGTTAACAGAAGTAGAGTAGGAATTAATTTAAAGTTATAATCACGGGAAGATACTTTATATTCAAGACTTTAAGATAATTAATGTTGAAAACTTAGTAAACTAGGCATATAATTTACTAAATATTAAAGTTGATAGCAAGAAGATACCATTTTTTTTTTGGGTGTAATTGGGATTTTGGGATTTGAGAGCTCAAGGGTTGTAATCTCCTTCACCAATAGTGGAAGTTCTTCTTCTTCTTCATCTTGGATGTAGGCTTGAGGCTGAAGTACATAAATTGTTGTGTGCTGTGTGCGTTTTGTTTTCGTTCTCTTATTCTTTTCTCCATATTATTATTCTTTGTCATGTTTTTTCACAAAAAAAAATGCTGTCTAATTTTGTAATTACTTATGGGCAAGGTGGGAAAATATTGTAGGCAAAATCATAAGGGAAAACTATAGATCCAGAGATGATACTCTGCCTTTTGAATTGACAAACAATGGAGGAAGAGGGCCATTTTCATATGTTTCTTCAATTTTGTGGTTTCTCAGCTTAGATCATTTAATTTTTATGGAGCTAATCCTGAGGATCGATGGCTTTTCTTGCTTCTCTTATTGTTCCCCTGCTGTTGACATTCCTGTTGAAAAGGCTGCTTACTTGAATGTCCCTTTGGAATCAAACTAGAACCATTGAGTTTTATCCATCTATGTGGAATTGGTTTTATGAATTGAATTACACTCCAACAAGGTTTATTTTGCAATTGACTCTATACTAGAAATTCTTAATGTTGGTAACATTTGAATAAGACAGGTATTTGATTAGGAAAATGAAAGTTAAAATAAAAACCTGATTGGAGTGGAAGCAAGATTGGGATCTTCTCTGATTTTTCTCCTCACAATACAGATGCTCAAGACAGTGGTGTTACAAGCAAATCCACTATATTTCCAGTCTAAAAAACCTAAAACCTTGGAAAGCAATGAAAATAACGGGAGAGAGATGCCCTCACAAAAAAATTCTCACTCTTTCTGTCAAGCTCTCACTATGATCATCTAACTAGAGGAGGAGGGGGACTTTATAAATAAGCCCAACAAGATGGGTGGTTAGGCTCTAATAAGCCTACTTGCCTCATGAGATAATATTAAATTTTAAAGTTAACATTATATCAGGGACTCTCATAAGGAAAACTATTGGGCTCTCTTCTAATGAGATGCCCACCAAGAGTGTTCTATATCCAAAAAACCATCATCTCCCACTCACTCACAATGGGTACACTCATTTGATGCATCTCCTAACTATCAGCTATCATCTCTATTCATACTGACTAATAAGCTGTGCACTGTTGAGCACACAAATGAAAAGGTGTGGGAGTACCATACCATATCTCTCATAGACCAGCATAGTCCATCCCTCAGGGCCTCAAGTGTCTCGTTATGCCCTAGACCTATTTAGTCACATCACATTAAGCATCTATGATCCCTCTCGAAAAATTTAAGAGCTATGCTATCAATAGTCCTCTCATGCTTATATTGCAACTACCAGAGTACAACATAAGTTGTTGAATGAGCTTAAGACTATAACATGCCACCAAATAGTCTGCCCCTTGCCCTTATGTTATTTAAATTTGGTCTAATTGCTTTCCCAAAAAATGCTCCTTTAGCTTGTATCAGTCATGACTATAGGCAACATCCTAGAGTAGCATACACTAAACCTCCATCTCATGGCATAGTCAAGGGTATATAGGGTATAAGATTTGATTCAGAAACATCATCACCAGTGTTGTATCAAAAATTTCTGGTGATTTGATTTACCCTTTATCTTCCTTCAACTTTGATCCTGTTCAATTATCTGTTTATAGATTGCTTCATCAAGTTCTTGTATTTATTTCTTTGGAATTCCATAAAAGACAGATTCTTGATGTTAACCAGTTTATCATGTTTATTTCATTATAGCTCTATTTTTTTGAAATATTAAGTAGCTTGTTTATCACATGACTAGCAGCTAATGAGCACATGGCTACAGTAATTGATGGGAAGTCAATCGCAGATGATGTAAAATCAGGAATAGCATGGGAAATATGCAGAATGAAGAATGCCATTGGAAAGCTTCCTGGGTTGGCAGTTCTTTTGGTGGGCAAAAGAAGGGACTCACAGACTTTCATCCGTATCAAGATAAAAGCTTGCAATGAAGTTGGAATTGCATCTTTCATAGCAGAACTGCCTGAAGACTGTACAGAAGATGAAATTATTAATGTCATTTCAAGTTATAACGAGAATCCATCGGTACATGGTATTATAGTGCAACTTCCTCTACCACAAGTAATTACTACTACTGCAGCAAAATTTATAATGTTCTTTTTCTCTTTCATTTACTTTTATGTTTACCAAAATACAGAAAGAGGATGAATATATGAACCTTTGGAAGTTTCTCAAAAGCTTGTGAAGTTAAGTTTTACAATCCCACATGCTATTCATTCTTTTTGGAGAAAAGTGTTAGGCGTTTTTTGGTTTCTTGGAAATTGCCAATTTTTGTAGTTGGTTGTCTTGACCATAGTTGTGGTGCATGTGCAGATATGTGAGGTTCCACACTTCAATATATCTCATCTATAAGCTCTGATAAGAAAATAAGCAGTTATGAGCATCCAAATAGCAATTTGATATCCCTGTATCGCTTGGCAAAATTTCTTTTATCAGAACAACTTTCAACATCATAAAGGTAGTCTGTATGAAACTTCTGTTCTCTGATATCAACTTGGATGGAGGCTACAGATCCTCCTTGTATAATATGTGCATGTTTAGCATGACCAGGTTTATTTTGGATGTATAGAAGTCCTGACCTTTGTTTTAATGTCCTAATTCAAAATTTTGGCACAGCATTTGGATCAGGAGAAGATTGTGAATGCTGTGAGTCTAGAAAAAGACGTGGATGGCTTCCATCCCACTAATATCGGGAATCTTGCCATGAGGGGAAGAGAACCCTTATTCATCCCTTGTGCTCCTATGGTCTGCATTGAGTTGTTGCTCAGATCTGGTGTGGAGATCATTGGAAAGAAAGCAGCGGTAATTGGGAGAAGCCAGATTGCAGGGTTGCCGACTTCTTTGTTATTGCAGGTAGCATATTGTTTTTTCTTCTGCCAAAATGTTTCAGTTGCTATTCATAGGTGTATATTGTAATATACTCTTGGTGGGCAGAGACACAATGCAACAGTCAGCACTGTACATGCATTCACAAAGAACCCGGAACAGATTACCTCTCAAGCAGACATTGTGGTCACAGATGTGGGAGTTCCCAACATGGTTCGAGGCCATTGGCTAAAACAAGGAGCAGTTGTGGTTGATATGGGGACTAATCTAGTTAAGGTACACACACACACTCACTTTTATGCATCTTTGAGATCAACCATTGTAAATCCATGGCCAATCTACAGACTTCCTTGGAAATATAGGAAAATTTTTGTTTTTGTTAACTTATTTATATTACATAACCATGAAAACATTAAGTGCTGATTCCTTCAAATTAGGAAAGGGAAGTTACTCATATGACAATATAAGTATATTGTTATATGAGTATCAATGAGGCATCTTCAATCAAATGCCCATCCATCTGTATGTTTGTGTTTTCATGGAACACTATCAACTTCCGCAATTATCAATAGCAAATTATGCTTGTCTTTAACCATATCGGTGGATTGGTAATGAAGCCCTTAATTTTATAATCAGTTTGGAACACCCCCCAACCCAGTGCTCTGGTGAATCTAATCGGGCATGTACCTGGACTAACTGAACCTGCTGCAATTGTAATTTTTAGGTTAATGAGCTCTTCTACAAGTTTGCTTGATGTCTTAGAATCATTACTGTCCATATTTCTAACTTCAAATCAGGATTGTTTTAGGTCTTAGTTAACTTGGCTCCTTGTGTCATGTTTCTATCTATAAGATAAGTCAGTCAGATTATCTCCCTACCATAAGCTAACTGTAGTTTCCTCTATCCCAATACCCAGAAAATAGTGCGTTTGTTCGAGTTCTTTAACTTAAATATCCCACCCTAACCCAATTGAATGAAGGTTGTGTACATAAAATTGGCATAAATAATCATTGTGTATGATTGAGTTCAGGAAACCCATATGCCAGTATAACTAAACTTATCAAAACATTCATGAGCTGACTGGTTCAAACCACTAGTACTTCAGTGCAAATTGTTCCTTACTCCCCTGCTGACAACCCGTAGTTGCTCCATGGGCATGTCCTCCTAAATGTTACCAATAAAAAAAATGTGGTTTTAACATCAAATCTAACTTCAGTTTCTCCATTTTACTCTCACCTTAATATTTGATGGCCAAAACCCATCAACAATCTCCTTTAGGCAATTTTGTGAACCTCCACCTTTTATAAGTAATGCACCCATCTTCTCCTTCATAGCTTTCCTCCAATCAGGAATGACAATGCCTCCATAAACATATAAAATAGACATCCAATGATATTATATGAATAGGTATTGTGTGACAATACAAGATTTTGTGCTTTTGGTCAAAGTCTGAAATTTAAGCACAAATTACCTCGTCAAATTTCTCCTATAGTAGTTCTCAATGACCTTTTCAGCAGCATAAAAACCAACTGAACTAGGAAGAAAATAAGAAAAGAGAGAGGTTGCAAAACTTGTTCAACAAGCCAATCTGCATCTCTTTAGGATGAAACCCCACAAAGGTTACTAATAATCAAAAGAACAGGTGCAAAGATTTATACCTTTTTCAAGTCCTATATACACCAAAAATACATTCCTTGAGTCATTCCCTACATGTTGGTGCTGACTGTAAGTGGTTTCAACATTTTGCAGGATCCAAGTTGCAGGCAAGGTTACCGTGTCACTGGAGATGTATGCTTCGAAGAAGCAATAGGAGTGGCATCAGCCATTACCCCTGTTCCTGGAGGGGTGGGACCTGTTACAATCTCTATGCTCCTTTCCAACACTCTCGACTCTGCTAAGCGTGCATACAGGTTCACTTGACCACTCTTAATAAATTTTGCACCTCCTTATTTCTTTCCTTGTACCTATGCCAATTAATTTATTATGCCATTACTCCATCAAAATCTTCAATGTAAATTATGCATTTTATGGTTATTCTTCAAAGTGCACTCATACTCTCATTGCTGTAGTAAAGAGGTAAGCTGTCCATGTTACATCTAATTTTGTCAACATCCTCTAGAGTCATGCACAATCAGTATGAAGATAGTATTGAGCAAGTTAGCTAATGATGTTGAGGTCATGTTTTTATTGGAAGTCAATACATCTCTTTTAATCTCAATAAGAAGTTCATGATGGGAATTGAAGAAAATATTATGTCTCATAAATTTGGTTATCCAAATAGGACCAAAGAGAGACTTAATATTATGTACCCACAACCTTTTAGAAGCCAAATTTGTCCACAAAATCACATAGAGAGACTAGTTCAAAAGCAGCTATTGATTCACATGTTTGAAATGGGAAGTTCAAACTTCAAAGTTGATGTGCAATTTAGTTTTGTATACTTATATTTACTTTTTCTACAACTAATTTTCTTTACCAACAACTCCTTGTTCCAACAAAATGGCTGAAATCAACAGGGTTTAGGCTTTAGCGTGTGTCTTTTTTATTTTGTTTGGTTGCAATTTTACCTTTATTTATCATTGGACCAAGTCAACTTGGGTATCCTCAGCTGGTCTTCTTTGACAAAACTTGTTGGTCAAGTCATATTGTGATATGGAATTTAACTTGTTTGTTAAGTCATATTGTGATATGGAATTTATTAAATTTAATGACTCCATACGAATCATTAAGCATTATTATACATGGGAAATGAATTTATTACTTAGGTTCAACAAGATTCTAAGTTGATTTTATCAAACAATTTTAAATTTTTTTTGCTTAAGAGTTAAGTTTTACAATTTTCTTTTAGAATTAATTGGTTCAAAAGGATAAAATGATCCCCAAATTTGTGAATGTAACTCCTCCTGTGTTTTTATTTGAAAAGTAATCCATCTTTGACATAAATGTCATTTACCATTTCAAGTATTTACATGTAGGCTTTAAAAGAGATGATTATTGTTACAAGAAAATAATGAGGGTATTTTTGTCCAAATGAGGCAAAAAAAAAATGCAAGGTTAAATTTCAAAAATTGGGTTTTCAATGATCCTTCTAATCAAATAACCAAAAAAATAAAAAAGGTAAGAAAAATAATGAATTAATTGGTTAAAAGGGATAAAATGAACATCAAATTTGTGAATGAAACTCTTTTCATGTTTTTATTTGAAAAGTAATCCATCTTTGCATAAATGCCTTTTATCATTACTAGTATTTACATATAGGTTTTAAAATATATAATTATTTTTACAAGAAAATAATGAGGGTATATTTTTATTCAAATGAGGTTAAAAAAAATAAAATGTTGAATTTCAAAAATTGGGTTTTCAATGACCCTTTTAATCAAATAACTAAAAAAAAAAGAAGGAAACTGACTTAAAATCTTCTTTTTTCTCTATTTTTTTTTTAAATAAATAAATAAAAACATGAGAAGATGCATTCTAAAATATATATATATATATATATATATATATATATATATATATATATATATATAAAATAAGTCTCTTTTTCACAACTTTTTTCATGGTTAATTAAGTAAAGAATAATTTTATCTTTTTTATTTTTATTTTTTAATTTTCTTTCTGTCAAATTTTTGGAAGCAAACTCATAATCAAAGAAAATGTGAGGAAAATTCCTTTGACATTTTTTTTTAGGTTTGATAATTTCATGACGATTAAAATTATGTTTTTCAAATCAAAACAAGTCTTCTTGACAACCTTATAAACGTTCATTAAGTTTATAGTGTGATTTCATGAATTATTAGGGTGTGTTTTTTAGCATGAAACATAATATAAGGAGGAAAAAATGTGAAGAAAAAAATAAATATAATAAAAAATTTAAAAATTATATATTTCATATTTTGAATATGTATAAAAATTGTTAAATTTAAATATTTTTTTTTTTTTAAAAAAGAAATATTTGTTACTTTTCTTTCATTCTATGGAGATTTTCCTCAAACTTGTTTCTTTTGATTTTGGACTGACATGCTAATAACCGATCCCATCATGTGTGTCATGCCAACTATTCGAAAAAGGCATTGAAAATTGTGGTGAGTTAGGAAAACTTTAAATGCCTCAACATGAAATGGGTGTTTCAAGGTATTGGGATATATTTTGTCTGAGGTTGTTAAGCTAAGTCTTTCCCCTATTAATTTCAAGCTATTAGTCACGGGAGAAGTCATTGCCTAGTTATTGTGATTGATACTTGTATCCACATATTGATGGAGGAGGTTAAATTTGAAAATGGTAATCACATGAAGAGCTTGTTTGATACGTTGGAATTTATTCCATTTCTTATCTATTATGTTTGGATTCATTTTTAGAATTGTCATTTACCTTCATCCTAACCCTATTTTAGTCTAATTTGTGAGAATTAAACAACTCTAAGCTTGTATTTGGTATGGAGAATGAGGAGTGAGAATGAATATTTTATTAATTTTCTCATTAATTCTCATGTTTGGATAATTTAAATAATAAAGAAAAAAAAATGGTTTTAACGAAAATAAAATATGACTTATAAGTGAGATTTTAATTAATCTTCGACATGATGTGTTTTGATTCCCTTCATGGAGGAAATGGCATGGCCTGATGGTATGTTTGGTTGGAAGGAAAAAGAATGGAAATGGGATGGGAAATGGAGAGGAAAGATAATACCATATAAAAGAGAGGAATCAAAATTTTAGTGATGATAGAATTTGGTTTTCATCTTTTATTCTTCAAACTGAGAATATTTAAAATTGATTTAAATGGATTTATTTTTAACTCAATTGATTCAAGATTGAGGGTTTGATAATCCAACTTTGAGTAGAGAGCCTTAGGCAAAGCAGAGTACCTATTACCCCAATATATATTGCTTATCCATCCTCCCATTCCCCTACTCAACCATTTGATCTTTCGATCAATTGGCCTAATCATTCGTAGAATTGATAGAATTGATTGATTGACCTATTCTTAGTTCTCCCAAATATTTTCATTTATGAAAATGTTATTGAGAAACTAAGGGTCAAGTAGTTGTGGTTTTTGAAAAATTTATAAACTTTAATAATTATTAAAAAGAGTTAGTTTTCATCAATTTTTTTTTTTTTTATAATTATCATCTTTACCCATTTTATCTTTTGAAGCAATTTTTGAAAAGGATTGGATTAGGATTTGTTTTTCTAAAAATTATATGATCAAGAACTTTTAAAAATATGGAAGGAATTATGTCTCAATGCACCTCAACCTTAAGTTGCATAAAATTCTAGAAAAATAAATTCAAGTTGAACCCCTTCCTGAATGCGTTCTTATATTCTTGCTCGGATTTTTAATCTTCCAAGGGAATAATTTTAGCTCATATCTTACTCAGAAATTAAAACATATAATTAAGAATGCGTTTGACAATAGTTTTATTTCAAGTGTTTTTAATGGAAGCGTCGCCTCTAAAAGTGTATTTAGCATAATCACCTATAAATTGTTTTTTTAAAAAACATTACAACTAACTTTTCAATAGTTCGTTTGACAGTGATTCTAGGAAACGCTTTCAATCTAAAAAGTATTTTTGAAAAAAAAAAATTAATATTTGATAAAATTTACAAAACACTTTTAAAAATATAAAAAATCACTTGTAATATTGAAAAATCACTTATAGTGTTTTATGAAAAAATACTTTGATAAGTGATTTTCCTAAAAACACTTTTATTAAAAACATTTCAATTGAAAACTCTTAAACATACTCTAAGTAATTTTTTATATTTTTAAAGATATTTTCCTAAATTTTATCAAATCCTTAATTTTGTTTTTATTTTTCAAAAACACTTTTTAAGTCAAAAAATAATTTTTAAAATCACTCCCAAATATATTCAAAATCATTATCTTTTACTTCGTGATGATCAATACCTAACTATTGTTATTATTATTATTATTATTATTATTATTATTATTGTAGTTGTTGTTATTGTTGTCGTTGTGGTTGTTATTAGTTAGTGCTATTGTTATTAATTGTTATTGAAAATATTGCATGCTCATGAGGAATGTGTGGCACAAATTTGCCAAGGTGTTTCAATTCAATTAGTTGATTGGCGTTACAACTTTTAGGAAGTCTCTCATTTGGCCTCAAAACTTAGATTTGACCCTCTCTAACAACCGAAACTGGCATAGATTGCGGGTTGAGAACCATCAAGTCCACACGAGACTTTTCTTTCCTTCACTCTATTAATACTTCCACGGGTGTTTGGTAAGTGAGAACGAGTACTCAGAATAAACATCTCATTCTTTTTTTTTTTTTTTTATATATATATATATTTAAATAAATTTTATAAAAATAAAAATTAAATAAAAAATAATTCACATAAATCAAATCTTATTTATAAATGAGATTTTAATTCATAGTAGATGATATTCTGATTCACTCTATAAAAAAATATAAAATTACTATTTTATCCTTAGAATTTATTTCTTAGACTCTAATATATAAAATTACTATTTTATCCTTAGAATTTATTTATTAGGCTCTAATATATCTTTATTAGTCTTATTATTTAGTAAAAAAAAAAATCTTAAAATTTATTTTTTTAAAATAAAAATAAGAAAATTATTTTAAACTATGTGTAAGAGTATAATTTATTTCTTTTTTATTATCGTTTCTATTATTACCAAACATCGGAATTGAAACAAATAATAATTCTAATATTAAATTCCTAAGTTCACCTAAACATTAGAAATAAAATTATCAAATTTATTTTTATTTAATTCAAAAATTGAAAATAAAATATTCATTTTCATTCTTGATTCTAATGTACCAAACATTCCCTAATGTTATCAATATTTCCACATTCAAATTATTGTCACCAATGATAATGTATTAGCAAAATAAATGCCATGATTGACAAAAATGTGACAGATATTTTTAATTATCCATTTTGGAATTATTAAGAACATTTATTAGCTACTGAGAAACAACATTAATTCTATATATATTAATTGGTTAAAAAAAAAATTGTTTTAAAGAAGACTTCAAATTCATATTCACAGACTTTGGTACAAGTGTACTTGTTTGTCTCTTATTCAAGTCAGTGGAAATATCTCATTTTGACCGGCTTCTATTTTATTCACATTCACAAAATACTAAGAAATTAATGGAAATGATGAATTCAAAACATTATAAGAATACATTTATTAGTAATTTTATAAAGGATTTTTAATTTTTTTAATTTTTTAATTTTCAAATATTAGAAAGATTAAAAACGCTTTTTAGAATTACTGATAAAGGTTAACTAAACTACTTTTACTTACCTCTTTCTACTCTTAGATATTTTTCACCCCAACTCGATGTCATATGATTTTGTCACTCCCACATTTCCTCTTCACACAACATACCATAATAGGTGTTTTGTTTTGTTTCTTTTTTTTATTTTTTTTGAAAAACTAAAAAGGAAAATTATTCTAATTATATGATTAGTGAAACTTGATACACTTAAAATCATGATTTTTTTTTTTAATTTCCCTTTCTAGACAATAAAAAAAAGGATAATAGTAGGCTTGTATGAAAATTGTTTTCAAAAGCAATTTTAAAAGAACAAATTTTGAATGTTTTGTAAAATAAAAATGTATTTGAAAACCTAAATCATGATTTTGTTTTCAATTTCCCTCCATAAAGACAACAAATAGGCTTGTATGGAAAGCGTGTCCGAAAATAATGATAAAAGAACAGTTTCCAAAAATAGTTATTTGATTAAAATGATAATTGAAAACCTAATTATTGAAATCTAATCTTCCAATTTTTTTTTGTTTTATTTAAAAAAAAATATTCTCATTATTTTCTTATAAAAATAATCATCTTTTTTAAAACCTATATATAAATACTTGAAATTGTAAATAATATTTATGTAAAAAATGAGTTACTTTTCAAATAAAAATATGAAAATAGCTAAATCCATAAATTTGAGAATTATTCCATCATTTTTAACCAATTAATTATTTTGAAAACTATTTTTTAATATCTTTTAAAACAAAAATATATTTAAAAACCTAAAATATTTTTAATATGTTTTTTTATCTTTTAAAACATATTTTAAAAATATTTTTTTTTATAAGTTGTGTTTTAATTTAAACTATTATTCATAATTATATAACCATTCAAACAATTCCCCCAAAAAAGTGAACAGCTAAAAATAATAAAAAATACTTTATAAGAACATTATACTTTTTTTATTCAGGAGCAATAAAATTAGGGCTTATTTAATAACTCTTTTTGAAAATAATTTTAAAAAATAGTTTTTAAGAATAATTTTTAATTTGTTTGAAAATTGGCTTAAAAATCTAAAATATTCATTATTTATTTTTAATATTTTAAAAAATAATTTTCATATTTAATGTTTTATTTTTAATTATTTCACATGTTTATATAATTATTTTTTAAAATAATTATAACCATGATATTTTTAAAAAATATTTTATTTTTTATTTTTAAAAATAAAAAATAAAAAATAATTTTTAATTACTAAACATGTCTTCTGTCTTTTCTTAAAAAATTGAAATTTTTATTTTCTTTTTTATTGTCTTTTTATTTCGGTGAGGCGGGAAATTATTTTGAAGGAGGTGTTTTTTTATTTTTATTTTATTTTTTAAAATCAGGCTTCATCTTTACCGTTGAAATAAGTCTGTAATAAAAGCGAGTAGAAGATGAGTGGGTTGTTAGTTGTCTGACACGAACAAATTCCAGCTCAGATGTCTAAACGGGGCCACAATTCCCTTACCAACACATGGAAATGAATGCAATATGGGCGTATTTTACGTGGTGGTACGACCACGTGGAGGCTGTTGGATATTTTATGATTTTATAAAATCACCCACTTGGTCACGACTTCTAGAAGCACACCTGCCTACGCCCCTCTTTCCTAGATTCTACATCTCCTTATTTATTTCTCTACAAGCTCCCACCTCTCTTTCAAAAGGTGAAAGCTTCTCCAGCAAGAAAAATAAAATATAGCTCTCTCCAAATTCTCCTCACTTTTGGTATAAAAGTCTCCCACAATCTCTCACGCCACCTCCCCACACCACGCTTGTTTCTCTTAGTTCCGTTCTCATTATGATTGACCACCACCACCATGGCGATGTTCCCATGCTCGATCTCCCCTGCCTGAAGGCGCTGGCCGCCCTCGGTCGCGGCGCCAAGGGCGCGGTGTTTCTGGTGGAGGCGGAGGCGGAGGCGGGGGAGGGGCGTCTGGCTTTGAAAGCAGTTTCCAGGAAGCTTGTGGAGAGCAAAAGCAAAGACAATGACAAGAATGGTAGTAATAATGATAAAGAGAGCGATTACAGGAGAATCTGCTTCGAACAAGAGGCTTTAAGGAGTTTTCGTCATCCACTTCTGCCTAGGCTTCATGGAATTGTGTGTACGGACATGATCGTTGGATACGCCATTGATTACTGTCCTGGACGTGATCTCAATCAGCTCAGGAAGAAACAGTCTGAGAAGATGTTCTCTGATGATATAATTAGGTATGAAATATTAAACTTCTTCTTCTTGTTTTTGTTTTCTCTTTGTGTTTGGTTACCGGAAATTTGAGGGAGAATGGACAGAGAAGAAAATTTTCAGTGTTTTTGGCCATATGTTTAAGACTTGTAAATAGGAAACTTTGCTTTAGCAAATCTGAACTTTCTTTTTTTATCAACTTCACCATTTTCTTCTTCGGTTCTTTTTCCTGTTTGTCTGTCGAGAAAAACAAGATGAGAATGATTTAGGAAAGCAAACCTTTTTCGCTTTAGATATTCAGAGCCTTCTCTTCTTCTCTCATCCAATATGTCGTGTATGTTTTTGGTCTTTTTTTTTTCTTTTTCTTTTTCTTTTTTGGTTGCTGAGAAAGGAGGGAAATTGACGAAGGAAATCAAAATTAGAGTCTATCTGAACCTCCTCATTTTCTCAAGTTCAATAATTTCGTCTATTTTTCCTGTTTTGTTGCCGAGAAAATCCAGAAAAATTATTAACGGAACCAAAATTTTGTCTAATTTTTCGAATTATTAACTGGACTTTCTGAAAATTTTTTCTTTAGGTTTTATGCTGCGGAATTGGTGCTAGCATTGGAGTATTTGCATGGATTAGGGATTGTTTACAGAGATTTGAAGCCTGAGAATGTTCTCATCCAAGAAAACGGCCATCTCATGCTCGTCGACTTCGATCTTTCAACGAAACTCTCCCCGAAATCTCCCGAAAACCCACCTCCCATCCTCAAGAAACCGGCTCAGAAACCTGCCAAGAAAACACGGCTTTCATCATTCCACCGGCTCCGCAACTCCGGCATCTCCTCCGAAAAGTCAGACCCAGCGTTGGAGTCGGAGCGGAACTCTGTAAGGACCGAGTCGGACTCGTCGGCGAAGTCGAACTCGTTCGTCGGAACGGAGGAGTACGTGGCACCGGAGATTATCCTAGGCTCCGGCCACGACTTCTCCGTCGACTGGTGGAGTCTCGGAGTGATGCTATACGAGATGCTCTACGGAACAACGCCGTTTAAGGGGTCGAACAGGAAGGAAACCTTTTACAGGATTCTAGCGAAGTCGCCGGAGCTGGTGGGCGAAGCGACGCCGTTAAGGGACCTGATAGCAAAGCTCCTGGAAAAGGACCCAAAGCAGAGAATAATACTGGAGGACATCAAGAGCCACGATTTCTTCAGAGGGATCGAGTGGGACATGGTGATGGAAATCGGACGGCCACCATACATTCCTGAGAATGAGCACGTGGAAGGGCGATTCCAGGACCTTGATATCGAGTCGTTGGTACATGAAGCATTTAAAATTGGAGACGGAGACGATAACAAGAAAAATTCAAATAATAATAATAACAACAAGGAGGAAAGTGAGAAGAAAGGAGTGTGGGTTGAAGGGCTGAATCATAAGTCTGAAATTAACGATTTTTTAATTTTTTAAATTACCAATTTTTTTTTTTTCCAATTTTTCTCATCATTGGAAAACTAGAAATATAGTGAAAGGATTATGATGCATAAGGGAGTTATTTGTTTTTTATTTCTCATTTCAATTGTGTATAGTATATTCTCATAATTGAAATATTATAATATTGTACTTATTATTATTATTATTATTTATTTATTTTCACTTTTTGAAGTTTGACAAAGCTGCATAAAGATTGGTATTTAAATAATTTTTTTTTTTTTTTTTATACTCAAAGTGACTTAATAAATTAATTTAAATTATTAAGTAAATTTAGTATGTTTGATAAAATAACTTAAAGTAAAAAAATTTTAAGTAATAAGAAAAAATAATTAACTTATTTTTAAGTTTATATATTTTATTTTATCTTTTTACATTTATTTGTCTTAATTATCTTTACGATATCTTTTACTACTTTACAGCCTGATTCGACCTCCTTTATCCTAATTATAATTTATGAGGATAAATATATTAATTTGATTATTAAGAATAAATTTTAAGTAACTTCATAATTAAATTAAAAATTAAGTAATAAGTTTTAAGTCAATAATTGAAGTTAAAATCAATTTAAATTATTAAGTAATAAGTATTAAGTTTTTATCAAACACTTCGGAATATAATCCTAGGAATCGGATAATTTGAGATATGATCATGAACAAATAAAAGGTTTTCTCAAGATTAGATAATTCTATATATTTAAAAAAAAAAATCAAGAAATTTTATTAGGAGATATTAATTGAAGCACCATAAGCTTGATGTTTCTAGAATAGCCGAAAGTAATTTTGTCTTATGCATGTCAATTATATACATTTTTGGGAATTGTTTTCATAATTCCTTCAAATGATTTATTTAGTAAATCTGAAAGAAATGTTTTTTCTTTCATTGTCATAATGGAAATGGAAGGAAATCTGGGGTTTCATTTGTGCTAATAGGTCAAGGCACCAATGATATCGATTTAGAAAGTTGAGTGATGGGAATAAGAGTTGTAGGGTTAAAATGCTACTTTTTAGAGGGAGGCACTTCCTTTATGGGTTTGGAGAAGTGGAAAAACCTGTGGAATGTGGTGGCTTTGTTCACCCGCCACCAAAAAAGGAGCAAAAGGTTCCAAAAAGAAAAAATGGTGAGCTGGGAATCACTACACCTCGATGGAGTATCTCATTATTAGGAACCTTTGACAACTAGCAGCCTGGCCTTTGACAAGAATAGGATTAAATACCTCAATTACCTGTCCTGTCGTTTTTACTATAGCACTTTGTTTGGAAGTTGTTTCTTTTAATTAAGTGTTTTTTATTTCAATTAATTTGATATTGTAAATTTATAAATAATTTTTGAATTTATACTTGATTTAAATTAAAAAATCATTCTATTTTAAAATTTATTTGCATTGGTTATATTTTTTTATAAACAAAAGATTATTTTGTAGACATGTGTAACTATATTTGATTCAATAATATTTTTTAAAAATTATTTTAATCATAAATGCATCATACTAATATATGTTTTCATTATAAAAAAATCACCTGAATTACATGTATACTAACATTATCAATATTATTACAATTAAATATTATAAGTATTAAGATGCCAAAATCATATTTTAATATAATATATTAAAGTTGCGGAGTTTATAGATAATCCTTTTTTAAATATTATATACATTCACTTAGCAACAATTAAAATGAGAAGAAAGGTGATAAATAATAAAGAACACATGACGATGCTACATCCACAACATCCAATAAGTAGAAGATGACTTTGAAGATTTTTTATGGGCATTGGATGTCGTAAGTTAACAACTAATTATTGACATTGTTGTGGATCACTCTTCAATCCATATAAAATAGTGGGGATGTTCCTATAATACATAAATTGTTAAAAGGAATAAAATACGATGTGTGTATTTCATTAATATCAATTTATTTTCATGTGACCATTAAATATATTTACATGATATAATAGATAACAATAAAACCAACGACCATTGTTCTTTTGTGCTTTTGACATGAAAATGCGCATATGTCTACACCCATAATAACATATAGGTCTTTTGTTTATACTACTTTTATAATTATAAATCAAATTTATAAGCAATTAGAAATTACAAGATACATCATCATCATCATACTCATTTATTACATGAGCAACAAAAAATTCATCTACATTATCATCCCCTTTAGAAGATGAAGTTGAATCATATAGTGAACAATTACTTGTACTGTTACCGTTTATTAGTTACTACACAAAATAAATTATCTCACAGTATAAAACAACATCAAATAAACATTCAAATAGATATAATATAAGTTTCATAACCATAATTAATGTTTACACAATGAAAAGGTAAATAATATGATAAAAGAGTCTAAACAAAAAATAAATAGTACATATAATAATGTCATCACAATACTAATTCATCCAAATGTGGTAATATTTAAAACCTATCAACTCATGCCATTTTCCTCTCATTAGACATTCATAAAAATCTCTATTCACTTTAAAGATGTGAACTTCTCAAATGCCTTTAAATATGCCATTATCTAGCAAGTCAATGGTTTGAAAGTTGTCATACACTTTGTTACGCAAAAATCGTTGGTGCCTGCACTAGTAACTTTACTACTAGTTCCACTTTTATATTTCCTAGCTTTAGCTAACAATGCTTTAGTTCTAACTCTAGATGTCTCAATTCTAACCTTAGATGCCTTAGTCCAAGCTTTCAAAGCATCACCTATTTGACTTAATCTCTACTCTTTCTTGCCTCTATGATCTAATAGAAAATTAGTTGTACGCTTTCCAAAATGGGTGGCCACTCCTCCCATAAGCTATGGTTGTAAAGGATCATAAGGAATATCATAGTCTGCATCCACATGGACTCCACCATGTTCAAGATTGTCATATATCTCATCCTCATTATCAGTGTTTGGTGGATCTTTGGGTGGAAGAGTAGTGGAGGACATCAGTTGTTGTTGATAGATTAAAGATCAATCCTAATACCTTGTAGTATGGACATCCCTTCAAGAAAAATTTCTTTGCATTTGGTTGTGCCTAATAGAGAAAAAACCTCACCCTTAGTGTATACCCAATATTTGAAATAAAAAAGGATTAGTTTAGAAGGTTTTTTAATCAAATGTAATTTTTTCCAAGTTCCCTCTAAAACATGCATTACGTTAGTTTCAACATCCCAATCGAATCCAGTATCCTTTAAATGATCAAAGAACTCATGGTGTGTTGCATGTAGTCCGTTAAACTTTTGTTTAAACTATTTTAAATTTAAATTTCTTTTCCCTAGACTATGGACCGCAAGTAACATCCTCTTTTATGTGTTGGTACTAAATGTATTACTATATATGTTACCTTTATTAATTTCATTTGTCATTATGTCAATAAATATATTATCTATATTACCTCTTCACGTTCCTACATTCTCAATATCTGTTATCTCGGTTACCATTGTTACAATCCCAATACAAAATTTGGATACTTTTATTTTATTTAAATGTTTAAAGAAGTGGATGTAGCAATTTTGATCAAATATATTATAACATGCCACATCATGCTTTTTAAGCAAATAGTTAAAAGAAATTCTCAAAACCCACTAATACACAAATAAGATAGAAATTAAAATATGCTAAAAGGATTTAAGATATTTCTTATCGAAACAAATCAACAATAAGTTTGGATAAGAAATGAGTTTTGAAATAAATTTACAAATTCAATTTCAAGATTGAAATAGATATCCAACCACATTCAGTCATTATTTTTTTTGTTTTCATAACTTATATTATTTTCAAAGAAATTAATAATCCTCTTGAATTTCTATTGATTCATAATTCAAAAAAAGAAAAAAAATAACACCACAAAATTATAATTGGGATAAAAAATGAATTAATTACTATTTTTTTTCAAGGTTTAATCCTTATGATATAAAATAAATGAAATAAATCAACACATAAATTCAAAAAAAAAAACTCTAATTAGAAGTCTAAAATATAAATTTCAACACTTTTTATAATATTTATTCATAAAGCAACAAATAGTCAAATACAACTTGACAATAAAGATATCTTATTATTAATATTATATAAGGAGAATCTAGAAATAATTAAAGTTAAGACTTAGTTGATGATCTTTTAGTGACTACTTGATTTAGTTATCAATTTTGAAGATATCTAGACTCGTCAATAGGACCATTGGCTTAAGTTTCACTCAAGTTAGATTCTATTTACCTAGATTCTTATTTTTAGAAAATTCATAAAATTTTAGTTTAGGGTGTTGTTAAAGTAAGAATAGGTTAGCAAACCTTAGGTCTTGAATTTATTTTTATTGGGACTTGTAATCCCAAATTTTCTTACTTTCTCTTGTTACAAGAGAATCTAAATATTGAGTTATTTTTCTACAAGTTATACTACACCTATAATAGTGTTTTGTATTACAAGTAATTATATAATGCATATATTTAAAATTTGTTTAAAATGAATATCTCTTCTCTATCTTTAATATTTCTCATATTTTATTAAATGTGTGAGATATGTTCAAATGAATGTTTTAGTCAAAGATGGTGAAATTTCAAGTCTTAATTAAGGGAACTACCTAGAAAAGTGGGGCAATGGTGGGTAGGGGTGAATAGGTAGTATGAGAAGGTTAGTACAAACTTTAATTTTTATTCGGATTTTAATATCAATGAATTAAATGAAGAAGAATAGAAAAAAAATCAAATACTCATAAAAACACTTGATATAATATGGAAAGACCACTTACAAAATTTCCCACCAACTTTGTATGGTTTATATAATGCAAGGCTTATCAATCCCATACATTATGATGCATTTTAAAATCATATTAGTTTTAACAAGTTTTAACTCCTTATGAATTTTTGGGGTCATGGAATTTATAAATAATACCACTAGCCTAGTCAAATTCAAAAATAAAACAATCTTGGCTCTTATAAAGGAACATTGTTTGACATTGTTTGAAATAGGTAACTCATACTTAAATCCAAGACTTCCCAACTTTAATTTAATATTCAGAATGCCCCAAAATTAAAGTTAGCAAGGCCATAAAAAATTATTCTCTATCAAGATTTTCTATTATATAATGCAAAGTAACCGATCAGAAAATTGACAAATGATATGACATTTGAACTTATTATTAACTGATATAAATGTAACAAAATTACAAAACTTTTTGTGCATCTTGCCAAAACAATCATGTGAATCTAAGTTATTGTTTGGCAAAGGTTAACTCAACGCAACAAAACCATATCTTTTGTTAAGCATTGGAAATTAAGGCATATACATTCAAGAACCAATAAAGAAGAAAACACACACAATGGATTACAACATGTATCTCCAAAACAATGCATAGGAAAACATCAAAAGAGTTTCATCTCAGATACATACTCTATGAAGGGTATCTTCTAACATGTTGAATTCCATAAATCGAAAAATGAATCAAACTGACATTTCAAGACCCCAATCATTTCATATCCTTATGTTCGAAAGAGGATTGTAGCTACTTTAACAGTAATTCAACACTAGGCATTATTACAAGGCAAAGGAAGTAATCAGATGAAATTTTGAATCTAACTTTCTATCTTGATTGTGAAACAAATTCAGATATGACAAGTTAATAGACTCGAGTAGACTAATTATTGACTAAACATTTAGGAAATATAATCCATAGTGGCCCTCAGTTCTTATTTGATTGTGAGCCTAGAGTAAATCTAAGCTTGCAACCATGAGCTTTTAATTTCCCATCAATCTGTTGTATTCAACCTTTGGAATAAATTTCTTCCAATTTTCTTTCCCAACAACTTTTTCCATTTCCAAAGAAAATGAAAACATCCTATAACAAGAAAAAAAGAAAAAAAGAAAAAAAAGAGAATTCCATTTGCTAGATGATGGGGGAATCCTATATTGACTATAGATAATGAACTAGTTTTTAATGAAAAGCAAATCTACTGAGAATCAATCACATGAGCAATGGTTTCCTTTTTACCATACAAGTGAATAACAACAATCAACAAAAAATATAAGCATAAAAAAGGTGTTAGACTCTTAATAACATTCAACTAATGTTTGATAGAATCCCAAAGATTATGAACACACCAATTTATTAAAATTAAAAAGCTTCATCTCAAATCGTACCAAAGATGAAGTAACTTCGAAATTCAAATGCATAAAATTGACACAAGTTGAACAATATATTGTTAAGAAAATAAAAATATGAGAGCAATTCAACCAACAAACAACATAATGCACAAAGGCTTCAAGTCCCGTCCCCAATATTTTGTTTGGTTGTTGGGAAAATAAAATAAATCAAACCTTTGAGTATTAAAAATATCTAATCATATAACCCATGAGAAAAAATACTAGAAAAAAAGGGTAAAATCTTCACTTGATATAATAAAACAACATACCCAGTTGGAAAGAATAAAACACAAGACAAACTATTCTCAAAATAAAAAAAACTATTCATAGGTAAACAAGAAATAATTTTTGGTTATATTTTGTGAGTAGTGGCAAAAACGAGGTTTTGGAAAACACAAGTGACAAATTAAAGGAAAATCTCAATACCTATCAGGTATAAAATACCAAAGAACCAATACAAAGATAGTGTTTGAAAAGGAAACATAATACAAAAAGCACAAAAACCCAATGATAGAGGAAAAACCTAATGATTTAGGATAACCTTTCAATTATCACTCTCTATCTCTTTTGAGTTTAAGCTAACATAAGTCTTGAATAATCCGAAGAAGAAAAATTTTAAAAATAATCATATCAATTGAAACTAAAAAGGTTTAGGGGATGACAATTACCTGTGTAATAATAAATAAATTAAAAATAGAAAGTTGTTTGTTTCACGAAAAAACTAGAAAAGAGAAAGAGAGGGAAGCCTCGGATGAGGAAAAGAATCTGCATAGCACGAACAAGAATAAAATAGTAGAGAACCAGATCTAGCAAAAACAATTTCAAATATTTGGAAATAATAGAAATCGGATATGTGTTAATGGAGATAAAGCTCACCTTGGTCTCATGCTAGTGGAAAAGACGTGTTGGAGAAAATATCATAGGTGAGAACAAGAAGAACAAGGATTGAAAACACAGAGAGCATGATACTTTTTTTGTTCTCTAAATGGTGTATATATATATATATAAAAGAACACTTTTTTGTTGTTCTTTGAAAAAAACCACTTTGAAAACTTGGAAAACAGTGAGAATAATGGGTGTCTTGCTTCCCAAACGTGTTTTTTGTTTTCAAGAATAGATAACAGTTTCCAAAAACACCAACCAAATAAGCCCCTAGTATTTTTTTCTTTTTACTTTTTTTCCAAAAGCAATTTTTATAACCCTATCTAACACCACCTTGCATTAAGGTAAAATATAAACATGAGTTACAAAGAATATGTAACTATGAGTACAAAGTATATAATTAGAACACAAAAATTCAACATTAAGGTAAAGAAAAAAAAATCAAGAAATAAAAAATATGACTAAAGTACAAAATTCTAGTTTGTATATAATAACCCATTGCCAACCATATAAATATTTTTTACTTTGAGATTAAAAGGCCCTTACAACTTTAAAATATATTTACATGGTTAAAAAGAGTTCATACATATATATTATCAGGAACTTTTTCTCCTATTCAATATAAAATATCAAAAGCACCTCCTATGTTGATACAACGTTCTTATTATATTCCATAGGATTATGAGATTAAATAAATAAACACTCATTACAAGTAAAACAACTTAATCCTAAAGAATTTACTATTAAAGAACTTAATCCTCACATAATAAAACATAAGAAAATAATAATTACTATTAATTATATATACATCTAAAATTATAGATTTGACAATCCTAAAAATATTTTGAATGCACTTGATTTGATTTGATATGAAATTTTTGTCGATGTAAATATGAAAAACTTGTTGAACTACCATTTTTCCTTAACACCCTCCCTCATGTGCATCTTCATACCTGCATGTCGAAAGACAAATAAAATTTGGATTCATATCTAACGAAACAAATGAAAGAAATGTAAAATATGGAGAAGGGGTCGAACTTGAGACCTCCCACCAACCAAGTTATGATACTATGTTGAATTACCAATTTTCCTAAAAGTTTAAGCTTGCAAGATTTGAGACTAACAATGTATGTCATGCTTCTTTAACAAAAAATTGGTTTAAAAGTTTTGAATGTTTTAACATGTTTGAATTTAAGAGCTTTTATGAAAATTATTGTATCTTATATTTTCTATTGTATTCATAATTGGAATTTTTTTTATCCATGAAATTGTATCAATACTCCTTATTGGGCTTTGAGCTCACTACCTTGACATTTTTTCAAATACCCTTAGTTCAAGCTAGAAGATGGTTAGATTGGGAGTTGTCCTAGTTAGGATTTTGGTATTTTGGTTTAGACTTTATTTTGCTACATTGTTTAAATGTTGGAGATTGATTACCATTTGAGTTGTTTTAAGTTTGAAGTTATTTCGACAATAGTAAAATGGTTGATGTGTTAGGTTTTTATTTTTATTTTTTTAATAAGTTGAGATTTAAGGATATTAGTATATTTATTACTCTAAGTATGAATTTGGTAATTGATATCCTTTTAGTTACAAGTTGGTTGTTTGAGTCATTTACATTTTGATTCTTAGGGTTTGAGGTGTGAAATAATTATCATTTCCTTACAATGGATTTGGGGCATGGCATGATGCCTCGATATTATAGGTTTTTTTTTTTTTTTTTTTTTTTTTTTTTTTTTTTTTTTATCTAATAACTTTTGTATGTGGTTTTGGTTTTGGTTTTAGTTATAATAGAATTTGAAATCAAAATTATAATTTTATAAAAAAAATATTAATATTATAAAATTTCATTAAATAGAATATAACTTTTTCCATAAATTTTATAGAAAAGATTTTTTTTATTTATTAAATTCTTTTTAAAACTAGAATTTTTTTTACATAATTATCAAAATAAGTATAAAAGTTTTTATTAAGCTTGTAAATATATGTTAATAGTTTAGAATATAATATAAAAATGGTTTGATGTATGTATTTAAAATGAGTATTCTTATGGGAAAACCATCATATTGGTGAGTTAGATTAACTAGTCCCAAAAATTATTGTAACCACTCTACTTATATATCTAAATATTATAGTGGTTATTGAAGATGATGGCGAATCCACCATAGGCTCATGGGGACACATGCCCCTCAAACTTTAAGAATAAAATTATAATCAAGAAGTTTTAAAAGTTAAAAAGCAAAATTACAAGTTTGCTTCCTCTAAAAAAATAATTTTGTGTGAGAAAACCAAGATTAAATAAATTTAGAAAAGGAAAGAAAAATACATAAGTATCAATACTATTATTAGATAAAAGATTAAAATTATAGTTTGATTAAATATATGCGGAAGATATCTCTAATTTTGATTATAGTCTCTAATTAATGGTAGCTTCCTTCTGCAAAGAAATTGCTAGAATCTTTTATTACTCCACTCTCCATATTATAGGTTTAGATAGATCATAGGAAGAACTTGTTTGAAAGAAAATAGTAGAGATATAGAGAAACTCAAACACTCTAGAAAAATATTTAGACTCATCAAGAATAGTACTATTTATTGGTAAAATTATTAGTGAAGGATAAAGATTTTCAACTGAATGGAGAACTATTTCCCTTCTATTTTCAATTGATTTAATAAAAAATAAATTTTGAATTACATAAAATTTTATCTAATTATCTATTTCCCTCTCTTTAACCCATATGTAGACAGTGAATTTTATAAAAACATTTAAATTCCAACATCTCCCACTTGGCCATATTAAATATCATAAAATTTGTCTCTTTTTATATTAATCCTATATCAAGTCCTTTTCTTTATACAAAAATGGAGCATACGACATGATGAGAAGTTATAAAGTAGAAGTGCTTATACGAACTGTGCATCTCACTAGCACAACACATCACTAAAAAAATATCTCTCCTATACCTTAGACTTGTTAATCAAGCTAATTCAAGCATTTTTAAAAAAATCCCTCAATGAGTCATATCTCAATTAAAAAATGATTATAATTTTCTAAGGTATTCCAACACAATCTACATCTCTCTCACTGATTTTAATAAGCCATTATGGGTTTTTGTAATATTTTATAGTTACATCTTTTGTCTTTCTTCCTATTAATCCTAAATCTAGAGAATTGCTTGATGAGAACCCTAGATCGTATAGGTACATGCAATCTACCCTAAGCTTCTCTTGAAAGTAATTGAAATGGAAACATGGCTTTAAAAACCATTTAGATCAACAAAACTAAAGAAAAATGTAACTTATACCTACATTTGGATATTCTTAGATCAAATCCATGTAGTGAAGAAAAATCTTAAAATCTCTTAAGGCCTTGTACACTTGAGGTCTTTTGCTCAATGACTCTAAACACAATTTTTGCACTCCAAAGGGTAGGTTTTAGAAGAAAGAAGGATTTAGCTCTTTCTCTCTCAAAAGGTGAAAGACAACAATCTCAAAAAAGTCTCTGAAACCCTAACCCCTAAGAGAGTATTTATAGGGTTCCCATACTAGACTTAGGTGACTTAAGCTCATAAAGGTTTGAGTCACTTAATTTAGCACAAAATAAGTCCTAATTGATTCTAATTAATCAATTAGCCCAATCCAAAGACCTTATTCACAATCCCCTATGAATATCATGTAATTACTAAAATGCCCTTATGCACAAGAGTGAACCTAAATTTAATCCAACCCTCATAAATTATGTCATCATGGTATATGAATTCATATGAGGACCATTAGGACCCATAGGAGTATTGGTTTCCTCATAATCCAATTCTAAAGTTGATTTAGCATCTCATTATAGAGAATCAATTGTACTTCAGTATCCTATGCAAATAACAATGAGACAAAGCTCGAGGTCTAGACCTATTATCCACTTCAAACAAACTCGTTATAAACTAGTGCCCACAATCTAACAAGTTACTGTTATCAACCATTAAGATCACCTCTCTAATCCTTGAGTTATATATCTCACTTATTATGTGATCAATTGACATATTCTAACTCCAATGAGCATATGTCAAAATTTCACTAAAGAAAATGTTATAACCATAATCTTCTAGATCACATGTCCTTTGAATCACCTTAAAGGATACACCGTCTCATACCCATGAGAAATCATGGTGCTTATATTGAGAATATCTATTGTCTCAAACCTCTATCAACAGTGACCTAATTCATGGGAATATGTGACTACCTTAGGGTCTCACTCATAAGTCAAAGCCTCCTATCTCAAGGTTGAGAGTCCATGTAGTATAGTAGCTTAATGAATCATGACAATCGATAGTCTTACGATATGATTCAATGTAGGTCTTATCTAATGTGTAACCATACACATTAGTGCACTTACCATGAGAAACCTATCTTGACAGCCAAAATAAGTCATCTCTCTAATTAAGAGGTAGTGCATTACAGTTTCTATTGAATTGCCCAAATCCATGAACTGATTATAAACAATTTATCTACTTACAAGGAACCCATGACTTGTATCATATGTACAACTCCTAATGCATCGAATTCATGTACAGTATAAGAAATATGAGTATGTATACTCAAATAACCGATTAATGCATATGAGATAATAAATGAGAAACCAAGAAATATAGATAAATAAATTTATAAATGAATCTAAATATGTTATATTATATCATGCTTTCTAGGGCTCAATCCCAACATTGTTATCCATTCCATCTATACTATGTTCTCATTAAGCATCCTATCAACATCATTTTGTTGATTCTAGACACTATGGGCTTTATGACAATCCATTGCACTCAAGGAGCCTTTATTCCAATTTTGGTTTCCAAGCTTTTTTTATGGGAAACCTAGATTGTTATATTCCCAAGTTTTGGATCTTGTTAAATGCATGTAAACAATTCCTAAGCTTCTAAATTTATGTACAACAAAAAGAATTAATGTTAAAAACAATTTTAGATCTAGAAGAGTAATGATTAGATGTGTTTATCAAGACCTAGATGTTCATAGATTGTTTTTTATTGATGAAGAGTAGAATAATAATCGAAGAGGATCTTGTACACTTCAAGTCTTTTGGGTGACGACTCCTCCTTAAATCTTGGCACTCAAATGGTAAAGATTTAGGATGGTGGAGGCTAAGGTTCTCCTTTTGGAATGTAAGGGAGAATGAATAGGGCAAAAGTCTGAAGCCTTAACCCTTAAAGGGGTATTTATAAGCTTCCTATAAGATTAAGTGACTTGAATCCACTTTAGGTTTTGATCACTTAATTTAGCAAAAAAAAAAAAAAAAAAAAAAAAAAAAGTCTTGACTACTAATTATTTAATGCAATAGGGCTTCAATTAATCAATTAGTCAAGTCTAAAAATATTGTTTACTGACTCATGTGCAACCTTGCATATTTTTCAAAATGCTTTTATGCATATAAGTGAACCAAGAATTGATTCAATCCCTCATAAATTGTGTCATCAAGGAATATGAGCTCAATTAGGGACCGTTAGGACCCATAGGACAGTAGTGGCTCCTTCAGAATCCAATTTTGAAGTTGAACCAATACCCCACTACAAAGACTTAATTGTACTTTATTATAAATAACAACGAGACACAAAGTTTTTGATTCTGTAACTTTTTATCCATTGTATATAGTTTCCCCATGAGCTAGCATTTATAACCCAACAGGGTGAATGTTATCAACCTCTCAAGATTGCCTCTACCATCCTTAAGTTACATATCCTCCTATTGTGTGATCAACTGATATGTCTTAACTCACAATGAGCATATGTTAAGCTCCACTTAAGGAACTATTATGGTTATAATTTACCTAAACATACTTCCTTAGGATCACCTAAGGGAAATACTATCTTAAAGTCTATAAGATATTATGGTTTCTCTATTGAGAATACTTGTTGCTACCAACTTCTATTAATATTGATCCAATTCATAGGGAATATATGACCACTTTAAGATCTCATCCATAGATCAAAGCCACTAAAAACTTTAGCACACGCTCAGTATTCTCTCCATGTTGAGTGACAATATAATCTAGCAGTTTGGTGAAGTCATAACCACTCAATATCCTTACATCATGAATTACCGTAGATCTTGTCTAATGTCTAAACCTAATCATTTTCAAGAACACCTTTTAAAATTTTAAAACTTTATCTCACACTTATTTTTTGTTATCTATTGCATTACCAAAAACATTATTAAAATATAATCAAGTAATTTTCTTCAAAAAAATATTTATAATGAAAACATTAATAATGGCAACTTTACAAATTAAAAGCATCTTAATCAAAATACTTATGAAACAAGCTTAGTAAATTTTTTAAACTTTGTAGTAACACTTAAATTTTATTTATTTTTAAATGTTTCTAAACATTGAAAAAAACGTTTATAATCTTAAAAAAAAAAAAAAAAAAAAAAAAAAGGAAAAAATACTCCCAAACTAGCTTTCATGGTTTCACATAATTTCATCTTCTAAAATCCCCATCCAAGAAAAGTAAAAAAGAAACTTAGGAATGGTGCCACAACACTAATGCTGTGAAGGACAAGCTAGAGCGCCTTCCAAATAATGTATGACAATCAATGGGACGTACTTGGGACAGGAAGTCCTTCCTGGAAACTTCTTCGAAGATGCCATCGCCCACCCAAAAATAAAAATTTCCATATCAACCTCTTTCCATCATACCAAAAATTTCGTCCCTTCACAAGGGTAAAGGCAAAATATATCGATATTTTTTTTATTTTTTTTTATGGAGTGATGTTGAAGATGACATTGACTATAACTGAATCTCATAGATATTCCACTTTGTGCCCAACTCTTTTTCTTTTCAGGGTTCCATTCACACTTAAAAAGATGAATGTAAAATATTTATAGAATCAAGTCTATAAAAATAATAAATTGTGATATAAAATTAAATTAAAAGAAATAATAACATACGAGGCAATTTTACATCAACTATATGATCGCTCCAACAAATAGAATATCATTTTTCATAAGAGTGATAATTTGTATTGGTGGATCGTATTCTTGTCATACTAAAACAAAAGTATTTTATTATATAGTTCAACTTAAATCTAACTTAAATAATAATTATGTCAAAAGTATAAACTCAAATACTATCTAACTATTAAACAAATAACACGTGATTTAACTAATTTCACCCACTTAATAATCAGATCCCCTATTTAATAATTATGTTGATTTAAATTTTATATAAGTCCACATCATTAATATTTTAATCTTATATATTTATGACTCAATTAACCTATTTATTTAAAAATAATTTAAAATGAGTCAAATATAGATCAAATAATTTAAAACTATAATTAAGTTAATCAACAAGATTATTAAACGGGTCAGGTTGAATCAAAACCTACTTATTTATCATATTCAACTTATATTCGTGAAAGACGTGTTGGGTTTGAGTTGTGTTTAATTAATTGTATCAAACTTTATTAACCCTAATTTTTCATTGAATTTTTTAACTACTTTGTTTTGAGATTTTTTAATTGACATGTGCAAATTTTATCTTCAAATGCTTCACTTACATAAGGAAAGAAATATTTATAATGAAATTAAAAAATAAAATTTAAATTATTTGCTAAGAAATCAACTTTAGGAATATTGTAATGCTTAGATAGGTATTTTTCAATTTCATGAAATAATTTATATTTTAACTCAAAATGTAATTTCCATAGAAGTGAGCAAATTGAATAGATTGGCGTTGTATGAAAGAAGGAAGAAAAAAAGGAAAAAGAAAAGAAATTATGAGAGGAAGGTGATAGAAACTTTCCACCCAACACCCGTGTGTAGAGTAAAGAGTAATAAGCATCCAGGCTGGCTAACAGCAGCCCTGTGGTTACCAATTTACAACCACTTGTTGAAGTTGGCTCCACATATCATTCCCATAATTAAATTTCAATTTCTCCCCCCTTTTTTTAACGTTAGTTTGAGGATTTTTTACATCACGTCAGGATATTTTTCAACAAATATTTTTAAATTATGCTGATTTAAAATAATAATAATAATAATAAATCTTGTGGTGATTGTGAGATTTCGAAATTATAAAAACTTGACTTTTGTTTAAAAATAATAATAATAAAAATTAAAATTAAAAAATAATTTTTATAAATTCCTTCAAATTCATTATACTTATTTTCCTAATTAGATAATTTTAAAATATATAAATTTTAAATTAATTTTAATTATTTTTATTTTTATTTTCATATTTTTCATAGTAAAATCAAATATGAAAACCTATTTTCTTTATATTTATTTTTTCTTTTCTTAGTATTTTTCAGGAATTAAATATAACTTTAATGTCATTGGTTAAATTAAAACATTGTTAATTCTTCATCGTTATTTTAATCTTTGAATAAAAAATTTTATCATAGAAAATTTAATTTTGGAGAAAAAAAAATTAAGATAAAGGATATGATAGTATAATGAACAAGTGGTTATGGTCAAAATCTCACCTTAAAAGTTGCAGAAATTAATTCTAGCATTTATGGTTGATGCATCAAAATTCAAATACATTGTTTTTGCTTTTCCAATTCCATATGCATGCATGCATGTCCTCTCATGCAATACTTGCATTCAAAAATTATCTTTATAAGTTGGATTAACAATCAAATCAAATATAACTTAAGGCTTCCTTTGACTTGATGATTTTGACACTCAAGTTGAGATTAAATAAAATTCATTTAGATTAATTATCGAAAAAAAAGTAAATTTTCACATACTCATATAAAAATAATTACAAAATAAAAACCTTTTAAAAATAATTCAAATTTCATATACTCACTGATCAAATAAAGTATTTATAATGATCAAAGGTATTACCTGAATGGTTAAAAGTAGTACATTTGATCAAAAAGTACATAAAATATTAATTACTTTTATATAGCTGCTTGAAATTTGTATTTTATAAACTTAAATTTTTATTTTGTGATTTTTTTCGTATAAATGTATTAACATATTATTCCTTTTTTGATAATGAAAACTATTAAAATTAAGTTGTAAGAGCAACCCAATAGTTTGTATCAATTATATAATAAAAATAATTGGAATTAAATATATAAAATTAATGGAATAAGACAAATATAATTTCGACATTTTTACACTAATAAATTGATTGAGCAATATTACAAAAGAATTTCACATAACTTAGAATAATTTTAACCAAATGTTAACATGGCATGAAACATTGTTAAAATTATAATATAAATATGAACAATGTTTTGGACTTGATGAACATATGCCATTATATGTTGAAGTTGAATTTATCAAATTGAATGAGTGTGATGTCGTCACATTAATTAGTGTAGTCTTCAAAATAAATATTAATTTTTTGGTTAGGCTATATTAGGTCATAGGAAGGTTGGAAGGAAATAAAATGAAAGTAAAAACAAAAAGAGAAGGAATTTTTTATTTTTTATTTTGGTTATTCATAAAAAAAGTTGATGAGAATAAAACAAAAGAACAATACATTTTGTTTTCTTTTTTGTACTTTTATCAAATTTCTAGAAGAAAAAATGGAAAATTATAGACTTGGCATGAGAAGTGTTTTCAAAAGTAGTTTTTTTTTTTTTTTTTTTTTTTAATTATTATTATTATTATTATTTTTTTTTTTTTAAGTTAGTTTTTTATAATAGTTTTCAAAAATTATTTTTTGATGTTTTATAAAACAAAAGTGTATTTCGAAATTTAAAATATTTTTACTATATTTTTAAATATGTTTTAAAGATAACGTTTACGTATATTATTTTATTTTTAATTATTTTTCATATTTGTATAATTATTTTTAAAAATAATTATCCAAAAATAAGTAAAAATAACTTTAAAAAATATATTTAAAAATACCCTATTTTTTAGTTGTAAGAACAGAAATCTATTTACAGGACATGTTTTTTTTTGTTTTTTTTTTTTGAATCAGTTTTTTGTTCTTCAATAAGTATATAAACTAAAAATATGCTTTTAGCGGTATATTTTATATTTTTTCATGTAACAAAAAGGTACTTTTTTCCATAAAAAAAAAAAGCTATGAATTATTATTCCAATACTAGAAGGTGTTTGATAAATTAACCTATTGATTTAATTTAAGTATGTTTGATAAAAATTAAGAAACTTATATTATAACTTAAAATCAAAAGTAATTTCAAGTATTAAATTAAAATAGTTAATTTATTCTTTGTCTCATATATCTTTTGCCTCGTTTGTCTATATTTAATGTAAGTATATTCTACAACTATGAGTTTATGTTCACAACTTATCTTTTTATAGCAAATGTTTTTATAGTTATTTTATGCATCTAATATTTTAAATAAAAATATTTAAAAAATAAATTTATTACTTAAGATTAGTGAAAATATAAATATTAATTAAATTAAGTAAGGTAAGTATGTTAATTTGATGCTTTAAAATAAATTTTAAGTTAATTTTATCATGCAATTTTTAATACATAAAAAAAAAAATTGTTAACTTAAAATACATTTAAATCATTAAATAAGAAGTATTAAATTTTACTAAACAACATTTGACTTAATTCTATTGTCATGATTTTAATTAAAAAGTGATTTTTAAGGTTTTATCAATGAAGCATTTTCAAATATGATAAATTACCTCTAACCTTTCCAAAATCACTCTCAAATGGGCTTACTTGCTTTTGAGGAAAAAGGCAAAACATCCTCATAAATAACTAAAAAAAGTTATGATATATAATACAAGCATTATACATTTTATGTTGGATTGTAATGTATGGTGGTGGCTACCAACCCCCAAATCCAAGTATATTATAAAATGTGGTGGCAAGTAAAAATGAGGCTCCACGTAATATAATAGTGACATGGGTTAGGGCCCCAAGGCACGTGTGTGGTACAAAGATGTTGGGCAAATAGTCCCAGGTGGTTAATGCGCATGAGCCATGACTTACGTGCCTTGATTTGCATTTCCTATTTTTCCGATTGCCTCACATGAAGCAATAATATTTGACAACGACAATGCTAATAAAAAGAAAATGATTGACAACGACAATGTTAATAAAATGAAAATAAATAAAAAATGATACCCTCTCTCTCTCTCTTTCGATCTCTCTTGGTGGGGTCCATCCCATTAATGAGGCTGACATAGGCGGTAATATCGAGAAACCAGAATCATTTTTGGCTGCTCTTTTTACTTTTCTCCAAATGCTCCATGCTACGCACTGCCCAAACCCCATTTCTAACAAATAAAATCTTGTTTTCTTTTTCTTCCGGGAAGAACTCGCCATACATTTCCACCGATGCAGGTCATCATTGGCCTTCAATTGTTGTCTATATAGAGGAGACTTCCGAGAATCATTTGGAAATATTGTGAAACTTTCAATTATAAAGAGTTGTGCAGAAAAGTGTGAAAAAATTACGGGTTAAATTAATGCTTTATGAAGAGAGCACTGAGTGATAAAATTATGAGGATTGGGACCATATCATAGAGTGTGTGAAACTCAAGTAAAGATAATACTTTAGTAATATTTTCTCCTAATTTTATCATATAGTAGATTATTTTATAGGTTTTACCCTATAAAAATTTTCCCCATTTTAAGGATTTTATCATGTAAATTGGGTATTTTTTTTCTAGCCATGTTATTTTCTGGAGATTGACACAATCATCCAACTTCACTTTTATTTTATGCAAATTGGTACTATTACCTATTTAGTCATTTAAATTTATAAAGGTTGGCACAACCACCCAACTTGCTCATTTAATTTTCTATAGATCGACATTATCACCCAATTACTAATTGATAATTATTATGGATTGACAAAATCACTCAAATATTACTTGTTGTAATATTTAACAAGACACATATTCCCAACATTTCTCTCTAAGTGTTTCATTAGTATTTTTTATGGGAAATTTGAACATTTTGTCTTCAATATATTTGACCAAAGTGATGATTAGACACAAGTTGAACATTTCTTATATCCAACATAATCTTTATTAAAAGTAATGAAATTGAATATGCTTAATTTGCATAACGCCCTTCAACCCGCTAATTGAGTACACAGTGATAATTGATTATGGTTTATGTCTTCTAACGTTCTAAATATATAAAATTGTTTAAAGGTAATTAAAGAATATGAATGAATGTCAAATTTTGAACAATTCATGAGCAATTTTGTCTTATGCCCTATGTTCTAATGTGACAGTTACACTAATTACATTGTAATATGTTTTACATTCATGTGACTTCACTTGTTTTGGATTACCACACCCATGTTTTATATTGATGCACCTATGTCATGTTGAATTTTATGTTTGACATGGGCGCTTATTATGTTAATGGATGCCCACACGATGAATGTTCATCGATGGTAGATAAAGATCATAGGGTGTGTCTATAACTTTCAAATGGAATGATGCTCACCATTCCTTTCCATGGACAAGGAAGATAGAGGTTCGCTACCTATTAAATCATGAAAGTGACCCTCAAAACCCCTCTTGGATGCTATGTCCCTAGGAGGGGAGGAGTTAAACTCTTTAACTCATCATGATCACCCTTAAGATTTCTATGTATTCGACTTGATGTGTTGTAGTTATTGACCCAATCTCTCTATCAAGTTGTAGTGCTAAGGTGATCCTCATTAGGGTAATGTCGGTAAACATCCTCCCTAATCTTGTTTCATTCGATTGCCCTTCTACTTTTTTATAATGTCTCATAAACATTTTAATTAGGGTAATAAAATCTTGATGTTATCTAGCTCTCTTAAGAGATTCTATACAAACTTGGTACACCTTAAAGATAGGTTTATCCTTCCCATTATCAAGTCCTTAAAATAGATATAGTGTCTTAGTTAGAGCTAAAGCCAAATTTTAAAATTTTGTATCCTTTAGTCATTTTAAATCCTTTTGAGCACCTTATATATATATATTATATATATATAACCTTATTCAATTATTATAATGTAGTTTATGTAGGAAGAGTGTAAATAATTTATATTTTTATTTTTGGGAATTATTTTTAAATTTATTTTATTTTATTCTATTACTATTATATTTTTGGGAAGAGTCCTATTGAGATTGTGATAGTTGAGTTTTATTCATTTTATAAGTAAAATCACCTTTCATTGTGTAATCTCCTAATTACAAGTACATTCCTTTTATAAAATCATTTTTTACTTTGGGTCATCTCCTAATTCAAATAGATTGCTTTTGGAACTGTGTTAGTGGCCTATAAAAGTAGGTCATCCCTTTCTTATAAAAAAAAATCTCAATTTTTTTCTAGAAAATTTCCTCGAGAGTTTTTCAAGGAATATTTTCATACATCTATTTGGAGGAATTTATTTAAAATTTGAGCTATACATATCTTGCTTTCAGAGTGCAGCTAAGTAGATTTGATAACCTGCGGATTTCTCATTGAGACTAATAGGGAATGCTAAATGTTAGTTTCTTTAACGGTTAATCTACCATGGTAGAAATGACCACTTTCTCTGATTGAGCAGCCTGCTTCAACGCAGGAATGCAAGTAGCTACATCATCAACAGTTTGTGTAGCTGAGAATAGCCAATTGTTTTTAACCGCACATTAAAGTAAAGAGCACTTGTCTTCAACTTAAGCCAACGACATAGGGTATTAAATAGGTGTCTTAATGAGGCTATTGTAGCGCCCCTGAAAGTCCTAAATGTTCCATCACTCACATCAATGTTGTTGCACGAAAAAAGACAGAATGCGCGGCCACCGCCCACACCAAGCTGGCATCTTTTGATAAAGGCAGTCACACTATTACACCGCTACCATGGACAAGAGGCGCAGCTTCAGAAGGGACGACTTCGGAACAATATGCGGAGATAGATTTTGTTGCCAATAAATATAAATATGGGGGTTGTAAATAGTAAAGTTCTTTTTTGCTAAAAGGGTTCTCTGAAAGAGGACACTCTTATCTCTATATGGACGTACATTCTCTCTTATGGAACAGAGATGTTAGGAAAATAAGTCTGTTTCTTTATTTTTATGTAATTTTTTTTTATTTCAATTAAGTTTATATTTCGGTTTTTACATTTCTGTTTTTTAGTTTATGTTCCTTTCGTTTTCGTTTCTGTATTTTCACTTCTGAGTTTGTGAAGGGAGTTGATGTCTCCTGTCTCAATTTGACCCACCATAGTTTAATTGTCTAAGGTTGAAAAAGGCCCTACTGAGGTTCGTGGTTGTTAGGACCAAAAGGAGCCTCCATAGGTTGGAGTTAGTGGTTATGAGAACCAAAAGAAGTAAATATGTTCATGAGTTTAATAGACCCCAAACAGGCTTTTTGACTTAAGAATAAACTCATGTAAATTATTTGACTACAAATACCAAAAGGAGTAGGTAGAGCAAGTTAAGTTTTCATTGAGGTGGTTCATTCTCTCATTAACTAGTTTCCTGACGTTGGTGTAAATCCCCTAGCTGATCCAGAGACCGAGAGACCAATAACACTGGGTTGGTATTGTTGGGATTTAAGGGTATGGAAACAAAAAACTAGTTCAAAAGACACAAACAAAAAATAGAATAAATAAGAAGAAAAACTTATCGATTGAGGCGTGACAAACACTGTCCTTAAAATAGATCCATCATCCTCAAAGACGAACTCGGTACACTAGGGTACCAGTAATTTACCTCTAGGATTCATAGGGTACCAGTAGTCTACCTCCAAGATTCAACAACTAGATCTCGCATTAAGTGCACTCTGAAAGCGAGATGTGTACCGTTCGGATTTTGAATAAATTCCTCCCTCCAAATTCTCTGGAAAAAATTGAGATTTAATATGAGAGAGGGGTGACCTGCTTTTACAGGCCATTAACACAGTCCCAAAAGGAATGTACTTGTAATTAGGAGATTACACAAAGTAGAATGTGATTTTACTTATAAAAAGAATATATTGTAATTAGAAAATGACACAAGAATGTGATTTTACTTATAAAAGGAATGAAACTCAACTAGCACAATCCCAATGGGACTCTTCCCAAATATATAACACTAAAATAATAAAATAAATTAAAAAATAATTCCCAAAAATAAAATATAAATTATTTACACTCTTGCTATAGGGATCAAGTGTGTGAGTTAAGCCAAAAAGAGGGAATTTTGATGACTTTCATTTTCAAAGTTTGTGTTTGTTTGTTTGTTTGTTTTCAATCTCTAAGTTTACTATCCCTCTTTAAAAATAAATTACAAAAATATGTTTCTTCCTTTGCACTTACACCTAAAAGTCTTATCTTTAGTACTATTAATCCTAAGTTCCCTATGGAGATGACTTAACTTCTATACAACTATTAGTTCTTTTTTTATTTTCTTTGGTTCAAGAACTAAGAGTGACAACAATTAATCTGGTTTAATGTTTTGTTCCTATAAAACGTTATTGTTAAAATTAATTTTGGATTTTGCTTTAAATTAAAGAATTGTCAAACCACTCGCCATGGAAAACTCATTTAAAGACTAAGATAAATTACTCATTTAATTAGGAGGTAGTGCACTATAATTCAGATGATTGCGTTAATGCATAAATCGATTATGAAAAACTCATCAACTTATAAGGAACTTATAACTTAAATCTTCTATATAATTACTAATACATTCAAGTAATATATAATGTAAATGATGCAGACCAAAATGCTCAAATAAAAATCAATGCAAATAAGGATAGAACAGTGGAAATTAACTTTGTTTTTTGTTATTATTGTTGTTGTTGTTAATGTAACTAACATATGGACAAAAGACAAAAAAAAATCAACATATGGATAAAAGACAAAAAAAATCAAAACTTCAAATGGAGTGATCAGTTAGGCATTTATGTATTTTTTTTTATTTCATAAAAACACTCGTGGATAAAACACAAAAAATCAAAGCTTAAAAGAATCAATAATCCTCAAGTGTGGGGTGATCGATTGGATTTCTATTTTTTTTTTTTTTTATTTCATAAAAAAATAAAAATCTATTAGTATTTCAATAAAATAATATATTTAAAAGTGAACAATTTTTTTCTTTAATATGAAGGCAATAAATAAATGTAGAAAAAAGATTTTATGAAGATGTAAAAATTTATTAATATTTTAATAAGATAAACTATTTTAAAAAAGGCAAATATTTTTTCTTTAATTCAAAGTTATAATGAATATAAAAAAAATATTTTATGAAGATAAAATTGAAATATATTTGTTTTTCCAAGTAAATAAATTTATTTTTAAGAATAAATTTATATAAAAATAACTTATTAAGATATAAAATTAAAGTGATAAATATGATAAAGAATTTTTAAAATGATAAAAAAAAAATATAGTACCATATTAAAAAATAAATAAATTCATCATTAGTTTGAATGTAAAAATCACTACAATTTGTAATAAATTGCAACTTTATGATCTTTGCAATGCTAGTCCTCTTATTTTTCCCGTTTATTAATAAATCACATAATAATTAGTAATTTTTTATCAATTCTTTTAACAATCCAATATTTTTGTATCTCGATCCCATTTATTTGCATGTTGGTCTATATATATATATTTTGTTGCGGCCTAACAAATATAAATTCTTAACAATTTTTGTGATTTCGTTCCCATGCATCGAAATTTCGCTCCCTAGTCTTCTCGTTGTGATATTAAGTTGTCCAACTCCTCTCTAAAGAAAGGAGTAATTACAAATAGTTTTAGGGCTTTGCATCCAAAATCTCATTTGGTTGTACCTAGGTCCCATGT
Organism: Vitis rotundifolia; assembly: GCA_030254885.1. Taxonomy (NCBI): domain Eukaryota; kingdom Viridiplantae; phylum Streptophyta; class Magnoliopsida; order Vitales; family Vitaceae; genus Vitis; species Vitis rotundifolia. Next base: position 13,956,694 of record CM058157.1, read on the forward strand.
ATTGTATCTTAGTCCTATGACTTTGTGTTCTATATCATTTGCTTAAATAAGGTATAATTAAATAATATAGATTCTTCCATTATTTGGTATATATATATATATAAAAGTATTTAACTTCCTTTAATATATATCCAATTAATTATTTATAAAAAGTTAAATTATTTAAATTTTTAAATAATATTTTATATATAATAATTTAAAATTGGTCAATTTGAAATGTGACACTAAAAAATTTGTTTGAAATTTTTATTATTATTATTACATGATTAATTTATCATTTTTATGATTTCGTCCTCATACATTTATGTTCTACTCCCAAGTTGTCTAATTCTAAGGCACTTATTTATTATTTTAATTAATGTTTTAATTATAATTATTTTTAGTTTTTATGATGAAATATGTAAAAAATTTCTTGTTAGTTATTATTATTTTTTAATTACATAATATTTATAATTAAAAATTATTTTAAAATTTTAAATATGTAAAATTATATAATTTTAACAAGTCATAAACAAATAATTTTAACACAATTAAATAGATGGGTTTGACAAATTGAATAATCAAACACAAATACCACCTATTTATTAAATAGGTTATTCGATATGACACAAATATCCTTACTGCTCAAATCAAACAAGTTAAAATTGGTATCTTTTACTTGTTCATTTCAAAATTAGAACCCCTGCATTTAAGTCATTTCAGTACACCATACAATTTAGTTTTTAAAAGAACATATGTGATTAACTTTAGGGGTAGAATTATTTTTGTAATAATTTTTTTAGGCTCTGTTTGGTTCGGGAAGTACTGAGGAAATAAAAAGAATATTAAGAAAAATAGTTTTCTTATGTTTGGTTTTACTATGAAAAATATAAAATATAATTAAAATTGATAAAAAATTTATATATTTTTAAATTATTTAATATTCATATAATAGAGAAAAATAAGTAAAATGATATTGAAAAAGTATATAAAAACAATTTATTGAGTTTAAATCTATTTTTTATTTTTCTTCATTTTTTCTTTTATTCTATTTTTCTTCCCTATTTTCTTTCCCTCGCATTCTCTCAAATTTTTTGAGAACCAAACAAAACATTATAGTTAACAAGCTTAGTAAAAAAGAAATTAATGAAAATTAATTTTCAAAATGATTTACCTACTTTGGTATTAATTTTAAGAAATACACAAAAGGTAGCTTTTAGAAAGTAATTTTTCAAAAAATAAGGACTTATTTGACTATGTCTTTTGAAACTTATTTTTAAAAACCTTTTTTCATTCTTTAACTTAAAAAATGTATTTAAAAATAACTTTTTGAAAACATAGTGAAACAAGTTCATGTAATCCTTTTATTTTTAAAAATTGATGAAAACAACTCCTACTTATTCTCTAAAAATTGTTCTCTATTTTACTTTGTTTTTAAAAATTATTTTCAAAAAAATAACAGTCAAATAGTGTTAAAAATTTTTAAAATTAGTTTTCTATTCTTAAAAATAATTTTCTATTTTTAAAAACAAAAAACCCTTTTTAAATCATACAACCAAATAGACTCAAAAATATTAATTTTCAAACTTACAACACATTTGAAATGCTAATTTAAAAGAAAAAAGAAAGAACAAAAACATACAAACAATTTTTTTACTATGAACTTTTTTGTTTATAAAACTAGTGTATGACAATACAAAATTTTAAAATATGTGAGACCTAAATTACTTAAATTGGTATCAAGTACTGGTGGGGTAGGTTCATTTAATTTGAAAAAAATGAAAGCCACATTTCTTTTAGCTTGACCTTAACATATTTTTCTCATGTCTATTAAGTAAGTGAAAGAATAAGACTCCGGACATCCTGGCTTTCTTTGACCCATTTGCAAGGTGCAACAGAGAAAGTAGACTTTGACTCATACCTACCATATGATACGCCCGCTCTTGTAGACCACGAATGCCTTCACCTCCAAGCAATAGTCAAGTTCTAATCTTTTCTAATCTTTTATTTTTATTCTTGTTGTTTATGGTGCATGTGTGGATCCGAATTTTTCAACGGACCACGGAAAAACGACTAAGAGACAAGAAGAGAGTAGGAGGAACACGTATCTTTACATGTGCTAGAAGGACAAAATGACGGATCTACGCATAAAAAATAATTTATTACGAACCTATTCATTTCATCGAATCAGCTGATCATAGAAAAATGGATGATGAAGGCAAGAATAGCATTAGGGTTTTTTAATGCGCCATTATCACCTAGTGCAGTAATTTATTAGTTTCATAGTCTATTGTATAATGACGTGTCAATGAATCAACCGTAATAACACTAACCAACAAAGACATGAAAGGTAAATATTGCTTGGAAGTTGGAACCTACTGTTAATCTTTTTTTTTTTTTAATGTAATTTTTATTGGGAAAACCTCGTCAAAATCTTACAGAAGTTTAAGGGTTGTTTGGTTATTATTTTCAAGAACTGTTTTGCGTTCTTAAAAATAAAAAAACACAAAAACTTGTTTAGGGAAGAGAGTGTGTTTTCGTTTTTTATGTTTTCCGTGTTCTCAAAAATCTTTTTTTTGAGAACAATAAAAAGATGTTTTCATTATTTTTTCACTGTTCAAATATAAATTATTTTTTGTGTTTTCTCCTTCTTTCTTTTGTGTTTTTCTAACTATTTTTTGTGTTTCCACAAAGGTGACCACCACATCCCCACCGACAAGCCCTTTCTTCTTCCTTAAATTATTGAAATTAATATACTTACACATGGTTACAAAGTCATCATTTTTTTTAAGAAAATTATAACTAGTATAAAAATTTCAAAATGGAATAATTTTTTAATTTAAATGAATTGTGCATATGAAAATTATTTATATATTTATAATATCAAGTTAATAGAAGAAAACACTTTATTAATTAAAAAAATAATAATTTTCAAATATATTTTTTATTTTACTTGTTCTAAAAAACTTTTTTATTAACTTAACAAAATATCTTTTTTTTGTTTTTGAGAACAAAAACTGTTTTTCATAATTCAGTTCCCAAACACATTTTTTTTTTTTTCTGAAAACACAAAAAACTTGTTCTCAAAAACTATTTTGTAGAACAGTTTTCAAAAACAACAATCAAATAGGCCCTTATATTTGGTCATAGTATTTAACACCTAATCGAGTCATATCGAAAGTTTATATCCTTGGTATGTTGGTCACCTTGTTCATACTTGATTAATTTTTTTCATTTTTGATACTTTAATGAAATACATTATTTAAATCTCTCATCCCTTTCCACATTCTTCTTAGGCTATAGAAAAAAGCCCAAAGGCAAATACAGTTGCAAACACAAGGAGAAGCAGCTCTGTTTTAGGGTTTGAAATGAATCAATAAATGGATCCAAACCGAAGCAGCTGGGGAGATTAAAATGGCAATGGTAGGTAGTTGGTAAGGTTCCATTAACTTGATTCTTAAGTGCCAAGGTCTAATTACATTGACAAGTTTGGAGACAAGACAAAAACCTGATAAGAGATCTCTAATATTGTCAAACACCCTTCCATTCTTTTCTTCATTACTCTTCAATTTTAAGTCTCGTCTTTTTTCCTGATATATTAACAATCCACCATGACCACTCTATTACAAGACTTCATCACTTCTCCTTCACTACTACAATCACAGCTGAGCCACTTGCCATCCTCATAATATCATTTAACAGCTCAAATGCACTTCCGCTTCCAACACCTTTTTTGCCCCTCTGCATTCATAATCCAACAATTTACCTTCCCAAATAGTTGAAAGGTGTCTCACCATATCCCATGTTTTTTCCTTTTAATTCACTAAAGTTATGTTTAAAATTGTTAAAAAGAATAATTTTCCTCATGTTTGGATGTCATCGAAAAAAATTATATAAGAAAACAAAAACGCTATGTTTTGATATCTGAAAAATTACTAATAAAAGGAAAGCATTATTAAAAAAAATGTTTTTTTTTTCTATATTTGAATGCTATAAAAAAAATAATAAATAAATAAATAAAATTTAAAAAAAAAAATTGGTGAAGAAACTAAGGCAAAGAAGAGGAAAAATGATTAAAAAAAAAAAAAAAGATTTTCTAGTAAATTTTCCTTAAATAAATGTGAGCATTTATGAGCAATATAATCTTCTTTTCCTCAATTTTTCCATAAACAATCCTGTAAAAGGAAAATTATATAATTTTTTTAACATTTTTCTTCATTCTCTACTCTCTTAACCTCAACTTTTTCGAGAGCCATTGATAAATTATGAAGAGGGGCAAACCATATTTAACTTATTTAAGGGATACCAATGACCAAATAGAGAAAAGAACATTAGCAAAAGCAGTAAGAGTACGATTGATACAATATTTAAAGTGCATTGGCTAAAAATTACAAAGCAAATAAGCCAATAATTCCCGGATCTCATCATCAAGTGAAAACCTTGACCAAAAAGCAAAGACAAGTACAGATTTGGCTTCAATACCATAGAATTCAAAGCAAACCACCCAAGAACTATTGATCAGCCCAGATTCTTGATGGTAGCTTATGTGCCAAGGGAACAAAAACAAAATCAAACAGAAATATTGCATCAGACCTTACTCATCCTCCTGGCTGCGCAACCTGGCCAATTTGTTGGTAACAACAACGTCCAGCTGTGCTGCACGCTCAACAATGTCCTTCCTCTTCCGGGTTGAAATATTGTGCGCTATCTCAGCACAGTAAGTTCTGAAATTACATCAACCAGAATGAGGTAACGGCATGTCCATAGGAAATTATCATGTTTCAATTTTCATTCAATAGATTGAACTCAAAATCAAAAACTTTTGATGGGGAAATTTAGAATGATAAGCAGAGGACATTGAAGAAGAAAGTAGTATAAGAGACAATAGGGAAGAGTACTACCTGTTGTGCATCATCAAAAGTTCAAGCTCTTGTACATTGTGCACAACAAATTTCTTAAATCCATTGGGGAGATAATGGCGAGTCTTCTTGTCTGAACCATAACCAATGTTGGGCATGAGAACACATCCCTTGAACTTCCTCCTCACCCGAGAATCAATACCCTTGGGCCTTCGCCAGTTAGACTGTCACAGAAAAGTACACTCATTCTATTAGTAGCAAACTAGCAATCCAATTGTTCTCCATTTAAAAGGAATATCAACAAGCCAAGATAGCACACCAACAAATGTGGTAAGAACTAAATAGGAAATGAATAAACGAGGAAATCAACATAACCACATTGGTGTTCATATTTTCTCTTTGATAGTCAACCGTTAAACACCCATCAACACACATGATCATTTCATGTCTCACATGAGCAGGCAAATATCAGTAACAACCAGCAAATGTTGAACTAAATCAAGTTTTATACAATCACATCCTTCAGTACTGACTTTCAGTACTGAGAGATTGTCGGTCCTCCTTTCAAATTTTACTGGAGACGAAGTCGCACGTAATTCACTGTGCAGTGTGGCCTTGTTATTTGTCATTTCCTCATTCTGGCCTCAATTGCTCAAGGATTGCTAATTTACAGGTTTTTAATGGTTTCCTAATTACCATGAGAAGAAATGTTCTTTCTTGAAAACCTAGAATTACATAAGGATCCCATTATATCAGAAAGCCATAATCACAGGAAAAAAAATGTCACTGGCCATATCACTATTTTTCTGGATGATATTTAACTTCTATTTTACTGGTCCGTATTGGGACTCAAAAAATTGTTGCCACTTGAAACAAGACTCAAGGACACCATTTATGCTACTGTAATCAGTTCATGCTTCTGTGAGCATTAATTGTATAACAGTCTCTTTGGGTCAATTTAAATTAATGGCAAGGATCATCTTTGCAGCTAGTGAATGTTAAATAAAAGAAATTAAAGGTTTGCATGAAGCATGAGGGTGCCCTTTCTTTTCTTGTTTTAAATAATTTTTTTCTTCTTGTCTTCAAGTTGCTAAAAGTCTCATAGCAGTTGCTTTTACTGGGATACCAATTAATTTTTCTAACCAACTAGAAGGAAAAGCTCTGGGAGCTGTGCCTTTTAAGGGTTTACATCCACCCTTTCATCTTTGTCTACAGTATGTTATGATGTTCCCCTATTCTGTAGAAATAGCTCATCCTTCTTTGGATTGTCGCATTCATCTATTATGAAGCAGATTCCTTATTTCTTAAGAAAAAAAATATTACTAAGCAAATAAATACTTCATCCTGCACAAGCAAAGTGCCTTCAGTCAGAAACTTGATCAGGAGCAAGTAAAAGAGTGCAAATTTTTTCTGGTGCTTCTCAATCCCTTCAACAGTACATCAGTTATTGTTTTATTTTTATTTTTACCTTTTTTTAAAAAAAAAAAAAAAACTGTTGATTAAGAGTAACCAATCAAAAGAAAATAACTTTTCATCAAAGTTTAATTATAATTTCCCATAAATTTTCATATTTTTGTTGTTGCATTGTACATCATATAGAAATCTGTATTTTAAAAGGATACCGAGGCTTATACCTTTAGCCTTAGTATAGGGTAATTGAGGGTTAAGCCTCACCCAGTTGAGGCCTTTAGCCTTGAGGCTTACATCTATAGCCATAGTATTAGGGTCATTATGGGTTTTCTATATATATCTTATCAAATGTTTAAGCCTCAATATTCATTAATTTTAATGGCTTGTACTTTTGTGAGGTTTTCGTATGGATTTATGGGTTTTGTCTTGAGTTTAAGACTAGGATTAAACCTTTCATAAAGTAAATGGAGAAGTAATAAAGAGTTTAAGAAGGCATAACTGCTTTGTTGGCCACTATAATGGCCGAATTCATATATAATTAATTTCATATTATTAATAGATAAATAAAAAAGACCAATACAATTGATGTATAAAGAAGAAGAATCCGTAGACATTAAAATTGATGTGGAGGATAATATAGTAATTGGATATTATTATGATTCTTTGGAAGATCCTATAAGTAATCATGGATGAAAATTGATAAGTGTGGTGAGAGAATTGAAGGCTAGTGGACGAGGAGATCCCACGCAATGGCGAGAGAGAGGGGTTTGGTGAAGAGTGCATTGATAAGCATGAAGGCCACATGTTGTGGAGTTAATGGGCCCTATAGATCCTATCCAAGCATCTTCAAGGGACCGAGCGTATCCACGCCCTCTACTTTTGGGTTTAGAGTCCAATTCTCTCTCTCAAGACCAACCTTAGTGCAGCTAATAAGGCTCTTTTGATTTGGGTTGAGCTAGTTTTAAAGATCAAGCACATTTCAATGCTCCTTGTAAGGTTAGACATGGGCCTGTCATTTCTTATAGCCCTTTTTGTTGCCCATTGAAGTGGGTCGAGCCTTAGCCAAAAAGGGAAAGCCCAATTTCAACCTGTTTACAAAAAAGGAGAAAAGCCCACAAGAATTCCCAATCCTCTTCTTTGTGTGAGGTGAAGTAGTGTGACATGTCTCTACTATTTGATTCGTGTGCATCAACAATGCCTCAATGTTTGGAGGAGCCAACCTCAATTGCTAAAGAAGCTTAACACTCGAAGCTACGAGATAAGATACTAAAATAGGTGGCAATGGTTTGAAGTTAGGGGTGGTGAGGAAGCTAACCTCGGCTTCCCATTTCAAGAGGGAGCTCCCAAAGTTGGAACACTTAGTTAATTATAGAAGCCTTGTTGGGACAAAGAGAAGGCATGGATAGAGCAACTATGATTTAGCATCCGTTAGCTAATGAAGTTTGGGATTATTTCTTGGAATGTTAAGAGGATCCAATTACAGGGAGAAACATAAAACCATTAAGTCTTTGGTTAGATTTTAAAGGGTAGATTTAGCATGCATATAAGAAACAAAGGTACAAAAAATGCCAGTGCAATTAGTTCAAGAGTTTGGGAGTAGGTAGATGCCCAAAATGAGGACCAATGGAAGCTAGGGGTTTAGTGGGAGGTACTTTGGTGATTCAAGACAATAAGATGTTGGAGTTGATTGACATGGAAGTATCAATGTTCTCTATTTTTTGTCATGTCAAAAACTATGAAGACAACTTTAATTGATATTCTTAGGGTGTATGGGCCAATCCAAAGGGAGGAGAGAGGATTTTTTAGCAGAATTAAGGAATATGAGAGATGTCTAGGAGGACCCTTGGTGGTTAGGAGGAGACCCTTAGATTTCCTAGGAAAGGATGAATTGCACAAGGTTGTCTTCAACAACAAGGCATTTTTCTAAGATCTTAGTGGACCTAAACTTGAGGGACCTTCCTCCGATGTGCAGGTTAGGGATCTCAATTAGCATCAAGGTTTAGTTTCAGAAGAGTGAGAGGGTCACTTTCTAGGCCTAACTCAAAGTGTCTTACCAAAGCCAACTTTTGATCTCTCCTCTTGTGCTCAAAGATGGTTGGTTGATGAGGGGGGAATCTCCATTCAGATATAAAAAATATGTGGCTTAAGCAAATGAATTTAAAGACCTAGTAAGGAGTTGGTGGTCGAGAGATAATGTGAGTGATCCTTTCAATTATATTATGGCAATGAAGTTAAGGCCTTTGAACAAGACCAAAAATTGTTGAACAAAAGGTTTTTAAGAAAGTCTCAACCAAAAAATTAGATGGAAGTGTCACATCTTTTGTTTGTTGATGATACCCTAATTCTTTGTGATGACAATCAAGAGCATTTGAAGCATTTAAGTTAAGCCTTTATGTGATTTGAGGTAATATCCAACTTAAAGATAAAATGGGAAAAATATGAGCTAATCCTAGTTGGAGAAATGGTAGATGTTAAGGGTTTAGTTTCTGAATCCGATTGTAGGGTGGGAAAACTTCCTACTACCTACTTAGGCCTTCCTTTAATAGCTCCTGATAAATCAACAAGGGTATGGGATATGGTAGAGGAGAGAGTTAAAAAAGGTTCACTATGTGGAAGAGCGATACATCCCAAAAGGAGGGAGGCTCACATTGATTAAAAGCATGTTTTGAAGCCTCTCAATTAATTTCTTGCCTTTGTTTGTCATCTTGAGAAGGCTAAGTCTAAGACTGGATCAAGTCTAGAGAGACTTCTTTGGGATGGTAGTGCTCTTCAAAAGATTCCTCATTTGGTAAATTGGATCATTGTCTATTCAAATAAAAATCATGAAGGCCTTGGAATTAGAAATCTAAAGCTTTACTTGGCAACTAGAGCTGGAGATTTGCAACTGAGAAAGAGTCCTTGTTATAACAAGTTTTGGGAAGGGAAAGGGGGATGGTGTTGGAAGGATGTGCAAGATGATTATGGAGTGGGGTGTGGGTGGGGGCATTTAAGGCAATTAGAAACAGGCAGAATGATGTTTAAAAGCAAGTCTTGTTTATTGTTGGGAATGACAGAAGGGTAAAATTTGGGAAAGATAAATGGTGTAGTGATATGACTTTAAAGGAGGCTTTCCTAATGTGATGTTCTATGGTTATCACCAAAGACGATTGGGTGGCAAAGGTATGGGAGGAGGCTAGAAGGGGGGTTGATGGAGCCCTCACTTTTCAAAATAGCTCAATGACTAGGAACTTAAGGGAGTGGAGAGCTTTTAAAGGTTTCTGCACACAATCTCAATTAGAAGCAATGAAAAGCATATGATGAGTTGGAAGGAAACCAAGAGTGGCATTTTCTCAGTGAAATTTATCTATGCTTCCTTACCTAAGGGTGGAAGAGACTATTTTCCTACAAAAGCATAGTTTGGAACCCTTGGCTGCCAATGAAAGTAAGATTTTTTGCATGGGAAGCCACTTGGGGAAAGATCATGATGATTAATGAGCTCAAAAAGTGGGGATGTGTTGTGCCAAATAGATGCTATTTGTATAACTATGATGATGATCTCAGCTGATCATTTATGCTTCCATGTGCCAAAGCAAGAACATTGTAGCAACTAGTTTTTTCAATGTTTGGTGTGACATGGGCGATGCACTCTTCGATTAGAGGGAACCTTCTAAGCTGACATGGTTTATTTATGGGGAAGAAACAAAAGAAAGCTTGGAGGACTGCTCCTTTATGTGTGTTTTGAACTCTATGAAAGAAAAGAATAGATCGTCATTTCAAGATGTGTAGCAGTTAGATCAAACAATTAAACATTCCTTTAAGGCTACTTTTTTAGATTTGATTAAAGTGTACATAGATCATCACTCAATATCCATGATAGGATTTGTTGATTGGCTGAGCTTCAAGTAAGGAGAGGGAGGTTGTTTCCTATTTTCACTAGCTGTTCATTGTGTGCACCTTGGTGTGCCTTTTCGAAGCACTATTAACATGTTCTTTTTTATTGCTTATAAAAAAAATAGATTCAATAACTAGGATCCTTACAACAGCTAGTGAAGCATATAGCAAACAATTAGTAGGGAGCCTTTAGAAAAATCCAACCAAAACCAAGCTTTACAGCTCATTTTTGTTCATTGACCAGCCTAAACATCGGAAACCAAATACTGATTTTGGGTTTATTTTTAAAATAACTATATGGTATTTCACTTTGCCTCTCAAGTTCACAGTATGAACTACTAAGAAATGCCAGCACATACCATCATCAAAGATTCTGTGGAAAGGTAACATCTCACAGCTTCATATAATTTAGTCATCAAACCTAGATTGGCTTGTCAAATGGCTAAAAACGCACAAATCATCCAGATTAAGTTTAATATCTAAAACTTATGTTTGAACTTACTCTGTTATTGCTCACCTGTGACCTAGTTTTCCATAATTTCACTATGTCTTTACATATTTTTTGTTCATCCACATATCAAAATTTATATAGTGATTACCATGAAAGAAAAAAACGAATTCATTCCTACCAAGCTAACAGGAAAGAACTACGAAAAATATACCTCCACAGAAACCTTTCGATCACTTTGGGGCCTCTTGAACTTCTTAACCCTCTTCTTCACTATCCTCTTGGAGAGCAAGGGAACAGCCATTGTTTCTACATAAATCCCAAATTTCAACCGCAACAAATAAGAATAAAATAACTAATAAAAAAATTGAGCAAAAAGAAAGAGAACATCTCCAAGATTGACTACCTGAAATCTGAAGAAAATTAGAAATACAAATGGTTTCTAAATCAAAATAAATCCCATTAAATGACACAGATACACGCAGATTAGAGAGCTACCAAAAGCACATTCCTATAAAATCAACCTAGCCATTTCTAATTTTTTTTTCCTCAACTTTCAACCCTAAATGTGCAAAATGACTCTAGGATCCAGATTAATTGCACAAGAAAATAATTTCTATACAGATCCGCAAAGAAAATGAGGAAAACATGAAGCTAAAGCTCCGTTCGGTTAGTGAGAAAGAGAGGGAAAACAATAGGAAAATAATAGGAAAACAAATGCTAAGTCCGAAAAATCCTGCAGCCCAGTCCCACGTAAATAAAGAACTTCAAGAAAACAGAAAAACTTCTAAAATTCTTCTCTTTTCTTGTGCTTTCTAGCCAGCCAAACAAGCAATTCAGAGAGAGATTATAGCTCACCTCCTCGATACGACGCACTTCGGAGGAGGACCTAGGGTTTCCAGCATTTATATTTATCTATAAATTTCCTGATTCGGTGCTCTGGTACCCACAGTAAGCTTACTGCTGCAATTCATCCAATAGAATTGGAATATTTTTTTAAAATAAAATAAAAATAGAAAATAGAAAAAGGTATTAATGTTGTTTTTAAAAATTAATCCTGTTAAAGTTATGTTTGTTTAGAAAAAAATGGAGGGAAAATGTGAGAAAAAGAAAATATAGATGAAAAATGGAAATAAAAAGTAAAAGAAAATAAAATAAAATAAAATTTAAAAATATCTTTTCAAACTCATTTCATTTAATTGTCTTAATTAAATAATTTTTAAATACATAAATTTTTAATTAATTTTAATTATATTTTTTTTATAATGAAATCAAATATAAGAAAATCATTTTCCTTAAAAACCAAATTTCTCCAATACTTTTTAAGGAACAAACATAGCCATAAAGTATCATTTGATGCTTTCATCTTGAAAAAAAAAAAAGAAATTGAGATTTTGAATTCATAATTCAAAATATTATCCTTATAGATAGGGAAATTTATTTATTTATTATTAATTAGGATCAATATAATATTATTGATGATTTTTGAAAACTTTGAATTTGATAAGTGGTTATTAATTTTTATATTAATAAAATAAAATAAATATAAATATATTTTTTATTGTTTTAATTTTTATATGGTGGAGTTTCATTGATTTATTGATAGCCAAGAAAAATATTAATTAAATAGTTTATATAAATCTACTTTATTATTAATCAAGGTTATTAAATAAAATAAATTAAAGTATATATATATATATGATATCTCACATTAGATAGGAAAGAAAATTTTTAATACCATATAAGTTTGAACTAAACTCCTTTTAATAATTTAGACGTGTTTTAAAGTTATGAAGTTCTCTTTAAATCCAAAGTGGACAATATTTATACTATTGGGTGTAAGTAGTGTAAGAGTTTGTTTGGTCCTCGCATAATATAATAAATATATAATTTATATATTATTGAAATTAAAAATAATTATAATAAGTTAAAAATATATAAATGTTTAAAACTTAATAATATTTTATCTTCTTTTTTTTTTTTTTTGTATTTTTGGAATAAATATTACAAAGATAAAAATACAAATTTATTAATATTTGTAAGAAAAATAAAAAATTATCATTTAGCTTGATCACATGCTAGTAGCTACATATTTAAAACATTATTGCATTTGTTTTAGCCATATCATTTTCATATTGTTCATTTTACAAATGGTGACACATTTGTGTTATTGTGTCTATCAAGTACTTGATGAGTTTGCACCTTTATTTATTTTTAATTATTTTGCTACAATTCATAAAACAATATCTCATTTGAAAAATAATTTTTTTTTATAAAAATATCTTAATTAATTTTGTATACTCATTTCATGTCAAGATATTTGTAGACCCACATTTTGGGGCTCATTTTTCTGAGCTTTGACCAAAAATACAATATTTAAAAAAAAAATTCATAAAGTAAACTGATTTTCAAAACAGTTAAAATCGTAGTCACCAATCATGGTTTTAACTTTAAGTTTAAAACTGTAGTTGGTGACTACGACTTTGACTATTTTTAAAAACAGTCAAAACCGTAGTCACCAACTACAGTTTTAACTTTAATTTTATATATAAATATATATTTATATATATTTAACTTTAATTTTTTTAAATAAAAATATTATATTATTTTGATTTTATATTGACTAAAAATATGTGAGTGGTGTAATAAAAATATTTAACTTTAATTGATCTCATTACTTAAAGAATAGTAATATATGAAATTAAATAATTGATGTTTTTAATTTGATATAAAAATATTTTTGTTTAATTTTATTAAAATATTTGGCACTATACTCAATATAAATATAATTAGTTATAAATATACTTTTTTATACCCTCATAATGAAGAATATTATATTATTTTGTAACTTTGTGCAAAAATTAAACCCAATTATCCACTTGTACAAAATATAATATGACTTCAAGTGGGTAAATAATTGAAAATTTACTTAAATACAACAAAAATAATTTTTTTTCCATTTTTCCCCTTTCGAAATGGAATCAAAATGGAATGGAAAGGCTTAAAATTTTAAACTTAAAATGTCAACCAAATAGAATTTGTTTTTCCACTTCTTAAAATATAGAATTGTAGAAAGAAAATATCTTTATTTTTCCAATTAATTCACTATTTAGTTTAACCGTTTTGGTAAATAGATGAAAATGCTTTTGGAATATTTTTGTAAATTCATTATGAATAAGAAAAATGTTCCTTATTGGGTACTAATGGGAGTTTTGGGCAAAAATGATTTCTTTAAAACAAAAAATTCATAAATTAATTTTATTCTCAAAATAATTTTCAATGTGATGTGTGTCTTATTCATGTGGGTATTCACATCACAAAACTGTAATTGGTAATCACGGTTTTTGAATTTTTTTTAAAATAGTTAAAATAGTAGATGGTGATCATAACTCTAAATTTAAACCTAAAACCAATTTTTTAAGTTCAAATTTTAAATCATGTGAATGTTCAATTTTTTTTAAATTATTTTGATTGGAGGTTTAGATTGTAAATTTTTTTTAATACATTATTTTTTCTATGTCAATATAGTGTTGTTGTAACTAATTAGTTATAAATATAATTAGTTTAAATTTAAACCTAAAACCAATTTTTTAGATTGTCAGATTGCTATATGTAAGTGGTATATATATATATATATATATATATATATATATATAAGTTCAATTTAAGTTTAAAATTTATGATATTTTCATTTAAATATTTAATAATTTGTTCATAATAATAATAATAATAATAAAAAGTTAACAATATAATGCAAATGAAAATAAACACAAAAACTAAAAAACAATCCTCAATGAGTGCCACATGATGGGGTCTTCCTCTTTCTCTGCGAACGCCTATGATACAGAGACATCTTTGTGGAATTTATCTGTGCAATCTATCATGTCTCAGTATGTATAGGTTGAGATGGAGCTGATGGAGGCAAGACTCGATGTCTCCTAGGTGGACATACATCTAACTATGTAACATGTGTAAGGGTATGATGCATGGTAGTCTCTATGGGAAGAGGTGTAGTTGATGGTAAGTTGGTAGATGGTGGGGCGATCTCAAGTACAGTGATATCTGATATGGTAGCATCTAGAAGAGGTGATATAGGCGATGGAAGAATGACATTTGCAATAATGGTAGCTGGTGTAATAACATTTGATATAGTGGGCTCGAGCAGAGGAGATATAAGTGATGATGGTGAGGTGGCATGTGGTGTAATGGTCTCCTTGAGAGAAGGTAGATGTGATGGTAGATTAGTAGATAATGGGGTAGTCTCTGGTGTAGTGACATCAGGTATAGTGACCTTTGTGGGAGGAAATATAGGTGATGGTAGAGTGGTATCTGATACGACATGCTCCAAGGGAGAAGGTCTAGGTAAAGGTGATGGTAGGGGTGAAAGGGGAAGTGTGGAAGCCTCAGATGCAAATGAGGTAGATGATGTGGATGGTGCTAACATGATCTCGGGTGGATGCATAGATCGTTAAGGTTGTCGCCCACCATCTCGCCTACTACCTCTCTTTTGGCCTCGAATAGGCTGCACTAATTGTAGTGGCTGACATAAGTGGGCTCATGAATGGGTATGATGATGTAGGCGACTGATGAATTGAATGTATACGATGTTCATCTCCAATAACATGCAAAATATTAATAGCAATCCAATGAACGTCACCTAATGCACCTAAAGTAGGCCTAACAGATCGACTAGCAATCTCAGCCATACCAATGATCTAAAAAAAATAAAAAAAAAAGTTAAACAAACAAAAATGATTTTTAATTAATTATAATTTAATAAACCATTTATAAATTAAAAAATCTTATCAAAAACTGAGTAGCTGCTACTGTATTATGATACCACATCTGATCTCTATGGAGAGGGGGTGTGATCAAAGTCGTGTAATACGTCGGTACCACTCCATATATGGATCATGAAACTACATAGCACCCATCATAGGTGGTGCCGTCGCCATACGCTCCGCACGACTAGCCCATAAGGTAATATACTATGCATAGAATGCTCCCCAATTATACTTATGTTGTCCTCGCCTATCCACGGAATAAAGGTCTTACTCTATGGAACAAGATGGAGGTATCCCTTGTTAGAGGCCAAACTGTCGCAACACTCGCTCCGGTCGATGCCACTCAACAATGTCAAAGCAGATAAGAGGTAACATCGTCCGCTAAATCTCCTGGTCTACTAAAGATATTGCAAGAAGAAGAGCAACTAAGTCTATCATGTAAGGCTCCTATAAAACCTGTTAAAATCAACATTTGACATTAATAATGTTAACGTTTATATGGTTAACAATAGCACATTACATCTTATATGTACCTGGTCATGGCTCTGTGCATCTAATTGGTCTCGATAAAATGTCAACATATGTGATGGGTTTTGAGCCCATGATAAAGGTACTCTTCACCTACATCCTAACGGATCAGTTGGTAAACCTTTGTGTAACAATGCCTCATCCTGTAATCTCTGGTCTAAATGCTCAGCTGGTAAATCATCGGTTGCATCATGCTCTAAATGTTGGGCTGCTAGAGGGGCTGGTGGTTGACCAAAATTGGGTCAACCTATGTGGAGTCTCTCCCAAGACCACAATTGGAAAAAATGTAACATTAAAATTTTACTTAAATTATAAACTTCAAGCAACTAGAAATTTTAATCTAATGTGAATAATTAATTATACCTGTAATAGTGTGACACATCCAACAATATCGGTGACACCATCCAAACTTGTTCGACACAACTCCCTATATAGGTGTGCTAATACTGCACTGCCCTAACTATACATAAATGTATGAGTCAAGTCTCTAAGCAGTGGGAGATAACACATATGGATGTGGGTACCCTTATTGTCTGTAAATAGCGTTGAACCTATGAGTCCTAAAACTCATGCATATCGCTCTAATGTGGCATCATCTAAATCAACTGGTGAATGAGAGAACTGGTGACATAGCCATCGTGTCAATATCGTTGATCCTTTAATCTCAGATGTAGGGGGAGTCACCCCTAAAAGTTCATAACATAGCAGTGACCAATCTATGTCACATGTGCAAGTGATGAGAAGCCTATGAATACGAAGTCCTAATATGACAGCAACATCCTATAAAGTAATGGTCATCTCCCCAACAAGTAAGTGAAATGTGTGTGTCTTAGGACGTCATCTCTCAACTAGATTAGTGATCAATCCCCAATTTAGTGTAGTGTGTCCAATACGGTATACACCATAAAATCCAGATTACATAATATAAGGTCGAAGACGAGGATCCATCTCCCACTCCCACATAAACCTAGATATATGCTATCGACAAGTCAAGACTGAAGCAAGCTGTAAAAATACAAATAAATCATTTAGATAATAAACTGCAATTTTTTTCATTCTTTAACGAGATATTATGTGCTTTCATATACATACTTGGCCAGAGTCAACTAAATGAGACCTGTGTCTATCCTATAGAACCAAAACAGATGTATCTAATGGATCTGGATTAGAACTATGTCCTCTATACTCTATATCTATAACAAAATTATGAAGATAAATAAACAATACTTATTATTTTAAAATAAAAAATATTTATAATGGAAAAATTTTAAAAATTTATAGAGTTTTCCTTATATTAAGTAAATATCAATTTGATAATTTTAAGTACATCAATTTATTTATGATCAATAAACAAGTCATACTAGTCAAAATTAAAATTAGAGATACAAATACAATTGAGCATTTTGTTAAAATTTTTAATAGAAAATTTCAAAATTTTGATAGAGTTTTCCCTATAATATGGACATTATTCCAAATACAAATAACCCGATTATGCAAATAACATCAATATTTATAATCAAACCAAAGCCAATAATTGCATAAAGGTAGTATCATAGTAGCTTACATCACAATATCCAAGAAAATTACATGCATACATCACATAGTTTAATAAACTCTATTACTGTTTTGACAAGAACAACGATTGTGGTCACTTTGTTTACATAACCCACATGTAATAGAAGTCTTGCCCTCTCTAACATCCATTTCATTATGCAAACGACTTGATTTAAGTCATCCACTTGATACACATTTCACTGACTCAGAAGGCATAATAATCGGATCATCATAAGGAGGCCACTCATATACATTGAAAATGGTATGGAACAAGGGTGCCCAAGAATTATAGTACGATTGTGTACTATAGTAGTGTTGAACAAGTGGTCTAAAACCAATTGAACGAAAATGACATGCTGCTAGAATATGGCTACATGGGAATCCATACATGAGTGTTTTACCACACGTGCATGCATACTCCTGTAAGTTGACGCGATATGTTTGACCACTAGTTGAGCTACTCTTAGTGCCCTTATTAGTCTTCACATGGAATCGTCCTTGAATGTGATCATATAAAACAATCCCATGAGATCTCGCCTTAACCACATTTGCCTTAATCTTAGCATCGACATATGGAGTATATTGCTTATTTGAAGCAAGTCGATTAGCACATTGTTCCCTTCTCACAACAAAGTAACTATTTAGCCGAAAAAATGTCAATTGAACCAAAGCAGTTACAGGTAGGCTATGAGCCCCTTTAAGCCCACCTATTGAACATCTCCGACATGTTTGTAGTCATGATGCCATATCTTCGACCTCCGTCATGAGAGAACGCCCATTTCTCAAAATGGATTGTTTCCAATAATTGTTATGCGACTGCATTAATCCTCCCAATTGTGTTCATATGTTTATTGAATTTTTCAATCTTGGTTGCTAAGGCTGCTTTGCACATCAGATTTTTCAATATTTTATCCTTGAATCGAGTCATAAAATTGTTGGCAAGATGACGCATACAAACCTTATGATATGTGTATGGCTCAGACCAACCAAGATGAACATTGCTTATTGTAGTCATAATGCATGGATGTCGATCTAATATAACAAAAAGTCATCTCCTATGAGTTACTCTAGTTCTAATACATGCCAAAAAATCATTCCCAACTATCAATATTCTCACCCTCTATTAAGGCAAAAGCCAAGAGGAATAACTGATTATTTCCATCACAACCCATAACAATCATTAAAGTGTCTTTATACTTCCCATACAAATGTGTACCATCAATACTGAATACAGGCCAACAATGCTTGAATCCTTCAATAGATGGATGAAATGTCCAAAAAACTCGCAGAAATATCTCTGTATTTTCCATAATACCAGGAAATGTTTTTGAAATAACAGCACATCCTAGATTTGTCTGCTCTAAGGCAATGAAAAAATGTGGCAGCTCTACATATGACTTATAAAAATCACCAAATAAGTTTGTAAGAGCTTTAAGCTTCGCTTTAGATGTCTTCTTGTATGATATTTGGTATCCGAATTTCTCCACAATACTTGCTTGAATAGCAGCCACTAACAATGTGAATTATGTCTTAATCATTCCTCGGATATGATCAGCAATCAAGTTAGAATCTAATTGTTGATGGTCTTGATTCAAGCAAGGATTTACATATTTGTGCGGACCATGGTATTTATTGACTGCAAATAAAGTTGTACCTTTTACAACCATAGCACGAAGTTTCCATGGACATTGAGATTGTTTAGCCTTCTTGCATCTTAATACTAACAAGTTTGTAGTTGACGAAACAACAACGTACTCTTGGTGTGCACTAATAGAGTACAACTTCGCAGCATGTTGTAAATCTGCTTTTGAATTAAAAACTTGGCCAACCATGAACTCTCCACCTGAGTTTCCAATATTAGTGTTTCTCTATGGGGTCCAGTCACTTGAAACGGCATTACCAATATTTTCTACATTTTCAAACTGCAATGATGGTGTCGAGTGATACTGAACAAGGGAAAAATCTATCGGGTCCTCAGGATTTGGGTTATTTGATATATCATAACCTTCTCTATCCATGGAGACATATCTCCCTTGTTCACTTTCTATTGCTTCGTGAAAAGCTAAGAAAAATAAAACAACATTAACATTATTCTTTTCCTCATCAATAAATTCGAACACCTCATCGCCATCATGTTGAACATCTTCTGCTCTTTCACTTTGATCATAACCTTCTTGGGATTCACATTCTTCTTTATCTTCATTTGCTCTACACTCATAAGTCATTGCAACTGAGACACTACTAGGTCCACAACCATACTCAAATTCCTCAACATTATCATTTTCTCTGAGTAATAATTGTGTGAAGTTACCCAATAATTGCCCCCTCACCTGTGGTTGTATTGACACTTGTTCGATATGCAATTCAATTTCGTCCATTCCAAATGTGTTAACCAATTTCAACATTTGAGATAAACTATTATCATTCCATATTGGACAAGGTTGGAACTTATTTTCCCTTTTTAAAGGATATCGACAGTTGAGGACTAACTGAAATTATTTTTTGTCAATGCCAGTTCTCAAGTATATCATAGATAATAAGTGTTAGTAGGTTGAACTAACAGGCACATCCAAAGGCACAATTACAGCTTCATCCCCAATATACTTTACGTCTATTTCTGTCCTCAACATTTTTCCTTTACAAAAGCAATAAAGAGATTTTTTAGTTGTTGGAAGAGAGCATGTTTTTTGGCTTGGGAGGCAAGACAACTAAAGAGAGAAAAAGCTTGGAGCAAGATATGAGAGAGGCTTGAAGGAAGAGAGAACCAAAAAGAGAGGTGCAAGGTTTAGAGAGAGCTTTACAGAGAGGAGGAGAGAGAGGAGATTTTTTGGTTGCTGGCTAACTTGGAGAGGAACGCATCTTGGAAAAACAGAGCATGAGAGGGAAAACTTGAGATGATCAGTTGAGCAAGGGAATAGGTTTGTTGGGATTTTGATGTAAGCTTAGTAAAAAGAAGCAGAGCAGCTTGAAGTCCAGTTAGTTCTGCTAGAAGATAGCATTTTTAAGTACGTTTGCTATACCATGTATTGATTGCCATTGATTTTCTTTGGGTTGCTATGACTATGTTAATAAATCCATGCCTTGTTCTTTGTGTGGAATTTGTTTAAGAGTGATCCAGTTCTTTTTTAGCTCTCCTTTGTGTGTTTGAGTCATATCTTGGGATCTCATTTCCACCTGGTTTTTCCCACCTATACTTAAGCCCATCGACTTCAATATGAGATGGGGCTCGAGTTAGTGTTTTCTTTAGTTCATTTGATACTCTGTTTTTGTGCTTACTCTCTTGTTGCTTACTCTCTATTCTCGGTGGCCATTCGTAACCCCAAGGAGAAGAGTTTTGTTAGCATTACCATTGGTTTTCATATGAGCATAGTTTATAAGCTTGGAACAAAAGAATGATTTCGTGGAATGGGTTTCCTGAGACAAGGAATCTTCTGCACATAAATGGGTCTTAAGGGGTCTTTGAACATAGCCTACTATCAATCAAGACACTGGGTGTCATTCTCAGTACCTACAACATGATAGAGATATATGTTGTAGCTCTATCCCAGCATCGCGAGATCAAATAAGTGATTGAATGGATGTCAAAGACTAGTGTGGTTCTTGTTTCAGAGCTTTGTCATCACCAATTTTTGCTGTATAATAATGATGCTAGCCTGTGCTGCTGAAGCAGATGTGGTTTTCACTAGTACTATATCAGAAACCCCTTTATTTTTTAAAGAGCCTATTAAGGATCTTCTTGCTATTTGTTAGGATGTTGGGGGTTTGAGGCTGTTTGTTGATATCTCTGTTCCTAGAAATGTCAATGAATGTATCTCAGACCCTGAAACTGCACGAGTTTACAATGTTGATGACCTGAATGAGGTTGTGGCTGCTAATAAAGAGGATCGACTTTGAAAATCATTGGAACTTAGGTAGGGCCAACGCTAATAAGAAGATAACCAAATTTAGTGGAAACTGCCACAGTCACAACAATTAGAATACAGTTTCAACCTAGAGAGGATCTCCATAAATCAGTCTTTAAGAATGCCTTTTGAACAAAGTTCATCTCCACAGATATTAACATTTGAGTATGAAGCGGCTGCAGCAGTTGAAAATAACAAGAAGACCATCTGTGTTAATGTAGATGGAATTTCCATCACCACCGATAGAGAGGCAGCATGCAAAGCACCTATGTCAGCAAAAGAAGCAGCCAACCTCACAGCCTAAGCCGTCATCATGCACTACCCTGCCAGATTAGAAATGGTTTATATTTCCCATTCTTGACCATTACTTCTTCACATTTAACACCCGTACACTCATTCCATTTCACCACCATCTTTCGATACCCACCAATCAATTTCTCCCACTACCCATTTCACCAAGGATACCCATATCTTTCATACCCACTGATTTCCATCCTTCATATCCATTAAGCTTGGTCACCATAACACGTTCACATGCACCGCTCATCATTTCTCAACTCCACCACCTAGCTCGCTTTGGTTCCTTTCCCTTCCACTCTCCATGAACCTGGGTTCCCATGCAACTACTCCACTAGTCCCTATCCTTCACGCTTACTCAACCGATCCTTCTGAGAATGAGTTAGGTTCAGATTTCTAACACCCAGATGTTAGAAATGAGGGTTTTTTTATTTAGAGAAAGATAACATGTTTACAATGCATGATGTTATGGATGCTCCATGGGTTTTGACAATTGCAAAGATAAGATTGACCTGTCTTTAAGAAGCTTGAAGAACTGTACAAACAGCTTCGGGCACTTAAAAAGAGAAGAGCGATCGCTTAAAGCAAGTTCTCGACCACCTAAGTACTTTGAACTCTCTTTGTTTGGTCCTTGGTAGGGATTTCCAGCAAACAGTTAAAGAGATTTATTCCAGTTTAGGCAATTCTGATGAAAGAAAGAACATAAATAATGTCGCAATAGAGCAGTTGGCAACTATAATACAGACCTTACGAGGGGTTAAAATACAGAAAATGTGGAGGCTCCAAGATCTTGCATCTTCCATCTTGGAGCTATGGAATTTGATAGATACGATTGCAGAGCAATAGTTGTTTGTTTCTGAATGTTACTTGTAATATTTCTATTTCAGAATATGAGATAGATGAGCCTAGCACACTCTTCGTGGACTTCATTAATTATGTTGAGGTAGAAGTTCCTAGGCTGGAAGAGTTGAAAAACACTATGGCCATTGCAATGTTCTCTGACAGGCCCATGCGCTTAGGGACTAATTGGTGGTTGGTGTTGCCAGTGATGTTGAAATTACTGCCAGTAAAGGCCCTCCCATGACTCCCCTGAACGAGATGATGATTATGGTCAATGCTGTGAAGTGGGTAGATGAAGTCATCCTCGATGCACCTTATGCCATAACTGAATATTTAATGAAGAAGTTGTTTGATGAGCATAACATTGATTACTTTACCCATGGAGATGATTCCTGCATTCTTTCTAATGGTTATCCCTTGATCCATGCACGGTATTTGGGAGAAGTGAGGACACTCACGCCAACCCAGGTTTTGAGGATGATGTTTTCTAATCTTAAGGGCATAGTTGAGAAGAAGCCTAAAGCGTCTGGCGTCTGGCCCAATATCAAGCCCTTCGTCAATGGCGGAACAGTTGGGATGCTTGCTACTTGTGTCATCCAGCCGACTGATATGATTAAGGTGAAGATCTAGTTGGGTCAGGGATCAGCAAGCGAGGTGACAAAGGCCATGCTTAAGAATGAGGCCATGAGTGTATTTTTACAAGGGGTGGTCAGTTGGTTTACTCAAACAAGCTACATATACCACTGCACGACTTGGTTCATTCAGAATTTTGACGGCCAAAGCCATTGAAGCACTTTTGGGGTCTGCCCATTACTCAACTGTAGTAGATATGTGAACTGATCCCGAAGCAAGCAGTCTTTCCTGGGGATTCTTAACTGCAGCAGCTCTTGTTGGGTTTTTTCTTATGTGAAAGGCCCAAATTAAGAGCCCAAAATTTAAGGCCTTTTAGGCCTTTATATAAAAGGGTTAGAAAAAAAATCCCTCTTTTTTTCTTCTTCAATTTTTCGCAACCACCAGAGGTAGAAGAAAAAGAGAGTAGAAGGAGAAAAGAGAGAGAATGGGAGAACCACCATTTTTGAAGTTAGAGAGAAAAACTCAGTTTTGTTTTCACTACACATATTTCATCAAAGGTCTCATCCCACTTCGTCTGTGGGTCGATCGACTTGCAATTTGGAGGAGAGGTTCGTGACTCATTGATTTTCAATATGAACGGTGGAGATCGAATTTGGAGATCCAAAAGGTTGTTTTAGTCTGAGAACAGAGCCTCTGTTTTGATACATTTTCTATCTAGACAATTTTGATCATGAACTCCGATCAAGGTTAATCCGTGGTTCGATTGAGCTGATGTTTGGAGAGCACGTTCAGAACTCATTGATCTTCATTTTGAACAGTGAGATTGGATTTGGAGTTCGGAACAATTATATTTCAGTCCAAGAACAATGGTGTGTTTGGTGAGATCTCTCCATTGTTTTTATGCAAAGTTGTTGAAATTGCCAAGATTAATTTGTCTTGAGATATAGTTGATGTATGCCTCTAGTTTTATCTAGAGAGAATTGTGTAACCCATTGATTATATTAATGGAGTTTTTAAGTGGCCTAAGGGTCCCGTGGTTTTTATTTCTCATATTAGAGAAAGTTTTCCACGCTAAAATTATTGGTGTTCATATACTTGTTGATTGGGTGAATTCTTATTGCTCTATTTGATTGATTCCTACTAGGTTCTCACAAGAGGGGATAAAACCTGGTTGTGCATTGTTTGTATTTATCCCATCAAAGTGGTATTAAAGACAGGTTCAAGATAATTTGTGCCTTATGTAGAACAATGGAAAGCAATACAAGTAGAATGATTACTTTGAATGACTCCAATTATCATGTTTGGAAAGGAAAAACGGAAGACTTATTGTATGTGAAAGGTTATTATTTCCTTGTGTTTGCTTTTGAAAAGCCAGAAAATAAAACTGATGCAGCATGAAATTTACTTCATCGGCAGGTTTGTGGTTATATCAGACAGTGGGTAGATGATAATGTTCTTAATCATGTTAGTGAAGAGAAACATGCATGAAGTCTATGGAACAAGCTTGAACAATTATATGCTCGAAAGACTGGTAACAATAAATTGTTTCTGATCAAGAAGATGATTAGCTTGAAGTATCAAGATGGAACTCCTATGATAGATCACTTGAATACATTCCAAGGTATTATTAATCAGTTGGCTAGAATGAATATCAAGTTTGAGGAAGAGGTGCAAGGGTTCTGGCTTCTTGGTACATTGTTGGACTCGTGGGAGACGTTTAGAACTTCTTTGTCTAACTCAGCCCTAGCTGGTACTATGAATATGGATTTGGTTAAGAGTTGTGTTCTGAATGAAGAGATGAGAAGAAAGTCACAAAGTTCTTCTTCACAATCAGATGTCTTTGTTACTTAAAAGAGGGGGAGGAGTAAGAGTAGAGGTTCGAAGAATAGAGACAGAAACAAAAGCAAGACTAACAAGTTTGCCAATGTTAAGTGCCATTATTGCCATTTGAAAGGGCATATAAGAAAGTATTGTCGCCAATTGAAGAGAGATATGAAACAAAAGAAAGTGAAGGACAAGAAAAATGATAATGGTGGTGAAGATGATCGAGTTGCCACTACCACTTTAGATTTCCTTATTGTTTATGATAGTGATGTTGTTAATTTTGCTTGCCAGGAGACCAGTTGGGTGATTGATAGCGGTGCCTTAATCCATGCTACACCTCGAAAAGATTTCTTTACATCCTACACATTCGGTGATTTTGGAAGTGTTAGGATGGGTAATGATGGCTCAGCTAAAGCCATTGGTATGAGAGATGTGCGTTTGGAGACTAGTAATGGTACTGTGTTGATTTTGAAGAATTTCGGATATCCGCATGAATTTAATCTCCACAGGTCAGCTTGATGATGAAGGGTTCTGTAGTACCTTTCGTGATAGTTAGTGGAAGCTCACTAAAGGCTCTATAGTGGTAGCACAAGGAAACAAGTGTTCCTCATTGTATTTGATGTAGGCAAGGGTAATTGATTCCAATATCAATGTAGTGGATGATGATAGCATAGTTGAGCTTTGGCACAATAGACTCAATCACATGAGTGAGAAAGGCTTGATGATTTTGGCTAAGAAGAATCTTTTTTTGGTATGAAGAAGGGATCTTTGAAAAGGTGTGGTCATTGCTTAACAGGAACGCAAACTAGAGTTGCATTCAAAACACACCACCATAAAAGGAAGCCAGGTATGCTTGATTTAGTGTATTATGATGTATGTGGTCCGATGAAAACAAAAACACTTGGTGGATCTTTATATTTTGTGACTTTTATAGATGATCATTTAAGAAAGATTTGAGTGTATACCTTGAAAACAAAAGACCAAGTGTTAGAAATGTTTAAGCAGTTTCATGCTCTTGTTGAGAGACAATCTGGTGAAAAATTGAAATGCATCTGGACTGATAATGAGGGTGAGTATTCTGGTCCTTTTGATGAGTATTGTAGACAACATGGTATTCGACATCAAAAGACACCTCTTAAGAGTCCTCAGTTGAATGGGTTGGCTAAGAGAATGAATAGGACACTGGTTGAAAGGGTGAGATGTTTACTTTCACAGTCACAATTGCAAGATCCTTTTGGGGTGAGGCTTTGAATACTATTGTACATGTTCTCAATCTTACACCATGTGTTCCTTTAGAATTTGATGTTCCAGATAGAATTTGGTCAGATAATGAAATATCTTATGATCACTTGCGTGTCTTTGGATGCAAGGCTTTTGTGTACATTTCGAAAGATGAAAGGTCTAAGCTTGATGCTAAGACAAGACCTTGTGTATTCATTGGCTATGGTCAAGATGAGCTTGGTTACAGGTTTTATGATCTGGTGTAGAAAAAGCTTGTAAGAAGTCGAGATGCTATGTTTATGGAAGATCATACCATATAGGACATTGAGAAGACTGATGTAACAAAGTTTCAGTATAGTGATAATTTGATTGACTTATATCCAGTTCCTTTGACATATCTTCCTACACAGGTTGAAGATGAAGCACATGATGACCAACCTGACATTGGTGATGTTGAAACTCCCACACAGGTTGAGATGGATAATGATGTTCATGAGCAGTCACCAGTAGCAGAGGCTCCACTAGATATTCCACTCAGGAGGTCTACCAGAGACCGACATCCTGCCACACATCACTCTGTTGATGATTATATATTACTAACTGACGGGGGAGAACCTGAAAGTTATGAGGAAGCCATGGGAGATGAAAATAAGATGAAGTGGGTTGATGTTATGCAAGATGAGATGAAGTCATTGCATGAGAATCATTCTTTTGAGCTTGTCAAGTTGCCAAAGGGAAAAAGAGCTTCGAAGAACAGGTGGGTTTACAGAGTGAAGCAAGAAGAACACACTTCACAGCCACGTTACAAAGCTAGATTGGTTGTCAAAGGGTTCAGTCAAAAGAAAGGTATTAATTTTAATAAGATTTTTCTCCTATTGTTAAGATGTCGTTTATTCGTGTAGTTTTGGGCTTGACAACTAATCTTAATTTGGAGATTGAGTAGATGGATGTGAAGACTCCATTTGTCCATGGTGATTTAGACAAAGAAATTTATATGGAACAACTAGAGGGTTTCATAATAAAAGGAAAAGAGGATTATGTGTGTAAGTTGAAGAAAAGTCTTTATGGCTTAAAGTAGGCACCGAGGCAATGGTATAAGAAGTTTTAATCAGTTATGAGGGAGTAAGGCTACCGAAAAACTACTTCTGACCATTGTGTGTTTGTGCAAAAATTCTCTGATGATGATTTTGTTATATTGTTGCTTTATGTTGATGATATCTTGATTGTTGGCAGAAATGTTTCAAGAATTGATAAGCTGAAGAAGCAGTTAAGCAAATCATTTTCCATGAAGGATTTGGGGCCAGTAAAGAAAATTCTTGGTATTAGAATTGAGCGAGATAGAGCATCCAAGAAGCTGTATATGTCACAGGAGCAATATATTGAAAAGGTGCTTAAAAGATTTAACATGAGCAAAGCTAAAGTGGTTAGTTCTCCTCTAGCTAGTCACTTTAAGCTAAGCAGCAGACATAGCCCTTCTATAGATAAGGAGAAGGAAGACATGAGAAGAGTTCCGTATGCCTCAACAATAGGAAGTTTGATGTATGCCATGGTATGTACTAGACCAAACATAGCTTATGCAGTTGGTGTTGTTAGCCGCTTTCTATCTAATCCAGGAAGACTACATTGGGAGGTAGTCAAGTGGATTATGAGATATTTGCGAGGCACTTCCAAGTTGAAACTCACTTTTGGAAGTGGGAAACCAGTACTTGTTGGCTACACTGATTCAGATATGGTAAGGGATGTAGATAATAGAAGGTCTACTTCAGGCTACTTGATGACATTCTCAGGAGGCACTGTGTCTTGGCAATCAAAACTACAGAAATGTGTTGCACTTTCTACAACAGAGACAGAGAACATTGCAGCAGCAGAAGCATGTAAAGAGTTGTTGTGGATGAAGCGTTTCATACATGAGCTTGGGTTTAAGCAGCAACGCTATATGGTATACTGTGATAACCAGAGCGCCATTCACCTTAGTAAGAATTCTACCTTTCATGCAAGATCAAAGCACATTGATGTGAGGTATCATTGGATGAGAGATGCTCTCAATGACAACTTGTTTGAACTTGAGAAAATACATACCAATCACAATGGCTCAAATATGTTAACGAAGTCCTTACCAAGGGAGAAGCTTGAACTTTGTTGTTTAATCGCCAGGATGGCGAGTCGCTCCACATAATCAGAAAAGGGGAGATTTGTTGGGTTTTTCTTCATGTGGAAGGTTCATATTAAGAGCGCAAAATTTAAAGTCTTTTAGGCCTTTATATAAAAGGGCTAGAAGAAGAATCTCTCTTCTTCTTCTTCTTCTTCTTTCCAATTTTTCGCAGCCATCGAAGGTAGAAGAATAAGAGAGTAGAAGGAGAAAAGAGAGAGAAGGGAAGAACCACCATTTTTGAAGTTAGAGAGAAAAACTCAGTTTTGTCTTCACTGCCCAGATTTCATCAAAGGTCCGATCACATTTCATCTGTGGGCCGATCAACCTGAAATTTGGAGGAAAGGTTCGTGACTCATTGATCTTCAATCTGAACGGTGAAGATTGGATTTGGAGATCTGGACAGTCATCTTTTAGTCCGAGAACAGAGCCTATATTTTGATACATTTTCTATCCAGACAGTTTTGATCATGAACCCCGATCAAGGTTAATCCGTGATTTGATTGAGCCAATTTTTGGAGAACACGTTTAGAACTCATTGATCTTCATTCTAAACGGTGGAGATTGGATTTGGAGTTTTAAACAGTTATATTTCAGTCCGAGAACAGTGGTTTGTTTGATGAGATCTCTCTATTGTTTTTATGCAAAGTTGTTGAAATTGCTAAGATTAATTTGTCTTGAGATATGGTTGATTTATGCCTCTAGTTTTATCTAGAGAGAATTGTGTAACCCATTAATTATATTAGTGGAGTTTTTAAGTGGCCTAAGAGTTCTGTGGTTTTTACTTCTCATATTGGAGAAGGTTTTCTACGCTAAAATTATTGGTGTTCATATACTTGTTGATTGGGTGAATTCTTGTTGCTCTATTTGATTGATTCCTATTAAGTTCTCACAAGAGTGGATAAAACCTGGTTGTGTATTGATTGTATTTATCCCATCAGCTCTATCATATTTTCGAGTTACTGAGTACCCCCAATGAAGAGATATGGCCAAGAGTGCCAAATTGGCATGAATTCCCCCAGTGGAGCCTACATCAGAACCTTAAATAATTCATCATCAGCTTTTCCTAATCTGTCAACGGCTGCTCCTAATCCAGATGAAGAAGGGTTTGATTTTTTTATTGAAAATGTTGAAGAATGACCCTTCGAAGAGTAAACACAACATCACTCCAGAATGGGCCCATCCCTGCTGCATGGTTTGCATGGCCACCTTTGGGCTATGTGTCCTTTTTTTTTTTCTTCTTTTATTTCATTGTCTTTGATTTTAAAATAATTCCCCAATTTCCAGTTTTCAAATAATTTTCCAAATAATTTTAACTTTTCAAATCTTCATCCTTAGATTTTTTTATTAGGCCCCAAAAATCCATTTTCCAATAAAATTTGCCGTCATTTTCTTCGACAAGCAATTTTCAAAAATGTTTTAAAATAAACATGAATTAAATTTCGTAATTCCAAATAATGGAATTTATAAAATTAATTCATGCTAAAATAAATTGGGCTTTGGTGAAGGCCCAACATTAGTGAATGTTTACTTTGAAAATAAAGTTGAGTGAAGTGTGATATTTGATGATTTATTATCTTGTTTAGTGATGCATGTGACATAGTTTATGCTCATTATTGTGCACTAACCCCATATCTTAATAGCGCATTATAGTTCGCTGTTAAGGTACGCACTCACTCTCACTTTGATCGTTCTCCATGCATGTTTGACTCTAGTGTAATATCATTTCGGGTATCCATGTTTAATCAATCAATTGACATACTTACTTCATCTCATCAATAGAGATCCGTTTTTAGGGACTTAGAGGGGTGCTACGATCTTTACCGTACCTTCCCAATAAGTAACCTGACCCTTGAATCCATATTTAGTTTTTCACAGACCACCTTTTCCAAATAAAGAGTCACACTTAAGGTTTTTTATTTTATTTTATTTACCCTTTAAAAATAAAACAAAAATAAGTGACGACTCCAAATCAGTTTCTAAAAAAAAAAATCATTTTCAAATAAAAAGCGAGCTCGCCATCGAGTGGAAACGCATGAGTAGAAATGCGGGGTCTATAATATTTTTATAAGAAAAAATATTAAATATATATATTTTATTACGAGGTTATATTTGCATCTTCTTGAAAATGAAAGTCATTTTGTTTAAAGTTGGTAATATTTTGTATTTTTTTACTTTTGGCTCAAATAATCCTTGATTATGATTTAAGAGAAATAACCTCAATTT
This sequence comes from Vitis rotundifolia, assembly GCA_030254885.1. NCBI lineage: Eukaryota > Viridiplantae > Streptophyta > Magnoliopsida > Vitales > Vitaceae > Vitis > Vitis rotundifolia. The sequence continues at coordinate 13,987,158 of CM058157.1, forward strand.
TAAGATTAAAAAATTAAGGTTAAAAATATATATATATATATATATATATATATATATATATATATATATATATATATATATATATTTGTGTGTGCATGCACGTGTGTAACAAAAGTTTATCTTAAATTTGCTTTGTAGAATTAAGAAATTTGCAGTGTATCTGCTAGCAATTTTAGGAAGTATTTTTTACTTAAAAAATTAGATATATGAAAATTTTCAATAAACATTTTTTAAAAATTTAAAAATTATTTATAATTTTTTTTGAAATATTAATAGATAATTCTCCTGAATGGAGAATTACTTTCACTAAAAATACTTTGCCTACTTCAATTTACGTATATAAGGAGGTGGGGCATCTATATACTTTCCTTACAAAATAAACACATAAATTATCACAACTGTCTGCTGATCTCCAATAATTTCCAAACGTGGATAAATAATCTAACTCATAATTGGGTTTCAAGGAAAAAAAATTGCAAATTCCATGGATATGCTGCAACTTGTTTTTGTAAAATGATCTGACGTTATTTGATTTAATTTAATATAATTTAATTTGAAACACATAACCAATTCCGTTGTAGTCTAGTTGGTTAGGATACTCGGCTCTCACCCGAGAGACCCGGGTTCAAGTCCCGGCAACGGAATTATTTTTGCTGAATGGCCCATGGCCCATAGGGCATCTGAGACAATTTTTTTTTTTTTTTTGTATGGGCCTGCCCATATAGCACTTTGGTTTCGGATGGTTGACTGTCAGTCAGGTCCATATCGCACTTGGGCATAGTTGAGAAAGCATATCATTTTGTAATTTTATCCATTAATCTAGTATTTATCCTTTAATTTAGTATATTCTAAAGATTTATTGTTTTATTGTCTTATAAATTTAAAAAGAACTTAATTTAACTTAAGTATAAATTGTACTTAATAGTATTTACTATTAAGGTAGTAATTTTTTTGTCTTAAATCTGAACAAAGCTTAATTTAACTCAAAACAAGTTACTTTTTTATAAATCATTATTTTTATAATTGTTTTTTTAACTTAATATTTTTTTTAAGCTACTTTTGTTTTAATGGAAAAAAAATATATATATATATTTTTTACTTTTATCCTCAATCTTAAAAATTTATTATTTTAATGTTTTGAATTTAAATATAAATTAATTTAATTTAAGTGTAACCGGTACTTAATATTGTTTAGTATTAAGATGCTAATTGTTTTTTTGTCTTAAATATGAACAATTCTTACAACCCTTAGTTTTATCTTAATTTATTCACCAAAATAATTTCAATATTAAAAGAAATGAAAGAATGTTTTTCCAAAAAAGGTATACACAAAAAATTAAGTGACTAGAAAATATGATCGTCTAAAATTAATATAAACTAGTTCGGGAAGCATGTGGATATAGGTTCAAGATTGCTTATGGTATAATATTTATAACTAGGTTGGGTGCACTTATTTTAAAGTTCGAGCAATCTGTAATAGATCCCTGACACACTATGGTTGAACATTTAAGGACAATGTTAGTATTAATTTGTGACTTAAAGGCAATTGGTAGTAACTTGACTAATGAGCAACAAGCCACGACTGTTATCCACTATTTACCTAAATTATGGGGGCAAATGAAACTTGTGCTTAAGTACTAAGAGAAAATAAAAAATTTTATTGATATTTCTTGTCATATTGAGTTGGAGGCAGAGCGCTTAAGGGTGCACCACATTACACTTGTTGTCCATGCGGGCCAAAGACAAGTTAATAAGCTTAAGTGTAAGAGACAAGGAAAACGTGATGTAGGGAACTCCACAATCCTCCATTCCCAAGCCTTGGATCTCATAGAGTGCATGTATGCCCTTGATACATGCATGTCCAAATGACTAATACTTTATAAGAATGAGTTGAAAGATGCATCTTTATGTCCTACTTATGGAATGTCAAGGTGAAAGATAAACAATGCAGGGATGAGAAACACCAAGAAGATTTTTTTTTATAGGAAGAAACACCAAGAGGATTCTTGCAAAGGTGTTGTGGTATATCCCACCCATCCATAGGTTTAAGAGGATGTTTCAATCTCCCAAAACAACTAAAAACCTAAAATCACATGCACAAGGAAGAGAAGCTTATGGTCAACTTCAACACCCAATAAATTCCTTAACATGGCAACTAGTGAACCAAATGTGGCTTGAATTTACTTCAGATTCTAGAAACCTTAGATTTGTCATTTATCATGTGCACAAGAGAGACTTATGATCAACTTCAACACCCAATAGATTTCTTAACATGACAACTAGTGAACTAAATGTGACTTGAATTTATTTCAAATTCTAAAAACCTTAGATTTGTCATTTCAATAAATGGTATCAATTGTCACAACTCTATAACCAATAAGCATAGTTATTAGTTTGTCCTCACAATAACTTAAAACTTAATCAACCATACATGTAACAAGATTTAGGAACATATGTTTGTCTAATGTATTGACCGGAGTTATCGTACATAGTATTGGCAGGGAAAAGTGGGTCCTACTAGTGGACAGCCAAATGAAATGGCATAATATTTTGATACAAGGGATTGTGATGATAGTGTTAGTACACTACAAATGGTTCATGCTACAAAAGTTGAGTGCTTGATTGATCTAATGTCATTTAAAATTTACTAGAAGATGTTGAAAAACTTTGTATCCTGTAAAGTTCACAAAGCTTTTTGCATTAGTTAAATTGTACAATGTGAAGGCAGATATGGGTGATCAAATAAAAGCTATTAAGATTTATGGACCAAGATACGCTTTCATTATATGTGCAATATCCATCTACTGTAGTGGAGGGAATATGCTCTTTATGAACAATGAGATGTCTGCTTCCATGTATGAGGCTAAGAAAACAAATGACTATTATAGAGTAATTTTTTGCATTAAGGTTTTTATTTTACAATTTAAAATTTTTTACTCTCATCGAAACGTTGCCTTCCCCTACCTTAGTCAATCCCTCAGGCCTTAAATATGACATTAGAAGGTTCCATTTTTCTTATCAAATGTTAAGAAAAATGAGGGAAAAATACGTCAATTTTTATTTTATATTCCTCAAGTTCTTCATAAATAATAAAAGATTACTTTCTTTGCTTAAAAATAAAAAATAAAAAATAAAAAAATCCTTAAGTACCGATTTGATAACAATATGGAACATTAAATTTGGACGATATAATTAGATTTAAACCATTGATGAAAGCCCAAAAATAAACTTCAATGCCATGTTTGGTAACCATTTTTTAAAAAGATTTTCTAGTTTTCAAAAAAAAAAAAAAAAAAAAAAAAAAAAAAAAACAAAGAAAAAAATATTTAATAATACAAAAAAACATTTTTCTATTCTTAAAAACAAAAATCACAATTTTTAGATGATATCTTTTAATTATTTTCAAATGCTTTCACTTATTCTCTAAAACTTATTTTTAACAATAATTATATAAATACAAAGAACGAGTATACATAAAACACTATATTATATAAATATGTAAAAAGATTAAAAATAAAACACTATATATAAAATTATTTTTAAAACATATTTAAAAATATAAAAGACATAAAAAATATTTCAAGTTTCTAAACATATTTTTGTTTTACAAAACATCATAAAATAGTTTTTAAAAATTGTTCTCAAAAATTATTTTTCAAAATTATTTTTTAAAATACTTCCCAAGCAAAGCCCAAACCAAGCATGTAAAGAAATAACAAGACAACGAAATGAGACACGAAACAAGAAAATGAAATCATTATCCAAATACGAAGACATTCGACTCTCTTAACCATATTTTTCCCTGTAACACCCCAGTGCTTTTATGATATCACCGAAAAAGAAAAAGGAAAAAAAAAAAAAAAAAAAAAAAAACACCACTAATCTTTTTCCATTCTATTGACATCACGAAGGAAAAAAGGAAAAGAAGTCGCAGCTGCTTATATTACTCCATTAGCTTTTACCCAAATGTTTGAAAAATAAAACACACCAGAAAATGAACGTTACATAAATACATGACAAGACTTCATATGGAAACATGCTCCTTATGCTTCCTCTACTATAATCACATAGAAAAATGTTTTTTGGTAACTCAAGATCTTACTAAACTTATACCCTCAGCCTTTAATACGTATTATTAAATTTTGGGTTAATTTGGACCGTTCGAACAGAAGTATATAGAAACGGGACAATAATATAAATAAGATAAAAGGAAATTGGACCTAAGTAGCAAGTAATAAGACCCATTTAGCCACGTGACCACCACAAAGGTAGCCCTTGGTAGCATAGGAAAATCCTTATTACATACATCGATATTTTGAAGTAGGCTTCCTCATCCTAACACCACTCTCAAGGCCTCAACCCAACACAAATCTACAAAATCTTAAGCTCTTTCAAACCCCTAGCAGTTAAGCTTTGGCGCCGGGTAGAAAAAGGCAATCAAAATACTTCTCAAAGCACAAGATTAGACTCATGATCGCTGCTATGTATAGCAGCTGCTACTACCAATTTGGGGATTGCACAAGATGAATTCTAAAAGAGTGAAGCTCAATAGTAACCCATCCAGAGGCAGTAGAAAAGATGATGAATATACTAAATTCACACATTCTTTTATGCTTTTTGCTTGTCGAAACAGGCTGAAGTTTCTTTCTTAGTCCTCACTGTTGCCAAATAAAAAGGACTATAATTACACCAAACGAAGCTATACTACCAATGAAAACTCCCCAATGTATCATTATACTGTTCTTGTTCTATCACACTCTAAACATGAAATTATACCAACATTATATACCAATAAAAAACACACTAAATATCCTGTGAATTTGTAGAGATTCAACAAAGAATAAATGATATTTCAATCCTGCAGTTAAGAAGCAGCCTCTGAACATTCAATGTACTTAAATCGAGACCATAAACCAATCAATAGGATAATCTATAGTCTCTTGACTTCATATGCTTTGTCAGGTAAGCTAATCTATAGATCCTGCGGATAGCCACTGGAAATCACTAAACAGGCAACAATGGGAATGAGAAAAACTCACATAGTTAGGGAACTGAACCACCAAAAACCTTTGGAATCTCCCATGAAGTCAGGAAGGAGAAAGAATTGAAGACTTTTGAAAGGATACCAAAAAATAAATATCAATTACCTAAACATTGCAAAAATATAGAAATTGTAATAGTTCTTTCATGGCCAACCAATAGAAACCCCGCATTCATCACAGAAATAAGCAGGTTTGCCCAATGGCATCTGCGTACACCGACATGCAAGTCGTCTTGCCTATGACATCTAATTTAACAAAGGCCCTCAGCCATTCTTGTCTATGAACAACTAACAAAAATAGCCAAAGTCAAAATTCTCAAGTTGTTTATTACATTTAAAATCATAATCAACTAAATAAAGGGGAAGAAATGGATAAAAGCCAACAAAAAGGAGAGAGCACAAACAATTCATTTGAAACTTAACTCTTTCTTTAGTATTTCTTACCTTTGCTTGCAGAGGTGAATCAATTGACATGACCAGTTCCACTGCCAAAAGGATGAGTTTAAAAATGCTCTTGGTTCAGCAGCTTGATCATCTTATCTGGGAAGGAGAACAGAGCAAACCTGAAGCATCCGACCCAATAACTGCAAGATCACAAACACTACAAAGCTGCCCTTCCTGGCTAGGCACAAACCGGGAACTACAGAATGGGCAAGAGACATCCTTCTGTCCTCGATAAATCGGCACGTATGTTGCCCCACAAACCACAAACGGATTTCTGAAATCATAGTTCAACTGCGAGGCATCGGTCATGTTCCGTTCAGCAGCCTGCAGTACTTGCCTGGCTGTCTTTGCTTGGTTCTCAATAGTGGGGTTTGTCTCTAGGAGCCTCCTTGCAAAGTTAGCAGCTGTACTGAGGTTCTTAGCCTTGTAGCAAACAGTCATCGCATTCAGCAACGCAAGCCTTAAGTGAGGCATTTGAAGGTTGCAGTGAGTGAAATAGGCTGCAAGCTCTTGCTGCCGCACTAGATCGTCCTTGATTTCCCTCCTCTTAAGCTCCATTTTCAGACCCAAAACATACTCTTTGACAATAATAATCAACTCCTTAACTTCATCCACTTCCCTTCTTGACTCAACCACAATCAAAGGAATGGTGTGGAGAATACTGAGGAAAAGCCGAAGAGCCTCAGTAAACTTGCCACTTGTTGTAGCCTTGTAACCAGTCTTAAGCTTCTCTTCCAACTGAGAGAAATTGAAAACAAGTGCTGGTGGGCCCCGCACATTAGGGCTAGCAGACTCATTCCATCCACGCTCAACTGCCAGTGATATCACTGGTGTAGTTGAAAAGGCACGTAGATAGGTGTGGCTTCCACTGTGAAGATCAAGAAACATGGATCTTAAAGGAGCAAAGTTCCGTATTCCCAGTTGCCTGCTCAACAACCGCATTGCAGTATCAAAATTGCCAGCTGCTGCATGTTCTGCAGCAAGAGATGATCTCTGGGTCCAAATCTGGCTTACTGGCATCCCAGGAGTTGGGGCCACAAAAACTGAAGAACGTGCATTGACAGAAGCCCTGGGTGTATCTGGCTCTGGAGGGAGCTCCAAATCCTCAAGGTCCCATCCGCCCTCTTCATCATTTTCTTCAGGAACTTCTCCATCTTCCAAAATTGCTCCAACATCCCCATTCTGCAGGCCATCCACATCAGCCATATCAAGTTCCTCTCCCCAATCAGCATCAGCAGCCTCTTCATCTTCTTCTGGGGCACCCCTACCTATGTTATCCAGTCCACCCTCAAACACACCTCTCATAACTCTCAAAAGAGGCCAATCTCCACCACACATGATGGGGGGTGGTGGCATCAGAAGGGAGGGTACTTTTCCCTCAGGCAAAGATGGAACATTATCTCCCAACTCAGCAGCTAGCCGCTCAGAAACATCATGTAGCCCATGGGTTGAAGCAGTGATGTATGCAAGTGGCAAATGGCCAGCATTCTCCAAAATCTTAACACGCTCTCGAACATCACCCAAATATAGAGCATTATGAAACTGACCCATGACATCATTTTTTACTTCAGCAATTTTCAGCATTTTGGACAGTTTTTCCATATTCCCAGTTATGAGATAAAGGAAAGATAACCTTTCAAAATTCTTCGTCCTCTGGTAGGCATATTCCACAATGCCTGCATTACCCTGACGAAGAGCCTCAACCCCCAGTCTATACCAATGATCTTTCTCATCAATTTCCTTGGCTGAGGCAACTGCAATTTGGATGTTTCCACTTTCCAGTGCCAAATTGAACCGAGTTCTCTCATCTTTCACAAAATGGAGAGCAACTTCAGGGAAACCCTTCTGCTGCAAATAAGCAATCATTGCTTGCCCGCAGAGCTGTGAGTTCCTTATCATGCTCATCACATGGTCATATTTCTTCTTCAGTAGTGAGAGCTTGAAGATATATTCTGTGGCATCAATAACTATTGCCTTGTTCTTTCCATCACGATCCAAGCAAAAGATAGTATTTCCAGAAACCTTAGTGATATATATGGGAACATCAAGGGTTCTAATTATCCCACTATCTCCATTGGGCAGGCAGTATTTGATGTGATTCAGGGTCGTGTAAATAAAAACACCATTATCATCCCAGGCTCCACTCTTTACGCGGATTGTCTCATGAAGTGTACATTGGTGAACGAGTTTCTTGCTGGCAATAATAATAGCATGTTTGCTGAGCAACGCAACACTTTCCATGTCGTTTGACCAAACAATATACTTGACAAAGGGTGTTTGAAGATCACCCAGAACAATCCTCTGCTGGAGATCAAATATAACCACTCTATCCTCAGCCCTACACAGCAAGTTACCAGTTCCAGCATAAAAAATTGCATCAGCAGCAATAGGGAGGCTGCCCTTCTTAACAATCTCATTCTTTAAGTTCTTGACTAGTACTTGGTTGTTGCTTTTGTCAAGCACAGCAAACCTATTTCGGGCCACAAAAACAGCAGAGCCTCCAAGACCTCTCTTTGCCTCTTGTGCACCATCACCCCTACCAATGCTATCTTTTGGTATCACATACAACTCATAAGATCCTCCATCAACATCAGAACAGACAAGAACAGCATTTTCTGTAGGACTGTAAGAAAGCGTCCTTGGACCTTGATTCAAGCTGGTAGTACCAGGCCGTCGAATTGGAATCACTTGTGTGTCTCTTTGAGTTGAAAACTCATAAAACCGCAAAAAGCGATCTTTTGCATAGAACAGAGAATCACCACTCACTGCAAAGGCAGGGCGTTCTCTCTCCAACTTAAATACAATCATGCCACTATCGTGACCAGCTGCAAGGAGGTTCATCTCTGGGTGAGATGCAAGAATCCAGAATCGGTCATGCTCTCGGCGGAAAGTTTGAACACCAGTCCGCTTTGTCACGTCCCACACACGGATACTTTTGTCTTCAGAATTGGAAACAATTATGTCCTGCTTTGCATGGAACATAACACATGACACATTATTCATGTGCCCTCTCAACGTGTCCACTTCCCAAGCCTTTGTGTCTGAAAAGAAGAAAAATGTGTTGCATCAATACTTAAGTTCACTGTAAGAAGTACAAAAATCATAATACAAGAAGAGGCCTGTTTGGAAGTTTTACATTTTGGACTTCCTCAATAGGAATAAAAACCAGTTTAGCTCAATATTGTTTAATCAAGTAGGATAAATTTCAGACAAACTAAAACATTATTCTTACCAGTTTTTAAGAACTTGGCATTTTACCCTGTATTTGTCAAACAGTGGCCCAATCTTCAGGACTAGTTTTTGGAATTAATTAGCCCAGATGAACTAATTCCCCCAAGGAGCCTAAAACCTATTGCACGTGGAAATAAAACTAAGTGGGAATAAAGCCCCAGTTTTCACATATTTACCATTCATCCGCCAAAGCTTCACTTGGCGATCATCTGCTCCTGAGACAATCAGAGGCAGCGTAGGATGGAATGCAGCCCAGTTAACCCCACGGTCATGACCTTCCAAGACATACTTAACAACAGCATCAACACCACCAAAAAGATCTGCATTCATCTGACTCAACCGCAGGATGTCATCTGCAGGGGACACGGTCTTCTTTCTCAGGGCACCAATATCCCAAACACGAACAGTCTGATCTAGGGAAGCAGACACAACAAGATCTTCCTTGGGGTGGAAGGAGGCGCACATTACATAATGGTTATGCCCAGTCAACACAGAAATACAAGTGCGTGATTGCCAGTTCCATATGCGGATAGTCTGGTCATCACTTGCACTCACAATCCAAGGGTACTCATGGTGAAACTGCACAGTACGAATGTAATCAAGATGTCCAAGCAGGGTAAAAAGACACCTATGCATCTTGTAGTTCCAAACTTTGATCTTGTAATCATCACCTGCAAAAGGCAGCAAGTTTAACAATACATCTACTGCATTAAAACACTGCAACAAAGTACCACTTGCAATATATTATACTGCAAAGAAAGGAGTCCCCTTTCAACAATATTTCCAAATTTTGACATATTGTTTTCATATTAAGCCATTTTGAAATTCTTGAATACCAATTTCTGCCATGGTTGATTCAATTAAAAATCATACTGACATTAAATTAAAATAATTCAAAAGTCAGATGCCATTCTAATTAAAGAATTGAACTCAAAGGAAGTTAACATAAAAGAAAGAACTAGGGTCTCATTCCTTTTTTCCTATTTGGAGTTGGGAAGAATATACACAAAAGGGAATTATCCACTAAAAGCTTTTGCCCTTAACTTTCACAAAAAGTAGTAAAAAACTTTTCTTAAGGTTCAGTTTTGCAGGAAAGTTTTTCCAATAAAAATTCTCACAAGAAAATAAACCTTCGTTATAGAGGGAACTTTTTCCTCCAGACATAACCGAACAAGCCCTGTGAATTTAGAAATTTTGGTTAAAAGGGATGAATTGATCCCTAAATTGTGAATCTAACCATTCCCATGTTTTTTCTTGAAAAGAAACCAATTTTTTTACATAAATGCCCTTTACTATTTCAAGTATTTATGAATAGGTTTTAAAAGGAATGGTCATTTTTACAAGAAAATAATGAGACCATTTTTGTCCAAATGAGGCCAAGAAAGGGTAGGAGGTCAAATTTCAAATTTCAGATTCCTTCCAAGCCCTTAGATCCCTTTCTACTTAATAATTCAGCTCATTTCCCTTTCTTCCCAAGAGAAGGGTAAGATTGATGTTGTATAAACAAATATGTTAATAGGCATCAAATGAATCACAAAACAAAATGATATATACTCTGTTAGTTGCTGATGTAATGTAGGATAGAAAATATAAAAAAGAAAAAAATTAAAAACATTTTTTTAAACATGATTTATTTTCGTTTCTTAATTTTTTTCCTTTTTTGGGACAGGACTTAACTGAACCTGGTGAAGAAGAAAAACCCCATTTCCTCAGTTTTATTAGCAATAAATGGTGAGCAATTTCCTAGATCTATGGAAAATAAGCAATAATGAACAATGCAAAAACACAAATATCTTTTATCAATAGCAAAACACAGGTTTTCAACTGTCATTAGTACAATTGTAATAGACAGATCCCTAATGGAATGATAGATTCATGAATGTGTAGCAGAATCAAAGTAAATTCACATTCAAAACCATAATTTAATACCTCCAGACACAAACAGGGGCTGAGATTTGTGAAAATGCACACCACGAACTGGTCCATCATGCTCGTCGAATCTATCAATAAGAGTCCCCATCCGATAATCCCATAACTGGATCACACCGCTGTGAAGACTTGCAAGGATCCACGGTCTCTTAGTGTGGAAACTCAGTCCCTTCACCCTATTACTCTTCGTTTCAAACTTTGTCAACATCTTCTCCAATCACGTAGTTTCTCTCACTCACTGCACAAAGCCCAATTCCATCAGCCAGAGCTCAAAGTGCACACTAGATCAAATCAAATTAAATCAAGCCCAACCCCAAATAATTTCATCACCTACATACCATAACCTAAGGTCTGTTTGATTCGCAGGAAAATAATGGACAACACCGAAACTCAAAACAAACCAGGATCTACAATTATTGGAATCTTCCAATTTTGTAATCCTTTCACACTCTACGCATCCAAACTATACATCAATTACCTTCCGCAAACCAAATGGTCCGTTTGGTTCGCAGGAAAATAAACAATAATTCCTAAACCCATCACAACCCATGATCCAAAGAATTACTCGAATCCCCCATTTTCCTATTCCCTCACACACTCGACAATATCAAATTTCACGCCAATTAATCCAACGGCCCGTTTGGTAGCTGAGAAATCGCGGGACACTGAACAAATGCTTGAATCCCACATCAATTGGGAGTGCCACAAAATATCCATCACAAGATTCGAAATTTCCATCTATTTTTCCCCACAATTTCTCAGCAGCCAAACACCGACAGATCGACAAAGAAAGAGAGCTATGGGTTCACATAAAGATTCGAACATTTTACCTCAGATCTGATCAGAAGAAGAAGGGATCGATCAAAATCGAGCGCATCCGAAGAGTAGAAAGAGAAATTAGAGGGGGGGAAAGCAGAGAGAGAAAACAAGGGTTTTCAGTTTGTCTACGCAGATCTGGCTCTCGTTTGAGTGTCTGCGTTTAATTTTAGACAGAGAAAGTTGCACACTAGCTCTGTGACTCCGTGGGTGACGATAACGCCTAATTCAGTTTACTAGGGCCGATCTGTTCGGTTGGATTTATTTTCGACGGCTGTGATCATTTTGGTGAGTGAAGCAACACAAGGCTTATACCTTAAGCAAGATTCAGAACAGCTCATTCAATGGTGTAGATTTGTTATAACGCTTAAGAATGACCACCAAAATTAAAAATCACCGACAGTAAAATTGTTATAAATAAATAAATATGGCAATTTTTCAGAATGAATATTTATTTTTCCGTGGTAGACCAGAAAAAATTATTCTTAAATAAATTTATTGAAAATATGTAACGTCATTTTTAACCCCTATTTTAATATATCATAAAATTCATGGTATATAAAAATCTCTTTTATTATCATTTTACTTTTAAATATATTATTTTATTTATTAAATACACAAAATCAAATGAAGGTTAAAAATTAAAGACCCGATATTGTATACATAAAATGTTGTAGCATGTTTGATAGTGTAATTTTAAAACAACTTTTTATTTTTAAAAATAAAAAATTATTTTTAAAAATTTTTAATACTATTTAATCTTTATTTTATGAAAATATTTTTTAAAAATAAAGTGAAATAAAAAAAATAAAAAATAAATAGGAGTTTTTTTCACTAATTTTTAAAAATAAAAGGAAAGTATGATTTATGTTTTTTGAAACTTGTTTTGAAAAACTATTTTAAAATTAGAGAATAAAAAATAATTTTTAAAAACAAGTTTCAAGAGATATAATCAAACAAGTACTTATATTTTTATTTGATTAAAACTAATATGTCGATATTAATAAATATGACTAAAATAAATTTATTATCAATATATTCAATCTAGTTATATTGATTAATATTAATTGAAAAGTGTTAGTTGAATAGAGAAAAATAAAATATTTTGACTTTTTTTCTATCTAGTCAAAAAAACAAGTACCGCTATAGAATGTAAAAATTAAAATAAAATAAATTTAATTATGTGTATGAAAAAAAAAAAAAAAAAAACCGTTTGGTAAGATGTCCGTGTTGTATACGTAATTTAATTATAATTTTAAGGGTAATTAAAGAAAAATAAATAAGATGGTGAATTTCTAACATTGATTTTAGTGTACTTTTTTGGGTAAGCGTAGCGAGCTGCTTGCACATGTCCAGTGGATCTTGACAATGCTTTTAAGGCTCGGGAAATGTTGGGAGAATGTATGCCATGTGGGTTTCACTTGCCATTAAGAAAATGAGACAAAATAAAAACTTATGTGCCAAAAAGAGTTAGTATTCACTATTTTCCTTTAAAATTGGTCACAACAATGGGGTAGAAGGAGATGATAGAAATGTTTTAAATTTGCCACTTTTTATTTGATTAAAAAAGGTAAAATAAAACATAGATCATGCTTGTTTTTTTATAAGGGTTTATATAATAAAATATAGCTCATGTATTTCAATAAAGACTAATAATAATAATAATAATAATAATAATAATAATAATAATAATAACATCAAAATGATCAAGGAAATGAGGCATATTAAATGGGTGAGTTGTGAAATCCATAATCATTTTTTAGGTGAGAATGAAGGAAAGAAATGAAATGCCTAGATGTGTATTTTTTTCAGATGTGTTCTCATTCAGTTGTGAGACTTAAAAATGATCAAAGAATTTAGTTTTCAAAAATAAATTTTACATGGAGTTTGAGTATCACTATCGAGTAAGAATGCACATGAAAAATGTGAATCTATTAAATAATAGTTCTACTAGGGACAATTAAAGAGTCAAGCTTAAACTCAAGTTATGGGAAAGTTGGAGTTTTATTGATGGATCAATGCATATCTTCTCACGCATTGCATTGTACATTCTATCATTTGTTTGTATGCTATTTAGTACATGAAACTAAGGGCATGATGACTTTATCTTGTATAATCGTATGTTCTTAGGAATTTATAAATGCATCTTTCTAAACTCTCTTTACATCCATCATTTTAATGAAATTTTTTAAGACATAAATGTCCCTTGATGAAATCCCCAAAGTACCTTTCAACACAAAAGTACAAATATTTCCCTCTTCTTCTTCCTCAATTCTACCTCTTCTAATCTCTCCATAATAATAAACAAATTTAGTAAAAGAGTTGTGCTTCTCACCAATGGATAATCAAATAATCATATCTAATGATGTTGTAAGTCCATAGTATCACTTTTATACTTTTTTTTTTTTTTTGCATTTTTATTGCGTTTTTTTAGGTTGGAAGAAGAGGAGTCGTGGGTATCGATTGGAGTTATAGGGCCAAACATTTTATAGTTATCAGACCTTGTACCTTTAGACACTCTTAAGGGTGTCTAGTCGTGTACTTTCAGACACCCTTAAGGGTGTCCTTATTGGGAACCTCATGTGGATTGCTTCGTTCCTAGGCCCTATATCAATAGGGGTGCATGAAACTATCCTAAGGTTCTCAAAATCCAACACAAAAAAAAATAAAATAAATAAATAAATAAATTGCTTCAAAAACTAAAACAAATATGGAAGTAGAGTTAAAAAGCTCATACCTACAATCTGGATGTTCATATATCAATTTCCATCGAATAAAGATTTTGAAATTGCGATGGTCGATGTAAAACTCATCAACCTAACCATCTTCTATATGATCCCCCCCTCCATAGGTCTTAGCATGAGAGAAAGGTGAACCTCTCTCTCTCTCTCTCTCTCTCTCTCTCTCTCTCTCTATCTATCTAAAGGGTGGCTAGGGTTCCTCTTTTGGAATTTTAGAAAATTGAGTAGAAATTAAACTCATAACTCCTAAAGGGGTTTACATAAGCTTTCTTGTGGGCTTAAGTGACTTAAGCTAAAATTGGGTTTAGATCACCTAATCTAGCCTATTTTGATCCTAATTAATTAATTAGCTCTTATGGGCTTCAATTAATTAATTAATTAAATTCAGAAAGATCATTCATAAGATTTAGTACAAACTTGTGTTTTTACTAAAATACCAAAATACCCTCAAAGCATCTACCACTATGAATTAGGAGTTTGAGTAGGTACCATCGATACTCATAAGAAAATAATAACTCCTTCTTAATCAATTCTGAAGTTGACTCAACGCTTCACTAAAAAGAGTCAACTGCACTATAGCATCCTATGAAATTACAACGAGCAAAGTTTGAATTTATGATTTACTATCAATTGCATGTAAACTTCTCATGAACTTATGTCTATAATCTAATAGGGTAGTGCTATCAACCATCAAAATTACCTCTCAAATCCTTGAGTTATAAATCATCTTATTATATGATCAATTGACATATTCTAGCACTAAAGAGCATATAATGAATTCCATTAAAAGAATTACTGTGGCTATAAAGTTTATAATAACATATCATTTGGATTTCCTAAGGGAAACATACTATCTTAATCTTATGAGATATCATGATGCCTTTATTAAGAATACTTATTATCATCAACTTCTATCAATAATGACTAAATCCATATGGATATATGACTACTTTAGGGTCTCACTCATATGTCAAAGCTTCTTATTGATTTCAACATAAACTCAATATCCTCTCAAAGTTGAGAGTCCATGCAACATAGTAGTTTGGTGAATCATGACTATATGATAACTTTATATCAGGATTCAACTTAAGTCTTATTTAATGTGTAACCATACATACTAATGCACTCACCATGAGAAGCCCCATTCCAACAACCAAGATAAGTCATCTCTTCAATTAAGAGGTAGTGCACTACAGTCTCTACTAGATTGTCCAAATCCATAAACCAATTATGAATAACTTATCATCTTGCAAGAAACCTATAACTTGTATCATTTGTGCAACTTTTAATGCACCAAAGTCATGCACAATGCAAGTGATATGGGTTGAATACTCAAATAAATGTTAATCCATAAATGGGATAGCGAGGGGATAGTGAAGTCTAACTTTATTACATTATGTTTTGCTTTTAAGGGTCCAATCTCAATAGTCCTATTGTATATTTCGGGACACCTTTAAGAATATTTAGAACTATAGGACTGGACACCCTTAAGAGTATCTAAAAGTATATGATTGGACACTTTTAAGGGTGTTTGGAAGTATATGGCCGAAGAATATCTTCTATTAAAAAAATTAATTTGTTTCCAATTCTTAATATATTTTGTTTCCAATTCTTTTATCTACTTGATGAAGTTATTTACCGCATTATAAAATTGATTTGTAGGTTTTGATGCAACCTAAAGTCCTAATGCCACATATTGCAAGCAGTTGTTATAGCAGTCGATATCATTGTGCTGAGGGTTGGGCAATTCCATATGTACCTACTATTGAGATATTTCGTGGTTTAATTTCTAGCAATGTTATCACATAAGATAATATTGATTTGGATGTTGATGTACAATGTGTTATATTATTAATGTTGTATTACAATGTAATCAAGAAAGATATTGTGTATTTGGATGATGAATCTATTGTATTGTTATTATTGTACAATAATTTAGATGTCAATTTTGTTGGCATTGAGTTGTAAAAAGTATGATATGATGTAACGGTTTTAAATTCATTGACAAATTAATTTATTTATGTTTCTCAGTTTCCCATTATTATTCTACTTGCATTAATTGTTTGTTTGAGGATACACATCCATATCACTTGCATTGTATATGACTTAGGTACAATAGAAATTGTATAGAGGATACAAGTCATAGGTCATTTGAAAAGTAATAAGTTGTTCATGGTCAATTCATAGATTTGGGCAATCCAATAGAGACTATAGTATAATACCTCCTAATTAGAGGGATGATTTGTTTTAGTCATTGAGATGAGTTTCCCATGGTGAGTACACTAGTTTGTACAGATACATATTGAATAAGACCTACAATGAATCATGTAATAAAATTATCAATTACCATGATTCACCAAACTACTATATTACACGAATTCCCAACCTTGAGAAGATACTGAGTCTATGTCAAAATCAACAAGAGGCTTTGACTTATGAGTATGACCCTATAGTAGTTATATATCTCTATGGATTGGGTCATTGTTGATGAAGGTTGGTGGCAATAAATATTCTTAATAAAGACAACATGATATCTCATGGTATCAAGATGATGTGTCCTCTTGAGTGATCTAAATGGCATATGATTAGGAAGACTATGACCATAATATTTCATTGGGTGAAATTTGACATATGCTTCTTGGAGTTAGAGTATGTCATTTGATCATATAATAAGGAAGATTTGTAACTTAAGGATTAACGAGGTAATCTTGATAGGTGATATCACTACCTTATTAGATTACAAACACTAATTCATGGGAAATCTACATGCAGTAGATAATAGAGTATGGGCTCGTACTATGCCTCATTATAATTACATAAGATATTGAAGTGTAGTTGATTTTTTTTAGTAGAATGTTGATATAATTCCCACTTGAGCTCTTAGTTCATAGTGACATGTTTGTTTTAAGGAATTTGATTTTCTAGTTCATAAGTGTACATAAGAGCATTTTGGTAAAAAAAATGCAAGGTTGCTCTAGATCTTATGAAATGAATTTCTAGAATGGGTGAATTAATGAATTACAGTCTAATAGGGTTAATTAATTAATTAAGATCCAAGTCGACTAGATTAGGTAACCCTAACCAACCTCCAAAGAGAAAAGTCACCCCCTTTTCCCATGCCTAAACTACTTTTGAAGAGATAGAGTAAAAAACTACTAGGTAAAAGAGATTCTTTTAAGTTATATGGGCTACACACTCAAATCAATATTAATGCATAAAAGAGATATTAAGGGGATAATAAAATTTGACTTTGCTATATCATGTCTTACTTTTAAGGGATTAAATTAATTTTTTTTATTTTTGGTTTAAGTTTTAATGATTAAATTGGTTTAGTTTCTCCTAGTAAAAACTCTATTGTAAATATATTTTCAAAATAAGATAAAAGAAGTAAACGAAAGAATGGTGAACCAACGTTGTTTCTAAGGAATTCAACATTAGCAATTCTAAGATATTTTTGGTTATATACTTGTTGCTTTAATAACTCATAAGGTATATTTTTACCCATTCTCCATCCTTTTCTCTATAGTTCTCTTAGTTGTTTTAGCTTTGGTTGGTAAACCCAACATTATAAGCACTCCATTTCAAGTAATATGATGCATTAGGGAAGAGATTCCAAAGGGGGGACACTAAGGTGGTGTTTGTTTTTTTACTTAATTCTAAATAGAAACTTAATACTTAATAGTGTTAAATATTAGACTGTTTATTTTTATAGTATTTTATTTCTATTAAGTATTAAAAAGTAAAAAAATCAATATGTTATTTTTTCTATTTAGAAAAAACTATATATTTTGGTTTTTTCTATTCAGCAAAAAATTTATAACAAGTCATGAAAAAGTAGAAAAATAAAACAACTTAAATTTTGAAAACAAATTACTTTCATAAAAAAGTAAAAAAAACAAACACCACCTAAATAACCAACCTACTTCTTACCAATATTTCCCTTAATACACCACACTATGGCCTCCTCAAACAAAATTTCAGAATCTAAACAAAGGTGGTAATGGTAGGGTGTGATGAATGAAGGATTTAACTCAAATAACCAGCCACTTAGGGCTATAAGGGACTACTTACAAGTCACTCAAGTCACAGCCCCATCTTACTTAGATTTGCCTTTAGCTACTTTTCAAGTAAATATTGAGCCTAAAATGATTCTAGTGCTTCCTTTGTTTTATGGAAGGGAGGATGAAAATCATCGTACTCACTTAAGAATTTATCTATTTAAAAAATAATTTTTTTTAATTTTTTAAGAATTTAAAAGAATTTGACTCATTTATATCTTTTAAAAAAATTAATTTTATTTATTTTAAAATAAAATAGTATTAGAAATTATTATTTCTATTATTCATTTTTAACAAAATAAATAAATTATACTTTTACGAGAATACTAATATTCATATTTTTATAATATCTTATAAAAAATATAATTATAAAATTATATTTTAATATATTGATAATTATATTTAATATAATTTCAAAATTATAATATCTTATAAAAAATATAAATTATGATTTTATTATATTATTATTATTATTATTATTATTCATATTGTATTAAAAACTATTATTTTTTAATATATGGATGATTACAAAATTATTTTTATTTTTAACAAAACTTGGATTAAATTTAGTTTAATTATATAAATTGAATTTTACAATTTTTTTCTTTACAAAATAAAAATAAAAAATTCTTTTTAAAAATAATTTATTTAAACAAGTTTTTAACTTTTCATTTTTTGAAATGTGTTTTCGAAAACAACTTAGCACTGAGGGAATAAAATTTTGATTTTGGTCAGATGTTTATATGCCTTTTTTTTTTTTTTTTTTTATTTATAAATGCATCGTCTTTCGTTGGATTTGGTCAAATGATATTCTTGGCTTATTTCTATGACCAGATGTTTCTAAATAATCAATCACCAAATCCCATCAATCAATCACCTTCTCGACGAATACAAGTCTTTAATGGTTTTCATGTTCCTGTTGGAATTCTGATGTGGGTTGGAATTTTCCAATACATCTGATGACATACGAGTACATCACATTTAAATTTTTATATTATGTGCACAAACCACACTCAGACCATGCCCTGCGCCCAGGCACCTCCAACCATGCAACAATATTATGAGCTATTGACGTCCTATGAGAAGAATGTGTGATCGGTGAATCAAGCCGTCCATAGGAAGTGAACCAACTGGCAGGAAGGATTCAGAGCCAGATGATGTGGAGGGCCTTCAACAAACCTCCCTCCTGTCTTAGTAGAATTTGCGCACAATGGATAACCATTGCAAATTCGGCCTCTTCCTGAACCCCGTCGAGGGTAAGTACCATCCCTATGTATGCATAACTCAAAAACTATGAACAATGATCAAAGTGAAAACACATTCCAATATTCCTCTTGATCCAACGAAAAAGCACTATTCTGAACAACGGACCCGCTGCTCTCACTATCTTGCGCAGTCCAAAGGCCAAACGTTTATGAATTCCCAAAGCCTACAACAAAACAAACATTTGCGACTATGATTTTTGAAACAACAGATAGTATCATAAGATCTTAAACAGACTTTTTAAGGCATTTCAACATTCAGAATATGTGACAAGTTGAAACACTGCTTCCTTGGCAGTTATAATTTGTTAATGGTAGTTTTAGCAATAACAATTTATGTCAACAATCCATTATAAACTCTCAATGCCAAAGACCCCAAGTGGTTCCAAAAACAAGAAAAAGAAAAAAAGCAGAAGAAAGACAGAAATATTGAGCCTTCATTCTGTATCATCATCACACAACTGAAGTTCATTTTAAACTCCACTTATGCCTTGCTGTCTATGCTCATTGGTTCTGCCTCCTTAGTTGCTTTCTGCATATCACAAACAAAAAACCCCCATTAGGGCCATTCATTAATAAAAATGTTCATACATATCAATGTTTGAGTTGCTAATTTTATTTTTATTTTCTTACTACCCAATTTTTTATCCTTCTAACAATGCACCACTATTCTTATATGCAATATAATAACAAATCAAGAATGCATAAATTAGAAACTTACATTGGTCTCGAGTGCCTCTAACTTGTTCATCCTTGCAAACATGTTGCCATAGAATTTGGCCTCTTTCTTATTGTACTCCTTCATTTTTTCCTTTAATGTTCTATACTCCAGCTTTACATCCCTGTTTTAAACAAACATTAATAGTTATAATTCTTTCCTCAGTTGGGATCTACTACCTTATTAATGGACTTTTTTTTTTTTTTGATAAGAACTACCTTATTAATGGACATGTTGTGACAATTTCAATCATTGTATTGTAATTATATTATTTTAGATCATGCAAGTTCATCACATTGCAAATCAGATCAAGAGGCAAGATATAATCTGATACCTGTTATCAGGGTCAATTTCAAGAGCTTTCTTAATATCAAACTCGGCCAAATCAAGATCTGCCAGATGAATATACGCTTGAGCTCTCCTGTAGAGTGCCTTCACATTCCTACTTTCAATGTCTAGAACCTACATGTGGAGATCCCTTCAAAGTTAAAGAGATGCAACACGAATTTTAAGTTTAAAGGTGTTCTCATCATGCACATGGGAGCTACCTTAGTGCACAGCTTCTCAGCCTCCTTGTAGTCTTTCAATTTCAGCTTGCATGCCGCATTATTGAGGTTGCAAGTAACCTTGAGAGTTTTGGCCTGCTTCTTCTCTTCTTCGCCAAAAGAGGAATCATACTCAATGTACTTTGCAGCCTGCATTGCAACCAAAAGAAAGATAAATTGAGGACAGAGGAATGGCAGAGACCGCTAATCAGTAGACTAAGCATATCCCACATACGATTTTACCTTCTCATATCTCTTTGAGGCTCTTGCATATTTACCAGCCTTGAATAGCACATTGCCTTCTTCCTTCTTCTTGCCAGCAGCCTCAATCTTCTCTTCAGTGTTCATATCCCAAGATTCCTTGTCCTGAAAGAATAGGCCAGGTGACACCCGTCAACTTAGTTATGAAATATTATAGATATCATGTGGAAAAAGAATATTTAGACGAAACAAATATTACAGACCTTAACGAAGGACTCAAGCTCCACTTCATAGTAGACTGTTGAGTTGGGAGGGACCACAGCCAATTCTTGTGATGACTCAGATGAGCCAAATGCATAATCTGAATGAATAGTGAGAAGGGCTACCTCACCCTTCTTCATTGTCATTACAGCTCTATCAAGCCCATCAATAACTTGCTCTGTCCAGAAAGGGAAAAATTCATTCCTCGAGATCAAAATAAGAGTAAAAACCTAAAAACATACCATGGGTTGAAAAACTGCATTATAATTACCATCATCAGTCTTGAACTCGAAGAGATCCTCTCCTTCACCATGACCCTTCTTCAGAAACACTGTTCCATCTTGCAATTTTCCAATCAATTTTACTGCCAAATTCCAATCAAAAGAACTTGTCAGATAAGTTGTAAGTTTAGGGTTATAGATGAATTCGCAACTGAAATGATTCAACTCTTACTAACATTTGACAACAGCTCCTTCATTTGGCCGTTCGTATCCCTCTCCTTCCTTTAAAATTTTCTTGATGACCTTTTTGTCATCAGTTACCTCTGTCACAGTCTTCCATGATACCAACTCAAGAGTTATTATAAGTGTTGCATTTGGTGGGACTGCACCCTCCTCACCAGAGGCTGGTTTGCCTTTCTCCCCAAATCCATCTGCGGGCACCACCAAAAGTTATTAGGGGTATAGAAAAACCAAGAAGCATCATCAATGTTATCACCCTAACAATAGGATTGTGTCAAGTCTAAAAATACATCCATCATAAAACAACTTACATTGTGGCTTCACTGTCAAAATAACCTTTTCTCCTTTCTTCATTGTCTTGACAGCCTTGGACAGGGCAGGACAGAAATAATCTGTTCACAGAAATATAGTATCAAGAGTCCATGTACGGTAAACTACAAACACAAGGCTAAATACTTTTAAGTTTAAAAGAAACAAAGGGATACTAACCCTCTTTGACAGTGAACTCTACACCATCAGATTTTGCAACAAAGGTGCCATCCTCTAGCCGAGCCTCATACTTAACTGAATTCACGGCAACATGGCAACATGATTAGTCACTGGAAAGGACATGATTTATTAACTAAAGGTAGGGAGAACAGAGTCTTGTTCAGTACCAAACACTTCATCAAGGTCCTTGGGGTTCTCCCATTTCTCTCCTTCAGTGACAATCTTCTTGAAAATCCCACCATCCTTGCAGATATCCTTGACACTAGTCCAAGATAGCAGTTCAACATCGAATTGGAGAGTAGCATTGGGAGGAATGGTTGGTGGAGACCCAGACTCACCATAGGCCAATTCAGGAGGAATAGTGAAGATGGCATTTTCACCCTTCTTCATGGTCTTGATTCCTTGGTCCCATCCCTTGATCACTTGCCCTATCATCACAGCAAAGGAAGAAGATAAGAGAGTGTTCTATCTCCAAGGATCCAACAACAGCCAAGCCTTTTTAGCTATAAAATCTTTTGAAGAAAATTTATGGTCAATCCAGGAAACATAACATTTTTTTCTTCACTGTAAGTTTGGTTTGAAAAAGTACCAACAAATTATACAAAAAATGATTTTCTGGTGTTTGATTTACTACATAAAAATACTTATAAAAAACTAAATATAACTAAAACCAATTAAAAGTTTACATAATCTCGAATTATTTCATTTTCATATAAAAAAACAAAAATCAATTTGAAGAAACAAATAGCAATCATTATTAAAATTAAACTTATTTTTTTTATATCTTATTACTTTTTATTTTCTTCTGATTTTCTTTTTATTTTTCTTCCCCCCACATTTTTCCTCAAGTTTTTTCAAAGAACTAAACATGTAGTTAAAAAAATGAGTTTTTTTTCGAAACAAAACAAACAAAACAAAAACAAAAATAAAAATAAACATATGGTTAAAAAAAAAAAAAAATGCTTACCACACAACCATCATCAAATAAGCTACAAAATAGAAATTGTGACAACTTCTTTTTAGAAAGCATGGATGAATATTATTTGCATCTAAGAATGCATTTGACAATGATTTTACTCAAAAGTGTTTTTAATAAAAGTGTTTTCTTTGAAAGTGTTTTTAGAAAAATCACCTATCAAGTTTTTCTTCAAAAACCACTATAAGTGATTTTTCTTATTTTAAAAAATGTTCCTTAAATTTTGCAAAACACTTGAGGCTTGTTTGAGAACTGTTTTATAGAATAATTTTCTATTCTTCAAAACAAAAAAAATACAAAAAACACATTTGACAATAAAAACTATTTTCTATTTTTAAGAACAAAAAATAGAATGTTTTTCAAAAACATCTTTAGTTATTATTTTGTTATTTTTATTTTTCACCTATTTTTTGTTATTTTTTCTTGTCTAATAATTATACAAATATGTACAATGATTAAAAATAAAACACTAAATATAAATATTATTTTTAAAACATATTTAAAAATTATTAAAACATTTTAGATTTACAAATAAACTTTTGTTCTACAAAAGTCTGAAAATAGAAATCTGAGAATATTTTTCAAAAACCGTTCTCAAAAACTATTTTTTTAAATTGTTTTTTAAAACATTACAAACAATCCCTTACCCTTTTTTTTTTTTTCAAAAACACTTTTTAGGTTAAAAAGTGTACTGTCTACCTTTTATTGAAAAGGAAAAAAGGACCATAAACATGATTAAACAGTTTTCCAAGTCATGTAACCAAAATGGAAAACTCTGGACCAAAGTGGGTACATATCACCACTCAATCCCAGCTCTTAGCAATTTGAAATTCAATCTCAACCACCGAATTAAAACATCAACATCATTCTGCAAGTAACTTTATACCTCTCACTGGCCCAACCAACAGGACAGCATATTTTCCAATCAACAGTTTCATTTCTTTCGCACCATTTATCTTCCCTATTCTTTTCTACCCAAGTAAGAAGCCAAGTAAATAAATGATGAGATTTCTTTTGGTCCATTACTCTTTAAGTTTTAAACTAAGTGGAAATGTACCATAACTATCGAAGGAGCTATCTTCAATTGTCTGGTAGAAAAACATAACAAGAAGAGAACTCCCCCAGTACGACATAAACCGATCACTCAGCCCCTTTAGTAGCAATTTTTGAGTGCCTAAAGATTTTTTTAGACTACAACACGAAATCCAAAACATGATTAACAATTTAAGCGCTTTAAAAAAAAAAAGGCTAAAATTAGAAACAAATTGTTATCGAGTAACAGGTTTTGCTGGAATTTTTCACATGCACTGCAGCGGGAAAGACCTCCAGAAACTGTTCTGTAAACATAGACTTGCTACTATTGATACAGTTCTCTAGACAAAGGACCACACAAAGTAAGCATATCAAATATATATTTCGTAATTGATTTGCGGCAGCAATTCAGTACCGGAGAGATCATAATCGGTCAAATGACAACAAAATAATCGAAACCACAAAGTTGAAAACCAATCAATCAATTAATTAATCAATCAAAATTTTCTATCAAATTTCTTCAACAAAACCCTATGTATACCTTGGCCAAGGGTGAACTTGAACGGAGTCCCCCTATCACGGCTGGAATCGAACTGAGTTCCATCAAGCAAAGTCCCAGTGTAATGAACTGAAAATCAACAAAAACTCAAAATCAATCTAATCTATCGCAGCTTATTAAAAAATAAATAAATAAATAAAAATAAAAATTGATACAGTTGAGAAATGGGTTATCGGGGGATGAGTACCTTCAACTTCATCGCCATTTTCAGGAGTGTCCCAGCCTTCACCCTCCTTGACAAGCTTCTTCTTCAATCCCTGCTTCCCGATCTCCTTCTCCTCCCCGACCTTGAGGATGGGGCTCTCATCGGGAAGATCCATGTCGTCGTTCATCTCCTCCGCAGCTGGAATGTCAAAATCCTCATCCATTTCTCAAGAAAAAAACGTAACAAAAATGCCAAGAAACGGAGAGAAAATGCGAGAGTGCGCGACAAAACCAGAAGGCTATGAGAGAATGCAGCAAATGTTATATTTGGGCGTGGAGGCTCGGGGGTAAGAGAGGGGCTTTTATGGAGAGTAAGCTAAAGGCAGACCGGGTTCTAGAGACTTCCTTAAGGGTTTAGATCACGAAGGGCCAGGATGCTTCCAGAGACTCCTTTTTAATTATAAGATTTGTTCATCGCCGATAAGAATGGCTGATTGGCTGCCACTTGTATTTCTTTGTGTAAATCTTACTTCCTCTTCCCTTTCTTACCCTTCTGGTTATTTCTATTTCTATTTCTATTTTTCCTTTTTCTATTTTCACTCATCATTTTATTAAATAATTAGATAATGGGCCCTTATCATTGAACGGAAAAAATTTATTTATAGTTTCTTATTTTTATTTTTAGTAAAAAAGGGTAAAATAATAGATAGGGTCATTACGCTAATTCATAAAATAAATTGTAGAAGTTCAGAGGTGAGCTATTCCCTTAGCTACCTATCGTAGTTATACTAATCAAGTGATTACAATTGTCTTAAAGTTTCAAGATTCAGAAGGTACAAGACTTTTAAAATATGTTATATGTGCCCTATTTCTACTCAACCATCATTAACATGTATTAGAATTCCAATTATTTTTTGTCTCGCCTTCATATTTCGCGAACTATGTTTCGAAGTTCTCTACCACATTTCTCCCAATTGAATAAGATTTATTGTGTCAAGTAAATCTTAATCCTACTCAAGGCACATGAAAAAGGAATGTAATTGATCCTATAAATGTAGTGATGAAAGTGCCAATTTTAAACATTTTTACTAAGAATCGAAGACACTCAATCAATGGGACATGTGTTCACTTCTTGTTGATTGTCTTGGACACTACAACACATGTCCACCTCTTGTTAATTGTCTTGAACACTATGGCAAGTCTATATCCATTTTTTCAATACCTTTGTTTTTGTTTGAGATCTAATTGCTACAATTACTTTTTCTTACTTTTTCTTTAAGGTAACTTTGTTTCTTTCTTGCATATCTTGCTTTGTTTTTCTTGTTTTCTTACCTCTTACTCTCAGGATATATGGTGAAACTCTAAGAACTAGATGAGTCCCAAAGATCTATGTTTAGGGAATTATAGCAAATGGACATTAGAATTGTGTAAAATCTAATGCTTGAAGTTTAGGGAGCATGTTACTAAGATCCTAGGCATAATGAAAACATAAAAATTTTAACTTTTGTCTAATAAGGTGTGTTAAATAACTTTACATGGTGTTTGTATAATACCTAGTAGCACTAAATTAAATAGCAATAATGATTATCTTAGTATTTAACCTTAAATGTGCTTAATTAGAGGCTAAAACTAGTTTAACGTTAATATTGTTTAATTAAAAATTAAACCTTGATTAAAGTTAAATGTGATTAGTTAATGGTTTAAGCATGTGTATTAGCTTCTTAGGGGTTAATTAAAATGATGAAAACTTAAGGGACTGATGGGCAATTTCAAGCATCAAAACTTACAACAAGAAGTACTAAATTGCAAAAATGGGAAATTGATGGTTAGTGGCAGCCTTAGGGCTTGCCACCTCATGCATTCTAGCTTAAGGGCTCTTTTATAAGGGCTATTAGCCCTCATTTCTAGCCCTTTCTCTGCAGCAAGCTGGAGAGTTTAGAGAGAGAAAGTGAAGAATCAAGGTAAGAAAAAAGATAAATTTAGTGATTTTGGTAGATTTGGGTTCCAAATGATCTTTTAAAGCAAATTAATAGTAAAGTTTGTTTAAAAGCTGAGCTTAATTAGGTATAAACATGTTTTTATTATAAATCAAGGTTAATTAAGGTTTTAAATATTTTGATTTAAGTATCTCTTAATGGAAGATTCAACATACTTGTTTGTTTAGTTTCATTTAATTGAAAAATAAAGAAATTAATGAATCTTGTGATTAATTAGGTTTATTTGAATACTTGGAGCAGCAAATGGATTAGGTTTAAGGAAAATTAGAATAAGTAGTGTATGCTAATTAATTAAGAAACATCAGTATGCATGGCAAAGATTGTTCAATTCACCTTAAATTAGATTAGTAAACCTGTAGGCATGATCATTACTGAATATGAAAATTTAAGTCATCAACATCAAATTGTTAAAATTAACAATAAGGGAAGAATGTCAAGCTTTAATTATGAAATTTTTATGACTGAAAAACCTAAACTATATTGTTTCATTTTAGTTCCTTGTAATAGCTAAGGGTGTCCACATAGAAGGATTGCAAAAGAGAAGTTGGTGTAAGGTAGGGAATTTTATACCATTCCATTATGAATCTTGGTTTCATTTTTTGAAGCAATTATTGAAATTTTCATGTCATTACTATGATTTGATGAAGTATTTGAATGTGCCATGGTGTTCTTGGTTTATTGTTTTAAAATGTTGCAATGATATTTGGATATGTATTGGTATGAGGATTCATAGATTCAGTATTGAGGAAATGGTTCATGGTATGGTTGCATTGTAAGAACGATATGGAATAATGATAAATAATATCTAGATAATAGATTGATATGTGAGAAGTATTTATATGAAGTTACAAGCACTATCTTTCGATATATTGTTTATGTGGGACTGTGGGTCCTTGGGTCCTTGGGTGAAAGTCCCTAAAGCCCTTGAGAAGACACTTCAATGTGGATGTATGAGGTTGGTCTTATCCTTGGGTTTTAGTCCCTAAAGACACGGGTTAGTCCTATCCTTGAGTATGAGTCCTAGAAGACATAAGGTACCCTTGGGTGATAGTCCCAAAATAGTTTGATATGTACATTGGTGGAGGTTAGCAACTTATCATGTGTGAGATGATGGATGAAGCAAAATAGAGATGAAATCTTCAACAACATGCATACATATTTGACATTGTTACATACTTGCTAATGGTTATAAACTGTTTATCATGCATGCTATTATATGTTTAATTTAAGGTTTTTAAGGATATGTATAGGATGGTTATAAACTTTCCTACTGCGTTGTGAACTCAACCTATCACTTTCACCTGTAGATGTAAGTCGAAAGACATCAGTTGAGGTTAATGCTTGAGCATTGCTTTCGTGTTAATTGGATGTTGTTTTGTTCACATTGAAGGTGTTTTGAAGCTTTGCCTTTGTATCATACAAAAACTAAATCATTTTTGAAAGAATGATATAATGTGTATTTGTTTTTGTACACTTGTAATGTGGGCTACCCTTAATGAACCATAGGGTTTGGTATGTAAAAAGTAATGTGGTACAAGTTTTCTTTTGAGAAATAGATCATATTTTATTAATTAATGGTTACAAAGTTTATCATAGGATTTATACTTCTTTATAACAGGTTTCCACATCCCCATTTTGCACAAAATCAACTAGAAACTCAACATTTAAATTTTTGTTTCCCCAATTTTAGGAGCACTAATTTTGTATTTGAGTATTAAGTAGTAAGTCTAAAATTCAGGGTGTGATAGTTTGAATATTCCTAAACCCAAATCTTGTTGTTGTGAAGACCTTAAAAAGCTGGTGAATCTTTTATCTGATGACTTATTCATTCTCTTAGCAGTTAAGGAGTGTGAGCTCCTCATTTTTTCTCTAAGAAAGATAGAGAATGCTTATGGCTAGGGTTCAAAGATTAAAAGTATTAGGATAGAGCCTTAAAAAAATGACACGATGAAATAAACTTTTGGATTTTATTACTTATTAATAAAGTTTCAATTTGTTTTTATCTATTTTATTTCCATGCAATATACCTTGTAAGTATTCTAGCTTATATCTTTTGCATTGTACATGACTTAGGTACATTAGAAATTGTACGGAAGATCCAAATCACAAATTCCTTGAAAATAGATGACTTGTTCACAAAAGGTTCATAGACTTAGGCAACCTATTAGAGGTTGTAGGCATCACTTCTTAATTAGAAGGATGACTGCTATTGAACATCGAGATGAGTTTACCATAGTGAGTGCATTAGTGTGTATAGACACATTTAGTCATGACTTCAACAAGCTATTTCATAATGTTATCTCTCAATCTTGAGAGAATATTGAGCTTGTGCTAAAGGTAGCAATGGCTTTAACCTATTGGTGATATCATAAACTGATCATGTATTCCCAATATATTATATTACTATTGATGGAAGCCAGTAGCAATAGGTATTTTCAATAGAGGCACTATGATATCTTATGAGATTGAGATATAGTATCCCCTTGGATGATCTTAAAGAAGCGTGTTCATGTAAATTATGGTAATAATAGTTCCTTAAGTGGAACTTGACATAAATTCTTTAAGAGTTACGACATGTTAGTTGAACATTAAGTAGAAGGATCTATAACTCAAGGATAATAGATGTAGTCTTGAAAGTTTGATAGCTTCCACCTTGTTAAACTATGAACACTAGTTTATAGAGAGACTGAATGTAATGGATAGCAAGTCATGGACCCGAGCATAAAGTGTTTTATTGTTATTTACATTAGATATTACAGTATAGCTGATTCTCTATAGTAAGATATTGAATCAACTACAAAATTGGATTATGAGAAAGTCAATACTTCTATGGGTCCCAGTAGTCCTTGCCTTGAGCTTATATACTATGATGATATGGGTTATGAGGATTGGATTAACTCAAGGTTCATTGTGCATAAGAACGTTTTGGTAATTATGCAAGATTGCATAAGGGTAAGTGAATAAGGTATCTGGATTGGATTAATTAATTAATTAGTAGGTCTTATTGAGTTAATTAATCAATTAAGACTTGTTTTATACTATATTAAATGACCTAAGCCCTTAATGAGCTCAAGTCACTCAATCCCAATAAGAAACCTATAAATACCCCCTTAGGGTTAAGGGTTTCCATAATTTTTCCATAGAATTGTCTTTTACCTCTAGAGAAAAAGAGAGCCACAACCTCCACTCTCTCTTCCTCTCACTGAAAGTGTGTCAAAGTTGTGGATTAATTCATTGGGCAAAAGAATTTGGGTCTATAAGACTTCGTATGACAACAATCTTCGTCTTTACCGTGTGGAATAGATTTTGGAACATCTAAATCTCAGGTATTGATTTCGTTAGCACTTTCTGAATTCTTTCATTATTTAAAAATATTTTTTTTCCATTGTGCAGAGGATTTAGAAAGCCTTAAGAAGCTTGTACATGTTCTTAACCTATTTCAGGTTTTGGAAATGGAGTGATCTGAGTTTTCCCTACAACTAGTATTAGAGTTATATGTTAGTAAGCATGTTCGAACTTTTCTAGAATGTGTTAACTTTGGTTTTGAAGGTATTTATATTATCATATAGCCTTAGGGATAATTATGTGTATGATAATATGATTGTTATATTGTCCATTTTTGGTTTATTTAGTTTGCTCTAGATGGGTTGTAAACCTCATAATAAGAGGTATATGATTTTTCTTGTTCATAAAAATCCAATTTTTATTCATAGAATGGGATGTAAGTTTCGATTTGAAAATAGCATAAGATTTTGAATTTTGGATGTAAAGTTCTATTTTTTCCCATTCTTTACACCCTATGGAAAACCTACAAGCAATCCGAAAAGTCATAAGAGGTTTATGCATAGTAGACTATTGGAAACTTGGAAACTTTGGAGAAAAACAGTCATTGGAAATGTGAGAACAACTCTTGAGTTTTGAAATT
Organism: Vitis rotundifolia; assembly: GCA_030254885.1. NCBI lineage: Eukaryota > Viridiplantae > Streptophyta > Magnoliopsida > Vitales > Vitaceae > Vitis > Vitis rotundifolia. The sequence goes on from CM058157.1 coordinate 14,017,988, forward strand.
CTACATGAGCACTTGAGCGGTAGGATTAATGCTTGAGCACCTTAACCAATCAAGGGGTGCATCCAATGCTACGAATGATTGAGCGATGCATCCAACAATGACGTCATATCCAACATGCCTGAAGTGTATCAAACGACATTCAAAACTTTTAGGTGCTTGAGCGCTCATGACTAGTGTTTGGTAGTAAAATGAGTATTTTAAGGTTGTTTTCTATTTACTAACCCTGTTTTTGTTGCAAGTAAAATTTGGTGTTTTTGGATTTTGGAAATTCAAATGCTTAGGTTACCAAATAAGCAATAGGATCCCTAGGATCATGGGATTTGTTTTATTTTCTTTTATAATTTCCTTTTTACTTATATTTTATATATGACATGTGTTAGGAAATATTTTTCAAAATGGTTTTCTAGGCTCTCCCCCTTAAGAGAATGAGGAAATCGTTTTGATTGAAAAGGAAAGTTTGAGGATAAGGAATATGAAAACAATCCCTCTTTGGCACAAGAGTCCTAATTCAAGTAATAAGTAAGGATATTGGAAATTATTATGATGGATAATTTATTTTAAGATAGTTATCAAAATTATCTCAAAATCTTTCTTCCAAAATATTAAGCGGGAAAGGGTCATAGACAAGCCCATAATCTCCAAATCAAGACCCATATTGATTTTGGGCCTATAAAGATGGGTAACCTAAGGAGTCAAGGGATATATACCATCCTAAAAGGACAAGACTATACATGTTTGTAGTGGGAGTGGCCAATCTTAAAAATGGAACTCTTCACTTGATGACATTCATGTTAAGGATCTTGGTTATATACTTGACTTAGATATGAAGTGGTAGGATCACCTAAAGTGGTTCCACTGTATGTGCTAAGGGGCAAACACAAAAGTATGTTAATCAATGCTTTAGGATAACCTTTTAAGGTTTAAGACAAATTGATTAATTGGAGAGGGTCTCTACCCTAGTAATAAGAGTCATAACCTACTTAAAGTAAGCTTGATTCTTATGATATTAGGATACCTTGCATGATATATGTAGTTTGAGAGCACTACATTTTTTGCTAAACTAATTACCATATTTGCCTTGAGTGATTAGTTTCATTATTAATTCATAAAATATTTGGTTTATTACAAGAGGCATGTCTTATAACCTTATCATCCATATTCTCACTGATAATAAGTTGACAAGACCAAATTATGTTGATTGGAAAAGAAACCCAGTCATAATGCTCACAGTAAAATAGCTAAAATGGGTAACTTAGGAGCTTGCTCCAACTATTCCCAATGAGTTTTCTATGTAGGAAGAGAAAAATGCTCATTCCTAATAGCAAAAGGTAGATGAGAAGGCTCATTGTTCATACTTAGGTATCTCAATAATGTGTTACAATAGCAACACATGAACAATGTCACTACCTATGAGATTCTCTAAAGCCTATAAGAGATGTTTAGTGATAAGGGTAGACCAACTAGACAAGTTGCCTTATAGAGCATCATGAACACTAGGATGATAGAAGAAACTCTTGTTAGAGATCATATGATTCGTATGATTGCACTTTTTAACGAGATGAGGATCCTTGAAGCTGAAATCAATAGGAAACCTAAGTTGATATGATCCTAGAAACCTTATTAGACTCTTTCAAGCAGTTTAAGCTCAACTATACTATAAATAAGTTAATGATGAACTTGCCAAAGTTGATGAAAGAACCCTAGATGGTTGAAGAGATCCTTAAGGATCCTAAAGGAGTTCATATGGCAGTGAAAGATTCTTCAAGTTCTTCTATAATAAGAAGAAGAAGAATTCTTTCAAGAAATCAAAACAAGGAAAAAACAAGGTTGGGAAAGAAAATAGCAAGAGTAAGGACAAGTGTTTCATCTATGCTAAGAAGGGTCACTAGAAAAAGGAATGCCTTGACTACTTGAAGAAAAATGAAGGTATGTCTCATTCACTTTTAGTTGAATTGTATTTAGTGGTAGATTCATGGTGGATAGATTCCAACACTACTAGCCATATTTATAATTCTTTATAAGGGTTTCAACTAAGGAAAAGACTGATGAGGAGAGGATATGCTGACTTAGACATCTATTGCGAGGATAACTATGTAGGTAATGGGAGACATTACCCCAGTATTAGAAAATAACAAACATTCAGAGCTCAAGAATTGTCTTTATGTACCTAAGTCTAGAAAGAATTTGATTTCAGTTTCTAATTTTACTAAATTGGATTATTCAATTTATTTCAATAAAAATGTTTTTATTGGAAAAAATGATTCATTTGTTTGCTTAAGTATTTTGGTTGACAATCTCTTTCGTATTACTCTTATTTCTTTATTATCTGTTGAAAATAATCATGTCTCACTTATAAGGACGGTATTTAGCACTAATTAAACTTATCTATGACATCTACACTTAGGTCATTTTAATCTAAATATGATCAAAAGACTAGTTAAGTCTGGAACATTACACTTATTAGTTCTAGAAGTCCTTCTAGTTTGCGAATCTTGTATAAAAGGTAAAATGACCAAGAGACCTTTTATTTTTAAAAGGGTTTGAGTTAAAGAATGTTTGAAGTTAATGCATACTAATATGTGTGGACCATTTAATGTCCAAGCAAGTAGAGAGTATAAGTATTTCATCACCTTCACTGATGATTACTCTAGGTATGATTATGTTTACCTTATGCATAGGAAATTTGTTGTCTTAGATAAATTCAAGGAATTTAAGGCAAAATTGGAGAACCAGTTAGGTAAACGCCTTAAGATACTTCGATTTGATCGAGGTGGAGAATACATGTCTAATTAGTTTGATTCTTTCTTAAGAAGCACGTGATTATGTTCCAATTGATTGCCCTTATTACTCCATAACAAAATGAAGGGGCAAAAATAATACATTGAACTCTATTAAACATGGTGAAATCTATGATGAGTTTTCCAGCATTACCTACATCCCTTTAGGAATATGCCTTAGATATTGCTAGATATCTTTTGAACTTAGTTCTATCTAAGTTGATACCTTTGACTCCTATAGAGATGTAGATTGACCTAGTTTAATGGTAATCCCATATTACTCAATTTCTATGCTCTTGTAAGGTGCATGTGTCTATTCTTAAGGATTTATATGTCTAACATAACATAAATAAATGGCTTCAAAAACCATAAAATAATATAAATCTAGAGATCAAAAGTCATACATGTGATTTGGATGTTCCCAAATTGAAATCCATCCGATGAAGAGCATGTCTAAATGCTCTAAAGGTACCATACACCTAAAGTCTTTCACCCAATAACTCGAACCATGTTTATGACACTCAAAAGAGTGGACTTTAGAAGGGATGAAGCTTTGGCTCTCTCTCTATTAGAGATGGAAAATGACTAACCAAAGTCATGGAAACCCTAACCCTATCCTCTAAGGGGTATTTATAGGTTTTCCTTACTAGGCTTAAGTGACTTAAGCCCACATAGGCTTCAGTCACTTAATCTGACCCAAAATAGATCCTAATTAATTAATTAACCACATAAGGTATCTAATTAATCAATTAACTCAATTTAGAGACTTTGTTTGCGATCCCTAATGCAACCTTATGTAATTACCAAAATGCTTATGTGGAAAAGTGAACTCAAAGTCAATTCAACCCTCATAAACCATGTCAACATGATATATGAGCTCAAAGCAGGGACCACTAGGACCATTGAGACCTATAAAAGTATTCGCTCCCTTAAAATCCAATTATGAAGTTAATTCAACATCTCACTATAGATAATCAACTGCACTCCAATACCATATAAGTAACAATGAGATAAAGTTTAGGCTCATGACTTACTATCTACTACATGTAGACACCCCATGAATTGGTGTCTGTAATTTAAGAAGGTAGTATTATCACCTATCAAGATTACCTCTCAAATCCTTGAGTTACAGATCTCACTTATTATTTGATCAACTAACATACTTTAACTCCAATAAGCATATATCAAATTCCACTAAAGGAATTACTATGACAATAAATTTCATGATCACATGTCCTTTGGATCACCTAAGGTAACACACTGTCACAATCCTATGAGATATCATGGTGCCTCTATTAAGAATACTTATTGCTACCAACTTCCATTAATAGTGACCTAATCCATAGGGATATATGACTACTTTAGGGTATCGCTCATATGTTAAAGTTTCCTATTAATTTCAATACATACTCAATATCCTCTCAAAGCTGAGAATCCATACCATATAGTAGCTTGGTGAATTATGATAATTGATAACCTTACATCATGATTCACTATATGTCTTATCCAATGTACATTACATACGCAAGTGCACTCACCATGGGAAACTCATCCTGATGACTAAAACAAGTCATTCCTCTAATTAGGAGGGGATGCATTACAGTCTCTACTAGATTGCCTAAATTTATGAACTAACTATTGACAACTTATCTACTTACAAGGAACCTATGACTTGTATCATCTATAAAACTTTTAATGCACCCAAGTCATGTATAATGTAAGAGATATGAGTTAAATTCTCAAATCAATGTTAATGCGTAAAAATGATAGTAAGGAGATAGTCAAGTCTGACTTTATTACATCATGTCTTGCTTTTAGAAGTTCAATCCCAACATTCAATACACGTGCTAAAACCAAAGATAGATAAGTTGGAAACAAGATTAGAAGTTTGTCAGTTTGTTTAGTATCTAAAAAGAACTAGAGGTTATTACTTTTATAGTCAGGTTAACCAAAAGGTATTTCTGAGTACAAATACCAGATTTATGAAAGATGACTACATGATGAGTAATAAAGTTAGGGGTGATGTCGATTTGAGAGCGTTAAATGAGACTCCTACAACAACACATAATATTATGGATCTAATACTAACAATCCTCGTTTCTAGCACAAGGGTACCTCATCATAATAGGAAGGTTGTTATACAACCAAATCGATTCATGTATTTGGAAGAGTATTTTAAGGCCATTATAGAGAAACATGAGATTAATCCCACAGATTATGATAAAATAACGAGCAATGTGTATGCACATCTTTGGAAAAAAACCATGGACGCGAAGTTAGAATCCATGTATTCTAACTAAGCTTGGGAGCTTGTATAAGCACCTGAAGAGATAAAGCCCATAGGGTACAAGTGGGTCTATATGAGGAAAATGAGAGTAAATGGAAAAGTTGAGACTCTTAAGGCTAGGCTTATAGTGAAGGGTTATAGTTAGAAACTTGGTTTTGACTATGAAGAAGCCTCCTCGCCGGTAGCCATGCTTAAGTCCATTAGAATACTGCTATCCATTACAACACATCTTGACTATGAGATATGACAAATGGATGTCAAAACTGTATTCTTGAATGACAATCTAGATGAGAGCATCTAAATGATGTAGCTAGACGGTTTCATAACAAATGGTTAAAAGCATTTGGTATGCAAGTTGCATAAATCCATTTATGAATTGAAGCAAGCATTCCACTCATGGAGCAAATGTTTCGATTAGGCAATCAAGTCCTTTAACTTTGATCAAAACGATGATAAACCTTATGTGTATAAGAAGGTGCTAGAAGCATGATGGTCATTATGGTTTTGTACATTGATGATATTCTACTCATTGGTAATGATGTAGGGTTATTGTCCTCAGTTAAGATATGGTTGTCTACTTAATTCTAGATAAAATATTTGGGAGAAACATAGTATATTCTTAGGATTAAGATCCTTAGATATTGCAAGAATAGGAAACCAGTGTTGTCTCAAGCTACTTACATAGATAAGCTTTTTATTAAGCATGTGATGTAGGATTCAAAGAATTACCCTTCAAGCATGAAATTTTTCTCAAGATCAGTGTCTTAAGACATTTGAGTTGAAAGAACGCATGTAGGCAACACCCTATGCTTCCGTAGTGTGTAGCCTTATGTATGTTACTAGATCGGATATTTGCTTAGTAGTAGATATGGTGAGTAAATATTAGTTAAATCGAGGCCTAGAACACTAGATAGTTGTTAAGCATACACTCAAGTATCTTAAAAAAAAAAGGGATTATATGCTTATGTTCTAGAGTGACGAGTTATTACTTAGAAGGTACATAGATTCAAACTTTTAGTTTGATAAAGATTCTCTTTGGTTTACCTCTGATTTCTTTTTTTACTTTTAATGGTGTGACTATTAGTTCGAGAAGTGTCAGACAATCTTGTATAGCTGACTCTACTATGGAAGTCGAATACGTTATAACTTCTAAAGCAGCAAAGGATGTCATTTGGTTTAGGAAGTTCCTCGTGTAACTAGGGGTTGTTCCCTTAGCTATACAACCCATGATACTGTTTTGTAACAATAGTGGGGTTGTGACACAATCTAAAGAACTAAGAAACCACCAAAAAGGTAGACACAATTAGAGAAATACCACCTAATTCGTGAGATAGTATAAAGGGGTGATATAATGGTTAAGAAGATACCTTCTGTGGATAACTTGGTAAATCCATTCACTAAGACATTGACGGGAAGACTGTTGATGGTCACATGGATAACATAGGTGTCGGATGTGTACGTAGTATGCTTTAGAGGCATGATGCTTTGAGGGCTAGTGGGAGATTGTTAGGATAGATCCCTTAAAAGCATGACATGATGTAATAAACTTTTAGATTTTATTATTTATTATTCTTATTACACCTATGTGGACACATAACTTAGGAGGTGTATGGAATTTGCATCATTGTACAAGGGTATTATACTAACTGTACAATAATAATTTACTAACTATACAAATGGTGTACAAGGCTTCCTTTTGTGTAGGATTTCAATCAATTTTAACCCACTCATTTTTTTTCCTTATCACCCAAGGACTACACATTCTTATGTCACACATTCCTTCATTACACACCTATCTCATGCATTGTATTTAACTCACATATGAGAATTTGAATACTTACCTCATTAATGATGTTTGGGGAAAAAAATTATTTTTATGTCTTCCATTGTTTTTTGAATCAAAACATTGGAAACCTAGTTCATTTATTCTATGTGAAAACATAATTTATACATGTGTATGGAATTTATATCACTATACAATGGTATTACACTGACTGTATAAGATAAATGTACTATCTATACAAGGGATATACAAGGTTGTTCTTTGTGAAAAATTTAATCGATTTTAAACTACTCTTTTTTTTTCTTGTCACACAAAGTCACATACTCTCATGTCACACATTCCTCCTTCACACACCCATCTCATGCACTTTATTGAACTCTCATATGACAATTCAAATATTTGCCCCATTAATGATGTTTGGGGAAAAAAAATTGTTTTAAAATTTTCCACCCTTTTCTGAACCAAACCATTGGAAATATGGTTCACACACCTATGTGGGCACATAATTTATACTTGTGTATGCAATTTGCACCATTGTATAATGATGTTTTTAAGAAAGTGTATTGTATCACTTTTTTTTTATTCCATTTGAAACCTTGAATGTTATGTAATAATTTTTTATTATTTTAACAAAAATATAAATATCCACTTATGTGGTCATATGGCCTCTTCTAAATACTTAGATTTTTACTATTGAAAAAAATCTAAATTTATATAATTATAATTTCAAATCTTTTACCTATAATGTAAAGTGATACTAAACTATCAAGCTAGGAAAGTAAAATTAATTTCTCCTAACAACATAATATTAAATAATATAAGGTTAATTACAACCAAAAAATAAGTTAATTTAAAAAGGCATTTATTTTTCTCTCCTATTGATTTTTTAAAATAGTGAAGAAAATTAAAAAATATTTTCACCCTATCTAAATACTATCAAAGTATATATTTGGGGGTGACATTGTGAAAATATATTTATTTTATTTTTAATTCATTACTATCTTTAAAGTATAAAGAAATGATAACATAAATAAAAGGTCGATAACCCTAATGATCAAAACTCATTCTTATAAAGATTTTCACTCTTTTGTTAATCACTTAAATAGTAATACTTAAGAATGAATTTAATAGTAGTATTTGAGAAAGATAAAAACTCAAATGATATGATTGGAATGCTATAATTAGAAATATACATTCCATTTCTCAATTATTAATCATTGAATTTGAATCATATCTTATAAATAGAAATTAAAAAAAAAATCATCATTATATCCCAATCTTGATTTCCTCATCTTTCATGTGGTATTACATTATAAATCATCTTCATTTCTATTCCTATTCTACAAGCTATATCCATCATGATAGGAATGATACCCAAATATTGAATCAACATTTTAATGAATTAGGCTATTCAACCATCATATATGTAAAACGGAATAAGAAAAATTAAAAAGAATTCAAACATTTGGTATTAAAAATCTTGACTTAGAGAAATGAATAAATAATCACTATAAAATAATACATTATTCTCATATTTTACACAGTAGAAATGACATCTTCTAGTTATACAAAATATTTAGCCTTCAACCATGTAGATTTCAATGGAAATCTCCATGTCATGCTTAGATGGTAAGAAAATGATAGAAAAATACAATTTGACTCGATCACAACTTCCCACATCACTATAAAGCATTGTTGTGGATGCTAATCTCAACTCCTCCTCAAAGCACGACTATGACAAGCTATGAACAGTTATAGATACAATATGACCATGTTATAACTAAATTGGTGAAGAAGAATATCGAGAGAGGAAAGTTAGGACTTGGGGCTCCTTATGAAATATTTGGAGATTTTGCTTTCTATTCTCTTCAAAAAATGATATAATGAAAGGAGAAAAATTTAAGGCAATCTTGGGATCCAAATCACTATTTCTAATGTGGTATTTGGATTTCCATGCTGCATTTTGGTTTTTCTATTTTTTAATAGCCAAGGGCATTTTAGGGAATATTGAAGGATCTAACTCAATTTTCATACTTTAATTAGGTTTTGGGTTCAAATGTAGGTGATATGAGGATGTTGAACTAGTTTTCAAGCTTATTTAGCCTAAAAGCAAAATTCTCCCAAAAATCTTTACCTACCTAGTTGTGTTCTAACACCACCTACTAGTTAAGCTTTTTTTTTTTCTCACAAAAGTATCCTTCAAATTTGAGCCAAGCACAATGTCATTCTTTGTAGGATGTTTCCTATTACTTTCAACATACTTTAGAAGGGATATTTATGGCAAAGAACATTAGTTATTCATTCTTTGATTGAAAAATGAACTTCAGTGATTCACATTAATTGCCTTTAGTGCTCTCTCTCGACAATTAGAAGTAAAGATGGTTTAGAATGGTTGTTGCAACAAAACCTATAGGAACCACATCAATTATTTTGATAGATGAATGTACAGCTCTTAGAGTTGGTACTCTTTGTCCTTTCTCAAGAGACTAATGAATATATGATATCATAACAAAAAGAGGTTAATTTTTGCAAGAATATGATGTTTGTTGAAATAATGTTATTGTACACATGGTGAATGATTTGAAGGGATATCTCTAGGTCTTCTTCCACAATAGAACTCATAAATGGTATATATAGGGATAATAATGTTCAAGGAGGCAACAACCATCCAAGCATGTATGAGTGAATTAATATTTGAATATATATTGTCAAACACATGTTATGAAAGATGGATATCAATGTATGCATGAATAAGGAAAAGGTTATAGGTGAGTAGGTCCATATCTAACATCGCATGCGTGGGATAGCTATCTTCCTATAACATATATTATTTTGAAGCTTTCAAGAGCTAAGATCATGCATGCATGTGCTTACTATATGTTGAGCAAGTATAAGATTCTTACTAGTACATATATATTCCCAATTCATTTATGCAACAAAGAGAGAGAGAGAGAGAGAGAGAGTTGTAAATGGAATAAACTTTTTAAAATCCTTATCTAGCCATCGCAATCGCTCCCAATGTTTCCAAGTGTCAATGAATTATAAACACTAATAATTGCTAACCAAAATGTTCTTATTCACATGAGCTTCACTTGATTTGCAAACTATTATAAAATTGGGTAATGAGAAGGAATGGTGATTATTCTGTTCACATGTTAAAAAGAAAAAAAGAAAAAAAGAAAGAAAGTGAAGACCCTCATAAATGTGCTTTTGTTTAGCCATTTGTGCAAGAATTTTTAGAGTAGGTGGGGTCCTACTAATGTGTTCTCTTTTAGCCATCTATTCAATTTCCTTTTTTAGATAATATTATTTGTCTTTAAAATTGTTATAATGGATTGAATACCACAATGAAAATTTGATCATTCTCATTTCAAAAAAGAAAAGTTGGTGAGTTTTCTATTTATTTATTCATTTTTTGTTTCTTTATTGTTATTTCAAATTGCACTATATATATCAATGATAATGCAAAACATTATTTACTTAGAAATTCTTGGTGTCATTGGAAATCATAGGTCTCATACGTTGTATAGAGTAGATTGTTTATATATCCAACAAAATTGTGGGCAGTAAGAGATTTTTTTTTAAGATCAATATGGATATGTTTTGTTGTGTTAAAATACTTGAATAGGTTTTTTACCTCAAAAATGTAGTATTAGCAATATCAATAACTTATATATTTTGTTGTTTTTAAAGTTTTCAATTTCGATTATATTTTTTATCTCTATTATATTATAGTTTTGTTAAATTTAAAATTTAAGTTATCTACTATAGTTGAAAACTAGTCCATATGCAATAGCATCACAAGAAGTCCTCCACAACATTGTAATAAGTCCTAATAGATTTTTTTTTTTTTTAAATTTAAAATTAGATATTTGAGGATAACTTTTCATGATAATCAATAAATGAATATAACTTAAAAAAGAAAAAAAAATTACCATAAAAGGTATAAATGTTTATTTTCAAAATAATCATTATAATGATTGAGGAAAAGTTTTGGTGACCATGGAAAAATAGTCATCAATAAATTATAATAATAATACAAAATAAACTTCATTAAAATAAGATGATTTGAATAAATGGATATCATTAGAAGAAACAATTATCATTACCTTTATAATAACAAGGTTAAACAACCAAAAAATGACCCTCTCCCCCCCACCCCAAATGATAACAACCAAAAAGATGATTTTTTTTTTTTAGTAGTCATCATCAACAAAGATGATTGTATTTTTCTATCATCCTCTCTCCTTTCCCTTATAGTGAAATAATTTGCATTCCATGACTTAGTAGCATTACTTTTTAGAAGATGGTGATAGTGTTTTTTATGTGATGTGAAGAAAGGTATTTCCTTAAATGAGCTTAAGATAGAAAATCATGCGAGATATAGGCCACCTATGCCTTTTGAGGAATCACCTAAATGAGAGTTGTTATTAGGCCGCGACTATGGGAATAAGGTTGTTCCCTTGTAAATTTCATGAGCATCAAGATACTAATGCATGATCATTAATAACATTAACTCACTTAGAAACAACTCTCATATTGATTCTATGTGTGACATGTTAATGTTTGGTACAAGGACCTAGTTCAAGATATAGTTTATGATCATAGACAAGTTTCTCATATATATATTGTGAATGTGCTCATGGAAAAGACGTTACAGCAAATCTATTAGAGTTGCATATTGGAGTGACTATCGTTAATTGTTGGGACAAATGTGACGACATGCCTCATCAAATCATATATATATAAATGTATGTATTAGAGAAAAATGAAAAGAAAAGAACCCAATACCTTTGGTTGCCACGTCATTTATTTGTGCGTTTAGCAAATGCTAAGAATTTTGTCAACCAATTTTGAGTTGAGTTTAGCATAAGTTAGACATATTAATGGGTGAGTTTGATGTGCGTCAATATTCTCTTTGTTGCAAGTAGCAACATGTGACATGTGATATTTTTCAACTATAGAAAAACTTTCTCATGCTTTTAATTATTTTAAAAAGCAAAACATTAATGAGAATAGTGTTTTTGGGGTGTTATATTTTAAAGAAAAGAAAAAAAAAAAGAAATTTTTGTTTAACACATAACAATGTAGCAACAGCAGCGTGTTTAAACCATATTCAAAATACCTTTTTATTTTAAAAAAATATAAAAATGCTATTGATAATAGGTATTTAATAATAAATAAATAAATAAAAAGATATAATTTAGCCAAAGTTGTTCTTTCATGCATTCTAATTTGAAGTTATTATTATATTTGTTTTTTTGTAGGATTAGGATGGTCTCAAACTCAATTATCCACCTAAGATATTTTTTATTTTGAGATAAATTTTAGTTTTAAATTTTAATAATAGAAATGGCAAGAGTAGAAGTAATTATTTTTGTTTGGAATAAAATATTTTTATTAAAAATAAAGATAACTATAATATTTTAAAATTTTTAATTAAATAAAACAATACTTCCCAATATTTTTCACACGTTGAAAAAATTACTAAGTGTTTGGTAAATCAACTTAATGACTTAAAATAACTTAATAACTTAATTTAAGTCATTAAGTAAGTTAAGTATGTTTGGTAAAATAATTTAATTGTACGACTTAAAGTTAAACACAACTTTAAGTAATAAGTAAAAATAATTAACTTATTCTTAAGTTTGTATCTTCATTTTACATTTTTACTTTCATTTGTCCTAATTACCTCCACGATCTCTTTTATTACTCAATAACACCTCCATTGTTACTCGACCTCATTTGTCTTAGTTATAATTTATGAGAATATATATATTAATTTGATGATTTAAAATAAATTTTAAATTAATTTTATCAAAAAATCTTAATATTTAAAGTAAAAATTAAGTAATAATTTTTAAATCAACAACTTAAATATAATTTAACTTAAAATTAACTTAAATCATTAAGTAATAAGTATTACGTTTTACTAAATACCTCATTCATACTTAAATTAAGAATTTTATCCAAACATGCTTAAAAATTATGTTCTGATCTTCAAACATGGCTTAAATTAATTAACCCAATCTACCCTTATGAATTCTAAAGAAATCATCCATTGTGGTGGGAGAGAAAAAATTCATATGGCAAAATATGCATAAAAAGGTAAAATATATTTATTGGTTCTTGAATACAAGAGTTTGGAAGCCTCCTCGTTACCTTAAAATTTAGTTACTAATTATAACGTGTTCATACTATTATCTTTGGAAAAATCATCTAATACTACATTATTAAAAATATATATATTTTTCAAAACTTCTACTTTAAAACTTTCAAAATACAAGTAGGAAAAATAATTTTTTAAGTACACACTTGAATAGTAATAATGATTGAAGGTCCAAAATTACCTTCCAACCATTCTCTTGTGTCACCCAACTAATTCAATTTTTTTTTTTCCTGTTTTTTAAACCATGACAAGACAAGTCAAGAGGGTTTGTCATGGTATATAATTTGTTTTAGCTTAACAAGTGGTGAACTACATTATTTTCAATTTTTTCCCTTTTTCTTTATTTTACCTTGAATGTTACACCACTTTTGACCTTTCCTAAAAATACATATATATATATATATATACACATACTAGTTAGACGTTTTCTCTTTTTTCATTGTTTCATCTTTTCATATTTTTAAATTATTTATGAATTCTTTATAATAAATAATTAATATAAAAATAAATATATAACAAACAAATTTAGAAGTTTAGGACATAAGATTTTATATAATGATGTTAAATAAAATATTTATTTATTTGATAAATCTTATATTAAATAAAAATATCTTTATTATATTATTTTATTGTTTATATATAAAAAAAAATTTAATTTTCATAGGAAAATCAGAATTAATGATCTTAGTTTTAGCTTTTTGCTTTTGATTTTAACTTGAGTGTAGCTTTTTTGCTTGGTTAAAATTTTGAATATTTTTATGTATATAAAATAAAAAATAAAATATATTTTTCATAAAAATTGTTTTTACTATTTCATATTAATTTTCTATTAATTTTATTAGGAATTAAAATTTATTCATACCGAAGTTGTACATCTTTCAAGTGCTCTAAGAAAAAATAGCACTATCACAAGTAGTACTTTTTTTTTCATAAAGTAAAAGTACTCTCTTGTAGTATTCTCTTTTCTAAGGGTTATGTCGTGCTATTACATAAAAACTCGCTTAGATATCACGTTATTTCACTGCAACATAAGACACGAGGCACATAATAGGTGATAATATACTTTATCCTAAATTAAAATGTGGTAGATTTTTCTCCCCTTAGTAGTACTTATAATACATATCAATGTTACTTTCTTTATAAAAGAATGGTCTTACCATTATACCTTATCCTAAACTAAAAGTGCAATACATTTTTCCTACCTAAGTAGTACTTTTAGAACACATCAGTGCTGCTTTTAGCACACATGAATATTACTTTCTTCATAAAGTACCACTAAAGTGAAAAAAATACAATATACTTTTATTTATTTTATATAAATAAAAAAAATAAACATTTTAACTGAATAAAAAGTTAAAATTATAAGTAAAAAATTAAATCCATAATCATTGATTTTGATTTTCATATGAAAATTTAAAATTATAAAAAAAATATAAAAACAATAAAATAATAAAATGGATATTTTTATTTAACACAAAATTTATCAAATAAATAAATATTTTATTTTATATAAATATATAAAATCTTATATCTTAAACTTCTAAGTTTATTATGTATTTTTTTTTATATTAATTTTTTATTATAAAGTATCTATAAATAATTAATAAATATGAAGAGATAAAAAAGTGAAAAAAAAAATTATAAAAATTTCATAAGAAAATGTGTGACTAGCATATATATTTTTTTTAATAAAAATAAAAGGTCAAAGTTGATTTCACATTAAAAAAAAATAATGCTGTTTATTGGATCGCCATATCTCAAACTTTAAAATTTTTTACAAAACACGATAGCCATTTTGACTTGTCGTATTAAAGTTAAAAAAAAAGAAGAAAAATTGAATGAATTGGTTTACGTGAGGAATGAAGGATTGGTGGATAATCTTGAACTTTCAATTATTATTACTATTAGAATGCATACTTTAAGAATTATTTTTCGTATTTTGAAAATTAAAATTAAAAGTTCTTAAAAAATCGATTCTTTTTTAATAGTATATTATTATATGATTTTTCTTTATCTTAATCATAGTCATAGCTTTGTTGCACATATTATATATTATTATTATTTAAGTTGCTAGTTGCAAAATATGACAGATAAGAAACCTACCAATTCTAAAGATGTATGTTTAAGCTAATTAGGAAACAAATTCACATAAAAAGGAAATTAAAAAAAGGCTTATACTTTTGCAGCTCTGTCACAATAACCCTATTATATAAATAGCATTTTTGCAGAGACAAAAATAAATAAATAAATAACTATATAACCCAATAGTGGTTTAAAGCTCATTTTTTAAGAACATTTTCTCATCGTGTTTCCTAAAGCTATATTTGGTTCCAAAAAATGCGAGGGATAAATACGAGGAAAAAAAATAAAAAGAAAAAGTAAAATAAAATAAAAAATATTTAAAATTAATAAATTATTTTTATATACTACTTCAAATTAAATTAACTTATTTTTGCTCTTTATATAAATATTAAATAATTTAAAAATACTTGATATTTTACCTAATTTTAATTATATTTGACCCTTTTTTTCTTTAATATATGTTTCATAATAAAACCGAACATCGTAAAATCATTTTTCGTAACATTTTTTTCTCCTTGAAAACCAAACATAAACTTAAAAGCTTTAAAGGAGGGAAAAACGTTTTTCAAAGTCTAAATAGAAATTTTTTTAAAGTAGGAATGAGTATTATGTTTCAAAGCCTTTTTTCAAAAACTTAAAGGGAGAATTGGAGTATTCCAAAAACCGGAAACAAACTTCAACCCTGTTTGGCAATTGCTTTCGAAAGCAATTTTTTGTTTTCTAAAAAAAAAGCAGGAAAACATATTTGATAATCAAAAACTGTTTTTATTTTCTGTTTATAAGAACAAAAAATAGGATGTTTTCGGATAACGTCTTTTAATTGTTTTCTATCGTTTTCACTTGTTTTTTAAAGACTGTTTTAAAAACTAATTATACAAATAAATAAAATAATTAAAAATAAAATATTAGACAAAAATTATTTTTAAAACTATTAAAATATTTGAGACTTTCAAATAGACTTTTGTTTTACAAAATATAAAAAGAACAGTTTTCAAAAACTGTTCTCAAAAACTATTTTTCAGAATTGTTTTTGAAAACAGTTACCAAATACGCCTGAATACGTGCTGCCAGTTTTACTTTATAACCCTTGGAGGATTGATTAGAGATTAAGCCAGCTGAGTAATAGAACTGACTCTGATTTCTAAATGCAGCCATAATCATGATCACAATTTTGTTCACACTGTACTGCAAAACAAACCCAGTTACAGTACCTGCTTTTCCATCCCTTCCGCCCGCGATGACACAACTGCAAAAGGACATTCAAATGTGTCATATTAAACCTCCTGCAAAATAAGGGATTAGCAGCTATTATATATCCTTCAAATTGGAATCGTCTTTGTATAGAAAAACACTAACAAATAGAACAGCAAAAAACCGAACCTTTCAAAGAGTTGCTTGCACTAAGGTGTATAGATTCAACATGAGTTCTTCCAAAGAAACCATCTTCAGAACCTGCTTTTGGAGATGGTCACTGAACATGGCTGGGGCCAAAACCCATAATCTCAAAGTTAAAATAAGATATCAAAAAGTGGTAATAAAGTGAATCCACCCAATCCATAATTCAAATATCATTCAATGCATGTAGTCTCTCAGTCATAAACCCTTTTATTGAGTATCAAAAACCAAATATCCAGTCCAGTGTGCAAGTTGCTAAAACAAATGTCTTGGTCTACCAAATTAAGCAACTAGGGACAGGAGAAAAGAAAAAGTAACAGTTCCTCTGTTTATAGCTCACTGTCATTTGCATTGGCTCCGCTTGATGTTTTTCCATTCACAGCAACAAGCTCGGTGTCAAAGACAAGTGTTGCTCCACCTGCAAGGTTGACAAAGATCATACGATACTTTCCCATCAGATAATATTTTGATGATATATATTGGTTGAACTGTTGGAAGACAAACCTAGAAAACAGCCATAACGGCAAGCTTTTTTTCTAATGTCTTGTGATGTTAGTTTCTATCCAGTACTTGTAAGGTAGAATAATACGATAATATGGTTCTCATGATTAAAGTAGTGAAAACAAGTACAATCAAAACGAAACCAGAAAGCCCAGTTGAAAGGGCAGACCAGCAACTTGGCCCATCAGTTGATCCAAACCATTGATAGGACAACTCAAGCTCGAGATATGTCAAAACCTGTCCTGCCCATATAGGTTTTGCACAATCCCAGCAACATGAGTAGTATGGAACCAGTTGGTCTTGTTTTTGTCTAAAAGGCCTAAAGCTTCTTAAGGTAATGAATGAATTATGGGACCAAAGGCCTGGTGTTAACCAGATCTTGAAGCAGATGCTATGTACTGAACAAAGAAAATGAATAGGAAGACAAAACCCAGGAAACTTTGGACGAAAACAAATTGTAATCATCAAGGCATATGCTTGATTGTACATCATTGACTTTCAAAGCTATTTTGGCCAGTCTAAGCAACCAATCACCCTTACCTCCACCACTGCTCAAATGCACAGATATAAACATAGAAAGCCAGTATTGGATATATATTTTTGACAAAAATATCGATATTTACACACAGGCATTCTTTCAAAATTGGAAATTAGAGTCTTCTGAAAGTACTTGACCGATTAAATCAACCATGAGTGTTACCCCATGCTATGAACACAAACATAAATAAATAGAGAATTAATATATTTTTTTTAACAAGAATATGAATAAGTACACATTTAAGCATTCTTCCAAACAAAAAATTTGTATGTACCTGTGCACAAATACATAGAAAAATTCACAAACAAATAGTAATATGTACAATATTAAAAGGGTGGGTTGTTCACATGTCTTGGTGTCAGATTCTTTTAATCCCTAGGTCTTAGATAACAGGGTTTTGGCTAAATAAGATAAACAGCAAACAATTTAATATGCATTCTTGGGGAAAAATTCTCCAATCATCAATTGTTTAATAAAATTTCATACACAATCATCATGCTGTAAATTTAGTTGAATTGGAAGTGGCTGCTTTAAATTGAGCATTTTGCTCGACCTATAAAGAGGACTGTGGTAAGATCATGAAAAGGTTACTTAGAAGAACCGGTTCCTACAAGCATTGTTCCTTCTCTGGCCAGAGGACTTTTTGCCTCAATATTTTATGTTACTTTAAAAACAATACTTGCTGATGTCCCTGTCCAAACATAGCTAAAACAGTTTAAACAGTAAACCAGTGGCAAACTGGCCCCCCAAACTCTACCAGGTCAAAGTCCTGGTTGGAGGTGAGAGTCAATGATAAAAAGGGTCCCTCTTGGAGAAGATATCATGAACGTTAGGCCTCATCTAAAACATACATATGCAGCACATTGGCTCCATGTTGGCAATTTTTTTTTTTTTTCCTTTTTAGTAAATATGGAAGTCGCATGTTCATTATGCAATTCCAAGCTTTTCATGGAACTGCATAATGAACATGTTGTATGTTTCTGAACTAAAGCTGCATGTTCATCATGCAGTTTCATGGTTTGAGTGCTGCATGATGAAAAGGTTGTTCCAGTAAAAGGATTACTCTGTGAAACCACATGATGAATATGCTGCTTCATTAATCAGGCTCTACACACACATATTTGAATATCAATTATCAAAAGGACTTGAAGAGTTTAAGAGGAATTTACTCATATGGTAAAAATAAAAATCACTTAATATTAATATATTCAAGAAGAGAACACTAGGTAACCACTAAACTAAAACACATTAATTTAATTTTTATGACGTTAAAATTTTTCAGAGTCCTCTCAATAGTAAAACTCACTAACCCTAGTCCTATTTGCTCAACATGCCTTTACTTTTGCTTTCAACTTCATCTTGTATGTCCTTTTATAAGTATTTATGATATTTTTTCAAATACATGTGTTTTGTTTTTTTTTTTTTTTTTTTTTTTAAAAAAAAAAATCTTTGAAGTTCCTTTGACATTCAAATATCTCTAAAAAGTAAGCTTGATAAAGAAGCTGTATATGCATCATGTTGTTTCAGGTTTAATCCAGCCACAGGATGAAAATGTGGGTTCTTCATTTTTCCCTGAAACCACATTTTCATCCGGTGGATTCAAACTTGAATCATATAATCACTTGATAAAAAGCAGCTTTAGTTAACTAAAAATATAAAATTTGAAATTGCATAATGAACATGTGGCTTCTATGTTTTCTAAGAAATAAAACTAAAATTTAAAAAATTAAGAATTAAAAATAACCCAAATGGTGCCAATGAAGCACCAATAGAGTATCCTATCAAAAAAAAAAAAAGCACCAATAGAGTAAGGAAAGCAATATTTCAAATATATGTTTTGAGAAAGCCTTACTTTTATAATATTTTGTCCAAAAAGGCACTTTTCACCATTGATTGTGGATCTCATCTATTTGATATGACTGAAAATATTTTACCATCTCTATTGAGTGATATAGAGTAGCACTACTAATAAGTAGTAGTTTCTCAAAAGGGCGATGGTAATGGCTTTGCCACTAGGAGAATGGGGGGGACAGTTCATTTCTTTTTCCCAAAAGAATAGCAAAGAGAACCTCACATACAGCCCAAGGAGAACAGAGGCAAAGTATTATTGGTTCAAAGCATCACACGGTAAGAAATTGATGAACCTTTTTAATGGACATCTAATAACCAGTTTAATCATATAGATAACAAATTTGGCTACACATGAAGGATCTCAACCCATTTAACCATCAGAGTTACTAAAAGATTCATTCCTTCTCACAATGCATTGCAGTTATTCTACCTAGAGGATTATAGCATAAGAAGTGAAACAAAAAGTACCTGGGATCTTAGGAGGAGACCCCTGGGCCCCATAACCAAGTTTTGCAGGTATTTTCAGCTTTCGCTTCTCACCCACACACATCCCCAACAATCCTTGGTCCCATCCTGCAAAAGAAGACATTTGTTAGGACATCCAATGACTCCACCATTTCAATGCTCTGGTTCAACCAACAATGGAAGCTTCATTGTCATCTATGGGTGGAGTTCAATTAAAATATAATCCTTCTAGAAAAATGCAAGGGAATTTTAGACCACTTTTGAAAAGATGGTGGAGTACAATCCCTGGTTTTATCCAAATACTTTGGTTAAAAAAAATGCCATTTTAAGACTCACAAGTGACATATCCCGCATATCTTAATGCTCACCTTAATTATTAAGCAAGTGCCACATATATAACCCAAAAAGTTTCCCAGTGCAAAATGAAAAATTAATAAAAGTTACCAACCTATCAAAATAATAATAATAATAATAATAAAAGTTCACCCATTTTTCCTTTTATTTGAGGTCTTTATATTATAGGATCCCATGAAGCAAGTTTAAGAAGACAAGGAATCAGTTGTAGAGAACGTATGAATTTCATCCTAAAACAAGATGCTTTAACATGAACTAGCTCCTGAGCTTCACTAAAAGAAAATCATTACCCACTGCAATACTCATACACTTTTTTATCCATTTACTGGGGTAAAAAAAAATAGGTAAAACATTGCATAAACAGTAAGTTCATGTTAGTTCTTTACATACCTTTAATTACTTGGCCACTACCAAGTTCAAACTCAATTGGATCACCCCTTTCAAAACTGGAATCAAAAACAGTTCCATCTGTGAGTTTCCCCTGCCAGGATAATCAAAAACTCATCAGTCAAGGAAATATAGGTAAAACCAAAATGGGAGCATTTGGCGAAAATCAATTACAAACTGCTAAAGTACACAAGTAATTTTGGGTGTAAGTTACATAGAGAGTCCAATCAGAAGGTTTAAAACTGAAACAATTGGCAATCCAATAGTGTTCAAGTTATGATTGAACCCAGCAATCATTTTTGTTTTGGGAATTACATAGATTTAATAAGTTCCACCTTTTCACCTATAAAATTTAAAAAGATATGTATGCATATATTAATTATGATTTTAGCAGGACATGATGGTGGTAGCAGAATGATACAAGTGCAAATAAAGGAATGACAAATATTTTTTACTTTTACTCCTAGAAAGTAATACTCACTTGACTCATCAATATTTCATCAGAATAAGAAATTATCAGGATACAGGCCTAAAATGAGAGCGCCAGATGCTAAAACAGTTCACTCAATGGTTTGAGGATACACCAAGGCAATTGAGAATTCCTCTGCAGGCAATGTCTAGGCAATACAAGTACCCTGCAAACTAAGCTATATTGTTCATAGAAGTTAAATTATACTTTCTCATTTCTTATCTTCTCAGATAAGAACTTATTTCAAAATTGGCTTTTCAAAGCATTTGGTACCAAAGTGAGAGCATCTCCAATCAGGATGCCATTCTCAAAAATGGAGCATTTAGATTTAGTATTGTTACTCCAATAGGCAATGTTACCTCATGTACCAAAAGAATAGTAGCATTATGATTAGCATTGTCCATACAGTGATGTATTTTAGCATTGCATTGAAGAGCAATTGCCAATACCAAAATGAATAGATCCTCTAAAAACTATGCTAACCAAAATGAATATTAGCCTCAGATTTACATAAACTAAAACAACAAGAGAATATTGCAGTTTCAATATTTCAAAAAGAGTAATCATTAAAAGGTTCTTCTGACAAATGTCACTCCTTTTCCTTCTTGCATGCCCCTAGGTATCAAAACTTCAGAGCAACTTTCCCACCCTTGTCCTTGGCCCCCTGCCTCAAGTGGCAAGGGTTTAGAATGTGGAGATGGAAGTTCGAGTGTTGATTTCATGTAAAGATTTCTTTTTGATAAAAAAGCCTTTTAAATAGTATTATTAAAAAGATAAAAAGGAAGAAAGAAGAAAGAAAACTTGCTCACCAGTGTCTGAAAGAGATGTTACTACACTTTCCTATCATCCCACACTTTCATGTGTGTATCCAACAATTCCTTCCAAGTACCAACAACTAAAGCTTTTGAGAATCACATTAAAATCAGTTTATCACCTTCAAAGAATACAGTCATTTAGCATGCAAATTAGCTTCAGAGCTCAAAATTTTGACCATGAAAACTAGAACCATTGTATGGCTGTGGTAATTCATATGTTCAAGTATGATCATTTTAGCAGAGAGCACAGAAAATAAGCAATGCCGTATAGACAGATATTTATCTTTATACTACAATTAAGACAAACATCAAGGAAATAAGGACACACAAACTGAGGATGCACCATGTCTTACCCGATAGTGTACTTTGACTTTATCACCTTTGTGAGCCTGAATGTCACAGGATTCTGGCTTATACTGTAACAATGAAAGGAAGATCCAAAACATAAGTAAGCAACTAATGGCATATATATATATATATATATATAGATAGATAGATAGATAGATAGATAGAATATACCAGAAATACCCTTATTTCAATTCAATACAAATATCCATCCAATGGCTCCTAAGATATAAGCTGAATTGGAAAAACTAACACAAAATGTGGTACTAAATATGATAAATCTGCAAAACTAGTGCTTTAGTAGGCGTGGCTACTCAATTGATCCTGATTATGAATCCAAGCATCATGGCTCTTTTTCTACATTTTGACATCAAACTAATAGTAAATATGTTCTACAAACTTCAGAGATAATGAGGAGAAACTGGACAAAGGGCACATAAAAGGGGGCATATAGTTGACTACCTCAAAACAGTAACAACAGAATACAGACATCCAAGCCCAGTGCTATTCAGAGACATGAAAGCCACAGAACCAAACATACATCTTACAAACAAAATATATGCCAATATATCCTTTTTTTAAAAAAAATATGTATCTACCAATATATCTATGATGCAGTAGAAGACTGTAGTTGCTTGGTTAGTTGAGCCCTTATAGAATTAGAAAGTTCTCATTGCTAGAAATGTTTACTTTTATTAGATTTCATATTTTGTAAAAGTTTCTGTTCAGTCAAATTCAACTAGGAGTCCATCATTGGGTGAACCTCATCTTCTTTGCCCACCCTTTTCTATGAACCACTGAGCATTTAGCACTACAAAAAGGGCAGCTCGCTGTTAAAATCTCTCTTCCATTTTAGAGAATTGAAGTCCTAATTGGTTTTATATAACAATTAGGTAGTAATTAGCTTCACTTTTAAAAGTTTTACTGGGTTTGAAAGTTTTCAAGAATCTACGAATATGCCACCTTGATACAAAATGAGATTTAGACTATCAAATTTGTGAAAGTTTGTGAACTCTAATTAATTCTTAAGTCTTTTTTCTTCTCTTTTTTATGTTTAAGCACTAGAGGCATGATGACCTAAAATATTTTTGTTTCAATTTTCACTTTGTCACTAGCAGTTTTACACACAACCGCCCACTCTTCTGTTCTTCCAGAAAACCCTATTTTATAACCTAGAGCTATTTATATCTTTATTTCATCATCTAAACACCCAAAAGCCCAAAACTAAAAATATTTGAATTAAAATATATGAATTCTACTTACCTTCAAAGCCTAGATTACTAACAATTGGCTTCCATTGACAAAAACCCCGAAATCATAACCTCTCCTGGACCAAGGTCCACCCATGTAGAGATTGTAGAAAGGATTCCCCAAAAGATGAAATAAAGGGTTAATTTCCTCAAAATCACTAATGAGGCCTCCAAGTCCTTCAAAATATTCACCAGAAACTTAGAGGGCTTAATGCATAAGGTTCACTTCCTCCAAGTCCTCCAGGACGGTAACCTCAAACCTACTTATAAATATGGATCAAATGGCAGATGATACCAGAGGCTGAGAGATACACAATCTATACTCAGTAGTTGCATAGACCAACTCCTTGAAAATTCACTCAATAGTTCTACATGAAGAATCTTGTCAAGAAATACCAACAACAGAAACTTAGACGAATATCTCCAAATAAGGTTCACTAGAAAGGATCCATCAACATCATCAAGAAGAGAAGGGTTGAAGGGCTTACTGGGAAAGTTCCCATTACACTCCAGGACCAGCATCTATTGCAACCAATACAGCCAAAGCTTTGGTGTTTGGTTCCTCAAAATGGTTTTCAAGGACTCAAGACTTCTAATCCTAGAGATTTCTCGGCAAGGAAACAAGTACAACACCACAAACCAGCCCCCACCCTCCAATCTCTCTCTCCAATCAGAAAAACTATTGTCAGTGACCGTGTAATTGTTCGATGTCTTTTGCAAATTATCTTTTTAAGCATTCTTCTACAAGACGTGTCAATTATCTAACCTCTACCAAGATGGGAGGACTTAGTGTGTAGGAGACAAGACATTGAAGATGGTTTTACAAGATGGGAGGACAATGGAGTTTTTGGAAAATGATGAGACCAACCAGGCGAGCTAGGTGGATGTGGGGACAAGAGGAAGGGATGCTTCTATAGAAGGAAAGATTAAAGTGAGCCACTATGAGAAAGCCCTTTTCTATTTTGGGAGGCTCAATAATAAATTAGTAGCTCTCATTAAATTTGCGGGGACACCAATACTAGGGTTTGAAGGGGAGATCTTAACCCTACTTAGGAAAATGGAGGCAAGAAGAGGGGCTTCAATTCTTGGTAAAACAAAGAAAAGGAAATATACCAATGTGTCCAAGGCAACAAGAGAGCTTCACAAGCTAGAAAGCTTAGTTAATCTCAATGGTGGAGCAAAGCAAGCGAATGGTGATAGCAAGAACAAGAAAGAGATAGTCTCAATTGGTCAATGAAACTTAAGATAATATCTCGGAATGTTAGGGGGTAAATGACAAGGAGAAATGAAAAATAATCAAGTCTCTTATTGAAATGCAAAAAGCAAATTTTGTGTGTTTATTAAGAAACCAAGGTACAAGAGATGACCCTAAACATATTCAAGAGCTTAAGGGTTGGTAGATTCTTAGAGTGGGGTGTTGTGAAAGCTAGGGGAATAGCTAATGTTGTTGTAGTGTTTTGGGATAATAGGGTATTGAAGCCAATTGGCATGAAAAAAGGAATGTATCCGATATTATATCAATTCAAAAATTGTGAGGACAATTTTACATGGGTGTTCGTTACAAGCCAACTCAAGGGAGAGATAGAGAAGAATTTTGGTCGGAGTTGGGGGATATTAGAGGACTATGGGAAGACTAATGGTGCATAAGAGGGGATTTTAATGTTGTCAACTACTCTAAAGAAAGAAGGAATTGTGTCAGGTTGTCTTTGACTATGAGGTGCTTTTCTAAGGTGATAGAGGAGCTGAATTTGCATGGTCTTGCTCTAATAGGGGGCCCGTATTCTAGGAGTGAAGGCATGAATAATCAACTTTCAATCCAAGGTTAGATTTTTGGTATCAAACGATTAGAAGAACCATTTCAATAACTTGTCACAAAGTTGTTTATCGAGGTTTGTCTTTTATCACTTTCTTATTTTGTTGGATGGGGGAAGGATGAGAAAAGGAAAACACCCCCTTAAAATTTGAAAATATGTGGCTAAAAGTAAAGGGATTTGGAAGAGCATCTAAAAATGTGGTGGATGAGTTATAACTTGAGGGATCATTCAACTTCATTCTTGCCTTTAAGCTAAAAGCTCTAAAGAGAGACCTAAGGACAAGGAAGCAATACTATCAATGGAGGAAGTGGTGGCTCACAAAAAGTTGTTGAATAGTTTAGCAAGTGGGTGTTGTTAGAAGAAATTGCTTAGAGACAAAAGTCAAGAGAATTGTGGTTAAAGAGGGTGAACAAAATACCAAATTTTTCTACAAAATGGTAAATGCACACAAAAGAAGGAACTTCATAATTAGTATAAAGGTGAATGGGTTAAGGCTATCAAAAGATTCTGAAATGAATGAGGGGGTGGCAAATGTTTTAAGAATCTTCTATTAGAAATGGAAGATTGAAGACCTAGCATCAACTAACTATATTTCCAACCTATTCAAGGGGAGGAGACAAGATGTTTGGAGAGATCTTTCTCACAAAAAGAAGATAAGATTGTGTGGGGATAATGCCCTTGGTCTAAATAGCTTCTCCATGGCTTTTCGGTACTTTAGCTAGTAATTTGTGAAGAATGAAGTGATGAGTTTCTTTAGGGAAATCTATGAGAATGGTGTTCCTAAGGAAAGCTTAAACTCAATGTTCTTGGTCTTAGTCCTTGAGAAAGGAGGAGCAAATAATTAAAAGACATCAACTCATTAGCTTAGTGGGCCGTTTGTTTAAACTCGTAGCAAAAGTTTTGTCTAATAGGTACAAGTCATTGGAAAAGTGGCACCCATGCTAAAAATGCTTTCATGGAAGGTCGAAAAATATTGGATGCGATGTTGAGTGCAAATGATGCACTAAATTCAAGATTGAAGTGCTTCAGGAGAGGTGTTCTTTGGAAGGTAGATATAGATGGCCTATGACTAAGTCAATTAGGAATTCCACTTAGTCGTTCTTAGAAAAATGGGTATTGGGTAGACATGTATTGGTTAGACCCAATGGTGTATCTCAACAACAAGATTCTTTGTGTTGGCAAATAGAACTCTAGTTGGTTATTTTCAAGGCTTGAGGTAAGAAGATCCTCTTTCTCTTTATTTATTCATTTTGGTGATGGAGGCACTTAATAGTTTTGTGAAGAGAGCTAGGTAGGGAGGCTTCATATCAACTTTAAAGCAGGAGGGAGTGGTAAGGAGGGGGTAGAGGTGACTAACCTTCTATCTGTAGATAACACCCTCATTTTTTTTGTGCTGCTTGTGAAGAGCAAATGAGGTATTTAAGTGGAAGCCTTACATGGTTTGAGGCGGTTTTAGGTTTAAAAATTAATCTAACAAAAAGTGAGCTTATTCTATTGTTGGTGGTGAGGGGGGTTGGTTGTGGTCTTGAACAGTGAGTATTTGGCATTTTTATTGGTGTGCAAAATGGGGAAGCTCCCTACCTCATATTTAGGTCTTCCACTTGGTGCTTCTTTTAAGTTGCCTGGAGTTTGTGAGGTAGTGAAAGAAAGAGTCGTAAGGAGATTAGTTGTGGAAGAGACAATACCTTTGAAAAAGGAAAAGGCTAACATTAATCAAAAGTACTTTGTCTAGCTTGCCAATATGCTATGTGCACTATTTATCATTCTAAGAAAAATGAACTTGGGAGTTGAGAAGTACAAAGAGATTCCCTTTGGAGAGGGGGAACACATGAGAAAAAACATTAGGTAAAATGGTCAACTATGTGTATAAACAAGAGAAAGGCGGTTTAGACATCAAAGATTTAGTTATACTAAAAAAGGCGTTGCTTAGGAAGTGAAAGATACATTTCAAAGAGGGAGCCCCTATGGAAGCAAACCATTGTTGAGAAGTAACGCAATAGAAAGCAAGAAAAAAAAAGGACAAAACACGTCTAACCAAATAAAGTTTGGAATCCACCATAGAAACTCTCAAAAAGAGATTTTCGTTGACTGAAAATTTAGAACAAAAAGGCAAAAGATTTTTTTCCATCATTTTTCCCTTCTATTTATCCCAATAACCATTTAATGTCTTCGAAACTTCCAAGATTTAGAAAATAAAAACCCACATAAATATCTATCACAAGTAACCAAGTACTACAAGTCCCAAGTTTCCTCGGTAATTTAAATATTATTCTGATACTAGTTGACTTGACTACTTTCTTAGGGCTAGCTATCTTGTGCCAATCCCCTCCACTTGAACAAAACTCAACCTTAAGTCAAAATACAGATAGAGAGGCTTGTCAAGTGAATGGTACTCATACAAATCAAAAACATTGAAGGCCTTAGAAATCACCATATTTTCAAGTAGATTATTTCCATAAGCATTATCATAAATTTGCCTCAACACCTAAAATGGTCCATATTTATTAGGCCTTAACTAGTTATAAGTTCCAACAAGAAAACTTTCCTTGTGCAAATACCATCACCATAGCACCTACTTGAAGCACTTTGTGTCAACAATGCTTATTAACTGTTGCTTTATACTTAGCATTTGCTTCTTTTTTTTCTGCTTGCATCGCTTGAACCTTCTCTATGATATTCTACATCAGATAAGAGATAAATTTTTTGGCGCTATACAAGTATGAGTTCCTCTTAACCATGTAGATGCATTTTAAAGTCATGAGGACACCTTTGGACCTAGAGGGGACAATATCCATATGGTTGAGTACGAGTTGTTACAAAATGGTATCAAAGTCGATCCTTGACCCTGATATGAGGGTTTGTTTAGCCCCGTGAAGGGTGTCTGTCTGTTTGACCCCACAATCCCATGGGACACAACAAGAACATTGTGTCTGCATTGAGAGATGTTTGTGATATCTCACATCAGATGGAAGGAAAGTTTCTAGCGTTATATAAGTATGAATTCCCCTTAACCATGTAGACATGTTTTAGAGCAATAAGGATCCCTTTGGGCCCAGAATGGACAATATCTACATGGTTGGGTGCAGGTCATTACAAAATGGTTTGTGATATCCCAAATTGGATAGGGAAGAAAGTTTCTAATGCTATATAAATATGGGCTCCTCTCAACCATGTAGACGTGCTTTAAAGCCGTGAGGACCCCTTTGGGCCCAAAGTAGACGATATCCACACAGATGGGTGTGGGTCATTACATTCTAAACCATATGTTTTGTTGTGGTAGTTAGGCGAAGAGCCTTTGGTAATTGTACGAAATCTAAGACATGTTTTGGTGCATTCATAGATACCAATGCGACGGGAGACTTTCCTACCGCATAATGAACAACATTGTTGGAGATAGCAATCTAAAATTCTCATATAGCATGGGCTAATAAGACCTCATCATAGGCAAGAGAAATTTTGGTATACCATGCATCTAGGCTTATTATAAAGTTTTACTCCCTTCTACATAAATATTGTTTACTTTCAACCTAATGGACCTTCATTGTTTTAAAAAGTGTCTAACTTATCAAAAATAAAATAAAAATTGTTTTAGAACGTGTCTACCTAGTTCAAGATGAACCCACTACATATAAGGTGTAAGAAACTTTTTTCTCTAACCGATGTGAAATATCATAATTACCCCTCATGTAAACACAACATTCTTATTGTGTTCCATAGGATTATAGGGTCAAACAGACAGACATCCCTTGCGAGGTTAGACAGGCAAAGTCTCACACCGAAGTTGGAAATTAACTATGATACCATTTTGCAACAACCTACTTCCTCCTATGTAGATATTGTATGATATGGACAAATGAGCCCTCACAATTTTAAAATGCGTACTCAATTATGAGCAATTCACTACATATATAGTGTTATGAGTTTCTTCCCCTAACCTATGTCCAATATCACACTTGTATCCATGGAATTAGCTTAATTTATGATAATTACTAAAAGTATAGACAATCCAATGCACTTAGTGGAAACCAGTCTATGCATGAGTCCTAATCATAGCCATCCATTCACTACTGGAAATAACATGTGAAATATCCAAGAGTATGCAGCCACTTGGAGACCTAAAAAGGAAATCCATGATCATGCTATGCCTCGAAACCATAGTCACAACACATATGTGGCAGCTCCTTACCTTCTCTCCACGCTTCAAACCAATAAGATCATCAAAGGTCCCCTAAGTTCAAATGCACCATTACCCCCATCAGTCAGTAAAGTTTCATTACCAGAACTCGGAAGTCCCAAATCAGATTCCCGGGCTTACCGGACACATGCTTCTTGGCGCGGGTCCTGTAGATGTGGTTTTCACTGATCTTGCAAGTAGGACTACTGGATTTCCCCCTCATTTAAAACTTGCATTACGCGAATCCCTAGAGCTAGCTCAACCAATACAAACCGTAAATCTAACACTAAAAACACATCCTTCGGGTTAAACTCAATGTCATCTTCATGACAGAAATCGGATAAAATTAGAAGAAGAAACAGAAACGAACAAGAAACCCACCTTCACACCGATTTGCAAATCTGTAACATCGCCTGATTTCTTTGCAAAAACTGAAGAAAAAAATAAACCCCATTAAAAATAATGAACAAAAATTCGAACCCGTTTATGGAATTGGAATTATAATGTCAAACGGAACAGAAACATTTATGTAGAAGCGTAGATCTAAAGACCCATAAGACTAACGGATCTAACAGATCAAGTAACAATAAAAATATCTATACATATCAGATTGATTTCAATGGACCTGATGCCGGAAGAATCAAAAGAAGCAATACGAAAGCCGCTTTCGTCATGTTCGACGCTCCCTGTCTGCGATAGACTGACACGCTTGGGGGAAAACAAGGTTTTTCGAGAGCTCGGTTTTCTCAACAGGAAAGTCGTACTTGGTGGAAGACTTTTTTTAACATTTATTTTTGAAATATTTGTGACAAAGGATAGGATAATAGGGCTATACGAGTTCGAAATGCATAGGGGGACAAAAATTATACCTTTCACGCATATTTTATCACGAATTTTACATTTGAAAATATTTTATTTAAAAAAAAAAATTATATGTTTTCATACACTTATATAAAAAAAAAAAACATAAAAAAAAATAGGAACCTTAATTTATAAAATTCAAATTTTAAATAATTATTTAAAAATAATTAATATTTTATATAATTTTTTTTATCAAATGTATTACCTTTAATCATTTAAATATTTTTTTTAATTATCTAATTAATATTAATATTTTATATAATTTTTTTTATCAAATATATTACCTTTACTCATTTAAAAGATGTAAGTATCATCTTAAGGTGATACCTTTATATAAAATTTAAATTAGCTTTAGAAAGTTCATATTTTATAATTATTTTTATATGAGTGTGTGGAAATATATATTTTTTTTATTTGATATGAGTGTAAAAATTAAAATTTTAATGAATCATATTTTTTGTTTTAAAAAGAAAGTTATATTTCATTTTTCTAAAACATAGAAATCATTTTTGTCCATAATGTGATAATATACCCTCTATAAAGGTTGAGGATCAAATTTAAAAAAATTAAACATGCAATGCCCCTTATTTTAAAAACAAAATTTCGGACCAAAAGGAGCCTTGTAAGCTATTTTACAAATATTATTAAGTTTGTATTTAATAATATTTTTACTTAAACTATCTTTCGTAAAAATGTTTTCTTTTGAAAATGTGTATAAAGAATCATTTATCAAATATTTTTTCAGAAAATAGGACAAGTAATTTTTCAACATTATAAGTAATTTCTTAAATTTTTAAATGTTTTCTAAATTTTATTAAATACTTTTTTATTTTTTCAAAAACACTTTCAAAGGAATTCTAATTTACCCCTCCTTATTTTAATTTTTTACTTTATAAGCCCTAGATATATCCATTTTTACAAATTCTATCATTTTCTTAAACATTCAAACTCACTTGTCTTCTCAAATGCAACTTTCTTTTTTACCTTCTCTACTCTACAAACTCCTCAATGCACTAATCCCTTTTTTTTTTTTCCTTTTTATATAAAAATGATTACTACCTAAAAAGTGCATTTTTACACCTTTAAGTCATTATGTTTTAAGCACTTTTGTGTAGTAGTTCTCCATTTTTATTCCAATTGGCATGTTAAGGACCTAGCAATGACTTCTAATCATATTTGTGGCTAGTTTTAGTGTTTTGACAACTTTTTGGATCATTAAGACAAGCCAAGTAAAGGAGAGAAGCAAAGAGGAAAATCAAGCAAAGAGGAAAACGAGTGAAGCTGAAACAGAGGACTGCAACTGCAGTCTTCCTTCACACTTTTGGAGCACTTCCCGAAGTCCATTTTTTGCATGATATATACCGTTGGAAAGCTCTGGAAGTCAAGAATCCAACGCTTCAAACCGTGTACGATTTGGAGCTGAAATGAGGAAGATATGGCCTTCGGAAGACAACTGTGTCAAGCTGAGAGCGAATTTCGCACCAGCTTCGCACCAACTTCGCACCACCTCCGCACAGCCCATGCGTGGTGCGAACTTTCCCCTGTTCTGCCGACTCCACTTTAGGTCTTTTCTTTTGTATTTTTTTGATGGAAATTCCTTTCCTATCCTTGTAACTAGCCAATTACAAGCTTGGCTTTTGTAAAGACTATAAGAGGGGTGGTAATCACCTCTCGGATGCTATGTTATGCTGTGTGATTTTTCACACTTGGAAAAAAACAGGGCTCTCTCGTTTTTCCTTTTCTCTTTTCTATTTTCTCTTTCTCGGGAGCCAAACAACCTCTGAGGATGATTTCCCGGAGGATGAGAGGCTAAACTTTTAGTTTCTTGGAGTGAAGGAAGCTAGGTGAAAAGTCCAGATGCAAAGGTGGAAAACTCCCGTGCCTTAAATACCGGTAGTTGGAGTTCATTAATGGCTCTCAAATCCAAAGTTTTGCTTTAACTCCCTTGGAATCACTTTGAATGGCCAATACATGGTAAGCTTCAGGTCTCTGTGGATGCTTATTGCTAGATCCATATTAGTCCATTAGTTATCATGTACGAGCCATTGGAAAGTGGCTCAAGGTGAAGACCTATAGTGTTTAAAGCCATTAATGGACCTTGATTACCATTTCTATCGACTTTTTATGGATTAAATCTTCATTGTTAAACCTATACCGGTTCGGGAAATAACTATAGGTTAAATCCCCAATGCAAGGAGAAAAATCCGGAATTTTCCACTTTGCATTCTGAACTTAATCCTAGCAACCCTTAGCTCCGGGAGACTTTCTTTCTTCCATTTTTATTTAGTTATATGTTAGTTTAGTTCCAAACTCCACTTTCAAAACAAATTTTATTTTCTTTTAAACTTTCAGTTTTTGACAAAGGAAATCATCAAATTCAATTTCTAATCCTGAGTCTATCACTGATAGAGTGAAAACCCATCCCAGAGTTCGACCCTAGAGCCGCTATACTATAGTAGCTTTGCTACGCCAGTATGAGGTCATAGGTTTTATAAATGTTTTTGATTAAAAGACCCGACTGGGTTCGCGCGAATCAAAAAAATATAGTTTTATATTTTAGAAAAAGTTTCTAAATTATCAATTGTTTAGATAAACATTATAATAATTATTTTTTTTCATTAAAAATGAGTAATAACATTGAAAAAACTTTTAACATTGAATGATAATATTTTAAAATTTCACAAAAAAATTTATCTACTTTAAAAGGAATATTAAATTATAATGAATAATTATAAAATAAATAGAAAATAATTGTTTCAATAAATAATGTAATGATAAATTTCAGGCATGATAAAAAGCTAAAAATTATGTATTTTGTTAAAAGATAATAATATTTTACAAAAATTTTAATGAATAAATATTAATATTTTAATAAATTTATAAATGAATTTTATTTGTTAAAAATAAATAATAATATTTTGATAAATGATAAATATTAGTATATTTATATTTACAATAATTATTAAAAAAATGCAATTCATTTTTTAAGCATACAAAATTACAAATAACCAACTTTCTTCATTACATGTATAAATTAACTTTCCAATTAATATTCTAAACTGGTCACCCTAAATTCTTGTTATAATTGTTATAATTTTTGAGTTCTAAATTATTTTTAAAAACTATTAGAATCTTTTAATGAATTAAAAGAATTAAGTCCTACATAATTTTAAGTCTATTTGCTTATGGAAAATATTAAAAGAAATATTGTTGTGTGTAGAGGAGAAATTAATATAATCATTTTGGAATAGTTTTGGTTAGAGGAATTCTTATATTAATTTTTCTAATTTTTAAGTTCTAAAGAATTACTAGATTAGTGTATCAATCCAAAGCATCAAGTATCATTTGATTTGGCGTCCTTTTGCCAAATGAAAAAATTCAAAAAAGTTAGCAAATTTATTGAGTGACAAGTTTCTGCTCATGAACAAGAGTGGTAGATGTCTTACCTTTAGGTAGTACACATTTAAGTAGAGGTTAATGTATACATAAACAAATAATAGTTCACGCTTACATGTGTTTATTCAAACTTAATTCTTCAATTGATTTTCCTAAAATTTCTTAATTTTTCTCGGTGAACAAACAAATCAAATGAAACTTAATGTGCTGAATTCTTTCATGGGTCTATTCATTTTCAAAATTAATTTGGAATGCAAAAATCAAGCCAATTAATATAAGAACTTTCATGCAAAATTGATCTAGAGGAGAAACTAGTGCAGTCATTCTTGAGTAGTTTTATTACCAAGAAATTATGTTATTAATTGTTTTAGTTTCTACATTCCAAATTATATTTTAAAATTAATAGACTTATTAAATAATCTAACGCATTGAGTCTCATTTGATTCTAAATTCATTTGCCCAATGAAAAATTTTGGAAAAAAATAATAATTATATGTAATAGAGAAACTAACATAATCATTTTAGACTAATTTCGACAAGAGAGAATTTTGGTATTAATTAACTTAATTTTTTCTTCCAAATTATTTTTGAAAATTGATAGACTTACTAAAAAATCTAACGCATTAAGTTTTGTTTGATTCAGAATTTGTTTGCTAAGTGAGAAAATTCAAGAAAGTTAGCAACTCTTTGAATGAATGACAAGCATTTGATCGATAATTGTAGCACATGTCTGAACATTGGATATTATATGCTTAAATAATGATTAATGCATCTATAAGCAAAGTGTAATACACACTCTTATACATTTATTTATACTCGATTTCAAGTGCTTGTTCAATAAGTGGAGTAGTACATATCTGAGTATTAGATGTTATATATACATAAATGAAGAGTAATACATACATGCATTTATTCATACTCAATTTCAATTAATTTTTCCTAAATTTCCTCACCAAGTGAATGAACTCCAAATTAAACGAGACTTGATGTGTTTGATTCCTACCCTAGTCTACTAAGTTTTGAAAATAATTTTAAACTAAAAAATTTGACCAAAAAAAAAAAAAAACTAGTCTAAAATGATTATATCAAGTTCTCCTTAACCTAATAAAATTTCTTATATTTTTTTAATTCAAACTATATGTCTCTATGCAAAGTATCCTAGTATCATAAAGATTAAGCTTACTTTAGACAAGTCATAATTCTTATTACTAGGGATAGATACCTTTTCTAATTAATCAACCTCTCTTAAACCTAAATGGTTATCTTAAGGCATTGATTAACATACCTTTATGTTTAACTCTTAGCTCATGTAAGTGAGACTACTTTAGGTGATTTAACTACTTTATGTCTAAGTTAAGTGGATAACCAAGAACCTTAATATCAATGTTATCAAGTGAAAAGTCTCATCTATAGGATTGTCCACTCCTACTATAAACATCTATAGTCTTGTCTAATTATGATAGTTCATATTTATTGATTCCTTAGGTGACCTAGTCTTTAAGATGGTGATTGGTCCAAAATCAAGATGGGCTTAATCTTGGAGGTTGAGGGCTTTCCTATGACCTTCTCTTACTTAGTATGAGACTTTAAGTAATTTTGGTAACCTTCTTAAAATAAATTATCTATCATGAGTTTTTTCAAAAGCCTTATTTATTACTTGAATTGAAACATTTATATTAGGTAAGAATTGCACTCATATTCCTTGTTCTTGAACTTTCCTTTCTCAAACAGAATTTTTATTCTCTTGGGGGGTGGGTGCATGGAAGA
This sequence comes from Vitis rotundifolia, assembly GCA_030254885.1. Lineage (NCBI taxonomy): Eukaryota > Viridiplantae > Streptophyta > Magnoliopsida > Vitales > Vitaceae > Vitis > Vitis rotundifolia. The sequence goes on from CM058157.1 coordinate 14,053,468, forward strand.
GCCTAAAGAACTTAGTATTATCCTTCTTCTCTCAAGGTGGGAGAAGCTAGACGACCACCTTAAGTGTTGTTCCCTTTCTCTCAAGGGGGGAGAGCTTGGAGAACCACCTAACCTGAATGTAGACCCCTCTTTTTAAACTAAGAGACGCTTGTTTTATTTTAGTTTTTGTTTTTCTTATCACCACTTGCTGCCCACCCAAGAGTGAATTGGGCATTTTATTTGGGAGTAGAGGACGACTTTCGTAGGTGAGCGAGCTACATGGGACACATGGCCAAGGACACTGCTACCTTGCCATGGTGGTGGTTACAATGGAGACATTTTCTAAACGGGGAGCAGTGGAGTAGAAGATAAGCAGTAAAGCTGGTGAAGGCTTGGAGAAGAAGAAAATGAGTTGGATGATATAAAGGAGTGATTTCGAAAAAAAAAAAAAAAAAAAAAGGAAAAAGGGAGTGAGTTGGGTGAGGCACATTAAAAAAAGAAGAAGATTCAAAGAAGTTGAGTGAACAGAAGAAGTTGGCTTAAAGCCAAGCAAACTCCTACTTAAGGGGAGCATTACCTGGTAAGATTGTTTAGATTCATCGATTATTATTGTTTAGATTCATCGATTATTACTAATCATCATACTTTTTTTTTCCATGTGATTATTTTGCATTGTTTATGAGGTTGCTTTGGTTTGGTTATTGATTCGTCCCCAATTGGTGTTCTGATTGATTCAGATCAATCAACTGATGTGCTTTGATTTCAATCCTCAGACGGGAGTTATCAACAAAATTTATAAACCTATTTCACCATATACTAGGGTAGCATAGCTAGCATAGCATAGTGGCTCTAGGATCGTTCACTGGGATGGGTTTTCACTCCACAATTGATATTAATTCAAAGATGAATTGGTGCTTTTTCATTTCAAGGTTAGCTTTAAAAGAAAACATAAACTTGTAATGGAAATGGTTGATTTTAAGCTAACGCCTAACCAAACTAAAGATAACTAAAAATAATTAGAAACAAAGATGTTTCTTGGGATTTCAGGTCACTAGGATCAGGTGCCATAAACAAAAAGGGAGATTCCGGTCACTTGTTTCTTTTCCTCGCATTAGAGAATTAACATATAGTCAATTCTCTAACCGGTGTGATACAGATGCTTACCATTAATGGTCTCAACAATAAATCCCTCTCACTGATCCATCTTGCAATGGCTCGTGCCTCTCACCTAGCACTTGCCATTCAAGGGGATCTTTAACCTTGGATTATCCTTCAAAAGCTCGCAAGAGATAACTAATGGATGTCTCCTTGGAGTCCAAAAGCTTACCAAGTGTTGGCTGGTCTAGAAAATCCTACCTCTGAATCACCTCCCAAAGGCTCGCAAGAGATAAACTAGTGAAACTCAATGGACGGAGTCCACTTGCCTTACCAAGTGTTGGCCCAGGTGATTCAAAGGCGTTTTAAGTTAACTAAAAAAATAAAAACCATAAACGGGTCACACTTTCTTTTCATTAAAAAATGGAAACAACAAAAACTCACGCTTATGTAGCCGGCACCTTACTTAGCTTCCTTCACCCAAGAGACAAAAAGTCTAGCCTCTCATCCTCTGGGGAAACATCCTCAGAGTTTGTTTGGCTAGAAAGAAAATGAAAGAGAAAACAAAGACGAGAAGGAAAAAGCAGAGCAAGTGCTCTGTATAATATATTGATCGATTCTATATCTACATACACAAAAGGTTGTCTCTGAGAACAAGCTCCCGAGATTCCTCTGATGAGTGTTACAAAAGAGTTTATATAGGAAGGTAAATTACCTTTCCTTCCATACTTCCTAGCTAAGGAATTACATAAGTGGCTGAATACAAGGAGAAAATGGAGATTTTTACACAAATATCAGAAGAAAAAGAGTCGGTGAACAAATATCCCATTTTCGCACGTTGCATGGTAGTGTGCGAAATTTCGCAAGTTGATTTCGCATGTTGAAATCCACTTTCGCACGTTGGACTTCAAGTTTGCAAGTTGCTAAATCACTTTCGCATGTTGGGCTTCACCGAGAATGCACAGCTGCCATCCATTTCCACTTCGCACGGCAGGCTCCAATTTCGCACGTTGGAGTTCCAATTTCGCAAGGTGCGAAATTGTCCCTCAACTGGATGCAGTTGTCTTCCGAAAGCCATATCTTCCTCATTTCAGCTCCAAATCGCACACGGTTTGAAGCGTTGAATTTTTGACTTCCAGAGCTTTCCAACGGTATATAGAATGCACAAAATGGACTTCGGGAAGTGCTCCAAAAGTGGGAAGGAAGACTGCAGCTAGCATGCTCTGTTTTCTTCACTCTGTTTTTCCTCTCTCTGTTGCTCTTTCCTTGCATACTTCACCCGATTATGGCAAAGGACTATGAGGCTCCAAAGCTTGGTTCTTCATGAATTTGAGCTTCTAAAAGCCTTGCCATGAGCTATATACAACTCTCCCTCATTCTTACATTGCTTTGGTGAGCAAAAAGCTATCAAAAACACCAAAACTTAACACAATTTGGTTAGAAACAATTGCAAAGGCCCTTAACATGTCAATTGAGTTAAAAGGTGATAATTACTACTCAAGAGTGTTTGAAAGAGTTAATTACAAGCTACAAAATAGCTCTTTTTGAGTAGTAATCAGTTATGGTGGTTAGCTTCAATTTCCCTGGTTTCATTCAAGGATAATCTGACTATGCTTTGTTTAGTTATTTCATATTCGAAAACCTTTTTGTATCTTTTTTTTTTTTTTTCTCTCAAGGTATTTTCATGGTTCAATCCACCAACCTTTAAACCCAAAGATAAATAAAAATGAATCGGGTTTCTTCATATTTGTTGGGTGTTTAGTCCTTGTTTATTTTCTTTTAAAGCTTTATTCCATTGTATCCTCTATTTCTCCCCATTTTATACATGGGTGTTTTAATCCGAGTCTCTATTTTGGCTTCCATAATTGAGATTCCTTCCGTGAGTGAAGACCCAGAAATGTAGATTGGCTTCTTGTAATTGATAAAATAGTTGGAGTCCACCATTGGCTTGAATGAAGCAGGGATGTTAATCGAATTGTGATCATGGATGCTCTGTTTTGGAACCTTTAGCTCTCTGCACCTAGTCTTCCAATCCTCTCTTAGTTTTATTATTTTTGGGGATAGTGTTTGGATGTGCTTACTGCATATTTTGTGGCTTCGATGGTCTGCTTGTTTATTTCTGGCTGTCTTCGATGCTAGTCATGGGAAATAGACTAGTTTTGGTTTTGTTCTTACGAATTTGGAAGTGATCAAAGGGGACCTGAAAATCAATGCAACCCTACACTTATGGGAGATAATCTGAATCCGAACCAAGAAGAAACTCATAGAGGAGACGGGTACGATTATTATGGAATGCAGTTCATCATTTCTATGATATGTTCCATCATGGGAAGAAATTAATGCAGAGGTGGTTCCCAAAGTGTAGAAGTTTAGTTTCTGTGTGTATGGTCAACTCCCCTATAAACCCATCAACCTTATGCTTTGATCTAAAACTCCATTGATTTGGTTACTCAACATGTCAATTACATTCGGAGATGGAAATGCCTTGTTGGAAAATCCCCTCAGGTCTACATTGGTGATACCTTTGAGTTTGAATTCCTATATGAAAGCTTCAAGTCATTTGGGCTTAATGTAGTCAAACCCAATGTTGTCATTATTGAGGTTGTTCTATATGCCAAGAAGCAACTCAACTTGCAAAGTGAACTCACTGTTGAGGTTATTTGTGGTTATATCTCTGTTGTGGCTTTGTAATGATGTGGTTTCCCCGATACATTAGTGGTCGGAAACAAGATGATTTATGCCAGCTCCAATGGGCAAATTAATTTGTGGGGATGTTAGGTTTGACAAAACTGAAAGTTGCACTCCAAACTATGCCTTTGTGCACCACTTTTAAAGCACACATAATTCATTCTGTAGTTCTACATCCATTACAAGTCTTATCATCAGAAAACTGAAGAAGCCAAGGATTGGTTGCTCTGTACAAGGGAAATTGTAATACTCGGGTTTTTTTTAAGGACACGTCAGATTCTAAGAACATAAAGTATTTCATAAAATTGTAGGTCAAATGGTCAAAAAGAATGGTGGAGATCCACATGTTAGTATCTAATTAGGAGAGATTTTGGAAAAGTTGGTTAAAAGTCAATAGTTTGAAAAATTTGCCACGTCATATGTGAGGAGTAGGAATTTTAGAAATTAAATTTAGATTTTGAGAAAAATTTAGCCATCAAATAATTGAGATTAGGTTTTGAAAATTTGAATATTAAGTACGTTACGAGAATTAATTTAATTATTATTGGGTAATTATCAAAGAAATCGTAGTAAAAGAAACTTGGTAAAAATTTATATTATATCAAACTGTTATAATGGATAATTAAAAAGAAATTAAATTTAATTTTATAACAAATCAATTTGATTTTTATAATTGGAATTAAACTTTATAGAATTACAAAATATTAAACGGAGTTGATTTGAAATTAAATTAAGAGTAAATTATAATATGTTAATTTAGAAATATATAATATATATATACAAAAGAGGTAAATTAATTAAATGTGAATTTTATGAATTTTAACTTTTGAAATTTTAATGCGATTGAATAATTTGACAAATGAAATAAATTAAATAAAAGTGATATCAAAGGAGTGAGAAATTGATTTTTTTTATAAATTAAATGATTAATTAATTTATGGAATTAAGTTTTAGAATATTACTTAAATTTTGTTGGTAAATAAATATTGGTAAAATTAATGAATTAATGGTTATTACAAATTTCAACTTCTTGATTGTTGAAAAAAAATTATTTTATGTATTTAATATTTTTATGAAATTGAATTTTGTTAAATAGTTAATTATATAACGTTTTAAGTGAATTTCAGAATAAAAATGTTTCAGGTAATTATAGTCAAATTATACTTTTTGAAAAGCAGCCTTGTAGCAAATTAAATTACAAATACGGTAGTATTTTTCGTGAGGTGGAAAATTATAATTTGTGTTTAATTCATAATTATAGAAAATAAATTAAGGAATAATAGTTTTAATTTATTAAGAGAAAAGACGTGCATGGTATTTTAGGATTTGTTTAATAATATTATATATACATATATAAGTGAAATGGTTGTGGAAGTTGAGAAGAAAAAAAAAATTGAAAATGGAAAATAATGAAATGAAAATAAATAAATAAAAGTCAATTGGGGCCTTTGGATTTGGGCTAGGGACAATGGGCTGTGACCGGTTGAAAGTGGGTTTTAAAAACAAAAATAAAAAGAGAATTGATTTGGGCTTTTGGACATTGGGCCATGGCCTGGTGGCTGGTGAGTAAGTAAAAGAAAGAAAAAAAAAAGGAAAAGGGAACAGTGGCAGAATGGGCAGAACGGGAGAGGAGCAACGACGACACTGTGGAGATTTTGCTTTTCACCGGAACTTTGATTGACCGTTTGGATGGCCAAACGACCTCCGTTTCGGCTCAAATTTTGAGGAGCTGCTCTACTCAACGAGAGGAACAATCCTACGGTGGTCAATTGTGTTTCCAACGGTTGAATTCTTAGATTTGTGGTAGGGGAACCTAACCTTGAAACTTAATTTAAATGCATTTCTCATTGAAAAAAAATTATAAATCTTGTCATAATGGGTTAAGTAGGTAATGTTGATGTTGTGTGAATTTTTTGGATGATTTGGAATTTTGTTGGAATTTTTGTAATTTCGTGAATAGTTTTTTGGTTGATAATTAATTGTTTTGAGTTGTTAAAAATAATTAGAAGTGTTGGAAAATTCTGAAATTAGGTTATAATTTCAAATATAGTGATATGTGAATTTTTGGGAGTTGGTTGGAATATTTTCGGAATTTTTATGGTGGAAAATTAGTTATTTTCGAATATTGGAAATTTTAGAATGGTTGAAAAATTCCGAAAGTGTGGTATAATTTCAAGTTTATTGATATGTGATTTTTTTGAAAAATTGTTGGGATGTTTTCAGAAATTTTGATGTGAAAATTTATTTTATTGGATTATTGGGAATGTTGAAATTGTTGAAATTATTGAGGAATTCTGAAATGGTGGCATTCACTTGCATCATGATTGTGTGAATAAAGAATAAAGATTATGAAAGGTGTATGAAATGGAAAAAGAAAGGGAAAAAAAAATGAAATAGTGATGAAAAGTAAAAGCCCGTGTGAGGCGAATTAAGAAGGGAGAGAGATCCCTAAGGTGAAAGACCCAAAAGTTTACCCCAGGAAGACTCCGAATGGGGAGTGTATTTGGGTACGGATGTGTATCCTTCGGTGAAAGCTCGAGAACAATAGTGCATTGTATGACAGTGTTTCACACATTCATGTGCATTCATTTAATTATTGAATGTATGTGGAATTGTGTATAATATTAGATATTAAATTAGGCGGCTTGACTAATAATGTTGAAATGTTTATATTGTGTTATTTGAAACTTAGTGATCCCTAGTAACCCCTTGGGTGTTAGGCACCCTATTGAGCAATATGGAAATGCTCACCCCTTCCTTTTTACATTTTTTTAGATGCAGATATCACTCCTGAGGATCCACAGGTGGGGCAGGGAGGACTTCAGGATGCTCTTGGAGCGGCCTAGTGCAGCGTGACATTTTTTTATTGTGTTTGTGGTTTTGGGATTTGCTTTAGTAACTATGAATTATGGATTTGGAATGAGACCTTCTTTTGATTAATTTGCTTAATTGTGAACTTTTATTTTTGGACTATAATAAAAATTATTTAATCTTGTTGTTTTTGAGAAATGTTTGGGATATTGTTAGTTGGTGAGAACTCTAGTAGGATGTATATGTAGAAAAAAAAAAATCAGAGTGTTTTGATTGACTGCCAGCGTGGAATAGGAGGAAACCTTAGGGTCAAACCTTTGACCTGGGGTTATGGGCCAAATTTTGGGTCGCCCGAAATTTGGGTCGTGACAAAAATAAAGCTAGAGATGCCAAGTCACATGCTTGAATGAACCATCAGAAGTCGATCCAAGATTAGAAGACTTGAAATCCACATTCAATGCTCAACCATGGCACCCCAACCCCCTCACTTCTGTATAGGAGTGCATGACCACCTTTGGGTGTGCCATTTTCAAAGCCTACAACTAGTACGCAAATGATGAAGAGGACTTGTTCAGTGCTCCTTGCAAGAACAAGCTTGATCAGTACCAGATTCCCAAATATCCTTCACCACTTAACCTCTCCACCTTGGGTCCCCATGTGCGCATGATAATGCATGGCCACCTTTTTGGTGGCTCAGTTTTCCTAAGCTCGTGTACCCTCCACCATTGTTCCACCATGCACTCTTCAACAAACCCCTTTTCATTCATCCCTATCATGCATGAATTCCTATGTACATCTTCCTACAACACCACTCCATTGATCACTCTTCATACCCACCATACCCATCCCCATGCCCCATCACTCATTTTCCATGCCATATTCACCACCTTCAAATTGTCACCTCAAGACAAGCCCCCCATATCCCCATCCTTCATACCTAGAACCCATCAACTTACCTCAAGCCAGTTTGAAGAAGTTCAGGGCTGTCGCTTTGTCACAGTGGGATAATAATGTAGAGGAAGCTTAAACACCAGGATCTCAAGGAAGTTGCATTCTTGGTTTAACTTGCTGAACTTGGAGTGCTCGGGATACAAAGAAATCAATGCAGAACATGATCTTTATTCTTTTTGCTACAGCGTGATGCCCTTTCTCTCTAAAATGCACTCTTTTGATTTAATTGGAACACTACACATACCACTCGAATGGGTTATAAAAATTTTGGAAAACCCAAAATTGTTCCTTCTTGATTTTTGAGATTGCTAACCTCGTGAATGAGTTGCTGCCGCCATCTCCAGAAGGAGTCATTTCTCTTATAGCTAGCACCAATCTTCTAGATAAAAGGAACTCTTGTGAAAAAGACACCGTTGAACAGTTCTAAGGAACAAAAATAAATTTGTTACCCACCTCAAAGCTAACAGCATATGATGGTGTCCTTATAAATCGGTCCATGAATACATCTCCCTATTCTGGTCTTCAAGTCCCATTTTCGTTTTTTTCTCACCCTATCGTAGCAGGTTTTAATGTGGGGTTTGATCAATGGCTACCTAGGACTTGACATTGCTTGTATGTTTGTAACAATTCTAGAGCGAGTGGTCCGAGACATTTGATTTCTGCATTTGAAATTCAAAGAGAGATAACAGTTACATGCAGCCAATCACCTATACCTGGGCCCCACTTTGCACGACTATGCATGGCCACCTTCTAGTGTACCACCTTGAAGTACACGTGCCTATCATCCTCTTAATTTTTCAGTTTTTGGTGTCAAAATTTAATTTTCAAAACTTCAATTTTCAAATAATTTTCGAAACTCCAATTTTCAAATAATTTTCGAAATTCTAATTTTCAAAACTTCAATTTTCGAATAATTTTCAAAACTCCAATTTGCAAATAATTTTTAAAACTGCAATTTTCAAATAATTTTCAAAACTCCAATCTTCAAATTTAGTTTTCAAAATTTCAAATTTCAAAACTCCAATTTTCAAATTTAATTTTCTTCAAATTTCAAAACTCTAGTTTTTTTTTTTTTTTTTTTTTTTCAAATAATTTTAATCTCATTATGGTTTTTGAATAATTTCAAGTCTTTTTTTTTTTTTTTTCATTCCTTCCTTAAGGTTTAGGGTCATCAAAAATCCTTTTTTTTTTTTTTTTTTTTTTTTTTTTTCAATTTTCTCGATTTTTAATAAGCATGAATAGATTTTTCATAATTCCAAAATAATGGAATTTGTGGGATTAATTCATGCAAGATAAATTGGGCTTTGGTGGAGCCCAACATCCTTGATATTTTCTTTAAAAATAATTTAAGTGAAGTGCATAATTGTCATTGAGGATTTCTTACTCTGTTTTGTGGCACATGCGATATATTTTGTATTCATTATTGTGTACTAATCCCGTCTCATGATAGTGCACTATTACTTGTTGCTAAGATAAGGTCTCACTCCCATTTTGCTTATTCTCATGAATGATTCATTTTATTATTTAATTATTTCATTGGTATCTATTAATTTCCTTATCAATTATTACATTTGCCTCACCTTATTTAGTAAAGACCCGTTTCTAGGGGCTTAGAGGGACGCTACGGTCTTTTACTGTACCTTCTAAATAAGTAACCTGACCCTAGACTCGACTTTGGTTTTCCATAGACTATTTTTTTTTTAATTTATTTAAGGAGTCACACTTAGAGTTTTTCTTTCTTATTTTATTTTTCCCTTTAAAAATAAAACAAAAATAAGTGGTGACTCCAAATCTTTTATAAAAATCATATTTTCACCAAATAAAAAACGAGTCTTGTTGTCGAGTAGGAATGCACGTGAAAAATGTAGGTCCACACTAAAATAATAGGAAAGTTAAAAAAATGAATGACAATATAATAATAGCAATATATAATTCTAAAATAAATAATACTTGGAAAGAACTCTTATGAAAATTTATTTTTTTATAAGAAAATTCAAAATTATCAACTTTGATAAATATTTTAATTAGATCTCCTATCATATGCAATATAGAATATAACCATAAAAGGAAATAAAATAAAAGTGAGATTTCAATGGCCTTAAAGATCTTGTTACTTATTTGGTAATCCAAATATTTGAATTCTTAAAATCCAAACATACAAAATAAACCTACAATAAAAATAGGGTTAGTGGCTTTATAAAAAACCAAAAATAGCCTAAAAACCCTAAAAAGGCACTAATACCACAAAAAAGCTTGAAGGAACCTTGAAATGCTTTGGGCGCTTGAGGGACACTCAAAGTAGTGCTTGAAGGGCGCTTAAGTGCTCATGACTGCTCAAATGCTTATCTAACCACTTATGCGCTCCAATAAGATTTGCACAATTTTAAACAGTCTCATCATCACTTTCTCCAAATATATATATATATATATATTAGTAATAAAATGTATAATAAACACCTTATGGGGTTACATAGGTTACATAGGTTGACAAAAACTACATTTTTACATCAAATGCTATACTCTAGTAATTTTGAGTTTACAAATTATTTTATAAATAAAAATGAGATCTTTACATTCAATAAAAATCCTACACCCCTTATGGGGTTTATAACCCATCTAGGAAAAGTAAAACAACCAACAATCACAACAATCACAATACATAATCATCATAATAATTAGATTAAAATATCTCATGCACATATACATATGTTCATCCCTAGGGCCATGGGATGAATAATAAACCACAAAAAACAAGGATTAACACATCTTAAAAGGAATCTAACTTTTTTTTTTCCTAACCGAAGGCTTTGATACCAATTGTAAGGAATTTCAAATTTTTTCATTCCCTATCCTAAAATCAAGGTAAATGCATGCAATTCTCCCTAGACATATCTAAATCCTATGAACAATGGAATATATGCATTCAAAATAAGTCTAGCATCTAGATAATGAGATTAGAGTGTTTATCAATGATTTGGATGTTTCCAAATCGTTTCCTTATTTTAAGTTGCTAGAGATATTGTAAACCCACAAACTTTCACCTAATGATTCTACCTTGATGCTAAGCACTTAGACGATGAAAGTTTAAAGGGTAGAGCCTAGGGCTCTTTCTTTAGAACCTAGAGAATGGTGGTAAAAGATTGGAAATCCTAACTCCTCAAGGGGTATTTATAAGGTTTCTACTAGGCTTAAGTGACTTAAGCACAACATGGACTTAGGTCACTTAATCTAGACCAAATATCTTATTAATTAATTAACTCAATCCAGATATACTATTCACTAACCTTTGTGCAACCTTACAAAATTACCAAAACATTCTTATGCACATAAGTGAACCAAGAGCCAATCTAACTCTCATAAATTGTGTCATTAAGGTATATGAGATCGAATGGGGACCATTGGAACCTATATGTTAGTATTGGTGCTTGGAACCTTGGATTACTCCGTTTTCATGCCATAGATCTCGTAGGGTGCATTCATCTATCCATAGACATCTCTAAATTTATCATAATAGAATAAAATGACAATAAAAACCATTATTAACTATAGATCTTCATATATGAAACTCATACCTATGATATGGATGTTCCTAGATCAAAATCCAATCGATGAAGAACATGCTTGAAAAATCTAGAAGTTTCGTACACTTAAGATCTTCCACCTAATGACTCTAACCATGATCTTGGCACTCCAAAGTGTGGGTAATGGAAAGGAGGAAGCTTTGACTCTCTTTTTCCCTTTAGAGGTGGAAGATAACTAACTAAAAGTCATTAAAAACCCTAACCCTTTAAAAGGGTATTTATAGAGTTGCCCACTTAAGTGACTTAAGCCCCTCAAGGCTTGGATCACTTAATCTAGCCCAAAACGTGTCCTAATTAATTAATTAACCACATAGGATCATCTAATTAATCAATTAGCCCAATCTAGAAACCTTGTTCATTATGCCCTATGCAATCTTTCATAATTACCAAAACACCCTTATGCACAAGAATGAACTTATAGTTAATCCAATCCTCATAACTATGTCATCATGGTATATGAGTTTAGAACGAGGACCATTGGGACCCATAGGAGTATTGGCTCCTTTGGAATTCAATTTTGAAGTTGATTCAATAGTAAAAAGTCTTAAAGTACCGTATCTTAGTACTATTGGTACACTTATGTATCTTATCGATTTACATGCCCAAACATTGTTTTTCTTGTTAATTTATTTGCAAGATATAATTCCACTCCAACTTGAAGACATTGGAATGATATCAAACATATATTGTGCTATTTTCACAGAACTACTGATATAAGTTTATTTTACTTAAGGAAATTAAAACTGCAATTTCTTGAATATATAGATACAAGATATATTTCGGATCCACATAAAGCTAGGTCACAAATAGAGTATGTATTTAATTATAATGGTATTGTTATTTCATGGATATCTATCAAACAAATAATAGTGATCACATCATCAAATCATTTAGAAATACTTGCAATTCATGAAACAAGTCGTGAATGTATATGACTAAGATCTATGATCCAACATATTTGAGAATCATGTGGATTCTCCTCTATCAAAGACAATCCGACAATATTATTTGAAGATAATGTTACATGCATTACACAAATAAAATGGTGGTGAAATTGATGTTAAACAAATATACTCAAATGATAACTAACAAATTTATTCATAAAAAGTCATTACCAACCTTAACATTTAAGAAGTTAATACACAAGTTTGGAATGTGTCAACTCAAGGATGTCGACATGAGGAGGAGTATGTTTATAAAAGAATGTTAGTGTATTGTACTCTTTTTCCATTTGTTCAGTTTTTATTTCACTGAGTTTTACTAGCAAGGTTTTTAAAGAGACAATCTTAATAGAGTAAGAGTAGTATAAATAATTATAAGAATATTGTACTCTTTTTTTTTTCCTTTGTTAGGTTTTTCCCAAAGTGTTCTTTTTTTTTTTTTTTTTTTCTAGAAGGCAACCTAACATTATTATTTGAAGATAATGTTGCATGCATTACACAAATAAAAGAGGGTTATATTAGAGGAGATAGAACTAAACACATTTTAACAAAAAAAAATTATACATATAACTCCAAAAGAGTGGTGAAATTGATGTTCAACAAATATGCTCAAGTAATAATCTAACAAATTTATTCATAAAGTCATTACCAACCTTAACATTTAAGAAGTTAATACACAAGATTGAAATGTGTTAATTCAAGGATATTGACATGAGGGGGAGTATGCTTATAAAAATGATGTTAGTGTATTGCACTTTTTTTTCCCTTCGTTCAGGTTTTATCCCACTGAGTTTTATTGGTAAGGTTTTTAAAGAGGCAATCATAATAGATTAAGAGTAGCCTAAAGAATTGTAATAATATTGTACTTTTTTTTTTCCTTCACTAGGTTTTTCCTATATGTTTCTTACTAGCAAGATTTTAATAAGGCATATTCTTTTAATGTAGTGAACATCTAAAATGGAGTGTTATACATGAAGTGGTGAAAGCCCACCACATTATTATGCTAATTAACATTATTTATGACTTCCATCTACTCAACATAATTATGAGTATTAAATGGAAGTCATTTGAAAAGCTTATAAAAGGGTTTTTCATCCTTTGTATAAGATCTATCTCGAGAAAGAAAAACTTCTTATGTTTTTTCTCTCTCACTCTCATTCTCTCCTCTCAATTCTTTTTTACATTTCATTAGTTTGTTTCTTATTTTATAACATTGCAAAATATTTTGAGAAAAAGGGGTTGAAATCAAAGTAATTAAGTGAAAAGTGACCAATAAAAAGAATGTGATAAAACCAAAGAAAAAGAAGATAATAATATGTTTTGTATCAAATCAAAATAGTTTAAAGCAAAATGATTGAGTTTTAGAGATCCATCGACATTGAAACTCCAAATTGGATCCTTAGAAACTATTAGGAAACAAAAAAACCAAAATCTTAAATCCTTTTGTTCTTAGCATAATGAAAATATTAAGCAAAAACATGCAATGACAAGAAAATGATGAAAACTTATAGGTTATGTTTGGTTCCCGGAAAGTACCAAGGAAAGAAAAAAAATGCAAAAGAAAATGGTTTTTTCATGTTTGGTTTCACTATAATTTTTTTTTAAAAAAATTAAATTCAATTAAAATTAGTTAGAAATTTATATATTTTAAAATTATTTTATCTTTATATAATAGAGGAAATTAAGTAAAATGAGTTTGAAGAAATAAATAAAAATAATTTATTAATTTTAAATCTATTTTTTATTTTCCTTCATTTTTTTCTTTCTTTCCACTTTTCCTTTTTATTTTATTTCCCTCACATTTTCCTTCAAATTTTCTGGAAACCAAACATAGCTATAATTCCTCTTATTTTCCCTTATTTTTAGGCATCCAACAAGCTCAAAATATATTCCAAAAAAAACCTTAGAAGTTGTGAGGTCTCACCATTTTTAAAGTGGGAATGGAGAGAGTGAGGTTTGGATAATGAAGACCATCATCACTTATGGGGATAAAGTAGATTTCTCTTGTATAAAATGAGAGAGACACAAAACCAATTAAGAATCTAATAACCATGGTAGGAGAATGAAAAGTCACAAAAAGAATGAGACACATTGGGAGAAGAAAAAGCCCAAGAAGAATAACACACATTATGATGGAAAGGTAGTATATTAAAAGGCATTTTTATATTACGACAAGAAAGTAAATTTTTTTACATAAAATATGAGAGACATGAAAGGTCTTTTAAAGAAAGGTAATAAGAAAAATCAATGCAAAATAACATAAAGGTAGTTATTGATCAAATTCCTTATAGAGGTATTCTTAGGAAGAAATGTTTTACAAATGTACTTTTAATATATACTAATAGTTGAATATGTGCATGCACGCGGGTGATACAATTTAATATCTTATTCAAATACTATTTATTTTTACCTTTTTTTATAGTCACATTTTTTTTATATTTTTCTTATTATCATAACTCTGAAGACCAAATTCATAAAATATCAATAATTTTATATTTCAAAAAACTTTTATTTAGTTTATTATACTAGATAAAAGTTGAAACTCACATATAAATTTCTTTTTATTTTTCATAGTGATATAGAATTTTCTTCTTATTGTTAATTCAAATAAAATTTTCTAACTCAAAATTATTATGGTAACTCTATCAAATCCAAAGAATATAATTTAATATTTGATTTTTTTTTTTATTTTCATTATGTTGGGTAAAAAGCCACATGTGAATTTGTTGTTTATAGTTATTTTATTATTAGTGTTTTGTCTATCACTATTGCAAAATTCAAATTTATTATGGTAATTCTAAAGATAAATTTTTTAAATATTAATAATTTAATATTAAAAATTAATTTAAGTTATTAATTTCTAACAATTAATAATTATTGATATATTTTTTAATCATTCTCAATGAAATGACTTTTTTTTAACAAGAATTTTGAATTTTAATTTTATTTATTACTAACAATTATTTGAAAAATTAAATTTACAGGTTGTATAGATGAAGCCCTTTGGATAGAAAGCGATAATGTTTTGAAAAGCAATAAGTGAATTATTTTTTACTAATGAAATAATTTAAATTAATTTTAAGAGTTGTATATATAAAGGATTAAAATATATATAAAAAGGTTTGCAATGTGCTATGCTAGCCACTAGGGCAAGTTTGCCTCTTAATACGTAAGTTGCATCAAATATATATATACTCAAATTCAACATATAAACATAATAAAAAAAATGTTTTAAAGAACAAATTAATTATAATTAAATGAAAAAATTTCATCTATTTGAATACCAAAACTATAAAAATTATTGTGATAATTTTCTTCATAGTGTTTTTAATATCATTAATATATTAATTAAGTATTAAAAATTATACATATATTATCATTTATTTTATATCATTTAATACAATTGAATTAAATGAATTATAATTTTAATATTAAATATATTTTTAAATTGGACATATTATAATCAAATATCACAATATTATTATCGAATAATATTTGATATAATTTAATAATAAATGTATATTTATGGAATTCATATTTTTTTATTAGCATATACAATATTATTATCAAATATAATAAATTATATTATATATATCAATTACAATTATATTACACTTCTAATTTTATTTTTAAGAGTTTTTTCTTACATTTTTATAATTTTTGATCAATTTTATATTCACCGATATTTTGTGTTAAAATATCTATCGATATATCTCTGATACATCTGATATATCCGTAAAATAAAAGTACCGATATATTCGTAATTACCGATATTTTCATCATTATATATATATTCATTTGTGAATTATATTTTAGTTGTATTAGCAAAGATAGTTTAACTTAAATTTAGGAGTTTTAAGAGTAATTTGTTGATAAATTATTTTAAGACATTTTTAAAATTAATTAAACGCCTTTTTTAGTTTTATCACAATTATCTTCTCAACTTCTTCTCTCCTTTCCTTCATCATTTTTTTTTATATTGAAATTATATCATTTTTCATATTAAAATAAATTTAATTGTAATCAATAGTAAAATAATTAAGTAAGAATAAAGATAATCATTGATAAATATTTTAAACTAAATTTGAAATATATTTATTTGTAAAATAATGTGAAAAATTAAATTGAATACATTTCTCAATAAATAATATAAAATAAACCTCAATCAAATCATGAGAGTGATTAGAGAAAAGACCAAGGAGGAGGAAATCATTACGCTCAAGAGAGACGCAACATCAAATAATGTTGAAGAGAAACACAAAAAACAAATTCAACATCAAGGGATGGAGTAGGTGCTAAGGTGGGTGATTGGATTATAGATTTGCAAAAAAAAAGAAGATAACAACAAACCCTTCATGTTATGTCATTTTGTGAGCAAATAGGATCTAACAATGAGAAAATACTAATTTGTGTTATTTTTGTGAGCAAATAAAATTTGGTAATGAAAAGGAGAAGGGGGAAATGAAAACGAATGCTTTACGAATTGAGAACATGAGTTTATTTATAGGTGAAAAGAATCAAAAGAAATTAAATATGAAAGTTAAAATTAAAAGGTATTAAATATGAAATTTATAAAATTCTTAGTGTTGATACTGAAAAGACATTCATCCATATAAAGAGGAATATGAAGTAAAAAGTTATTAGCATTTATTCAAGGGATTCTAGAGAATATAAAATTTTTTAGTGGAAGTTTTTAGGTATAAGATGTTTTAAGAGCATGACTATTCTGTTTAGATGTTATACAGATGTAGATATAAGTTTTTTAAAGTATTGTTTTCAAAAATAATATTATTTAAATAAAATATCCTTAAAAATAATATTATTTAAATAAAATAGCCCTTAATTACAGTATTATTGATATGAAATAAGTAATAAATAGGTAATATTATGTCACAAAATAAGAGTAACAAAACATGATAGCAGAGTTATAAAGGAGACGTAGAAGCAAAATAAAATTTAATTGGATGCAAAAATAAGATAATAA
This sequence comes from Vitis rotundifolia, assembly GCA_030254885.1. Taxonomy (NCBI): domain Eukaryota; kingdom Viridiplantae; phylum Streptophyta; class Magnoliopsida; order Vitales; family Vitaceae; genus Vitis; species Vitis rotundifolia. Next base: position 14,070,498 of record CM058157.1, read on the forward strand.
AATTTAATGGGAACTAAAAGTAAGAATAGTAGATAAAGGGAGATGTTGAAATATAATAGAATTTAATGAAATGAATCTATTTAATGGATTTATTAATGAGATAAATCTATTAATGGGATGAATTTATTTAAAATGCAATTTACTAAGATGAAAAAAATTGACTCTTTAAATCTCACACTCTAATGAAGAGGTTTTTTTTGTCATAACTATGTTTATTTTTAAGAAAATTTTATAAAAAAAAATAGTTGTGAATCTATTTTAAAAAATATAATAATTTTCAAAATTATCATTTAAAAATATAATTTTATTAGAAATTTATAAATTATGGTCAAAATAAAATCTTATTTTTTTAAAAATGATTTTACATGAAATAGAACAAGAATGATTAAATATAAATAAACATAAATATGGTTTAATATGGATAAACAAATCATTTGTCATAATTGTATTTATCCAATTTTTATAAAAAAATTAAACTATCATCATTTTTTAAAAGGATATTTATCTAAATCAAGTTTTTTATGAAGATATTAAAATTATTTTAATTATATTATGATAATTTTTATAAAAAGTAGAATCTCATTACAGAAAACAAACATCATCTTAATTAATTAAATCTAGATGTTTGAATGACCGGATATGAATGAGTATGTACGAAAACTCATAAAAAAAAAAATGAATGGATATGAATAAGTATGTACGAAAAGTTATTGTAGGGGAATGAAACGATGTGAAAAAAAAAACATTTTTTTAATAAGAGATTTTTTCTAATGAGAAATATAAAATAAATAGATAATGATTCTTAATATTTATTTTTTGTAAATAAGTATTTATAAAAAAATCAATTTTAATTGATATAATAATGAATACAATGAATGAATATAATAATAAATATATGATATATGAATAATTTATCAAATTTTTTTATGAAAAACTTATATCATCTTCAAATATTAATTTTATAAAAAATTGAAATAACCATTAATTTGTGGACCCGCATTTTTCACATGCGTCCCCCACTTGACGGCTAGACTCATTTTTTATTTATTTGTTAAAAAAATTGATTTTTAGAAAAAGACTTGGAGTCACCATTTATTTTTGTTTAATTTTTAAAAGAAAAAACAAAATAAGAAAGAAAAATCCTAGTGTGACCCCTAAACGAAAAATAGGTTTGTGAAAAACTAAGTTTGAATTCGAAAGTCAAGTTACATATTGGAAAGGTATTGTGGTAAGTCGTAGCATCCCTCTAAGCTCGTATGCTTACAACCTCTACTAAATGAATTAAGGGAATTGTGACAATTAATTCATTAGTTATGGATATCAAGAAAAATAATTGTACAAATGAGTATCTACAAATCATGATAAAAAAAAAAATCAAATTACAAGAATAGACAAAATAGATAACAACAGAATTATGCAAAATGATTTATTGAACTAAATAAAAAAAGGATATTAAAAAAAATTAGTTTCAAGAAATTTCAAAGGATTTTATTAAAAATGATTTTGAATTAATAATTTCAATTTATTTATTTTAAAAAAAGAGTCAATCTATTTTCTCAATTTCATTTGTATTCAATTTTCACAAAAGTTATTTACATTTATCGTATCAAATGAATTTATTATAAAATTTCAATTTTGCCACAAAAATTATTTTTACTTACTTTTACTAAAAAGGAATGAATTTTTACAATTTTATTTACAAAAGTATTTTGATTAATCTTCATTTTAAAAAGTGATTTATACAAATCATTAAAAAAAATAATAACTTTATTTGCAAAAGAGTTCTTAATTAAAAAGAAAAAATTTAAATCCCCTATTTCTAAAAATTACTTTTAGTCCCGTTTTAATTAAGGAAAAATAATTTATTTTAAAAGACATTCTTTGGACAATTTTATTAAAAATTAATTTTTGGGATAACTTTATTTTCAAAACAATTTTTGGACATTTTTATTAAACAAAAATTTTTTTGGACAATTATTATTAAAAACATTTTTTCAAATTGTATTAAAAACATTTTTTTTGGATTTTTATTAATAAAAAACTTTATTTTATTATGAAGAAGAATATTTTAAAATTATTATTTTATTAAAACATATTTATTGAATTATTCCAATTATTTAAACAAAATTTCTAGTTTGTTCGATATTCAATTTTGTACACACTCAATAAATATATACAAACAAATATTTATAGAAACCAATAAATAAACTTACAACAAGTTCAATGTCTTCCTACAGTTTTTCGAGTTTCACTTTCTTTCATGAAATTTCATACTCCACTTATCATAAATTCGTACTTAACTAACATAATTGCAAAATAGACAAAAACAAAAATAGTTCAAATGTAAATATCTAAAAATGTATAAAATTCATAATAGATATTCAATCCCAAATTCAAATTTCAAATTAATCCAACAAATTTCATCAATCAAGATGAGTTCAAATTAGCAAATATAACCCAATAAAAATATCTTACATGTCATAGGCCCTAATCCAAAATTTCAAAATTAACAGCTAAAATATAAGCTCAATTAATCAAACCCAAAATATGATAAATTAAAATAAATTCGATTAGACCTAAACTTAATATCCCATAATTCAAGTCTAATTTTATATAGAAACCCAAATCCACAACCAAAATCAACCCAATTTACTATGTAAACCCACATCCAAAATATACTATTATATCAGTATAATTGTATAAATTATCAACTAATCTAGCCCAAATCAACAAATTCCAAATTAATTCATCAATAATAAATTAGTCCAAATTTCATATTAATTCTCTAATAATAAATTAATCCAAATTTTATATTAATTTAATAATTCAAATCTCACAAACAATAAATACTATTAAAATCAAATGAAGAAAAATAAAGAATAATAATAATAATAATAATAATAATAATAATAATGGAAAATGGGTGTGATGGGAAAGTGAGGAAATGAGAGAATGAGAGAAAAGAGGAAGGGGTCGCCGACAATGACTAGCCGATGGTCTTGTCGGTGGTGGTGAGGGGTGACAAATTTTTAGGAAACCAAAAAAAGAAAAAAAGAAAAAAAGAAAAGGAAGAGTAGCTATACAAAGAAGAAATGGGAGGAAAAAAAAATGGGGAAAGAAGGGAGGGAGAGAAGGTTGTGTCAATGTGAGGTGCTTCGGTGAGTGGCAGTGAGAGGGAAGGAAAATGGAAGAAGAATAGGAGAAGAAAAGGGAAGGAAGAAAATATGAGAAAATGGGGAAAAGAAGATGGGGAGCGTGTGGTAGTGGAGAGTTTGTGGGAAGGGTTTTTAGTGGGGAAAAAAAAGTGGAAGAGAAGAGAAAGGGAGAAAATGGGTTCTCGGCCGTGTGTGGGTGTTGGGGGAGTAACAACGGAGAAAAAATGGGAAAGCAAAGGGAAAAAGAAAAAGAAAAACAAAAAAAGGAAGAAAGGAGAGAGGTGTCTCCATGACGTGGAGGAATGGGGGTAGGTGAGGGTAGGCGGAGAAGAAAAGAAAAGAAAAAAAAAAGAAATGTAAAATATAATAATAAGAATAATAAAATAAATTATAAAATAATAAAAATTAAGCATTAAAGGATGTAAGTGGGCAAAAAAAAAAAAATCATATGCAATCAGGATTTAAATTAAGTTGAAAATTAATATAAAAATAACATTTAGAAAAATTTTGGGGTCTATAGTATTATTATTATTATAAGAATTGAATATTTTGTTTAAAATTTGGATTAAAAAAACAAATTAATTCAAACAAATTTTTTGTATTTATTTGATTTTAATTTTAAATCTCTTTCATTGAATAAATCAAGAATGAAAAATAAAATTATGATAAGTTTTTAAAAGAGAATCATTATCTAAATCAAGTTTTTTTATTTTAAAAAATAATGATAATTCTTTTTAAAAAGAAACATCATCTAGATTAAGTTTTTAAAAGATAATCTCAATCAACAATTTTTTTTTAAATGATATAATTTCTCTTAGATAATTTATAGGTTGTATAGAAACATTATCCGAAATAATTACAGATATAAGCATAAGGCTATTTTTGGAATAAAAAAATTATTTAAACACTTAGTACTTATATACGTTGTGTGGAAAGAAATAGATATAGATATATATAATTCAAAACTCACTTCATGTAATTTTAAAATTCATTGAAATGGGCAAAAATTAAAAGTAAATGCTCACTTCAATGTGATGGAAAAGGAAAAAGACAAAAAAAAAAAATGTAAATACACCAAATAAATATGCAATATCTCGAATCTAGTAGATGTTTTCTAGGTTAGAATGAATAAATAAACAAATAAAAATGCAAAGAACCCAAGAGAATAGAAGACAGTTGTAGATTAAAGCACTGCGTTTAATTCATAACTGCGCAGGGCTAACTTCCCTGAAACGGTCCTGCCTTCCGCTTCTTCCTCTCCAACCTCAAATTAGAACCACTTTCTCTTTCCCTCATTCTCTCTCCCCCAATGAGAGAGATAGAGAAACTCCAATGGAGGATTCGTCCACACCTATGCTCCTCCTCACTTTCACTTACCTCTCCCTTTCTCTCTCGGCCAACACCACCACCGCAGATGAAGCCGCCTTCATGACCAAGCTGGCCGCTGCTCTCTCCCCAACCCCGTCTGGCTGGTCCGGCACCAACCACTGCAAATGGTCCGGAGTCAAGTGCGACGCCATCGGCCAAGTCGTCTCCATCAATCTTGCTTCCAGGTCGCTTTCGGGCGTGTTGCCTTCGGACATAAATCAGCTTCCCCAGCTGCAGGCGCTGTCTCTCCAAAAGAATCAGCTCTCGGGCCCCCTACCATCTCTCTCAAACCTCACGTCTCTCCAGAGCGTCTTTCTCGATAACAACAACTTCTCTTCCGTTCCGCCTGAGTTCCTACTAGGCCTCAACAACTTACAAACGTTTAGCATCAGAGAGAACCCCAGCCTGCAGCCCTGGAGAATCCCAGAACATCTTTCTGAGTCCACAAGCCTGGCCTCCTTGTTGGCCAGCAATGCTAATATTTTTGGTACTATTCCAGACATATTTGGATCATTCCCCAATTTACAATCCGTGAGGCTTTCTTACAACAATCTTACCGGCCCTCTGCCGCCTTCGTTTGGTGGCTCTGGGATCCAGAACTTGTGGCTCAATAATCAAAAAGTGGGGCTTTCGGGCAGGCTCGATGTGCTTGGAGCAATGGTGCAGCTGTCACAGGCTTGGCTCCATGCTAACGCCTTTTCGGGTCCCATCCCTGATCTTTCCAACAGCAGTGCCATTTTTGATCTACAACTTCGCGATAATCAGCTCACGGGTGTTCTTCTTCCTTCATTATTTTCCCATCCTAGGCTCGTTAATATATCTTTGCAGAACAATAAGTTGCAAGGGCCATATCCTAATTTTTCCAAAACCGTGGAGGTTACATTAGGATCAACCAACAACTTTTGTAACCCACAACCAGGTCCATGCGATCCTCAGGTCACTGCACTGCTTGAGGTGGCCAAAGCCTTGGGATACCCGATGCTATTGGCTCAATCTTGGGAAGGAAATGATGCTTGTAAGGGATGGAGTTTTATTTCATGTGATGCGCAAGGAAAAAATGTGACTATAGTTAATTTTGGGAAGCAAGAGTGGAGTGGGTCGATTTCACCTGCCTTTGCCAATCTTACCTCACTGAGGAATTTGCTTTTAAATGACAATGACCTCAGTGGCACATTGCCAGCTAGCTTGACAAGCCTTAAAGAGCTTCGCATTTTGGACATCTCCAATAATAACCTTTCTGGGAGTTTACCACATTTTCCATCAACAGTTACTGTCAAAGCCCAAGGTAATAACCTTCTTGGCACCAATTCAACCTCTGCAGGTGACGGAGGGGCGTCGGGATCAGGAAATTCAGATACTACACCAACTACAACCCCATCCAAAGCCGGAAGCTCTTCTTCCTCTCCGGGGTTCTTTGTTAGTGTTATTGTTGGTTCCGCTGTTTTCATGGGCATTGTGTCATTAGTAATTTATGGTCTTTATGCCAAAAGACGCCATAGGAAATTAGTAATGTCAAAACGCTCGCTGAAGAGGAAGGGAAGTGTAAGGAGTTTGATAACGGGTAAAGCGAATGGCAATGGTACAAGTGGATCTGATTCGCACAATCAAAGCAGTACTAGCGGCGATATGCATGTTTATGATGGTGGCAATGTTGCTATTCCAATAGAGGTTCTACGGCAAGTGACAAACAATTTCGATGAAGCCAACATCTTGGGTAAGGGAGGATTTGGGGTTGTCTACAGAGGGGAACTCCACGATGGGACACAAATAGCGGTGAAAAGGATGGAATCTGCCATTGTGGGCACAAAAGGGATGAGCGAGTTTCAGGCGGAAATCGGGGTTCTCACAAAAGTTAGGCACAGGCATTTAGTTGCACTACTTGGTTTTTGCATCAATGGCAATGAAAGGCTGTTGGTCTATGAGTATATGCCGCAAGGGACTTTAGGGCAGCACTTGTTTGAATACAATAAGACCGGGTTCTCTCCTCTTACTTGGAAGCAAAGGATTACAATTGCGTTGGACGTGGCCAAAGGGATGGAATATTTGCACAGCTTGGCACAGCAGAGTTTTATTCACCGCGATTTGAAACCATCTAATATCCTTCTTGGAACTGACATGAGAGCCAAGGTTTCTGATTTTGGTTTGGTTAAGAATGCGCCTGATGGGAAGTACTCGGTCGAGACACGGTTGGCTGGGACATTTGGATACCTTGCACCTGAATATGCTGGTAAGTAAAACTTCATATTTGCTTATTTAGACTCCATAACCAGCCACTTATGGTGATCTTATGGAAAGATTTCTTCCTTCAAACTGAATTGCTAAACTCTAATTTGAGGTATCACACCTTTTTATTCCATTGTCACTTCTCATTAAGTTGGGTCTTGCATAATTGTTAATAATTTGCGAGGAAGAAGCTCTAAATCTTTGTATTCATAGCAGCTACGGGAAGAGTGACGATAAAGGTGGATGTTTTTGCATTTGGGGTGGTCCTGATGGAGATGATCACGGGTAGAAAATCACTCGATGAAGCCTTGCCAGAGGAGAAGTCACATCTGGTTAGTTGGTTCCGGAGAGTCCTCCCTAACCCAGACAACATCAGAGATGCCTTGGATCCCTCCCTACGCCCTGATGAAGAAACCTTTGGAAGCATCTGCAAAGTAGCAGAACTAGCAGGACACTGCACAGCTCGTGAGCCACACCAGAGACCAGACATGAGCCATGCAGTTAATGTTTTATCGCACCTTTTAGACGAATGGAAACCTTCAGCTGATGATGAAGAAGAAGATAACTTTGGCATTGATGACTTCAACTTGAGCCTTCCTCAAGCCTTGGAGAGATGGCAAGCTAATGAAGGGACTTCCAGTATGACCCTTAATCTCTACAACAGTGGAGCACAGAGCATTCCAAAAAAGCGTTCAGCGTCTCATTCATTGGATCAGCAATGACTAGAATGAGCTTTACAAATGCTTATATAACCATTCATTTAGCCCGGTTTTCTCCTGTTCTTCTATTTGTTTTAGTTTTTGTACTCATAGACCATTGATATGTAGATCTTTTTCACTCATACCATGATTCATGATAACAGATGAATTATGAATTTTTCTGATTTGGATTCTTTCATGGTAGGGAGTGCATATTGGATTTTTAATGAGGTGGACATTTCATAGTCTTAAGACTTCAATCACAAAACGAAAAATTTCTCAATTCCCATGGACAATGGTTAGATTCCCAAAACAGACTTGTTCATGAAGTTATCAACACGCACTAATGAACTGATGCAGGGGTGAGAAGAACAGAGTGAAAAGGTAGAGATGCAATACCCAAACATAACTACCACATTTTCCTAACTCCTTTCTTTTTTAATCACAAAGATATTTTTGCATAGTAGTTTCTTAAGACTTACTAGGTGCATTTCCCATTTCTAGAACACATCGTTTAATAACAAAGCTAACTAAATGCATATGCCTAACTTCAGTTTTTTTAAATAATTATATTCCTTAGTTTGGTCTCAATGAGTCACAGAGCTACACTACCTATGTACTGCATCAAGAAAATGTCTATCTTAGACGCCTAACAGCCCCCGTTAAGCTAAACTAGTAACTTGTGCCACATGAAGCTTTTCTTTCATCTTCACAAAAGCTTCCGACTTTAATGCTTTGGTGACTACATTTTCAATTTGGTCTTATGTCTTGCAGAATTTGATGATAACTTCTATACATCTTTAACCACTAATAAAAAATATCTAGATTGACCTGAAGGTTTCTATTGTGGATATGAAGATCACAAAGTCACAAAGTCTCTAGGCATGATGATCCTTTCTCATTGAAATGATCTTGCCAAATTGCCATAAAATATATATATAAACTTCGAAATTCATGGTGAAATGGACTACCAGTTCAATCACTTGATAAAACATGCATCAAACATACTTTGAACAATAATTCAGGCCCAACAACTCCTAAAATTAATCCATAATCTCATTCAAATCCGCCCGTATTTTAATTCAAAGTTGATCAAGACTTAAAGCCTGAATCATCCGAGATCGTAAAGTAAAAAATCGTCCAGATTATCAAGACAAAGCAGCCTCAATATTTACCCAAAAATCAGTTCAAGTTTCAGTGAAGATACATGCTAGATTTTCACTCAAAAAATAGCCCAAATTTTAGGATAAAAATCAGCCCATGTCTTCATTCTAAATCAGTCCATTTTTTAATCTAAAACTAGCCCAAAATTAAGGCCAAAATTAGGTTAGATTTTAAAATTGAAAACAACCCAAATTATTAAACCAAAACAGTTTCACCTTAAATCAATATGAATTTTAGTAACAATATAGCTAAGATTTTCACTAAAAAAATTAGCCCAGGTTTTCAAGACCAAAATAGCCCAAATTTTTGTTATGATAGAGCTTTTAAAAACATGACATGATTTAATATTTTATAGATTCTTTATTTAATAAGAGTCTGGTTTCCCATTTCTACCCGCCATACAATGTTTTTCCTTAGATGATCCTAAGGACGTGTGTTTAAGAAATTTATGGTTGTTATAGTTCCTTAATAGAAACTTGATATATATTTACTGTGATTAAAATATGTCAATTGATCACATAATAGGAGGACCTGAGACTCAAGGATTGTAGAAGTAATTTTGAAAGGTTGATGACATTTACCTTATTATATTGCAAATACCAGTTCATGGGAAGCCTATATACATTGGATAGTAGGTCATGGGACTTTGAGTTTTTGTATCTTGTTGTAATATACATAGGATAATATTGTATAATTGACTCTTTGTAGTGGGATGTTGAGTTAAATTTAAAATTGGATTTTGAAGAAGCCGATAGTGGTCCCCATTCTATCTTGTATTCCTTGATGACATGGTTTATGAGGGTTAGTTGAAATTTAGTCAACCTAGTTTTATACAAGGATTAAAATATCGGATGTATCGCCGATATATCCAATATATATCCAATATCCGTGGATACCGATACAAAATTTGGGAAGATATATCCATCAACCAATATTTTCAAATATTTTATTGATATTTTACCGTTATTTCACAAATATTTCAGGATATTATTTTACCGATATTTCAGTGATTTTTCGAAATTTTTATTATTAAATAAATAAATTATAATTATTTTATTTTTATATTTGATTTAATTTATTACCAAAAATATAAAAACATAATTTTCTTAATAGGTATTTTTTATATAATCTATATATTTATTAAATATAATAAATATAAATATTAAAAAAATTATACATATATTATTATTTATTTGATATCAATATTTAAATTAAAATGGATCATAATTTTAATATTAAATATATTTTAAAATTAGACATATTATCATAATAATATTATAAAATAATCTATAATGCAACTTAATAATAAATGTACATTTTTAAAATTTATATTTTATCAAATATGACAAATTATATATATATATATATATATATATATATATTTAAAAAATAACTTTAAAATATCTATTTTTACTTCTTATATAATTTTTTTTTTAATATTTTCATAATTTTTATTAATTTTTAAGTCACTGATATTTTGTGTCAAAATATCCTTCGATATATTCATTAAATTGAAATACTAATATATCCATGATTATCGATATTTTCATTTTTGATTTTATAAATACATATGTGAATGAAACAAATTCTTAGTTTTGTTTTATTAATACTTAAGAAGAAAAAGAAGAAGAAATATTAAATATATGTGAGTGAATCAAATTCTTGGTTTTGTTTTATAAATACTTGAAGAAGAAGGCTTGGGTGCTAATTCTTTCAAATCCTATCTTGAAATGAAGTTAAAATATATGTGAGTGAAACAAATTCTTAGTTTTGTTTAACATTTAGTAGTTGTCAATACTTTTGTTAGCACATGCAATGATAAGTTGTTATGGAAGTATGTGAGAAGATAACAGCAAATAAGGTTGTGTTTTATTAATACTTGAAGAAGAAGGCTTGGGTGCTAATCCTTTCAAATCTTATCTTGAAATGATGTTGAAATATATCTGAGGAATAAATATTCTTGGTTTTGTTTAACATTTAGTGTTTATCAATAATTTTTTTTAGCACATGCAATCATCACTTTTTATGAAAGTATGTGAGAAGATAAAAGCAAATAAAAGAAAATATCCATTTTCGTGCATATGATAAATGGAAAACATGGTGCAACGTAAATAAATATAAAATGGTGAAAAGAAAAGAAATATAAATTTAAATAAAACATATTTTCTTTTAAAAGAAAAATTAAAAAATGAAAAGCAAAGAATTTAATTTTTGTGATCTAGAAACTAGAATAAATAGAATTTATATATTAATTCTATAAAAATATTCTTAATATAGAATAATAGGAATAAAATTTAATAATAATGCAATGTGCATTAAGTTGAATTTAAAAGAAAATACTTATTTAAAATTCTATGTAAAAAAGGAATTAAAAATATAAATAGTTTTTTCTTTTTTACTAAATCTCATATTCCAAGTGTATATAGTGCTATTAAGTAATCTAACAAAATACAAAGCTTAATTCACATAAATTTTTCTTTAAAAAGATTATGAGGATCTAGCATAGACCTTTTTGTTCAAATGCTTAAAATTTTATGTTTAAAACTTAGATTTGAGTATTTTTAATTTGAAAATTAGAGAAAAAAAAAGTTTATAGAAAAAGAGAAAAACCCTAAATAAAAAAAAAAAAAAAAAAGGAAAAGAAAATATATGCTAAAATCAAGGAAATTTTTAGTGTATTATAATTTTTTTATTTCATTTTTATAAGATTAAATGAATTTTAAAATAAAAATAATTTCTTTACTTTTTTTTCCTTATAATTTTTAATCAAAAGAAAAGAGGTCTAAAATGAAATTACATTAGTGAAACTTCTTTAAGACGAGAAGTTGGCACTTTACCATCTCTTCATCTACTAAACCTTAGAACTTCGATCTTTGGAACCAATTGAAAATGTTAGAGAAACCAAGAAGAATGATGATTATGAAGATAACATCGAAAAGTGATAACAACAAGCTCTTCAATGTCCTCAAAGATGTAGCTAATGGAATCCAAAGTTATCTGGAACTTTTTGTATAATGACCCACTTTCAATTATGTAGATATTGTCTACTCTAAGTCCAATGGTTTCTCACAACTTTAAAATGCATTTATATAGTTAAGAGGAACTCATATGTATATAACGTCAAAAACTTTTTCCCTTATTTGATATAGGATATCATAATATCACAATCACCTCCCCAATGTAAGCATGCCATCCTCATCATATTCCAAAGGATTATGAGGTCAAATGGACAAACCCCTTTTGTGAGATCAAGTAAACTCTCATACCAAAGTTAGGGATTGACTTTAATATCATTTATAAATGCTCAATTTCAACCGTGTAGATATCACTTGCTCTGAGCTCAATAAACTCTCATGACTTTAAAACATGTCTACATTATTAAGAGATGCTCATAATTTTTGTAACAACTCGTTCCCAACTACATAAATATTATTTGTTTTGAGCTCTTAAATTTATCATTTGCTAAGAAGTTAAATGGGTATTGTTGTCCATATATATATTAGAGGCCCTAAAACATAATTGCCTCTAAAATATATAAAAAAATCATAATAAATTAGGAATATCACTCATAAATTCCTTAAAAAATTAGAAAATCACAACTAAAATTTCCATAATATACTCCATTGTGTTCCATGGTTAGAATAGAGATATGTGTCAAAATTGGGTTATTTGAACACATGGGCCAAAATAACCATCCAATTATAAAAATGACATCTTGCTTTGATTTTACTAAAAGAAAACCCTGTTTAAACACTTTTACTGTTTTTTATTTGTTTCTCTCCAAAACCATCATCTTTCCACTTATTTCATTTATTATGACTATATTTGGTTGTTAGAAAGTTTGAGGAAAAATGTAAATAAAAATAAAAAAAATAAATAAATAAAATAAATAAATAAAATATAAATATAAATTTTCAAATTCACTTTACTTATTTTTATTGTATAGAGATCAAATAATTTGAAATTGTATAAATTTCTAACCAATTTTAGTGTATATTATTTTCTTTTATATTTTTAATAATGAAACTAAATATGAGAAAATCATTTTACTTAAAAGTTTTTTTTTTTTTTTTTTCTTTTCTTAGCACTTTTCAAGAACCAAAGGTAACTATATGTATTTCATCATTTTCTAAAGTTATTTATATCTTTGGTTCAGTTTTTTCATTATTTCCTACAAAGTTTTACCATAACTTCATCTTTTCACCACCATGGCTTTATCTTTAAGTGTAACTTCTAACTTCTTTCTTTCTTAGACAACGACACTCTACAAAAACCTACTCTCATCTCATAATGGTTTATTTCATTTTCTTATCTCATTTTCATTCAAGATGTCACCTAAACTCTGTTGGATTATTTTTTATTTACAAAGAATATTTTAACTAAGCTTAAATTCTTATTAAGGATGGTTTATCTAGTATCAAATTCATTTATAAAAAACTAAACTATGGTTAAATTTGTTAAGTTCTCTAAGCTCTCAATCATAATAGTCGTTTGAACTATATTGTAGATAAGTTTCATTTACAAACAATTTATCTTAATCAAAATTTTCATTTGAACTTATGATAAAGTTCCATATATATATAAAACTTAAAAATTTATTAAGTTTACATTCCAAATCTAGAGAATTATATAGGAAAGGTTTTATTAAAATAACATCATTGCCATTTTCTCTCAAAACCAATCTGTTCGCTTACTCATGAGTGTGTTTGCTAGATGGTTGTGCCTTAGCATTTAAAAAAGTTTATTAAAACCCATGTCGTAGATATTTTTGTATGAACATAAAAAGGCATGTTAGGAATGTTAATTGTCATTGTGTAAATAGTAATATTGTAACAACTCATAGTTAACCATGTAGATATCATCCATTTTGGGCCCAAAAGAACCTTACACCTTTAAAACATATCTACATAGTTAAAAAGAACTCATACTTATATAGTGTCAGGAACTTTCTCCCTTATACGATGTAGGATATATCACAAACATCCCTCATGCAGATCCAAAACATCCTCATTGTGTCTCATCGGATTGTGAGACCAAATAGATAGCTACCCCTTATAGGGCCAAACAAACCCCTATATCATGGTCGATGATTAACTTTGATATTATTTATAACGACCCACACTTAATCGTGTAGATATTATCCGCTTTGGGTCCAAATGAGCCCTCACATTTTTAAAACGTGCCTATAAATTTAAGAGGAGCTCATACTTATATAGTATAAAGAACTTTCTCTCCTATCTAATGTGGGACATTACAAACACCCTTTCATGCAAGCACAACATCTTCATTATGTCCCTAAGGGATTACAAGGTTAAACAAATAAACACACCTCATGGGGTCAAACAAACTCCTACATCGAGGTCGATGATCGGTTCTAATACCATTAATAATGATCCACACCCAACTATGTAGATATCATTCGCTCTAAGTTCAAAGAAACCTTCACGGTTTTAAAACGTGTCTATAAGGTTAAGAAGACCCATGGGACACAATGAGGACATTGTGTTTGTATGAGGGGGTGTTTGTGGTATCCCACATCAAATAAGAGAGAAAGTTTCTAACACTATATAAGTACGAATTCTTCTTAACTATGTAGATGCATTTTAAAACCGTAAGAGCTTCTTTGGATTTAAAGCGAACAATATTTACACGATTAGATGCAGGTCATTATAAATGGTATTAAAGTCGATCCTCGACCCCAATGTGGGATTTATTTGGCCCTGTGAGGGGTATTTGTCTGTTCGTAATCTCGTGAGGGGTATTTGTCTGTTTGTAATCCCATGAAAACTCCTTTGAGTTCTAAGCGAATAATATCAATCTACACGATTGAGTGCCAATCATTACAAATATATCAACATTATTATGAAAATTTTGTGTACTTACTCATGTTGCTGTTGTAGGACATGACAACCTCTCAATCTCACTCTTTATTACTCTTGGTCATCATTCTCTTCATAATATCAAGAATACTCAAGATACTCATCTTTAAATAGAGTACATCTTCTAGGGTTTTTTGTTTCCCAGACAACAATTATTTACTCAAGTGCTACACAAGAGAAAGTTACCAAAATGCACCGAATACAACTAAGAAAATCTAAACAAATATAAAATATATGAAGTTATACATAGTTAAAACAATATGTTTGTGATGGTGAAATTTTGGAAAAATACATCTAGGTGTTTTGTTCCCATCTTCTACAAATACTATAGGGGAACATTAATGTGTCGATAAACATAAAGACAAAAGTTAGTAACGTTAAAATGATAGTAGATTAATGCAATGTCGAGATGATAAGTTTGTTATTAACTATGCTAGTTTTCATTTATTAATTAACATTTAAGTTATCAATTGTCCACTTCAACTATGCTAATGAAAAGTTTATTCATTTCTCAATGCTCATGAAAATAATGATTTAAAAATGTGAAAGGCAAATAACGAATCAAGTTGAAAATTGTTCTTCGCCTTTCTTTTTTGTCTTAATTTTTCATGGGGGGGGACAAAAAACCATACACGGTAAACCAAGACCAACCACCAACCCCACTAACAATCCAGGCTGGGGATGATAAAAGGAAAAGGCAGAGATGAGAAAGGTAGGTGCATCAGCATCTAGAAAGCCTGGAAAAGTTTGAGAAAGACCCCTTGTCCTGATATAGCCGTTGGTCGTCTTACAAAAAAACCCACAGATAAAGCAAAAAGAGAAAAAAAAAAAATAAAATAACAAAATATAGCCGTTAGGTTGGCATCACGACATAAATTGACAATAACAAATTAATAATAGTGGGCTGGAAGGTTGGTTGGTAATAAAATACGGCATTTGATTTGGGCACCCATTTCAATCACATCCCGTCGATAAAAATTGTGGACAGAACTCCACCTATCTCTATTTTAATGAAGTGAAACTATGAAACTGAGAAAAAGGGGCGCCCAAATCACTGTCCGACAGATCATCGTCAAAGGGTTACACTCGGGAATTTGCACGATCCATAACCTGAAAAGATAAAACATATAGGAATCATTAATAATAAAATTTACAGTTTCTACCTTATATTTTACTTGTCTCACTAACAAAATCTAAAGGGCAAAAAAGACTTTTGGTACGAGAGGAGTTGATCTATCTATTGTGTTCAATTAAATTTCGCCACGTGTAAAGCTCTATTTTATACTTCACTTTCCTCTCCTCCCGTTGTCGTTTCCTAAATCTTCGAACTAGTGACGCAGCCTATTCCAATCCAACGTCGGCAAACTTTACAACTCCACGTGTGTAGGTCCACACCATTTAACATCGATGACCATTTGCATTTTACTCCGATCTGGCGGTAATTAATAAGATAGGAAAGCCAAGCAGAAAAATCGATACTTACTTGGGTCCTTCGTGGTCTGAACTGCGAGTCCATTGAAGTAGCAAGTGCCGCCGCTACTCCGGAACTGCGCCCAATACGAACTGAATGCGAAACTCGTGTGTCTGACCAGCGAAACCGGTTTGTAACACTTCCGACCGGGTTGAACCGGTTCGCAAGTGCCGTTCCCCTGCCCGCACGCGTATGTCAGTGCCGACCCCAACTCTGTCCTGTTCGCTCCTTTGGCCACTACGCACCATATCTTCCCTTTGTACGGCTCATTGTTCTCTGGCGCTGGCAACGGCGGATACTCCGACTCTGGTGCCTCTCCGGTGAGATCGATCTGGTAGACGCTACTCTCATTGGGGTACAGTAGACCCCAGTGGCGTTCCGTGCCCGGTCCGCCTTTCTGGTTCTCGTTGTACAGAGAGAATATAAATGTCGGTAATACCGAACCCGGTCGAGCTGGTGTGCCCACCGGCGGTTTGGCATTCAGCCGCTTTATCAAGTTTCGGTTGTAAGTGGCAGCGTTGTAAATATTGGCGCCGATTTGGTCGATGTCGCCGGCGTTGGGCCATCCTGTTTCGGCTATCCAGAGCCGAATATCGGGAAACCCAAGACGCTTCATGGCGAAAACCACCGAATCGAGCATCTGGTCGAGGAGATTGGTGTAGGTTAAGCCGGTACCGGGGTCGGTGTACGTTATATTCCCACCCTCAAAGAGAGCGTAGTCGAGTTTAATGTTGTGGGGTTGGGAGGACCATGGAAAGTAAGGGTAGACATCGAGGAAGAAAAACGATTTTGTCCGGTTCAGGAACTGTAACAGCGGTTTGACCACCGAAACAGAAATGTCGGACCGAAACGTGCCGTTGGAAGGCGGAAACGAGGATTCCAGCACGTCCATGGCCAATGGGGTTCCGACTTTGACCTTGCGGATGTGGAACTTCCTCAGTGACCCCTTGATTCGGCGCATGGCCGGCACGAGATCGGGCCAGCCCTGTTTTTGGTCGTAGAGGCTAAGGACTTCGTTCCCAACGAGCACGTATCGGATCATCGTTTCGGGGTAGTACGGAACCACATTGGTCTTCACCCACTGATCTGATAGCTTCTGGCTTCTTGAAATGTTTGAGATTTGTTGGTTTGGAACCATGATCGAGACTTGAAGCTCTGTGCCTCTGAGAGCCTCGAGTATCTCAGGATTTGGATCATAGAGCTTAACTCTTCCTGCTTTGAGCCCCTTGATGAGTTGGACGGAGCGTGAAGCAGCGGGCAGGTTGTTGCCCAATAGTCCATAGTTCACTCCCACCTTAGGTAAGATCTCAGCACCTATTCATCATCATTGGAAAAAAAAAAAAAAAAAAAAAAAAAAAGAAGCCAAAGTTCACACAAAATCATCGAAACAAATAAACCCAAAAAAAATGAAATTCTTCTGCAAGGGTCTTACTTGAGAGGAAAAACAAAATCGAGAAGATGAAGATTCCAGCCCCGGAGGCAACACCCACCTCCATTACTGGCCGATCTGCTCTGGGAGAGGAGAAGCCAAGATGGGTTTTGGAGGGGTCTGTTGGGGGAATGATTGCGAAGTTGAAGAAGCGCATAAACTGATAGACAAGACTTTGGCGTCAAAACATGTGGGTTTAAGTGTAGTTGAGATATGGGGTTTGATATAGCCCGAGAGAGGGGTGAGACGATATGGGAATATCACTATCTTTATTCTCTTTTTAACTTTATGAAAAGAAAAGAACAGGAACGGAGAATCAATTTTAAGGACTGGGAAAGAGACTGAGGGAGAGAGATCAGAGCTTTTCTCCGTTTTCCTGGACGGGAAGGAAAAGTAGAAGGTGGACGCTCGAGAGACGTAGAAAACGTGGCAGAAGCAGGGGAATTTGGTGTTTTGGGTTGTTGAGTCCGATGACACTGCCAAGGCGCTTTCACCTAGGTCAAGTCTCTTCCCCTTCTTCTTCACCGTGTTTTTTAATCTTTCCCACGTTTTCCACAGCCCCATTGTAACTAAAATATCACATGTATATGGTATTTGAATTTTATAGTAATATTAAAAGTATTAATGAATATTTTAATAAAAATATTAATAAAATGAAAATTATTTAAAATTCATAAAAATACTTAATTTTATTAAAAAATAATAAAATAAATAAGTAATGCTATGATTAAAAATAATATTTATCAAATTTTTATAAAAAATTAACATAAATTTCTTTAATATATTTATATTCATTTATTTTAAAAATTAAAATACTTTTATTAAAACATATTTTTATTACATTTTAAATAGAAAATTAAATTAATTTATATAAAATATTTTATTTGAGATTTGATTTCTAAAAATTTATTACAAGTGACAATTTTTCTATTAACATTAATTTATTTAAATAATTAAAATTATTACTAATTTATCTTATCAAATTAATGAAGTGATAGTAATTTATTAAAATAGCATTAATGAGATAAATATAAAAAGTAGTTCAAAATAAAATGATAATATGGATTTAAAATAAATTAAAAATGAATAATTAAAAAATAAAAAAAGGATAAATATTTTTAAAAAAAACTTTAAAAAAATCTCCAATATTTCTAGATATATCAACGCCATATATGAGATATTCGCCGATATATCTCCGATATTTTGACAGGCTTCCTCCTCTGTTGTTACTTCAAGCTTGATTTTTTTGTCAATTTATTGGTTCCAAACATCAGCAATATATTCGATATATTGTCAATATATCTCCGATATTTTGGCATGCTTCGATTAACATTAATTTATTTAAATAATTAAAATTAAATGGATAAAAAAAATGAAGTGATAGTAATTTTTTAAATAGCATTAATGGGATAAATATAAAAAGTAGTTAAAAATAAAATGATAATATAGATTTAAAATAAAAAATAAATTAAAAAATAAAAAAGGATAATATTTTTTTTTTAAAAAAAAATCTCCAATATTTCCTAGATATATCGGCGATATATTCGTCGATATATTCGATTGCCGATATATTTGATATATTCACCGATATATCCTATATATCTCCGATATTTTGACAAGTTTCCTCCTTTACTCCGCGTGTCACTTCAGGCTTGATTTTTTTTGTCGATTTATCGATTCCAAACATCGCCAATATTTTGACGATTTTCCCAATATTTTTTTGATATTCCTCCTCTTCGATAATCGGTGTTCAAATATTGCCGACAAAAACTGATTTTTCAATCCATGGTTTGAACAAATATGCTACCTAATGGTCCTAATTTCCCTAACAGCATTTTTCATCTATTGTATTTTTATTAATACCATCTTCATTAGAAATAATGGGTGAGAATTGGTTATTTTTCAAAAATAAAATTAAAAAATATATATTTTTATTGATTAAGGGATTAGAGTTTATGATTTAGGATTTACAGTTTAGATTTTAAGGTTTAAAATTTAAAACTTATTGTATACTGCCATGTTTCCTATATTAGTCCAAGGTTTTATATATATATATATATATATATAACAAATTTTGATAATAACAAAATAAGAGCATGTTTGATAGTGTGTTTAAAAAATAGTTTTATATTTTTTAAAATAGTTTTTTAAATAACATTACATGATCGTTGTTCTTTGTTTCAAGTTTTTAAAAACAAAGTGAAATAGAAAATAATTTTTAAAAAACAAATAAAAATTGTTTTTATCGATTTTTAAAAATAAAACGAAAACATAAAGAAATTAAAAGAATCATAAAAAATAAATATACTTAAACATGATATCATTGTTTTTTCACTCTCCACAGTCTAACATCGACACCAAAAATCTTCAAATATGATCTTTCTTTTAATTATACATATTTTTCTTTTTTTAATTTTTATAAAATTTTTCATTAAACAAATAAATTTGAAATTAAACTATATTTGTTACATAAAATGATTAATTTTTAAAAATAATTTGAAACTCAAAAAACCATTTAATGAGTACTAGAAAGTTATAGACCAAAATTTATTTTAAATGACTTGGTTAGTTTCTTATTTACATATATCATATTTTTACTCATATTTTACTATTCAATTGAATTATGACTTAAACAAGAGTTAATGCATTGAATTCATTAACAAACCCAATGATTTTTAAAAATAACTCAAAGCTCCAACAGTCATCCAACTAGTGTTAGCAATTTATGATAAAAAAAAATTGGTTAAAAACGACTCTATTGTTTCTCTTTTATATAAAATAATTGTTTTCTAATTTTTTTTACTAGGCAAATAAAATTTAAATTAAACTAGACTTAATGCATTGAATTTATTAATGAGTTTCATAGTTTTTAAAAATAATTTAAAACTAAAATAATAAATTCATTAATACTAGAAATTTATGGATAAAAATTGTTTCATCACGACTCTATTATTTCTTTATATATATATATAATTATATTTTTATAAAATTTCTCACAAAAAAATGAACTTCAAATGATGCTTTGTATTGAATTTATCAATGGGTTAACAATTTTTTAAAATAATTTGAACTGAAAAAATAATCTAATCACTAAAAGAATAATAAATCAAAATTGATATATTAGGAGTCATGACTTCACTATTTCTCTTATTCATATAATTATATATTTTTTAAAATTTTCTTGCTTGGTAAACATATTACAAGTTAAGTAAGACATAATTAATAATTTAAATTCTTTAATAAATTTTTATTTTTTAAAAATAATTTAGAATTCAAATAACCAATACAATTAATTATAGATTAAATAAAAATATTCTATAATATTATGTTCATAATTGAGTACTAAATGTGTTCATATAATGAAAAACTTCACTCATTACACGTTAAAAAAAGTTAATATTTATTTTAAATAAAATATTATTAACAAATATTATTTTGAAATTATTTTTTTAAAACTAAAAAAATATGAAGATGTTAATATCTTTATGTTCCTAACATATTCTAAAATAGTATATTTTTTAAATAAAAAATATAATTTATGATTTTATTATAATACTATTTTTCATGTTTTACTAATTAAAAAGTATTTCTTTTTAAATTTATATATAATCACAAAACTATGTTCATTTTTTATGAGACTTTGAATTAAATTCAATTAATATTATATAAATTGAATTTATAATGTTTTTACAAAACCAAAACAAAAAATTATTTTTAAAAACAACTTATTCAAATAAGTTTTTTTGGTTTTTATTTTTAAAAATTGTTTTTAAATACAGCTTACTGAACATGTAATCATGCAACATTTAAAAAATATAACATTTCTGAGAAATTTCACTTTTCACTTTCTAAGGTACATGTATTTTGAAAAAAGTAAGGGAGAATCACCGGGTAGGATGGGTTGGGGTGATAATGATGATAAATTGTCATTTTGTTTTATAAGTCTTCAAATGACCTCAAAATATGAAAAATTAAATATACCCTCATATTTTTCATTTTAATTTTTTTTTTCTTCTTCCCCTCCTCCTCCTCCCCCTCATAAATAATATGATAATTAATTATAAAATTTTATTTCATTAATTATTATTTTAAAAATATTACAAATAACATATTCAAAATAATAATAATAATATATCATATAATAACTTTACAAATTATTATTTCATTCCAATATTTAAAAATATAAGTTATTATATTATTTATTATATAAATTTCATAAATTTTGAAATGTTCAATCTTGTAATATAACTATTAAGAATATATTACAATAAAAATATTTGTTTTTATATTTTTATTAAATAGATTTCATAAATTCATTACTAGTTTTACAAATATAACTATTAAAAAAATATTGTAATTAAAATTTAATTTCATAACGGTTAAAAAGCGAAATTAAGACAAATTATAATATATCGTACTTTTAGTATATTTATGTAATAAGTTCAATTCATAAATATTGTACCTATATTTTGTAACAAATCTAATAACAATACAAACATTATTTTATTTTATTATATTATTAAGATTAATGCATGTTTGTCATACTTATAACTTGGATATAATATTAGTTTATTAAAAATATCAATAATAAGCTTAACAATAAAATTAATAATACAAAACTAATATCATAAATATTAATGTTGTGTTAATAATAATAATAATAATATTAATTAGTCTTAATGTAGCATATAAAGCATAACAAAGAAAAAACAGAATAATTTTTTAATAAATTTTACAAGTCTTAAGAATTAAAAAATATAAATTAGGAGTTTCTTTGTGGTAGTAATAATAAAAATATAATAATATTATTGTTAATATAATATTAAAAATATGAATAATAAGTTGAATAATAATCATAAAAATAATAAATAATGTTAATAAGAATGATATTATTAATAATATGAATAGTTTGAAATATTATTAATATTTTTTAATAATAATAATAATAATGCCTACAAATAGTACAAAAGAAAAAAAAAATGGTTTAGATGGGAATAAAAGGAAAAGACATAAAAATGGTGTAATTGGAATTTTCAAATAGTCGACCTTTCGTATCATTACATGAGGACTTGTGTAGACCCTCATTTTGGTCTAGCTCTTTTTGTGATTTTTGGAGCATTATTTTCATATCAGGAGAGTTGGCGGCATCTTGGAGGAGTGGGAGGGGCCGACTTCTTCAAGTGAGCTGTTGCATGGACACATGTCAAGGACATGACTTGCCATGGTGGTAGCAAGGAACAGGTAGAGACTTGCAAGAGGGGAGAACAGAGGGCAGGTGAGGGCTTGCAGGGGAGGTCTTCATTTTTGGTGGGCTGTGGCAGAGAGATTTTTTGAGTATGGCTTGGAGAGCAAGCTGTCAGGGGGAGCTGAGAGATTTTTTTGAGAGAAAAATCTGGACAGTTCGGGTTTAGAAGAAAGAAACCAACAGGAGAGGAGGGAGCAGAGCGGGTAGCCAAGAAACTCTTGGCTTGAGGAGAGCATCCCAGGTATGACTACTAGGCCACCTGTTTGCTTTGAGGGATATATTCTTTGTGTGGATGCTCTGTTTTGGTTTCATTTTGGGTGTTTTTGATCTCTCTTGTCAATGCCTGATGCTTTGTTCTTACCTTGAACTTGATGTATCAAGATCATGTTTTTTTTTTGCTTCCTTTTTATGCCACATGTATCTAGTCCATTGATCGTTATGAAATGGAGCTGAGTTCAATCGTATTATTTCTGTTTGTATATGCTCTATTTTTTTCTTCATTTCCTCCTCTGTTTCCTGTACTTTTGGAGTGTTGGATATCATGTTTGGGTTGGCTATGAGATATGAAGTTTGTATTGCATTGAATCTGGACAATGTGAAGGTCATTTTGGATATATCGAATTGCTTATACTGATATATCATCCTGGACATGTTAGTGAACTGAAAAGGATGTTAAGCTTACTATGATGAAGTGCTTGAAAATCAGGAAAAGCAAGGTGACGAATAATGGTATAACTGAACAACTGTCAGCTCCATGTCGTCAGGATGTTCCTCAAGTTTCTGTGAGGGAATACAGACCAATTGAGGGAGCTTGTTTCTTGGAATTGAAGATACCACCACTTCTTTAATACTCTCTAACCCACTTCATCCTTCGTCCTTCATCCTTCCATCCTCTATACCCATCTTCATACCCGTTTCTCTCTCTACACCACGTACCCATTTCTCACTCATACCCATTAAACCCGCTTCTTCTCATCACTCCCCCACCTTTTGAACCCATTCATCTAACCCATTTCCAGCTCGTTTCTACCTTTTCCCGCATGTTGTATGTAGATCAACGAAATGTCTTGTTAAACAAAAAATCGACGAACTTAGAACAAATTGTCTAGATGTAAATTACTTTGATTAAGGCATGATTTAGTAACTTCGAAATATAGAACTAGATAGTACATTGTTTCCTTTGAAAACCAATGCCTTTGATTCATTTTCCTCGTATACTCGAATTCTTATCCATCTAGTTTCTAAACTAAGATTGTGATTGATTTTATTCTTTGGATTCAAAATATTGATCTTCTATTGGTTAAATTATATTATTATCTAGGTTCTTTACTTGATTTATTACTATTCTCTCTAACTTTGTGAGTTATTTTGATTGAATCATGCCTCGAGTTGAATTTTTTTGTCCTATCTATGTTTCATAGGACTTTTTTTATTATTATTATTTTTTTATACATTGCTTATTTATAGTTTTTGTATGTTTTTCTTAACTTATTTCTTTGTATCCAGAACCAAGGAGGACATAGGAAAATATCGCGATATGTCCTCCGATATCGAAATTAAACACGCTACAGTGCCTGAAAAAATGCCTTCTCCTTTTGCTTTTGAGGGGATTGAACCCCAAACCAAAAGGTTTGAGGCACACCCCACTACCATTTGGGTAAATTTGCCCTTACTATACATTGTGCACTCAACTTATATATACTTAAACTCATTATATAAAGAAAATATTAAAAGAATATTTTAAAGAGCAAATTAATTATAATTATTTTATAATTAAATGCAAAATTTTCTTTTAATTGATTACAAAAAATATAAAAATTATATAATTTTCTTCATAATGTTTTTAATATCATTAATAATTAATTAAATATTAAAAAATTATATATATATATATATATATATATATATATATATATATATATATATATATCATAATTTATCTTATATTGTTTAATACAATTGAATTAAATGGATCATAATTTTAATATTAATATATATTTTAAAATTAGACATATTATAATCAAATATCATAATATTAGATATAATTTAATAATAAATGTACACTTATAAAATTCATATTTTATCGATATATACGATATTATTATCAAATATGATAAATCATGTAATATATATATATATATATATATATATCAAATTTTTCAATAAAACAACTTTAAAATGTCTATTATACTTCTAATTATATTATTATGAGGTTTTCCTTACATTTCCATGAGTTTTTAACAATTTTAAGCCTATCGATATTTTTTTCCAAAATATCCACTGATATATTTCCGATATATCTGATATATCCATAAAATCGAAGTACTGATATATCTGTGATTACCGATATTTTCATCATTGCCTAAACCTTTCATCTATATATAGATATCTTGTTTCTCATTTTATTTGCGCTTTCTTGCTCTATTTCTTCTCTTTGCCTATTTTGTGACAAATATATATATAGACATGACATGGATTGATTTAGTTGTGTTAGCATGCATAGGTTGCAACTTGATCTTGATCTTTATTACTTTTTCCCATTATCTTATATCTTTTCCCACACACTGCTTTACCCTTGGTATTCATATTTTGGTGTGTGCAAGTTACAAATATTGAGATCTTGTTTTTTTTTTTAGATGAATCATATCATTCTCTGCATGCTATACGATGATTAGGTTTAGATGAGTGCTTTGAGTCTTATGTAAACTTTGTTTGAGAGTTCTAGGAGGTTTTATGTACTTTTATGTTTTGTCACAAAATTGTCAAATGGAGATATTGTTATGACACTTTTATGTATTAACAATTTTGCTCCTTTCCATTGTAGCAGAGGAATCTTTTTAGATAGTGACTTAGGTGGTGTTTGTTTTTTTTGGCTTTTTGCTTAAAACAATTTAGTTTCAAATTTAGGTTGTTTGTTTTTTTACTTTTTTATGACTTATTATAAACTTTTTACTAAATAGAAAAAGTAAAAAATATGTAGTTTTTTCTAAATAGAAAAAATAACATATTAGTTTTTTTTACTTTTTAATACTTAATAGAAATAAAATACTACAAAAACAAACAACATAATATTTAACACTATTAAGCATTTAGGTTCTATTTAGAACTAAGTAAAAAAACAAACACCACCTTAGTCTCTATTGAAGATTCAAGGTTGTTGTTCATTCCATCATATTGTCAAGGTGAGTTTAAAAGTTTATTAAAATCAAATTAATGTTTTTAGTAAGGTAATATTGAATCAAAAGTTTTAAAATCGAGGTAAAATGTCTTTATTAATTTTTGAAAAAATTCTTTTTTTAATTAATTTTTGAAAAGTTGATATTTATTTTTTAAGAAAATTTCGTTTTCAAACCTCTAGGCTCTTAAGCCTATATATATCTTACCTAAATATATTTTTGGGAGGGACTCTTTGAGAGAATCTAACCTAACTTGCTTAATCATTTCCAAACTATCTTAGGAATTCATTGATCAAATTTTAAATTATTGGAAGGATCTACATGCCCTCAAAGGTTGAGGTGAATCCATTGGAACATTAGAGATGTTATGTCACAGATGTGGATTATATACTAAAAAGTAAGTCTTTAGGATAAAGCTGTTAGGTAAATCTATTAAGTATGATTATGTACTTTGATCTCATATAGTTGATTATTAGATTAGAGGTCTTAGAATCCATGATATATATATATATATATATATATATTTTATCACCATAGTCAGTGTGAGGGTTTTCCACGTCAAATTAATTATCTTGTCTGTGATTATGATTTTATTATTCATTCATATTTTCATATAGGATTCAATTGATTTAAAATGACTTAGATCCCTTTCATAGATTAATTTGGGTAAAGAACTTCAACTCACAAATTAAAATTTTTTATTTTCATCCATTCACCCCCTCTAGACTTGCCCTAATGAGACAAACATTTTTCATCTTCTATAAGAAAATCTATGGCAAGTCAATCTTAGAGCAGCTATTGATATCATGATTTATGAACAAAAATCAAGTAAAAAAATGAGAGATAAATTGAAGCGTCTAAAACTAGAATAATTATGTTTTAGGGAATTAAAGCATATATAATTGATATAAAGGATTCAAAAAGCTTAAAATTGGTAGAAAGTTCATGAAATTTGAGGACAAAACTTACTGTAAACCATTATTTTACTTATTAAAAAATGAACAAATGATTTCAGCTTGAACCATAGGAAGTTGTTGATACAACATCGGGTATTAATGACTTTCTACGAATTTTAAAGCCTAATATCTCATAACTTTTTAAAAGCCACTTTGTCAACCACAACTAATTAATTACATTATAATGCAATGAAGATTCATCTTTTGTAGAGAGTTTTGACATGAGAATCCTTAGAAAAAATTAGGGGAAAATGGTTTCCATTCCTTTCTTACTTCAAGGGTACGCTTGAAAGTGTTTCTCTTTGAAATATTTTTAGTGGAAGTGTTTTTAAGAAAATCACCTATCAAGCGTTTCTTTCAAAAAACAATACACATGATTTTTAAAATTTTAAAAAATGTTTCCTTAATTTTACTAAACACCTTATATTTTTTAAAAAACACTTTTTAAACTAAAAACATTCCTCAAAATCACCTTCAAACAAACTCCAAATATTATGTTTAGGATTTCAATTTCATGTTGCTTTTGGAACTCGGTACCACTTCAAGGCACCTTCTCAATAATAGAAATTCCTATTTCCCTATGAGTTCTCTCATTGCCATCATCTAATGATATAAGATATTTATCACAATTTCTTGTCTTTTCAAATTATTCTTTCCATTTTCCTTCACATTTTTGAGAAAATGAAAAGAAAAATTAATGCCCTTTTCTTTGTTTTGTGTTTTATTAATAATAATTAAATAGGAACCACTTATTTTCTCATCAACAAAAATAATATAAAGAATAAAAATTTTAAAATAAATAAAAAATTATTATTTTTTTCCTACAATTTTCTTAGCCATCAACTCCAAAAAATATCCATGTTGTAAAAGATTATTGAATGATATTGTAATAGGAACTAAAAAAAACAAACCAATCGATTCAATAGTAATCATAAAGTTCATTTGACAGTGATTTTAAAAAGCGCTTTTAACTTAAAAAGTGTTTGTGAAAAAAAAAATATTTGACAAAATTTAGAAAATATTTTTAAAATTTTAAAAATTCATTTGTAGGGTCTTTTTGGGAACTGTTTTTGACAACGGTTTTCTGTTCTCCAAAATAAAAAATATAAAAAATGCGTTTGACAACAAAAAAAAAACTATTTTCTATTTTTAAAAATGAAAATTATGATATTTTCATAAAATACCTTTTAATTGTTTTTTTATTATTTTCACTTGTTTTCTAAAAGTTATTTAAGAAATAATTATACAAATATATAGAATGATTAAAAATAAAATATTAGATATAAAAATTATTTTTAAAACATATTTAAAAATATTAAAAATAGGTTAAAAGTATTTTAGGTTTTTAAACAGACTTTTGTTATACAAAAATTAGAAAACAATTTTCAAAAACTATTCTCAAAACTATTTTTCAGAATTGTTTTTTAAAACAGCTACCAAATAGACCCATAGTGTTGAAAAATCACTTGTTTTCGAAAGAAATACTTAATAAGTGATTTTCCTAAAAACATTTATAAATAAAATATTTTCACTAAAAATACATCGAGTAAAAATATTGTCAAACGAACTCTTATAATATGCTATATAGTAATTGTAAAAAGTATTTTTAGCATTTTTAATATTTAAAAAATAAGAATTTTCAAATGTCATAAAGGTTGAAAGTGTTTCGTAAAATCCTTAGCAAACGGACTAATTAATTTTATTGCTAGTGTTGTACGGGAACAACCATATATAAAAAGCCTAGACCATGAACTGGTTCGAAATGATACGAAGCAAGACCATGTCTTAAGAGTTAGTGGCCTGCTGAAAAAGATGGCAACTTTTTACGGGATCATGTGGCTTGCTGAAAAAGATGACTTTTTACTGATCATGTCCTAGCTAAGAAAACCACTGTCTATGTCATTTTCCATCTTCAATTTTTTTGAGTTGTCATGGCTCCACCGAACAGGATCACGTTAGGGGTCCATTAATTCGGTCCCAAGGTAAGGAACCACACCAGTTGTTGCAAGCTATTATTTACTTTTTTCCCTTCTATGAATGAAATACCCCTTCATTGTCTTGCCATTGCAAATTACTTGAACATCCCACTAGACCTAGGGTTTTTATACTACTATTATGTGTATTCAAAATTTTCTTTTAAAAATGGTACTCACAAATTTATTTGTAAAAATATAGCACTTTTGATGCCACGTCAAAATGGTCTTTTGAAAAATGACCAAGTTCATGCATATCTACAACTATTGATGAGTACTTCATGCATGAATAAATTTTACCATTTTGTGAGAATTAATCAAAAACATCTTCTCTTTCTTCATCTAGTTTGAAAGTATATCATCTTTCAATATGTTAATTATGATATGTCCTATTGTCCCTGAATTTAATTTTATATTTTGAGGTTTCATATAATGAATTAGTTCGTGTTTGGTATGCGGGAATAAGGAGTGAGAATGAATATCTCATTTTTTTTCTCATTCATTTTCATGTTTGAATAACTCAAGTAAAGATGAGGACAAAATAAAAAATTATTCAAATGGAAATGAAATCTCACTTATAAGTGGAATTCGATTTATCTCTAATAAAAGGAATTTTGATTCCCTCAATGTGAATTGTTCTAGGATCATTTTAAAAAAAAATGAAAAACCAAAAACTTATTTAGATAAATTATTTTTTCAAAATAATTTTTTACTTTGATTTTATAAAAAAAATTATAAATTCAATTTGTATAATATAAATTAAATTTAACCTCCTCTTTTGAAGTTAGAATGAATTTTCCTTAATTCCTAACATAATGCATGAAAGGATTCTTGAACAACCATAAGATTGTCTGAAAATCATTTGCAAAGACTTTGGCAAAATGTTTTATTTTTTCATAGAAAAATATACGCCCAAGAAGGGCTCCATAAGATGTTGATTGTAAATGATAAGATTGATTGTAGATAAAAAAAGAAGATAAAGTCATATTCACATACATAAAAAATTTATACGAATACGAAAAATCTTTGATTCCTTTTTGAAAAAAATGGAAATTGATTTCTTTGGAGTAATCATACTATTCCAATTATTATGCTCATATAGAAAGAGTCGAAATAATTGCAAAGGAGAGGCATCTTTCACCTGAAGGGCTTGAACCAAGATTTCCAAATGGATGGGGTGGGGTATTAGGATATTTGACACATACTTTAAATGTGGGAATTTATCCTCTAAAAGAAAGGGAATATTGAATGAAATGATGAGATTTTGCTATTTATTTACCTTATAGAGAAGAGACTAATAGTAGGGAAAATGGAATTTCCACAATGACTCCAAATCCCTCTGATATCACTTGAGAATAAAAAGTTTCATTAAAAAGAAAAATAATTTTGTAATTCTAAATAAATTAAAAAATAAATAGTTTTTAATAAAATATCAATATTAATATTATAATAAAATCACAAATATATTAAGGAAAAGTGGGATATGATTCACTAATATGAAAATATGTGAAAAAAAAACCTCAAATATTTTAAATTAGTATTATCTTCATCTATTTAAAAATAACTTGTAATATATGTACTTTCTAAAAATAATTTGTAGTACATGTACTTTTTAACGAGTCATCCAATTATTCAAAAAATGTCATTTACTTGTCATGTCATCCAAATCAATTGACAACTAGACTCCTCCATATACATGTTTCACTTCCTTTATATTTTATTATTATTATTATTATTATTATTATTATTTTGTCATTTGGGATTTTTTTTCTTTAGAAACATTATAAAGTAAGAATTTGAAAAAAAAAAATTTATTCTAGTATTAATAAGTTAAAAATAAATTCATATTCTTGATAATAAATAAATCAATAATAAATTTGTTTTTATTATATAATATTAATAATTGTTTAATAATAATGGAGAAAAAAATTTGTTATAAGAGTTTTTCAGATATAAAATGTTTTACAATATGATTGTATTTTGATATATAGTATAAAAATAAATAAATATTTTATATTAAATAAATTAATCATAATTAAAATAATTATAAATTTTTAAATTTATTATTTATTATTTAATAAATAACCTTATTATTGTTTGAATTAGTAATTATGATTAAATAGGATTTGTTTGACAATATTTTCTCTTAAAATTTTAGGAAATAAAAAAATATTAATCCTATTTAAATAGGATTTTTTATGCACAATATTCTTAAACTTTTAAGAAACTAAAATAAGAATCTTACGAGATATTTGTTTTTAGAAAAATAATCTCATATAATAAAATAAAATAATAATAATAATAAAATATCTAAAGGAATGACTATGCGAAAGAATCTAATTGTTAATTGATTCGAATGACATGACTAGTAAAGGACATTTTTGAGAATAATTGGATGAGTCATAAAAAAGTGCATGTATTTTAAATTATTTTTAAATAGATGAAGATAATAATAATTTAAAAAATTTAGGATTATTTTTTCCATATATTTTCATATTAGAGAATAAAATCCTACTTTTCCCATTATATTATTTAACAAAATATTAATAGTATTATTATAATAAAATCACAAATTATATTTTTTGTAAATATTATAAAAATATGGATACTAACTTTCTCACACAAAAAAAAAAAAATGATTTCTTTTGTTAAAAATAAATAGCAATAATTTAAAATTAATAATTGTTAATATCATTCTATTTTAAATAAACTTAAAAATATACTAAGTTTATTTATTTATTTTTTTAAGTAAACATGAGTCAAAGTTTTTCATTACATTAATACATTTAGTATTCAATTACTGACATAATATTTTGAAATTTTTATTTACTATATAATTAATTAAATAATTTTTTAATTCTAAATTATTTTTAAAAATTAGGACATTCATTAAAGAATTTAAGGTATTAGTTAAGTTTCACTTAATTATTCTTTTTTTTCTTCTTATTTCTCTATTTTTTGTTGTTTTAAAAATTGATGAAAACAATTTTTTACTTTTTCTTTAAGAAAAAAAACAATTCCCTTTTGTTTTTAAATACTGCTTTTAAAAAAAACAACTAAACATTGTTATAAATTTTTAAAAATAATTTTTTATTTTTAAAAATAGAATATTAGTTTTAAATATCTCATGAGTTAAATAAAACTCTCAAAGATGGTTTTTAAATGAAAACAAGAAATTAATTTAAAGTTTGTAACGGTTACCATCCTTCCCCGCGAGCTTTGATGCAGATACTTGTGTCGATCATAATGTTTTGGACGGGCGTGTTGGATGGACTCGATTATAGATTACCTGTTGTATGATTAATTGCCCGGTGTTCAGCAAGCTCATAAGGTACGAGTAACTTCGGCCCGATATGCCATAATCAATGGGGAATTGTACTTGCCATCTTATAACGGATCCTATTTAAAATGTGTGCGCCGGAAGAAGTTTTAGCCGAACTTCATGAAGGAATTGATGGAAATCACCCTAGGGCGAACCCTTGCGCATCGAGCTCGCACTTAAGGATACTTTTGGCCAACTTCGCATGATGTATTTGTTAGGATTCTGAATATCTAAGGCATTAATAAGGTGACTCAGCCTACCATTTACATTTGGATCCTAAATATGCAAGTGTTTGATAAGGAGGATCTACATACCTTTTCTATTTGGATTCTAATATATAAGGCGTAAATAAATTGCCCCAAATTTAAGGATTTGGATTAAAAGTTAAGGTTATGTTTGGTTCCTGGAAAAAATTCTAAGGAAAGAAAAAAAATACGAAGGAAAATGATTTTTTCATATTTGGTTCTTCTATGAAAAATATAAAAGAAAATCAACTATAATTAAAATTAATTAAAAACTTATGTATTTTTAAATTATTTAATCTTTATATTGATGAGTTAAAATAAATAAAATGAGTTTGAAGTAACAAAAAAAAAAAAAAAATTTATCGACTTTTAATCTATTTTTTATTTTCCTTCACTTTTTTTTTTTTTCCTTTTTTTATTCATTTATATTTTCTTTCCCTTGCATTTTCCCTCAAATTTTCTGGACCAAACATAGCTTAAGAATTTGGGTTGGTTAATTTGAATGAGAGTTGAACTCTAGTTGGTCAGTAGTTTACTACAGAATTGTTTGAGAAATTAAATTACTCTTTTAATTCTATGCTAGATTAGTGAGCCAATTAGAGATAAGTTTCATGTGAGGATCCAATATCAAGAATACCTTTATATTTTTGTTCAGTAAGTTTCTCTTTCGATTCTTCTTCTTTTTTTTGATATTTTTCTTCTATTTTATAGGGAACTTCCGGGTGCTTTATATCAATTGCAAAAAGTTATTCATATAATAGTAGATACTAAGGGGAGGAATCTCTAGTTATATGTTGAATTGGAACTCTACTTGTTCGTGGTCTTATGAACACGGCTTATTGTTCGTGTTCATAAGAACAGTGGTTTCTGCTCGTATTCTAGAGAACATGGGCCTTTAATTTGTTCTGATACCACAATGCGGCTGATGGTGTGGTTTGTTTCACTCCTATGGAGCTGCAAAATCCCACAAACGTTTTTGCTGTGACAAAATTAGCATTAATTATTACGAATTTAATACTATTTATTTGTGTTAATTGTATGATATCTTTCAAACATAAACACAAGAATCTGAATCAAAACAAATATTCTGTGGAACCTGAAAGATTGCCTATATTCATGTCTCATGCTTTACTATGCCTCCGTGGCATCGGGTGTTCTTCATGTGGGAGGAGTGTAAATAATTTCCACTTTTATATTTGAGAATTATTTTTATTTTATTTTATTTTATTCTATTAGTGTTATATTTTTGGGAAGAGTCCTATTGAGATTGTGTTAGTGGAGTCTCATTCCTTTTATAAGTAGATTCCCCTTTCACTTTGTGTCATCTCCTAATTAGAAGTAGATTCCTTTTAGGACTATGTTAGTGGCCTATAAAAACAGGTCATCCCTCTCTCTATATATGAATACCAATTTTTCAAAGAGTTTTTTAGGGAGTATTTTCATACATCTATTTGGAGGAATTTTTATCAAAACCCAAGTTGTACACATCTCGCTTATAGAGTGCACTCAAGGCGAGATCTAGTTTTTGAATCTTGGAGGTAGACCACTGGTACCCTAGTGCACCGAGTTCATCTTCGAGGAAGGTGGATCTATTTCAAGGACAGTGTTTGTCATGCCTCAGCCGATAAATTTTTCTTCTTATTTATTTTGTTCTTTGTTTGTGTCTTTTGGGCTAGTATTATGTTTCCATACCCTTAAATCCAACAATCTTGAAATATATCCAAATAGAAGCTTCCCTAGTTCATACCCATCCTGACACCTCTAAAATTGATCCTTTCAATGGGACATTCTTTAAGAGATGACAGGAAAGGGTTTTCTCTACAATTGATGTGGTGAACTTGGGACACATTTTGACTGACCCAAAACCAAAAGATGGTTCTCATCTATTACCAACCTGGGAAACTGGAAATAATCAAGTTAGACATGCTATTCTGAGTACCCTTTCTAATAAACTTTTGATATTTATTGTCAATTTAAAGTTGCAAAAGAAATTTGGGATACAATGAATAAAAAATGTATTTTAGAAGATGCAAGAACTCAGAAATATGCCATAGGGAATTTAGAAATTTCCAAATGACTGAGGATAGAGATGTATTATCTCAAATCCATGACTACCACTTGTTGATTAATGACTTAGCTATTGAAGACATTAAATTACCTGAACCTTTTGTAGCTGGTTATTTAGTAGAGACTCTTCCAAAGTCTTGGAAAGATTATAAAAATAACATGAAACATAAAAGAAAACAAATGTCCCTAGAGGATGTCATAATCCATATTAGGATTGAGGAACAAAACCAAAATAGGGACAATATTGAGAAAGCTAAGGAATTGTCTTCTAAAGCTAATGTAGTAGAAGAAAAATCTAAACCCAAAAACAATAGGTCCAGGAAACAAAACTCTAGGACCAAGCCCAATGCATCAAACAAGGTCCAGAACTCAACTATTAAAAAACGGGGTAATTGCTTTGTCTATGGCAAGTCTGGACACCATGCAGCTCAATGCCGCCACAGGAAGAGAAGTGAGAAGACCAATTCAAAGGCAAATCTGGCAAAGACAGAGGTGATCACAATAGTAATCTCCTCTGAGGTGAGCATGGTCACTAATATGAAGGACTGGGTGGTAGACTCTGGGGTTACCAGGCACATTTGTGGGAATAAAAACGCATTTACTTCCTATACCACTATAAAGGAAGGAGATGAACAAGTGTTCATGGGTGATTCTAGATCTACCCCAGCGATTGGCAAAGGGAAAGTTCTCCTCAAGCTAACCTCTGGAAAAGTGCTTGCCCTCTGTGATGTTCTTCATGTACTAGATATCCGTTGGAACTTGGTGTCAGTATCTCTACTTGGAAAAGCAAGAGTGAAGATCTTGTTTGACTCTGATAAAATAATTTTAACCAAGAATGATGCATTTGTGGGAAAGGGCTATTGTAATAAGGGTTTACTTATGTTGAATGTTTATGATATTATCAATAATATGCATATTTTTCTTCTGCTTACATAGTTGATTCTTATGATATTTGGCATGGTAGACTAATGAACTTTTCATATATGAAGAAAATGGTTAAACTGAGTTTAATCCTTAAGTTGTCCTTAGAAAACCATGGAAAATGTGAATCTTGTGTAGAATCTAAAACCACAAAGAAATCTTATAAATCAGTTGAAAGAGAATCAGATCTACTAAGTTTAATACACAGTGACTTAGGAAACCTAAAAAATACAATGACTAGAGGTGGTAAACGATTCTACATAACTTTCATAGATGACTACTCAAGGTATACAAGGGTATATCTTTTGAGGAAAAAAAATAAAGCAAAAGATGCTTTCATCAAGTATAAAAATGAAGTGGAAAATCAACTAAGTAAGAAAATTAAAAGGCTTAGAACTGATAGGGGAGAAGAGTATGAGTCCAACCCCTTTAATTCTTTTTGTGAAGATCATGGGATCATTCACAAAACTACTCCTCCTTATTCCCCTAAGTCTAATGGAGTAGCAAAAAGGAAAAATAAGACCTTAAAAGAAATGATGAATGCAATGTTGGTAAGTTCAAGAGCACCCTTGAACTTGTGGGGGTAAGCTATCCTATCCGCATGTCATATTCAAAATAGAATACCTCACAAGAAAACTAGTAAAACTCTTTACGAGTAGTGGAAGGGTTATGCACCTAATATAGCATACTTGAAAGTGTGGGGGTGTTTAGCTAAAGTTCTTCTCCCCGAACTTAAAAAAAAAAAAAACTAGGTCCTAAAACCTTTGATATAATGTTCATTGGCTATGCTGAGAATAGTGCGGCATATAGGTTTCTTGTTACTAAGTCAGAAAACAACCTTGTAAATGTCAATACTATAATAGAAACAAAGAATGCAGATTTCTTTGAAAACATCTTTCCTATGAAACTAAATGGTGAACAAGTCCAGAAAACAAGTAGATACAAGTCTATTAAACCTTCTGAATTTGAACCTAGAAGGAGTGAAAGAGATAGGAAAGAAACAAACCTTGGAGGTGGTTTATACACCTTCCTAATAGATGAGGACCCTAAATCTTACAAAGAAGTTATAACTTCTCCTGATGCACCATTCTGGAAGGAGGCCATTAACAGTGAAATCGAATTAATCATGTATAACATACATGGGAGTTAGTAGATTTACCTCCTAGTGCATAGACTATTAGTTGTAAGTGGATCTTTAAAAGAAAGTTAAAACAAGATGGGTCTATAGAGAAGTACAAAGCTCGTTTAGTTGTCAAAGGCTTTAAACAAAGGAGGGATGTAGATTACTTTGACACCTTTGCCCCTATGACTAGAATAACATCAATTAAAGTATTGATTACTCTAGCTTCCATTCATAATTTGGTGATACACTAAATAGATGTTAAGACTGCATTCTTGAATGGGAATTTGGAAGAGGAAATTTATATGGATCAACCGAGGGTTGTGTAGTTCCAAGGAAGGAGAAAAAGGTGTGTAAATTGGTTAAATCACTATATGGGTTAAAACAAGCTCCCAAACAGTGGCACAACAAGTTTGATAATGTGTTAGTAACTAATGGATATTCCATTAATGATGTTGATAAGTGTATCTATAGCAAGTATGAGGATAACTCATGTGTAGTCATCTGCCTTTATGTTGATGACATGCTGATCTTTGGAACTAACCTAGAGATTGTCTGTGAGACTAAGAAATTCCTAGGCTTTAACTTTGATACGAAAGACCTAGGAGAGGTAGAAGTCATTCTAGGAATTAAAATAACTAGAACACCTAATAGGCTTAAACTTTCTCAAAAGCACTATGTTGAGAAGATTTTAAGGAAGTTTGAACACTTTGATTGTAAACCAGTGTCAAATCCTTATGATCACAACTTACAGCTAAAGAAAAATAGAGAACATAGTGTTGCCCAAATAGAGTATGCTCAAATCATAAGGAGCCTAATGTACTTAATGAACTGTACCAGACCTGCATTGCTTATGCAGTAGGTAAAGTGAGTCAGTACACCCAAAGTCCTAATAAGGACCATTAGACTGTTGTTCGTAGAGTCCTTAAGTATCTAAGAGGCACCATTAACTATGGTTTGTGCTTTAGTGGATTTCCAAGTGTCCTTGAAGGATTTAGTGATGCAAATTGGATCTCGGATTTAGATGAGATGAAATCCACTAGTGGATATGTTTTCATCCTTGGTGAAAGTGCAGTTTCTTGGAAGTTTGCCAAGCAAATTTACATTACTTGGTTTACTATGGAGGCTGAGTTTATTGCCTTAGAAAAGGCAAGTTCTACGACTGAGTGACTTAGAAACCTCTTAGCAGATATTCCTTTATGGACGAGACCAACCCCGTCTGTGTCTATGCGTTATGATAGCCAAACTGCAATTGCTAAGGCTAAGAGTAAAATATTTAATGGGAAGAACAGGCATATATGCTTAAGGCACAATATTGTGCTACAGCTGCTTGAAACATGGGTTATATCCCTAGAATTTGTGAGATCAGAGTTGAATTTGGCTGATCTTTTGACCAAACCACTAAATAAGAAACTAGTGGAAGAAACATCGAGGGAGATGGAGCTTATGCCTATTACAGAAGTCAAGAGTGGTGGTAACCCAAACTATTAGAATGAAAATTCCATGAAGTAGGTTCATATAGGTAATAACAAATCACTTGTTAACCTGAGGTGCTCTATCAACTCTAATTGTATGAGAGTCCATCCCTATGGTGTAGATAGAGCGTATTTTGCATTGACTAAGGTTGAGTGTTTACTCTTAATGAATACCATATTTCTTATGGATGGTATGTTTAAATGCAAAACATACTTGATGGATTCACCTATATGAGAGTGGAGGTGGGGCCGCTTCCTATGAGAACTTAGGCAGGTTCTCTAGAGCTCTCATGAATATCCAGGCAGGGTGCATGACCTATTTGTGCCAACCTGTTTTGTACAGCTCGTAGTGTAGTTGAGAAAACCAATGTGGATAAAAGTCTCTTGAGTTACATAATGAAACACTGGTTCATAAAAATTTATTTTCATTATGTTTTGTGATTCAATACTTATTTGTCCTAATACTGGTTCATAGTCTTTGGGCACCAGTATTAATGCATTGGATTATTTTTTCCTCCAAAAAAAAAATTACGTTTATACTCTATGGAGGATTGTAGGAAGAGTGTAAATAATTTCTATTTTTATTTTTGGGAATTATTTTTAATTTAATTTATTTTATTCTATTAGTCTTTTATTTTTGGGAAGTGTCCTATTGAGAATTATTTTTTATTTTATTATATTTTATTATATTATATTAGTGTTATATTTTTGGGAAGAGTCCTATTGGATTGTGCTAGTGGAGTCTCATTCCTTTTATAAGTAGATTCCCCTTCCACTTTGTGTCATCTCCTAATTATAAGTAGATTTCTTTTGAGACTGTGTTTTGGGACTGTGTTAATGGCCTATAAAAACAGGTCACCCCTCTCTCTATATATGAATACCATTTTTTTAGGGAGTTTTCAGAGAGTATTTTTATACATCTATTTGGAAGATTTTGTTCAAAACCCGAGCTGTACACATCTCGCTTACAGAGTGCACCCAAGGAGAGATCTGACTGTTGAATCTTGGAGGTAGACCACTGGTACCCTAGTGCACCGAGTTCGTCTTCGAAGAGGGTAAATCTATTTCAAAGACAATGTTTGTCACGCCTCAGTCGATAAGTTTTTCTTCTTATTTATTATGTTATTTGTTTGTATCTTTTAGGCTAGTCTTTTGTTTCCATACCCTTAAATCCAACACTTTGAGCAACCCTAGTCCATGGGTTGGCTTCTTGTTTGGGGGTATTGGGATCCTTGGCACAACCAGCAGGCGGATGCGACCCTTTGCATGGATCAAGACTCCCTCCGAGAATGACTTTGCATCAACGTGTTTGGGAAGAACCATGCTAATAAGAGTCAAA
Source organism: Vitis rotundifolia (assembly GCA_030254885.1). Lineage (NCBI taxonomy): Eukaryota > Viridiplantae > Streptophyta > Magnoliopsida > Vitales > Vitaceae > Vitis > Vitis rotundifolia. The sequence continues at coordinate 14,109,724 of CM058157.1, forward strand.
CACAGAAACCATTGCTTCATGTCGGAAAGTCCCATGATCTCTCTGTTGCTCTTATAGCACTTCTTATTGCTGTTGGGAAGAAACCTTCATATAGGATTCAAATATGGATAATTTTTAGAATTGAATTGAATGGCTTATATTAGAAGTGCTTAATAAAAATCCATTTTGTTTGGCGAATTAGTTGTCAAGAAATGGTCATTGGCTTACGAGATTATTATATGATCCTCATTTATTTGACTGCTTTGAAAACTCAGTCAAAATTGTTTGACAAGAATATTTTACTTGCTCATATTTGTTAATGAATTGTTTCAAAATGGGAAAGTGTCAACAATTTTTAAATAATTTTATGTTCTTTAAAATAAAAAAATAAGAAAACACGTTTGACAACTATAAAATAGAAAATAAAGTGTTTTTAAAAAATATCTTTTTAGTTATTTTTAATTATTTTCACTTGTTTTTCAAAAATTGTTTTAAAAACTAATTATATAAATATAAAAAATGATTAAAAATAAAGTACAATATATAAAAATTATTTTTAAAACATATTAAAAACATAGAAAATAGGCTAAAAATATTTCAAATTTTCAAACTAACTTTTGTTTTTACAAAACATCATATAACAGTTTTCAAAAATTGTTTTTGAGCCATGGAGGCCTTGTGGTGGATCACATCCCTATGCACCATCTCAAGTTAGAATCTAATGGATATGATTATAGAAATGTGTGATCATAGAAATGTGAGATTTTCAGTTTTCTAAAAAATAATCTCAAATCTAAGCTAAGAAACAGGAAATCTTATTCTAGAATGATGAGTTGTTTTGTGATGAGACTTTTCTACATATCAATGCTTTAGATCCATTAGATTTGTATGCACTATCATAGTTCATTGCTCAATTATTATAAATGATCAATGTGCTTTCATGCTATCCTCATCCACTTGCCTTAAAGTTGGAAAGTTATTTTATCTACATACCTTTTTCATTAAGTCCAAGTGTCCTTGACATCAATGTAAACTTTGGAAAGTTATTTTATTAACATACCTTTGTATTTAGTCCAAATTAAGTGTACATCAATCTTAGTAAGGAGTTCGTTAGGATTGGTTACTCTCATTACTAGCATATATAATCTAGTCCATTTAAGAATTTCTTAGGCCAACTCACCTTATGGCTTACTAAGGATCCTCTTCCACTTAGGGGTATAAGAAAAATCGAAAAAACCGATAAACCTTCAATTCAATTTGAGAATTTTGAAAACCAATCTTGTCAATTCGATTTTTTATTTTCTTGTCTCCTAACCAATAAAAACTTAACTAAACTATGTCCTAAAACCTATATATAATTGTTTGATATTTGATAAAAAAATTTATATTAGATTCTATTAAAGTAATTCATTCTTTTTATATTATAGTCAAATTAATTTTAAATGCATTTAATATATTTTTAACATCAAATCCAAGATAGTTTCAATTAATTTTAAAAACAAATTAGACTTAGGGCCTAATATAAACTTAAATTAATAAGATTTAAGCTCAAAACAAGCACAAATCTACAATTAGGTTTAAGACTAAAAAATGTTAATAAGTTGGGTCAAAACCGATCCACAAAAACCGAATTACAAAAATCAAACCAAACCGACCTCACAAGGCTTGGTTTGTTTCAATTCTTTCTATCTAAATTTGGTCAATTCGGTTTTTATTACATATAATACCAACTATATTGGTTCGATTCTTTTAAAAAAAAAAAAGTCGTTCTTGTGATAATAAGGAATACCGTTTTTGTAAGGATTTTAAAATATGAGAATCTTTCATTAATTAAGAAAAAAAATTAAATATCTCAACATTTAGACAAAATTCCTTAATTAAGAAAAAAATTAAATCCTCAAAGATGTCAAAATTTAGAAAATGTGGATAGAAGATCATCTTAGGATATTAAAAAGAAAAGGAAACTAGATTCTCTTAATAAACTGTTTTTAAGTTTAAAAAAAAAAAAAGCTTTTAAAATTAAGTTGCAGAAAATATGGTCAAACATGCTTATATTTTCTTTTTGTCTTTAAAAACAAGTGAAAACAATTCATTCTTTAAAATTGTTCTTTATTTTACTTTATTTTTAAAAATTGTTTTCAAAAAACAACAGCCAAACAATATTAGAAAATTATAAAAATATTTTTCTATTTTAAAAAATAAAAAATTATTTTTAAATCATAACCAAACATACTCTTAATTTATATTTCCATCTATATAAACACATTTATACGAAAGGAAAAATATAACAAAATAGTTGGTAAGTTCAAATATAGGATTTTTCATACATCCATTTTTACCAAAAATACTCCTACAAAATGGAACTCCCTAACGTATGACATTATAATAATGGTTATGGTTATTTAATTCCAATAAATAAATTAAAAAAAAAAAGGAAAAAACGATAAGAAGAAGCAGAAGAAGAAGAAAGAACCGTAGGAATAAGAGAACACTTCATATAATTTAAATACTATGTAAAACACTTGTTCAGTTGGGATGAACGATCAACATAGGAAACTCAATCAACGTACAAAGATTCTTCTTGTCTCCAACCGCAATGGTTCCAATCATCCACGGTTCTATTAAAGCAGCTTCGATCCACCTCGGCATCGGGTGATCTTCGAGCAACCCCTAGTCCATGGATTGGCTTCTTGTCGACGCGCCTTGGAGTCGCTGACACAACCAACCGGCGGTTTTGGCCCTTTGCATGGGTCAAGAACCCCTGCGTCGATTGATATGGTTGCTTGTACGTTGTTCAGCAAAACCATGCAAAGAAGAGCAAAAAATACCCATTGCCTGGTGATGGAGAGTCCCATGTTTCTGTCTTATTCCTTCCCTCTCAATATGTGACAAGTGATGTCTTTATAGGTCTTGGATGCGGAAAATTTAATGGCTTAAAATAGAAATTCGTAAACTAAAAACCCCCTTTCTTTAAATAGGTTTATTTAGTGGATTGGTTATGAAGGAATGGTCCCATAGGCTCTACAAAGGATTTTGCTATTTCTATATTTTTTTTTTTACTATTATTATTAAAGGAATGGTCTCAAAGGCCCTACAAAGGATTTTGCTATTTCTATATTTATTATTATTATTATTATTATTATTACCACCTCAAACTTTGATCTTTCGAGGTTGACTTCAGACTAATTCTATGGGTGTTTTCGAAAGTTTGAAGTCCTTTAAGGCTTTTTGAAAATAGTTCTTGAATTTCAGATATATTCCTTTCGAACTAACTCGTTATTGATAACAAAGATATTATTATCATTATTGTTAGGCTTCACAAAGGATTTTTTTATTTCTATATCTACAAGGGATTTTGTTATTTTGTTATTTTTATATTAATTATTGTTATTATTATTATTACCACCTCAAACTTTGATATTTTAAGGTTAACTTCAGACCAGTTCTATGGATGTTTTGGAAATTTTGAGGTCGTTTAGGGCTTTTTGTAAATAGTTCCTGAATTTCAAATATACCCCTTCTGAATCTAACTTGTTATTGATAGTAAAGATATTATTATTATTATTATTATTATTAAATTCTTAAATGTTTTTATCTATTTTGTAATATAAAAATTATTAAGATTTTATAATTTTTTTGTATATAGAAATAAAATTAAAAACTATAAAAATATTTAGAGTTTAAATTTATTACAAAAATATAATTTTGGGGTTATTGTATCATTGATATTTGAAGGCCAATTGATATTCATTAATATTTTGGGGTTATTGAATCATATTGATATTGGAAGGACGTTTCATGTTCATTTTACTTCCTCCCCCTTATTTTATCAATAACTAGCCAAGGGAAAGCTCATTGTCTTAGGAATTCAATTGTTTTTAGCTTAACTTTGTGATTTAATTCTAGCCACATTTCCTCTCAAATAGAAAATATTTGAAATGCTAAATATTTATTTAGGCATAAAAAAAAATGATACTATGTTCCACTAGTAACTACTAGAAACAAAATGGGCTTTTTATATATTATGCATTGTACAAAACAAAGATTTTTAACTGTTGTAGCAAAGAAAGAGACTTTGTAAAAGTTGAAATATAAAGAAATAAATATGTCTAAATCAATAACTGGTTTTATCATGGGATACCTCATGATGTTCATATCGATCTATTATGCGGCCTCTTCATCTAGCATTGGGTAAATGAACAAATAGGTGCACAAAAACATAATAACTAGATGGGCTTTCACGCAGATCAAGCACCTAAAATAAACACAAAAATACTCACAACCAAAGCAAAGCGAGCATATTATAAAAATTATAAGTAAGCAGCAGGCACAAACCTAAATGGATGATAACTTTATTTAATATCTTAGCATCCATAGTCTTCCTTCTTACCATTCATTTCAAAAGACTTTGAATGCTTTCTTTAGATATCCATTTTTCAACTTCAATGAATAAATTGGGTGTCGGAGAGTTGGAAACTTCATTCAACAACTTTTGTTTAAGATTTAAAAACCTATTACTCTAGTTTGAAACTCATGATCTTAAATTGAGAATAAAAGGAACAAAATCCTCTTTTTTTTTTTTTTTTTTTTTTGTCTTTCATTTAATTTTCTCATAAAATTACTAATATATATATATATATATATATATATATATATATATATATAGATATATACATACACACATATATACACACATGTATATGTATATACTTTGGATAAATGGAATAAAACAAATTGATATCGGTGTGATCTAATCCATCATCAACTATCAATTTGGAACTTGAGGAATCATTCTTTTTTTTGTATATGAAATATAGGATTTTACTAAGTTAATTGTTTTTAAAAAAATAAAAGCCTTGGCTGCAAAGTAATGATTAGAGAAAGGAGAAATTACTAGAAATAAAATGAACTAAAAAGAAATTGGAATACAATTAATAGGAAACTCAATAAATAAAGGGTGTTTTGCAAATTATGAGAGGGCAACTAAGTTACAAGTAAATAAAAAAAACATTAATGATTGGTTTCATACACTTTTTAAAAATAAAAAATAAAAATGAAAAATTTATATGAAATTTAAAAATTCTTATGGAAAAATTATTAACTTATATTATGTTGTTAAAAATTATTTTTAAAAATTATATTTTTATTTAGTTTTTAAAAACCATTATATATTTTATAAAACTTATTATTATTTTTTGTTTCTAAAGATAGAAAATAGCATCCAGATTAAATTAAATAATTTCATATTAAAGAAAAATATATAATATATGAAAAAATATAAAAGAAATATAAGTTTTGTTCTAAAAATATTTTAAAAATAATCAAAAGAATTAAAATCTCAATAGAAAATTTTTCACCATTTTGCTAAATTTTATATCAAAATCTTAATATTTTTAAAACAATTTGTAATTTTCTTAATAAAATTTAAATTTGTTTAAATAAATAATATAAATGAGTGATGGAACTTTTTATTCAATAATTATCTATAATATAATAAGTATTATTATTAATTCAATATTATTTAATTAAATATAAAAGTTTAAAAGATTTAAATACCTAAAAATGAATGGAAATCATCACTATTACAGTTATAAAAATTAAGTAAAATGTTTCATGTAGTTTTTTTTTAAAAATAATTTATTTCAATGAAGAAATGAAAGATAGGTTAGGATAAGAAGAAACAAATTAATAATAAATATGAGTGTTCATTTTATTTATTTTCTCAAAACACACTCAAATATGATTTAAAATACTTCAAATTTGTTATTAAAAAAAAATGAATTACCCTTACTATCCTTCATCCCAATTCTAATCTAAAATTAAAAAATACTTTGTGATGATCACCTACCATAACTAAACTTATCCCTATGTATATTATAAATAAGCCAGAATTAATGGTTGATACTGATAAACATCATATCAGTGGATCATGGGGTGCTCCTTCAAATAGGATGAAGGATGGATAGTTGTATCGGAGGAGCGCCAAACTGTGTCGGAGATGAATGCCCAGTTTAAGAGGTTTCCCACAAACATTAACCTTTTCCTTCATAGTTTTTTAGAGCAGTTTTAGGATTGAATTTGAATATAAAATCAAAATGAAGTTATGAACATAATTTCTATTAAGTCAAGTAGTTAAAACATTAAATTATATCCCTATTAAAATAGTTGTTGAAATAGAAATTGGAGACAAATGGAAAGATTAATTAAAACCTTAACTAAATGAAAAGATTAAATTTTTATTTAAGTTGATTATTAGTATGGATTGATGTTTGTGATGGTAACTTCAAGAATAACTTTCCTCAAGTATTTAAAACCTTAATTAAATAAAAAGATTAAATTCCCATTTAAATTTATTATTCTATTGAAAAGATTAAATTTTTGATTACTTTTTAGTTTGTGATGATAATTTCAGGAATAGTTTCCATTATGTCAATTAATTAAAACTCTAACTAAATAAAAAATTAAATTCTCATTTAAATTAATTATTAGTATTGAAAAGATTAAATTTTGAATTACTTTTTAGGTTTGTGATGATAATTTCACGAATGATTTTTGTTAAGTAATTAAAACCTTAACTAAATTAAAGTAAATTCTCATTTAAGTTGATCTTAAGCATTGATAAAGGTATTTTTGGAAATAAAAAAATGACAAATAACTCATAGTTTTATAGGTAGTATGGATAAGTATTGATAAAGGTATTTTTAAAAATAAATAAGTATTGATAAAGGTATTTTTGGAAATAAAAAAATGACAAATACCTCATAATTTCATAGGTAGTATGGATATTGATAAGGTTCTTTTGGTGGAAAAGATATATATAGGTTGATGAATTGAACAATAACAATTATGGTAGGAAACGAATGGGAAAATTTGGAAAGTCTAATGATAATTATAATAGGAAACGAATAGGCATGAATTGAAAAAGTATGAAATCGAAAAGAGATCCCATTCAACTCCTCAATGTTACCCATATCCAAAATCTATATATAAACTCCCTTCACATGACTAGCCACAAGTTGGAAGCTAAAGAAAAAGGAAACAAAGAGATGATGGAACTCTCTAGCATGAAGAAATGGTTCATATGTCTGAATCTTATCAGCATGATTTTGCTCATGCACGTAAATGGTGATGATGACATGGATGAGCACGGTGATGATGACAGTGATGTGTACCTTGACCCATGTAAGGGGATCTATCCAGCAGCGGGTTGTCGCCAGGATCTCAAGACTCCACCTCAAGCAGCCAATCCATGGAGTAGGGGTTGCTCATGTTGTGCCAGCGAAAGCTTTGATGCCAACAATGTTAGTTCAAGAACACAAAGATAAAACAATAACACATATGGTACACGAGGTTTTAACGTGGTTCGGTCAACCATGCCTACGTCCACGAATGAGAGAGAATGATTCCACTATACAATAAAGAATATTACAGAGGACAGAACTAGATACAACTATTGGGTTCCCGAAACATCTCATGTTTCCCCACTCCTTGTATCCATACCCTACTACGAGCCCTCTCACTCCACCGGGTACCTCCCGTTCTTCCTCACATCTCTATCCACCTCGTATAGTCTTTACAAGTCCATCTCCATCTCATAACTTTTTCCCCTCATGACCTAGAATATTTATAGAGATATTTCCAACAACCTTCCTTATTCTATAAGGAAATCTAATATTACAATAATATATCAACCTATAAATATTCTATACAAAATAAGGAATCTATACTAATTAGGAATTTGGGACACTTCCTAACAATCTCCACCTTGAACCAAATTCCATGAAGTTAATCTTCAAGCTCTCCATGACACAAACCTTTTGTATCATATCACCACGAAAGAGCAATCGACTCCACCTTCAATGAAAATTCCTTTTGTTTTCATCTTATGTGCTTTGTGATCTTTAACCCTCCTCTACCATAGGCCGAAATTCCCAAATCCATCAAACTTGACCACGTTGAACTTCGCAGAAGAAATCCCAAACATCGATCCTAACCTCGATCTGATACCAATTGTAGGGAATTAAATTGAATTCCCAACCTGTGAGAAACAAAATTGAGAAAACACACGTCAAAAAAAAATTCACATGCACAATACAGTATTTACGTGGTTCGGCAATTTGACTACATCCATGGAGTTGCAGGGATATCACTATTATCAGGGAAGAATCCAGAGTACAACCCACGGTTACTTGAATATCATCCCATCATGACCTAGAATATTTATATAGAGATATTTCCAATAACCTTCCTTATTCTATAAGGAAGTCTAATATTACAATAATATATCAACCTGGAAATATTCTATATAATATTCTTTACAAACAATAAGGAAACTATACTAATTAGGAATTTGGGATACTTCCTAATTAAACTAGGCTCCACAAAGCCCAACATATAGGATGATCATAAACTTTACTATTGAGTTGTGAACTCATCTTATCTCTTTCACTCTTAGATGTAGGTCAGCAAATACTTGTCGAGGTTAATACTTAAGTTTGGCCTGTGTTGTTGACTAGATGTTGTTTTGTTCATGTTGAGAGTCTTTTGAAGGTTTTGTCTTTGTATCATTGGAAGACTAAATCATTTTGAAGAAATGATGCAACTTATGTCTGTTTTTAATTATACTTTTATAGAATGAGTTATCTGTAATGAATCATAAGGTTTTGACATATATAAAGTATTATTGTATAGGTTTCTAATATATATATATTAAAAAAAGTGCACTTTATTGATTGGTTGTTTAAAAGGATTATCACATGATACATACATCTTTATAAAATGTTTCCCCACCTTTATTTTGCACAAAAATCTGCCTGAAACTTGGCATTTGATTTTGTCTCCTAAGTTTTAGGAGCACTGATTTTATATTTTGAGTATTAATTAATGAGTATAAAATATGCAGTGTGACAAGTTCTTTAAGCTCTTGAAGCGCCCACTCACACTGTTCAGTCCAAACAAACTCTTTGTCTTTAGCTAATAACTCACATAGAGGATTAGCAATCTTGCTGAAGTTTTGGATAAATCTCCTATAAAATCTAGTATGACCTAGAAAGAATCTAACATCCTTGATAGTTTTTGGGGTGGATAGACTTTTAATGGTATCTACTTTGGCTTTACCACCTTTATTCTTGTTTCAAAGATGACATGTTCCAAGACTATTCTTTATGACACCATAAAATGACATTTTTTCCAATTCAATGCCAAGTTAGTCTTCTCACACCTGATTAATATTTTCTTTAGGTGTTCTAAACATTGGTCAAAGGAATCTCTATAAGTTGTTAAATCATCCATAAAAACTTCCAGAAATTTGTTTATCATTTCCTCAAAGATACTTAACATGCACATTTGAAAAGTTTCAAGCACATTACATAATCCAAAGGGCATTCTACTATAAGCAAAGGTTCCACAAGGACATGTGAAACTGGGTTTCTTTTGATCTTCCAAAGTAATGGAAATATGAAAATAGCTTGAGTACCCATCTAGGAAACAATAGTAAGGTGACCTATAATTTTCACCAAGATTTGATCAAAGAATGGAAATGAGAAGTGGTCTTTCCTAGTGGAGACATTAAGTTTTCTATAATCTATGCACACTCTCCAACTAGTGGGGATCTTAAAAGGTTTTAACTCACTATGCTCATTTCTCACCATAGTAAGGCTAGTTTTCTTAAGGATAATCTAAATAGGGCTCACCCACTCACTATCAAAAATGGCATAGATGATATTTGTCTCTAGTAATCTTTTTACTTCATTTCTCAAGACCTCCTTCAACGTTGGATTCAATCTCTTAAGAGGTTGTTGAATAGGGTTGGACCCTTTTAAGAAAATCCTATGGGTTCAGATTGACTAATTCCTTTTAAATTGGCCAAGGTCCAAAATATCGCTCTTTTGTGGTTTTTGAACAATGTAATCAACTTTCTCTCTTGCTCACTATTTAATATAGATGATATCACTATTGGATTGATATCCTCATTTGCTAAATACGCATATTTCAAACATTTTGGTAAAAACTTAAGCTCTAGTTTTTGTTCGAGGATAGGTGATTGGAGCCAAAATATGTGCTCTAATGGCATATATTCGATATGATTTGTGCACCAAAAGACATTCAAATCACCCAACTTGACCTAAATCAATACTAAGGGCCTAGCTATGAGTTTAATTTGTTCTTTGGAGACTTATCTCAGGTTCAAGGGAAGAAAAGAGTACAAGTTGAATCACTTTAGATTTTGAAAGATAAAAAATGGCTAAATGAGGAAATAAGTGAGTCAAGACTCACGGACCATAAGGAAAGGCAAGACGAGAATATCATGAGTTTGGAAGATGAGAAATGATCATTATGGAGTAAGTAAGAAGGCAAGAAAACATGGGAAATGAGGCATGAAGCAAAATTCAGCTGCATGGAAATTTAGAACACAAAAATCTGATGGTAATATATACTTTGACTTTGAGGACAAATTTAGAGTACTTACCGGAGTCCATCTTATACATACTATATATCGTTTCAAAGCTTGGGAAGTCAGGAGTCCAACGCTTCAAACGCTGTACAAATCGGAGCATAATTGAAGAAGTTATGGCCATTTGAAGACAACTACACCAAGCTGAAGGGTCATTTTGAAATGGTTTCAAAATTCAACTTATGAATTTGAAATCCACTTCGAAATAACACCTATTTCGAATTCACCCACTGCCACTTTGATGTTTCGCCTCTTTTACCTCGGAAATTGCATCTAGGGCACTCCATCCGCCCTAAGTGGACCCCACATGACTAGAAATCACCATTTTATTATTATTTTTAATCATTTTTAGGAAATTATTTTGTAATAAGTGGCCAATGAGAGTGTGCCACATGTTAGGTAATTGATGATATTATATAAACTTTTTTAATTATAAGTTTTAGGGATCTTGGATCTTTTTTCTGTAGAGTTTGACATTGAAGGTGGAAGAAGACGAGAACTTTGAATTGTTTTTTTTTTCTTATGTATTAAATATATTGTTTTAGGTTCTTTTGATTCAAATTATGGATTTTTACCTTATTATGGATTGTGAATGTGACATCACCCCCATGAGAGGCTAAGAGCCAACTTGGGGCTTAAGGCATGAAAACCTAAGGGTTAGGAAACGTATAGGGACAATGGGTAAATTATTATAACAATGAGATTAATTATTGGTTGGGTTATAAATTATCATTTTTTTTAATCCTATCCTTGTGAGTTCATTTAGGGAATGATATGGTAGGTTATTACCCGATACTAGTGATTCTTGGTAATTCTTGATCATTAGTTATCCTCGTTTTCCCTATCGTTATTTGTCCTAAAACAAAGCTATAAGGAGTAGGAAGGGTTAAAAAGCCAAATCTTAAACTGGTAATCAATCTCATTCATTTGATAGTTTTATGAATTTGTTTTAAAAAGGAAAAATTAGGTTTCAAATGCAATTTTGAGTTGTATAACTCAACTTGATCACGAGCGGCTAAGGATCCCAAAACCCTAAGATCATATTACTTAAAAGACTCTTATTTTCTTTAATTTCTATACCCTAGGTTGGATTGTGGAAAGCCCCAAACTTGAATCATTGGATGTTTCTATTGAGAACCCCAAGATTACTCTGTTCCGAAGCCTTGGATCATTAGGGTGTATGTAATCCCATCTTAGAGTCTTTAGATCTAAGCATAATGCAAAACAATGTATTCAAAAACCAAAAACAATATCATAGATCTAAAGATTAATGCCATACTTGTTATTTGAATGCTCCTAAATAAATTCTTGTTAACGTAGAATACTCCAAATCTACAAATGATCTTGTAAACTCAACAATCATCCACTCGATAACTCTTCCTTGAGTTTAGACACAAGGATGGTGGAGATCTTTGGGTTGAAAGCTAGAATTTTCTCTCTTTGGATTGAAAGGTGAGGCAACAAGACTGAAATTCTAACCCTAAGATGAGTATTTATAGGCTTCCTACAAAACTTAAGTGACTTGAGTGTATGGGTTTAGGTCACTTAATTTAGCTCAATTCAAAGATATTGCTTACTCACCCCTTAGCAACCTTAAACATAGCCATTTAGTAAAGTTTTTTTATAAGTAGGTGAAAAAAGAAATGAGATAGTGCTATAATTTCATAGGCCTTTTTCATATTAAAAAAATGAGGTTAAAATGTACTCTCCATGAGAATATGAGGCATTTTAAATTTCAAATGAAATCCCACTTCAAAGTCACTGTTCAAGAATCTTCTAGGATGTTGATCTAAGAACTCCACAGCCTACCATATAGTCTTCACAATAAGGACAGATGAGAAAGTTATTTAGCCTCACAATGATGCATTAGCCATCATTTTGTTAATTGTTAATTGTTAATTGTAAGGTAAAATGAATTCTTATTGATTGTCTAAACATAAAAAAGAAATTGATGAGATCCCATATGTAAACATGATAGTCACAAATTGATGAGATAAATATAAAAAAGAAAGGAGATGCTACATTTTGAATTTCTTAAAGACCTTCAATTATCAAATTTACTATTTTTCATTTTGATAATTACATATAATGATCTCATTAAATCTTTATTTTCCCTTTTTAGCCAAAAGATAACTTGTTTTGCGGTCAATATTACACGTTCCATAATCTCATTAAAGAGAGCCATCATCATTAATATTTTTATTTGCTGAGTTAAAGAAATCTCAAGCTAAACTTTTGTTAATATGACATCAAGTTCTATTTTATTATTATTATTTTTTATTTCAAAATCATAATTAATAACTGCAGATTTAAAAACACAATTGCCAAATGTGGTTTTTAATACCAGGATTGATAACTATTTCAAGTTAAAACCACAATAGCTAAATGTAGTTTTTTAAACTCAAAAAAGAAAAAAAAAAGTCACACATTAATGATTACATGGTTATAGGAATAGACGAAGGTGGTGTTTATTTTTTTACTTAATTCTAAATAGAACCCTAATACTTAATAGTGTTAAATTTTAGGTTGTTTATTTTTATAATATTTTATTTCTATTAAGTATTAAAAAGTAAAAAAAACTAATATGTAATAAATATTTTGGGAAGGAATGTATTTCTATTATTATTTTTTTTAAAAAAGCATTATTTTGGGCTTAAACTCTTTACTCATATCTTAAATTATATGCTTTATCATAGAAGAACATGAAAAAGTTTTATATGTGACATTTGGTCACATATAGAAAGTCATTTCGTGACTCATACAATAATTACACATTACATTTAAAAATTGTTAAATTGTTTTAATAATATGCGTCCCAATCTAATCTAACAAATCAGAAGGTGACATGAAGATTATTCCTTCCACCCCCCAACAATTGAGAGAGGTTTTTAGGTAAGTTACCTAGATACTCTCGCAAATGGTTTTAATGCATTATTATTATTTATTTATTTCTTCATTTATTTAGCATAAAAGGGCTTGGAACGGTTCGAAAACTAGACTTCTTCCCAAAATTCTTTCTCCTTCAACCATGGCTGCCAATTTCTGGACGTCGTCTCACCAGTAAGTTTTAAAATCAGCTAATCTGCAAACCCCACCTTCAATTTTTTGTTTATACTTTGAATTCGAATGTTTTTGTTTTTCTGTGTATTTACCACCATGTGTTTTGCTGATGCAGCAAACAACTTCTCGACCAAGAAGAGGTGGATGTGGTGCACCCTCTAGACAAAGAGAAGGGCATAACTCTTGAGGATTTCAAGCTCATTAAGATGCACATGGCCAATTGTATTCCCCTCTCATAATTATTGTTACGATTCTCTTCTGTTAGTCTTCATTTATGTATCTGGGTTTGAGTTTCTTCCGTGAAATTTGCTTGTTTTCTAAGAATTTTTTCAGGATCTTATGATAAATCCTCACTTGGGTGTTTTCTACTTTCCTATAATTTCCATCTTTGATTTGAAATTTCTTATCATGTAAATTGATGTTTGTATTATATTCTGTCTCTTACCTTTTGCTTGGGTTTTGAAATCTGATGATTCTATATGGGTTTCTCTCATCTGGGTATTTTCTATTTGCAGATAATTGCTGCTTTTGATAGTGAATTTTCTTAACCTGTAATTTTTTTGTGTGGGTGTCATGTTGTGTTTCTTATCTAGGTTTGAGCTCCTTTCAAAATTTCAATAAAGTTTATTTTTGAGATATTATATGAGTTTCTCTAATGTGGGCATTTTCTTTTTGTTGATAATTTCTGCTTTTAATGATGAGTTTTCTTAGCTTGTTGTGTTTCTTACGAGGGTTTGAGTTTCTTTCCATATATTTACTTGGTTTTTGTGATTTTAGGATTTTGATAGACTCATCTGGATATCTTCTATTTATCAATAGTTTTTGCTTTTGATATTGAAGATTCTTAGCCTAGTGTATTTGTATCTCGGTCTAAGTTCCTTTACCTGAATTTACTAAGTTTTCAAATTTGAGGTGTTTTATATGAAGTCTTCTAAGCATTTTTTTTATTATTTTCTATCATCAATGTTGTGATGGACTCTGCAGAGTATTCTTAGGCGGTAAAGAAATTTTTTTAATTGGTCTGTGTTTCTTATTTGGGGTCTTAGTAGCTATCCATGGATGTTACTTGGTTTATGAAAATTTAGGATTTTATATGTATTTCTTTGATCTAGGTATCTGTTATTTGTTGAGAGCTTCTATAATTGATTTTGAATTATTCGGTGGAATTTTCTTAGGTTCTAAAGAATTTCTATTATTATACAGCATTTCTTGTTTAGGTTTTAGTTTCTTTCCTTGGATTTTACTTGGTTTTTTGAAAATTTTAGGATTTTTTATGTGGTTCTTTTATCTGGGAGTTGTTATTTATTGATAGCCAATTTCATTGTTTTTCCTTTTTTTTTTTGCTTACTTTTTTTTTTTTTTTGGAATTTCGTTAGCCTATGAATAATTTATTGTTAGCTTACAGCTTTTCTTATCAAGATTTCTGTTCCTTTCCTATTTTACTTGGTTTCTAAAGTTTCAGAAGTTTTTATGAAATTCTATTGTTCATCAATGATCTCAATGATTTAACTGATGGGTTTGTTTGAGTTTTTTTGGACTGTATATGATGTCTTACCAGTGTGCTGTGTTTCTAACTTTGTTTCAGCTAATTGTATGGAAAACAGCTTACTTGTGTAATTTTGAAGGACTTAGTTTCTCCCATTTGGCTTTGTTAATCCAATATCCAAGTGCCTTAATGCCATTGTTAGTCAATGAATATCATAAAAGATTATATGCTGGGCATGGCCCTGCAAGTTGGGGGAACATCTATGGTGCCTATTTAGCTCATCTAGAACAGACCATTTGTAAATTGGTTACAAATCTTTCCATGGTTGCCTAGAAATTTTACTATAAGTAAATGTAAAAAATTCTTCAACCCCACACAGAAATTTGTATTAAATAAGAAGTCTGATTTACAATCTACAATTGCTTAGATATTCTAATTGAAATCAACAGTTTGGATCAACCTTGATTTGCTTTTGCTGCTCATGCGGTACAGGCAAATTCCCATACATAACATGCATATGCGGATATATGTGTGCGTGTGCGCGCGCACACACTTATTTCAATTGAAAATGTTTTACCAAATGGACCTTATATGCTATTTCATTTTAACAAAATACATAGAAAAATAAATTCATGGTGAATTACAATCTTAGTTTCTTTTAGAAATAGAGGATCAGTTTATAAAATGAACTTTAAAATAAAGAGTCAAATTAAAATTCTCCCCCACCCCAACTTTGTCTAATTTGGTAAAATATAGTCAAGTTATTTTAGCATGAATGAAATGAATAATATTCCAACTTTTGGTGTGCTACAAACTTGAAATATTAAACTCAAATGTTAGCAGCCATAGAATCTGAGTATTATTAGAGCATTGGTAAATACTTAGTTTAATTTTATCATTATTGTGGTGCTTCAGTGGAATCTGCACACTGGATTACATTTAATGTGCAGTTGCATTTGCCCAATGTGATTCAAGGGAACCACATTTTTGTAACATAACATTTTTAACAAAACTTTATCATAAAATAAGATGCATAAAGGAGGAATAGCTATCTTTAAAATTTGTTCAAATGCAAATTGTTTGGTGCGAAAAATGATGGATTTTAAAACGTTTATATTGAAAGAGTGTGCTTCTTCTTCTTAGAAATTATCATATGAAGTATTTGCCTCTTACATTCTCATGCAATTAGTTGTGTTGGCTTGATGAGACAAGTAATTATGATGTATTGGAACTTTCAAGGAGAAAAAAGTATGGATTTTCAAAGGTTTATATTGGAAGAGCACTCAGAAATTATTATGATGGATTTTCAAAGGCTTATTATATATTGGAAGAGTGTGCAGAAATTATTGTATGAAGTATCTGCCTCTTACATTCCTTTGCAATTAGTTGTGTTGTCTTGATGAAACAAATATTTCTGCTTCTTCCTTCATTGTCATCATATTTCTGCTTCAATATGCTCTTGAGATTCTCACTGAAAATGTTTGCTGAAAAGCAGGCATACATGCATGAACAATGCTAATACTTTATCTTGCATATATTCATCATTGTACATTTATTTGTATTTTTATTCTTTTCTCCAGATATTGGGAGATTGGGTCAAAATGTTAAAGTGAGGCAAAGGTTTGTTTTATTTTCTTGTTGTTTTATACCATTTCCAACATCTTACATTTAGAACTCGATGTACGAATTCTTTTTGGTATTTTTGGTAAGATTGATTGCTTTTCTTATAAAGTTGAAGTTAATCTTTGTTCATATGCATGAAATTGTACTAGTGCTGCTACTAGACTGCCAAAGAATTAGGATGGTTGTCAGTTTCTGAAGGTCAGACTGGTTTGTCTCCTGAATTGCTATTAATTTTCATTTATATGCATTTATTTGTACAATCTCTGCCCCTAGAATGAAATAATTAGGATGGTTAATTCCTTTTTTTTGTGTTGTGTATTGGTCAACTCTTGAGCAACCATTATTACAAGTTATAACTTAGCTTGCATATGTGATCGCTTGCATGGTATATTTGATTTCAAAATAAAATTTTTAGAGTCTAGTTAGTGGTTGTCATTTGGAGAGCCTATTCTCTCAGGTACAATTTGTTTAGAAACAAGGCTCAAGTGATTTCTTTTGCAAAGTTGGTACTAAAAATTGAAGTTTCGGCAAATTCCAGAGAATTTTGGGCTGATTTTTTTATTTTGTGGCAATTTTCTTACCATCTTTTGATATCATGGAAATTTTATTGTTGGCTTTCTCTCGATATTAGTGACTTTCTTGGCCCCTCCACAGATGTTTTTCACATTAAAAATGAGGGAAGGGGGGCTTGAAACTTAGCCTCCCATGGTACAAGTTAGGGGCTTTACAACTAAGCCACTTTTCATTTGTATATTATTTGTGCACATAAAATGTGTATGCCTTTTTTTTTTTTAATCTCTTTTAAAACTTACTAAGAAAATGAAACAATAAAAATAAAATTTTGATAAATAAATAAACTTTAATTAACCAAATTTCAAATTCCATTAAACTGCTTGATAATCTTTTTAATAATTCTTTTTAGTATCTTTTGAATAGTAATTAAATACAAGGGAAACTTAAACTTGTAAATAAAATTATAGACATTTTTAAATAAAAAATGATCATACGTATACTATCATTTTTTTTTTATATTCTTTAATACATCCAACTTACATAGATCATCATTTTAGTATTAAATATGTTTTCAAGTATCATACATATATCATTTTGTTGCATAAAACAACTTAATAATTGTATTATTACTTATTTTTATTATTTCTCAAAGTTTTTTCTAACATTTTTATGAGTTTTAATCAATTTTGTCCCACTGATATATTTTTTTTTCCAGAATTTTCATTCAATATTTTAAATATTTTCATGAAATCCAATCACAGATATACTTTCAGTTTCTGATGTTATCATCCTTTCTTGGTAATCAGATTTGGAGGATTATGAAGAATACACCTATGATTTTTGGCAATTGGCAAAAGGTTTTGCATTAAGTGTCAAATAAGCCTTTCATGTGGCATGATGGTGAATTGCCATCATTCTGACATTTGTGTGATATTGTTTTCCTAATCTTGTTTTTAAGATGACACTTCGGTTTCACTTTTTCTTCAAATCAGACTCTCTACTTGAGACCTTTTTTTTTTTTTTTTTGGGTGGGGGTTGTTAATGCCCCTCTCTCCAATCTCTTCTTGTTTTTTACTCTGCTTCACTCAGCTGTCAATCTAGGACAGCTTACCACCCACATTGACCAACCTCCTCTAACAACACTAACTATAAACATCAAAAAGTAAAGCAGGATTGAGAAATTCGAAGAGGCAGAATGAGGGGTTGGGAGATGGATGGCAAGTGGGGGAAAGCGAAAAATAAGAGGAAAAGTAGAGGCATGGGGGGTGAGAGTTGATGATGGAAGTTGGAAAGTAAAGAGTTAAAAGACATAATGGAAGTGGCAGTGCTTCAGACCTGCAGTGGTAAAATTGAATTGAATTGAATCCATCCAAAAATGGAAGATAGAGATGACAGTGAGGAGGTGGAATAGTTTTCATGTTGGCCTTCTTTGTTAAAAAGTTGAAAAGATTTGGCTGGGTCTTTAGAGGGCTCCTCTTCTCCATGTGCTCTTCCTTTTCTCTATTTTCTCTTTTTCTTCCCACTGCTTTCAGTTTGACTTATGATCTCCTTCTTTGGTCAGAGCTGCTCTGTTTTCCATCACATTGACCAACCTCCTCCAACCCACATTGATCACCTAATCTTCATAAGGAGGGAATAGGCTAATAAAGCTAAAATGCTTCCCAATCTTTGCATGTTAGTGACAAGCTCTCTTTCACAGTATATGGTGAATGGTTCTATCTTGAGGTGGGTAAGGGATCCCTTTGTGCCACCACATATGGGCATCAACTTTTATGGGCATCTACCACAGGTAGGTGTCCACTTAGGGCTAAGTATTTAAGTTTCCACCTTTTCTAAGCATAGGAAAGAGAATCAGGAGGTCAAAGGGTGTAGAAGCTGTGTGTAAATGCTTATAGCACCCTGTGAATAATTCTGCAAAGCTTGGGCCTGCTAACAGCATGGATTCTGGAGGTGCATCCAAGTACCATTAGGAAACATATTTCATATTTTTTGAGTCTATATGTTGTTGGAAAACTAGGCATCTATCGTTGTTACTAGTTTTTTTTTAGATGCCATTCCTTAAAATCTTCTTTAAACTATGAGGGTTGACATTTTATGGTCACATTTCAAAGTCTATTTAAATTAGATACTAAGAAGTTATTGGCTTGAGGATTTCTCTGTCAAGTTGTATTTGTTTTTGGTGAATGCCTCTGAGGTCAATAAAATGCCTATAATAAAAAATTGCCCTTCACACTGTTCAATTAATCGATCAAGGATTTTAATCAAAATAATGAAATTTATTATTTTATCTATTATTATCATGAAAAGCCTTTGTTGTATACTCTTTGCCTATGATCACCGTTGATATCAACAAAACAGCAGTTAATGCAATCTCTAATAATTTCAGGGTTGTAGCTACTGCCATTACATATATGAGACGTGTTTACACCAGGTAATGCTTTTTCTTATTGTGGAATTTTTTTTTTTTTGTATTAGATGATCCTCCATGGGTGTTCTATAATTTAATTGAACTGTTTTTTCTTTTGTGATCTGTGAGACCTATGCACTGAAATGGTAACGCAGATTACTCTACTGGCATTGGATAACTGTGTATTACCCTATTCATAATAACCAAAATCTACCTAATATATTAAGTGATGAAGTAGTTTTGTATAATTAATTTTTTCTGTGTTGGGGTTCAGGTGATTGGAGACTGCGTCCTGTCATGTCCAGGCAAATATTTCCAGAAGATCTTGAATGGGATTGTGAAGTTTTTCTAATAACTTTTTTTGCAGGGAATATTCATTCATTTTACAAGTTATTGACCATACTCTACATATGGCACTCCAGAATTGTTATGCTTATTTTGTTGCTCATTTGGAATTCCTATAAATTTGGTGATTGATACTGTGATTCTAGAACCACTTCAAGTAATATTAAGTTCAAAGATTAAGAAATTATAAGAATCTTGGTTAATTTTTCCTTTTCCTTTTCTTGGACACAAGACTTCAATATATAGTGCAAGAAATTCATTAAAAATTTTGAGGTAGAAATTACTTCCTTTTGTTTGCATATGTGTTAAAGAATGTGTATGTTTATCTCAAGTTCTATGGAGGTGAAAATAATTTTACGGAGGGGAAAGTAACTGTGAGCATGTAAACCCGTGCTTTGTGGTTTAGGAACCCCACTTCAAACCTGCAATCAGAGCTGGTATGAAACCTCTCAATAATTTAGGTGAAACCTTCTGGGAACTTTGAAAAATCAATATGAAAATGCCTTGGTAACATTTATGGAATTTTACAGAAATGCTAGGGATAGGAGGACTAGGTTTCCCATAGATCTCTCCCTTCATAACTTTTCTTAATCATTTTTTCAATAGTGAATCATTGAATCTTAAGCATTTCTGAAAACTTTCAGTCAATTCCCAAAGCTCACATTTTGGTTTGTCAAACAAGTGTTTTTAGCTTCTATTTTCATTAAGTTCACATTTCAAATCATATAAATCCTCCATATTGTTTATTGAAATACAAATTTTCCTAAAAGCTTAAGTTGTAAGATTTAGGTTCAAATGTATATTATGCTTTTTCACACCCGCCCTCAAATGCGGTTCGTACCTGCATGTGGAGCGATACACAGACTTGGCAAACAATTATAATTAGCCTTTTTTAGGCTTAATAAATTGAGGAAATAAAATATGTGGTTAGGCGTGAACACATGACCTCCCGCCAAATGAGGTTTTGATACCATTTTGAATTACCAATTTTCCTAAAAGCTTAAGTTTGTGGTATTTAGGTTCGTAATGTATATTATGCTCTTTAAATTCTGCTTTCCCAACTTTTGTTCCCTTGTCATATCTTGCATTGCTTTTCATTCTTGTAAGCACTTCCATCACTGCTTAGTTACCTTGATTACACTACTTTTCTTATGTTTGACATTCTTAATCAAAGATTACATAGGTCTAACACCATTATAGTATCTATCTTGATTAGCAACCGACACATTCTCAGATTAAAATAGTGAAATATCTAAGGTCTCCACATGGTTATACATTTAGTTCCTAATTGTTCATCCAACTTCAAATCTTT
The DNA here is from genome assembly GCA_030254885.1 of Vitis rotundifolia. Lineage (NCBI taxonomy): Eukaryota > Viridiplantae > Streptophyta > Magnoliopsida > Vitales > Vitaceae > Vitis > Vitis rotundifolia. The sequence continues at coordinate 14,130,902 of CM058157.1, forward strand.
TTTAAAGCTTATGAGATCAATACCCTAAAAAGTCATTTGCCTATAGTTATGGAGTCTGACTAACCCTTTGGAAGAGCTAAATACTAGCATCTCTTCCCAATTTTCTGAATTTCTCAAATTCTTGTCTGTCCTAAAAATTACACCAGATGGTCCTGATGGGGCCCATTAATAACGGAACTCAGCTAATATTCCTTGTGAGAATTAATTGACAGTAATACTTTCTGTTGGAGTGAATACAATGGCATTTATTATCAGAGGCAAATTTTGAATCAGATCCATTAAGCCTTTTCAGGTGCAAAAACTGTGCCTTATCCATTATTGCAAGCCTATCTAATTTATTTCCTCAATTTTCCTTCCACCTTTAATTTGATTTAAATATATTTATTTTAATGTCTTCCAGTTTTCATCAACAATCACTGCAAGTTGATGGTAGCAGATTTTTAAATTGTTTTGGATTTTCATTTTCATTTTTGGGATTTAGATCATAATGTGTCTTAAAACCCAAATTGTTCATCTGCATGACAGTGGGTCAGCTTTAAAGTAGAATGAGTCATCCATGAAGTCTACTGTCCCATTCTGTTGTCTAAATTCATAATATAAAATGCTATACTGTAACGAAGCTCATATAAATTCATAATATGGGTAATCTATGAATTGGCTTGCAACTTTGAGAAAATTGAACGTGTAGGCAACATGCTTAGTACACAATATATTGAAAAATGCTTCCCTTTTTTTTAATTTTTTTTGTGTGTTTCGCTTTCATATTTATGTGGACTTTGCACTTTAAGCACTTCTATTCAAAAACTTGAAATTTTGCATTGAGAGTTTTTTTGGTCAAACACTTGAAGTTGCTGTCAAGATAGCATTTTGAGACTTCTTCTCACAAATTAATTCAGGCAGACTGTAAACACCGGACTGGATCTCTTGCTAAGCTTAATTTTTATTTGTGCTTTCAGAAAAGCTATGACAGAATACGATCCACGTCTTGTGGCTCCAACTAGCTTGTACTTGGCTGCAAAAGCAGAAGAAAGCACTGTGCAGGCTAGACTTCTTGTATTTTACATCAGAAAATTATGTAATCACTTGTTACTCAGCATGATGTTGAACTGTGGTTTTAGTTCTCCAGTCTTGTGGTTGACATTTTATTTAACTGAAGAACTGAGTGCCTGACACTTTTGCTTTGCAGATTCAGATGAAAAGTATAGGTATGAGATCAAGGACATACTTGAAATGGAAATGAAGATCTTAGAAGCTCTCAACTATTATTTAGTTGTATTCCATCCTTACCGTGCATTGTCTCAGTAAGTACATTTCATGTTTATCATCTATTTTACTGTATATGTATGTTTATTTTGCATTCCATCCTTAATGTGCATTGTCTCAGCAACCTCTATTTTGCTTTCAAATTTCAAAATAAATAAATAATGAAAAATAATAAATAAATAGAACTTTTTTCACATATGTAATAATTTGTGTTTGGTCCACATAGTATGTCTAGCCTAACGTTGATATCTACTTTTGGCATAATGGGTTGTGATGGACTTGTTAGGAAAAGATGAACAATGCGATTTGAATTCACCTAATTTAAGTGCTAGCTCATCTGAAGTATTATAACCCCTCAGATAGCAAGCTTTGAAATGCCATAATGGTAGTTTATGGGAGGCATTGTATTGGGTTCCCACTGCATACTCTTTTGACCTTGTGTAAGCCTGAAGCTTTAATTCTGGATTTCTCTGTAATCTTTTTCTTGTTCCTCTTTCCAGTTTTTATTTCCTCCTTTTGACTTGTGGATCTAAGAGCTGTATGATGGTTCCTTGCGAAAGTTAAACTCTTATCTCGTTTTATCATTGGACATTTATTAGTGGTTTAGCAGACTTGATTGAAAGTAAGTTGTTTTGTGTTTAAACATCTTAATTCTGTTTGCATATCTGTAATTGATTTAAACCCTAATGGGTATCACTAATGCATTTCAATCTACGTTGCTTCAGATTTATGTTCACTTTCTAAAATTACCTTGTTACATTTGATAGATACTTGGATCTCCCATAAATTCATTGATGATTTGCAAATTTGTAACTTCAGAACACTGCACTACAACTGAACTTCCACCATAAAACATGTTTTGACATTATTGCTTTGTTTTGTAGTTGAAAATTTTCTTAATTTTCTATATTTAAAGAAAATAAATGGGGAATAGACTAATAATGAGGTTCAAACCTAAGGCCTACATCTTTAAAAACAAGGTTATCATACCATATTAAGATGCCAATTGACTTGAAAGCTAAAAGCTGTTAGGTAATGGACATTAATGTATACCAAGCTAACTAGAGAAAATACCAGGGTTTAGTGTCCTATGATATGGTGCTTAGGATGAATATGATATTTGGAAAAATAGCCACATATGAAACGTACAGCCCACTGCATGTCGCATATATGTAATCTTCTAAGTTCTGCATAGCTAGCACTACCCGAGATGCGAGAGCCTTGAAAAGCATTCTTAATGTGAACTAATAAAATTGTCATGCTTCTCAAACTAGCCAAAATTGTTGCCTTGTGTATGTGAGTTTGGGTTGGATGGATATATCCAACCTAAAGCTTAGAAGTGAGGAGATGCCCATGAAATTCCTAGTACTTACACTGATATGCAGCAAATACCTCATTTATCTAGGAGGGAAAGCAGCAATAACTCCTAATATGAGAAATTAAAAACAAAATTTACTTGGTAAAAAAAAAACAAAAAAATCAGAATGTACAACAGAAAAAGGAAATTACCTGATCCTATAATTCGACCTGAGCTGTGTTGCCGATTGATTGCGCCAAAATGTGTATGTAGTCTGGTGGTTCCACAAGTGTAGAGGTGCGGTTGTAGTTTTAAAAACCCGGTGGGTCGGGTGTTGAACCTCAAGTGACCCAAGAATGCAGGTGAAATGGAGAGATTCAAGAATAAAAGAAAAGGTGGTGGAGAACTCTTTCTTGAATTCTTGCTTTGGGCAAGAAAGTTGTTATGGGAAAAACAAGAATTGGTTAAAAAGAATCTTAACTAATTTATAACTAACAGTTGAGGAAGGGTGATTCCCTAGGGTCCCTTCCTTACCATGGAATGATCCTTGTTACTAATATACCATCTAAAAGTGTTCACTCATCAATTGAATCCCCTTTACATAATCTCAAGTTTTCCTATGGAGTTAGTGATTTGAAAATTGTTGTCCTGGGCTTACATAGAGCTGTTCCAAGTCAAGATGGCTTTCCAAAGTGCTTGGAATACCCTATGGGGATCCTAGGCTTCAATCTCTAATTAAGTATAAAAGTTTAGTGTTCTCTTGATCCTCGATATTGCAACTATTTGTCCAATTGTTGTATTTAGGGCTTAATTAAGGTCGGCTCAAGTTAAATGACTTTACCATTAAGTGCTTGGGATACCCTATTGAGACCTATAATCTCCAATTGTCAAATATACAGATACATTGTTATATATATTGAATAAATGGAATTCTCTTGATAGGGTACTTTGAATTAAAAACACTTATTAATGAAAGGATACATTCCAATGGAAGAATGGGAAGCCCTAGGGCTCCCTTTCCTCAACCCTAAATAACTGCTCAAAATTCATTAAAAGTAAATTAAATGGAAAGACTAGATTGAGAACAATAAAATAAATATCAAGAACTTGAAATGAATTTGAAAGTGCATGAATTGAAATTTAATAGAAACAATCTAAATACATTGTGAATGAAAATCAAATCTAGATAATTGTCAAAAGTGAGTAAAAGAAAGTGATTTGAAAAACCTAAAAACCAATGGACAGTTCAACGACACCTTTTTCAAAATCCAAATTTCCCCAAGTTTGTTGTTTGATGCAGTAGACGAATCCCCGTCCAAGGGATCCAACCCCTTTCAGTGGCTGCTCATTCCCCTTTTATATCCTTCCTAAGCAAGCCCTAAGTTCTCTCATGTGAGAGTATCTCCCCTCTACATGAAACATGCCAAAGGATGATTTGGAATTTGTAAGCTATTGGGCTTAGCCCATTTCCTTGGGTTTAAACATTAAAAAAGGTCGCTTATGGGTTGTAATCATGTGCTTCCTAAAAGAAGGGGGCGGCACTAGGGAGTGGTGCCCTTATGGAGCTCTTGGTGGCACTCTCTTAATCTAGAACATCACTTGTGTTCCTTCAATTTATTCCTCAAGCAACAACCTCCAAAAACTTTGAAATTGGTCAAATCTAAGTTTGGAAAGTGAGGAATCCAATAAAATTTGTTTCAGCTTGATTGGACATGTTTAGCTCCTTCAACTGCTTCAAAACATTTTACTGGTCAGACAGGGTCAGCACCCGAGAACTACTTGCAATTTTGGTCTTTTGGTTCAATTCACCCTTCATCCTTGCACCCAACCCAAGATGCCCTAAGAGGTTTTCAAGGTCATTGCCCCTATTTTTATACAAAATATGACATTAATCACTGATACAGGTATGACTGGAATTTTGAAGGATTCTGGTGGCCAAAGTGCTGCTATTTTTGGTTCAATATAGATTCCCCTATCTGTTGATATGAATGCGAAACTTAGTTGCCTATTCTCCTGGCTGCTGCTGGAAGAAAAAGAAAGAACCATACATATTAAAGAACATAAAAGATCTACCCACAACTCCCAACATTTTGTTTCTTTTTCATTTTAATTGTTACTCCTATACAGGAATCAGAATGAGCAGAATCCAATTCATTGGCATTCCTTTCCATTCTTTATTTTGCTTTTTTGCATTTTTTTTCTCTTTTTTACCCCTTCCTTTTAGCTAAGCTTGAATCCATTGTTAGGGCAGTATTCTTATGCTGCATATGGATATATCTATGTATATATGATGTTTAAAGAAATTTATCCTCTGGAATCCATGTTAATTTTTGGTCTAGGCCTATCAAAATTACATTAAGTTTTGACCGAGGCCTGAGGCATGTGCCACCCCTACCTCACATTTTTATGGACCAATGAGATTATAGTTGTCATGCTTTCTTGATTGTACTTGTCATGGAATTCAAGGTATGCTCCGGTTGTGGACTTTGTCTATGTGCCTTTTTTCCTAATAGATCAACTGCACCCTCCTGTCATATTCTCTCCCACTTGTTCAATATAGCCATTCTACTTGGGGTTCTTGAATGCTGAAGTTCACCCAGAATAATCTACCTTAAGCTCCAAATTGCTAATTATGTTCTTCTTGGTAGCTTTTTGACCACCTCGAGTCAGGTTCTTTTTATGGTGCTAGACTATGTGCTCATTGAATGTTTTGTCCAACAGTAAGCTTCTCTTATTTTCCTTTGCAGGTTGCTTCAGGATGCCAACCTGAATGATCTTACTCAGTTATCTTGGTAAGAATCTAGCTAAGTTTCTGCTTGGACACATGTCAGCATGCTTTTTTGGGTTTATTTCCTTTTACTCGTTATTCTTTCATTTTACAAATAATTTTATATGGGTTGTATCGGATCCTATAGCTGCTAGAGCCATTGTACCTGTGGCTTTTGCTTTAGCTAAAAGCTGGCACTAAACAGCTGAATGGAAGCTCAAACAATTTACACATTTTACCTGTTTCTTTCAAAAATTAAGAAAAAAAAGGTAAACAAGAGAAAGAAAGAAGGAAATATTCGTTTGAAGATCATATGATGATTTATGGGTTACTTACACAGTATATGAGGCTGATCCAAGCTATTTGGGATTAAGGCTTTGTTGACTCGTCTTTGAGTATGTTGGTTTTGAGTACTGGTGTTGGATACTTTTTTTTTTTTTTTTTGATAGGTAAATTTTTGTCCCCACTGGGACTTGAACCTAACCCGCAAACCCTTCCCATCCCTTTACCACTTGAGCCAAGCCTCAAGGGCTACTGGTTTGTATCCAAGCTGCAGACTTATCCAACTCCTGTATGTTAGGATTTAGGGACTCATCTTCTAACCTGTATTTGGATGATAAAAAATAAACTCAAGTTAGGGAGCAATGTACTACATATGTGAACAAAGAAAATGATCTAAATCTAGGTCTTGGTATGCAAATATTAGGCATGCAAATCAAGGAGAGATAATTTAGGAGTTTTCTACTTAAATTCATGGATTGTTGGTGCTTTCAGTGTCTTCAGTGCTGGTACTTTTCTCATATTATCGTCTTCTTGTTCATATAACAAGAAAGTGCTCACTCTTCTATTTCAGGTTAAATGCATGAATCCTTTTTGTACTTTATCTATCTAAAGCCACCAATTTCCTATTGTTAGGCTTCAAATGTTTCCATGGAAATTGAAACTGGAAATGGTTTCACTGTAGGAAAAAATTGCAGGAAAAATAAAAAAATTGTAAGAGTGCTACATTAGTTATTATATAGTTGGAGAAGGTGATGTATTTTGCATTTGTTTGCCTACCTGCATTATGCTAAAATAATTACACTTCACTAAGACAATGAAGAAACGTTGGCATACTTAAAAGAGAACATCTAGGCTATGTTTGGTTCCTAAAAAATTGGAGGAAAAATAGAGAGGAAAAGTAGAAGGAAAGAAAAAATGAAGGAAAATAAAAAATAAATTTAAAATTAATAATTTATTTTTGTATGTTTCATCAAACTCATTTCATATATTTTCCTTAATTATATAAAAATCATATAATTTAAAGATTCATAAATTTATACTTAATTTTATTTATTTATTTATTTATTTATTTCTTGTACTTTCCATTGTGTAACCAAACATGAGAAAATTATTTTCTTTAGCATTTTTTTTCTTTCCTTGGTACTTTCCAAGAACCAAACATAGCTCTAATGAAATAAGGTTCTATCACAGCATTCCAAGCACTCTTAAATAGAAGTTTCTGCTCCTCAATAACATCCATGAGAAACGAACACAGTTTAAAGAAACAATTTTCTCTGTGATATTTTGGGGATTATTTACTTGTTAAGAAAAATATTTGGAAGGCAGTTTTTGTGTGCTTTTCAGCTCCTTGCCCGCCAAGCTTTCTTTGTATGTGAGGTTGTGCGTGTACTACAAGACCTAATGTTGGAATTTTGGATCATAAAGGGGAATTGTCAATGACACCTACAAAATGGATCTTATTCTCATTTATCCTCCACATCTGATCGCCTTAGCTTGCATATACATTGCAAGTGTACACAAAGATAAAGAAACCACTGCTTGGTTTGAAGAGCTTCGAGTTGACATGAATGTGGTAAGTTTTTTTGAGTTAAAATGTTACCTTGCCATAACATCTTTGTGTCTCCTCATCTATGTTACATGGACTTGGGTACAAAGTATTGGGTGTTGATGTGCATTAAAGTATCAGATTTGTTTAATTCTCAGATCTTAGGACAGGGCCCACAACTAAATAATCTAATCTCCCCTCTGGTTCTATCCCTAGGCCAAATTCAAGTGTATGACTAGAATATCTAGTATGAGTCTAAGTTTACTTTGCAATCAAATAAGAATGTTTATCTTTTTCTACAGGCATAGGAACACACCCTGCACCTTGTCATTCATGTTTGATACAGTTAATTCACTTGATTTGAAGTGTTCATGCAACATAGCTCCTCATTATGAATGAATATCGAAACCCTAAGGCTATGTTTGGCTCTCAAAAAGTACTGAGGAAAGAAAAAAATGATAAGAAAAATTATTTCTTGGTGCTTGGTTTTACTATGGAAAATATGAAAATAATAATAATAATAATAATTAAAATTAGTTAGAAACTCATGCATTTTTAAAATAAGTGAAATGACTTCAAAGTAGTATATAAAAATAATATATTGACTTTAAATTTATTTTTTTATTTACCTTTTTTTTTTCTTTATACTTCTCTCAATTTTCTTTCCCTTGTACTTTTCTTCAAATTTTCTGGGAACTAAACATAACCCAAGTGATTATTTGCCAAACTAAAACAGAAAAGTCTACTCATGCCAGAGAATTGTTACTTATGTTTGGTTGCCATGCCAGGACACTCTTGTTTGAGACCATCTACTCTTCTCCATCCCCTGTCCCCCTATGAATACACAACAATGTTCACTACAAGCTTTGCCACATTAGTCTGTCTCATTATTGCTTAACACTACCAAATTTCCTAAAACTTAAAGCTTTTAGAATTTGAACTCACAATGTCTATTATTCTCTAATAGATAGTATTATAAATTATTCTTATGGAAAGTCCTTTCCTATTATTAGATTATTGCTTTGTATTTAGTTAAGCATGAGCTTGACAGAATTGCTTGATAGTTCCGTACCACATTCTGTAAGATTAACTTTTCTAAAGAATCCAGCTATAACTTATCTTTTGAATCTAAATCTTCTAAGATCTTGACATTATTTCACCAGTAAGAATGCAAAATGTCAGATGATACTATAGGGTGCAGGTTACTAAAGCCAATGTGATAGTTAATAATTGCAATTGAGTTCCTCTAAGGTCATAAATATAGTTTTGATGCTTCATTTATTGGAGTGATGATATTATGACCCTGTTTGTACTTTGACAGGTAAAAAATATCTCAATGGAGATACTAGATTTCTATGACGGCCACAGAACGATCACTGAAGACAGGATCACTACCACTTTCAACAAGCTAGCTTTGAGATCATAAATGGTTTGGTGAGTCTGCCACTCGTTTGAAAAAAAAAAAACAGGTTCTACTCATTTGATTTCCCTGATAAAATACACTCACCTGTTATTCTCTAATGAAGTGGATGGTCTTGAACGAACAGGAACCAGGCCATGCGCCCATGGTAGGACATTCCTGTAGAAGCTAAAATGGCGAAGAAGGCTCACACTAGGGGTAAAATTTTCTGAAGGTACCATGTTTGTTCAGCTGTAAGAGATGGATGGATACTGCAACAACCATGGCAGGGGTATTGAGTGTATCAGAGAAGTAATTTTATGCAGCATTCTGGAAAATAAGTTGAGTTTCCTGACTGAAAAATCTTAGGGACCAATTTTCAGGATTATTGTTCTGAGCCATGACCCTGTGAATCGAATGTGAGTTATTTGTAAATGATTGAGATGAATTGCTGACGTTATCTACTACAAACTGTTTCAAAACCTGGAAAAGTGATGAGATATGCAGATGAGTGCACTTTGATTCAACAGGTGGATCATTCCTATTTGAGTTTGAAAAAAGGGGGCTTTCATTGAGAAGCAATTTTAATTGCTCCCTACTTTCATGGCAAGTTTTACTAATACTATTCAGACCCAAGCAGGGTGGGGCAGGTGTGTTTCGACAGGATTATCAAGGTAGGATGGAGGATTCGAACCTGCTTTGCTTACCTGATTCTTAAGTAGTTAACCAGTTGGGCACTTCCATCTTTTGAAAGGAATATTTATTATTTTTAGGATTAGCTTTAATTAAATTAAGTTTAATAAGTATATATATATAATATCTATAGAAAAGCAGGATAATAAAATAATTTTAATCATTTTATTTTTAAATCTCATTTAATTGGCTGTTAAGAATAGAAAAACTATAAATCAAGATATTATTTATTTTATATTATGAAATATATTTAAATTAAATACATCGTAATTTTAATATTAAATATATTTTTAAGTTGAATATATTATTATCAAATATTACAACATTATTGTTGAATAATTATATATTTATAAAATTCATATTTTTTTATCAGTGCATATGATATTGTTACTTAAAAATTTCACACGATGTTATTGTTACTTATAAAATTTATATTTCTTATTTATGCATATCGATATTATTGTTGAATATGATAAATTATATTATATATATAGAATTTTCAAACAAAACAATTTTCAAAATGCCAATTATTATTTCTTCAATTTTTTCTGAACATTTTTATGAGTTGATCAATTTTGCTTCATTAATATTTTATATCAAAATATGGATATTTTTTAATATATCTATAAAATCAAATTATCTATATATATGTCAAAATCAATATTTTCATCTTTACTTGTAGGTTTGGAATTTTTTTTTAAAATTTTTTATTTAGAAAAACTTTTCATATATATATTTTTTTGCATAAGATTAAAATGCAAATTTACTTATTATAAAATATAATATAAAAATTTATAAAACAAAAAAAATATTGTTGCAAATATTAAATAATAATTATTTTAATATAATTTTAAAATTAGAAAAAAAAAACCAAAAAGGTTAAACTCCTTTTAATGATTGGAGTAGAATCTTTTTAACTATTGATGGATGGGCCGATTGGATTCATCAATTCAAGTTCAATCATTATGCATTGAATAGAAGCAAAAGCCTCAGTAGCCAGCGGGCTGTAGTAAAACTGGGAAAGTTCCTGGAGAGAAGTGGGTAAGTTAGATTGCTTTATCACTGTCCATGTCCCTAATTGACATTTATCATAATTCTGCTGAATGAACATACCAAAGTGGTTCCCTTCATCTACCCTTAGTTTATCCTTCAATCCACTCTTCTTCACATCTCCAGTTCCAGTTTCTGTATTTGTCACTAACATCCTTTCTCACAACCCTCCTCTTTTTCGCTTTTCATCAACCATGCTTCAGACCAAATAATATAAAATAAAAACATCACAATTAACAGGAAATTGGTTCTTCCCTCATAGTCTATGTCAAGCAGTAATGCACTGATTACATCCGGGACCAAGTGATAAGATCTCAACAAACTTTACCTGTGGCATTCACCTGTGTTCTTCACTAATGCTATTCATCTATCACCAAATTAACAGAACTGAATGAAACTTAAAGTCAGCCTCAAGTGAATAGCTCTAGTTCATATAGTTCGAGGCATCAAGATTTCAAGTTAAAATTGTCCTTTTCAGTTATTTATACATTATACTAAGTATACAGGTTTCAATCGTCTATAAAGGATCAAGGAAAAATACAAGTTTCTTCTAGGAAGAGACCCTTTACAAACTCAATAAAAGCAAAGAGATGCCTTACTTGAATTTAAAGAAAGATGATGCATACCAAAATTAATTCGAGCTGCAGAAGAACCTTGCATCAGTTTATATGTGTTTGATTAGAAAGGTTTCAGGCAGCTCCTTTACAAATCCAGAATCTCAATAAGGAATTCCTCCCCTCTTTGGCACTTGAAGATTGAATGCTTTAGTAATGTTGTGACTTCTCTGACCATTTAGTTTTTGCGCTTCTTCTTAGCCTGCTTCTTCTCTGGTAAAATATAAATATCAATCAGTTATTAAATTAGAGCTCCATAATTATGTGCAAAGAGAATGCAGAAAAACGAGCTACTACCTAATTTCCTTTTAGCTTCAGATTTTGCAAAGAACTCCATCCATTCATCGGTGAGAACAAAAACAGGCTCTCCATCCTCTTCCTCTTCTAATCCCTCATGCTTCTGCTCTTGCAATATCCTGTTCATAACCAAAGCCATGAGTACCTTTTAAGATGGGAAAATGCATAATTGAAAGTTGTTCTTGAAACTATGGTTCAATCTACTTTAGTGAATAACTCAGCAAGGAAAATAGATGTGTCCATGCTGACAGATGAGGTTGTCACTTGTTAAAGAATTTACAAAACATGAGTGCCAAGATGCTGGTGTCCAGCATATTTCCTGAAAATGCCATTACCAAAAACAAGAAAGATACAAAATTGTTATCAACAAAGTTATTGTCTTGTGCACTTGTGCCTCTACTGGTGTAACCGGAGGATCAAACCAGTCCAACCACCCCAGTGATGGTATGTTCCAATCTTTCTAGAGATTTCTCCCCAGTTAGTCAAGGGGAGAAAACTGGCCTTGGTTCTGTTTTGAGTTGAGATATCAAGTCAACCAATCCAACCCATGAACCAATCTTACATGATATAAGAAGATTACATACTCAAATAACTTCAACTATTTATATGCATGTATGCCATACTATAATTGAGATACCAATGAGATCATGATAAATACAATAGTATTGAGCATGATAAATAAAATTTATCTTTATAAGGAGATGATAAAAGAATCACAATCTTTATCCTTAAAAATATAGTTCTGTATATTTGAATATATCTCATGGTGGTGGATGAGCAACAAGCTGAGCCTTTACTTAATGATACAAAGCAACAAGAACTGGGAATTTCAGTATGACTTCAGGCTTTACTTCCTACCAAACACCAATAGGGGCCTAAATGACAAATGAATTGAGAAACTATCCCTTAGTCTAGTTGTGGAGAAAACAGCAGAATGGAAAAGAGAATAAAGATTTGAGTTACTTGTTATCTGTTGATTTAGTTTTTAAAAGCCAAAAAGATGAGACACTTAACTCTAATTAGACAAGATAGTTGGAATGGGCTTAGTTGAGTGGATGTTTCACTTTCTTGTCACAGTAAGGAAAAATCAAAGCTTCAAAAGGGTAACTTCGTTCTTTTCCACATAATTTCTCAGCAACCAAATACTATATAAATATTAAATTAAGAAAATGAAGGGGACATTTGGAGATAGGCTCAGCTGTATCTCATCTATCCACATGACACCATGGCTTAAGCAAAAAGTAGAGAGAGGTGAGGTATCATACAATTCGAACTTCAGACAAGCAATTGTACCAATCAACTACATACTAATCTAAATCTATGTTTTACTCGTGTGTTGTTCAATTGGAAAATTGTTTTAATCTAAGGTATCAGGTCACTTTGCCTTTCTCTTAAATTTCAAAATGATCTAAATGAAGTATGAAGTTGATTCTTCAATAAGTGATATCATCCTTTTCTTATTTAAGCAAAGGGTCATCAAGTCATTGATTCGCTCACACTTGGTTGACCTTGTTTGTCTTCAACAAACAAAGGTGCAACAGATGTCAGACTTTTTGGTGAGGAGCTTGGGCATGGGTAGATGTCTAGAATGGGGGGCTATGGAAGCTAGGAGCCAATAAGAGGGTATTTTGGTGTTCTAGGACAACCGGGTGCTAGACCTTATTGAGATGGAGAAAGGTGCTTTCTCAGTCTCCTACTAGTTCAAAAATTGTGAGGATAATTTTGTTTGGATGTTTACAGAGGTTTATAGCCCTATTCTGATTGAGAAGAGGAAAATTTTTGGAACGAATTGAGTGATACTAGAGTCTTTGGAATGATCCTTCAATGTTGTGTGGTTCTCGGAGGAGAGAAGCAATTGTCAAAGGGTTTCGGCTTCTATGAGGCACTTTTTAGAGATAATTGAGGACTTGGAATTAATTGATCTTCCTCTTTTTGGTGGTTCTTTCACTTGGTGTGGTGGGCTAAATAATAGCCTGCTTCTAGGCTAGATCATTTCCTTGCTTTTGAAGATTGGGAGAACTAGCTTAGTGGACTACTCCAAAGCATCCTTCGAAAACCTGTCTTTAATCATGCACCAATCCTTCTTGATGGTAGAGGGATTAGGAAAGGAAAAACACCTTTCGGATTTGAAAACATGTGGTCGAAGGTGGCAGGTTTCAAAGAACTAGTAAGAAGCTGGTGGGAGGGGTATAGTGTACAAGGCTCATTTAGCACCATTTTGGTGGTCAAGCTAAAAGCCTTGAAGCTGGATCTTAAGGTTTGGAACAAGGAGATCTTTGGGAATGTCTCTACTAAGAAGCCAACAACCTTGATACAACTAGGGTATTGGGACTCACAGAAACGGGAAAAGGCTGGAGGAAAGGGAGGTTGAAAGGGGGGTGGTGAAGAATCTCAAAAAGTGGGTAGCAATGAAGGAAATCTCTCGAAGACAAAAATCAACAGAACTATGGCTAAGAGAGGGGGATAAGAATACAAAAAATTTTCACAAAATGGCCAATGCTAAAAGAAGAAGAAATTTTTTGGCTAAGTTAAGAGTGGATGGTGAATTGCTAACTAATAAGGACAACATTCAAGTAGGTGTAGCAAATGCTTTTAGTAGGATTCTTGCTAAGTTGGGGATTGGAGGCCAAGCATTAGTGGGTTGAACTCTGACTCCTTGTCTAGTTGGAATTAGAAGCACTAGAGATCCCCTTATCCGAGGAGGAAGTCCTAGCTGCCTTGTCCAGCTTAAGTGGCAATAAAGCCCCTGGTCCAAATGGCTTCACTATGGCTTTCTGCCAGTGTTATCGGGTTTTTGTGAAAAGAAAGGTTATGGGATTCTTCGAGGAATTCCATGATCTAGGGTCTTTCTAGAGGAGTTCAAATGCCACTTTTCTAGTTCTAGTACCAAAGAAAGGTGGGTTATACAAGCTTCTAGCTAAGGTCCTTGTAAGCAGACTGAAAAGGGTGGTGGGCAACTTAGTCTCAGATTTTTAGCATGCTTTTGTGATGGGTAGACAAATCTTGGATGCTATTTTGAGAGCAAATGAGGCCATTGACCATAGAATTAATAGCAACCTGAGAGGAATCATCTGCAAGCTTGACATTTAAAAGGCTTACAATCATGTTGTTTAGAGTTTTGTCCCTGCTCTGTTGAAGAAAATAGGCTTTGGATCCAAGTGAATTAATTAGATTAAATGGTGTATCTCTATAGCACACTTCTCGATCTTAGTAAATGGATCCCCTTTAGGTTTCTTCCAAAGCTTCATGAGGTTGAGACAAGGAGACCTTTTGTCCTCTTACCTCTTCATTCTAGCAATGGAAATTCTCTCTCATATTCTACTCAGGCAAAAGAAGGGGGTTTTATTGATGGCTTCTCAGTAAGGCGTAGAAATGGTTCGGGGGTGGAGGTCTCCCACTAGTTATTTGTAGATGACACACTCATTCTTCGTGGTGCTAGCAAGGAGAATTTTAAGTACTTAAGTTGGACCTTAATGTGGTTTGAAGTGATATCAGGGCTAAAGATCAACCTAGAGAAAAGTGAGTTGATCTCATTGGAGATGTCTCTAACTTGGAGGAGCTTGTTGGGGTTTTAGGTTGTAAGGTGGGTACTCTTCCTATCACCTATTTAGGCCTACCTTTGGGAGCCCCTCACAAGTCCTATAGGGTTTGGAAGGAATGGAAGAATGCTTTTAGAAAAGGTTTGCTTTGTGGAAAGATAATATCTTTCAAAGGGGGGAATATAAGACTCTGTTAAAGAGCACTTTGTCCAACTTATCGATTTATTTGATATCTCTCTTTGCTATCTCGAGGAAGATAGTTGTGAGATTGGAAAAGATTCAAAGGGATTTTCCATAGAGGGGAGGGGGTTTGGACATCAAAAACTTATCTAGCCTTAATAAGGCTCTATTGGGGAAATGATTTTAGAGATGTGTGAGTGAAAGGAACCCCCTTCGGAAATGGGTAATTGTAGGAAAGTACAGGCAAGAAGAAGAGGGGCAATGTAGTAAAGAAGTGAAAGAGGGGTATGGTGTGGGTGTGTGGAAGACAACCATGTATACCCTCTTTTATTAATACATTTTCTTTATCCATAAAAATAAATAAATAAAAATAACAATAATAACAATATAAGGCCAAATATCTTCACATCATAGGGAGGATTGCTTTTTTAAAATGAATAGTTTGGGTGGTTAACTGATAAGACAACTTCCATCAATTGAAAGAAGTTCCAAATAGGAAAAGTAAAAATGAGGATAATAATCCAGTAAAGTCCTCTATGTGAAGTAAATCAACTTATCCACTATTTTGTTTGGTTTCTATGAAGGAATGATCTGACACATTCATGGGAATACGAACTCATGTCAAAGAATGTGCCAATGTTTGTGTTGACACTTTAAAATTCAACGTCATGAAATATTTATTTAAAATCAGAGTCCAGTTTGAAGCCCTATCTACTCTTGATATCAATCTTAGATGATACAACTAGAAGATGCTGAGGGTGAACATCCACCAGTTCTCACCCTCAACACTAACACAAGTCAGAAGGACAACCTAAGGATCAGTCATATTTGATTTGATTAGGTGAGAGAATATGATGGGAAAACTATCTAATCAGAGAAAACCATATCCACAGGCATGTCTGCAATGCACTTTGCATTCCTCCAATTCCAATTACTTCCTTCTGTACCCTACAATCCTCCAAACAACAGTTTTTCCTGTGTCTGCCTTCAAAAATACACATCAGTCCCCTCCATAAATTCGCAAATTCACAAGCCGGTCCCAACACCCATATTGGGTTAATCATGATGCAGAAACTGGGACATTAAATGAATCTAATATCAGTATAAATTTTCACTCCCATCTTCATCTTTCATAATATACTATTTCATGAAAGTTGAATCAGTCCAAAATCCAGTTTTGCCTATGACTCGAAACAAGTCCACTAAGTTTCTGTTAGCATTAAATAAGTTTGTTTCTTTAGAATTAGAGTAAGGGCGGACTTCTTTTGTACTATGGAGACCACAATGATGTCTCCATATTATAATACCAGCTTGCATCTTCCAATCTAATCTTGATATATATTCCAAGCACGATCTAAACAAATCCTCATAAAACAATTTGACCCCACACAACCATTTCTTCTCTTATACAGTTCTGGAATCAACTTTCGAATGTATAGTTACTGGGGATAATGAGTCGGCGCATGATAATAATGTGTGATAAACTAAGAGCCAACATCAACTTCATAAAAAAATTTGTTAATTACCCTGTCAATTTGAGGAGAGTTGAAGATTCTGATTACGTATTGTAAGAATGCCACTGCTATTACATTCAATCTCATAATTCTCTTATCTAGATCTTATTTGATTAAGCTGGCATATTTGAGGATATTTTATTTTTAAATTTTGGATTGTAAAACCTTCTTTACAAACCTTTCTGAGGGCTTTAACTTTAAGCATAGAACTATAATTCAATAAAAATCCACAAACTTCACCATTCTGAGAACCCAAATCCCAGAAACTAGCCCCATCTGTAAGGAGGTTTGGACAAATGGAAATGGAATCATAATTCTCTTATCTTGATCTAATCTGATTAGGTTGGCATATTTGAGAATATATTAGTTTTTTTCTCTAGATTCTAGGACTTGTCACTATAAACACTGCTTAGGGCTTCAATCTTAAGCAATCTAAAATTCACAAAACCCACCATTCCGATAACCCAAATCCCAGTAACTGGTCCCACCCGTGAGGAGTGTTTGGACAAATGGAAATGAAATCATCCAACTTTGCTAATCTTAACTTCTAAATCAGTACAATCTACACCAAAAAAGGAAAAAATAAATAAAAAGCCAATGAAAGGTAAGATTAACGCTTACGCGTGAGAATCAGAGCATTGAGAAATTCAAATTGAGAAAGGGAAAGGCAAATGAACTTACAGAGCATTAGAATTGGAAGGTTCCTGAGAAACAGAAGGATTGACATCTTTGGGGGAAGTAAGAGAAGCAAGAGGTTGTAGGTTTTGAGGAGGAATAGGAGAAGCAAAACTAGGGCACAAATGGGGGTGACAGTGAAGAGCACAGTGGTGGTGGTGGTGGTGGTGGTGAAGGTGGTGGTGATGATGATGGTGGTGGTGGCGAAGGTGGTGGTGATGATGATGGTGGTGGAGGTGGTGGTGGGGGCATGAGGATTTGGAGAGGGTGCATCTGTGCGATTGGTGCATGACTGCAGCTTCCATGTGTTGGTTTTGAACTTTTGAGTGAGCACTTGCTTGACATTACGGAGGTTCGCTCCCAAGCCTAACCTTAGAATAGAAACAATTACAAATAAATAAAAAATAAATATTTTTTTAATAAAATATAAATACTAATATTATAATAAAATTATAAAAATATATTTTTTATTAGAAAAGAATAATGTTGTTTTAACAGATATTATAACATATGAATATCACCATTTCCATATAAGTACAATTGATTTTTTTTGTTAAAACTAAATAATAATACTTTAAAAATAATAATGATTAATAATATTTTATTTAAAATAAATTTAAAGAGAGAAAATTTTTATTTACTTTTAGTTTGAATAAAGTATTAATAATAAGTTTTATTAAAAATCTTAAAGCATTACATATTACTTCATTTAGAAGTTATAATTCATTTTAGATTAGGTTTGGTTTTGAAATTTTGGATATCGAACGTAGTCGGAGTGAATAAGTAGTTACTTTTTTTTAGCCCAAAATTTTATTTTTAAAATTTTTGTTTAAGAATTAGAGATAAAGTATAAAAATCAATCTCATATGACACAACAATTTTACATGGAAAACAATTCATAGTCTCTTATAGACTTTATGAATGTAAAAACTATTGGAATAGAACCCTTAAAAGTATGTCATGATACAACAATAAATAAAAAATTCATTAATATTTATATTATGATTTCGGTTCTCCTTTCATCATCCTATATTTATGCATTATTTATGTTTAACATTAAGATTTACATCATTTGCATTGTATATGACTTGGGTGCATTGGAAGTTGTACGGAATTCCCAAATCATAAATTCCTTGCAAGTAGATATGTTGTTTATGATTGGTTTATAAACTTAGACATTTCATTTGAAGTTATAATGCATTACTTCTAATTGGAGGAGTGATTTATATTAGTTATCAAGATAAGTTTCTCATAATCAATGCATTAGTGTATATAGTTACACTTTGAACAAAACTTATGGTGAGTTACGATATTGACTATCAAATAGTCATGACTTCACCAAACTACTATCCATATATGGGCTTTCAACCTTGGGAGAATATTGAACTAGTGTTGAAGTCTTCAATTGCTTTGACTTACAAGTGAGACCTTAAGGTGTTCATACATTCTCTATGAATTGAATCATTTTTATTAAGACAAATGACAATAAGTATTTTCAAGATAGGCACCATAATATATTTATTAGGAACCGTCGAATTGCTCCATTCCCCAACCATAGATCAATAGGGTGTATGCATCTGTCCCTAGGGTTCTCTAGATCTAATGCAACGGAATAATTTGGCTTCAAAAACCAAAACAAATGTAGTCTAGAGTTAGAAAGCTCAAACTTACAATTTAGATGTTCCCAAATTGAATCTCATCTGATAAAGATGTCGTAGAGCTCGTCTACCTAATGATCTTTCACATGATCTCTCTTATATGGGTCATGGCACAAGAGAAGGGTACGCTTCACTCTCTCTAAAGGGTGGTTAGGGTTCCTCCCTCTCTAAAAATTTCAGGCTTATCAAGTGATTTGTCCCCAATTGGTGTTCTACTCAATTCAATCAACTGATGTGCTTTGATTTCAATCCTCAGATGGGAGTTATCAACAAAATTTATAAACCTATTTCACCATATACTAGGGTAGCATAGCTAGCATAGCATAGTGGCTCTAGGATCGTCCACAGAGATGGGTTTTCACTTCACAATTGATATTAGTTCAAAAGCTGAATTGGTGGTTTTCCTTTCCAAGGTTAGCTTCAAAAGAAAACATAAGTTTGCATGAAAACTGATGGTTTTAAGCTAACCAAACATAGTAACTGATTTTCATTACAAAGAAAAGTGTTTCTTGGAGTTTCAGATCACTAGGCTCAGGTTCCTTGTATAAAAAGGGAGTTCCGGTCACTTGTTTCTTTTCCTCGCATTGGGGATTTAACATATAGTTATTTCCCGAACCGGTGTGGTACAGATGCTTACCATTAATGGGTTCAAACACTAAATCCCTCTCACTGATCCATCTTGCAATGGCTCGTGCCTCTCACCTAGCATTTGCCATTCAAGGGGATCTTTAACCTTGGATTACCCGTCAAAAGCTCGCAAGAGATAACTAATGGATGTCTCTTTAGAGTCCAAAAGCTTACCAAGTGTTGGCTATTCTAGAAAATCCTACCTTCAAACCACCTCCCAAAGGCTCGCAAGAGGTAAACTAGTGAAACTCAATGGACGGAGTCCACTTGCCTTACCAAGTGTTGGCCCAGGTGATTAAAAGGTGTTTTAAGTTAACTAAAAAGATAAAAACCATTAACGGGTCACACTTTCTCTTCATTCAAATTTGAAACAACAAAACTTCCAATTTTACATTCGGAAACTTACCCGGCTTTCTTCACTCCAAGAGACAAAGAGCCTAGCCACTCATCCTCTGAGGAAACATCCTCAAAGGATGTTTGGCTAGAAAGAAAAAAAAAAAGAAAACAAAAATATATGAAAAGCAGAGCAAGTGCTCTGTAGATATATTTCTTACTTATACAAAGGGTTGTCTCTGAGAACAAGCTCCCGAGATATGATATCTTTACAACGGATGCAAGAGAACATATATAGGGAAGTTTTTCCAACCTTCCTAGCTAAGGAATTCTCTAATTGGTGGATTACAAGGAGAGTTTGGGGATTTAGACAAAAAATATCAGAAGAAAAATCTAAAAGAGTCGGTGCAAAAATATCTGGAAGCACTCGGGTGGATTTCACAGCATGCACGTGGGCTGCGAAATTTCGCAGCAAAAGGACATCATTTCGCAGCCGTGCAAGATTTTCCTTCAGCTTGGAGTGATCGGCTTCCAATGGCTGTAACTCCTTCATTTCAACTCCGAATCGCGCACTGTTTAAAGCATTGGATTCTTGACTTCTTGAGCTTTAAAATGGTATATAGCATGTAGAAAATGGACTTCGGGAAGTGCTCCAAAAGTGCCCAAGAAGACTGCAGCTGCTGTCCTCTGTTTTGCTTCATGGCAGATTTCCCTTTGCTTCCCTCCTTGCATTCCGGATTTGCTTATGGCAAAGGACTTTAAAGCTTCAAGGCTTTGGTTCTTCTTGTTTCTGAGCTTTCCATTTGCTTTGCCATGGATTCCAAAGAACTCTCCTCAATCTTAGATTGTTTTGGTGATCAAAATGCTAACAAAAACACCAAAACTTACACACTTTGATTAGAATTGATTGCAAGGGTCCTTAATATGTTAATTGGGTTAAAAGGTAATGAATGCTACTCAAAAGTGTTTAAAAGAGTTAATTACAAGCTTACAAAATAGCATTTTTGAGTAGTAATCATGAAGGCTAAATGTATTTAGTCGGAACCTAAGGGGAAGTGAATGAAATTAAACCATAGACAAATAACAAAACAAAAAACAAAAAAATCACATAAGCATTAACTAGAAATAGGGGTAGCAAAGTTTAATATGATTTGTCAACATAACTAAAACTCAATATTTTTTTCACAAGTTTAAATTGAGTATAATCGTATTTGGGTCAAATTCGTTCCACCCTATATAACCCATTTAATAAATGAATTATTTTTAGGTCACATCAATTTGATCCAACCTATTTAATAGTAGTATAAATTAATTTAATTATAATTCTAAACTATTTAACTCATATTTGACTTATTAAATTTACTTATACATAAATAAGTCAATTGAATCAGAAACATATTAGATGAAAAGATAAATGATATAAACTTATACACGACTTAACTCAACCTGAATATTAAATGGGATTTGATTATGAAATGAGTTAAATAAATTACCCGATATGATAGGTATTTAATTGATTAATTTGATTTAGAAGTATGCTTTTTAACCCTGATTACTATTCATATCACGTTTGAATTGACATATTTAATCAAATATTTGAACTTTGACACCTCACAATCACCGTCAATCAAGGAGAATTGCCATCCCTAGCTGGAGATGCACTTGAACTTCATCATCTCGGTACATAGATTCAAAATCTATTTTTGCATTATTTGAGAAATGTAAGACTCCAGCAAACATAGGAAGACAAGACTGTAAAACAGTTTCGATATCTAAAAGAAGCTTTACAAAATTCTGAGAAAGAGAGAGAGCAGTCACCAATTTACCATTAAAGCTTTCTGTACATTATTTCTATTATGGTTGGAAATCATCCAAGGCTTGCAAAGGAGAGTCAAAAGCAAGGAAGCTCCTCTTATATATACAAAAATAGACTTCCACTCGATCATCACACATACATTTATTATCAAATTTAACGCTCTTTCCTCTATATCAGTTCTCCTTCAGATTATACACACTGCTCACGTATTCTTCTGTGTCCCAAAGAAAAGATCCAAATGCAACAGCCTCCAAAACCAACCTCTTCATGCTTGAAAACGAGGTTGAGATCACATCATCCGTTTCCAGCAAACCTGTCTTCTCGTCCCCAAATAGGGCACAGCTATGCTTCTCCACCAGATTCACAGCCTCCTTGCTTTTCAGCTTTGCACATCTCTGCAGTGTGTCCGGGTCAAAGCCCATGACATAACACCTTAGTTTTTTTCCTCTTTTTCCTCCTGCCTACTTGAGGCATCTCCCAGTGATGTGGGCTGTGAACTGCCATTGGGACCGAGGAAAAGATCCTTCAATCCATAGGACCAGAACCCTGAAACATTGCTTGAAGGAAGATCATGGTGGGTATGAACAAGACTCATTTCCAAGTGATGCCGCAAGGAGGCAGACTTCAGAAAGTACCCGTACAAGATTGAAGCAGCATAGATTTGGCCAAGCTGGAACCGTCTGATCTGGGTTGTGGCCCAATTTTCGGTGACATTAGATTTTGGTTTCCAGCCCAGGACAGTGGTGAGATGTTCCTTTATCATTTCCAGAACTTCAAAGTTATGAATGCACTCAAGCGCCCAGTCCCTTGCAGGCCATATCTCTAGTCTGCCATTGTAAATGCATCTAGAGAGCCTTGGGACCAAATGGACTCTGATCTCAGAGAACTTGTAAAATATTAGCAAATACATGACGTCCTCAACAGCAATTTGGCACTCACGCTCTTTCAGTTCTGCAATCCTCCTGGGGTTAAGAAATATTGATAAGTATGTCAAAACTTTGAAGTATGAAGTTTGGTTTGAATGAATAAGCATTAACTGAACAAACCGTTTCGAACATAAAACGTTTCAGTCCCATCATGGTATTTCTATGCATATTTGACTAGTATATTTGCATTGCCACCTGGGCAAATACCTATGCAACGGCTTCCCCTATTGGCCTCCCTGACGCCTGCATCAAGGAATACTCAGCCAACAGTATTGAAGCAAATGCTCAGGTGAAACAAACCTACTCAAGCTGTCATCCAAGCATATATAAAATTGTAATAACAGGAAGATAAAGAATTTCTTCATAAAATCAGAATGTTAGTGAAAAAAACCAAATAACATATTCAACTATAGGCATCAAGAAAGCAGACTAAAATATCAAAGGGAACACAATGCATGAATTCAAATGCTCCCAGTGGACTTAAGACAACAACTCATTTTATGATTTGAAAATTTCAGTAGATGCATAGGAAGACTCTTTCTGGGCACTGAGCTTTCTTCATTCTTATTTTTATAAACCTAAATTGGATCCCGGAAATATTAGATAAGGCTTGCAGCATTATAAACAATTCATAAATGGGCCACACCTTGCAAAATCCTAGATTTGCATATAGTGATTCAATTTACTTGTTTCTGATGGGAAACTTGCATGTATAACAAATTTTAAAATTAAAAGAATTTGAAGCTGAGTTGAGTCATACTTCAATAAGTCTCCATTAAAGTCTCAATTGAGAAGAGAAGGGCTCTTACTAATATCAAAATTCCAAAGAAACCTGAATAAGGATTGCCTAATGATTTGCAGCAAAAATAGCTATTTTCATGAGAACAATTAAGTCATTTTTAAGTTATTTCTTGTGTGAATCATGACCTTTAATCATCTATTTCAGTCAACTTAGTTTGCTTGGTAATTTAACATGTTTTTGGTGTTTTTAGTGGCTTTCAGTGAAAGGATAAATGATGCCTAATTGATAATGCAGGATAACAGAAGATTTTTGGAAAGCAGAAATCCTGAAAAAGCCAAGGCTTGTGTTCACTGGGGTAGGAGTGCACACTGATCATTGACTGAGTGAAACATTGACACAAATATGCCATATATGCACATTAAAGGTGCACATTTGGGCAGCTTGGGCATCACTAGGCATTTCACTTAAAACACTGAGATTCATCTATTTGAGGCACATGATCCAGATTAACACCTCTTTTATAGTAAGATAGTGTCCTTTATGACATACAACTATTAGCCAAAGTGTCATTACATGATGTCAAAAAACTTGTATGAAAGAATGCTGACCCAACAATTGGACAGCACACAAAAGTTCAATAGTTTAGTTCAAAAACTATTCTAGTAGCCTAACATGAAGAAATATGTTGCAAAGAATCTCAGTCATTGTTCTGTTGGCTGTTTGAAGAGATGGGATTAGAAAGTATTCTCTATTGACTATTCATAGTGTTTCTACTGTTTTCCATCCATGGTGGAATCATTTTATAGTTCTGGAAAAGGAGAGTTGGTCCCTGCCTAAAAGGATAGCACTCCTAAACAGTGATTACAGATAGATGCCTACTGGTGGACTATTTGATCAATGTGGATGCTCTATGCTAAAGCAGTGCATTGAGTGTAAAAGAGAATCAGAATCAGTTTATCCCTCACTGCAATGTGAGATGGCTCTGAAGTTCTCAGCATTTGTGTTCTCTCTAGGGATTGCTCTATGCCAAATTGGTGTATTGCATGAATTAGAGAAATGGAATCAGTTGATTACCCTCCTTGCATTATGAGATGGCTTGGTTGTTGGCTTTTGTGTTTTCTCCTTCAAGGATTAGGTGGGTGATGCCTAGAGGAGCGGAAGAGATATTAGATTTCAAACAGTAGACTTGGCCTTAGGAAGAAAAAGGAAGTGTGAAGGAGTGTCCTTCATGCAATATTCTGATAAGAAATAGGAAAATCTTTAGTAATGAAAATCTGCCATCAGCAAAGTTGAAAATGGTTTTTTCCTTATCTCGCTTTCTGATTGAATTTTTTAGTTTGCTGTTTTCCTTCATTCAACCTAGAAAACAATTGGGTTGACGCTTTGGTATATAGAATGAAACCAAAACTCAGAAACTCCCTTGTAAGCAGCCCTGCTATTCATCCGTCGAAATATTGAGAGGGTCTTCCCGATAACATGTTACATTTTATTACACTAGGGCATGGGCAGGATGGAGAACGGTCAAACTGTATTCCATCCCAAGCCAGAGACAGATCAGGAGTTCATATGTGGCAGCATGGGCAGACCAATTAATCAACCCCATTGCCAACTCTGACTAAGCAGCACCTTAAATACCTGTTTTATCGTTTTGTTGCCAACTACATTAGGGAGGGGCCATTGGCATAGAGGGTTAATGTCCAAATAACATCAACTATAAATAATAGAAATCAACAAAGGCTATGGAAAGTATCAGATCCAAGATATCCAGCTAACCAAACCCAAAAAAATATTGAGAAAGTTTCCAGTCTTCCTAATAAAATATTCCTCATCTACCCAAACCATTTTTCCCTTGGGCAAATAAAGAAAATGTATAGAAAGCAAGATGATGTACAGAAAGCCCAAGAAAAGAGGGTCTGCAACACATATTCATCTACTAAAATTAACAAAACATTAAATCCTGATTCCTCAATTTGGGTTTTCCGCGCTAAAAACCATCAAATAAAATAAAAGAGGATACTCAAGTTCTGTTAGTTGATTGCAATGAAAAACACGAAGAAAAATGAAACGGAAACTTATATTTTACTTTCTTTTTCTCCATTTTCCATTTCTCCTTTTTTCTTTCCCACACTTCCTCAGATCCAACAAGAGTGGTGAATGTGTATCTACTTTGATCAGACAAAAAGAATTTCCTGGAAAAAAAATCTCCTTTGCAACTATTTTCAGTCTAAACAAACAGATCCAGAGAAAGAAAAACCAAAACATATCAAATCCATTCATAGCCAATACAATAAAAATAAAATAAAATGGTTCAAAAATAAAGAAAAATAAATACACACAAAACAGCTTCAAATCATAAACACCAGTCTAGTCGTTTGGTCGCTGAGGGAAAAGAAACAGGGAAACAAACCTGTGAAGGCAGGACTACAAATAAATAGACTGGTTCATAACAGTCAAACAAAAAAACCTCCTGAGAAACTATTTTCAGAGGGAACAAACAGAAAACCGCACATCTAAGTTCATCCTTCAAATCCATCACATCCAAAAAAAAAAAATTAAAAATTAAGCAAAAACCCAACAGATCGAAATAGTACCCGTTTGGTTGCCAAGAAAAGGAAAATAAAAAACCACCTGTGAAGACAGGACTCCGAAGAAGAAGAGGAACCATAGCTGAGATTCATGCGAGCAAGCGCAGCATCCCGATCATCCGCCAGGTCACGCAACTGCTCGGCCACCGCAACGTGGAAGAGCTGGCGCTGGTTCTGCAGCACGCCGCTGAGAAACTTCCCCGGCAGGGAGCGCGGCTCGAGCGGCGTGTTGAGGCTGCTGATGGCCTCGGCGCTGGCCACGACCACCAAGGAAGATGATCGCGATTTCGAAGAAGCGAGAGTCGTTGATCGCGGGAAACAGTCGTGATCATGATACGAAGAAGTTATTTGCAGGTGTGGGAAGAGAACTGTGCTTCTGGAAAGACAATAGTCCATCAACAATAGGGTGAATGCGATGAGAGGCGACGGTGGTTCTTCCAATGGATGTGGGGAGTGTCAGTGGGAGACGATGAGGATGAAGGAAAAGAGGAAAAGGGACGCAAGTGGGTTGGTATTGGGAAGGGCGAGTATGGATAGGGTTTTGACTTTATTCGGACAGCACAAAATGGGGAGGCCGCCGGTTCGGTTGCGGTGATATAGTGATTCCACATCAGCATTTGGAGGGAAGTGAAAGGAAAAACATCCTACTTACAAGGATTTGCTGTCAATGCATGTCATATTTCTAAATGTAATTATTTTTATTCTAATATTTCCCATTAATCCAAATTTGAAATTTTTATGAAATCCCAACTACACATGTCCAAATGAAATTGAATGATGAGAATTTGGTGTTTTTCCAAATTTAATAAAATCTCATTTATGTAATTCAAACATATGCATGCAATGATGGTGATCTTATATTTTGACATTAGATATCAATTCTTTCTCGAGGATATGATTTGAACCCATTATGACTTGGATATTGTTAGTTCACCCCATATAAACTTGAAAATAAAAATCATATTTTTATAAATAAATTCTTAACCAACATCTAAACTTTAAAATAAAATTTATATTTTTAGAAATAAATTCTTCAAATAGAATTGGTACAAATTTTTCATTCTAATGTTTGATCAAAGTTGAGAATTCAAAATTTCAATCAAATTTTATTTTCAATATAACAAATATAAATTTACATGCTCAATTGATGACTTTAATAACATTTGTAAAAATTGGATCTAGTCATAAATAGTGAAAAATAAATAAAAATGCTTTGTTAATGTACCTTTCATTCCAATTTTCCTCCACAAGGAGGAAATGTTTACAATGTATAATAGGGTATTTATAGGTAGTTAAAGACCCCAAATAGCTACCTACATTTTGGAGACTAGTCCATGCTTTGCCACCCATTTCGGCAGTTTCTTTCACCCTGCAACTTTTCCTTATATGTTGCCAATGCTTTAGGTGTTGTCAAGTAATCCATGCAACTCTACAACACAATCCCATCTCCTAATAAGTACCCACACATGTCAATCATGAGTCTATGCCTTATGTCTCAGCCAACCAACCCCATGTGTTTTTGCATGATTCCTTTCCTTGAGTCAACATGTTTTCACTAACTTGCCCCTTGTATCTTACCTGCATGCACTCACATGCTTATGTATGTCTTGTCAAGTTAAATTTTGCTTAGCATCAAATCATTTCATCATGTGTTGTAAGATCTCATAACCTTGGTCATGCTCAAGGCTCAAGCACATAGGATTGGTCATGTTCATCCCATGTACTAGTTGCTCGCATCTTACTCATCTCACCCACATAACCTACATCTAACATATGTCATGCTTTGCTTATGACTTTATATCCATGTTCATATGCCTTACCCAAGCCATTGTGCACTAGGGTGTGTGTAAGCCTTATCGAGGCCTTGCACTTGTTCATTGAAAAGTTGAGTGTGCCTTTTGGTGTGGCCATGCTATATTAAACCAATTCCTAACCCCCCCCCCCCCCTCTTACAAAGCATTGCAAGCCTTTCCAATTAGGCAAGATGGGATATCAAGGATGCTTGCACAAACATAATAATTTTTTTATAATTATAGAAAATCCAACAAAGTACCCTATCACTTTGAAAATTCTTCTCACGCTTCCAACATGTGAAACTCATCAAAACACCGACATCCAACACTTGTTTTGTTAACCCCACATGAGTGCCACCACATGCTACCCTTGTTGTACACCATGCTCCCAAGTCATTCAATGTGCGTTAGCTATGTTGTGTGTGCTTTCAACATTGCCTTCTACCCATCGCACGCAACCTTGTTGCACTCATGCTACTCAGCCTTCACTTTGATCTTCCTAAGGTTGCCCTAGTTAGGTTACCACATTTGTGCTTCTTCAGATGTCATGTCTTTTGTCACAAGTAAGTTTTTCAAAGCATAACACCTTGCTTGATTTTAAGCATTTCGCCACTAACCTGCCTTGGGTCATGTGGGCATAGGGTGCCACCAAACATGCCCATCTTGTGTTCTCCCTTAATGGCTAAGATGGTAATAGTAATTTTCTTATAATTGGACCTTTTTTTTTTTTTTTTCAATTTTAAGGAGATCTTACAACTATGATTGCACCAAACATCCCATGTTTTCTCTAATATTTTTTATTTAATTACTTAAAAATAATGCATTAGTCTTCAGAAGTGACACTAACACAAATCTAAGCCAAAAGGTAATAGTTTGACTCATTCCTCATGTCTAAGACACAAATATTAACATTTTTATTAGTTCGAATTTGAGCACAAATCAATTGCCAAAGGAGTGGGAGTTCTTTATATTTAGATTGGATTTATTTATTTATTTATTTTATTTCAACACCATTTGGTTTAGACCCGGTCCAAGTTTTAGACAACCTGAACTTAATTTAATATTTTTATAATATTTATAACTTATATTATCTTATATAATAATATTCATATTATTTACTTTATTTTTAGATTTTTTAAAGAAAAATATCACATTATAATTCTTTTATATATTTTTCATTTTTTATAAATGTAAATAAATTTATTCTTACTTTTTTTAATCTTAAACTTTTGTCCTAGTTTTATTTAAATTTTGGAATAAATACATAGAAAATTAAAAAATGAAATATTATAAATGAATTTTGAATTGTATAACTTAATGGGGGTAATTCATGTTGGTAGGTCGTATTCATATCGTGTCAAAGCCTAGTATAGACACCCAAAATAAATAAATAAATAAAAACAAAATCCTAGAGACTACTTCTGCAGTTGTCCCATCTCTTTTCCCCATATCTCATTTTTTATCTTACCCCTTACTTCCCTCATATCCCTTATTTCTTTCTTCCTTTCCCTCTCTCATTTTTTATCTCATCCATGTACTTGGTGACATATCTACAATTCGTATCACCACCTTTGCTAGTCACCATTATCAATCCATACTATTATCGGTGCTACTCTCGGAAACACCACCATTGGTGAACCTCCCTTGTCATTGCATGCCCACACCACCAACATTCACACCATTTCTAGTAGGGATACCCATGTGCTACCATCTTCTTAACCTCACTGTCATCTTCTCTCACATGCCACATCTAATTGAGGCCATACTTCCATGGTTCAAAGTTACAATATTGGTCATTGACAAGAAGGGTCTCAGTGGTTTTTTTTTTTTTTTTTTTTTTTTTAATTTCAACATAATTTGGTTTAGACTCAGTCCAAGTTTTAGACAACTTGAACTTAATTTAATATTTTTATAATATTTATAACTTATATTGTCTTATATAATAATATTCATATTATTTACTTTATTTTTAGATTTTTTAAAGAAAAATATCACATTATATTTCTTTTATATATTTTTGATTTTTTATAAATGTAAATAAATTTATTCTTATTTTTTTTAATCTTGAAATTTTGTCTTAGTTTTATTTAAATTTTGGAATAAATACATAGAAAAATTAAAAAATGAAATATTATAAATGAATTTTGAATCGTATAACTTAATGGTGGTAATTCATGTTGGTAGGTCGTACTCATATTGTGTCAAAGCCTAGTGTAGTCCCCCAAAATAAATAAATAAATAAAAACAAAATCCTAGAGACCACTCTACTGTTGTCCCATTTCTCATTTTTTATCTTACCCCTTACTTCTCTCATTTTTTTTTTCTTTCTCTCTCGCTCTCTCATTTTTTATCTCATCCATGTACTTGGTGACATATCTACAATCCATATCACCGCCTTTGCTAGTCACCACCATCAATCCATACCATTATCTGTGCTACTCTCGAAAAACACCGCCATTGGTGAACCTCTCTTGTCATTACATGCCCACACCACCAACATTCACACCATTTCTAGTAGGGATACCCATGCACTACCATCTTCTTAACCTCACTGTCATCTTCTCCCATATGCCACCTCTAACTGAGGCCATACTTCCATGGTTCAAAGTTGCAATATTGGTCATTAACTTGAAGGGTCTTAGTGTATCAACTTGATATATAAAATAAGCTAATTAGAAAATTCAAAAAATTATAAAAATATTATGTAAATTATCATAAAAATATGTATAAACAAATAAGCTCAAAAAATTAATAAAACAAAATTTTTGACATTTAACATTATTTAAATAGTTATAAAAGTATTCATTGAAAGTTATTTATGATAAAGTTAATAATCAAAAATTATTTTATTTCAAATATAATAACATTTTTACTAAAGGACATATAATACAATAATCAATTCCATGTTGAATAACGAGGGGACTCAAAATCATCATCATCAATCCTACGACGAGTATACAAATCAGGACCATAATTCCCATAGTGAGGATATAGTTTAAAGAATTGTTTATAACTCGAATATATTGGCTGAGATGATTGGTTTGATGATCCTTAATCAAGAAAATATGGCTTTTCGAGCTCAATATCATATTGATAGTATCCAAAACCTCGATATGCAATGTTGTTGCTAGTAGAAGATTGATCATATCTATAGGAATCACTAGCTTGTGTTCCAGTATTTGAATACCCCTCCAGATGCATCCTTGGAAATTGATCAAAATCATTTCCACTAAAAGTATCGGGAGAGCTATCATGGTCTCTAAAGTTGTGATATGATCTACCATCTACTCCTTTGAAATACAGCCTTGATCATATACCCAAAGTATGCAAGTGCTCATCAATATAGTGATAATCAGATCTATGATAATCATGCCCACTCGAATAATCATCATCATTGGGAAATGTAGTTAGTCTTTCCAAATGCTTTCGTTGTTCCCATATCCTTGGTCTATATCCATGATTTGGTATATTATTTTTCATCCCTTCATGCCCATGACATGTCAAGATCTGCTTGACTAACATAACTACCACCAGTGCCACCACTTCCTCCAATACCCTCACTAGTGTCATCACCTCCTCCACTGCCCTCACTAGTGCCACCACCCCTTTTATTGTCCCATTGTCATTATCATCACAATTGGAACTTGAAAAAACTATCCTAGAAGCCTTACCTTTATGACGAGAATCAATATCTCTTTCTTGTGTAGTATTGCTTGTACGCTTACTAACTCTACAATTTATGGCACCATCATCTTCATGAACCATTTCCCTATCTTCTTCATTAAGGGGAAGCTCTTTATCTAACCAATCCAAATTGTTAGATGATAAAATAGGCTCCTCTCCTTCTTATATCTACTCATCTAATATATCATCATCATTAAATATATGATTTAGATCAATTGGATTGTATAAATCTTCATTTTTTTTTTTTGCTTTTGCATAAAATTCTTAACTTGAAGCCACATATTGTAGTGCACATAAACTAACTTATGCAACTTTTTTATTGCCAGAAGGTTGTGCAACTTTGTGTGAATCAATGACCATGTGCTCCAATTTCTTTCACAACCTGATGAAGAACAAGTTTGGCTTAAAATTTTAATAGCAATTTTTTGTAGATGTGGACCTACATCACCATAGTTGTTTCATAATTCAGCTATAATAAAGAAAATGCATACTTATTAATCACCATGATATATTTAACAAAAAAATGATGATAATTTATTATTTGTAATAAAAGTAAATGTATTGAGTACTTGAAGAAGATTGATTTATTGCTTTCTTTGTACGTGCACTTCTAAATTCTTCTTAGCCTTCAATAAATAATTTCATCTACATTATTAACATTTTTTTTTTTGTTAATGCACATTATATATACAAAATGTATTATATAAAGGTGACAAATTATTATTATACCTTGTTAATAGTTTTTGCTTGTCTATCCAAATCTGGTTCTAATCTCTTGATAACCTCATTTAATCCAATTTTAATTTTCGGATGGTTGGAGAAATACTTTGAGTATTGGAACATTGGATTTAAAAAAATATGCTACCATAAGTTAAATAATGATCTGTTTATAATAATTTATACTTGAAAAAAAAATAATAACAAATATATAAAGATTTTTTTTATTACCTACAAGCAAATGTTTGTGCAATTGACCTTTTCACTTTCTATCAATGACTTCCCAATACTTTTCCTATTGCTTGACCGATGCCTTGATAGACAATTTAGCTCTATCCATTGCTTTATAAATGATTGACAATGTGGGATTTTTATCTTGATAAACCAACTGCAATACTTCAACGAGAGGTTCCATGATGGTTTGTACTTCCTTACTTCTTCTAAAATTGATCAGTTAAGATAAGGTTGGATACCTTATCTCTTATACTTTTTTTTGCTCCCATCTTTGTTGAATTCGTGTCACTCATTTGTTGTGTACATTATCTTCAAATCAACCTCATAACGTATAAAACTCTCAAGTGAAATGAATTTAGTGGCTAATAATTATGCACATAAAAAAGTAGTTTGTTTGTTTGTTTGTTTTTTTTATTTACTTTTTCATTATTTATTACTTAAATTTTAAAATTTTTTTACTGAATAGAAAAAGTAATTTTTATTTTTTTTTTTTTCTGAATGCTAAAAATAAGAATATTTTAAACCCCAAAACCATGATCTCACCTCACTCTCAACCCTCACCCTCACTATATGAATTCTAAAGACATTCACACTCATGTTGAAAGCCTCGTTGTTGCATTCACAACTTTCTCAGATACATTTCTTCTCAATTTTCTCTTTTAATCTAGGTTTTCTCAAGGTACGTTAAGTTTTTCTTGTTTTTTTTTTTTTTCATTTTAATCTCTAATTTGATTATCATGAAAGACAAGAACAAGATGAGAAAATTAGGAAAAACAATATATTTAATAAAGAAGAAAAGAAAACAAACCAAAGTTCTCGTCTTCTTCCACCTCCAATGTCCAACCCTCCAAAAAAAGATATAAGATATTTAAACCCTAGAACTAAGAGAGTTTATATAATATAATAAATTACCTAACATGTGACATACTCTCATTGGCCACTTATTACAAAATAATTATCTAAAAATGGCTAAAAAAATAGCAAAATAGTGATTTCTATTTGTGTGGGACCCACTTAAGGCGATTGGAGTGCCCTAGATGCAATTCCTGAGGTAGAGGACGTGAAACATCAAAGTGGTATTAGGTGAATTCGAAATTGGGGAATTGGATTTTGAATTCATAAGTTGAATTTCGAAATCATTTCAAAATGGTCTTTTAGCTCTACACAGTTGTCTTCAAATGGTCAAAACTTCTTCATTGTAGCTCTGATTCGCGCAATGTTTAAAGCGTTGGATTCTTGAATTCTAGAGCTTAGAAATATAACTTGCCTAAAATGGACTTCAGGAAATGCTCCAAATTTGTCCTCAAAGTCAAATTATATGTTGCCACCAGATTTTGAGTTCAAAATTTCCATGCAGCTGAATCTTGCTTCATGCCTCATTTCCTATGTTTTCTTGTCTTCTTTCTTACTCCATAATTGGTCATTTCTCATCTTCCAAACTCATGATATGCTTGTCTTTCCTTTCCTCATGGTCCATGAGTCTTGACTTGCTTATTTCCTCATTTAACCATTTCTTGATCTTTTAAAATCCAAAGTAATTTAACTTGCACCCTTTTCTTCCCTTGAACCCGAGATAAATTTGTAAAATACAAGTTAAACTCATGACTAGGGCTTTAGCATCGATTTAGGTCAAGTTGGGTTATTTGAGTGTCTTTGGTGCACAAATCATATCGAATATGTGCCATTAGAGCACATATTTTGACTCCAATCAAGTACACTACAATCTTTATTGGATTGCCTAAATTCATGAACTAATTATGCATATCTTATCTACTTATAGAGATTTATGACTTGTATCCTCTATGCAACTCTTAATGCACCCAAGTCATTTACAATGTAAAAGATATGGATGTTTATACTCATATTACAAATTAATGCAAATGGGATTATAAAGGAAACTAAGAAACAAAAATAAATAAATGATTAATTGATTAAAAGGGATGAAAAGACCCAAATTTGTAAAACTAGTCTTCCTTATTTTTTAACTTCAAATTTTACCCATTTTTAACATAAATACCATTTAACATTTTCATTATTTGCATGTGTGTTTTAAAAGAAAATGTTATTTTTGTAAGAAAAAAGTGATGGTATTCTTATCCAAAATGGGTATTTTTTATTTTTATTTTTTGTAAAAAAAAAAATGTGGGAGGTTTGATTTGCAATTTCATGTTTCTTTTGTCTCTTTTAATCGATTATCCCATAAATAAATTTATAAATGAATCTCAATCTGTTACATCATGTTATGTTTTCTAGGACTTAATCCTAACAATAGGTTTTCCATGGTAAGTGCACTAGTATGTATGGTTACACATTGGATAAGACCTATGGTGAGTTATGACGTAAGACTATCGTGTAATCATGACTTCACCAAACTATTGTGTTGTATTGTCTCTCAACCTTGAGAGAATATCGTGCTTGAGCTAAAGTTAGTAGTGATTTTGACCTATAGATCAAATCCTAAAGTGATCGTTTCTTCCCCTATGGATTAAGTCACTATTAATGGAAACTGATAGTGATAGGTATTCTCAATAAAGGCACTAAGATATCTTATGAGATTAACATTGTGTATCTGAATGAACTTCTCTATTGTACCAAAATACTTAGCCTTTTTACATAGCAACTTTGGTCAAGAAAAACTAAAGAAAGAGTCACTACGACTTTTGTAGTACTCTGGGTATTGTCCTCAAGGACTGGCTTAGGGAAATTGTCAATACTAGAATAAATGAATTGCTTTTATTTAAATCCGAAAGTGAAAATCAATATGTGAATAATGTGAAACTAAGTAAAAGAAATTAAATTAATAAAAAAATGAATATTGATTTTAAATTCGATTTATTCAAGTTTGAGGTTTTCCACAATCCAACCTAGGGTATAGAAATTAGAGAAAACAAGGGTCTTTTAAGTAATATGATCTTAGGGTTTTGGGATCCTTAGCCGCTCGCAATCAAGTTGAGTTCTATAACTCAAAATTGCATCTGAAACCTAATTTTTCCTTTTTAAAACAAATTCCTAAAACCATAAGATGAATGAGATTGATTACTAGTTTAAGATTTGGCTTTTTAACCCTTCCTACACCTTATAGCTTTGTTTTGGGGCAAATAACGATAGGGAAGACGAGGATAACCAATGATCAAGAATTACCAAGAATCACTAGTTTCGGGTAATAACCTACTGTGTCATTTCCTAAACTAACTCACAAGGATAGAATAAAAAAAATTGATAAATTGTTGCCTAATCAATAATTAATCTCATTGTTATAATAATTTACTCATTGTTCATATAGTTTAATCCTTAGGTTTTCATTCTTCAAGCTCCAAGTTGGCTCTTAGCCTCTTATGAGGGTGATGTCACATTCACAATCCATAATAGGGTAAAAATCCATAATTTGAATTAAAAGAAACTAAAAACAATATATTTAATAAAGAAGAAAAAGAAAACAAACCAAAGTTCTTGTTTTCTTCCACCTTCAATGTTAAACTCTTCGGAAAAAAAAAATCCAAGATCCCTAAAACCTAGAATTAAGAGAGTCTATATAATATCATCAATTACCTAACATGTGGCACACTCTCATTGGCCACTTATTACAAAATAATTTCCTAAAAATGATTAAAAAATAATAAAATGGTGATTTCTAGTTGTGTGGGGTCCACTTAGGGCGAATGGAGTGCCCTAGATACAATTCCCAAAGTAGAAGAGGCAAAACATCAAAGTGGCAGTCGGTGAATTTGAAATTGGTATCATTTCGAAGTGGATTTCGAATTCATAAGTTGAATTTCGAAATCATTTCGAAATGACCACCCTTCAACTTGGTGCAGTTGTCTTCAAATGGCCATAATTTCTTCATTTCAACTCTGATTTGCACACCGTTTAAAGTGTTGGACTCCTAACTTCTCAAGCTTCGAAACGAGTATGTATAAAATGGACTCCAGAAAGTGCTCTAAATTTTTCCTCAAAGTCAAAGTATATATTACCATCAGATTTTTGAGTTCTAAATTTTCATGCAGCTGAATCTTGCTTCATGCCTTATTTCCCATGTTTTCTTGCCTTCTTTCTTACTCCATAATTGTCATTTTTCATCTTCCAAACTCATGATATCCTTTTCTTGCCTTTCCTTATGGTCCATGAGTCTTGACTCACTTATTTCCTCATTTAGCCCTTTCTTGATCATTCAAAATCTAAAGTGATTTAACTTGCACCCTTTTCTTCCCTCGAACCTGAGATAAGTCTCCAAAGTACAAATTAAACTCATAGGTAGGTCCTTAGCATCAATTTAGGTCAATTCAGGTGATTTGAATGTCCTTTGGTGCACAAATCATATCGAATATGTGCCATTAGAGCACATATTTTAGCTCTAATCATCCACCTCAACCTTAACTTTGCTAGTCCCTAACAAATGAAAAGAGTAAAAAAAGAATGAAAAATATGCAATGAGATTCATGAAACCATATTGACTCAACATAACATGTTTCATACACAAGATACCCAAGTAGACACATTTCTTAGAATTGAGTAGGATGACACGAGATATTTAATTTCTTAGTTCTCTCACCTTATCTTCGTATAAATAAATGTGCATCCATGTTTAACATTTCCCTTAGTATCTCTTGATTTTCCCTTGATTGGTTCTTTCCTCCTAAACCTCATATGCTTAATTTTTGGTGTCCCCTCATAGTATTTTTCTTAAGACTTTTCTTAAACTCAAATTTCATCATTCTTTAAGTTAAAGAGGGAGAAAATTTTATTTTGATTTTTCTTTCTTAGTTTAGGAAATCTCCTTCTATATGGCTTAATAGGGATTCACCGACAACTCCTGAGTTTTCACCCAAGGTACCAGGTATTGAGGACCTTTATAGGCCACTTACCCTTCAGGTATCACCCTAGCTCAAGGTAGAACAAGGTCGAATTTCCCAAACATTTATTCTTTTTTTTTTTTTTTTTTCAAAATTAAGTTTAGCTTATGTAACGAGCAAGATACCGATGACTCCTAACTAGTTGGTTTCGGGCACCAGGGCTTAAAGACCCAAGGCCATTACCCCCTCAGATAATTGCTCAAGCTTAAATTAGTCATTTTCAATTTTTTTTTTTCATCAATTTTTTTTTTTTTTGTTTTTTGTTTTTGTTTTTTTTCCTCATTTTATTGCTTAAAAACAACTTCTTTTAAGCTAAAGAAATTATCTTAATCAAGATACTATAAGGGTATATGTGCTTTGTGTGTGCTTTGAGTCTTAAATAGAAAATAACCATCAAAGAAAAATTGAAGGTATTATAAGGATTCAACCTAACTATTTTTGCACTTAAAGGTATATAAAGATAAGGTAAGTGAACTAATACTCTTGCTCTAATTGTATTTTTTTCTCAAATTCTAAAGAAATAATACTACTTAAAGCATTCTCATGCAAAATAAACCATGAGTTACCAAGGCAAATCAAGAATCTCATTAACTAACCAAAGATAACATGCAAACTTTTGAAAAAAATTAGAGCTAATAGGCCTTCCCTCCTCAACCAAAATTACACATTGTTCCCAAAGTGTAGGATAATAGGTCAAAAGAAAGGAAAAAGGAAGATATTATCTCAAGATCGTCAAATGAGAAGTTTGTTATGAGGACTTCATATAAACTAGTCTTACACAAAAACAACAAGATTAGTAGCAAAAGTATGCATAGAGAAAAACATAAGTGGTGAGAATCTAAAAGAGAGTATAAGAGTATTAGTATGCTCCAAAAATATCATAGTGTATACAACCATATCGAATAAAGTATATATAGAAATGAACATCAAGCGCCAATGATAGGATCGACAACTCCATCTATTTCTTCCAAAACAAGGGTGGCTACTTGGGCAATATTCTCCAACATAGGTGTAGTAGCTTGATCAGTGATCTCCATGATAGGTGTAATGGCCTCACCAGCATCTTGTACCATAGCGGGGTCATCCCTAATAATGATGTCCACACTGGTGTCAATAGAACGAATGAAGATCTCACCATCGACCTGTCCTGCAGAATTTGGAATATCAATAATCAAGGCACAAATCTTAGTTGCGGCAGCACCTGATGTTTGTAAAATAGGCATGGTCTCATGGGCTACTATCAGTGCTCTAGTGTTAGAGCTAGAACCAATCACCTCTATGCTGCCATCAACCTCTAAACTGGTATAAGCTGGTGTAACAAAATCTCACCTCTGTCTAGATGGAATAACCAAGGAAGTGAGCTGCTGTACAGAAAAAGTGAGGTCATCCATCTAAGTCTCCATCTTACTTAGGCAAGCATTAATGCGAGATTCCATGGACACAAATAACTCCTGAAGTGTGTCTAGATGAGCCATGATCGATAAGGTACTCGGGGTAGCATCGACAACCTGAGGCTGTGAAGGTCTAGGAAGATCGAAGACTGGTACTGCTGGTATAGAAATGGGAACAATAAGATCTAGGGCACTCAAAAGAGGTGGTGGAAGAGGAATAGGAAGCACTGGTAAGCTTGTGTCAAAAGTAGTAGGCAGGAGCAGGCTCTCTATAGTAGATGGAAGTGGAACAACATGCAAATCTCTCTTTCGTCTAGTGTCATGGGTAGTCAACTGTGACCTTGAATGAATTGCTCAAACCCACTGATCAATAACATAAGTGTGAGAAGCCATATGATGATCAGACTTGGGTAACTGGTGTCCACAATGGAGCAAGTAGTATGAGAGCAACAGAGGCAAAGGAATGAGACAGCTTTGAGCTGAAGCTAACTATTTCTCCTTCACCTTCTGAAAAAAATAAATGATGGTATCCATGATGAGTTGAGCTGGACTCCACCACTCGCTTGTATACATGTGATATAACCCCCATAAGACTGAACCAGAGCACTTTGTAGAGTGTCTAAATGGAAAAATGTTGGTTTTAATGACCTGATCCACAAACCATAAGATCTATGGCATCTCAAGACGAGTTATGGCTAAACAACAATGAGTACCCCGAGGTTCTAGTATACGTGCAATCCTCGAAAAAGTTGGTCGTTACTGAGGTCCGAATTTTGGCTTTAGGAGGAGCAGATGATAGTAAACCAAAGGCTGCAACAATGGTCTCAGTGGAAATAATATCAACTCGTCCTCTAATAGAAAAATGGAGCTCTTGATACCCCCATCTCCAATCCTTTAGAGTAGAGAAGAACTCTTGTACACTAGCAGCATAAAAATATAGGAGAGGATCCATCAATATGAGAAAATAATATCAGTCGAGAAGACGCATGGATTGTGCAGTGGGCTCATAAGTATTAAATGCTTGTATGTCATAAGAGAACTCTTGACCAAACTCCCGACGAGATAGGTCCACCCCAAGGGCATCATCACAAACTCTTAGAGATGGAGGACATGCTGGGCTCGGAGTAGAGGGAGTTGCCCATGGATGTGAAGGAGTGGTAATAGGCCTGGTGGTCTTAGGAGTGGTTGAGCGATCAAAACGAGCCTTCATCCTAGCCTCTACATGCATGGCTTCAGTCCTGTTAGTGGTTGGACGATCAAAACAAGCCTTCGTCTTGGCCTTTACACGCTTGGCTTGACGAGTGACATGCCTCTCGGTAGGCTCACTAATCACTACACCACTTCGACTTTGGACAAGAGGTTGGGCACGTTTTTGCCTCGGGGAATGCCTAGTCTCATTGTCACTTTGAATAACTATTTTTCTTTTATCTCAAACCATCTGAAATAAATGTTGAAAAACAAACTAAACTTAAAGAAGGGAAATAAATAAATAAAAATAAAAATAAAATAAGGTTTAAGAAAACAATCTAAAAAAAATTGGATGCTCATGAAATTTATGGATTCAAGTGAAACGGTGGTAGACCATTCCTAAAATGTGCGAAAACATTCAAGATGTCCAACAATGATGAAAACATGAGTCTTTGAAGCCTTAGATATAATCCAAACAATACCTAAGTTCAAATATCATGTGACAAGGAAATAAAAGTGATTGGTTCGCTTAGGAGAATGTGCAGAACAAGTAGAAAAATCTATTAGAGAGTTAAAAATGTTCTAGAGCATATAAAACATAGATTAGGCAACAATTATGCAAAACTCATGGAAAAATAAGAACTTTGCTCTCAAAGTATTCTAAGATGTTCAACAAGCCCTAAGAGTCATGTATAAAAATTTCAAAAATTTTGTCCAAATATAAACCAAAAATTCTAACACCCTAAATTTCCAAGCAAAGGAAACAAATAGTGTGAAACCAAAATCAATCTTGTTGCGCTACGCTCGAGGTTTCGAGGGTAATAGAATTTTTTTTTTCATTATGTTTAATATTTTTGATTTACCTATCAAACCGAAACAATAAAAACCCTAAACAATGTTGATGAAAGTTGGGTAAAACCACATTTTATATGGAGCAACACCGCACAACGAAACCATAAAGATCAAGAAAAATCCATAAAAAATAAACAAGAAACGAGTATTAGTGTAATGCATACCTAGATGGCGACAAACCCACGATGAAACCTTAAAATCGCCTTCAATGGAAGCTAAGACGACGAACAAGGGAAAAGGAAACAAGGGAGAGAGGAGATGAAGTGGTCTGGAAGTGGAAACGACCGTTTGGAAAGGAGTTTGGGTGATTTCGGAATAAGCTCAAAATAGAAATTAGGTATTTTGAATTGGATTTTGGTTAAGAAGAGTCATTTCAAAATTTAACTATTGAATTCGAAAATAACCTGATTTCTAATTCGTTAACTAATGGTAAAAAAAATGCCTATTTTAAAATGTAACCATTGGATTAAAAAACTACCTTATTTTGAAATGGCTCACTGTATACAAAAACATTTCAAACACCTCATTTCGAAATGAAAACAAATCATTTCTAAATTAGGCATATTTCGAATACAACTTCTGAAGTTCAAAAATCCCAATTCTAAAGCAAAAGTTTCGATTTTAAAAAGCCCATCATTTCAAATTTTATGGGGAGTCTGCATGCAATGGATAGTAGGTCATGCACTCAAGTTTTGTCTCGTTGTAGTTAACTCTCTTTAATGGAGTGTTGTGCCAACTTCAAAATTGGATTATAAGGGAGTTAGTCGTTTTCTATGGGTCCTAGTGATCGCTACTCAAACTCCTATTTCATGGTGGCACATTTGCTAGAGGGATTTTAGGTTTTCAGTTCATAAGTGTACATAAGAGCGTTTTGGTAAGAACACTAGATTGTACTAGATCTTATGAATGGACTTTTCAAATTAGACTAATTAATTAGTTAGAGCCTCAATAAGGCTAACTAATTTATTATGACCCAAATGGGTTGGATTGGGTGACCAAGGCCTAATTTAGGTTGAAGTCACTTAAGCTTTTAAGGAAGTCTATAAATACTCCCTTAGGGGTTAAAACTTCAAACTTTTGTCTTTTGTCTTCTAAAGAGAATTTTCCAAAAATAAACCCTAGCCACATTCTAGAGAGAAATGCAAGCCCAACCTTCCTTATGTGTCCAGATTTGTGAAGGAAGAGATTGGTTGAAAGGTTATTGGGTAGATGAGATCTACAACAATTATCACAGATTCGACATTTCTTCATATATGATTTGTTTTAGGAACATTTAGATCCAAAGTATGAGATCCTAGGTATGAGTTTTTTTTCTCTAAATTTAGTTCTTTTAATAATCTTTAAAGTCATTGTTTTTCCATGGCTTAGATCTAGAGAGCCTAGGAACATGTGCATACACTTTATTGATCTAGAGACAATAAATAGAATAATCCAGAGTTCCCAATAGGTTAAAAATGTAAAGCCTTTCAAATTCTTTGCCATGTGGCAAAGTAAAAAAAAAAATGGGATGCTAATTCTATACATTGCCTACCACAACATCATATTGGGACCTACCACACTACAACACATGAATGTAAATAGATGATTACCATCATCACATCATATAAAGGGGTCAACCTTGCATAAAAGATGACCATTGCTTACAAATATGATCACTTACTCCCAATATATGACCTCACATGAAAGAAAACTCTTACATTAACTACATAATAGTTATGATATCGTATTAATTATATAACAACCAAAGTCTTAAAAGCTCATTCTATTATCATTACATAACAGTATAACGTAAATAATTTAAAACAATGCATAACCAATGCCTACTCCTTTATTACCTTTTCATAATTAATAACTATAAAAGGAGGCTCCAGTTTTAGAAGAGGGCAGACAAATGACCCCATCTTTAATTTATTGTCATTTCTTTTGCTTTCTAGCTAATTTGACCGTCAAAGAGGGGTTAGCCTAATTGGTTTATCTTGTTTCACCATCCATCTCTCTTATCCATTGGAGGAAAGTGATGTCTAATTGGACAAAGCTCAAAGAAAGATGCAATAATAGTTAAAGTAGAAGTGGGAGTCAAGCTTTCATTAGTTTAAATTTAAAAATAATTGTTCAATTTATCAATTAGTGATACATTGTGGGGACAAAAGATTCCTCATTATATAGGATCCTTCCTAGAAAAACAATTTTTGTGGGATCCACATTTCTTGAATGAATTCAATAAATAGATTTTTTAGTTATTCAATTAAAGTCTTAAGTGTACCAACAATTGATTTCCTTAATAATAATAATAATTGTAGAAATTGGTGGTCCAAAATTGATTGGCCACATAAGCAAAGTTAGTTGATTAACTAATTGTTAGTGTGAGTTGGCACACCTGTT
The DNA here is from genome assembly GCA_030254885.1 of Vitis rotundifolia. Lineage (NCBI taxonomy): Eukaryota > Viridiplantae > Streptophyta > Magnoliopsida > Vitales > Vitaceae > Vitis > Vitis rotundifolia. Next base: position 14,173,796 of record CM058157.1, read on the forward strand.
TGCTTAGCATTTTTTTTTTTTATGTACTCGTGTATAAAAGTGTGAAAAAAAAAGGAGAGTTTTTGAATTGCAGAAAAGAAGTAAGAGGAGTTTAAAGTGTGAGTTTTCTTCACTATACTATGGTGAAAGCTTGATGATTCTCAGAAATTCTTAAGGGTGTACAATGGTTCAATCTTAGTGGATTTTTGGAGGTGATCTTTATCCATGGATGTAGGATTCAATCTTGGATCTGAACCATGTAAATCCTACTTGCTTTATTTTGTTTTGATTTATGGTATTATTTTCTTTGTCTTCTTGGATTGGTGTTCAATCTCAATTCATTGAAGAACTTGGATAAAATCTCAATAAAAACAACAACAACAACAATAATAATAATAATAATTTATTAAAGGTGTTAATAAATTTGAACTAACTGACAATTATGAAGGGTATCAAATTATCATGCTATGTTGGATTACCAAAAACAAATTGTTTAAAAGTATTCATATTTTCATTTGTGATTCCTTACTTTTATTTCTTATTTTGAAGCAAATTTTGCCTTCAAATTTTTCATATTATTACTTTAAGACTTTTGACTTCTTTGTCTTCATCCTACGATACAAAATAAATTAAGAATGCACCCTATGAGGATTAGAAGTAAAACATTTTCTAATGATTGAAAATGTTTCTCTTAAAATTTTAAAAATAAAAATAAAATTGGAGAATCATTTAAGATTATTATTACTTCTTTTTTTATGATATCTAAACAATAGGTCATTTGTTATAAAAGTATAAGGGATGAAAGTGCTACTAATAAAAGTTTTATACGCTAAAAGAGCTTTGATTAGAATCACCATAGATCCTAAAATTACTTGTCAAAAGTAATTTGTGATGGTTGGTAACTTCAAATGGTTAGTTAGGTTATCATGACATTCACAAAAATATTAGTGTTAAATGATTTAAAACAATTACTTAATTAAATTGAAAGAATGTTGAATATAGGATTGCCCAAGGGAGGTTTTAGGATAATGAATTGCTTTTATGAACCAAAATTATTATTATTATTATTATTATTATTATTTCTTAAATGTATTAAATACTTTTTCATAAAATTAGTTTTCTTTATTTCTTAAATAACAAAGTTCATTCCTTCATTTATTTTTTCATTGGAGAGGTGTAACTGACCTTTAAAGAATTATTTTAACTTATAAACTAACTTAATAATTTAAAGTAACTTAATAATTTAATTTAAATCAATACGTAAATTAAGTATAGTTGGTAAAATAATTTAATGGTATAACTTAGAGTAAAAAACAACTTTTAATTAATAAGTAAAACTATTTAACTTATTCTTAAATCCATATCTTCATTTTTCTTTTCTACCCTCATTCACCTTAATTATTTTCACGATCTCCTTTGCTACTCCACCATCTTCACTATTACTCAGCCTCTTTTGCCCTAATTATAATTTATGAGGATAAATATGTCAATTTGATAATTTAAAATATATTTTAAGTTAATTTTATCAAACAACCTTAATATTTAAAGTAAAAATTAAGTAATAAGTTTTAAGTTAATAACTTAAATATAATTTAACTTAAAGTCAACTTAAATCATTAACTAATAAGCATTAAGTTTTACCAAACACCCCCTTAGTGGGTGTCCAGTAAACTAACTTAATAATTTAAAGTGACTTAATAACTTAATTTTAATCATTAATTAAATTAAGTATGTTTGATAAAATAACTTAATGGTATGACTTAAAGTCAAAAATAATTTCAAGTAATAAGTAAAAACAATTAACTTATTCTTAAATTCATATCTTCATTTTACCTTTTTACCCCTCATTTGCCCTATTTACTTCCACAATCTCCTTTGCTATGCCACGACCTTCATTGTTATTTAACCTCCTTTGCCCTAATTATAATTTATGAGGATAAATATGTTAATTTGATGATTTAAAATACACTTTAAATTAATTTTGTCAAATGACTTTAATACTTAAAGTAAAAATTAAGTAATAAGTTTTAAGTTAACAATTTAAGTATAATTTAATTTAAAGTCAATTTAAGTCATTAACTAATAAATATTAAGTACACCCAAAAAGAAAAAAAATGTATAAAACTTTTTATCTTATACAAGCTAAGCTAACACGAATACGCACAAATAACTTTTTATTCATAATTCGTCACAAATCAAATCCAATGTATGAAAAACAACTTTATTTAGTCATTAGATTGATTTGAAAACGACTATATTTGATCATGTCATCATTCTTGCTTTCCCGGAGTTTATCCACCGCGGCAACGGTTGATGGGTGAGCAACCCCTGTTCCATGGATTGGCTGCTTGAGGTGGCTCCTTGAGATTCTTGAGATTCTTGCGACAACCATATGCTACATTTGACCCTTTGCATGGGTTAAGGTGATCATCAATGTCATCATCACAATTTATGCGCATGAGCAGAACCATGCAGAGAAGAGTTAGACACAAAAACCTTTTCTTTGCATTGGAAAGTCCCATGATCTTCTTGTTTCCTTTTCCTTCGCTTCCAACTTGTGATTAATTTTAATTATTCATGGGAAGGGGAGTTTATATAGATTTTGTTTATGGATAATTTTCAATATAAATGCACAAAATGCCTTCGATTAGTCAATCATAAGCACCAAAACTTTGTGTCAATTAATGAGCTTCTCTATCAAAGATTAAAAAATGGCACAAAGTTTTCCTTTTGAGGATTTAGGCTTTAAAGATGGCACAAAGTTTTCCTTTTGAGGATTTAAGCTTTAAAAGATGGCACAAAGTTTTCCTTTTTGAGGATTTAGGCTTTTAAAGATGGCACAAAGTCTTCCTTTTGAAGATGGCACAAAGTTTTCCTTTTGAAGATTTAGGCTACGATTAGATTTCCTTTTTTTGGAAGATCGAGTACAAAAAATGGAGAAAATATTTATCGTTTACTCTTTTAGGCTATGTTTGCTTGACAAGAAAAAATATGATATGTATCCTAGGATATCATATCAAATTTGATAAGAAATACATATTCTACTATATGATTTTTAATAAGATATGATATCATATACATATCCTATGGACTTTATATTCTAAAGTATTATATCCAATGGAATATGTTATGTTATTTTATGTTTATATTTAATTTGTAAAATGAATTTAAAAAAATAATATGAAATATACATTATTTTTAATATTTAAAATAAAATTTATACCACATTCTAATATTTTCTATTTAAAAAATATGAAATTTCTTTTATATTTAACAATACTCATGATTAAAATATTTAAAATTTATAAATAAGATATTTTTATATGACGTTATTTAATATATAAAAATAATTTATAAATCCTATATTAATATCACTTTATATATATTTTTTAGTTTTCCTTTATTAACCATCAATTTAATTTACAATAAAAAATTTATTTTCCAAAATGAGTATATAAAAAAAAATTGATAAAGAAATAAATTTATAATAATGGGATATGCATATTAACATATCTTATATAGAAGGAAAAGAAAATATGAATAATAAATTTTATAATTTATCTTATTTCATATTTGGTTGAACATAGGAGATGATAAGTGATGGAATAACTTTATCTTATTCCATTTTCAACCAAATATGAGATATGATATAATATCCGATTTTTTATCTTATTTTTTATTATATCCATAGATATCTTTATACAATAAAAGTAGGGATGCAAGGTTTTTGTTGTAACTTTGCTTTCCTGTTTTATTTTTTATTTTTAATTATTCACTGAATTGTCATTCATGTTTTGTTGGCGATTTGGATTGTTGCTTTTGTAGCAGTTGTCCTAGTTCATAAAAGTTGAAAACAAGGAAGTGGAAGAAGAGAAAACCTTTTTTTATTGAACAAAAAGACTGAATTAAAATACAGAAATAAAAGCTATATAAGAAGCTTAGTAACAGCTCAGTAACAACTGTAACAAAAAAAAAAAAAAAAAAAGTTACAACAAATAAATTTTAACAAAATATGTACATGACCTAATACTCTCCCTCAAGACTGATGGTGAATGTCATTTACAACCATCTTGGATAAAAGAGGAAACAACAAAGAAGAAGGCAAAGCTTTGGTAAAAACATTAGCTAGTTGATATTGGGAGTGAAGAGGCATTAGCTTAATGAAACCATCAGCAACTTTATCACGAACAAAATGACAATCGATCTTGATATGTTTGGTCCTCTCATGAAAAAGAAGAATAGAAGCAAGATGAATGACAACTTGATTATCACAAAACAAAAGTGCAGGAGATGAAATAGGAACTTGAAAGTCCTTCAGCAATTGGCGTAGTTAGACCAATTCACTAATAGTAGAAGCTAAAGCTCTATAATCAGCCTCTACAAAGGATCGAGAAATTGTGGTTTGCTTCTTAGCTTTCCAAGAGACCAAAGAATCACCAATAAAGATGAAAAAACCAGTAATAGATTTTCTTGTATCTAACCAAGAGCCCCAATCAGCATCTCAAAAAGCTTTCAATTGGAGAGAAAATTATGAAGAAAAGAAAAGGCCTTGACCAGGAGTGGACTTAAGATAGCGCAAAAGATGATGAATTACTCGCAAGTGAGGTATCCTAGGTGAGCCAAAAATTGACTAAGTTTATGGATAACAAAAGTGATGTAAGGCCGAAACAAGGTGAAATAGAGAAGACAACCAATAAGCCTTCAGTATTGTGAAACTTCAGAAAGAACAGCACCATCATGAGCATTGAACTTAATCTTAGGATCCATAGGAACAGATGTAGGCTTACAAACAAGATACCCAATGTCTTCAAGGAGTTGAAGCATGTAATACCTTTGAGATAATACAATACCTATGGCAAATTGAGCGATTTCAAGCCCAAGAAAATACTTAAGACATCCCAAATCCTTGAGATTAAACTAAGCATGAAGAAAAGTTTTTAAAGACTAGATCACTTGAGCGTTTGGACTAGTGATGATGATATCATCTACATAGACCAATAAAGCAACAAATGAAGATCCAAATCCTTTGGTAAACAAAGAATAATCAGACTTGGATTAGACAAAACCATATTGAAGAAGGATGTGAGAAAATTTGGAGTACGATTGTCTCAAGGCTTGCTTGAAACCATAGATCGATTTATGAAGCTTACAAACCAATCTCGCACCCTGTTTACCATAATCAATAGGAAGATCCATATAAACTTCTTCAAATAAATCACCATTAAGAAAGGCATTATTCACATCAAATTGAACCAAATGCCATCTTTGACTTATGGCAAGAGCCAACAAGACTTTAATAGTAACCAGTTTTGCTACAAGAGAGAGAGTCTCAAAGAAATCCAATCCTTCTTGCTGAGTATAGCCCTTAGCAACTAACCAGGCTTTGTCTTTCAATAGAGCCATCAGATTTATACTTAACTTTGTAAATCCACTTACAACCAATAGAATGCTTCCCTTTAGAAAAGAAACAACTTACCAAGTTTTGTTGAGTTCCATAGCATCTAATTTGGCCTTCATGGCGGCCCTCCAATGTGGAAATTTAATAGCCTGGTGATAAAACTGAGGTTCAAATTGAGAAGCATTTAGAATAAAGTTCTTGTGAGAAGCTGATAAAGAACCATAAGACAAGTATTTGTATAAAGGATAGGAAGTAGTGCAAGAGGGCAAGTCCTTATGGGATAACAAGTTGCAGTGAAAATCCCTAAGATAAGAAAGAGGTTTAGAGACCCTTGTAGACCTTATGAGAAGAACTTTAGTTGGAGAAGCAGCTAAAACATGTAAATCTAAATCAGAAAGCTTTAGAGCAATATTATTAAAAGCACTATCAGGAGTTGGTGATAAACCACTAGGAGCTAGAGGTGGAATATTAAGAGTTGATGGTGCAGAAACTACAGATTGAGAGATGGGAGAAGGTTCAAAAGAAGAAATTGGTAAGACAAGATCAAGAAAATGGTTAATCAACTAGTCTGAAGGAGTTGCAGTGTGAAAAGGAAAAATCTCCTCATGAAATATAACATCTTAGGAGATAAAAATCTGTTTAGTGACAACATCATACAATCTGTAACCTTTCATGCCCGAAGGGTAACCAAGAAAAACAAAAACCTGAGATCTAGGTTGAAACTTGGTTCCATGAGCAATGAGTGTTGAAGCAAAAGTTAAACATCCAAACACTCTGAAACGAGAATAATCTGCTATGAATTTGTAAAGAAATTCATAGGGAGTGTGATGACTGAGTAAAGATGAGGGTGTCATATTGATGAGAAATGTAGCGGTGAGAACACATTCACTCCTAAATTGAATGAGGACCCTAGATTAAAAATATAAAGCTCTAGCAACATTGAGTAAGTGTTGATGTTTCCTTTCCACAACTGAGTTCTGTTGTGGTATCTCTACACAAGAAAATTGATGTAACACTCCTCTATCATTGAAAAAATCAGTAAAAGCCAACTCCGGAGCATTATCAGATCTGAAAATTTTGATCTTGGCATTAAACTGAGGGGCAACCATATTGAAGAACTTGGGAATGATGATACCAACATCGAATTTCTATTTGAGAAGGAAAATCTAGGTAAACCGAGAACAATCATCCACTAAGGTTAGAAAATATCTATGTCCAGCATGTAAAGAAATAGAGTAAGGCCCCCAAATGTCACAATGCACCAAATCAAAGGGAAACTGAGACATGTGATTATGAGAATCAAAAGACAATCTTCTTTGCTTTGTTAGAGGACAAATGTAACAAGGAAGAAGGGCTTTATTCAATCGTGAAACATCCCAATGTAATGATTTTTCAAAGCATCTAAACGTTTGAAAGAAAGATGGCCAAGTCTATTGTGTCATACATGAGCTGAAACATTGTTTACAAAAACTATAGAAGCATACTTCAATTTATCTGTATCAAGAATATAAAGATCTTCAAACTTGTCACCCCTGCCAATCATCTTCTTGGTGTTGAGTTCCTAAATAATGAAGCAATCAGGAAGAAAGCTAACTGTAAGCTACGAGCCATAAGTAAGAGCACTCACGGAAATCAAGTTAAACTTGAATTGGGGAACAAATAGAACATCCTTGAGGGTGAGCATGGAACTTAGTGTAATATCACCACAGAAACTAACAGAAATCTGAATATGATTGGGCAAAATAACAGTAAAATTATGTATAGGTCTCAGAGAAACAAAGGCAGTAGCACTAGAACATATATGTCTTGTGGCACCTGAATAAACTATCCAAACTGAGTGAAGAAAAAAATAAGATTAAGGGAAATTGAAAGACAAATATTTGTGCTGTAAGAAGCAATTGGAGCATCCTAATGGTCATTATTTGGCTGAAAAGGTGAAGATAAATGAGTAAAAAACATAGACATAAGCTGCTGATATTAACTGGGATTAAGATTCCAAATGAAATCTCCAGCACCACCTAGTTGATTAGTCTTGACAGCAGAATTAGAGAATGATTGGTTTGATACTTGATTAATAACAGTGTTATTGTTGGAATAAGTAGAATTATTCCTCTGCCTAGGTTTGTAACCAAGTGGTTAGCCATGTATTTTCTAACATTTATCAATGGTATAACCATGAAAGTTGCAATGAGTGCAAAAAGGTCTATCCTTCTTATGTTCTTTATAACCTCCAAAAGCCTTAGAATTATCAGTCTTAACAGCAAAAGACATGGTTCCAGCAGAATCTGAACCAGTATTAATATGGCTACCTATTTTCTTCTGATGTTCCTCTTGAGAAATTAAATAAAACACTTTATTTATAGGGGGTAAAGGATCCATAAGAAGCAATTGCCTTCTAACTTGAGCAAATGAGTCATTTAATCCCATAAGAAAAGACATGATATATTCCATTTGATAGTGAGAATTAAGATTCTTCACACCAACACAAGTGCATTTACCACAAGTACAAACTGGCCTATAATTGCTCAATTCCTTTCATATAGTCTTTAGTTTAGTAAAATATACATTAATAGAGTTATGATCTTGAACCAAATTCATCAATTCACATCTTAACTGAAAATTTGTGAGTCCATTCCTTTGTTGAAAAGGATCTTTGAGATTGAGCCAAATCTCTCTAGTCGAATCACCAAATATCACACTAGTAGAAATCTCCTTAGAAAACAGAGTTTAAGATCCAAGAGATAACAATTTTGTTATTCCTAGTCTAAGAATGAAGAAAATCTAGATTAATACCTTTATGTTTGACGATCAATCCATCAAAGAATCCAAGTTTATTCTTCACAGACAAAGCAATCAACATTGCTATACTCTAGGAGGCATAGTTATCTCCAGTGAGAGGTTGAGAAACAAGAACAAGTCCCGGACTATCTGAATAAGTAAGAAAGTAAGGACTCGAAGGTTCATCAATGGCAGACTTGTTTGAAGATAACTTAGAATGACTTGTGTTTTCAGAAGATGGAGTCTCCATAACAATTGACAACAACAATAATAATAATACTCAACAATCTTGAAGAAAAACGAAGATAAGAAGAATCAGAGATGAGAAATTGCAGCAAATCGCATCAAAGCTCTGATACCATATTAAGTTGAAAGCAATGAAGTGGAAGAAGAGAAAACCTTATTTCATTGAACAAAAAAACTAAATTAAAATATAGAAATAAAAGCTATATAAAGAGCTTAGTAACAACTCAATAACAGTTGTAACAAAATAACAAAAAAACTTATAACAAACAAATTATAACAAAATATGTATATGACCTAATACATATGTTATCTGAACACTTGTACAAACTCCTTAATATTTAATCGTTCATCATTGTGTGGACCTGCATTTTTCAATTGCGTCCCCACTCAATTTTATTCGTCTAATTTAATTATTTTATTTATTCATTTTTATCTATTTATTTATTTATTTATTTTATTATTTTACTTTATTTTATTCATTTATTTATTTATTTGTCATTATTATTATTATTATTATTATTTTCTTCTTTTTTTCTTTTTCTCTTCTTCATTAAAATCCTGAGTCACCAAAACCTAATTTTTAATAAACTTGTTGTCATATTTTATTAAGTCATGCATCTTGTGATTTTCTTTGGTTTTTAATAATTTTCTTGTTTTTCACTATTTTTAATAAGCATGAAGGCAAATTTCATAATTCCAAAACTAATGGAATTTATGAGATTAATTCACTCAAAATCATTTGGGCTTTGGTGGGGACCTTACATATGAGTTTTCTCTTCTAATTGTCAACTGTTATGTTTAATGAATATTGTTTGATCTTTATCTTGCTATTTGATATGCATGTGATAATTTTATATTTGAGCTAACCTTGTTTCCATGATATCGCACTATTACTTACGGTTAAAGTACGATATCACTCCCTCTTTGTTTATTCTTAGGCATGATTCGCTTTATTATTTGATTATTTCATTGGTATCCATTGATTTCCTTATCAATTGTCATACTTGTCTCACCTTATTTAGTAGATACCTTATTATAGGGACTTAAAGGGGTGTTACAATTCACCACCGTACCTTTCCAATAAGTAACTTGACCCCAAACCCGATTTTGATTTTTCACAGACCTATTTTTCTTTCAAGAGTCACACTTAGGGTTTTTCTTTCTTATTTTGTTTTTCCCTTTAAAAATAAAATAAAAATAAGTTGCGACTTCAATTTTTTTCTAAAAATCAAAATTTTACCAAATAAATTAAAAAAAACAAGAGTTTTGCCATCGAGTGGGAACGAATCATGAGGGGTCCACACTTATCTACTTTTCAAGAAAGCAAAATTGATTTTACCTTTTAATATAATTATTTAATAAATATGAATTTTTAAAATAAAATATATTTAAATACAACCATAAAATACATGAAAATTATTATTTTTTTAAAATAATTAATATTAAATTTAGATATATAAAGAAACGCTATTAGCTGAAGGTTTCCGTGCGTTGGGCGGGAGACCAGGCTTTGTAAAAGTTGATATTTTCGTGGTATAGACGGGAGAGTGCGATGCAGGAACCAGGAAACTCAGGAATTTTGAAAGGGTAATTATGTCATTTAGGCTCTACCCGCTGCCAGGCCCAGATGGAATAGATGGGATCAGATTGTACGAAACTGGGTGATTCGGTTTTGCGATAAGGTTTCTCCCACCGTGGGAGTCTCTATCATCCCTGCCTGTCAAAAAAAGAAATTTGAAATATCTTGCCCAACTGTAGGGGCAATGAATTTACAGCTGGCATCAAACTCCCCGTATACAAGTGCCTTCCACGTGTGCGGTTCATTTTTTGAAACCGTTCTTCGTATAAGCGGCAACAAGAAACAAGCATTGATTTGAAATGTCTCAAATAACTCTCGACGCAGAGATTTGGGCCAAAACCGTCTTTTTAGGAGATTAAATAAATATATTTATCCCCTTTATCAAATTTATTTTTAAAATTATCCTTTTTATTATCAAGTAAAAAGTCATATAATTAAAAAATATATATTTTAAAAAAATTAAATTAAAGTCTCATTTAACAACTAAAACTTCGATTATAAAATGAAATTTTAATTATTAATTATAACTTTATTTTTTAACTGAAACCTCAATTACTAATTGAGATTTTATTTTCATGAGAAAATATTATGACACTCGTATAATTAAAAAAAATTACATTAAATATAAATTTTAAAAAGATATATTTTTATGTTGAAATGGATCATTTTGACTCAAAATTCGACAATATAAATTTAAATATGACACAAAATTTGAGGAAGGAAATTTTCATCTTTTGTTTGTCCCAAATTTAGTCAAGCCCCATTATAAAAATAGAAAAAAATTTAAATGAAAATATTTTTTGACTATTTTAGTGTAGATTTTTGGGTTTTTTTCAAATAATTTAACAATTTTTTAAAAACCAAACTTGTATCTTCAAAGAATGATTTTTATTTATTTATGTTAAAGTTTGTCTCTCAAAAAGTGTCATATTTTTCAGATATATTCTATAATTTCCAACTTTTTTTTTTACATCTCTTTTCAATTGCTTTAAATTTGTCAACCATCTTTAAAATATTGGTTTAAATACATTTTTAAATTTTTATTTCTAAAAATAAATAATAATAATAATAATAATAATAATAATAATAATAATAAATTTTATATAAAATATAAAAAATTTAAAGCTTTATATTAAAAAACAATAGATTTTAAAATTGAGGTATTGATTTCATTTTTACTATTTTAAATTTAAATTTGTAAAAATAATTAGGAAAAATATGTTTTCATACATGAAAAAAAACCATAAAATATAAACCAAAATTTATAAAATAAAAATTTTAAACCGTTATCTAAAAATAATTAGTATTTCGTGTACATTTTGTCAAAAATATTATATTTAATTATTCATATTTGACAAGTACTATTTTTTAATGATATAAATATTATATTTGACCATTTTAGGTACTGCTTTTAACCAAAAAATACATAAAACTTGAAGAAACATAAAGTTTTTTTTTTTTTTTTTTAACTTAAAGAAATGTAAAGTTCTTTTAGTTGTATCCCGGTATATTTGATAAGGTTAAAATTAGGAAACTAGGCTAGTGTAAAGCATTTTTGTCTATTGTTACAGATATTATATTTAACCATTCATATTTAATCATTTAGGTACTATTTATTAATAATATAGGTATTATATTTGACCATTTTGGGTGCTACCTTTGACCGATAAATACATAAAAGTTTAACAAATATAAGAGTTTTTTTTTTTTTTAAACTTTGAAGAAACGTAAAGTTTTTTCTAGTTGTACCCCAGTATATTTGATAAGGTTAAAGTTAGGAAACTAGGATAGTGTAAAGCATTTTTGTCTATCCACTCCACAATGTTTTTATTGAATAGAAATAATTCAAATTATAAAATCCATTATCATATGAAATTTAAACTTGAAATTTTGTTTATTTTAGATTGTTTAATTATTAATTCAATGCATTAGAATGTTAGCAAAAATTTAGAAACCCACTTAGAGTAAGACACAAATAATACTAGAATTGCAACTTAGGTGTTATGGTTTGGTTTGAATCAAATTTAATATAACTTTTGGTGGTGCTTGGAAAATTATTTTTGACTTAATCTTTATATATATATTCTAAACTCAATTTAGGTTAATATTTAGACAATCTCAATCTAACATCAACTTGATTTAATTTGTTAATCATATTTAGGGTTATTTGATTAAAAAAATTATTAAAAACCCAATTTAAAAAATTTAATCTTCTATAATTTTTTGGCCCGTTTTAATAAAAATACTATCACTAATTTCCTATATAAATAACTTTTTTTTAAAAAAAAAAAAACTCATATGTAAATAGTTAAAATGACAAAGGTCATTTATTGCAAAAATGAATTACTTTTCAAAGTAAAACGTGAGAAGTGTTGGATTCAAAAACTTCATCCTTTTTAACCGATTAGTTTTAATATTTATTATTTATATTATCTTATATAATAGTATTGATTTTATTGGATTTTGAAGGACATAATTAAATTACAATTTCATCATGTATAAATTTATTTTACTAAAATAAAATATATAAATTTATTAATAATTTTTTATTATTATCTTGAACATTGTCTTATTTATTATTTAAATTTTAGTATAAATATATATAAAGAAGTAAGAAAAAAAAAACTCAAGTCTCCCAAATTTATCCTAAATTTGGAAAAATGATGTTGGATAGTAATTTCAAAAAGTGTTTTTTTGTTTAAAAAGTATTTTTGAAAAATAATAATATGTTTAAAAAAAATTAAAAAATACTTTTAAAATTTTGAAAAATCACTTAAAATCATTTTAAATATTATTTGAAAAAACAAATGATAGGTGATTCTTCAAAATACTATCCCATTTCATTAAAAACACTACCAAACGTACTAATTTAATTAAGATTTAAGTTTGTCATGAATCCAACTCAACCATTTGTGTTGTAGTCAAATTAGGAACTTCTAATAATATGTTGAGCACTTTAATAAAATCAATCTAAGAAATAAAATTATAATTATAAATTTATATAACAAGGAAGTGTGATTCTAAAAAATGATTGTGACTCGAAAAATCCTTTTAAATAAATTTATTAATTTTGAATCTATTTTTTATTTTTCTTCATTTTTTGTTTTCTTCAACTTTTCCTCTCTATTTTCTTTCCCTCACATTCTCCGGGAACCAAACATAGCCTTAGGAAAAACACTTTTACTAAAAACATGAATGAAAATACTGCCAAACACTTTCCAAGATAATTAAGCCGAAACATTAATGTACGTAATTGAAAGCATTTGTTGAAATCCATGATTAGACACTTGATTTACTTCTTTGCATGCGGACTCTTGCAGCCCATGACTTGTTATCGTTTGAATTCTTACTTGCGCTCTTCCTCTCCAACTCTTCGAGTTGTACTTGCCATCTGCTTTTCCAATCTCCACTCATATCCATTCCCTGATTCACAGGTAATTCCACTTCAATATGCAATTTTATTAAAAAATAAAAAATAACATAAGCTTCTATATACGATAATTGAACTCTTACATAATTTTTAATCAATTAATTCAAAGCGTAGCTGCATATATCTTATTTATCAGACAAATAGAAGATCTAAATGTAACCGAATTAAATATATCCATTGTTTTTCAATTAAAAAGGACATTTGAAATCATCACAATACTCTCTTCTTCATCTTTAGATTAATACTGAACTCTAATTCTAATTTTTTCTTCCGTTCTCTTTATAATTTCTTTTCCATTTTTTTTTATCTCATTCTTTTAAGGATTAATTGGTTAAAAAAAATAAAATAAATATATTTATAAATTTAACTCTTTCCGTATTTTTTACCTTAAAAATAATTTATTTTTAACATAAATATCATTTGACATTTCAAATATTTACATATATATAATTTAATAATAATAATAATTATTATTATTTTTATAAAAAAGATAAAAATACTTTTATCAAAATAAACCCTAAAAATAAAAAAATAAAAATTTAAAATTTAAATTTAAATTTTTAATAACCCTTTTAATCAAATAACTCTTCTTTTAAAACCCCAAACCCATTTTCTACTTTTTAAAAGAAAATGGCAACATTTGTTAAAAAGTGTCAACATTTGTCTTTTCATATTTATATACTTTTAAAATTTAGAGTGGAAGATGCCTTTAGGGTTTGGAAAAAAAGAAGTAAAATATATAAAAGGGAAGAAATATAGGAAGATGTGGAATAGGTATTGATGGTGAAAGTGGGGACTTTGCAGTCATTTCACCAACCTTTTCTATTTTCTAGGTCAAGAAAGGAAGCTTACGGAAGTATTCTTTTCCTGGGAGCAAGTCTTCTTTTTCAAACATGGGATTAATTATGCCTGAAATTCTAGATGTATAGACCAATTTTTTGGCACTTTTCACTGTGGAGGATGGAAAAAATCAACAAACCCGGATCAACCTTGAGCTAATATCTCAAATTTATCAGAACAAGAAACTGGATCTTCCAGTAAAGTTGTTTAATTATCTGAAAAGTTTAAACTGCTAAACTGTATCAGTTAATACCTGTAATATGATATGATCAAATTAAAAAAGCAAGTTTATATTGTTAGCTAATGGGTCAATAATGTGTAAATATACAGATCATACGTACTGGTTGATGAGACCGGTATGGTTTTTGAGCGGAGAAAGCTAGATGTAAACCCTTGGTCAAATCTCTATCATACAAATCTCTAGTTCTTGGGTCAGACAGCGTCTCATAGGCCTCCTGGATCCGAATGAACATCCTGGTGAACTCCTTGGCAGAGTCAGGTGGAGACACATCTGGGTGGTACTTGAGGACTAGTTGTTTGTAAGCCTGTTTGATTTCTGAGAGTGTTGCAGCCTCTGAAACGCCCAACAAACAGTAGAAACTCTCTGAGGCCTCTTCTGTCAGATACAGATTGTGGCTGCTGTTAATGGCTGTCTTGGCCCTGGTTGTGAAATACCCAGATGGAGTTTTGAGAGATAACGCCGGTTTTGGGAGGTTGATGTTGAAGATGAGGTGATTTGGACTGGGCTTGAGCATTGATTTTGCTGCTGGAAGGCAGGGTTTGGAGCAGACAAGGAAGTCATGAGCTGTGCTTCCATAACTCATTTGCGTGGGTGTGGGTATGGGTTTTTTGCAAGTGTTTGAACTAGTGTTAACGATGCAGATGACTCTGTAGATATTGTTAAAGATTTGTGGAGTCTTCTTTCTGTTGTTGGATAGCGATTGATTTCGACCTTTTTGGTGGCTAATCAATGAGTTTTGGCTGATTCGAGACACGTGAGTCACGACCGATAGCAGATTGGCAAGAACCTTTAGGTTTTAAGTGTGTTTTCCTCTTGTCTGAGCTGGAATTCATAAATATCTTTGTAAAGTTACACCAATTTGTAGTAGGATAGGAAAATATCAACGGAAGAATATGCATCATATGGTTGTGAAAATTTTAAGACAGTACTCTACTCTTTATGATATAAAAAATTATATACATAATATATATAGTTCACGTACATAATTAACTTGAGCAATATGGGAGATATCTATTTCACAATTATTCTAAAAAATACTTTAACTTAAATATATATATATTTTAAAAATTAAGTCTTTGACAAATTTTAAGAAACATTTTTAAAAATTTGAAAAATTATTTTTAATATTAAAAAATCACTTATAATATTTTTCAAAGAAATAAGTGATAAGTGATTTTCTTAGAAACTTTTAGATAAAACACTTTTGTTAAAAATACTTCAAGAAAAATATTTTCAAACACACTAATAAACCCGTCTGACAATAATTTTGGTAAGTATTTTTAATATTTTTAATACTTAAAATTTTTTATCATTCTAGTGTTTGAAATGTTAGAAATGTTTTTAATTTCAAGTATTTGAAATATTAGAAGCACTTCATAAAATCACTATCAAACGGGTTCTAAGAGTGCATTTGACATTGTTTTTACTCGAAATGTTTTTAGTGAAAATATTTTCTCAAAAACTATTTTTTTTTAAATCACTTATGAAGTGCTTTTTCAAAATACATTATAAGTGATTTTTCAAAATTTTAAAAGTGTTTTTCAAATTTTGTTAAATACTTAGAACCTGTTTGATTAAAGAAAGCAAATTTAGATTTTATAGTGGTTCAACTCTTCCTTACCTACATCCACTCTTCTCAAGCTCCTAACTGTGTGAGGGTTCCATTATACTTGAAACTTTAACCAAGTTTTTAATCACTTTTACACTTGGACTTCATCTTTAATGACTCTTACACAATCTCTTCAAGTCTCTACTTACTTGAAGGTTTTAACACTCAAATAATAAGTTTGAATCTCTCAACCTAGCTCAATAATGACTCAAATACAATTCAAGGTTAGGATGAATCATAAAGGTGCACTAACGAATATGCAAATGGAGATTTAATGTACAAAGAAAAGAATGAGAGCTTTTAAGGCAAGAACAAGTAGATAAACAAATAAATGCAGGTGTTCTCTCTTTTGTAAATGAAGTGGATATCTTAATTAATTTATAGGTTTTTAACATCGGGAGCCAAATTGCCAAAAAGCAACCTCAACAGGTCGAGTTAGGGGTCAATTGGTTCACTAGCCATTAGAGCATTTAATGCTTGGTAGGTGACTGTTACCCTTGATCGGACCTCGATCAGGAAAGGATATTTCTTGACCGAGAATGAAAGGCTGTTGGAAGGGAAAAAATGTTTTTTGCATCTCTCGATTGACCCTAACTGGGAAGGAGTAACCGGTTGGCTGGTACCCTAATTGGTTGAGCCGGTTAGCCAATACCTCAACTGGTTCATCATTTTTGGTCCGAAAACCTATCTTTTTATGGTATTTTTGTTTCTAACGTTTAGGTAAGGTCTTTCGGTAAATTAATATGCTAATTTTGAAATATTTTGCCTAAGGTTCATTTAATAGAACTCAGATTTAGATGAAAATGTTACTTTAATGCATAAACCGAGTTTTTAAAGATGTGTGAAAAGATATGAAAATCCTAAATGCACATATGCATTCATCTTACACATGTTTCCTATAATTAAAGTCTTCAATTGTCTTGATCGTGCATCCATTGTGTCATTTGATGAATTTTCAAATTAACACATGAAATTATTTATAATTCAAACCAATTAGTAACTTAATCATAGTTTGTTATTATCAAAATAAGATTAAGAGAATCTTAAGCTAACAGATATGTTACTATGACTAATAAAAAGCAAGCTTGTTGTACCAATGGACAAATACCTTTACCCTAGTGCTTATGTCTAATCTGCTTAGGGTTCAGACAAAATGCAAAGATATTTGTTATTTGGGTAGTTGTAAATCTATTCAAATTTTGGAGGTTTGTTGGTGATAATGAATGGATTTGACCTTACTAGTCATCAACCATTATTGACAAGAAATTATGATAAAAATAATTCAACAACAGTTTCCTTTTACTCACCCTTTTCCTTACTTTTGTTAAGCATTTAAAAATCTTGCTCACCATAAATATCTGAAGTGTGGAGGAATAAAAACTTAACAAATGAAATTAGAAAAAATAATAAGGACAACTAATAGTAGAAAAGGAGGGAAAAAATATTAAAAAATATGTATTTTTTTCTTTTGATGTCATAAGGTAAAGAAAAAGATAGAAAAGAAAGATATTAAGGGAAAATGATAAAATATATATATTTTTAATTTTCTTAAACAAATGGTTGAAAATTTTGAGAGAAGTAGATTATTTCATAATTTAATTTTCTTTTTCTGTCAACTTTGCTATGAAGAAAAACAAAAATGGAAAGTATTTTTTGGTACCATCATTTAAAAAAAATCGAAAATAAGAACACACTTGTTCAAAATTAAACTTATTTTTATAGATTTGAAAATATTTAGAAAATTTTCCCAAAGTACCTTGTTTGTCTTGGGGTTTATTAAAGAAGAAGAAGTGCCTCAAAAAATGGAAAAAAAAGAAAAAAGAAAAAAAGAAGAAGAAGGTTTGTCTCGGGGTTTATTAAAAGTAGAATCAGAAGTGCTTGAAAAAATGAAAAAAAGAAAAGAAAAAAAAAAAAAAGGTTTGTCTTGGGGTTTTATTAAAATTTGATTATTGAAATTAGAATCAAAGGACAAATACTTCCCAAATCAGAAATTTTGAAGAAGAAGAAGAAGTGCCCAAATCAAAAAAATTGTTTTAGGGTTTATCAAAATTTGATTAATGAAATTAGAATCGAAGAAGAAGCGCCCAAATAAAAAAATGACCAAATCAAAAAATTTGTCTTAGGAAAGAAGAAGTGCCCAAATAAAAAAAAATTGTCTTAGGGTTTATCAAAATTTGATTAATGAAATTAGAATAAAATGATTAAAGAAGAAATAGTGGGTAGTGCCTAATTAAAAAAATCTGTCTAAGAAGAAGAAGAAGAAAAAGTGCCCAAATAAGAAAATGTGTCTTAGGGTTTATCAAAATTTGGTTAATGAAATTAGAATTATAGGGCTAGAGAAGAAATAGCAGGAAGTGCCCAAATTAAAAAAAATTGTCTTAGGGTTTATCAAATTTTGATTAATGAAATTAGAATCAAATGGCCAAAAAGAAATAGCAGGAAGTGCCCAAATAAAAAAAAATTGTCTTAGGGTTTATCAGAGTTTGATTAATGAAATTATAATCAAAGGGCCAAAAAAAAAATAAGGATTTGATTGATTACAATATCAAGGGACTGTAAAACCGATACTTCTTTATTGAAAAAAGGTTTGATTGATAAACCAATACTTTTTTATTTTATTTTATTGAAAAGAGATTTGATTGATAAACCAATACTTTTTATTTTATTGAAAAGAGGTTTGATTGATAAACCAATAATTTTTTTATTTTATTGAAAAGAGGTTTGATTGATCACATAGAAACTATAAAACTAATACTTTTTTTATTGAGGTTTGATTGATCCTACAAAAACTATAAAACCAATACCTTTTGATTGAAAACACTAAAGATTTATAGGTTAATTGAAGAAATAATTTATTCTATTTTAAATGAATCAATTTGCAAAAATTCGAACCAAGTCTGAAATCTGAAATAATTTAGAATGCTTCTACATATCGATGACAATGGGTATGAATGATATGACTAAAACTTATTTGGAGTTGGCAACACTGTTGAATTTAGATTTCATTAGAAATAAAATCCAATTTTCCAACTATCTATTTTGCTCTTTCACATTCTCACTTCATTTAATTAATTCCAGTCGTCATTTCAAATACTAAGCTGAAGAGGTTGCACATTCTTGATCAACTAGTCATTAATGAACCAAACTCTAGAGGTAAGGATTTGATGATCCTAATAAGAATCATGTATGCATTGTTGTGGTGTATTTAGAGAGAGTTCTACTACTTTTTGGTGATGAATAATTTGAATCTAAGAACAAGAACTTAAGCACTTACTACTATAGATGCATTCCTTTGGGATTCTGCTTCAAGAGTTATGCCTCTAGATAAATACAAGATTTTACCATGGAAGAATAACAAAAACTTTCCCATTTATGGAAAAGTCACAATTTCCCCATTTCATGACATCTCCTCTCCATGTGTGCGATAGCAAACATGAAAACTATATCATAGAACAAACTCCCTTGTTTTCCCTTAAATTCAAATTTAAAATTCCAAAAATAACATAAAATATGGAAAAAAAAAAAATCTTAAAACCCTAATTCTCAAATAAAATAACTTTGATTTGCTTAGATTTAAAAATCTTTTGACACTACATAGTTGTGATGTCAAAATGGTTTGGATAATGGATCAAAATTTGCACCCTTGGTATCAAAATTTAAAATTTCAAATTTCAACTTCTTTTAGCCAATTCTAATTGCTTTGGCTTTAGACAAGCCCTAATAATCCAATTTCATCCTTTATTCGGGTTCTTCATGTTATTCTTAAAAAGAATTTGACAAGTGTTTTTCAAAATCTAGAACCTAAATCAAATTGTTATCAAAATGGCTTCATGACGACCTCCTCAGTTCTAGGATATTATGACATAAATCAACAAAGATGATTAATGTTTTTAAATTTGGTATAGAAATTTCGGTACTATGCTTTGGTTTTGTCATTTTGTGTATCAAAAAATGATTTCAGTTCCTAAGTGTAATTAACTTTCATCTACACTTGATTAATGTCATATTTTGCATACAAATAGGGGTAATTATTGCATCTTAAACTTGTTTATATCATTAAAAGTACCTTTCAATTAGGCAATTGTATGTCAACTTGTGTATTCCCAATTTTCTCATATTTTCATTGATTTTTTATGTTCACAACCATATTTTATGAATAATGATGACCTTGAAATCCTCTTGTGATATATTGGATGCGAGGATGAGGTGTGAATTGAACCAAAAAGCTCACACCACATGCCACTCTCTAGCTTAACCAATAAAATGCTTGGAAGTGATTGAAGGGGTTAGAGATGTCCAAATGAGCTGAAACTAATTTTGTTAGATTTCTAACATTTATAAGTTAAATCGAAGTACATTTCATAATTTTGGAGGTGATTTGCCTAAGAAATCAACTCAAGAAAGAAATATGATTGTTGTAACTCAAAAGGGTGCCATAATGACGCTACACCATGTGGTGCCACCCATTTTAGTTGAGACTTTGATGTTTTAGTTATGGAAGGGTTTCATAAGGGCACTCGGCCCTATGATGTAGCTCCTTAATGTAGGGAATCTTAGATCTCTCCGCTCCCTATACTTGAATCAAGTTAGGTACATGTACAACTTTCTTAGGCTTTTTCTAAATCCTATGCATAGCGAAAATATGCATTTCGAACAAAAACATGATTTAAAATATGCATTAGAAAACATTACCTTGATTTGGATGTTCCCAAATCAATCCCATTCAGAGAAGAAACAAACCATAGTTGTAAAGAGTCTCATAGACTTGCCATCTTTTGTTGTGATGCCTCTAACTTTGACTTTGACACTCAACTGGTGGGAAAGTTAGGGAAAGATGACGCTAGGTCTCTCTTCTCTCTGGATGATGGAAAACAACTCTCTTGAAACGCTAAACCTTAAAAGGATATTTATAAAGTTCCCTAATTGAGCTTAAGTGACTTGAACCCTAACCGCAATTCTCTGTTGTCCAAAATATTAAACCTTTTTATGTAGCAACTCTAGCTAAGAAAAATTAGAGAAAGAGTCACTATAACTTTTGTAGTACTCTGAGTATTGTCTTCAAGGATTGGCTTTTGGAAGCTGTCAAACTAGGTCTAAATGATTGTTTTTTTTTGCTTAAATTCTTGAATTGGAAAAAATAAAAAAAATTGATTTGGATAAAATTGAATTTAATAAAATTAACCTAAATAAATTATAAATTATAAAAGAATTATTGATTTCTAATTCAAATGATTCAAGATTAGGGGTTCCACAATCCAACTTTGGGCATAGGGCCTCAGGTAAAACAAAGGTATCAATTTTAGTTAGTCTTAGGGTATTCAAAATGTGGGGTCAAACAAGATCAACATGAGTTCCATAACTCAGGGTTGTATCGGTATCCTAACTTTTAATATTTTATTCCATTACTGAAATATTAAATAGATGAATGGGTATGAAAATTAGGTTTAGGTCTAGGAGTCAGACCTTTACCACGTTGTGTAGATTTGTCTTACGGTGGATAACAATAGCAGAACTTCAAATAACTAGGGATTAAGAATTACCAAGAATCCCTAGTATCAAGGAATGATGAGTTATTGTACCATCCCCCAATTCAAACTAACATTAGTGGATTTTATATTTTAATTTATTATGCCTCAACCTTTCATTCATTCCACTCTTTGTTCATTTTTACCCATTATTTTCCATTAACTCTAACCCTAGATTTTCATATTTCACACCCCAAGATGGATTTTTAGTCTCTCATGGTGGTAATTTCATTCACACAATCCGTAAAAAAAGAATAAACAACCATTCTTGAATAAAAGAAATTAGAAACAATTTATTAAAATAAAAAAAACAAACCGAGAATCTTGAATATTATCTTCTTTCCCCAAGAAGATCCTAGAACATCCCAATAATTCTAGAACTCCTAAAAAAGAACTCTAATGCCCTATTTATAGGCTAAAAGTTAAGTTGACACATGACAAGATCATAGAAAGCATGTAAAATCTTCTTTTCAAATCAAGGGCTCCATATAAAAGTTGTAAAAATTTGAGTCACGGGAGTTTTTAATGAAAATATGTTAATTTCTCTTAAGGATGTTCCATTTCGTATGGTCATGTGAAATATAAATGGATTGACAACATTCTAACAACATTCTAGCACATTTGGCATGATCATGTGTAAGTTCGCATGTTCATGAGAAATTGATTTCCATAGGTTTTTGAGCTATTGAAAAAAAATGATCTCTCTAGTGCATTTCGCACGATCATGTGAAAATTCGCATGTTCATGCAAAATTGACATTCCTTTGATTTTTCTTTATGCAATTTTTTTCAATCATCCATATCTTCCTCATTTCAATTTTGATTTATACATCGTTTAAAGCACTGGATTCCTAACTTCTCGAGCTTCGAAATGATATATAGCATGCCTAAAAATGACCTAGAAAGTACTCCAAATTCCACCTCAAAGTCATAACATTTGTTGTCACTAGAATTTGAGTTCCAATTGGAATGTATGAACTTTAAGCCCATATCCTTCAATCATCTCTCTTGTGTTTGCTTGCTCTCCAACTCTTTCCACAACCTTCATTTCTTATCCGTCATGCTATGAATTGCTCCACTTTCATTTGTTGAGATTTTCCTTATGCTTCACACTCTTGGAGCTTATTCTAAGCATGTTATGTCTTTCTTCTACCATGATTGAAAATGACTTCTCCAACTTGCATCCTTTAAATCTGAGATTTTACTAAGATATATGTTGGATCTATGGCTAGGGTCTTAACAACAATTCAAGTTAAATTGGGAAAATTGAGCCTTTACATTTGCATAATTCTTTTCTATATGTGACATTAGAGCATAATTTGTGGCTTTAATCAAGCTCATAAAGGGCCTAGGTCCCTTACTCTAACCCAAAATGACTTTTATTTGATTAATTAACCCTGTAGGGTCATCTAATTAATCAATTAGACTAATTTAGATATTTTTTTTTACTTAAATGCAACCTTGTGTAATTAACAAAACACCCTTATGCATAAAAGCAAATTAAGAGTCAATCCAACCCTAAAAAACCATGTAATCAAGGTATATGAGCTTGAGCAAGGACTATTTGGACCATAGGACAATACTGACTCTCTTAGAATCTAATCTTGAAGTTGATTCAACATCCCACTACAGAGAATCAATTGCACTTTAATACCTTATGTAAATGATAATGAGACACTAAATGCTTGGATCATGACTTGCTATCCATTGCCTCCAGTCTCCCTATGAATTGGTGTCTATGATCTTACAAGGCGAAAGCTATTAGCCTTTCAAGACTACTATTACTGTTTTTAAGTTACAGATCCTCCTATCATGTGTTCAACTGATATATATCTTAGCCATTCAAGAGTTTATGTTAAGTTCCACTTAAGAAACTACTATGACCATAGTTTACATAAACACACCTTCTTATAATCACCCAAAAGGACACTTTGTTTCAATCCCGTGAGATATCATGGTGTCTCTATTAAAATACCTATTGCCACTAGCATCCATCAATAATGACCTAATCCATAGGAAATATATCATCAACTTATAATCAAAAGTGTTGGTTAAAGTCATGGCTAACTTTAACACAAGCATAGTATTCTCTTTAGATTGAGAGACAACATAATGATATAACTTGGTGAAGTCCTAACTACTTGATAACCTTAAGTCATGACTTACTATAAGTCTTATTCAATGTGTAACCATACACACTAGTGCCCTTACCACGAGAATCTTGATGGTCTAGACTAACCATCCCTCTGATTAGGAGGTAAGACACTACAACCTTTAATGGGTTACCTAGGCCTATGAACTAGCTTTGAACAAGTCATCTTCCTACAAGGAACTAATAAGTGGTTTTTCATTGTTTCTCATATCAAAACAAAATTTATAACCTAATTCAACTATGCTAATGTAATTCTTGCCCAATTAAAAATGATTTTTAGTAAAACCTATAGTAGTATAGTGCTTTTAGGTGTCATCCACTAGGATAGATTATTTTTTATAAGTAAGGCTTGAATGGGACGAAGAGAAATGAATGTGATAAAATGAAATTGGATTAACAGCACATGATGAAAAATAAAAATAACAATAATTTCAAATTGAAAAGAACAATTCAATATAAAACAATCAAACTTTGGGAAAAAATTAATAGGGAAAAGAAAGTCTCAAAGTTAGGCTTTTCTAGGAAACAATCTCTATGGTGAATAGGTGTTAAGATCTATTCTTGATTAAATTAGATTGAAAACCTAAATTCTCATGTAAACTATTTTTAATTTAGCTTTAAATTTAGATCCAATTTTTTTTCAAATTAAGTGATTTAATCCAAGAGACCAATTCAATTCATATATATTCAATTCATCTTAAATCATCTTCTAATGATTTATATAATGCAATTATTCAATCTCATTAAATCTAATTTTAAGAATTTAATGAATCTACCTAACTTGCATTGTAATAGTTATTCAAGATAATTTGAAAAGAAAAAGCCCTAAAATTCAATTAATCAATCAATTGAATCAAATTACCTCTGTAAATTAAGCTCAATTTCTCTAATTCATCATAAATCTTGCTTCTAAATTCTCATTCCTTCGAGAAAAAAGATATTTAACCACTCTTGCTCAGAGATTTGGTCTCATAAGCCATGTTTAGCTAGTAAGAAAATGAAAGAAAATAGAGATTTCTATTAAGAAAGAGAGTCCTTGGAAAATTCTAAACTTCAAAGTGTCAAAAGATTCTTTATGAGAAATTCAAGTTTCTATTTATCGGTCAAGGTCAAATGGACACTTGACAACCTCTTATTGGTCTTCTAGAACTTTCCACAATAAAAAATCTATAACTTAGTTCCAAAAACATGATTTCACATGAGCTTCCAATTCGCACAAGCATCGACACTTTCGCAAAGTTGTGAGAAACTTCAAAGTGGATGCTAATAGGAGGTGACAATGCTTCTAGCCCATTTCACATCTTTGTTCTAAATTTTGCACAGTAGTGCGAAAATTCTCTTCTTGATTCAATTCGCATAGTCATGCAAAAATTTTGTATGATCATGGGAAATTTCAATGTATAGTTTTTGAACTTTCTTTTGTCATTTTATCAATTTTCTTCCTTTGAGACTAAGTTAGTTACCTCCAATCAACTCAAATCTCGATCCAAACTAGTTGCATTGCTTTTTTCATTATGCATTTGGATAATCATCAACATTATTTGCCCTCTTTAAGTCAATCTATCTCTTTTGTTATTCAATTTATCAAAAATCATAATTTGAAATGACTCCAAATTTCACAAAACTTATTAGTAACTCTTGTAAGATATTTTAGGCATAATTACTACTCAAAATATGTTAAATGAATGACAATTGTTATTTAAAATATGCTCTTTTTGATTAATAATCAGAAAGTCGCAACTTAGATTTTTCGTGCAACTCCTAATGCACCTAAGTCACATAGAATGCAAGAGATATGAGTCAGAATGTTTACAAGGTATAATGTATGGAATGAGGATGGATAAAAGCAAACTAAAAATTTATTAATAAATAATTAAATCCAAAAGTTTATCACATGATGTCATGCTTTTAAGGGCTTTATCCTAATAATCTCTCACTAACCCTCAAAGCATCATGCCTCGAAAACATGCTAGCTACACATTTGACACCTATGTTATCCTTGTGACTATCAAAGACTCTTCTTGTTAATGTCTTGGTGAAGGGATTTGCCAAGTTATCCATAGAAGGTATCTTCTCAACTATTGTATCATCTCTTTTTGAACTATCTCACAAATCAAGTGGTACTTCCTCTCAATGTGTTTACATTTTGATAGTTTATTGGTTTTTTAGACTATGCCACAACCTCAATATTGTCATAAAATAGTATTATGGGTTGTACAACTAAGGATACAACCCTAAGTTCCATGAAGAACTTCCTAAGTCAAATGACTTCCTTTGTTGTTTCAGGAGTTGCAATGTATTCGACTTCATAGTGGAGTTAGAAATGAAAGATTGATTCACACTTCATGTAGCATGTTCCCCTTTAATTTATTTTATTTGCATTTATTTTGCAAATGCCTGTTTATTGCCTTATTCTACCCTTCTTTGCATGTTTGTGTAATTTAGTCCATTTTGATGTTATTTTAGTTATCTTTGACCTTTGACTTGAGTTGTATATATCATGTACATATTGGATGATGCTTGTTTTAGGATTAGATCACTTATTATACTTGTAAGCTATATATTTTTTTTCTTATGTAAGTGTCCTACATTATTTTGGGCATTTTTAAGGTACACTTTTATTTTTTATTTTTTTTATTGATTTGTTTGATTTTTTGTTATTGCATTCTATGCTCTTGTCTTCATTATTATGCCTTGTTGTACATTTATATTGTTGTCTCTTAGTATTCATGGTTTATTATTTAATTGCCTTAGTTTCCTCCACTTGTTTAATAAAGACCTCTTTAAGACTTCTAATAAGTAATTTGACTCCTTGGATCTAGACTCGGTTTTCTTAGATTTTGTTTTTCCTTCAAAAAGGATTCATTTAGGGTTTTATTTCTTATTTTGTTTTCCCTTTATAAATAAATAAAAATAAGTTGTGACTCTAACTTTTTTTAAAATTAGTTTTTTCATAATGAAAAGCAAGTCTTGTTGTCAAGTGGGGATGCATGTGAAAAATGTGGATCCGCATTGTTATGTCCAAATTTCTTTTCCAATCTACATAATTTGATCTAGTCAATTTATTAGTAGTGAAAATTAGATTAATAGGATTATAAGACGTGGTATTTGTAACAAAGAAGTAAATCATACATTAATTAATGGAGCATACATAACAAGATTAAATTTATAAAAAATGTGGAGCTTTCAAGCCTATATATTTTTTTACAGGGTATACTAGCATCATAAGAATCAAGCTTACGTGGGGCAAGTCATGACCTTATTACTAATTAGAGACCTTCTTAGATTGATCTCCCTACCTTAAACATGAAAGGTACCTAAGGCAAGATCAACATACCTTTTCTTTGGCCCATGGACTATGCAAGTAGGACTACGTGGGGTGGTTTGACCACTTCATATCCAATGTTAAGTGTATAAATATTTTTCTTGAACTATCATTAATGTTGCAAAATTAGGAACCCCACTGTGAAGGGTAGTTGCTCCGACTATAGACATGTTTAGTCTTGTCTATTTGGAGAGTATATTTTCTAATTCCTAGGTCACCATAGGGATGGTGATGAGCACACTTGAGAATTTGGAAAACCATAGTGTTGAGGCTTGCTTGATTCCATAAAGGTATTTATGAGCTTACAAACAGTTTTTGTAGGCCACGAAGGCTCCCCCTTAAGATGAAAGCAAGGTGGCAAAGACATGTCTATGTTTTCAATAAGATCGGTGTAAAAAAGCATTGTTGACATCTAATTGAGTGAAACTCCAAACATAGATGGAAGCTAAGGCAAGTAGCATTTTTATAGTCATAATATTAGCTATTGGGGAGAAAGTGTGAAAATAGTCAATTCCCTCTTGCTGAGTATACCCTTTCACCACCATATGAGCTTTATAACACTTTATGGAAAATTGATATTTTTATCATTGTATGGATGGAGAGTGTGATGCAGGAACTAGGAAACTCAGGATTTTTGAAAGGGTAATTATGTAATTTAGGGTCCACCCGGTGCCAAGCCAGGTGGAATAGATGGGATCAGAGTGTTCGGAATTTGGTGATTTAGTTTTGGTATAAGGTTTCTTCTATAGTGGGAGTCTCTATCAACCCTGCCTATCCAAAAACATATTTGAAATAATTTGTCCAACTATAGGGGCACTGAACTTACAACTGGGAATAAACTCCCCTTGATAAAACACAAGTCCTTTACATGTGTGCGGATCATTATTTGAAGTTGTTTGTCATATAAACAATAAAAATAAACAATCATTGATTTGAAATGTCTCTCAACTCTCAACACAGATTTGGGCCAAAACCATTTTTTTTTCTTTTTTCTTTTTTTAATTTTTTTAACTAACTTATGTTTATAAATTTAAGTTGAAACCTCAATTAAAAATTGAGGCTTTAGTTAAAAAATACATAAAAATGAAGCCACAATTGATAATTGAGGTTTCATTTTTTAACTGAAACCTTAATTGTCAATTGAGACTTTATTTTTATAGAACAATGATATGACACTCACATGATTGGAAAAAGACCATATTGAATAAAAGTTTTAAAAGGAGTTTAGAAGGAATATTTTTGTGGTCTAACATAACATTTTGATCCAAAATTCCTCAATACAAGTTTCAAAATGACCACAAAATTTGAAGAAGGAAATTTTCATCTTTTGTTTGTCCCAAATTTTAGTTAAGGCCCATTTCCAATTGTAGTTTCTTTATTATAAAAAGAGCAAACAATTTAAATGAAAATATTTTTTGGATTGTTTTGGTGTAGATTTTTGGGCCTTTTCAAATAATTTAACAATTTTTAAAAAACCATAGTTGTGTCTTTGAGGCATGATTTTTATTTATTTATGTTAAAGTTTGTCTCTCAAGAAGTGACATATTTTTCAAATATGTTTTTATAATTTCCAACTTGTTTTTTACATATCTTTTCAATTGCTTTAAATTTGTCAAACATCTTTAAAATATTGATCTAAATACATTTTTTATTTTTTATTTCTATTAAAAGTAATAATAATAATAAATTTTTTACAATATATAAAAATTTTAAAGGTTTATATTAAAAAACAATAGATTTTTAAATTGAGGTATTAATTTTTTTTTTTTACTATTTTAAATTTAAAAAATTTAAAAATAATTAGGAAAATTGCGTTTCCATGCACTCATATGAAAAAAGAAACTACAAAATAGAAACTCAAATTTATAAAATACAAATTTTCAACGACTATCTAAAAATAATTATTATTTTATACATTTTTTTTGTCAAATATACTATATTTGATCATTTGGGTACTATATTTTAATGATATATGTACTACTTTGATCATCCTAGTTACTACCTTTGATCAATGAATGTATGAAACTTGAATTATTTTGAAGAATATAAAGCATCTTTGTCTACCCACTAAATTGACTAAGTTGTAGCCAATGTTTTTATTGAATAGACATATTTCAAATTATAAAATCCATTATCATATGAAATTTAAATTTGAAATTTTGTTTATGTTACATTGTTTAATTATTAATGCAATGTATTAGAATGTTATAAAAAATTTAGGAAACCCATTGGGAGTAAGACACAAATAATTTTAGAATTTCAAGTTAGGTGTGATGGCTAAGTTTGAATCAAATTTAATGCAACTTGGGTGGTGCTTTTGAATTAATCTTATATATATATATAATCTAAATTCAATTTGGATTAAATTTAAGCTAAGATTTACACAATTTCAAACTTACTTGAACTTGATTTAATTTGTTAATAATATTTAGGGTTATTTTATTAAAAGGGTAATTGAAAACTCAATTTTGAAAATTACCCCTCCATCATTTTTTGGCCTTGTTTTTTATAATAATACCTTCATTATTTTCTTATAAAAATAACAACTTTTTTTAAAAAAATTATATGTAAATATTTGAAATTATAAATGATATTTATGTAAAAAATGAATTACTTTTCAAGTAAAGCTTAGAGAATTATTTCATCCTTTTAACCGAGTAATTCTATTATTTATAATTTATAATATCCTACATAATAGTGTTTATTTTATTGGATTTTGAAGGACAAAATTAGATTACAATGATATCATGTATTATTTCATTTTATTAAAATAAAATATATAAATTTATTTTTATTTATTTTTATCTTGAACACTGTCTTATTTATTATTTAAATTATATATATATAATTTCTTTTTTTTTTAAAAAAAAAAAAAAAACAAAATCCAAGCCCAAATTTACCCTAAATTCGAAAAAATGATGTTGGGTTGAGTACGTTGATTTAATCAAAGATTAGGTTGGATGGATAGGGATCATGTTGCATGTTTCTTAATTTAATTTAGATTTAAGTTCATCATGAATCCAACTCAACTATCCTAGTTGTAGCCAAAGTAGTAACTTGTATTTCTAATAATTTAATGAGAATTTAGACAATGCTTGGTTCCCAAAAGGTATATAAAAAATGTTAAAAAAATAATTTTCTCATGTTTAGTTTTATTATGAAAAATATAAAAAAAAATTCAAATATAATTAAAGTTATTAAGAAATTTATATATTTTTAAATTATCTAAAATTTATATAGAAAAGTTAAATAAGTGAAAACAAAAATTAAAATAATTTATTAACTTTAAATCTATTTTTTATTTTCCTTCACTTTTTCTTTTCTTCTTTTTTTACTCTTTATATTTTCCCTCACATTTTCCTTCTTTCTCTTAGGCTATGTTTGGTTTATGGAAAATACTAAGAAAAGGAAAAAAAATCATGTGAAAAATTATTTTCTTTAGTTTGGGTGACATAGAAAATATGATGGAAAAAAAATAAAAAGGAAAATATCATAATATTTTCCCTACTATTTTCCTTAAAAAATAATGAGGAAAATAAGAGAAAAAAAGAAGGGAAAAGTTGGGGGAAATTTTATCGAGCTCGTGGTATCGTCTTCATCAAGTCTTTGTTCACCTCTAACTTCCTCTTCACTGGTCGCTATGGCTTCTCACCGTCGTCGACCCTTTCAACGACCACTACTATCACTCCGACCACCTTCCAATGCCTCTGAAAACCTATCCTTTTCAGGTACTTGAGTTCCTATGGATGAAGTACGTTCTTCAAATCGAGTTCCCATGGATAAAATGAATTCTTCAAATCTAGGGCATGTATTCGAACCCATGTCTTCAGATCAAGTATGAATTGAACTCCTTTATCTTAACCTCACACCTTATGAATTGAATCCCATTATCAGTCAAGGAAAATTTGAGAGAAAATGTAAAAGAGAAAATAAGAAGAAAAAGCGAAAGAAAAAAAATGAAGGAAAATAAAAAATAAATTTAAAACCAATAAATTATTTTTATATTCTTTTTTAAGCTCAGTTTTATTATTTTTCTTGATTATATTAAGATTAAATGATTTTAAAATGCATAAATTTTCAACTAATTTTAATTATATTTGATTTTATTTGATATTTTTTATAATAAAATCAAACAAAAGAAAATTATTTTCTTTAGTATTTTTTTTTTCTTTAGTATTTTTCGAGAATCATAGCTATGTAAAATCAATCCGAGACATGTAAGAAATGAAATTATAATTGTGAATTTATATAACATGCTAATTATATATATTAAATGTAAAATATTATTTGAGAATCACATTAACTCGATAAGAAAATTAAAAAAGTTAAAACTGAAACATTAATGTATGTGAAAGAAAGCAAATGTTGAAATCCATGATTAGACACTTGATTCACTCCTTTGCATGCGTACTCTTGCTGCCCATGACGTGTCATCTTTTGAATTCTTATTCTTGCTCTTCCACTCCAACTCTTCCAGTTGTGCTTGCCACCTGCTTTTCCAATCTCCACTCATATCCATTCCCTTATTCACAGGTAAATGCCACGTCAACATGCAATTTTTATGAAAAAATAAAAAATAACATAAACTTCTATAAAAAGTAATTCTACTCATACAATAATTGAACCCTTATATTAAAATTTTTAATAATATATATATATTTTTTATATTTAATATATCAAATTAAATGATAAAAATAAATATAAATGTATTAATATATTAAATTTTATTAAATAATATAGATATAATGTTTAAATATGAAAATGCCTTGTAGCTTAATGACACCACTTCCATTTTGAAACCCACTAGTCCCAGGTTCAAATCCCCATAATACAACGTATTATTTCAAATTTACTGGTAAATGGCAACAGATAAGGTGGGTTGTGGAAGTGATTGGGCCAGGGGCCATGGTAAGCCCAATATGATTTTGGTCAAAATAATGGTTGACCGGTTTGCATGGAACCGGGCAATTTGTCGGGTTTGACGTTAGTCCAACCTTTGATTGGACCGAACTAGAGAGATCGACAGTCAATCAAACCGGGTCCAATTCGATTTTCAAAACATTGGAAAAGAGATAAGGTGGGTTGTGGAAGTGATTGGGCCAAGGGCATGGTAAGCCTCATATGGTTTTAGTCAAATTAATGGTTTACCGGTTTGCATGGAACCAGGTGATTTGTTCAGTTCAATCTTTGACTGGACTGAACCAGAGAGATCGACAATCAATTGAACCGGTCCGATCCGATTTTCAAAATATTGGAAAAAGATATTCTCTTCTTCATCTATTGATCAACACCTCACCAATAGCCAAACTTTAATTCTAATCTTTCTTCTTTTCTCTCCTTCAATTTCCTTTTTATGTTTCTATCTCATTTTAATTGATTAAAAGGATTTTATAATCCTCATATTTATAAATCTAACTCTTTCATATTTTTACTTAAAAAATAATCTATTTTTAACATAAATACCCTTTGATATTTCAAATATATATATATATAATAATTATTTTTACAAGAAAAAAATAATACATAAATCTTAAAAAAAAATAAAGATTAAAATTTCAAATCTAAGTTTTCAATCGATCCTTTTAATCGGATAACCCTTCTTTTAAAACTTGAGGTAATTTTCTACTTCAAATTTGAAAAAAAAAAAAATTAAAAAGAGGACACTTTGTCTCAATCCCATAAGATATCATGGTGCATATATTAAGAATACCTATTGCTATTGACTTCCATAAACTAACTTTGTCACAAACTCAATATTCTCTTAAGGTTGAAAGACAACATAATGAAGCAGCTTGGTAAAGTCATGACTACTTGATACCCTTAAGTCATGACTCACATTAGATCTTGTTCAATATGTAACTATACACACTAGTGCACTTCCATGGAAAACCTATCCCGATGGACAAGACCAACGATCCTTCCAATTAGGATGTAGTGCACTACAATCTCTAATAGGTTGCCTAGGCCCATGAACCGACTATACTCAAGTCATCATCTTGCAAGAAACTTGTGACTTAGATTTTCTATGTAATTTGTAATGTATCCAATTCACGTACAATGCAAAAGATGCAGACCTGAATGCTTACAAGGTATAACATATGGAGTTAGGATAGATAAAAGTGAACTGAAAATTTATTAATATATAATAAGAACCAAGAGTTTATTACATCATGTTATGCTTTTAAAGGTTTTATCGTAACACCAAGATCTTCCTTATTTTGATTTCTTTTCTAATCAAGTTTTACCATCCTTCTCATGCATTGATCCCAAGAATTTCCCTATTGATATAGCTCTAAGTCCTAACACAAGTTCCAATCTACCATCTAACTTTATCCCACATCCCTCTCGTGTTGCAAAAATACCTTATTACCTTAGGGATTGCAATTGTTCTTCCATTTCAAATGTCTCCCACAACATTGTCTCCAGTAAGTGGCTTGAAATATTCTCCTAACTCATTTTTCAGTGCCCACAAAATTCTCTTTAGAGTGGACCTTTTCAAACATGGAATCAATTTTTTTGGCACTTTTCACACGGTGGAGGAAGGAAAAATCAACAAACCCAGATCAACCTTGAGCTAATATCTCAAATTTATCAGAACAAGAATCTGGATCTTCCAGTAAAGTTATTTATCTGAAAAGTTTGAACTGCTAAACTGTATCGATACCTGTAATATGATGTTAGCTAATGGATCAGTAATGTGTATGACGATCATACGTACCGGTTGATGAGACTGGTATAGTTTTTGAGCCGAGAAAGACAGATGGAAACCCTTGGTGAAATCTCTATCATACAAAGCTCTAGTTCTTGGGTCAGACAAAGTCTCATAGGCCTCCTGGATCCGAATGAACATCCTGGTGAACTCCTTGGCAGAGTCAGGTGGAGACACATCTGGGTGGTACTTGAGGACTAGTTGTTTGTAAGCCTGCTTGATTTCTGAGAGTGTTTCAGCCTCTGAAACGCCCAACAAACAGTAGAAACTCTCTGAGGGTTCTTCTGTCAGATACAGATTGTTGCTGCTGTTAATGTCTGTCTTGGCCCTGGTTGTGAAATACCCGGATGGAGTTTGGAGAAAAAAGGCCCGTTTTGGGAGGTTTGTATTGAAGATGAGGTCATTTGGAGTGGACTTAAGCAGTGATTTTGCGGTTGGAAGGTAGGGTGGAGCAGACAAGGAAGTCATGGCCTGTGCTTCCATAACTCATTTGTGTGGGTGTGGGTATTTTGCAAGTGTTTGAACTGGTGTGAACGATGCAGATGACTGTGTAGAGATTGTTAAAAGATTTTTGGAGGTTTCTTTCAGTTGTGGGGTAGCGATTGATTTAGATTTTTTTGGTGGTTAATCAATGGTTTTAGCTGGAAGTCATGACTGACAACGAATTAGCAAGTACCTTTGAGTGTGTGTTCCTCGTGTCAGAGCTAGAATTCATAAATATCTTTGCAAGGTTAGACCAATTTGTATCAAAATAGGAAAATATCAATAGAAGAATCATGATATAGTGGTGAAAATTTTAGGAGAGTAATTTATTCTTTATGATATACATCAATTCACATATATGAAGAGTATACGTGACATTAGATATGGAAAATACTCGTTCGACGGGGATATTAGAAAACATTTTTAGTTTAAAAAGTGGATTTTTTTTTTTTTTTTAAAAAAGATTAGATATTTGATAAAATTAAGAAAACACTTTTAAAAATCTAAAAAATTATTGTAGTGTCGAAAAACCACTTATACTGTTTTATTAAAAAACGTTTAAAATATTATTTTTCTAAAAATACTTCAATTAAAAACACTTTGAATAGAAATTAATACTATCAAAAGTACTGTAAAGCATTTGACAATGATTTTAAAAAGTGTTTTTACCATTTTTAATACTTGAAAATTTTTATTATTCAAGTATTAAAAATGGTAGAAACATTTTTTAGAACTACTATCAAATGTACTCTGAGAGTGTGTTTGGTAGTGATTTTAAAAAACGTTTTTAATATTTTTAATACTTGAATAATAAAATTTTTAAAGTATTAAAAATATTAAAAATGTTTCCTAAAATCACTGTCAAATGGTTCTAAGTGTTTGAAAAGACTTAAAAAACAGTTTTAAAAATCTAAAAGATCACTTTTAGTGTTGAAATAACATTTTATGAAAAAAGACATTGAGAAAATAAATGCTAAAACACCCAAGGAGGGGAGGAGGGGAGGAGGAGGGGGTTGGTTAATTGAAGTTTAAAAAATTCTTTTTTCAAACACAATAAATTTAAGCATAAGAAGTACAAATATAAAGAGATAAGGTTAGAGAAAGCAAATTCAGATTTTATAGTAGTTCGATACTTCTTTGCCTACATCCACTCTCCTCAAGCTCTTAACCGAGTAAGGGTTTCACTATACATGAAGCTTCAACCAAGCTTTTAATCATTTTTACACTTGGATTTCTACTCCAATGGACTCTTATACAATCTCTTCAAGTCTCTACTTGAAGGTTTTAACACTCAAATAATAAGTTTGAATCTCTCAACTTAGCTCAACAATGGCTCAAATACAACTCAAGGTTAGGATGAATCACAAAGATACACTAAAGAATGTGCAAATGGAGATTTAATGCACCAAGAAAAGAATGTGAACTTTTAAGGCGAAAACAAGTAGGTAAACAAATAAATGTAGTTGTTGTCTACTTCATAAATGAAGTGGAGCTCTCAATTTATAAGTTTCTAACATCGGGAGCCAAAATGCCAAAAAGCAACCTCGATTGGTCGAGTTGGGGGTTGACCGGTTCACTAACCGTTGGAGCATTTAATGCTTGGTAGGTGACTGTTACCCTTGACCGGGAAGAAGTAATTAGTCGACCGATACCCTAATTGGTTGAACCGGTTGGCCAGTGCCTCGACCGGTTCACCATTTTTGGCCTGAGAACCTATTTTTTTCTTGATTTCTTGCTTTTAACACTTAGGTAAGGTCTTTAGGTAAATTAATATGCCAATTTTGAAACGTTTTACCTAAGGTTCATTTGATAGAACTTGGATTTAGATAGAAATGTTACTTTAATGCATAGACCAAGTTTTTAAAGATGTATGAAAAGATATGAAAATTCTAAGTGCACCCATGCATTTATTTTACATATGTTTCCTATGATTAAAGGTCTTGATGGTGTATCCATTAGGTCATTTAATGAATTTTCAAATTAACACCTAAAATTCTTTATAATTCAAACTAATTAGTAACTTAACCATGGTTTGTTATCATCAAAATATGATTAGAAGAACCCTTAGGCTAACACATGTAATAAGTGATTTTCCTAAAAATACTTTGAGAACACTTTTATTAAAAACACTTCTAATAAATATACTATACTTTGCACTAATTATTCTAAAATTTTAGTAGGTGATTTAGAAGAATGGGTAGAAAACTTCTTGCTATTAGATATCTTAAAAAAAAAAAAAAACCAAAAGGAAAATAATAATAAAAATTGAAAATCTTAAAATATCAATTAAGGTGGGTCATAAGTTGTACTCTTCAATAATTTGCATGGTGTTTGGGCTTGTTTGAGGTAAACTTGACTTGACATTTGTCCTTTGTTTGAAGTCTAACTTAATACAAAAGCACCATTTGAAGTGAAACAAAATATCTAGAACATAAACTCAAACCTTAAAATGTTAACTGCACTTAAACACATGAAGTCGATTCAACTTTTTTACATCCATTCCACATAAAGTCCATTAAACTTTTTTACATCCATTCCTTAGGTTATGTTTGAAGTTCAAAAAGTAGTCACAAAAGAAAAAAAGAAAAAAAAGAAAAATGGTTTTCTTATATTTAATTTTATTATGAAAATATAAAATAAAATTAAATATAATTAAAATTTTATATAATATAAAAAATAAATAAAATGAGTTTAAAGAAATAAATAAAAATAATTTATTGAGTTTAAACTATTTTTTTTTTCCTAACGTTTTCCTTCAATTTTTCCCTAAACAAAAGATAGCCTTAATTTTAAGAGAAGTAAATAAAGACTATGAGAATCAAGCATGCCCAAGATATTGTAGATACTAGCATTAAATTTTGTAGGCAATGAAGTTAACGGATTTCATTATTACAATCCATAGGTTTGAAGATCATTAGGAGCATGAAGTAACAACCATCACTAGCTCATTCTTTGTCTCATTTAGCCTACCTATAGACTTGGCTTCCCTAAGAATGTTGTGGTAGATGCTAAAACCCCTCCCTCGTTACCATTAGAATTGCCTCCGGATGTTCTAATCAACCCATTAGTATCTTTGATTTGTTTGTTTGATGGATCAATTTCCTAGACAATTGAAATTTAATTATGAAGAAAAATTCTTTGTATTTATGGTTTCAATTGTATTTTTTATGGGTTTTATAAGATTATAGTTTAGATTTATTATTTAAATGTTAGAATTAATGATGAGTTGCTTAGTAGTATTGGTGGAACACTATTGTTGAATGGTTCCTTAAAGAATCATTCTTCAAAACTTTTCTTTCCACCTAATTGATGGTTTTTTGCCATTTTGTCAAGCAAACAAGTGGAGGCATGGTTAACACAGTTATGGGCAATGTTTCAATAATAGGTTTATGGAATTTGTGATATTGTATAAGGGTGTTATACAAACTATATAAAGATAATGTACTAACCATATAAGGGGTGTACAAGGGTGTTATTTTGTGAAGGATTTCAAACAATTCTGAACCACTCTCTAGCTTATTTCCCTCGCCTAATGATTATACACTTTGCTTACACACATTTCTTTGTTAGATACTCTTCCCATGCATGTTTGTACACTCAAACATGACAATTCGACTACTACCTACACTAATGATAATTGGGGAGTGCAGTTTGGATTTATCATACCAAACCATTGGAAACATGGTGCGCACCCTTTATTCTTAAGTCTTCCACCCTTTTATGAACTATACCATTGGAAACATGGTTTTCACATCTATATGAACACATAATTTATGAATGTGTAAGGAATTTGCACCACTATACAAGGGTATTACAGTAACTATACACGGTCAATGTACTAACTATGCAAAGGGTGTACAAGACTACCCTTTGTGTAGTATTTTAATCAATTATGAACTTTTTTTTTTTTTGTAATCCAAGGACTGCAAACTCTCATGCCACACTTTTCCATTATACACTCATTTCATGCACTTTATTACACTTGCACATTAATATTCGAACACCTACCTCACCAATGATCATTGGGAAACAAAATTCAAATTCAACTTTTTTTTTTTTTTTAACTAAAACATTGTAAGCATGGTTAACCCACCTACGGACACACATTTAGTGGGAGGTATATGGAATTTGCGTCATTGTACAAAGTATTTATACTAAACGTACAAGGTAAATATACTAATTATCTAAGGGGTGTACAAGGTTACCTTTTTTTTTTTAAAGGATTTCAAGGGATTATGAAAAACTCACTTACTTATTTTACTTGGCCAAGGATGAGGGACATTCCTCACATACATTACTTGATCACACACTTATCTTATTCACCTTATTTAACTCGTACATGACCATTCGAATACCTATCCCACTAATGATGATTAGGGAAAAAAATTGGATTCAATTTGTTCCCTTTTTCTAAACCAAACTAATGGAAACATGGTTAACCTATATGCACACATTGAGTAGGAGGTGTATGGAATTTTCATCACTATACAAGGTATTTACACTAGGTGTACAAGGTAAATGTATTAATTGTAAAAGTAGTGTATAAGACTACATTTTTTAAAGGATTTTAAATGATTCTGAAAACTTGATTACTTATTTCCTTTGGCTAAGGATGAGAGACATTCCTCACAAACCTTGCCTGTGTAGACAACAATGAGACAAAGTTCGGGTCCTTGACCTACTATCCACTACTTGTAGTCTCTCCACGAACTGGTGTCCATAATCTAACAAGGTAGTGTTATCACCTATCAAAATTGCCTCTTCAATTCTTGAGTTATAGATCCTACTTATTATGTGATCAATTGACATACTCTACCTCCAAGGAGCATATGTCAAATTTCCACTAAAGGAAATGTTATGACTATAGTATTCTAAATCACATATTCTTTAAATCACCCAAGGGGACACATTGTCTCAGTCTATAAAATATCATAGTACCTTTATTGAAAATACCTATTATCATTAACATCCATCAACAATGACCAAATTTATAGGGATGTATGAACACTTTATGGTCTTACCCATAGTTCAAATTAGCCTCTTATTGACTTTGGTAGATGCTTAATATTCTCTCAAGGTTGAGTGCCTATAGAGTATAGTAGTTTGGTGAATCATAACAATTGATAGCCTTATGTATTGATTCACCATAGGTTTTGTCCCATGTGCATCACATGCACTAATGCACTTACCATGGGAAAACCATGTCGACAGTTAAGACAAGTCATCCCTTTAATTAGGAGGCAGTGTACTACAATCTCAGATGGATTGCCCAAATCCATGAATTGATTGTTGACAACTCATCTCTTTACAAGGAACCCATGACTTGGATCTTCTGTACAAGTCTTAATGCATCCAAGTCATGTAGAATGCAAGTGATGTCAGGTGTATATTCTAAAATAATTAGTTAATGCAAATAGGATAATAAAAGGAAACCAGGAAACATAGATTAATAAATTTATAAATGAATTTTAATATGTTACATCATGCCATGCTTTTCAAGGCTCAGTTCCAACATTTGATTAGATAAACCCATTTGCAGCTAATAGGTTTTTTTTTTTAAGTTGTAGAGTAATTAATGTCCAAGTGTCATTACCCTCTAAAGCCTATAACTTAGTTGACATAGCTTCCTACCGCTTTAGAATTGCAACAGCCTAGGAATAAGTTATAATTCTAACATGAGCAGAGATGACATGAGCAAAGGCTTAATAGTTTAGAGTTAATTTGTCATAATCGTGGATGTTTAATAAAGGATGAGAGGTGAAGTGGGAGACATTTGAAATGGAAGAACAATTGCAATCCCTAAGGTAATAAGGTATTTTTGCAACACGAGAGGGATGTGGGATAAAGTTAGATGGTAGATTGGAACTTGTGTTAGGACTTAGGGCTATATCAATAGGGAAATTCTTGGGATCAATGCATGAGAAGGATGGTAAAACTTGATTAGAAAAGAAATCAAAATAAGGAAGATCTTGGTGTTACGATAAAACCTTTAAAAACATAACATGATGTAATAAACTCTTGGTTCTTATTATATATTAATAAATTTTCAGTTCACTTTTATCTATCCTAACTCCATATGTTATACCTTGTAAGCATTCAGGTCTGCATCTTTTGCATTGTACGTGAATTGGATACATTACAAATTACATAGAAGATCTAAGTCACAAGTTTCTTGCAAGATGATGACTTGAGTATAGTCGGTTCATGGGCCTAGGCAACCTATTAGAGATTGTAGTGCACTACATCCTAATTGGAAGGATAGTTGGTCTTGTCCATCGGGATAGGTTTTCCATGGAAGTGCACTAGTGTGTATAGTTACATATTGAACAAGACCTAATGTGAGTCATGACTTAAGGGTATCAAGTAGTCATGACTTTACCAAGCTGCTTCATTATGTTGTCTTTCAACCTTAAGAGAATATTGAGTTTGTGACAAAGTTAGTTTATGGAAGTCAATAGCAATAGGTATTCTTAATATATGCACCATGATATCTTATGGGATTGAGACAAAGTGTCCTCTTAGGTGATTCTAAGGAGGTATGTTTATGTAAACTATGATCATAGTAGTTCCTTAAGTGGAACTCAATATAAACTCTTGGAAAGCTAAGATATATCAATTGAACATACAATAGGAGGATCTGTAACTCAAAGATAGTAGAGATAATCTTGAGAGGCTAATAGTTTTCATCTTGTTAGACTATAAACATTAGTTCATGGGGAGACTGAACACAATGGATAGTAAATCACAGACTTGAGCACTTTGTGTTCCATTATTATTTACATAAGGTATTGGAATGCAATTAATTCTTGGTAATGAGATATTGGATCAACTTTAGAATTGAATTTAAAGGGAGCTAGTATTATCTTATGGATCCTAATGGTCCCCGATTGAGTTCATATACCTTGAGATATAGTTTATGAGGGTTGAATTAACTCTAAGTTCACTTTTGTGCGTTATTTGGTAATTACGCAGAGTTGCATAGGAATAAGTGAACAAAGTCTTTTGATTGGGTTAATTGGTTAATTAATAGGCTCTATAGGGCTAATTAATCGATTAAAATCAATTTTGGGTTTTATTAAGTGACTTAAGCCCTTAGTGGGCTCAAGTCACTTAAGCTTAATGAAGAACCCAATAAATACCTTAGCAGTTATGGTTTTCATAGAGTTGTCTTCCACCTCTAAAGAGAAAGAGTCACAGCCTCCACCTTCTCTTCTCCCCATCGAAAGTGTGCTAAGATCAAGAAAGAGTCATTGGGCAGAAGATCTTAGGTCTACGAGACTTCTTGTGACAACGATCTTCATCTTCACTACGTGGAATAGATTTGAGAATGTCTAAATCTTAGGTATCATTTTCTAATGCACATTCTAAATTTTGTTTAGTTTTAAAAATGAAAATTTTCCACTATGCATAGGGTTTAGAAAAACTTAGGATAGTTTTGCATGGTCCTAATAAGGAATGAAGAGATTCAGGATTCCCCGCACTTGGGACACAGCCTAAAAAGGAAAAATGTCTTTATGAAAGACATTTCTAGATATGAATGTGGTGTTAGTAGTCAAATCAAACAAGTTGTATCCTTTGTATCCAATAGGATATCCAAGGAAAACTGCTTGTGTGGACCAAAGAGAAAAATTTATGCGATGACGAAGAAGGTTGGAAGCATAACATAAACAACCAAATGCTCGAAGATGACTATAGGAAGGCTTCTTGTTTTAAAGTAATTCAAATGGTGCTTTATTAGTCAAAAGTGGTGTTGGTGTTCTATTTATTAAGTAAACTGAGGTGAGTCTAATGTTCTAAATGAATATATGATTAGAAACGTAGAGCCCTAGCAACATTAAGGATGTGTTAATGCTTTCTCTCAACCATTGAATTTTGTTGTGGTCTATTAACACTAGGGTAGAAATGAATGACCACCTCTTTACGAAAGAAATAAAAAAAAGAAAGTTCAGGTGCATTATCTGAGAGAACATATTTTATTTTGACTCCATATTGAGTTTGAATTAAAGAAAAGAAAGCAAGAAAGACTTTTGTCACTTTAGACTTTGTATGCAAACGATAAACCCATGTAAATTGAGTGCAATCATTAACAATTGTTAAAAAATAACGATATCCGTCAATAGTAGGGGTGTGTAAAGGGCCTTAATTGTCATAGTGAATCAATTGAAATGGTGATTCAAACAAATTGTTTGAACAGATAAAAGGCAAACACCATTGCTTTGCTAAATGGCATGTCGAGCAATGATCAAAATTAGTAGAAAAATTTGAAATATTTAATTCATTTTTCAAACATATGAGGGATGACCCAAACCTAAATGCCAAATATCATTCTATGACAATAGTTTTTATGACAATTTGCTAAAATATATGAAGACTTAGAACTAAAACTTGAGAAATCAAAGACATAGAGATTCCCTTATCTTCTACCCATCCTAATCATTGTGCCCTAAGTATGGTCTTGAATAATACAAGAGTCGGTGAGGAAATTAACTAAGAATTGATGAGATTTAGTAAGAGCACTAATGAAATGAGATTGAAATGAAAATTAGGAACAAACAAAACATCTGACAGAGGCAAATTATAGAGCAATTGAACTAAACCTATGTATTTAATGGGAACTACGTAACCATTTAGCAGTGTAATGAATGGATTAGTTGTTGGAATTGAGAATGTAAAAGAACTTAAGGAGCAACACACATGATGAGTAGCCCTTATGTCTAAAGCCCATGATTTTAAAGAAATGGAAAAATTGGAAATAGACTAAGAAAAAGAAACTATACCACTAAAGTTACAAATTGAGGGTCTAACTATTACGATTTAGGAAAAGTACGAGCATTGCCTTGAAGCATTGAGCTCAAAAGTGCAATGAGTTATTGACATTGTGAGAGAGTTAACAAACTTAGAAAGGTTTTAGAGAAAGTTGATTTAGATCCTTCGCTCACCATAGAAACCGTTTGATTCACTTGAGCCTTGGTTAGTGTGGACTTGTTTTTTGGTTTATACCTAAGTGGGTACCCGTGAAGCTTATAGCACTTATTAATGGTGTGGTCCTATCCACCACAATGAGAACAAAGAGGCTTGTCTCACTTTGGTTTAGGGTTGAAATTGCTTTCTAAAAGCCATTGTAGGAGAATTGGGAGTCGAAATCACAAAAGATGTTGATGTAGACGCATTGGAATCACTAAGATTCAAAGGATCTAAATTGAGACCATAGTTGTTGGAGTGTTATTATTCTTCCTAAATAACTAGAGAAAACATTTTCAACAAAGAAGGCAAAGGGGTCATGATCAAATTTTAAGCACAGGTTTGAGCATAAGACTCATTGAGCCCCATGAGGAATTATGTAGCATACTCTTACTGTTGAAAATCCATCCACAATTTCATTCCTCCACAATGGCAAACAGGCACTGATTGATATTCTTTGAGTTCATCACAAGGATTTTTAATCTGGTGAAATACCCATTGACATCAAGAGATTCATGATTAAGAGCAATAAATTGCTTCTTGATTTGAAAAATTCAAGGACCATTGCTTTGGTAAAATGATCACAAAGATTGAAATACCCATTGACATCAAGAGATCTTTGATTAAGAGTAATAAGCTACTTCTTGATTTGAAAATTTTGAGGACCATTGCTTTGGTAAAAATGATCAAGAAGATTAGTCCAGATGTTGGAAGCATTGTCTATGTATAAGATACTATATGCTATTTCTTAAGAAACGATATTAAGAATCCAGGAAATTACCATGCTATTATAACGAGTCCAAATGCCAAAAAGGAGATGATCAAAGACTAGTCAAGTGATACTTCTATCAATGAAACCAACTTTGTCCTTTGCAGTAAGAGCCATGAACATCAAACAACTCCAAGTGTTGTAATTCGATCAAGTCAAATGGTGTGAAACCAGAACCAGACTTGGATTACCGCTATTATGCATATAAAAAGGACTTTTGGAATCTTTCATTATTGACATATTTGAGGAACCCACGTTGTTGTTGACGTTTGCAAAGAAAATAAAAGTAAACAAAAATAAAAGAAAATAAAAAATAAAATAGAAGTAAACAAAAATAAAAATAAAATTGAAATTAATAAATTATTT
This sequence comes from Vitis rotundifolia, assembly GCA_030254885.1. Taxonomy (NCBI): domain Eukaryota; kingdom Viridiplantae; phylum Streptophyta; class Magnoliopsida; order Vitales; family Vitaceae; genus Vitis; species Vitis rotundifolia. The sequence goes on from CM058157.1 coordinate 14,218,185, forward strand.
TAATATATTTTTGTTTATTTATTTTCACTTATTTTTCATCATTTATATAAAAATTAAAAAATTTTAAAAATATATAAAATTTTTAATAATTGTAATTGCATTTATTGTTATAGTAAATTAAATATAAGATAATTATTTTATTTTATTTTTTATTATTATTAAAATGAAACGAAACATGAAGCAATTAGGTAATATAGGGATGGGAATGTCTCTTACCAAATGTGAAAAATCAACAGAGACAGATTGACCGGGAAGAGTTGGTGACCTCATGAATATAATATTATATATATATATATATATATATATATATATATATAAAATATATATACCTTATTTAAATAATTAGAACAATGCCTTGGACCAATTATTGTATTTTAAATCTTGTCTTTGTACAATTATTATATTGTGCATCATAAGTGTTATTTTATTAGAAGTCTTTGTTAATATTTTATGATCTGATGATGCATGAGATCACCCACTCCATTTTTTTTTTAAAAAAAAAATAAAAAAAATTCTGGGTTTCGAAATGACTGTACAGGAGAAATAAAAATGATTAATATCATAGTTTTAATTATTTTAATATAAGAATTCTATAATATTCTTTAAAAAGCATATATTAAAAATAACTTTTTTATTTTATTTTTTATTGTAGCTGAATTCGAGATATCACGTAGGGAATGTTCTTTGGGCCACTCAACATAATATTAAGAGTTTAAGCATTGAAAATAAATTCAAAATGGATTAGCAAGATCCCGATTAGGATTAATGTTTCAATTGATTGGATGGATTTCTCTTTTAAGTCATTTGTTAGAGAATGTTTAATAAATCAATTTAATGACTTAATATGACTTAATGTCTTAATTAATGTTATTAAATAGATTATGCGTGTTTGATAAAATAATTTAATGTTACAATTTAAAGTTATTTTTAATTTTAAAATTTAAGTTAAAATTATTAATTTGGTATTTGGTAAAATTTAATACCTATTATTTAATGACTTAAGTTGACTTTAAGTTAATTTATATTTAAGTTTTTGATTTAAAACTTATTACTTAATTTTTATTTTAAATATTAAGGTTATTTGATAAAATTAACTTAAAATTATTTTAAATCATTAAATTTACATATTTATTTTCATAAATTATAAGTAAGGTAAAGAAAGTCGAGTAATAATGGAACTCGTTGAAGATAATTAGAACAAATGAAGGTAAAAAAGTAAAATAAAGATATATAAATATATATTTAATAATAAGTTAATTATTTTTATTTATTACTTATAATTATTTTTACTTTAAGTCATACAATTAAGTTATTTTACCAAATATACTTAATTTATCTAATAACTTAAATTAAGTTATTAAGTAACTTAAAATTTATTAAGTTAGTTTATTAAACACTTATTTTTTTTAATCTCAAATCTTTTTTTGTCTTATTTGTTTGCATTACTAAAAATATATTTTAGAATTATGATCCACATCTATGACTTATTTTTTATAATAAATATTTTATCATTATCTTATATATTTATAAAAACTTAAATATAGATATTTTACAAATAAATTTATTGCTTAAAATTAATGATGATAAATATTAGTTAAAATTAACGAGATAAATATGCTAATTTGACGATTTAGAATAAAGTTTAAATTAATTTTACCAAATAAATTTAATATTTAAAGTAAAAAATAAATAATAAATTTAGGTTAACAACTTAAGACAAATTTAAGTTAAAATCAATTTAATTCATTAAATAATAAATATTAACTTTTACCAAACACCCAAAATTAACAATTATATTCCATCAAGCATCCGTTACCAGTTTCAAATTTATCTTATGTAGTATATACTTCATATGCAAATAAAATCATCAGTTAAAATGAGTTAAGAATTATATATGAAGAGATTAAATAATTTAAAAATATAAAAAATTTAAATTATTTTTAATTATATTTATTTTATAGTTAATTAAATATAATTAAAATATTTTTAAAAAATATTTTTTTTATTTACTTGTTAAAATGAAACAAAACACGAAGCATTTAGGTAAACAAAAGGTAGGGAAAGTCTCCCATCAAATGTGAAAGTCAATACATAGAAACTGACCTGAAAGAGTTGGTGACCTCACGTATATAATATTATAAAATATTAACAATATATATACCTTATCTTATTGTATTTTAAATCTTGTCTTTGTCCGATTATTATATTATGTATCATAAGTCTTTATTAATTAATATCCGGAAAGAGTTGTGTTCATGCCTTCTTCTCTCGCAGGAATATTGTGCTGGAAAATATAAAGAATGAATTAATCGGTTGGGAAGGATGTAATAATCTCCATATTTATGAATTTAATTTTTTTTATATATTTTTTGAAGAGTAATTTATTTTAGACATAAATACCCTTAATTATTTCAAATATTTATATTATGTTTTAAAATAAAGGGTTATTTTTACACATAAATAAATAAATAAATAAATAAATGAGGTTATTTTTGTCAAAATAAGATTAAAAAATATAGAGAGTTAAATTTCCAAAATTCAGTTTTTAATCACTCTTTTAATCAAATAACCCAATAAAAATTGTACAAGAGAAACAAAAAATACACATTAAGAAGTATTTTTATTAAAAAAATGATGAATATCATATTTTTAGTTATTTTAATATAAGAATCATATATGATTATTTTTAAAAAATTACAAAATTCAAAAGCATATATCTTTACAAAATTATCAGTCTAAATGGTTGAAATAATTATTATTATTTTTTTTTCAATTTTGGACCTGAATTATTAGAAGAAATTAAGGATGAATATGTTTAGATAGTAGGGTAGAAGGTTTTGAAGTGAGGCACATATTATTGCACCTGAATTGAAGGTCTCACGGAATGTTCTTTGGGTTATTCAACTTAATATTAAAAATTCAAGCACATATAAAATACATGAGATTTTGATATGAATTCATTATATAGGTAATGTTTGTATTTTTAACTTAATACTGAATATAATTTTCTTTTAGACATGATTTGGGTCCGATAGTAGAAAAGATTCTTTTCAAGCGAACCAACCTATCCTCTTCTAAATAGAGCTTGAGTGGTGGTTAAAACAAAGATACATTTGGTTATGAATTTTAAAAGGGTATATAAAGGTATATATATCTGCAAGACCAGATCAATAGTTTCAAATCACATTTCCATGATTTATTTTCTCTTCATATACTCACTTCAACTATTCATTATAAAAAATACAATATTATGGAGGTTTTTATTTATTTATTTGTATTTCTTACTTGATTTTTTTAATTTATTTTTTACTAAATAGGAAAAACCAAAATATTTGGTATTTTATTGAATGCTAAAAATAACTTTTTGAAACAACAAAAACACGATCTCAACATGACCATCATACTATTAATATTTAATCGTTAACAAAAATAAAATAATAAATAACAAACAACTTAATACTTAATAATAATAAGTTGTATTTAGAATTAAGATGAATTAAGTTTTATTTAGATCTAAGTAAAAATTGAATTAAGATAAAAGCAATGCAACTCTTAGACCCTCAAAACACTCTAGAGTATCAAGTCTCGTATTCTCAATCATCTCTTATGGAGTATAGACTTCTTATGCAAATTATATGGCCTTATGATGAATAAATAAAAAAATGAAGTCCAAATATCATCCATCAACATTGCAATAATCTAAGAAATATGTATAGATCTGTTAATAGTATCCAAAAGAAGAACCACGTACCAAGAAAACCTAAGCAACTAAGCATTTTCCTTAACATATACAATAGCTTCCACATAATTCGTCCAAAAGTCGGTCACAATAGTTGAGATCAATTCCCTTAATCCTTCTAAAATCTCTGGAACATCCTCCATCATCTTCCCAATCCAAGTACTCATCTTCTCCACAAGTCCAGCCACAAGTTCCCTTGTAAAGCCTCCGGACTCGAAAACAGCCTGTTTCACGACACCAAATCCAGAAGATATCACAGAAATCAACACTTCATATACTATTTGCTCCAGGAAGTAATTCAAATATCCCTTGATCGTCTCCGCGACTTGCTCTAAGGCGATGTGCAAGGCTTCTCCAGGTATTTTGAGAGCTTGGATAAGAAGCACCAGAAGGTACGCAGTACCCAAAAGAATTGTGCGAGAAATCAGGTTGAAGAGGGTGGTAAAGGTCAGGAAGATGAGCTTTAGGAGGAGAACAGCCATTGAAGATTGTTGAAGAAGACGAAGAAGAGGAGGAGATGATAAAGAAGAAGATGAAGTCTTTGTTAATTTTGTATCAAAGACTTAACATTCTGGGTCTGCAACTATTGAAGGTGATGCGTTGACGCTTGACAATAGCTTTTTGGTTAAACAGAAGAAGATTCTTAGAGTAGTTGGTGTATTCACATCTTCTTAGAAAGTTCATTGCGGGGGTTATTATTCTACAACTCATTGATGGATAAAATACCTAGTTGAAAAGAGGTGGAAGCATTTAAAATTGTCTCTCACTATTAATTACTAGCTACTAGGGCATGTCTGGACATCACATGCAAATGAAAAATTACTTTATTTTAATGAAAATTAGTTTTTCTTTCTTATTTATTTACTTTTACTAATATTATAAAGCATGTATGTGCCAAGCTTCATCCATACATTGAAGAGTATTATGAGACATTATTTGGAATGTGAAAGTATCCATCTTTCTTTCGGAATACTTAGAGGAGGTTGGATAGGTAATTATTTTTTTAGCTCAATTTTTTATTTTTTAAATTATTCTTTAAGAATTAGAGATGAAATAGAGAAATTTCAATTGTATAAGGACATAATGGTCTACGTGAAAAAATCTTCTGGTTTAAGGCTATGTTGTCCACGAGACTTACACTTGAAAACCTATACTTAAGCTTATGTTTGTGATGAAGTGGTTCATACTAAAATTATCTGGTTTAAGGTTAAAATGAAGATAGTTTTGAAAAGGAAAAAAAAGAAAAAGGAAAAAAAAAATGTTTAAACCAAATTTATTGTTAAAACTTATAGTTCTCGAATCAAAAATAAAAAAGCTAACGGTTGTATAATAATTAGGTCGTTTCCACAAGAAACTTTAGATTAACTATTCTAAAGGTATGAATTTTTTGGGTGTGAGTGCTAGTTGGAAGCTCAAAAAAAAAAAAAATGATTTTTTTAAATTGAGAGAGGAAGGGAACCTAAAAAAGGAAAACTAAAGGAAAATGAACTCCAAGAGCATAAATTTGTTGAAATTCCTTTTTTCAATATTAACACACCAACAAGGCTCTAAACTTGTGCTTCTAATTTTAGGATCAGGTCAAGGGTTTATACCAAAGGGTTTCTAGTTGACATAAGCATTAACCACCTCAATAAAGGATCAACTCAGTTTAATTACTCTTTTTTTGAATTCTCTCAATCAGATGATTTAAGTGGATTCCTCCTCATGTCAAAATTAAAGGCCAATGTTTGATTTATAAGACTTGTTGTAATAAAGCACATGTATGTAGGCAAGTTATTGCTTAGCTTGCAACCTTAACAACCAGAGCAGCATAAGCTTTTCTCCCCATAGTTACTCCTTTGATTACTATAACCACTTACCTAATTAGGTCTTTTTCAACCATTCACAACTAAACCACAGTGAAATGAACTGGAATATGGAGATCTCAACTCCCTTCACCCCTTAGAGAAGAAAACACTACAAAAAACAAACAACTAAAAAAACACAAAAATAAGAAATGAAACTAAAAAGAAATTCTTTAAAAATAAAACTAGAAAAGGTTACAAAAAAAAAAGGGGAAAAGAAAATACAAGTTTACCACTAAAATTATCTCCTACTCCTAACAATAATCTAACTTATTTCCCTATCATCCCATCTTTGCATGTTTATCCATAGTTCTCATTTATAGCCAAAAATTTCCCTCATCTTCAACTACTTCAAAGCTATCCTTGTTGAGCTTCAATTGATTAATTAATCAAATCTAGAAATACCACTAATAAGTTCCTATGCCCCCTTGAGTTTTTACGAAACTTCTCTTATGCACACATATAAATAAGAAACTCATAAATCCTAACATAACATGAAACAAAAGAATGTGAGCTCAAGTAAGGACTTCTCGGACCTATAGGAAAATATTAACTCCCTTATAATTCAATTTTGAAGTTGACTCAACATCTCATTACAGAAAGTCAATTGCACTTCAGTATCTTTTGAAAATCCTATTGAAATATAAATTGGTTACATTAAATTTAATTAATTTCTTGAGTTTATGATTTACTATCCACTACAAGTAGGCTTCCTATGAATTGTTGTTTATTGTCTAATGAGGTATAATTATCATCTTCTCAAGATTGTCTTTATCATTCTTGAGTTACAGATCCTCCTATTATATCATCAAATAACATGCTCTAACTATTAAAAACATATGTTAAATTCCATTATAGTAATGAATATGATGTCATAGATTTCATGATCACAAGTTCTTAGTGTTGGTGGTAACCAACAATGCCTTTTCCGGTTAGCTTTCTCCGAGCGAATGGTGAGCATACCTATAACAAGGTGTGTTCGGATGGTTTCTCTAGGCATGCCTCTTCAAAGCTTAAGATAGTTTTTGAAAGAAATGAGTAATAGTCTTTTAAGGAGCTTATTTCATACTTGAATTTGATGTTTGGTGGCTTTTTATTCTGATCAAGTTGTAACATTTCACATGCATTTTTATTGCTTTAAATGTCAATAATCGGCTTAGTGACTAATGATTTCTGGGTTTAAAGTTAGGTGTTTATGTTCATAATTGCTTCAATCACAACTATTCAGGACATTTATTACTTGTGTGAATATGGACGCTACCCAAATAGCCCTTTGTCCATCTAATACTTGGACGAGAAAAGGATTTATGCCTGAACGGATGCAAGGTCCCACAATGCCCCTCAATTCTCTCAGCCAAATCCGTCTAGAAGCTAGATATACGGTTGGAGAGAATTTGCTATCGGTTTGCTAGTTGGAAAAGTTTTCAAATTTTTGCTTTGACGCCAAAAGGACACATGCCTAATGCACAAGGTTTGAGGTGATGTATGATTATAGTGGCTGGTAGGCAACAGGTCTTTTCAAACGTCTTGAACATCATGCCCATTTTTTAACCAATTTAAATGTTATTTTAGCCACTTTGACTTCAGTCTCTTGTTTCTGGATTGGGCTTTTTTTGTGGTTGCATTTGGGGACTCTGTTGCTATTGTTTTCACTATCAATATTGATGAAGGTTCGTCATTAGTGCCACTACAACCTCACCACTGGTACCGGGATACCTCTGTTTTGTTTTTCCAAATTAGGTTTCTTCTTCTATTGTTCATATACTTCACTTTTTTCTTTTTTAGCATTGTACTTGGGTTTCTATATAGTTTTGCCTAAGTTGTGATTTGTGAGGGTGATTTGCTTGATTTGTGAAGACTTTTAAAACTAAAGCATGGATTTGGCCAATCAATAATTTTTCAGGTGGCTTTGAGTCGTCGATACTTTGCAAACGACTTTGAGCCATCTAGGCAGTCAAACTTCCTTAGCAGCAATTGAATTTCAGGTTGATGCCCTTTATGTCTTGGTTTAGGGGAAGTTTGGTTAATTCGTTTATGTTTCCCTTGCATAGGTGTCTTTTTAGCCTTCGTTTCATCCACTACATGGATAGAAGGGGTGTTGCATGAAAAAGCACGGGATCACAAATGACATACCTATTATTCTTTCTGATGGTGGGGTAAAGGTGGACAAGGAAGTCCCCATTTAGGATGGGCGAGGTGTTCTAATAAGAGTGGTGCTGAAGCTTAATCAAGCAACGTGGCCAAATAGACTTATGGCTAGATGGGTTTGTGGCTGGATAGTCCCAGTATTTTGTAACTATTTTTTATTTGCCATAATTGGATAATTTTTTCTTTGGGTTTTTTTAGATTTTTTATTTCTACTACTATGTGGATTTTGTGCAATACATTGAATATATACCTCGAATATTTGCTTATTTTGAGCTTTGGATCTTATTACGGTGTCGTTTGACTTATTTTTTGCTTATGATTTTAAGCAACTAGGCTTATGCTCTTTGGTTTTTGCCTTTTGCTTTCGCTTGTAGGTAATTAGTCCTAGGCTTGTGTCATTTGGCTTTTCCTTTTACTTTTTCTTTTAAACGATTGAACTTGGGCTCATGTCATTAGGAGTTATTCTTCCCCTTTTAGCGGTTTAGTTAGGTGCTTGTAAGCATTTAACTAGATTTGGTGTTGTTCTTCCGCTTTTAGTGGTTTAGTTAGGTGCTTGTGAGCATGTAGTTGGATTTGATTTTGTTGTCTCGCTTTTAGAGTTTTAGGTAAGTGCTTTGTAAGAACGTAGCCAGATTCGACTCTGTCCTTCTATTTTTAGTGATTTAGTTAAGTTCTTTGTAAGCTTCTGCTTTTAGAGATTTACTTAGGTGTTTATAAGCAAGTAGCCAAATTCAACTTTGTTATCCTACTTTTAGTGGTTTAGTTAAATGTTTGTAAGCTCATAGTCGGATTCGACTTTATTTTTCTACTTTTAGTGGATCAACTAAGTGCTTAGTAAGCGCGTAGCCGGACGGCTTTGTTCTTCTGCTTTTAGTGATTCAATTAAGTGCTTTGTAAGCACATAGTTGGATTTGGCTTTATCCTTTTGCTTTTAGCGGTTTAATTAAATGCTTTGTAAGCACATTGCCAAATTAAACTTTATTCTCCCGCTTTTAGTGGTTTAGTTAAGTTTTTTGTTAGCATGTAGCCAAATTCAGCTTTGTTCTTTCACTTTTAGCGGTTTAGTTAAGTGCTTTGTAAGCACGTAGCCGAATTCAGCTTTGTTCTTCCACTTTTAGCCATTCAGTTAAGTACTAAGTAAGCACATAGTTGGATTCAACTTTGTTTTTTCATTTTTAGCGGTTTAGTTAAGTGTTTGGTAAGCACGTAGCTGAATTTGGCTTTGTTATTCTATTTTTAGTAGTTCAGTTAAGTCCTTAGTAAGCACATAGTTCGATTCATCTGCTTGATTTTTCCTAGATGCTTGTCTCATCCTAGAACTCCTTGGTTCTGGTAAGGTTGATAAGCTACTAACAAATAATTTATTGTCTACTTGCAGTGATGATTCTCTATCAGGCGAGGGAGCTTTCGTCGTCCAGCTTCGTGTTGGCTTTAAGGTCATTTGGTTGGGTGTGCGGTGGCTGATTCAGTTTGCATGATGTCCCGAGGCCATCTACGCCTATAACTTTTTTTTTTTTTTTTTTCTTGTTTCAATTTCTTATTTGGGATTGCATGCATCATTCATAATCTTCCTATCTTTTCTCTATTTTGACTTGCCATGCATGGAATCGGTTGTCCACTTTTGCTAAGTAGGGATGCGTTTGAGGAGGTAAGTTAGTCATCTGCACTTAAGACTTTTAGTTTGTTTCCCACAAACAACGACAATTGTTGGTGGAGGCCAACAATGCCTTTTCCGAATAGCTTTCTTTGAGTTAACGACAAGCGTACTTTCAATAAAATGTGTCCGGATGGTTTTTTCGGGCATGCCCATCTGAAGATTAAGTCCATTTTTGGAAGAGATGGATAATAGGTTTTTAGGAAGCCTATCCCATACCTGAATTTGATGTTTGGTGGCCTTTTATTTTGATCAAGTTATAATGTTTTAGATATGTCTTTATTGCTTTAAATGCCAATAATCAGCCTTGTGAATAATGATTTCTAGGCTTAAGTTAGGCATTTATGTTCATGATTGCTTCAATCGTAATAGTTCAGAACATTCATTACTTGCGCAATGAATATGGATGCTGCCCGAATAACCTTTTGTTTGTTTGATACCTAAATGGGAAAGGGATTTATGCTTAGACGGATGTAGGGTCCCACACTTAGGATCACCTAATGGGACACATTGTCTCAATCCCATGAGATATCGTGATGCATTTTACTTTTCTTCATCAATAGTGATCTAATTCATAGAGGATATATATTCTTTCAAAGTTAAGAGTCCATGTAGTATAGTAGCTTGGTGAAATCATGACTACCTAATAGTCAATGTTATGATTCACTGTAAGTCTTATAAAATATGTAACCATACACATTAGTGTACTCACTATGGGCAACCCATCCAAATAATCAAGATAAGTTAGTCCTTGAATTAGGAGACAATTTACTACAACCTTAGATGGATTGCATAAGTCCATGAACTGATTGTGAACAACTCATCAACTTGCAAAGAACTTAAGACTTAGATCTTCCATGCAACTCCTAATACACTCAAGTAATGTGAGTGATGTAAACATGAATGCTCAAACAAATATTAATGCAAATAAAAATGTAATAGTAGAAAATAAAATCTAATTCGTTATATCATGTCATGATTTTAAGGATTTTATCCCTAATACACAAGTTACTATCTCTCCAATTAGGATATAGCCTCAGATGGATTGTTTAAGTCCATGAACTAGGTATGAATGAGTCATCAACTTATAAGGAATTCATAACTTAGATATTTTATGCAAGTTTTAATGCACTCAAGTTATGTACAATGCAAATGATGCAAGTCTGAATGTTTAAATAAAATATTAATGCAAATATGGATAAAATAATGGAAATGAAAATTAAAAAGTATATATATATATAATCTAATTTTGTTATATTATGTCTTGCTTTTAAGGGATACATCGTAATAATTTTGTCCACACCCCATTGTTATAACTAACTGTGATTATGCATGTTTGAAAAACACTTGTCATATAGTCATTTATTTTACATATCAATGGTGTAAACCATTTCATTTCTATGACTTATAAAAATTGTTTGATCATTTTGAACATCCTTATATGCTGAAACATGCTAGTTTAAAAATAACTTGAAGTCCTTTATCACAAAGATGTTATCTACATAATAAATAACATTTCAAGTCATAAAAAAGGAGAAGATTTTTTTTAATAATAATAAGAGAGATACTATTACCAATATTTTTAATGCTAATCATCATTTTTTTGCATCATATACAAGAATAATCCACCATCATTTCTTCTTAGTTGGATACGTAAAAATAATTTAGATCACCTTTGATGCCTATGTCTTCTTGAGTCCTCGAGGGATACCTTTCTTTTTCTTTTTCCTTTTATTTTATTTTATTTTTTTTTCTTTTAAATCCAAATAGATTTAAAAGTAGATGTATTGTAGGGAAATTTTCTCAAATGACAAGTATTATTTATATTTCTCCTTCAAAAATTGCAAATGATTGATGGGTCACTACTTGAACCTTTTACAAAATAGTTCTTTTTATAGTAATGAAGTTTGTAACCCCAAAAAAGAATCTTATTATATTAGTTGTTGTTAATAGTAAGTGAACTTAAGTAGAAAAAATATCAATGTTTTTAAAATTGGACCAATTGAATCGAAAAAGTTATTGATTCACGATTCATTGGTCGGATCAGTGGTCGAACCGTTAACATTATAAATATATAATTTATATTTTATTAAAATTAAAAATAATTTTAAAATATTGAAAATATATATAATGAAAAATTAATAATATTTGTAATATTATTTATTTATTTTTATATAAATGTATTAATATTTTAAATTTATTAGACAAAATATATACAATATACAATATGAAAATATATTGAAAATGGAAAAAAAATTGTATTTAAATATGAAAACATATTGAAAATGAAAAAAAAAAACCGTAATATGTAATTAAAAGGTAAAAGGTGTAAAAATATGAGTGGCCATGTAACATTGGGCTATGGGGGAAATTTGTTCCATTTTCCCAAAAAAAAAAAAAAAAAAAAAAAAAAAAAAAAAAAAAAAAAAAAAAAAACCGAAGTAAATGGTGGTGATCTTGACCCATGTGGTTTCGGAAGAACCGTCTAGCTCGCCCAATTCATTGGTCAAACCATTGGTTCAAGTGGTTCGAGAGCGGTTCAATGGACAAACAAGTCAAAAAGAGAACTAGATTGGAAAGGCCACAAGTAGAATTGACAGGTCCGATCTGATTTTTAAAATACTAAAAATTATTACATAGAGTAGAAATGTGACTTAAATACTTAATCTTTATTAGGATGGTTGATTTTAGTAACTATGAAAACTAAAAATGAAAATTGATTGTGCAATTTATATTTTATAATTGATCCCCCAAATCCTTTGGCAAAAAATTTGTTCAAGAGAAATCAAACTCAATTGTCACCATATTTTTACCATCCATTTAAACGTCATTGTACTTAAAACATTGTTTCAAAAATAAACCATAGATCATGTACAAAAATTTAGTTGTTGAAGTAAACATTAATAACATCTAATTTTAATTCAAATACAATCAACTGAGGCATAATTTACCATTTAGAGTCTTACATACAGTTAAAATATAATGAGAGAACAACTTGTATTGAGAATGATCCACAGGGGAAGAGGATGGCTAAACTCTCAGGTTTGTCAAGATTCATTTCCTAGTCTCATGGTTAGGATTTCAATCTCACAATTACCATTTCACATATTTGATGCATAAATTTTCAAATATGGGATAGACTTGGGTTTTTGCTGCTCCCAGAAGACATCCTTATTCGTCTGTTCTCTATTGTATTCGTCAATAGTAGGAAGCCCTCAGATGAAACCAGATCCATATCCTAAAATTCAAAACAAAGCAATATAACAATGAGATAGAGCATGGGGAGTTGAATTACCAAGTTCTCACACTTTGGAAAGACAAATGTGTAATTAAGTATCTATTATTATTATTATTATTATTATTTGTCAAATTAGACTTGTTATTCATCTAATTGAATATGACAAGAAAACAAGCAGAATATAGTAAAAGTTACGTACCTTAGTTGGAGCTTATTACAAGCTTTGACCATTTCACTGTGGGACAGTAAGGCTGTAGTTCTAACTCATTTAGCTCCTTAAACCCTTGTTAAGACAACCTACCCATACCGAACATTTGCGTATGCTGTGTGTCATAGAGGTGTAATTCACCATAAACTAATCTTGGAAAAACTGAAGAAACCTTATATGTAATGCATGACCTCAAAACCTGCTGAGAATATTGTTGCTATCAGTGTCCTATCAATTCAGTTTGTGATGTCCCAACTTAACTGCTTGTAAGAATGATTAAAGTAATGAACAACTTTTCGTAAATATTTGGTGAAATAGAATAAATATCATCAAAATATTCAAATATGCTCACAGTTCATCATAGTGTGAGAGTTGATTGCATTTCTTTCATTCCACAAGCATCTCCACCTTTTAGTCCTGCTATGATGGGGAAATTAGGTTATACTTACTAATAAAAAAAATCAGAAAAACTAGTTTCAAATTTAAGGGAGAGATACAAGAAAATATTGTTGTCATATAATAGAATAAAATATTAAGAAGCAAATCGAAGTTTTGAAGAAAATGCCAATTCCCTTCTTATAAAATTGGCAAATATTGTTTGAAAACTTGAAATGTGTTTAACCTATTTTCTATATTTTTAAATATATTTTTTTAAAACTTTAACTAGTAAATAATTAATTTTCAATCATTCTCTATATTTGTGTAATTATTTTTAAAACAATACTAAAAAAAAAAAATGAAAACAACTGAAAACAACTAAAATATAATATTCTTGGAAAACACTTTGTTTTTGGTTTTCTGGCTGTCAAACATGCTTTTGTTTTCTCATTAAAGAAAAAAATAGAAAACCATTTTTGAAAACAGCTCCAAACACACCCTAAGGCTCTTTTAGCTTGCTACCTTGTACGCATAAGTAGAAAAATGGAACAAAAGATGAGAAACACGATGTTCAACTATATTTCCAAGCAGCTTAAAAGGTTTGACGAGAAATGCTACATGTTAAAATGAATCATATTACTAGGTAGTTTAAAAAGTTTGAGAGAGTGATACCTCTTACTTTTTTGCAGTACATATTTCCAAGCAGAGGGCAGAATAAATTAGGGAGCATGCTCGAGTGATTAAGGTACACAGCAAAATCAAATAAGAGCCTTTATTGAAATAATAAGATGCAAATTTGGTTTAGAATCAAATAGAACTCAAGCAAAATCTTAATTACCTTATATTAATTAATGGTGACTGAAATAGTATTCTGGCTTTAAGCAAAATGAACCACCAGATATAAGGCCTCTTGCATCATAAAAATGAAGCATATTGGAAAGGAAAAAAAAGAAGAAGAACTGCAGCAAAACTCTAAAAAAAGTGTGGTTAATAGGTGTATCAGCCATGTATCTCCATGTGAAAGCCGTTGATTAGTTTTGCAAGTTTGCCAAGTGAAGCTGGTGCCAAATTCGATAGGTTTTCTAAAATGTTTTTGGTACCTGATTTAAAAAATAAAAGTTTCACATGACCAGTAATGATGCATTGGGTACCGCTCTTTCACGTTTAGGATATTTACCTTTGCAAATACTAATAAGTTGCATCAATGGCCAGGAATTTTGTTTTCATCTACATCAGTCCCTCTGATTGCCAGTGTAAATTCCATCATTATCAAGAAGCAAAAGCAATATTTTGAGTTAGAAATGGAGGAGATTGTTTTTTATATCAGACTTACAATTCAATAGACTAATAATCACCTGTATTTGGAAGAGGACAGTCCCAAATACCTTGAATAGGCTTGTTTGCAAACATCTTCCTGTACACCATATCCAAACCAAGATCTATAGGCAGACCAAGGAAGGTAATCATAAAGCAGGCTATTTTTCCAACTCTTTTTGACTGCTTTTCCATGTTGACATGATTTAAAAGGCATGGCCCAGTGGCCATTTTCTTTTAAAATCAAAATAGAAAATATAAGATAAAAACTGAAAATAACATATATACCATGCGTTTCCTAGGCCCTTTCATCTTCTTTTCACCATCACCATGTTAGAGGATGAACAGCCAACATCATATTCACTTCAGACATGGAATCTCCAGGATGAAACTCAATATTCCATTCTTTTAGTAAAATAATGAAAAAGGATTATATATCATGCTTTCAATGTAAAAGCCTGAAAAATAAATCAAAACCATTTCATTTTGAATATATATTCAGAAAATTTTGTTAATGCAAATATTATATTTTTGTACATAACAGATGAATTAGAGAACTAAACTTCCAATCATATAGTAGGGATGCATGTGAGCAACAAAAGAAAAGAGCGACTATTGACCTTTTTACTGCTGTACAATGCAATCTATCTCTGGATATGGGAGGATGTGAGCAATTTAGGGCCATTCTTTTCCTTTGTTCTTCATGAACCTCATTTTTAGAATATGACATCTCTCTTGATTTTGTAGTGTTGCAAGTATTGATAAGACTCAGTTGTTGCCATGCATCATTACGTGGGGTTTCCAGAGTCAAACACTGGCTAAGCACAAGCCCCTTTGTAACAAGTATCTGAAGACAAATATTTTTAAAAAATTGATAATGATTTAGATTAAAAAGGAGAAAGGAAAATAAACAGAGAAAAATAACATACTATGCTCTTTCTGTGTGACCTTTAAGCTTCTTTAAGGAATAATAAAATCAATTGAATTAACAAGTGGCATTGAGATATGGAACAACATGAAGAATAGAACATTTTAGAGAAAGAGTTATTAGCAAGTAGAATATTTGGTGGAAGATTACAGAGAATTAAGGGTACCTTATTGAACTTGTTATTGTTAGACAATGCCATCTATTTCCATGTAGGGGATGTAGGCAATCTTGGGCCAATATTTTCTTCTGTTCTTGAGGCATCTTTGTTTTAGAACAGGACATCCCATGATTACAATGTCATGTAATTAGTCAAAAAAGATGTAAATTTGAGGGGGGAAATATGAGAAAGCTAAAAACAATATGATGAAATGCAATGGTCAATTTAGAATTTTGAGAAAGTTATACCTCTCGCGTTTTTGCAATACATATTTCCAAGAAGATGACAGAATCCCAAAAAAGCAAGGTATTAAATAAGGGAGCATTCCTATGTGATTAAAGTACAAAACAAAATCAAATAAAAGGACTTCATTAACATAATAAGATTCAAATTTAGATTGGAATGAGATAGAATTAAAACAAAATAATAAATACCTTTTAACAATTAATGGTGATTGAATTAATATACTGAGCTTTAAGCAAAAAGAGCCACCATACATAAGGCCTTTTGCCCATCCTTTGGTAGGAAGTGAAGTTGTTGCCCAAATTTGATAGGGCCTTAAAACTTTTTTTGGACCTGATTAACAAAAAATTTTGCACATTAAATTGGAATCACATGTAAACCCAAATTAGAAAAGAATGGTGCATTTAGTACATCTTCTTTCATGTGTAGGATATTTAGTATTTACCCCTGCAGATATGAATGGCAGGAAATTTTACTTTCATCAACATCAATCCCTTTTCTTGCCATCCTATATGTGCAGCATAAATTCCATCATTATCAAAAAATGAAAGCAATATTTTTAGTTGAAAATGGTGAAACTTGTGTTCTATCAAAACTCACAATTCAATGCATTAATAAGTACATCTGTTCTGAAAAAGAGCAAGGGCCTTCCTTATTATGTACATCTGTCACAAGCATAAAAAAAAAAAAATAGAATCTACAAGACTAATGCTTACAACAATATCAAACTTACAAATGTTCATTTGAAGTATGAACTACAAGAGAAAATATTGAAACTTTAACCTTATTATGAAAAGAAAACATCCCAAAAGCTCAATCAAAAGATAAAAATACATATAAAACATATTTTTACAAATAATCAAATCACATTTTATTCATCCACACTCTCTCCAGAGAGTAGATAACATCAGTTCCTATTTCTCCTTCCTATCCCATATCCTACAATTATGACAATTTATTGAATCCCATAAGAAAATTTGAGTAAAGTAGGAGTCTGAAAATTGAATAACCTTCAAAAGAATGACACATGATGCTTAGAAATGCAAGAACTGTTGAGACAAGGTAAAAGTGAAGACTCGTATCTTTGGTAGAATAACATTAAAGGTCAATTATTTAGATCATAAAAAATAAGCACTGGGTAGAACTAAAGATTGAGATACCAAATTAAAAGCTCAATTTGAAACATGGAAATCATAAAACAAAGGCTCGTTCTAGATTTGAAGTTTTTTCTTCTCTCCATTATCTAATTTTATTTTTCTTATCATTTATTGAAGATTTGATTGATAAAGGTCTCTAACTCCTTAAGGACCTCAGACCTTTGGTAACACCACTCGCCCATACTAAACGAAAGGGGGAGAAAACTCATATCATCTCAATTCTTTTTTTTTTTTAATTGATAAGACTTTATATGTAATGCATGACCTCAAAACCTTCTTAGAATAGTGCAAGAGGTGATTTAAAAAAACTTTCAGACATGAAATTGGAATCACATGTACCAAAATTAAAAAAGAATGGTGCACCAAAGGCAAGAAATTCCGCTTTTATTAAATAGAAATTTCATGTTTAGGATATTTACCTTTGCACCTACTAATAAGCTGCCCCAAAGGTAAGAATTTTTTCTTTTATCTGCATGTACAACATAAATTCCATCATTACCAAAAGGTAAAATCAATATTTTGAAAATTGTTTTCTATCACAACTTACAATTGAAGTGTGGTAGGAAAGACTTCCTTTAACCAATAAGGACAAATCTAAGAGCACATTCCCCGATTCTAGAGTTTTTGGATGCATATAGATGAATCCTTTAGTGAGATGTTAGTATTCAGAGCCTATAGCTGCAGTCTAAAGCCAAATCTCTTAGTCAAATGTTAATCAGTGAGGAATTTAGAAGCAGATAAGTCAATAATAAAAGTATTCCACTCACAATCACTAAGCACAAAATGCTACTACAAGGATGATAAACCATTTCCTTAGAGGAAATTTTTTTTTAGCATGATAAAATTCTCAACTCTCCTAATGATGTGAGATTATGTTGCCTTTTCTACTACCTTTCCAGGCTACCATGATTGAAAGACTTCCACATTTGCTAAGGGTTTAGAACATGGGTTTTGTGAGAGAACAAGCATGGTGCTGGAGCCATTCTCTAGCAAGTGGTTGAAGAATGTCTCAGAGGTTGTAAAGATGTATTATTTAGATCACAATAGGAAATGTAGGATAAAAAAATGAAAATTGCATACCATGTTTTTTCTAAGGTAGCTTTTCATCTTCTTTTCACTATAGCCATGCTAGAGAATCAAGAACTTACACCATATTCACTTCAAACATGGAGTCTCCAGTAGGAAACTCAATATTCCTTTCTGTTAGGGTAATAATGAAAAAAACTTATCAGGCTATTCACATAAAAGCTTCATAAATAGATTTAAAAGCATTTTATTTTGAGTATTTAACTAGAAAAAAATTGTTAATGCAAAATATAATTGTATACCTATATTCATAAGCATAAGATGGTAAAAATATATTTGAATATCCATATTTGCATTGCTAAATTGAAAAAAAAAAAAAATGTGGGGTGGGGGGGAAGGTGTGTGGTGGGAAGGCTCTGAGATTTTACACAAAGTTCTAGGATAACATTGAGTTATTAACTAATGAATTAGAAAACTAAAATTCCAATCCTATAGAATGATGCATGTGAGCAACAAAAAAACCTGAAATTTAAGGAGGAACCATCAATTATTAAATGTTACCAAAACAAAAATTGCATGCATAAATAATTTTTTTTTTTTTTTTTTAAAAAGAAAAACTGCAATTAAAAAAAAATGAAGTTGGAATTGGAATTGAATAAAACATAGATGCTGGCATTTTATTGTTGTGAATTGGGGTACTTGATTGAAATTTTTTACTGGTGTACATTGTCATCTATTTCCAATTAAGTGGAATTATATGTTATTTTTCAGCTTCTTTTAGAAATAATAGAATTAACAGAAATAAGTGAACCTGAGGTATAGAACAACAAGAAAATATTGGAATATTTTAGAGAAAATAATAATTAGTAGATAGAATCTCTGATGCAAGAATAAAGAGAATTGGGAGTACCTGGTTGAACTCGTTGTAGTTTTACAATGTCATCTATTTCCATATAGGGGATGTGAGCAATCTTGGGCTAATATTTTACTTTGTCATTGAGGCACCTCTCTTTTAGAATATGACATCTCCCCATTACAACTCTTGCAGGTGTTGGTGGTGGGTCAATGTGGGTAGCCCACCTTCTAGAAAGCCAATAAGAGACATCTTTGAACCCCTAGTAAGACCACCTGCCCATACCAAATAAAAAAGGGGGAAATGAGTAGAGAAAACTCATATCATATAAAAAACAGAACAAATTAAAAATAATAATAATAATAATAATAATAATAAAATCATACTTTTTTGTGTTTTAAGGGTGTGATTCACCATAAAATATCATGGAAACATTGATGAAACTTTATATAATGCATTACTCCAAAATCAACGAAGAATAGTGCAAAAGGTGATTGTATTTCTTTCACTTCACAAGAATGACACCTTTTAAGCCCTGCTACACACTATATAATGGGGAAATTAGTTTATAATTATTATAAAAAAATAAAAATAAATTTTTTTTCAAATTTAGCAAAGGCGTAGAAGCAAAATTTGTCATATAAGGAGAGAAACATGATCTCTGCTCATTCCCCTATTAAGAGAAAATATGAATCTTTCAATGGATGAATATGTCCTTTCTCTATTCTTCTTGCAATAAGGGTTGAAGCTTAGGATTCATTCAGCCTTACACCATCACAATTCTTTTATGTGGAAAAGGACTGCAATGGGATATTCTCTATTGACCAAATGTGAAGCAAAAAAGAAGAAAAGAAACAGAAAGTAAACTAAGACAAAGTACAATTAGGAGACAAGAATTTACCTACTCATTTACAAAAATGCTTACAAACTCCCCAATTATACTAGCTCTCTGTAACTTCATCAATGCATTTGCGAAATGCTAATCTAGAAATAAATTATATAACATAAGGAGTGGAAAATTATAAAATCACACACCAACACATAAATATGAGTTTGTGTATACCATCTTAATGGAAAAAAAAATTGTGTACTTGTGGCCCCCTATGCTTGCCAAGATTTAGCTTATTTAATATAGTCAGAATCTGGTGTATGAACCTCATCCACGTCTTCAACACCTGAAGAATAACCTGAATGCAACAATAATTACAAATTGCATAAGTACGGAATGCAAAGAGAAGTGAAAATCAAGGTTGTATGGATTCTTTATAGATTAATATTCAAGGAATAAATTCTGATTATATATGCATATATATAAATTGAAGAACTAAATGAAAAGCACTAAGAACATAACTATTTGTCATGTATACCAACAAAGAACATGCAGGTGCAGCCAAACACATGACAAAGAATGGAAAAGAAGTAGGAAGAATCTGAAAAAGCTTTAGAGTCAAAGCAATGCTGGAGATGCTACATGTGCAGGCCTAATTGGTTCTACCTCCACTAAAATTCTTCTCGTTGTTATCAAGTCCAAAAGTATACACATGTCCTGCTATTCAATAACTTTTGCCTTGCATACTCCTTAAATTCTACAGATTAAGAGGATCCAAGCGTTGTCATTTCAGTTTCTTTAACTCTTCTCTCTTTTCAAACTCCTCATAGCATGGAAAGGATCCACTCTTCCCTCTCAAGGTTTGGTAATTTCCTTCCCTTACAGAAATTATTTCACCCCTTATCAAATCCGTCTTCAGTAAATTCATCAGATTATTTTTTTAATTCTACAATCTTAACATTCCTGCCATCACAAATATTCTTTACAATTCACCAATTTCTTGCCATGATTCTGAGAGGCATTTCTAGAGGGTCATGAGGTTCTAAATAAAGAGAATAAATAAAAAATAAAAGAAAAGGTTGGAAGTGGAGGGCATGAGGTTCAATCTCATTTCCCTATCTTGATTGAACCAATAATTGCCCTCTCTTCAACCCTAAACTGATTATGAAAGAGGGCCTTTTATCCCTACTAGATTGGGCAGATTAATGCTACATGAAGTGAGCCTCCAAATACAAATGAGACTGCAAATACAAACTGATTATGGAAGAGGGCCTAAGTAATTACTTTACAAAGACTAACTAGAGATATTAGTGGACTTTCTTCTTCATTAGTTTGTAACATGAATCATCAGGGCCAAGTCTTTTACTAATCCACAACCTTCACCTTCTGGTATCACATGGGCAGAGCATGCCCATTGTAGCAAACAGTATGATGAAAATAAAAAAATTATGTAGCACTAAGTCAAAAGAATTTTGGTGCAGAAGCCTAAGCAACCATATAGAAATATGCAAACATGAAAGCTAGAAAGACAGTAATAAAATATCACCTTACCTGGCTAGGTTACAATCATCATGTGCCCCAATTACGGGATTTTACCTTCAACAACTTACTTACAAAGACCTTAATTTGAAAGAGCACATTTTAAATCAATACAAGTGAGAAGAGAGAGAATAAGAAAGAGAACAACCTAGGATATATGCCCTTTCTCTGCATCCTGAACTGCTTGACATACCAGTTGCCAGTAGTAAGGGTCTAGGCCAACAACAATTACAATGTCATGTAATTAGTCAAAAAAATTTAAGTGGAAAAGCAGAAAAAAGGGAAAAAGATCTCATCAACAAAGAAAAACGGAAAAAAGATGAGAAAGTTGGTTAGTTTGAAAGTTGAAAAAGTTATACCTCTCCCCCGTTTTGCAATACATATTTCCAAGCTGATGGTAGAATCCCAGAAAACCTTGGTGTTTAGTAAGGGAGAATTCCTATGTGATTAAAGTACAAAACAAAATCAGATAAAAGGGCTTTATTAAGATACTAAGATGCAAATTTAGATTGGAATGAAATAGAACTAAAACAAAATCGGAAATACCTTCTATTAATTAATGGTAATTGAAATAGAATACTGGCTTTAAGCAAAATGAAGCACCAGATATAAGGCCTCTTGTTGTGGGTTAGGTTCTGCAAGTTTGCCAAGCTGCCCATCCCTTGGTAGGAAGTGAAGTTGGTGCCACATTTGATAGGGCCTTAAAATTTCTTTTGGACCTGATTAGCAAAACATTTTACACATGAAACTGAAATCACATGTAAAAGATTAAAAAAGAATGGTGCATTTAATACATCTTCTTTCATGTGTAGGGCATTTCCCCTTGCAGATATGAATAAGGTGCATCAATGGCAGGAAATTTCCCTTTCATCTACATCAATCCCTTTTCCTGCCATCCTATATGTACAAGACATCATTATTGGAAATTGAAAGCAATATTTTGAGTTGAAAGTGCCAAATATCCAGTTATTAAACTATGGTAGGAAGGCCTTGCTTAAGTAAATAGGGAACAAGCTAAGAACACAATCAAGAGAGGTGAGTTTTTGAGCACAAAACTGTTTAGCTTATTGTAGGAAATGAAGTTGGTGCCAAATTTGATAGGGCCTTAAAACTACTTTTGGACTTGATTACCAAAAAAAATTGACAGTGGAGACTGGAATTACATGTGTAAACCCTGAAATGAAAAAAGAATGGTGCATTTAGTTCAACTCTTTCATGTTTAGGATATTTCCCCTTGCAAATAAGCTGCGCCATTGGCCAGAAATTTTGCTTTCATCTACATCAATGCCATCCTATATGTGCAGCACAAATTCCATCATTATCAGAAAATGAAAGTGATATTTTTAGTTGAAAATGGTGAAAATTGTGTTCTATCAAAAGTTACAATTCAATGCATTAATAAGTACCTCTGTTTTGGAAGAGGGCAGGGGCCTTCCTTTGGAAAAATAAGTAAGTAGAGTCGAGGTTTTGAGCACAAAACTCCACAACTTATTGTTGATCACGGCAGCCCTTGATTACGGAACAAAAGAGACTCAAATATTGTAGAGAAAGCAGCAATACGTAAGTAGAACCTTTGATGGAAGATTACAAAGAATTGGGAGTACCTGATTGAAGCTGTTATTGTTGTACAGTGTCATCTATTTCCACATAGAGGATGTGAGCAATCTTGGGCCAATCTTTTCCTTTGTCCTTGAGGCACCTCTTTTTTAGAATAGTACACCCCCAGATTATAAGTCTTGCAAGTGTTGGTGGCAGCCCTTCCTTTGGCACAAAGGACCGGAGCTTAGGGCAACTGTAGAATTCAAGGGTTTTAAGAGAGATGAGGCTTTGGAGACCTGTGGAGGCTATGGATTTGAAGTTGTAGAAATCTAACAACGCGAGAGAGGTGAGAGATGTAGGAAGAATAGGTGAGAGCCGGAAAAAGAAAGCAGATCTGGGAATGGGCCTCGAATCAAGAGCTTATCAAGTGAGGTGAGCGTGCGGAGGCCCCACCCAGATCGAGGCCACCTCATATTCTCACAATCTGAAATAGCAAGTCGTTTAAGGTTGGGGTTCAAAAACGCTTCTGGAGAGGACACCATATCAGGACAATTACATATTTCCAGAAGTTGAAGAGATGTGAGGTTTTGCAGCATATTCCCTGGAATCGACTGCAATTGTTGGCAGCCCCAAATGCTAAGCGTCTCAAGTGTGGAGGGAAAGTAGCCTCTCGGAATGGACTTGAGAGATGGACATCCCCATACACGTAGCCATTCAAGACAAGTGTTGTTGTTGCCAATTCCCTCAGGTAGAGACTCTAGTTTCTCACAATTTTCAATTATCAGGTTCTTAAGGGTGACAGGTAGCTCACTTTTCGGAAAGCCAATAAGAGATGGACAATCTACAATTTTCACCAGCTCAAGGGCACAACTGCTAATCATCATTCCATCAGGTAGTGTCTCTAGACCCTCACAATTTTTCACTCTAAGAAGTCTTAGCATGGGCGGCAAACCTGTCTCTGGGAATGACATGAGTTTCGGGCAATTATGAATAACCAAATATGCAAGAGATGTGAGGGTGTACAATGCATTTGGCAGCTTCTCTAAGTTGGAGCATCCGTTCAC
The DNA here is from genome assembly GCA_030254885.1 of Vitis rotundifolia. Taxonomy (NCBI): domain Eukaryota; kingdom Viridiplantae; phylum Streptophyta; class Magnoliopsida; order Vitales; family Vitaceae; genus Vitis; species Vitis rotundifolia. The sequence goes on from CM058157.1 coordinate 14,242,043, forward strand.
TTCCAAGTATTGAAGATTGCAAGGCAGCCCTTGCTCTTCCACCGATACAACCCCATCACACCCTTTGATCCATAAACTTCGCAGACCACCAAGGTTTTCCAGTCCAAATCCAGGCTTCCTCAAACATGCCAACTCATCACATTCATGTATTCCCAGATCTTCAAGGACCATTAAGCGTTGTGCAAGCCTTTCCCATAAACAACTCAGCCTCGAAATTCTCCAAATGTATAATTGGGTAAGTGAGGGGACATCACCATCCCAACTTTTTAATGACCCAGCTACTTTTAATTCAGTAAGAAGTGGAAGTCGTGGGATTGACATTTCCAATTCTTGGCATTCTTCAACATAAAAATCCACAAGGGAAGGTAACTCATTTGGTAAGTTGATCAATTTTGGACATCTTACGATTTCAAGCTCACGAAGGCAAGGAAACAATGTATTAGTTTCCTCATGGCCCAATTTGGGAATTAACCAATTGTTCCATTCTACCATATTCCGAAATCTCAGAGATTCCAAAGACCGAAAAGGGTTTGCAGTATCCCCATAGAACCCATCACCTATGCTTTTAACTTGATTCATTCCTTCAATCACCAAGTCTTTGAGGAAAGGTAAACCCCCAAGTGTTGGCAATGATGTGCAATTTTTACAATTTGTGAGTTCCAAATAAACCATTTTGGAGAAGGATGGATCTCCTATCCAATGATGGAGTTTTGAGCCACCATAAAATGCAATTTTCAGTTTTTTCAAACTTTGATGAGGTTGTAACCACTTAAGGACCTCTATCTCAGTACTTTCATTCCTTAAATCACCAGAATCTTCACTCTATACCATAGTTAAGTCTTCAATATTTGCTCTCTCCTTCAAATTGACATACATTGCATCTCTTGGATCCGAAACATTTTCCAACCCTAAAATGGCAAGCTCTCCTCCGAGATTCAACAGGTTCTTCAATTCGTTTATTTGTGACCCATTACCTTTGCTTAGAAAAAACTTAGACAATGTTTGCAAATTTACCAAGTTTCCAACTTGTGGAGGCATCTCTTCGAACATAGTTGAACCACTAATATCAAGATGTCGAAGATTGGTTAAATTCATGATGCAAATAGGCAACTTAATGAGTTCCATACAATTGCATAATATCAATGATTGTAAATTGTAGAGACTACTCACTGCTTCAGGTAACCGTTTAAGTTTAGTATGAGACAAATTAAGATATCGTAAATGTTTCAAATCACTAATTGAATCTGGTAACTCATTTATTTCATAACCACTCAAAGAGAGCACCCTCAATTGTATCAACTTTGGCAACAAGCCATGAAGCACCTTAGTACTTAAGTAACATTTCATCTTATTATCTACAGTGACGGGTAATGCAACAAATGTTTGTAATTGCTCCGGTTTATTAAGGACTTCAAATTTTTTGAATACATCATACTCGCTACGTATGAATGACAAATGATGAGTCATTTAAGAGGTTTTATGTATATTCTCTAAATTGAAGCATATTTCTGTAGCAACATCTTGAGCTAGATCATTGATTAGGTCATGCATTATAAATAATTGGGATTTACTATTGCTTGATGGTTGGAAAAAACATCTAGATAATAATTCATCAAAATAATCAGCACTAAATCTTCCATTTGACGGTTGTCTTCTTTTGCTTGATGAATTAAACCCTCCGCCATCCATAATAAAATTAGTTCTTTTTGCTCAAATTTATAGTCCCTTGGAAACAATGCACAATACGCAAAACATCTTTTTAGATGTGAAGGGAGATATTGATAGCTTAATCTTAGCACTGGGATAACACCACTCATATTCCACATTTTGCTACTCAGTACATGTTCCCATTGATTCTGTGGTTTGGAGAGTAGAAGCCCACCGAGCACCTTTGCTGCTAAGGGCAAGCCACTGCATTTCTCTACGATCCTTGTATCAAGCAATCTCAAATTTGGATGTTCATCGATATTTTTGTTTTCAAATGCATGTTTCACAAATACATTCCAACAATCATCATTAGATAAGGGCTTGAGCAAGTGGTGGTAGTTGTCTGCTCTCATCAATGATGCAACATTTGTATGACGTGTCGTTACTACAATTTTACTTCCTCTAGCCCCCGACTTAAAGGGGATCTGTAAGTGACTCCATTGCTCATAATTGTTAATATTCCACACATCGTCCAAAACTAGCAAAAACCTTTTTCCAACCAGAATCTTGCTCAATGTGAGCTGGAGTTGGTTAAAGTCTTTGAAATCATGGATTTGATGAGGAGAGAATGCATTAAGAATTGCATTTGTTATTTTCACTATATCACTCTCATCTGATACACAGACCCACCCCTTTGGGTCAAAATGGTTCACTATCTCATCATCCCTGTATACCAACTGGGCGAGTGTAGTTTTCCCCATCCCACCTATGCCAACAATGGGAATTACCCCAAAGTTGCTTTCACCGCCTTTATCCTTCAACAGCATCTCAATAATAACCTTTTTATCATCATCCCTGCCGTGAACAGGTTCATCAATCAAAGATGTAGTGGGCGGTCGTTGCCAAGTAGAAGTTGTTCCATCAACTCTCTCCAAACCCAGTTCAACTGTGGCTTTGCGCAGCCCAAGCCCAACATTTTTAGTTGAAAGCTCTTCTAAGCGGTTAGTTATTTCCTTAATCTTAGACCCCATCTTAACATTAAACACGACATGGCATGGATTGAAACTAGTACAGCAAGTGGGGATAAGGCTTCGTGCCTTACTAGTGTTGGGGGTCTGAGGGCGTTCTGCCATCAACTTGTGTCGCAGAAGCTCGGTGGCGAACTCATCCAGTACGTCCTCTGCATCATAAGCCAAGTCTCTGAGCTGGCATAGCCAGTTTTTCAGTGCAGGCGACGTCATCTGCTTCATCTCAGCATCATCGAGCACTTCATTCAGAGTCAGCAAATTGTCCTCCCATTTCTTGAGTTCAGAATAGACTTTCTGTTGGCGAGCAAATTGGAGCAACTCAGAGGAGGCTAGCTTTTTCAACAACAATTCAAGGCCAGCAGAAAGAACAACCTCTCCAACAACCTCCATTGTTTCTTAGTTTTGAGTGAGTTAGGGAGAGAGGTACGTAAGCAAGAGAAGAAGAGGAAATTGGTCAGGAGTGTGAGACTTGGAGCAACTAATTGAGAAACTGAAACAATTTCGCTAATTAGGATAAGGGAATACAAATTTGGCAGGCGAACACGCAAAGGAAAAGGATAAAGTGGAAGGGTAGCAGATGGACTCCTGCTTAAAAGTGGGGGAAGCTCTCAGAAAGGGAAAAAAACACCTCATTCCATGCTTAGGAATGGAGAAAGCATCTGAAAAAACTATAAGCGATTGGAGAAGTTAATTAAACTACAAATTTCTTATTCAAATAAGCACAGATCTGTAGATTAAAACCGAACTCCTGTGCTGGCACAGACTTGAATATCAATACTTAGAGTGAAATAAAATTAGTTTTTTGAGTTTAAAATTATTTTTTGAAAATTAATATACTTTTTAACAAATCTAACACATTGTGTCCTGTTGATTTGGAATCTACTTGTCTAGCTAGTTAGAAAATTTCGAAAATTATAGTTCTATGTAGAACATATTTGATCTTAAATTTATGATACTAATTACTTCAATATTTTGTTTGCAAATTATTTTTAAAAGTGAGTATAGTTAGTAATAAATCAAATTCATTAAGTATTGTTTAATTTGAAATTTATTTACTTAGTTAAAAAAATTCATAAAAGTGTTAAAAAAATATAATGCGATCTTAACCCATTTATTTGATGGGTTGATTTACTACTAGATGAAAAAAAAATCACTAAACAAACAAAAATTACTATTATTTTTAATCAGAGGGTTTGGAGAAGTAGTTAGAGCAAGTAATTGAGAAACTGAAACAATTTGCTTAGGGAGTACAATATTGTAGGCAGGCCTACACACAAAGAAAAAGGATGAAGTGGAAAGGTAGCAGATGGATTGATAAGAAATTAGGGAAGCTTCAGGAAGGAGAAAAGCACTTCATTCCATGCTTATGAATGGAGAAAGCTTTAGAAAATGCCATCGAGGGATTGGATAAGTTTTTCTTTTGTTGGTATATGTGAACTTTTGAAGGTTACAACTACAAATTTCTTATCCAAATACCAAAACTTTTCACTAATATGGGGAAACAAAGAATAATTGATAGTAGGGTGCTTGGAAAAAGTAAAGAAAGCCTCTTCTAAGTCCTCAAGTTGGGAATCTAGAAAGTCTAATGGCATGTTTGTCCATGCATGTTTAACCTTGTTTTTAAAATAATTTTCAAGTTAAAAAGAAAAAAAAGTTTTTAAGGTATGTCTTAAAAATAATAATACTTGGCAAGTTGTTTTTAAAAATATTTGTCAAAGAGCAAAAAACCAAAAACTCTTTTGAATAAGTAAATTTTAGTTGCTTTTAAAAATAGTGTTTCTATTTTCATTTTGTACAAAAAAATTTTTTAAAAAATTGTACTCTCATTTTACATTAATATCAATTAAATTTAATTCAAGTCTTAATAAAAATAAAAAATAATAATTTTATAATGAAATAATAATATTTTTTTTTTGTAAAATATCAATACTAATATTATAATAAAATTATAAGTTAAATTTTTTTTGTTAGAAATGTTACTAGTTTAATAGATATAGTACAATATGGATATTAAATTCTTCTTAAAGGCATAATAAATGTTTTTTTAAAAAAAAAAAAAGTGAATAATAGTACCTTAAAAATAATAATGGTTAATAATAATTTACTTAAAGTGATATTAAAAACAATAAAGTTCACATTTTTATATATATAAAATAGGTAAATATGATAAGTTTTTGTATTAGCTATACACATTTACTATTTAGTCATTGTCAAAGTACTATGCTATTAATTGAGTTAGTTTTGAATTCTCATTTATTCTCAAAAATTAGTAAATTCATTAGATAATTTAAAAGATTAATTTTCATTTGATTTGGACTCAATTAATTTAATATTTGTTTACCTAATAAAAAAATTTGAGAAGGTATAGACTAGTTATGTGCATACAAGAAACAATACAATTATTGCTCATTCTAGACTAATTCTTATCTTTCTTTCTTTTTTTTCATTGATTTTATTTTGAATTTTAAATTATTTTAAAAAATTACTAGACTCATCTACAAATCTAATGTATTGAATTTTGCTTAATTTAGAGTTTATTTACCTAATCAGAAAATTCATAAAATTATAATTATATGCGGAGGAGAAACAACAAAGTTTTTTGGACCATTTTTAGTCCATGAATTTCTAATAATAATTACGTTATTTTTTTTAAGTTATTTTTAAAAAATTAATAGACTTGTTAACAATATTAAAACATTAAGTCTTGTCTAATTTGGAAGAGAATCTACTTATCTAGTTAGAAAATTCTAAGAATTATAGTTCTATGTCGAAGAGTTTGTCCACAAATTCTAATATTAATTAGTTTAGTATTTCATTTTTAATTCTTTTTTAAAAAAAAAAAGAAAAAAAGAAAAACTGTTAAACTTATTAATATATGTAATGTATTAAGTTTTTTTTAATTTGAAGTACATTTTTCTAAATAGAAAATTCATATAAATTTCAGTATGTGTAAAAGAGAAATAATACAATCATTCTAGGACCAAATCTAGTTCATGAATCTTTGATACTAATTTTTGATGTTTGAGTTCTAATTTTTTTAACACATCCTAATAGATCTAAGACATTAAGTCTCACTTGATTTTGACTCTATTTGCTTAATGAAAAACCTTATAATTTTTTGTCTATGGTTAGATGTAAAGGAGAAACAAACAAAGCCATTCATAATCAATTTTGGTCGACTTTCTAGTATTAATTGGATCAATTTTTTAGTTTCATGAGTTTCTAATATTAATTAGATTGGTTTTAAATTATAAATTATTTTAAAAAAATTTCAAATCCTATGCGTCAAGTCTCATTAGATTTGGAATTTGTTACACACTCCTTCGACTATGGCTGAACTAGGCATCATAGTTCTCTAATAGATGAGAGAGAGAGTGTGTGTGATAAGAAAAGGTTGGGTAGCTTAAGTCGAACCTTCTCGGATGACTAAGTTGTCCATGGATTAAAGTAGGAATAAGAGATACAAGATAGAGTTCAATGTGTGGACCTTGTTCTAAAATTGGGTCTTCTTATGATAGTTACCTTTTGGTGGATTAATTAAGGGACTATAAATGAGATGTTGGTTAGGTATTACTTTAAATGATTTATGTTATGTTTATCTTTAAGGTTTTGATCATTATGAGATGATTATGGCATAACTGTTAAGATAGTGAATAATATTTTCAACAAATTTTAAGGTTAAACCGTTATTTGACTAATGAGGTGGTCGTGTCCATTATATAATTAATGCAAAGGTGCTCTTTGTGTGGAAGTCAGTATTTCAACTAGGTGGTTGTATCATGCAAACGGTGACTCTCTTTTGTGTGGGGATGGCCTGTTTTGTTATGTGATGATGGTAGTAGTCTAATTACATTTATTGCATTACAATGTGGTGGATCCCATAATAGCTTTGTGGCAAATGATTGGTCCTAGTGGTGCACCACCTTATTAGCTAAAAATATAGCAGAGGATTTCTGTGTCACATATTGAAAGTTGATTAAAGGAGGGTCTTCTTAACCACAATTTAGAGATTATTGATTATATAGCAACTTTAAAAAGGAAGTCTCAAGAGACAGATAACTAAGCTTCAACTATAAAATCTTCAATTGTTAATGTTGTTGCAGTACACATTAAGACTTCTACTGTCTATGTAACATTGACTGCATCCTTTACATAGCAAGCTCATTTTGATTTCCAGTAATGGAATCAGTTGGGTCATCAAGAGGTTGTGTTGGAGGACAAAGTGGATAAGGTAGAAGAGGTCAAGGAGGGCAAAGGAGAAAAGGGTGATGGTCAGGGAGGGGTGTGATTGTTTTCTTCCTTGTTTCCGAGAAATATCTAGTATCCTTTAAATAATTAAACAAATCATCAATCTTTGGCAAAAAGCAGTTATTCTTAATGGTGATTCTATTCAATTTCCTATAATCAATACACAACTTAAAAAACCATCTTTCTTCTTAAAAAAATAATATAGAAGCACTCCATGGAGAATTACTTGGTCTAATGAATCCCTTATCTTGAAGTTTTCAGAGTTGAATCTTCAATTCTCATAACTTAACTAGGGTGCAATTGATGTAGGAGCTATATGTGGACAAACTTCAATGGTAAAGTTACATTCTCTTAGGAGACATTCCAAGTAACTCTTCAAAAAAAAAAAAAAAAAAAAAAACATTCAATAAATTAATTAATAACATGAATGGATTGTAAAACCTTTTTTCTTTAATCTCTACTTAAACACTTGTCAAAAAGTTTTACCACCTTTCCTCAATCTTAATTGATAATTACTAATTTAATGGAGGAGAAGGAAATGTGGCACCCTTATCACCAAATGAATAAACTACATCCCCTCCTAAGGTTTGAATCTTTACCTTTCTTTTAAAATAGTCAATAATAACATGGTGGGGGGATAAAACTTTATGCCTAAAATTACATCATATTCTAACATCTCTAAAACAACTAAATATCTTTTTAATTCATAATTTAAAATCGTCATATTACATACTCTACATATTCTTTTTCTCCCTAACTTTTGTCCCATAGGAGGACTAATAGATAGAAAGGATCTAAGCACCTCAAGTATTAATTCTAGTGTATTCATGTAGAAGACCAAAAGGAACAACTAGTTCTAGAATCAAATAGAACTTTTGCTCAAGAATTATAAACTAGGATAGCACCTTCCAAAAAAGCAAGAGTGTTATCTTCCTTCACTTTATCTATAACATACACACATCCTTGAATAATACCTCCTTAATTCCATGAACTGCTATTAGGGTCGTGACTAAATTCCATGACCTCTTGATTGCTATAGAAAATTAAATTGTTAGTTTCTTTGGTTTGTGATGGAAAGGTTAGATGACATTGTTGTTATTTTGCAAAAATCAAGGATGAATTTGTTATCCAAAATTCATATGGTTTTGGTTTGGGGGAAATCATTCAAAAGACACTCTCTCCATTCTTTCCCACACTTAAAATAATCTTACCTTTATACCAAAATTTGTCCAAGCCCTTGTGGCTACTATGGGAGATTTCTCCTTTGCCTTTTAAAATTACTCATTGTGGTAGAAAGCTCCTCTCTATTACTCTACCTATGTTCTTAAGTCCTCTAAGTATTATAATCTATGGCTCAACTATTAAAGTCATGTTCACTATTACTGAATATTCTCGTAAGAATAAAGGCACTACGTTCGCCTTCATACATTCCCCTAAGAAAAGAGAATTTGGTCAATTCAATGTAAATACTCAACCACACCTTCCTAACTCCAAATACCCGGATTCACTATAGTCCTACCTATGATACTCCAACCGTTCCATTAATTAGTTATTCCTAAACGAGTCATGAAGGGCATAACGAACATACCTTGTCTCCACATTGGATCAAGAACGGGTCAGAGGGATCAAAAATTGTTAATTCATATAGAGCCATCAAACAGGCCCAACTAGCAACCAGAGTTGTATACATTATATGGACATAAATCAATTGAGAATCATGGACGTCTTTTAATATGCATATGAAAATCTAGATATGGATGATAGCAAAAGCATAAATATAGGGGCAAAAAAGAAAGAAAGAAAAAACCATGTTCAAATTCAATCCTTTTGTTCTTAAAAGCTTTGAAGGTTGTACCCTAAGACTTTTGAAAATGGTAGAGACATCTCATAAGTAGCAAAAATCCATAAGTTCCATCAACTCTCCTGGAGTCAATGTTCTTGTTTTCTTCTATAACAGTTACCATATGTTTGAACCTCTTAGGAAGAGATTTAAGGATTTTCATAACTACCTTAAAATTGAGAATCTTTTCCCCAAGGTTAAACCTCAAGTTGAAAATATTACTTAATTTAATAATAAATCCAAAAAAATGTTTCAGCGTCTCACATCCTTAAACTCTCAAATATGGCATTGAGCATTTGAATCTTAGAGAACTTCACAACTAAGCTCCCTCATGAATAATTGATGATATGTCCCTAACCTCAAACTTGCTATCTTAGAAGACAAAAGTTAAAAAACATACACCTTATACTTTTATATATAATATAGATAATGACTAAATATTTAATAAATAATTGATGTGACTAATTTATACCATTTTAATCTTAAAAGTAGTAAAATAAATGAAAATAGAAACATATGTTTTGTTTTTTTGTCATAAAAAATATAATATAATAAAATTATTTTAAAACTTGTATTTCTTTCATCTCTTTATTCTTTGTTTGAAAAAGTTTGATACTAAAGATTTCAAATTGATATTTTATTCTTTTTTCCTCTCATTTTTATGATTCCTTTTATTTAAGTTTGAAGATATGTATTTACAATAAAAATAGAAAAAAGGATTTTAATTTTTTTTTTACTTAAAAAAAAAAATAAAAAGGTAAAAGGCGTTATCTATTTGCACAATTCTCCATGTTTGGAAAAAGGTCAGGTGTTGGAGCAATCAACAAAGTGTGTTCCATAGTCCATGGTCGCAATGGAAAAGAAAGAGATAGAGAGAGAAGATCAAGTGTTGCATATTTTAGGGAGCATGGGAAAGAAACCCCTAAAGGTTATTTATCTAAGTTATATTTAAATATTGATATTATGGGTGAAGGTGATTAAAAATAGTATTAATCAACATGCCCCAACTCAATTTTTGTTCTCCGAATAACTTCAAGTTCTATGAAAGAGCTTTTCTGTCTTGCTCCATTTTACAAATGGTCAAAAAATTCATGGAACTAGAAATTAGGTAAAACCCATTGTTGTTTCACTTTAGTAGCCAGGGGAAGAGAATGGTAGAAGTATCAAGCTTATCCAGAATCCTCTTTTGGTCTCTCTCCATATATGAAATCTGCCTTCACAACTGAAACAACAGTAACCATTGATGCGTAAGTTTTCAAATGTTTTAGCTCCATTCTTTTCAAATGAAACAAGTCTCATTCCTGAAATTCAAAACAGAGGAAACAAAATCATAAGTTGAATTACCAAATTCAAATGATTCTAGAAAGAAAAATGTGTAATTGAGATTTTATCTTGTCATGACTCACGGGCAATACATTGTCTAGATCAAGCCACTAACCAACACAAATCCTTTTTTCTTACCTCGTTGTAGATTGAAATTTTAAGTTTATGCCAAGAATGCAAGAGTTTCAAGGGCTCCGGAGAAGGGTTCTTTCGCTCCTAAGAGTACTTCACAAGAATGAATCCCTATTTTGATTTCAAAGAAAGAACATGTAATGAATAATAATATGAATTAAAATTCTTCTTGAGATAAAAACTGTCACAAGCATCCATAAACAAAAATAGAATCTACAAGACTAGTGCTTACAAGAATATCAAACTAACAAATGTTCATTTGAAGCTAGAACTATAGGACAAAATATTGAAACTATAACGTTATTATGAAAAGGGAACATCCCAAAAGCTCAATCAAAAAATAAAAATACAGATAAAACATATTTTTACACGTAATTGAATCACATTTTTTTTATTCACACCCTCTACAAAAAGTAGATAACATTAATTCCTATTTCTCAATCCTATCCCATATTCTACAATTATGACAATTTATTAAATCCCATAGGAAAATTTGAGTCATGATGCTTAGAAATGCAAGCACATTTGAGACAAGATAAAAGGGAAGGCTCATATCTTAGGTAGAATTATTAAAGCTCAATTTAGATCATAAAAAATAAGCACTGAGTAGAACTAAAGTCTGACATACCAAATTAAAAGCTCAATTTGAAACATGGAAATCATAAAACAAGGATTTGAAGTTTCTTCTTCTCATCATTATTTAATTTTATTTCTCTTATCATTTATTGAAGATTTGATTGATAAAGATCTCTAACTCCTTAAGGTCCTCAAACCCCAGTTAACACCACTTGCCCATACTAAATGAAAGGGGAAAAAAACTCATATCATCTCATAAAACAAAACAAAAAAACAAAAAAATTAATTTTTTTTATTTATTGATGAGACTTTATATGTAATCCATGACCTCAAAACCTTCTAAGAATAATAGGAGAGGTGATTAACAAAAAAATTTAGACATGGAATTGGAATCACATGTACAAAATCTAAAAAAGAATGGTGCACCAAAGGCAAGAAATTCTGCTTTCATTAAATAGAAATTTCGTGTTTAAAACATTTACTTTTGCATCTACTAATAAGCTGCCCTAAAGGTAAGAATTTTTGCTTTCATCAGCATGTCATTCTACATGTACAACATAAATTCCATCATTATCAAAAGGTAAAAGCTATATTTTGAGTTGAAAATTGTGAAAATTGTTTTCTATCACAACTTACAATTGAAGTGTGGCAGGAAAGACTTCCTTTGACCAATGAGGACAAAGCTAAGAGCACGTTCTCCAATTCCGAAGTATTTGGATGCATAGAGTAGTAAGAGTCATGGGACCATGCATATAGATGAATCCTGTAGTGAGATGTTAGTGCTCAGAACCTATAGCTGCAGTCTAAAGCCAAATCTCCTAGTCAAATGTTAATCAGTGAGGAATTCAGAAGCAAATAAGTCAATAATAAAAGTATTCCACTCACAATCATTAAGCACAAAATGCTACAACAAGGATGATAAATTCCCTTGAGAGGAAAAAACTTTTCACATGACATTCTCAACTCTCCCAATGATGTGAGATTATGTAGCCTTTTCTAATTCCAAGGTACCATTATTGAAAGACTTCCACATTTGCTGAGGGTTTAGAACATTTGGGCTATGTGAGAGAACAAGCGTGGTGCAAGAGCCATTCTCTAGCAAGTGGTTGAAGAATGTATCAGAGGCTATAAAGATGTATCATTCAAACCATAATAGGAAATGTAGGATAAACAAATGAAAATCGCATACCATGCTTTTGCTAAGGTAGCTTTTCATCTTCTTTTCATTATAATCATGCTAGAGAATCAAGAACTTACAGCATATTCACTTCAGACGTGGAGTCTCCAGTAGGAAACTCGATATTCCTTTCTGTTAGGGTAATAATGAAAAAAACTTATCATGCTATCAACATAAAAGCTTGATAAACAGAATTAAAAGCATTTCATTTTGAGTATTTACTCGGAAAAAATTGTTAATGCAAAATATAATTGTATACCTATATTCATAAGCATGAGATGGTAAAAATATATTTGTGTGTCCATATTTACATTGCTAAATTGACAAAAAAAAATTAAAAAAAAAACTGAGATTTTACACAGTTTTAGGTTAAGGTTGAATTATTAACTAATGAATTAGAGAACTAAAATTCCAATCCTATAGAATGATGCATGTGATCAACAAAAAAACCTGAAATTTAAGGAGGAACGACCAATTATTAAATGCTGCCAAAACAAAAATTGCATACATAAATAATTTAAAAAATATACAAAATAAAGATTAAAAAAGAAAAAATTGAAGCTGGAATTGCAATTGAATAAAACATAGAAGTTGACATTTTATTGTTGTGAATTGGGGTACCTAATTGAAATTTTTTACTGTTGTACAATGCCACCCATCTCTAGTTAAGTGGAATTATACGTTACCTTTGAGCTTCTTTTAGAAATAATAGAATCAAGAGAAACAAGTGAACTTGAGGTATAGAACAAGAAGAAAATACTAGAACATTTTTGGAAAATAATAATTAGTAGATAGAATCTTTGATGCAAGAATATAGAGAATTGGGAGTACCTGGTTGAACTCGTTATTGTTTTACAATGTCATCTATTTCCATGTAGGGGATGTGCGCAATCTTCAGCTAATACTTTCCTTTGTCATTGAGGCACCTCACATTTCTCCATTACAACTCTTGCAAGTGTTGGTGGTGGGTCAATGTGGTTCGCTTACCTTCTAGAAAGCCAATAAGAGAGGTTTTCAAACCCCTTTGAAGACCACCTACCCATACCAAATAAAAAGGGGAAAAAAGTGTACAAAAAACTCATATCATATATAGAAATAAAAACTAATTAAAATAAAAGAAAAAAATTATACTTTTTTTGTATCTTAAGGGTGTGATTCACCATAAAACGTCATGGAAAAATTAATGAAACTTTACATAATGCATTGCTCCAAAATCTACAAAGAATAGTGCAAGAGGTGATTGTATTTTCTTCATTCCACAAGAATGGCACCTTTTAAGTCATGGTACACACTATATGATGGGGCAATTAGTTTATAATTATTATAAAAACAAAATAAAAAAAACTATTTTCAAATTTAGCAAAGACGTAGAAGTAAAATTGATCATATATGGAGGGAAAGATGATCTCTACTCATTCCTCTATTAAGAGAAAATAGGAATCTTTGAATGGATGGATATGTCCTTTCTCTATTCTTCTGGCAATGAGGGTCGAAGCTTAGGACTCTTTCAGCCTTACACCCATCCCAATTCTTTTGTGGAAAAGGAGTGGAATGGGATATTCTACATTGACCAAATGTAAAGCAAAAAAGAAGATAACAAACATAAATTCAACCAAAAAAAAAAAGTTACAATTAAGACAAAGCACAATTAGGAGACTAGAATTTACCTACTTATTTACAAAAATGCTTACAAACTCCCCAATTGTACCAGCTCTCCACAAATTCATTAATGCATTAATGAAACACTAATCCATAAATAAATTATATAACATAAGGAGTTGAACATCATAAAATCACACACACCAGCACATACATATGCGTTTGTGTACACCACCTTAATGAAAAAAAACTGTATTCCTGTGGCCCCCTATGCTTGCCAAGATTGAGCTTATTTAATATAATTAGAATCTGGAGTATGAACCTCATCCATGTCTTCAACACCTGAAGAATAACACTTATGCAGCAATAATTAAAGATCGCATAAGCACAAAATGCAAAGAGAAGTGAAAATCAAGGGTATATGAATTCTTTATAGATTATTATTCAAGGAATAAATTTTGATTATATATGTATATATATAAATTGAAGCACTAAATGAAAAGCACTAAGAACATAACTATTTTCCATGTATGCCGACAAAGAACATACAGGTGCAGCCAAACACATGAAAAGGAATGGAAAAGAAGTAGGAAGCATCTGAAAAAGCTTTAGAGTCAAAGGAATGCTGGAGATGCTACATGGGCAGACCTGATTGTTTCTACCTCCACTAAAATTCTTCTCATTGTTATCAAGTCCTAAAGTATACGCATGTCCTGCTATTCAATAACTTTTGCCTCGTGGTGGTCTATGGCCTTGAATGCTATCATTTTATTATTGTAGAACAGAAGAGTGTGTTTGTTATAGCTGGAATAAGACATCAGGAGAACACTACTATTATTGTGGCTGAATGCATGGCATGGAGATGATATCCGGATTGCAATTTTCATAAAAGAATTTGGAATATGGAAATTGCAGGTGAGTCCAAAGTTGTTCTATATGCTTCATTAAGACAAGAAATTATTCTGGGTGTCACATAAGGCTACATGTTCACAAAGTTGAAATCCATACTCTATAGATTATGCTATTCATAACTTAGGCTATACTTTAGCTAATTTTGTTCTTGCCAAAGCAGAAATCCATACTCCTTAAATTCTATAGTTGAAGAGGATCCAAGGGTTGCCCTAACAGTTTCTTTAACTCTTCCCCCTTTTTAAACTCCTTATAGCATGGAAAGGATCCACTCTTCCGTCTCAAGGTTATGTAATTTCCTTCCTTTACAAAAGTTATTTCACCCCTTATCAAATCAATCTTCAGTAAATTCATTAGATTATTTTTTTAATTCTGCAATCTTATCATTCATATCATCACAAATATTTTGTACAATTCACCAATTTTTTGCCAGGATCTTGAGAGTCATGAGTTTCAATATAAAGAGAAAAAATAAAAAATAAAAGACAAGGTGGGAAGTGGAGGGCATGAGGCCATCATTCAATCTCATTTCCCTATGTTGATTGAACCAATAATCGTCCTCTCTTCAACTCTAAATTGGTTATGAAAGAGGGCCTTTTATCCCTATTAGATTGGGCAGATTAATGCTACATGAAGTGAGCTGAGACAAGAAAGAGAACAACCTGGGATATATGCCCTTTCTCTACATCCTGAGCTGCTTGACATACCAATTTCCAGTAGAAAGGGTCCTCTCTAGGCCAACAACAACTACAATGTCATGTAATTAGTCAAAAAAGTTTAAGAGGAATAAACAGAAAAAGGGAAAAATCTTTAAAAAAAAAAAATTCTCATTATAGAAAAATAAAAAAAATAAAGATAAAATAAAATAAAATAAAAAACAAGAGAAAGGGAAAAAGATGAGAAAGTTGGTCTGTTTAAAAGTTGAGAAAGTTATACCTCTCCTCCGTTTTGCAATACATGTTTCCAATCTGATGGCAGAATCCCAGAAAACCTTGGTATTAAATAAGGGAGCATTCCTGTGTGATTAAAGTACAAAGCAAAATCAGATAGGGCTTTGTTAAGATCCTAAGATGTAAATTTAGATTGGAATGAAACAGAACTAAAACAAAATCAGAAATACCTTCTATTAATTAATTAATGGTAATTGAAATAGAATACTGGCTTTAAGCAAAATGAACCACCAGATATAAGGCCTCTTGCTGTGGGTTAGGTCTGCAAGTTTGCCAAGCTGCCCATCCCTTGGTAGGAAGTGAAGTTGGTGCCACATTTGATAGGGCCTTAAAATTTCTTTTGGACCTGATTAGCAAAATATTTTACACATGAAACTGGAATCACATGTAAACCCCAAGATTAAAAAAGAATGGTGCATTTATTACAGCTTCTTTCATGTGTAGGGCATTTCCCCTTGCAGATATGAATAAGGTGCACCAATGGCAGGAAATTTCCCTTTCTATCTACATCAATCCCTTTTCCTACCATCTTATATGTACAAGACATCACTATCAGAAAGTGGAAGCAATACTTTGATTTAAAAGTGGTGAAAATCGTGTTCTATCAAAATTTACAATTCAATGCATTAACAAGTACCTCTGTTTAGGAAGAGCGCAGGGGCCTTTCTTCAGAAAAATAAGGAAAAAGCTAGGGGCATATTCATGAGAGTCGAGCTTTTGAGCACAAAACTTCGCAGCTTATTGTTGACCACGACAACCCCTGATAACAGAACAAAAGGGAGACTCAAATATCATAGAGAAAGCAGTAATTAGAAAGTAGAACCTTTGATGGAAGATTACAGAGAATTAGGAGTACCTGATTGAAGCTGTTATTGTTGTACAATGTCATCTATTTCCACGTAGGGGATGTGGGCAATCTTGGGCCAATCTTTTCCTTTGTCCTTGAGGCACCTCGTTTTTAGAATAGGACACTCCCCGATTACAAGTCTTGCTAGTGTTGGTGGCAGTCCTCCCTTTGGCACAAAGGACCGGAGCTTAGGGCAAATGTGGAATTCAAGGGTTTTAAGAGAGATGAGGCTTTGGAGACTCGTGGAGGCTACGGATTTCAAATTGCGGAGATTTCCCAACCAGAGAGTGGTGAGAGATGTAGGAAGAAGAAGGTGAGAGCCAGAAAAAAAAAAAAAAAAAAGCAGATCTTGGAATGGGCCTTGAATAAATAGCTCACCAAGAGAGGTGAGTGTGTCGATGCCCCACCCAGATGGAGGCCACCTCATATTCTCACAATCTGAAATAGAAAGTTGTTTAAGGTTGGGGTTCAAAAACGCTTCTAGAGAGGACACCACATCTGGACAATTACATATGTTCAGAAGTCGAAGAGATGTGAGATTTTGCAGCAGATTCCCTGGAATCGACTCCAATTGCTCGCAGTCCCAAATGGAAAGTATCTCAAGTGTGGAGGGAAAGTAGCCTCTTGGAATGGACTTGAGAGATGGACATCCCCTTACATGTAGCCATTCAAGACGACAAGTGTTGTTGCTGTCAATTCCCTCAGGTAGAGACTCTAGTTTCCCACAATTTTCAATCTCCAGCTTCTTAAGGGTGGTGGGTAGCTCCCTTTTTGGAAATCCAATAAGAGATGGACAATCTTTAATTTCCAGGTACTCAAGGGCACAATTGTTAATCATCATTCCATCAGGTAGTGTCTGTAGAAGGTTAACAAGGAGCACATGATTCCAATTTTTATTTTATATTTTTTTTCTCTTTATTTCCTTATTTCTTGTTTATTAAGGCTACGTTTGATTCTAAAAAAAAATTAAAAGAAAAAAAATAGAGAAAAATAAATAAAAAATAAATTTAAACTCAATAAATTATTTATCTAACTCTTCCCTCTTTTCAAACTCCTCATAACATGGAAAGGATCCACTCTTCCCTCTCAAGGTTTGGTAATTTCCTTCCCTTACAGAAATTATTTCACCCCTTATCAAATCCATCTTCAGTAAATTCATCAGATTATTTTTTTAATTCTACAATCTTAACATTCCTACCATCACAAATATTCTTTACAATTCACCAATTTCTTGCCATGATTATGAGAGGCATTTCTAGAGGGTCATGAGGTTCTAAATAAAGAGAAAAAAATGAAAAATAAAAGAAAAGGTGAGAAGTGGAGGGCATGAGGTTCAATCTCATTTCCCTATGTTGATTGAACCAATAATTGCCCTCTCTTCAACCCTAAACTGATTATGAAAGAGGGCCTTTTATCCCTACTAGATTGGGCAGATTAATGCTACATGAAGTGAGCCTCCAAATACAAATGAGACTGCAAATACAAACTGATTATGGAAGAGGGCCTAAGTAATTACTCTACAAAGAGTAACTAGAGATATTAGTGGACTCTCTTCTTCATCAGTTTGTAACATGAATCATCAGGGCCAAGTCTTTTACTAATCCACAACCTTCACCTTCTGGTATCACATGGGCAGAGCATGCCCATTTTAGCAAACAGTATGATGAAAATAAAAAAATTATGTAGCACTAAGTCAAAAGAATTTTGGTGCAGAAGCCTAAGCAACCATATAGAAATATGCAAATGTGAAAGCTAGAAAGACAGTAATAAAATATCACCTTACCTGGCTAGGTTACAATCATCATGTGCCCCAATTAGGGGATTTTACCTTCAACAACTTACTTACAAAGACCTTAATTTGAAAGAGCACATTTTAAATCAATACAAGTGAGAAGAGACAAAATAAGAAAGAGAACAACCTGGAATATATTCCCTTTCTCTGCATCCTGAACTGCTTGACATACCAGTTGCCAGTAGTAAGGGTCTAGGCCAACAGCAATTACAATGTCATGTAATTAGTCAAAAAAATTTAAGTGGAAAAGCAGGAAAAAGGGAAAAAGATCTCATCAACAAAGAAAAAGGGAAAAAAGATGAGAAAGTTGGTCAGTTTAAAAGTTGAAAAAGTTATACCTCTCCATCGTTTTGCAATACATATTTCCAAGCTGATGACAGAATCCCAGAAAACCTTGGTGTTTAGTAAGGGAGAATTCCTGTGTGATTAAAGTACAAAACAAAATCAGATAGAAGGGCTTTATTAAGATACTAAGATGAAAATTTAGATTGGAATGAAATAGAACTAAAACAAAATCGGAAATACCTTCTATTAATTAATGGTAATTGAAATAGAACACTGGCTTTAAGCAAAATGAAGCACCAGATATGAGGCCTCTTGTTGTGGGTTAGGTTCTGCAAGTTTGCCAAGCTGTCCATCCCTTGGTAGGAAGTGAAGTTGGTGCCACATTTGATAGGGCCTTAAAATTTCTTTTGGACCTGATTAGCAAAAAATTTTACACATGAAACTGAAATCACATGTAAAAGATTAAAAAAGAATGGTGCATTTAATACATCTCCTTTCATGTGTAGGGCATTTCCCCTTGCAGATATGAATAAGGTGCATCAATGGCAGGGAATTTCCCTTTCATCTACATCAATCCCTTTTCCTGCCATCCTATATGTACATGACATCATTATTGGAAATTGAAAGCAATATTTTGAGTTGAAAGTGCCAAATATCCAGTTATTAAACTATGGTAGGAAGGCCTTGCTTAAGAAAATAAGGAACAAGCTAAGAACACAATCAAGAGAGGTGAGTTTTTGAGCACAAAACTGTTTAGCTTATTCTAGGAAATGAAGTTGGGCCCTAAAACTGACCATCCCTTGGTAGGAAATGAAGTTGGTGCCTAATTTGATAGGGCCTTAAAACTACTTTTGGACCTGATTACCAAAAAAAATTGACAGTGGAGACTGGAATTGCATGTGTAAACCCTGAAATGAAAAAAGAATGGTGCATTTAGCACAACTCTTTCATGTTTAGGATATTTCCCCTTGCAAATAAGCTGCACCAATGGCCAGAAATTTTGCTTTCATCTACATCAATGCCATCCTATATGTGCAGCATAAATTCCATCATTATCAGAAAATGAAAGCAATATTTTTAGTTGAAAATGGTGAAAATTGTGTTCTATCAAAGCTTACAATTCAATGCATTAATAAGTACCTCTGTTTTGGAAGAGGGCAGGGGCCTTCCTTTGGAAAAATAAGGAAAAAGCTAAGGGCACATTCATGAGAGTCGAGGTTTTGAGCACAAAACTCCACAACTTATTGTTGACCACGGCAGCCCCTGATTACGGAACAAAAGGGAGACTCAAATATTATAGAGAAAGCGGCAATAAGTAAGTAGAACCTTTGATGGAAGATTACAAAGAATTGGGAGTACCTGATTGAAGCTGTTATTGTTGTACAATGTCATCTATTTCCACATAAGGGATGTGAGCAATCTTGGGCCAATCTTTTCCTTTGTCCTTGAGGCACCTCTTTTTTAGAATAGGACACTTCCAGATTATAAGTCTTGCAAGTGTTGGTGGCAGCCCTTCCTTTGGCACAAAGGACCGGAGCTTAGGGCAACTGCGGAATTCAAGGGTTTTAAGAGACAGAAGGCTTCGGAGACCCATGGAGGTTACGGATTTCAAGTTATCGAAATTTAACAACGCGAGACAGGTGAGAGATGTAGGAAGAAGTAGGTGAGAGCCGGAAAAAGAAAGCAGATCTGGGAATGGGCCTCGAATCAAGAGCCTATCAAGTGAGGTGAGTGTGCGGAGGCCCCACCCAGATAGAGGCCACCTCATATTCTCACAATCTAAAATAGCAAGTCGTTTAAGGTTGGGGTTCAAAAACGCTTCTGGAGAGGGCATCACATCAGGACAATTACATATTTCCAGAAGTTGAAGAGATGTGAGGTTTTGCAGCATATTCCCTGGAATCGACTGCAATTGTAGGCAGAACCAAATGCTAAGCGTCTCAAGTGTGGAGGGAAAGTAGCCTCTCGGAATGGACTTGAGAGATGGACATTTCCATACATGTAGCCATTCAAGACAAGTGTTGTTGTTGCCAATTCCCTCAGGTAGAGACTCTAGTTTCTCACAATTTTCAATTATCAGGTTCTTAAGGGTGACAGGTAGCTCCCTTTTTGGAAAGCCAATAAGAGATGGACAATCTTTAATTTCCACGTGCTCAAGGGCACAACTGTTAATCATCATTCCAATCTCTAGACCCTCACAATTTTTCACCGCAAGACGTCTTAGCATGGGCGGCAAACCTGTCTCTGGGAATGACACGAGTTTCGGGCAACCATGAATAATCAAATATGCAAGAGATGTGAGGGTGTGCAATGTATTTGGCAGCTTCTCTAAGTTGGAGCATCCGTTCACTTCCAAGTATTGAAGATTGCAAGGCAGCCCTTGCTCTTCCAAGGATACAACCTCATCACACCCATTGATCCATAAACTTCGCAGACCACCAAGGTTTTCCAGTCCAAATCCAGGCTTCCTCAAACATGCCAGCTCATCACATTTATTTATTCCCAGATCTTCAAGGACTATTAAGCGTTGTGCAAGCCTTTCCCATAAACAACTCAACCTTGAAATTTCCCAAATGTATAATTGGGTGAGTGAGGGGACATCACCATCCCAACTTTTTAACAAACCAACTACTCTTAATTTAGTAAGAAGTGGAAGTCGTTGAATTGACATATCCAATTCTTGGCATTCTTTGACAAAAAAATCCACGAGGGAAGGTAACTCATTTGGTAAGTTGATCAATTTTGGACATCTTATGATTATAAGCTCACGAAGGCAAGGAAACAATGTTTTAGTTTCCTCATGGCCCAATTTGGGAATTAACCAATTGTTCCATTCTGCCATATTCTCAAATCTCAGAGATTCCAAAGACTGAAAAGGGTTCACAATATCCCCATAGAAGCCATCGCCTATGCTTTTAACTTGATTCATTCCTATAATCACCAAGTCTTTGAGGAAAGGTAAACCCCCAAGTGCTGGCAATGATGTGCAATTTTTACAATTTGTAAGTTTCAAACAAACCATTTTGGAGAAGGATGGATCTCCTACCCAATTTGGGAATTTTGAGCCACCATAAAATGCAATATGCAAATTTTTCAAACTTTGATGCGGTTGCAACCACGTAAGGACCACTATCTCAATACTTTCATTTCTTGAATTACCAGAATCTTCACTCCAGACCATAATTAAGTCTTCAATATTTGGTCTCTCCTTCAAATTGACATACATTGCATCTCTTGGATCCAAAACATTCTCCAACCCTGACATGGTAAGCTCTCCTCGGAGATTAGGCAAGTTTTTCATTTCTTTTATTCGTGACCCATTACCTTTTCTTAGAGAAAACCTAGACAATGTTTGCAAATTTATCAAGTTGCCAACTTGTGGAGGCATCTCTTCCAACATAGTTGAGCCACTAATATCAAGATGTCGAAGATTGGTTAAATTCATGATGCCTATAGGCAACTTAATGAGTTTCATACAATTGCATAATATCAATGATTGTAAATTGTAGAGACCACTCACTGCTTTAGGTAACCATTTGAGTTTAGTGTGAGACAAATTAAGATATCGTAAATGTTTCAAATCACTAATTGAATCTGGTAACTCATTTATTTCATAACCACTCAAAGAGAGCACCCTCAATTGTCTCAACTTTGGCAACAAGTCATGAAGCACCTTAGTACTTAAGTAGCCTTTCTTGTCATCTACAGTGACAGGCAATGCAACAAATGTTCGTAATTGCTCTGGTTTATTAAGGACTTTAAATTCTTTGAACACATCATACTCACTACACACAAATGACAAATGACGAGCCATTTCAGAGGTTTTATGTATATTCTCTAAATTGAAGCATATTTCTGCAGCAACATCTTGAGCTAGATCATTGATCAAGTCATGCATTATGAATTGGGATTTACTATTGCTCGCTGGTTGGAAAAAGCATTTAGATAATAATTCATCAAAATAATCAGCACCTAAATCTTCAATTTGACGGTTGTCTTCTTCTGCTTGATGAATTAAACCCTTCGCCATCCATAGCAAAACTAGCTCTTTTTGCTCAAATTCATAGTCCCTTGGAAACAATGCACAATAAGCAAAACATCTTTTTAGATGTGAAGGGAGATGTTGATAGCTTAATCTTAGCACTGGGATAACACCACTCCTATTCCACATTTTGCTACTCAGTACATGTTCCCATTGATTCTCTGGTTTGGAGCGTAGAAGCCCACCGAGCACCTTTGCTGCTAAGGGCAAGCCACTGCATTTCTCTATGATCCTTGCATCAAGCAATCTCAAATTTGAATGTTCATTGATATTTTTGTTTTCAAATGCATGTTTCGCAAATACATTCCAACAATCATCAGTAGATAAAGGCTTGAGCAA
This sequence comes from Vitis rotundifolia, assembly GCA_030254885.1. Taxonomy (NCBI): domain Eukaryota; kingdom Viridiplantae; phylum Streptophyta; class Magnoliopsida; order Vitales; family Vitaceae; genus Vitis; species Vitis rotundifolia. The sequence goes on from CM058157.1 coordinate 14,264,777, forward strand.
ATGGTGGTAGTTGTCTGCTCTCATCAATGATGCAACATTTGTATGACGTGTCGTTACCACAATTTTACTTCCTCTAGCCCCCGACTTAAAGGGGGTCTGTAAGTGACTCCATTGCTCATAATTGTTAATGTTCCACACATCGTCCAAAACTAGCAAAAACCTTTTTCCAACCAGAATCTTGCTTAACTTGAGTTGCACTTGATTAAAGTCGTCCCCATCGCGGATTTCATCTGGAGAGACGGCATTGAGAATCATCTTCGTTAGCTTCTCTACATCACTCTCGTCTGATACACACACCCACACCCTTGGCTCAAAATGCTTCACTATTTCATCGTCCTTGTATATCAACTGGGCCAGTGTAGTTTTCCCCATCCCACCTATGCCTACAATGGGAATTACCCCAAAGTTGCTTTCACCGCCTTCATCCTTCAACAGCATCTTAATAATGACTTCTTTATCATCTTTCCTGCTGTGAACAGGTTCATTAATCAAAGATGTAGTGGGGGGTCGTTTCCAAGTAGAAGTTGCTCCACATGCAAACCTTTCCCCACTTTTTTCAACACCTGGGACCATATAAAAATCCAGCTTAGCTTTCCGGCCAGAAATATCGTCTAACCGCCTAGTGATTTCGTTGATCTTGGACCCCATCTCAATATTAAACCTAACTTCACCCACAGGATTGAAACCAGTAAAGCAAGTCGGGATGAGGCTCCGTACCTTACTTGTGGTGGCCACCTGATCAGCTCCTTCTGCCATCAACCTGCGTCGCAACAGCTCGGTCGCGAGCTCGTCCAGTACATCTTCCATGTCGTAAGCCAAGTCTCCGAGATCGTCAAGCCAATTTTTCACGAACGGCTTTGTTGTCTGCTTCTCCTCAGCTTCGTGAAGTACTTCATTAATCATCATCAGTTCCTTCTTCCAGTTTTCAAGTTCAGCAATGACATCCCCTCGGCGAGCGAACTTGAGCAACTCAGGGGAAGCCAACTTCCCGAACAGAACTTCAAGGGCAGCAGAAAGAACAGACTCTCCAACAACCTCCATCGGCTAATTTTTTCCAGAAATCGAAGGGCAAGCTGTAGAGACAGAAGAAACAAGCGAGGTTGCAACTTTTCTCTGAGTAGACTTGAGTAACAGGCGTAGATTGCTATGGGGGTTGCTGGGTCAACAAGGTTTGGCTCTAGTGGGCCCGCAGAATTGAAAGGAAAGCGTGGAAGAAAAAGGAGAGCATGGGCTGTTGCCATGAAATTATTGAAGAGAGAGGAAGTGAAACCCTTTGGTAAATGCTGATCCGTGATTAGAAAATTCAAACCTTCAAAATTAAAAATAATCACATATTTTCTTAGTTAATTATAATAAGAGAAATAAAAAGTGAAATATAATAAATTATTTTGAAATTTTCATTTTTAAAACTATTTATTTTTTTTACTAAGAAAGTTAATAAGGTGTATATGATTTCACTTTCTATTTAACATTTTTTTTTCATTATTTCCCTATTTCTTATTTATTAAGACTATATTTGTTTTTTGAAAAAAATTTAAAGAGATGAAAGAAAAATAAAATATAAAATATAAAAAATAAAAAATAAATTTAAATTCACTAAATCATTTATATGTATTACTTCAAATTTATTTTACTTATTTTATATAAAAATTAAAATAATTTTAAAAATATATAAATTTTTGATAAATTATAATTATATTTTATTTTATTTTTATACTTTTCATAATGAAACTAAATATAAAAAAATTATTTTTTTTAACACTTTTTTCTTTTATTAATATTTTATGAGAACGGATTGTCTCAATAGGTTTATTTATTTATTTATTTTACTTTAATTTTAAATTTGTTATTTTTTTCTTTTCACTTTTAAATCTCTCCATTTTCTTTGGTGGATATTTTCCCTCAAATTTTCTGAAAATAAAAAATAATCTTCATTTTTTTTAATCTAAAAATGTTAAGATACATCTTATTTTATATAAATACATCAATTTTAATTTATTTAATATACTTATTAAACTATATTTATACATTTAAAGGTTATAGTTTTTTTTTCTCAATTTTTATAATTTCTTTTCTAAAAACAAATAAAGTTATATATGATTTGAACTTGTATTTATTTTTCTTTCCTCCTAATTTCAACATACTTAAAAATAATTTTTTTTATTTAATAATATTCTTAGGTTAATTTAATTTATTTGTTTCAACAAAAAAAATTATAAATGTAACTGTTATATCTTTTCAAATAAAATAAAATATATTTTAATCTTTTTAAATTGGAAAGGTAAATAATTAATCATATTTAAAAATAACTGTTGCCATGAAATTATTGAAGAGAGGAAGTGAAATCCATTGGTAAATGCTGATCCGTGATTAGAAAATTCAAACCTTCAAAAATTAAAAATAATCACATATTTTCTTAGTTAATTATAATAAGAGAAATAAAAAGTGAAATATAATAAATTATTTTAAAATTTGAATTTTTAAAACTAATTTTTTTTAATTAAGAAAGTTAATAAGGTGCATACCATTTGAATTTCTATTTTTTTTTATCTCATTATTTCTTCATTTCCTATTTATTAAGACTATATTTGATTGGAGAAAAATTTGAAGAGAGGAAAAAAAAAATGAAAAATAAAAAATAAAAAATAGATTTAAACTCAGTAAATTATTTGTATGTATTACTTTAAATTTATTTTACTTATTTTATATAAAATTTAAAATAATTCAAAATATATATAAATTTTTAATAAATTTTAGCTATATTTTATTTTCTTTTGTACTTTCATAATAAAATTAAATGTAAAATTTTTTTATTTTTTTTTTATTAGTATTTTCTGATAACCAAATATAGTTGTTTCAATATGTTAAAAAGGTTTATTTTAACTTTAAATTTATTATTATTTTTATTATTTTTTTCTTTTTACTTTTAAATCTCTCCATTTTCTTTGGTGGATATTTTCCCTTAAATTTTTTGAAAATAAAAAATAACCTTCATTTTTTTAATCTAAAAATGTTAAGATGCCTCTTATTTTATATAAATACACCAATTTAAATTTATTAAACTATATTTATACATTTAAAGGTTATAGTTTTTTCTCAATTTTTATAATTTCTTTTCTAAAAACAAATAAAGTTATATATGATTTGAACTTGTATTTATTTTTCTTTCCTCCTAATTTCAACATGCTTAAAAATAAATTTTTTTATTTAATAATATTCTTAGGTTAATTTAATTTATTTTCTTCAACAAAAAAAAAAAATTATAAATGTAACTGTTATATCTTTAAAAATAAAATAAAATATATTTTAATCTTTTTAAATTGGAAAGGTAAATAATTAATCATATTTTCTAAATATTTTTATCCTCATAATTAATTAATTAATTAATTAATTGGTCTCCGTTGTTTAATTGTTTCCAAAAATCAAAGGGCAGGGGAGTAGAGATATAGATAAAGGTGAAAGTTTGCTGTGCTGTGAAGAATTGACCAAAGAGGTGCGGATTCCTGTGGTGGTTGGTGTGGTGGGCCTGAATACGATTGGAAAATGTGTGATGAAGAGAGAGGAAATAAAAAATTTATATATAAAAATCATTAAAAGATGCATAAATGAATTCTATAATTTTCACAAAATTCTTAGGAGAACTTGGATAGATAAACTCCTTGTCATTTTAAAGACCTTTTTAACTATGAATACTACTAAGCAAAGTTGGTTTTCTTTTAAAAAGATTCTTCATCCAATTTATAAAAAAATAAAATCAATTTAGAAATTTGGATGAATTTAGGTATTTAAATAAAAATAAAATGTGATACGGACCTAGTATATCAATAATCTTATAAAAAGATCCTAGATATGGGTCTTGATCGATCTTCTTTTGAGATCTTCTCTTTCTTCTTAATTTCATTTTATTATATTGTTGTGATTGTCTATTTGAAAATCCTCTTACTTAAACGCACTTAATTTAAATTATTAGTTTCAAATCTTATTTTGTTATTAACAAAATTGAAGTTAGCCAAACCTTTGTTCCACTGTCCTTTTGCCATATTTCTTTAAAGAACAAAACCATTGAGGTTCTTAGTGTGTTTGGCAAATAAGGAACATTTGCTTATGTTTTTGCTCCACTTCATAATATTAGAAATCTCATCTACTTATATTTTCTATTTTGTAATTTCAATTATTCATTAATTGGCAACATCCAATTTTAGCTATAAAAAAATTTGTTTAAGTTATTTTCATAGATGAAGAGCATTTGACACAATTTCAATTTTAGATCACATTTTATGATTTTCAAATTATATTTATGATGGAAAGTGGCAAGGCAAAATTGTAGAACATGCATTAATATGATGCCCAAGGTAGCAAAAAGGGAGGCCAACACATGGATAGAGAGGTTGACTCATCCCTTTCTAGGTTGTCCTATTTTAATGTTGGTAGTAACTAATATAGGAGTCGGCCTTTGATTAGAGGGGCTAACCTTGATTAGATAGGTTGGCCTCTTCCATAACATACAATTTGGATTATGGCAATAAGTAATATAAGTGGTCCACCATTGCTTAAAGAGTTTAACCCTTCCCCTTTAAAAATTATACTTTTTCATAATAAAATTAAGAAGAATTATGTCATGAACTCATTAAAAAGCATTAATTTTAACCAAAGGAAATAGGAACTCAATGGAAGAATAGGTTTGTTGATATCATCACTCATACTGATTCACAGGTTTCAACAACATACTTTATCCCACTTTTAATTTATATAAAACCTAGGTTTCAATCATAGATTTCAACCACAAAATGGTTGAATAATTCTCTCAAAAAACAATCTATTTAAACAATAATAACCTATATATTCATAATGAAAAAAAAATTATAGTAATTACCTAATAATTCCAAAATTCCTTTAAAATATTAATAAAGCTCAAACTTTTCATTCGATTTTTTCTTTAAATATCAAATAATATAATCATTAAAGGAAAAATTATAGGTTCCTAATTTAATGAGTGGACTTATATATTATTAAATTAAATAATTATAAAAAATTTAAAATATATATAAAGAAATGAAAAATAATAATTTTTTTTCAAATTAAATCATAAATAAATATAAATGTATTAATAATTGAAATTCTATTAAATAATATATATATATATATATATATATATATTATTTAAATGTGAAGAAAATTATTAAAATAGAAGAAAATTCGTTACCTATATATCAAAAGGTATATATTGTATTATTTTATAAATTTAAAAGATACTATATTAATTTACTTATAATTTTTATGTATTAATTATTATAATTTTTTTAAATAATCATGTTATTTTAGCTTTGGTTTGCAATTTTTAAATATTAACCATAAGAAGTAAAGTGGTCACGACCCCATCCCTTGACTAAGAGTCTTTATTTCACAATGGCCTAATGTCTCAAAAACTCAATATCCTCCTTCTCCATTCCACAACGAAAAAAGACGATGACGAGAACACCCTTTAAAAACTCAATATCCTCCTCTTGCTCCATCCCACTTCGAAAGGAGATGAGGATAAGAAGGCCATTTAAACTATTAAGGTAGACTTTAATCATGATCACTAGCCTAATGCTTTGGGTTGGACTTTAACCATTTTGTTGAAGGAAAAAAAGAAGAAAGAAAAAAGGGCCTATTGAGAAGGGATGGTTCAATATTTTCTCTCTTGATTATTGAATACATTTGTCAATTGTTTATGATATCTAGATTCACTATATTATTGCAACTTTTTATTTAAAATTCTTGTGATCGGGTTAAAGTTACTTTAGAATATATAACAGAATTAGATTATAAATTTTGTTTTAAATTATAATTTGATGATAAAAATGAGTCACGATTAAGGATGGTGCTATGAGGCTAAGGTGATCAAAACAATTTTTGGTGAAAATTTTGCACTTGTGATTTTCATCACAATATTAGTGAGAGATTCTCTTTAGCATTACTCCATCTTTTTTTCTTCTTTTTTTTTTGTGTTTTTTTCTAATAAATTTGATCTTTTTTTTTTTTTTTTTTTGGTAATTTGAATTATTGATATAAAATGCATCACTAAATGAACACGTATTCTAATAAAGGAGATTAACATCCATATTTTAGTATTGTAATAAAAACTATAATCTATGATTTTATTCTAATAGTAGTATTTATATTTTACTAAAAAATATATTTTGTTTAATCTTTTTTACTTATAAAACTATTCTTTTTAACAAGATTTGAATCAAATTTAATTAATATTATATAACTTGAATTTACAATTTTTTATAAAATCAAAATATAAAAAATATTTTTAAAAACCTAAAATTTATTTATTCAAAAGATTTTTATTTTTTATTTTTTATTTGCTTTTTGCTTTTCGTCTTTTGAAAATTGTTCTAAAAAACAAATTCCTGATATCCTTATTTTTAAAAATACAAAATTTTTGTTTTTATTCTTTAATTTAAAAATAAATTTTAAAAAACATGACCAAATGAGCCTTACTAATTCAAGTTACCTTCACAAACTTTTTAGTTGATTAGTTTACTTTTGTAGGTTACAAGTTTAATGGGATTAACAAATCATTTGAAGCAATTTGAAAATGGGTAAAAACAATCTCTATTGTTTGGAAGTATTTTCTTATAAAAATTAGATGTTTGGTAAATTTTTGAAAATGACTTTTAAAAATTTAGAGAATCACTTTAAGTGATTAGAGTGCATTTGAGAGTATATTTATTGAAGTGTTGTTAGTTGAAATGCTTTCTCTAAAAATGTTTGGTATCATATAGTTGTTTGTTGTAACAAAATAATGAAACGATCATGGTAGAAATCACATGCTTTTAGGATAGTTGCTTAATGATGGATAGACAACTTTGAATTTTCTGTACTTTGAAAAAAGAGGAATTTAATATTAGAAAGTCATTTATTGAAAGAACATTTTGATCATCTTTTATTTATTTTAAAGAATAAGAGGATAAGAGACTAAGGATATCAACCAATTTTGGGATAAATATGCCTTGTTAGACACTTATTCAAATCATAAGGTTAGAAGATTGAAGGGTTTTGACATTTTTTTTTTTATGAAGGTTTGAGTTCTTAATCCCTCCAATTTCTAGACACTATTTATGAAGGTCAGTTTCTTGGCTTAATCCCTAATAATCATATTAAATTGATCAATGCATTGATTATATGCAATTTAATGAATTTTGATAAGCAAAATAAAGAAAAATGGGAGGATAAAATGTTGATCCTTGTTGGGAGGATTATTTTAATTCTTCCTATGTTGCAATATTTTCATCTATTAGACCAAGGTTTGGTTAATCTTGGTTGTGATAATAACAAAATAAGGTGTAGATTTAGTAGTTATAATTAAGTGTGATAGGCAAGAAGATCTCCTTCGAACCATCAAGAATAAGATACATGGAGCTAAAGAGGAATTCAAGAAGAATCAAGCAAAGGTTATCAAGTTTATTATTAGGACATTTTATATGAAATGATGGGTGTACTAAGTTATAATTAATTTTATATTTTTGTTAAAGTACCAAAACATCCATTCATAAGTTCTTAATTGGTTTTATACTTTTATATTCTGAATTATGATCATTTTGAGAATGCAAAGATCTACTTAGCCTAGGAGACTACCTTGAACCTTAGGTTATGAAAATATTTTAAGATTTCTTAAGAACATTATTGACTTAATCAAATAAAGGCCTTATACTTGAAAACCTTTCTAAATATCAATTAAGTTTTTGTTAAAAGGTAGTTTTCTTTCATGGATTAGTTAAAAAAGGTCATAACCCCAAAACATGCATGAACTTTAAAAAATAACTTAGTTTGAGAACATGAGGATGACCAAGTGGTCATTCACTTGTCATGTAGGCGACCACATGGTTATCTGCTTGCTCTATTTTGGTTATAATAACTACTGGAAGCCATGTGGACGACTATGTGATTGTTCACTTGCTAATGTGGATGACCAAGTGGACATCCATATATGCTTTTTGACTTACAGCAACTCCTTACAATTCATTAAATTCTCTAATGGCTAGTATGTAGATAACTACGCAGAAGTTTGGTTTTAGGAAACATGCATGATTCTACTAGCTAGTTTGACATTTTAACTCATATAGGCTCTATACTTTATTTATTGTACATCGAAGAGTTCCAAACTATTATTTAATCATCTTTTGAGCCTTAGAAAAATATTTTATTGTATTAAGTTTAAACTACATTGCATTCTTATTGCACTTCTTAATCCCAGTTTCCTTGTCTTCTGAGTAAAAATTTGTAAACTAGAAATTTGTATTAAGAAATTCATTTCTTGTAAACCTTGTGAGGTGAGCTCAAGTCCGAGTATCATTTGAGGGAAAAATCTAAGTGTGAGGCATGACTTAGGATTTGCCAAGTGTAGGGTATTACTTGGGAGTTTAAAAGTGAGATATCTCTTGAGGAAAAATTGTAAGTGCTCATTAGAATCGATTAATTTAAGTGTAAAGCTTGGGGGTTTGGATTGAAAGCTTTGGTATGGTGGAACCTCAAGCTTGGGATTGAAATTAAAAAAGAGTGGATATAAGCCGAGATTGGGCTAAACCACTATAAATTATAGTTAATATTTCTCTCTTTCCTTCTTTTTATTTATTTCCATTGTCTATTTAATTTATTACATTGCTTAGATTGTCTCTTACTTTCATCATAACTAATAATTATATAATCTGCATAAAAAGACTAACACCTAATTCACCCTTTTTCTTGGTTGAAAACCTTGGGTTAGTATAACTAGAATCCTAATTAACAATTCGTATCAAAGTTTTCTCTCTAGTTTAGGACTTAATGTCTTAGAGGTATTGCTATGCAAGCTTGCTTAACACTCATGGAAGGGTTTTTCATTAGTAAACCTCATTTTTTTATAGGTGAGGATTATTTTTATTAGGAAACAAAAAATGACATGGTTTTTTAATATTGATTATTATTTGTGGGAAGTCATTCAAAATGGTTATCATGTTACTATAAAATTTGAAAATGAAATGACTTTTTCAAATCTAAACCATAAGTGGAATGAACTAAAAGAGAGAAATGTACAACTGAATGCTAAAACTATATGCTATCTCTTCAAATTGATAAATGGTAGTTTTTTCATTCATACTTTCATTTATTCATGTACAGAGAGTATATATAGAGGTTAATCACCATTCTAAGAATGGGAAAGAATGATACAAGGAAAGAACAACTAATATCCTAATATCTCAACTTTCTTAATATTTCAACATTCCTAATATCTCAATTTTCCTAATATCTAAACATTCCTAATATCTCAACACTGAATGATATAAGGAAAGAATGATATAAGGAAAGCATTCCTAATATCTCAACACTCCCCTTCAAGTTGGTGCATAGATGTCACACATGCCCAACTTGTCTAAAAATTTTGAGAACACTTGACTTGAGACAGCTTTGGTGAGGATATCGGTCAATTGATCTTCTGATCAAATCTTAGGCAATTCCACAATCTTATCATCCAACTTTTCCTTAATGAAGAATCTATCCACCTCGACATGCTTTGTACGAGCATGTTGTACTGGATTATGAGCAATGTCACATGCGGCTTTATTGTCACAAAACAATCGGATTGGTTGCCTAGATAGGTAACCTAAATCCTGTAAGAGGAGTCTTAGCCATAATGCCTCACAAAGTCCTAGAGTCATACATCTAAATTCCGCTTCTGCACTTGAACGAGCGACAACATTCTGCTTCTTACTTTTCCATGTCACAAGATTACCACCTACAAAGGTAAAGTAACCAGATGTAGATCGTCTATCATCCACTGCACCGGCCCAATTAGCATCAGTATATACTTCTATACTTTGATGATCAACATTTTTAGCGAACAAAATTCCTTTCCCAGGAGCATTCTTCAAATACCTCAAAATACGCATGACTGGATTCATATGTTGCTCTCCAGGATTATGCATGTATTGACTCACTACACTCAATGCATAAGCAAGATCTGGTCTTGTATGAGCTAAGTACATTAATCTCCCCACAAGTCTCTAGTATCTTCCCTTATCAGTTGATACTTGATTAGGCTCAACACACAATTTCAGACCTTCTTCTATTGGTGTATTAACAGGTTGACATCTCGACATTCCAGTCTCCTGTAAAAGATCTAAGACATACTTTCTTTGAGACAGAAAAATTCCTTCACTTGATCGAGAAACTTCAATCCTAAGAAACTATTTTAGAAGACTTAGATCTTTCATTTCGAATTTCTAGATAGATAATTCTGCAGAGCTTTTCTTTCTTCAGGATCATTTCTTGTAACTACCATGTCATCCACATATAAGATGAGTGTCGTAATCTTACCATGTTGTTTTTTCAGGAACAAAGTGTGATCTGAGTTACTTTGACAATAGCCAAAAGCTCTCATTGACTTTGTGAACCTTCCAAACCATGCTCTCGGGGATTGCTTCAACCCATACAATGACTTTTTCAATTTGCACACCTTCTGACATTGCTTTTCTGACACCATGCATCCTGGTGGAAGATCCATATATACTTCTTCAGATAACTCCCCATGCAGAAAGGAATTTTTCACATCGAACTATTGTAATAGCCAATCCAGGTTTGCAGCTAAAGACAGTAATACTCGAACTGTGTTGATCTTAGCTACAGGTGCAAATGTCTCTGTGTAGTCAATTCCATAAGTTTGAGTGTACCCTTTTGCTACCAGTCTTGCTTTAAATCGTTCAATACTACCATCTGCCTTGTACTTCACAGTATAGATCCAACAACACCCAACTGGCTTCTTTCCTGGTGGACATTCTATGAGTTCCCATGTTTCATTCTTCTACAATGATATCATCTCTTCATTCATGGCTGTTTTCCACCTTGGATCAACTAAGGCTTCCTGCACACTGTTAGGAATAGGTACAGTAGATAATTGATTTACAAATGACTTGTTTGATTTAGACAAACGATGGTTAGACACATAGTTGTTGATGGGATATTTGACTTTGGTAGCCAATTCAGGTTCATATGTGGGTTTAGGAATACTTCTATTATGACGGTGTGGTAACCGTTTTATGAATGGATCAGGTTCCAAATTAAGAACTCCCTCAGCGAACGACGATTGGTTTGGTATTTCAATGAAGACATTTTCAAACCCAAATTGTTCAGATGGTTCAATTGTACTGTCTCTCCTCTCTTCTATCACTTCTTCAGCTTTTGGGTGGTCATTACTACTTGGTTCTAGAGTTGTACCACTCATATTCAATTCACCCGCTTCCTGGTTCACTAGTTCATATTGTCCAAATTCATCATCCTTAGAGATATCATAATCATAATCGAGAGTTTAAATTTTCTTATGGTACTCCCCCTAAAGTTCAGATTCAGATGAAAAATACATCAAATCTTCATGAAACACCACATCCATTGTAATAAACATTCATCAAGTTGGAGGATGGTAACATCGATATCCCTTTTTGTGCAATGCATATCCAACAAACACACATTGCAATGCATGAGAAGTTAACTTGGTGTGTTGGTGTTTGTGTAGATGCACAAATGCCACGCAACCAAAACACAAGGAGGTAGATTTGGGATGGTTGGGGCAACTACGACATAGAAAGAGCTTGGAGAGGTGTTTGGAAGTTAATTGAGCTAGAAGGTACCCGATTGATCAAGTATGCGGCAGATGTGATTGCTTCTCCCCAATAAGATATCGGTATTTTTGCTACTATCAAGGAAGCACGAACAACCTCTAACAAGTGCCGATTTTTCCGTTCAGCGACTTCATTTTGTTGGGGTGTATTGGAACAAGTAGTCTGATGAATGATGCCATGTCCTTCCAAATACTTTTGAAGATCAGAACTCTGATATTCTCCACCATTATCGCTACGCAGAACCCAAACCTTTGCATTGTATTGAGTTTCAATCATTTTATGAAAATTTTGAAACAACAAGTTCACTTCATCTTTGGTCTTCATCAAGCAAAACTAGATCATTCTGGTACAATCATCAATAAAAGTAACAAACCAACGTGAGCCACTCAAAGTTGGGACTTTGGATGGGCCCCAAACATCAGAATGTATAACCATAAAATGAAGCGGACTTTTATTCAAAATTAACGGAAATGAAGCACAATGGATTTTAGCCAATTGACAAATATCACAACGGAAACCAGAAATATCACTATTTGCAAACAGACTAGGAAACAATTTTTTTAAATAACCCAAGGAAGCATGTCCCAGACGTCGATGCCACAACCAAATTTCAGACTTTTTCTTCTCCCTCTCAGATCCATCTGTCATCAAGGCTTGTTGCAACTTATTTGAATCCTTTGACTACAAGTCCAAGTAATAGAGTTTTCCCCGCTTAATACCACAACCAATCGTCTATCTTGTTTGGATGTCCTTAATAACGCAAAATCCAGACCAAAAAATGACAATATAAGATAAGGCTGTAGTGATTTGAGAAACTGACAAAAGATTGTAATCTAAAGATGGAACAACTAAAACAGAATCCAAATTCAAAGTATCAGTAAGAGTTAAGGATCATTCCTCAATGACTGGGGTTGTGTTACCATTGGCTGTGGAAACAATTTTTTGTGAGGAATGTCTAAGGGGTGAAACCTGTCTAAAATCAAAAGTCATATAATCTGTAACACCAAAATCAATTATTTATGCACTATTAATGACAGGTGTAGAAGTATTTAAAAACTTACCACCATAATCTATAGCGGCTACCAATGTAGAGGCTTTCTCAACAACATTAGCCTCTATTTTTATTTCGACAACAACTGCAGTTGAGGTTTTCTTGGAATACTTCTTCCATTGATCACGATTATTATCATTAATAACAAAGTGGTGATAGCCTAAACATGATCTAAAGGTCCATGGTTCAAACCCTCAGTTCCTCATTGTTTTCCTGGTCATATCAAGAGTCGTTGCTTTGAAATTGTGGGATATCCAGACTAGTGGGATCATTCTTATTGCAGTGAGTGCATTTGAAGGTTGACTTATCAATATTAGGGCTTGTCTTAGGATGGTTGATCGCTGTCGGACTATCATAGCAACAAAATATCCAGGATTTCAGTTCCATGGCTCTAATACCATCTTCAAATTGATAAATGGTAGTTTTTTCATTCATACTTTCATTCGTTCATGTACAGAGTATATATAGAGGGTAATCACCATTCTAAGAATGGAAAAGAATGATACAAGGAAAGAATGATATAAGGAAAGAACAACTAATATCCTAATATCTCAACTTTCCTAATATTTCAACATTCCTAATATCTCAATTTTCCTAATATCTAAACATTCCTAATATCTCAACACTGAATGATATAAGGAAAGCATTCCTAATATCTTAACACTATCTTCATTGTGCATTGGATATAAATAAATATAATATGATCTCTAAATATGAAATAACAAAAGATAGACTCTTAGAGATAACCCATGAATACACTAATCAAGTAAAAGAATTTATGATAAATATCCTTGTGCATAATTATGAATTGTTTTCAATGAAAGATCTTGGATTTATTATTGAAATGTTTATTGGGTTAATGGATATTACAAATAAATTAAGTTCAAGCTTAGCGAAGACCTACATTGAAGTAGAGAAATTCATAAAGATTTTGAGGTTGTTACCAAAGAAATGGGAAGCTAAGGTGATTGTCATCCAAGAAGTCAAAGATCTTTCAAAGCTCCCAATCGAAGAACTCATTGAATCACTCGCAACTCATGAAATAAATGTGAACAATCATCAATAAGTCGAAGAAAAGAAGAGGAATGATATGACATATAAAACTTCAACAATTGATGATGAGGAGGAAAGTGAAGATGAAGACATTGATCTTGTCTCAAAGAAGTACATGAAATATATCAAACTTGATAAAATCAAATGAAGAAGATCTCAATCAAAGAAAGAGTCCTCTAATACTAAAAAAAAAAAAAAAAAAAAGAAGCTATGATGGTCACATGAAGTAATAGTGAAGAATCCTTCAATGAAGAATATGAAGATGGTGTTGCTAATATGTGCTTTATGGCTTTAAAGGACCATAAAGATAAGGTGGATTTCCTCTACTACTAATGATGCACTTAAAAATGCTTTTGAAAAATTATAACTTGATTTTGAAAATCTTGAAATTTCTTCTCTTGAAAATAAGTTCAATGAGCTTAAAGAAAAAATTGAAATTTATGAGAAGACAAAAATATCATTTGAAAAAAAAAAATAATGATCTAAAAAAGAAAAATGAATAGTTGACATCCTCTCTAGCAAAGTTTTCAATTAGGTAAAAATCTTTTTATATGATTCTTGCTAGTCAAAAATGCATATTTGATTAAAAAGTGGTTAGACTGCCATCCTTTCAAAGATAAAAATTATTTCAAGAAATTATTTTGTTTTCTGAAGCGTATTCACTATATGCAAATTTTATGGGAGATGAGGTTATATTAATTAGTGGTATTTGTCCTTTAAAGAAAACTCCCCAAGTCATTCAAAATTCTAAATTATTTTGAATTCTAAAACAAAAACATGCTAAGCCTCTAGGATCCAAGAAGATATGACTTTCAAAGTTACTAATATTGGCTTTGAAAGGATCCAACCAAGAAAAAGAAAAGATTGTTCATTATGGAGACAATGCAAAAAGAATAAAGAATGGTCATTGGCATTGGTAGTATTGGTAATAATGTCTCTCCCGGAATTAAAATGCATTTGAAATATCATTTGGCTAAGCATTAATCATATATGAAGAAATATTATAAAAATCATATTTTAATTTATCATTTGAATGAGAGCCATTGCAAATCAAAAGAAAATTTTTGGAAAAACTTGATTAATGAAGAAACATCTTTTATTTTATTTTATTTTATTTGTTATTAATTTAACCTTCTTTATTGAGAATATTTCAAGTGATAATGAACTAGGAAATTGGTAAAAAGAATTAATGAGACTAAACTCAACAACAAGGGAAAGTGGAGGAAAATAAAAGATCGAATTAAGTTGAAGAAAACTTCACATCAAAGAGTTGCAACAAACACAAAATCTTCAAATAAATGAAAAGAATATCAATCATCATTAAAGGTTTAAATTAACATAAAAGAGGTAAATATTGTCCTGCAAATTGATTTTTTCATCCTATGGAATTTAATATTCTTTACGAGAAAAATTTGATAATGCTTTGAATTATGGTCATACAAAGAAAAAATGGGAAATGGAACCTTGTAAGACATAAAAATAAAGTGAGGATCCAAAACCAAAAGAGAGAATTTGAAAGAAGAAAATCCTAAGAAAGCTTAGAATAAGAGAAAAGTTCTCAAAAATGGATTGCAAAATGGATATGTATACCTATAATCCTCAGTTTAATTGCCCTTGGTAAGATATTAACGGATACGAGCCTAAAAGAGATCCAATAGCTAGGAAAGCTTTGAAGCTGCCCCAGTGCAAGATGGATTTCCTTCTAAGTATTATGGATTTTCTCAAACTTGGCTGAAATCAGTACCCTTTAGCATGCAAATCCATCATTCTTAGAGCAAAGTTTCTCTTGAAGGCTTATTTTCGATTTCTTTTCTCAAAACTTTTCCCATAAAGAGGCTATTAAACCTGCCTTAAAACAAGAGAAAAGATTTAAAAAAAAAAAAGGAATCATTCATTTTTGTCATTTTGAAAATTTTTCTTACTATTTATTAAACTAATGAAATTATTAAAAAATATATTTGCAAATTTTCTTATTGAATTAATCTTCCATCGAAGTAAACTTTGTTTTGACTTAATATTGAAAGCATTAACAACATTGCCTTAAGTATGTAGATATAATCCTTAAAATGAATATAATTTGTCATATTTGGATTCAAAATATCAAAGACAATAATAAAGTT
Source organism: Vitis rotundifolia (assembly GCA_030254885.1). Lineage (NCBI taxonomy): Eukaryota > Viridiplantae > Streptophyta > Magnoliopsida > Vitales > Vitaceae > Vitis > Vitis rotundifolia. The sequence continues at coordinate 14,280,646 of CM058157.1, forward strand.
GCCTTAAATTATTGATGTATATCATCAGTAAGTGGGCTAATATGCAGTTTCCAATATATGGGACAATAAACATCCATACAAACATCTGCAAGGCAATTCCATAGCAATTTGAATGTATAAATCAAAACAAAAACATTCTTAATTTTGTGTTTTATTTTGAAAGAAACCTAGAAAACCTTCAAATTTACTTTTTATTAGTTTTTAAGAGAATAAAAGAAAGTAAGAAAATTTTAATTGTAATTTTAATTTTTGATGTTTTATAATTCTAGATGAGAAAACAAATAAAAGTTTCTTAGAAAAGAAATCCAAGGGAAAGTAAAATGACTAATTTTGTGGCATACTTATATCTCCCACACGACATTACCTTACGAAGAATATACAAGATGTTCTACCCTCTAATGCATTGGAAATAGTTAAACGTAGGTCTAATAAGATTTCTTTCAATGTATACATATTGTCATAAGGTGGAATATTAGCGCAAATCATATTTGGAAATGAAATATGCCAAGGTATTAATAAGGTTGCCTTGAATGTGTAGATATAAATCAATAAGATGGAATATTAGCATAAGTCATATTTAGAAATGAAATATGCTAAAGTATTAATAATGTTGCCTTAAATTGAATGGCTATGATCAAAAGTTAAAATTATCATTCAATGGTTGAGATTCGAAAGAGCTCTTATGAGACGCTATATAAACTAATGCAATTGGCTTTGACAAGCATAAGAAGTTTTGTTTTGGGTTAAGTTGTTGAATTGGAGATGTACTCTGGTTGGTTGGTGATTTACCATAGAAATGATGGAGCAATGATACTTCTTGTTTAGTTCCATGGTAAATCACTGATCCAATTAGAGTTTAGTTCTATTTGAAGCTCGAGCCAATAGGGTTTTGATATTTTCTTTATTTTGTCAAATTTCTATATTTTTTATTTACCAAAAGTTTTATTTTGAATTTTTTCTATTAGTTTGATAATCTTATACCAATAGATAGAGGCTCATACATTCTTCTTATCTATATAGAGTGGAACTTTCGTGCTAAAATATTACTCAATTTTCTTTCATTCTAAGCAAATACTTAGGTTATGTTTGGTTTAAAAAAATACTAAGGAAAGAAAAAAGAATATTAAGGAAAATGTTTTCTCATGTTTGGTTGTCTTATGAAAAATATCAGAAAAAAAAAAATCAATTATAATTAAAACTAGTTTAAAATTTATGCATTTTTAAATTATTTAATCTCTACATCATTAAGTTAAAATAAGTAAAATAAATTTGAAATAGTAAATAAAAATAATGTATCGACTTTTAATCTGTTTTTTATTTTCCTTTACTTTTTCTTTCTTTCTACTTTTCATTTGTATTTTTTTTTTCCCTTGCATTTTCTTTCAAATTTTCCGGGAACCAAATATACCCTTAGGTTATGTTTTGTTCCGGAAAGTACTAAGGAAAGAAAAAAAAAAAAAAAATGATTTTCTTATACTTGATTATCCTACAAAAAATACTAAAAAAAAAAAAATCAAATATAATTAAAATTATTTATAAACTTATACATTTTCAAATTATATAATCTTTATATCGAAGACCTTAAAATAAATTAAATGAGTCTAAAGTAAGATATAAAAATAATTTATTGACTTTAAATCTATTTTTTATTTTCCTTCACTTTTTCTTTCTTTGAACTTTTCCTCTCTATTTTCTTTTTCTTGCATTTTCTCTCAAATTTTCTAAGAACCAAACATTGCCTTAATATTTTCATTACAAGTTAATCTTTATTATCATTATTATTATTATTATTATTATTTGCTCTTTTTTTTGTTAAAAGCTTTTCTCCAACCTTTTATTAATGAATTTTGTAAAACATCAAATGACATGGTTTAAAATAATATGCACCCAATCAAATAATAAAATGGATGTCCATCAACACAAAAAAAGTCATTCTTGTTGGAAAGATGGAATTTAAATTTTCTAATAAAAAAAGAAAAGTAAGCTTGCAATAATTTATATGATGGAGAACACTGAATGTGGAAATCACACTAAGTTCAAGAATTCATAACGGAGTTGGCCTCAAATAGTACATGTGGACATTTGGCCTCGCCGAGTCAATAGAATCTATAGTTGTTGCGTTGATTCTGTTTATGAGAACTCAAGCAACGTGCTCATGCAGGCCTAAACCCCAATAAAAATACATCAACTCCAAATAGCAAATCAACCACAAAAGGAATGACAAAAACAAATATAAATGGAAAAATAATGAAAATAACAAATATAACAATCAACTATTATAAGTAATAAAAGACTAACAAACTTTATGCTTTCAAAGACTACCTCACTATAACATTCTAGTACAAAAAACTAAAACCGACAATAGAAAAAAAAAAAAAAAAAAACAGAACAATAAGCCCAATAACTAATAGAACCAATGTAGTTTTCCTCGGAGTAAGCCAACTCCAAGTACTTCCAGTAACTATTTTTAGCATGTATTTCATGGAGAAAAGGTTTTAAACTTATCTAGGCTTGAATCCACAAGCCCAGAGTTGGCTACTTTCGAGAAAAAAAAGTTTATCTTGCTTTGTAATTCACTAATATGTTGCCTTGATCTAATCTCGAAGTGTGTTTAATTGGGTGGGCAATCTCTTGAATATAGAAGATAAAAAGGGAAGAAAAGAGGGCAAAGTTGGTGGCTCTTTCTGTATCCATCATCGATGTTAGGGCAATTGTTTTTATATTAAAACCGTATTGGATTTTATATAGAGCTAAGATTCTAAAGCAAAAGGTCTATCGTGCCTATAGTAAGAAAAAAGGACCACCTTATCCTTTATGAACCGCAACCATTCACTATCGTGCAACCAAGACTATGAGTACCTTCATCTTTCAGCTAAGCCAAAAATTCATACACATAAAAAGATTGCTCGAATAGGGACCATCAAAGCCCCTAAAATAATCAGCTCTCATAAAGTTATAACCAAATCTTTATAAATCTTCCCTTTATTAAAGAAGATCAATTACATTTCAATCTTCAATGAAATTATAATAAAGCAAAGATGCTAGTGTTAGGGATAAAAAAAGATATCTTATAAGAAAGAGTAAGCATGGTTAGGATAGACCTCTTAAAGGCATGACAAAATGTAACAAATTTTAGAATTTATTATTTATTTAATTATATTTTAATAGGACTTTTATCTATCATTGTTTCATGCATTATTCTTTATGAGCATTCTAACCTACATTTATTGTATTATACGTGATTTTGGTGTATTACGAGTTGCATGAAGCATTCAAGTCATAAGAACATTAAACCCTTAAAAGTAAAATATGATGTAACAAAATTAGACTTCACTTTCCTTTTGCTATCCCTTTTATGTATTGATATTGATTTAATCATTCAAGCATATATCACTTGCATTGTACATGACTTAAATACACTAAGGGTTGCATAGAAGATACAAATCATGTACTCCTTGCAAGATAATAAGGATGAAAATATCAATAATTACAAATATATCGGATATATTGGGAAAATATTGATAGATATTTTGACACAGAATATCGGTGGATGAAAATTATTAAAAAATTCATAAAAATATTAGGAAAAACTAAAAAAATTATAACAAAAATAATAATACTTATATTAAAGGTTTTTTAATATAAAAAAATTTGATATATATTGAAGGATATAATACATTTTGGATATATTAAAGAATATACAAGATAACCCACATTCTTTAAATGTGTGTCCTCATTTTTTTTGTTTGGACACACATCTTATATATTCTTTAACATATAAAGATGTGTGTCCAAACAAGGTTTTTAAATGTGTGTCCTATTTTTTTCTTGCAATTTTTTTTTTTTTTAAAAACACACATTTTGGACAACATAACCTAAATATTTTTTTTCCTCATCTTTATTTATTTATTTGTTATTTTTTTTATAGTGTATCCAAACAAAAAAAAAATTATTATTTCAATTTTTTTCATTTTCCCAAGCATATCCTCATTTGTCCAAATAAGAAATTGCTCAAAATAATTTTTTTTTTTTTTTAAATAACTCGATTTCATGACTTACAACTTTTTGCAACTTTTTGTTATTTAGCTTGTTACCTCAATAAATATTAAATACAGTTTTTATGGAACCAATAATTGAAATTCTTTTTAGCTCTTATCTCCATTAGAAATATTTATTTTTCTTTTTCTCAATTGGAGCTCCTACAACACCTAAGCACAAATCTTATCTTCTTTCCAAGGCTTCCGTTCAAACATGACTCTCATTGACCAAAGGCAGCACATGCATTGCCACCAAACACTCCAAATCCCCTTTAAAACTAGATTCTCTTACCCTTCGTCGCCTTCTTTTCGTTTTACATGGAACACTTTTTATGCTGATCTAAGCTAAAATGGTAATCTTATCTTCTTTCCAAGGCTTCTGTTCAAACATTACTCTCATCAACCAGAGGCAGCACATGCACTGCCACCAAACACTCCAAATCCCCTTCAAAACTAGATTCTCTTACCCTCTGTCGCCTTCTTTAACACTTTTTTTGCTCGTCTAAGCAAAAATGGTCACTTAATTAATTTTGTAATTTTCTACGGTTTTACTATTGTAAGAGTTTGATACTTTTATGTAGTTGGAAAACATATGATAGAATTGCGAGATTTAGGTACTGTTTTTATTAAAACTAACTTACTTTCATATTTCAGATCATTTATTTTTTAACTTTTTATTAATTTATTATTTATATGTTAAATTTTTTTATTAAATAAAAAAATTAAAATATTTTATTTTATTTAAATATTAAATATAACCTATTGATTTTTTTTTTAGTACTTAATAAAAATAAAATATTAAAAACAAAAATAAACAAACAACTTAGTATTTAATATTATTAAAAACCATTTAACTTTAAATTTTATTTAGAATTAAGTAAAAAAGAAAACACCACTTTATTCTTTAATTTAATTTACCTTTTTTTTATTGTTAGATAAATATTTTATTTTCTTATATAAAATATATGAAAACATAATATTGTTTAAGAGCAAAAAGGTATAATTATTAATTGTTAGAATTTTTAAGTACATATAAACAAATTTATCTAAAAATAATTTTATTTATAGTTTTAATATATAAAAATACTTAAAGATGATGAATAGATAAAGAGTATTTTGTATTATTTAATTACTTTAAGTTGATTTTAAATTAAATTATTTATAATTTTTTTATTTAAAACTTATTGCTTAATTTTTATTTTAAGAAATAACGTTATTTGATAAATTTAATTTAAACCTTATTTTAAATTATTAAAAAATAGGAAATGTTAGTTTTACAAATTTGGGCTCTTTTCATCTCTTTTTATTAATTAATCCAATTTTATGTTAATATCTAGGATTAATTAATTAAAATGGATAAAAATATTCTAAATTTGTAAAACTAACCTCTCACATTTTTTAACTTGAAAAATAGCTCGTCTTTTTTTTACATAAATATCCTTCAATATTTTGATAATTTATATATGTGCTTGAAAATAAAGTTATTGTTGTAAGAAAAAAAATAAGGATATTATTGTCCAAAATAAGTATTTTTAGGGTGAAAAAAGACGAAAACTTTTATTTTACAAATTGGGAATGGTTTCATCCCTTTGAATTAAATAACTCAAATCTAATTAGGATTATGCTACTTGAGCCCCAACTCGAGCTTAATCTAAGTTCAATTAGGTTGATATTTTTTTGTCCAAATGGAATATAAATTACATTTATGCTGTCTAAATCAATTAAAAAAATAATTAATTTTAAATTGAATTGGGTCAAACCCAATCAAAAAATTGAGTTAGGTTATGATTGAATTGGGTTAGGGAATTTTTGCAATAACTCTGAAGAAAATATATTGTAAGTTTCTAACATTAAGGGAAAAGGGAAAAAGGGAAAACCCCTCTGTTATCACTTACTTGAATAGACAACGCATGCAATGGGAAGTGAAAAGCTATTGGCTGAGCATGTAGGTGGTTGGATCTTGTGGCTTCAATAAGAATAAGGAAACACAGAGGACAAAACCGTACATGGGTTGGTTTTTTATTAGCTTGTTTAAAATCCATTGGGTAAAAATGTTTCTAACCCAGTTGGTGGGGCTACTTTGTCAATTAATTGAAATGGGAAAATTTTAAAAATTATAAATTTTTTCTCACGTTTAAACCCTAATAAAAAGTTAATGGAAAAAAATATATTGAAGATATGTAACAATTCACATTCAATTATATAAATATTATTCGTTTTATGCCTTTAATCCTATAATTTTATGGAACACAACGAAAGCATTATATTTATATAAAATGTATTTATGATATTTCATATTAAATAGATAAAAAAATTTCTAATATAATATATGTAAATTCCTTTTAATCTTGTAGTTACCTTGGATGTAGGTCGTTACAAGATCTATTTTTTAATTTTTGGCTAAAAAAAAAAAAAAAAAAAACCTTTAGTTATGTTTAGTTGTGGCATAGTATTAAGGAAACTATATTAAGAAAAATATTTTTTTTATTTTTTATTTTATTATGAAAATATAAAAAAATTAAAATTAATTAAAAATATATTTAAAAAAGAAGTTAAATAATTTTAAAGTAATATATAAAAATAATTTATTAATTTTAAATTTATTTTTAATTTTCATTTCTTCTTTTTTTTTTTTTTTTCTTTTTTATCTATATTTCTTTTCTCTTATATTTTTTTCTTGAATTCCAAGGGAACCAACATAGCCCTAATATTTTTTTACTCATCCCCCTTTTTTTAATATTATCCAAACATTTAAAAAAATTATTATTTTAATTTTTTCTCATTTTCTTAATACTTTACATGAACCAAACATATCCTCATTTGTCCAAATAAGAAATTACCCAATTTTTTTTTTATTTTAAATAACTTGATTTCATGACTTACAACTTTTTGCAAATATTTGCTATTTAACTTGTTAATTCCTTAAATGTTAAATATCAAGAAATTCTTTTTAGCTTTTATCTCCATTACAAATATCTATTTTTCCTTTTCTTAATTGGTGCTCCTACAAACACCTAAGCACAAATCTTATCTTCTTTCCGCGGCTTCCATTCAAATATTGACCCTCCTCCGTCAACGAAAGCAGTACAAATCTTATCTTCTTTCCGCGGCTTCCATACAAAAATTGACCCTCCGTCAACGAAAGCAGAACATGCACTGCCTTCACATGCACTGCCTTTAAACACTCCAAATCACCTTTAAAATTAGATTCTCTTGCCCTTCGTCGCCTTCTTGTCGTTTTATATGAACGCTTTATATGCTCGTCTAAAGCTAAAATGGCCGACTTAATTAATTTTGTAATTTTGTATGGTTTTACTATCATAAGAGTTTGATATTTTTGTACATTTAGAAATCAAGCAAGTTTTAACTTTTAGGAAACTTGATAGTTCAACATGATATTAGAATTTAATTTGGTGAAAGGTTGAGGCTTTTTTTTTTTTTTTTTTTTATCTTTTTAATTTAATTACATTTAAAAAAAAACAAATCAAATCCAATTAAAATTTTAAGGGATACGATATGCATATTGAGTTCTAGTCCTAATCAAATCCAGCTTAAGCTTTTAAAAAAATTAGTACTTCAACGAAACTCTTTATCTCTTTAATCTAATTACATCCTTTTTAGAAAAAAAAATAGACATTTTAATTAAATTGAATGCAATACTCACTAACATCCCATAGTAATTTTTAACATGATTTCTTATAAAGGTGTTTGGTAAAATATAATACTTAGTACTTAATAATCTAAATTGACTTTAAGTTAAATTATATTTAAATTATTGACTTAAAACTTATTATTTAATTCTTACTTTAAATTTAAGGTTATTTAATAAAATTAATTTAAAATTTATTATAAATTATCAAATTAACATATTTATTCTTATAAATTATAATTAGGGCAAAAGAGGTCGTGGAGTAGTAAAATAAAAAGAGATTATAAAGATAATTAGGACAAATGAAAATAAAAAAAGTAAAATGGAGATATTGACTTAAGAATAAATTAATTATTTTTACTTATTTCTTAAAGTTATTTTTTACTTTAATTTATACCATTAAGTTACTTTACCAAATATATTTAATTTATTTAAGAACTTAAATTAAATTATTAAATTACTTTAAGTTACGAAGTTTGTTTACCAAATTCCCACTAAAAAAAGGATGTATGAAGAGGGTTAAACACATGGATTGTGAAGTAGCCAATTACACAAAACAAGTAAAATCATTGTCCTAAAAAGATCGAGTGCTTATCATCGTTTTTAGAAAACTTCCAACATTTGAATGTCAAAATATAACTTTTAAAAGCCTTTGGATGGAAGCACTTATTCACGAGCTCACACTCTCAAATGTGAATTATCCTTGGTTTTTTGAAAAATACATATCCCAAACATGAAGTTTAATCCCAATGATTAATAATTACTCTGATTTGCCAAACAGGGCTTTAAACGGGGTTGATGATGGGATGATTTCATGGACTCCCTATTATTAGCAAACCTTTGTCCCTAATATTAATTAATTAATCAATCTATTGAAGAAGTGACATGCAAATGTTAGTTGTGGGATTGGAGTCACGAGAAACTGAAATGAGTATGTCTTTTTGTGCCGACAATTGGTCCCGCTGAGCAGCAACTTGGCTCATGGGGTCACAGTGTTGCTTTAAATCCTCTCTTTCTCATCTGCAACACCCCCCCGGGCTCTAACCACATCAAAATATGGGAGTTGAAGTGAGAAGAGGTCCTTCTTTGCTGGCAACAACAGTACCGATTCTGATAATGATCCTCCACGCACATATCTGTAGAGCTGTGTCGCCTGTGAGGGGCAACTCCTCCACAAGTGGGTGCTGCAATGGCGACCAAGAGGAGTGGCTGGTTGGGGACATAGCCCCGGAGGAGGAGTTTTTGATGGGTTCTGAAACAAACAGGAGGTTGCAGGCTTCCGATCCTGTCACTACCAACAGCCTCCATCCTAACAAACTACCTGTGTCTTGTGGACAGGGTAAAGGCTATAGAATTTGCCTCCCCACGGGAAACGATAAAGTTAGTAAACCCGGACACCATTGTGGCGATTACACGCGTGACTGCCATTGATCTCGCCTATCCCTCATTTTTATCGTCTCATTGGTGTTCAATAGTGTATGCCCCATGAAATAAAACTCCCTTGGCAGGAAGTGTATGTTAACAAAATTATTTGCTTCTACCATTATCTGTGGTCCTCCGCCTAGAACTTATTCAACAATGATGTTGCTATATTCGCCTGTAACCTCTCTTTCTCGTTGTTCGAATTCTATGTTATATATGTTGTGTTCTTATGGATTGAATAATTCATTCTTACCAGCAAAATGTCCACTTGAAAGTGTGCCGCCTAATTATTGTAATACCCAGGTTTTTAAGAACATGTAAGATTCTAGGATCATAAAGTTTTTTAGAAAATTGTGGGTCAAATTGTCAAAAAAAGTGGTGAAGATCCATGTGTCAATATCTAATTGAGAGAGATTTTGGAAAAGTTGGTCAAAAGTTAATGTTTGAAAATTTTGCCACGTTAGTTAGTAAAAATGCTTAAGTAATTATAATCAAATTATATTTTTTGAAGAACAGACTTGTAGTAAATTAAATTACGAATATGGTAGTATTTTTTGTGAGGTAGAAAATCATAAGTTGGGTATAATTTATAATTACAAAAGTTGAATTAGAGAATAATGATTTTAATTTAATTAAAAGAAAGGACGTGTGTGGTATTTTTAAAATTGTTTAATAGATATATAAATGAGATAAGTGGCTTGGTGGGGCGGGTGGCAGAAGAGAAAATGAAGATAAAGAAAGGAATGGGGCTGCAGCACAGGCGACGCGCAGAGGAGTTCTCCGTCGCATGCCTTTGTCGATTCAATGGTGAACCGACCTCCGATCGTGATGAAATTTCAGATGATGATAGTCTTCAACGTGGTGAACACTTTTACGGAGTCGGATTTTCGATCCCACAGTTGGATTTTTCTGTATAGGTAGGGGTGTGTTTTTCCCAAATTTTCTCCCTTGACCTTTTTGGGGCTTTTCGTTTTGCTTTTAATTACTTTTAGAAAACTCCATGGAAATGGGTGAGTGGTTGGGTTATGGTAGATAGTCATATAGCTTTCATTTAGGTTGTTTTTGGAAACCCTAAACGTGTAAAATGATTTGGTTTTGCTTAGAAAATGTTAAATGGGAAGTGAATAAAAGTTTAATGTCAGATAAAAATATTAGAATTGTTGGATTTTAATTGTTGTTCCCGTTATAGGATTTACCTGATTGTTGTGGTTGTGAAAATTCCTTTTATTGGAACATTGGATGATATATTTTAATGATTGATGTTATGTTAGAAATTATATGAATTTATGGGTGATATATTAGTGTTGAAAATAATAGAAATTATTTGTTAAAAATTATTTGAATTGTTGGAAAATTCATAAATTTGAGGTATAATTTCAAATCTATGGATATATGAATTTTTGAGAATTGGTAGGACTATTTTCGGAATTTTTATGGTGGAAAATTAATTTTATTGACTTATTGGAATTGTTGGCAATTGTTGGAATTAATGGAAATTGTCGAAATTATTAGAAATTGTTGGAATTGTGAAATTATTGGGGAATTTTGGAATTTTGGCATGATTGTAATTCCAATGATATTGGTGATACTTGTGAATGAGGGTAATTAACCTCATGACATGCATTTGCATCATGATTGTGTGAAGAAAGGATAAAAACTATGAAAAGTGCATGAAATGCAAATGAAAGAGAAAATTGAAATAGTGATGAAAAGTAAACGCCCGTGTGAAGCGAATTAAGAAAGGAGAGAGATCCCTAGGGTGAAAGACCCAAAAGTTTACCCCGGGAAGACTCCGAATGAGGAGTGTATTTGGGTACGGATGCGTATCTTTCGGTGAAAACCCGAGAATGACAGTACATTGTGTGATTGCATGTGAGCATTTGCATCATGGTTGCATTTGAAAGAGGGATTTGTATTATTTATCAAGTGTATGTTTTGAATGTGTTGTTCAAGACTAAAGTGACTTGTTTATTTTGTAAACTTAGAATTGTTGATATGCTAGACATATGGTTGAATAAGGAAAATGATAATTTTGATTGATTTAAATTTGTATGGTTAGAGTTTCTTGTAGTGTGAATAAAATAAAGGTAATATTATATTTTGGTATATGGTTGTGATTTATTTACCTAGAATTTCTAACTCATTTGGGTGTAACACACCCTACTGAGCAACATGGAAATGCTCACCCCTTCATTTTCTAAAATTTTTAGATGCAGATATAGTCTTTGAGGGACCACAGGAATATCAAGAAGTGTTCCAGAAAGCAAAAGAACCATAATAATGGTTGTTTTTAAATGTATATTCCCCTTTTGACATGTATAATAGACTTTTGTAAGTTAAATTATATTTTGATAATTGTAAAATTTTGTTGGAAATGTTCTTTTTGACTTAAAGATTATTGTAAATATTTGAGCTTTTGGGCAGAGATGATTGGTTGTTTTATTATAATTATGATAAGGAGATGGTGTGATGATTGGTTAAAAAAAAGATTCAGAGCGTTTTGGTTGACTGCCAGCGTGGATTAGGATGAACCCTTAGGGTCAAACCCTTGACCTAGGTTCACGGGCCAAGTTTTGGGTCGTCTGAAATTTGGGTCGTGACAATTATACTGTTAGTGCTTGTCTTGGCAATTTTGGTTAAAAAATCCTACTAGGCATGACTAACTCAGAGCGTCATGCTCCTTTCTCGGGCCGCTTGCTTTTCCAAACTTGATCTAGGTTGGGGAACATAAGCATGTTTTGGATTGATTTCATCTAATTATTCCCAAGAGGCCTGACACAGGAGTACTTGAGGTTTTTAGAGGTGGTTGATTAATTTACTTATGGGTGATAGCAATCAACGCCCCAACAGAACTGTCAACTCCTGAATGATTTTCTGATCATTGCCTAAATCAATTGGCTGCGCCCTTTTTTAGTGCTATCAAGCACTTGTATTTTTTTGTCATTGCCGGACTAGTCCATGCTCAAATCTTCACATCTGTGGCTCAATTTGAACGGAGGAAAAGCAAGGTTTGTATATCCCCTTGCTATTCTCGGTGAAAATTTACCATAGTATCCATGCTTATGTAAGGAAAACCATAAAATGGGGAGATTTGTTTGAAATTTGATCGAAATTTGATCTCTTAGTTTGACGTGTACGTCTCTTTCTTATTCCCTAATTTCAAATTTGATCACCATGGGAGCTTGAAAATCCCTTCGCTAAGACATCATTTGCAATATCCATCCCATATAGCACAATAAATACGATTAGACCACCATCATCGTTTTATTGGTCAATAAAATAAAATCTTAGATGCTAGACACTTTTCAAGTACAAGAATAAGTTGTAACACCCCATTAAACCTTGATGAATATGGTCTATAATAAATGAATGAGGAAACTTTACAAATGATATGACATGAAATACAAATGAAGATTAAGGAATGACAAACTAAAGAACAAAAATATAAGTAATTTGAATGAAAGTAAATTAAATTTATTTATATTTTCTTTCTTGTCAAAAATATATACAAACGAAAAAACCTCAATTATTTATAATGACTTGTTCTCAAAATGTTCTCACAAAAATTCAATTATTTATTGGAAGAGAAGTTTAGAAAAGGAATTTTATTTTCATAAAATGTAATTATAAAGAATCACACTGCCCTAAAATACATTATGAATGGTAATTTTAATCGTTTTCCAAAAATACAACATAATTATTTTATCTCTATCATTTTCCAAAAATTAACTAATCACTATTTTCAAATTATTTCAACAAATTTATTATTCAAAAAAAAAATTATACTAAATTTATTCTTGGAATATTCCAATTGAAAACTACTTATGCCTAAATTATTTCCAAAACAAACTTTACCCAATTATCACTTCATCCCTAAATTGAATTTAAAATAAATTTCCATCATTTAACAAGGATATCAAAAGAGTCCATTGATCCTAACTTCTTTTCAAAATAATCCTATCAAATTTTCCTTCTTAAAACCTTTACAAAATTATTTTAATTCCTAATTCTTCCTAGAACAAATCCCAATTATTATTAAAACATACCAAAAAAAGAAAATTAGTCCTAATTTATTTGCACAAAATTCTAAAGAAGATACCCATTTTATTTCAACCACATTTTCACAAAAAGAAAAAATATCTTTTCACAATTACCATTCATTTTCTTTCCAAAATCTAAAAACAATGTCATTTATACCTAAATTGTTCTATGATACAAAAAATAATAATAATAATAAAATAAAAAATCCTAATTTATTTTTATAGCAAATCCCAATAGCTTACAAGAGATATTAAAGAGTTTATTTTTGTACACCAATTTATTTTCACAATAATCCTCAATTATTTTATAGCAAAGAAAGTTAAATCAAATTTTCACTTTATTCCTAAAATATATGTATAAAGATCCCTCAAATTAATCTTTGAAAAAAAATTACCTTCCAAAAAATCGATTTTACATAGTAAGATATTTTGGCAAAAGCCCTGGTGCATACCCACTCAATTATTTGCTTTCACCCATTTATTGATTAAAAATAGCTCTCTTGTTGTGATTATTTATGACCTTATTCATGTATGCATTGGATTTTCCTACCCTAAAACAAGAGGAGCAAACACCAAAGCAAGCTAAACAAGCATTGGAGCAAAAAAAAAAACAATCCAACATGGTGACAACAAGCTTTTTTACAATGATAAATAGCATATATGACCTGTAGGGACCCCTCCCCCTGATGACACGTGGTGCGCATTTCTATCCGGATCAACTCCATCCGGACTCCCCCAAGTGGGACACGTGGCGTGCTCATCTATCCGGACTCCCCCAGGGAGAAGCACACGGCACTCGCGAACGTCACACCCGGGCGATAGCATGTCCTATCCGGATATGCTATCCGGATCATTGACTGAAGTGAGCAAGCCTTGCTACGTCATTCCTACAGTCTGCCACAGCCCAACTTACGCCGCCTGCAAAGCGAAAGGACAGGAGCGATAGACAGGAGCGATAGCAAGTCGCCTCCCATGATCTCTGACAGCCGCCCGTAGGGTGATGATGGCCCTGCCACCACCTAGAGGCATCATGACGAGCCAAAAAGTCTTCCCACCATTAAAGAGGGAGGCAGAGCTTCTGACACTATATAAAAGGGCCTTCACACAAGAGGAAGGTAAGCTTACTATCCCTAAAAAGGCCGACAGCTTAATCTCTCGAGCCATGGCTAACAAAACCATCGGAGGGTGTGTCCGGACATCTTTTGCAGGAACGACTAAGCCAGAACTCAATATTGGTTGAAAGCGTGCGTCCACTTGGCAGCTACGTGGATCACTGGGACGCAAGGCATCAACATTGGCGCCGTCTGTGGGAATGATTTGATTCAGTCGCCGGCAAAGATGTCCACACCTTCTAGAAGCCGCTCGTCTGCTAGGGGAGAAGAAGATTATTTCAAATGGCGCCAAGCCATCGAGACAAGATAGTTGGAAAGCGAGCGACATATGCAGGCTCTCCTCCAGGAGACAGCGAGATTGAGAGAAGAAAACGCTGTGTTGCGTATCCAGGCTTCATCGACAGGGCCTCCTCGTGGTCAGCGCTCAAGAGACCAGGGAGCAAACTCAAGGCCTGACCCAGAGTCAATATACCCCGGGACTGCGGGGGCCATCCCTGAGACATGCAACGTTAGGCCACAAGTGCAATACACGCCCATGCATCAAGCTCCCCAGGAGGAAAGTTCGGACTCTACTCGTCTCTCGTCAAAGAGACAGCGTGACAAAAGACCCCAGTTGTCAGGCGCGATGCGCGCGAAGCTAGGCCCACAAGAACCAGGGAAGAGAAAGCCGCCAGCAGCCACGACCTAGGGAGCGCACCCTGACCCCTTGGTCACTCCCATGGTGCAGAACGTCTTCCCGCACCAAGCGGTACGCCAAGCTGGGAGAAACCACCCAAACGAGCCACCCACTGGCTCTATCAGCAAAAGACTAGACGACATGCTCTCCACGCCTTTTTGCTCGCATATTATTCATTACGATCCCCCAAGGGGATTTCTCGTGCCTAAATTCTCCACGTACGATGGGTCCAGCGACCCCTTCGACCATATCATGCATTATCGACAGCTCATGACTCTCGATATAGGCAACGACGCGCTACTATGCAAAGTATTCCCCGCCAGCCTACAAGGGCAGGCTTTCTCATGTTTTACCGCCTACCCCCTAACTCTGTTGATAATTTTAGGGACCTGTCGGAAGCTTTTGTGGGACAATACTTATGCACCGCTCGACATAAACAGAACATCAGCACTCTGCAAAACATAAAAATGCAGGAGAATGAGTCTTTAAGGGAGTTCGTGAAGCGGTTTGGTCAGGCCGTGTTACAAGTAGAGGCTTACAGCATGGATGCTGTCCTGCAGATCTTCAAGCGAAGCATCTGTCCAGGCACCCCATTCTTCAAATCGCTAGCTAAGAAGCCTCCTACGACGATGGACGACTTGTTCCGGTGCGCGAGCAAATATTCAATGCTCGAAGATGACGTGCAAGCAACCACCCAGTAAATCTTGGTTGCCGGACAGGCATCCAGAAGTGGTGCGGAAAGAAGTGCCAAACTTCCGAACCGGCCAAGGCCATCCGATCGAAGGCAGGAAGAACAAAGTCGCCCGGAAAGGCCGCCCCCCACACCCCTTTCCATATCCTATGAGAAGCTTCTCCCTATGATCCAAGACATGTTCGACTTCAGGTGGCCCGGACCCCTCAGAGCGGACCCATCCAATAGGGATCATAGTAAAAAATGTGTCTACCATAAGGATCATGGTCACACAACGGAGACGTGCAGGAGCCTCCATTATTTGGTTGAAAAGCTCATAAGGGTAGGACATTTGAAGCAATACCTCCGCTCAAAAGCCAAAGATAGAGACTCTTCCCGAAATCACAACTCAGGAACCCCCAGGGTTCCAGCCGCTCCCAAAGCCATTATAAACTATATCCACGGAGGCCCATTGGACGAGGAGTACGACTCCAAACGAAAGAGACAGAGGCTGTTGCGGGCAGCATCGGTGCGTGAGCATGTCAACTCCATACGGCCTGGGATAAATGGGGAGGGCCCTCGCCCCATAGATGGGACAATTATTTTCCCCCTAGTAGACCCCATGTGGATATTGCAACTTCACCGCGACGCCCTCATCCTGTCCCTGGAGATGGGAGACTTCGACGTGAGACGCATCCTAGTCGACCCGGGCAGTTCGGTCTATCTTTTGCAAGCGTCGGTAATTAGCCACATGGGACACAGTCTAACAAGCCTCGAAAACCCCAGGCGAATTTTGTCCGGATTCAACGGAGCGACAACTACCTCCTTGGGAGATATTGTACTGCCGATCCAAGCTGGCCCAGTCACCCTCAACGTACAATTTTCGGTGGTACAAGATTTATCACCCTTCAATGGCATCCTGGGGCGCACATGGCTGCACTACATGAAAGCCATCCCCTCTACGTATCATCAAATGGTAAGCTTTCTTACCGAGGATTGGCAAATCGACCTATACGGCAGCCAATTAGCCGCTCGCCAATGCTATCAGATAGCACGAGAAGTGGGGACCAGCCAAGAGGATAAACCCCTCCCTGAGTCCACCCACGCACTTGACCAATAGCAATTACTGAGTCCGGCGGATAAAGATCCCCCAGCAGCGGATCCCTTGCAGACGATCCAAATTTCGGAAGAAGGTACTCACCTTACATATATCAGTTCCCTCTTGACGCCAGAAGAGACCCGGAATATCCAAAGCGCCCTCCGACAAAGCCATGACATCTTCGCATGGGCGCATTCTGATATGAAGGGAATTCACCCCTCCATCGTCTCTCATAGGCTTAACGTCTTGCCAACAGTAAGGTTCGTCCAACAGAGGGTTAGACGTTTTCACCCGGACAGGCAAAAGATTATCAAGGAAGAGATTGAAAAGTTGCTGGAAGCCGGATTCATTAGAGAAGTGGAGTATCCGGACTGGTTGGCAAATGTAGTGGTGGTACCCAAAAAAGAAGGCAAATGGCGGGTGTGCGTCGATTACACCAACCTCAACAATGCATGCCCAAAAGACAGTTTCCCTCTGTCACAGATAGACCAAATTGTGGACTCTACTGCTGGGCAAGTGATGCTCTCCTTCTTGGACGCCTTCTCCGGATACCACCAAATCCCCATGTCCCCGACCGACGAAGAGAAGACAGCCTTCATAACGCCACACGGTCTTTATTGCTACAAAGTCATGCCGTTCGAACACAAAAACGCTGGCGCCACTTATCAGAGACTGATGACGAGATCTTCAAACCTCTGGTCAGCCGCATAGTGGAGGTATATATTGACGATATCGTTGTTAAAAGAAAAACCCGAGAGAAACATACCCTCCACTTGCAAGAAGTCTTCCACCTCTTAAGGAAGTATGGCATGAAATTGAATCCGTCTAATTATGCCTTTGGCGTAAGTGCTGGCAAATTCCTGGGATTTATGGTCAGTTAAAGGGGGATAGAGGTTAGCCCGGATCAAGTTAAGGCAGTCATGGAAACACCACCCCCCAGGAGCAAAAAGGAATTACAACGCCTCACAGGCAAGCTCGTCGCGCTAGGACGCTTTATAGCCCGCTTCATTGATGAATTACGACCCTTCTTCTTGGCAATACGAAAAGCTGGAGTGAACGGATGGACAGACAGCTGCTAGAGCGCTTTCGAAAAAATTAAACATTGCCTCATGCAACCGCCCATTCTAAGCAGCCCCCTCCCTAGAGAAAAATTGTATATGTACCTGGCTGTATCGGAGTGGGCAATTAGCGCTGTTCTATTCCGCTGCCCCTCGCACAAGGAGTAAAGACTTATTTACTACGTCAGCAGAGCGTTGGCAGACGTAGAAACAAGGTATTCAAAGATGGAGCTAACGGCCTTGGCCCTTCGAAGTGCCGCCCAAAAGCTCCGCCCTTACTTCCAAGCCCACTCGGTGGTCGTGCTAACTAACCAACCCCTTCGCAACATCCTGCACAAGCCGGACCTAACCGGAAGAATGCTTCAATGGGCCATAGAATTAAGCGAATATGGAATCGAGTTCCAACCCAGGTTGTCCATGAAAGGCCAAGTGATGGCTGACTTCGTGCTGGAATACTCCCGAAGATCTACCCAGCTCAAGGAGCCAAGCGGAGAGGAGTGGTGGACTTTGCGGGTTGATGGAGCCTCCCGGTCATCAGGATCCGGAGTAGGGCTCCTGCTGCAATCCCCAACAGGAGAACATCTAGAGCAAGCTATCCGACTGGGATTCCCCGCCTCTAACAATGAAGCTGAGTATGAGGCCATCCTATCCGGGTTGGACCTCGCCCTAGCTCTATCCGTCTCCAAGCTCCGTGTCTATAGTGATTCCTAACTCGTGGTAAGGCACGTCCAGAAGGAATACGAAGCTAAAACTGAGCGCATGGCGCGATATCTGACTAAAGTAAGGGACACCTTACAACGGTTCACCGAATGGACGATCGAAAAAATTAAACGAACTGAAAATGGACGCGCCGACGCCCTAGCAAGCATAGCCGCTTCCCTCCCCATCAAAGAAGCCATACTATTGCCTATACATGTGCAAACCAACCCCTCCGTCGCGGAAGCCTCCACTTGCAATACCATTGAGGCAAGCCAAGCAGACGGCCAAGAGTGGGCGGAAGATATAATAAGGTATCTCCGGATCGGCACCCTGCCCGAAGAACCCAAGCAAGCACACAAAACCCGGGTACAAGCTGCCCGTTTCACTATGATCGGGGGGCACTTGTACAAACGGTCCTTTACAGGTCCCTATCTCAGGTGCCTAAACCACTCAAAGGCCTTGTATGTATTAGCTGAGTTGCATGAGGGGGTATGTGGGAACCATTCCGGAGGTCGATCTTTGGCGCACAGGGCCCATTCACAAGGGTATTACTGGCCCACGATGAAAAAGGATGCGGCAGCCTATGTCAAAAAATGTGATAAGTGCCAAAGGCATGCCCCCATACCACATGTGCCGTCGGAGACGTTGAAACCAATTTCAGGCCCCTGGCCCTTCGCGCTGTGTGGCATGGACATAGCAGGACCCCTACCAACCGCAGCTGCCCAGAAGAAATTCCTGCTCGTCGCCATGGATTACTTCAGTAAATGGGTGGAAGCTGAAGCATACGCTAGCATCAAAGACAAAGATGTCACCAAGTTCGTATGGAAGAACATCATCTGCCGCTTTGGAATCCCCCAAACCATTATAGCTGACAACGGTCCATAGTTCAATAGCATCACTTTCCGGAATTTTTGTTCGGAACTAAACATCCGGAATTCATACTCCACACCGCGTTATCCCCAAAGCAATGAGCAAGCAGAGGCCACAAACAAGACCCTAATAACTGCCTTAAAGAAGAGGCTCGAGCAAGCCAAAGGGAAGTGGGTGGAGGAGCTACCCGGCGTCCTGTGGGCTTATCGAACCATACCCGGACGGCCGACAGGAACACTCCCTTTGCCCTCGCATAAGGTATGGACTCAGTCATTCCTATAGAAATAGGGCTACCCACTATCCGAACCGAGGCAGGACGGCAAGATGATGCAAATGCGGAATTAGGAAGAAATTTGGACTGGGTAGACGAAATAAGAGAGACCGCATCCATTCGGATGGCCGACTATCAACAAAGGGCAGCCGCTCACTACGATCGTAAGGCAAGGCCCAAGAGCTTCAAAAGTGGAACGCTGGTCCTTAGGAAGGTTTTCGAAAACACTGCTGAAGCCGGAGCAAGAAAATTCCAAGCCAATTGGGAAGGCCCCTATATAGTATCTAAGACAAGTGAAAGTGGAGCCTATCATCTGCAAAAGCTAGACAGAACCCCACTGCTCTGACCATGGAATATATCCAATCTAAAGCAATATTACCAATGAAAGAAAGATAGAAGAACAATGTGAATGAATATGTTTTATTAGTAATTGTGAAATTGTATACAAAAAGGTTCTCCGGACTACTGATACAGAGAGAAATAGCAGTAAAAGTTACAAAAAGAAAAGCTCTCATTGGGAAGGCTTGCGGCGCAACTTTTCCTCCTCGCCCGGGGGAATCGAAGGGACGTCTCGTTTGATACCATGCTTCTTCATGTAGCAACGGTAGCCGAAGAAATACATCTCGTCCACCTGCTTCTGGTAGTCTGCCTCGAGTTCCTCCCTTTGCGCAGCAAACTTAGCCTCCAACTCTTCTCTTTGTGCTGATAAACGCAACTGCAAGTCCTCTTTCTACTTTTTCTCAATTAACACCTCTGTCCGGAGTTGTCTCACTTCCCCCCTTAGCTGGGCCGCCTCGTCCTCCGCCTCGTGCAGGCGGGCTTCTGTAGCTTCCTCCCGGTTCTTCGCCCCTGCTAGCTCTATTCGGAGAGCCTCGTTGTCGTCCTGGGACCTCTTCAAAGATTCGGCACTCTCTTCAGAAGCTCTCCGGACAACGGATAAGTTGGCTTCGGCCTGCTCCAACCTCAAGCACAATTCCTCTTCACCGCTCATGCACTGGGAGACGAAGGCCTTCATATAATCGGTAATTCGTAGTAGGTCTGAAAAAAGATCGTCTTATCGAACCATGTCGCGAATACCGCTCACCAGCTGCAGAAAAACCCACAACAGCAAGTTCAATTACCAGCCGTGTGAAAAACACACCAATATGGCAAGAAAAATCAAGGGGAATAAGCTATACCACTTCCTCCGCTTCAAACATTTTCGCTAAAGGCAGAGCAACATCCGAGCTGGAAGGAATCTGTTTCAGCATCTCTCCTAACCCCGCATAGCTGAAAGGGCTAGCAGAGGTGTAAGCCGCATCATCAACTGAAATCCCCCCTGACGAGGCGTTATGGTGTGACTCCTCCCCCGGAGTCGAGCCCCCATCATTCACGGCCGACTGGATCTCTTCGGGCGAACCCTCATCCGGGACCACCATTAGGTCGGTTGGGTTCTCTTCTGCTATCTCCGTTTGACGCCCCTCCGGATGACCCTCCTGGGCGAATGAGCAGCTGACTTCGATAGTTTCCAGAAGACGATCCTGAAGCCGCCCGCTGATGCCGAACTTTAAATCGCGGGCCGGACGAGACCTCCCCGCAGCCGGCCCCTTCACCGGTACAAGTGCAAGGGAACTCAGCTCACAAGGGGGCAAGCCCTGCCCTTCAGCCCCCGTTTCTTCCATCGGAAGGGCCGTAGGAGGCAACGGATCAGAGCAAGAGGCCCCGGCTACATCCGTGTCCGAGTGGGGAGAGCCGGGCTGATCCACTGAGCTTTCTTCCTCAGCCAGAAGAGCCAATCGTTCAGCCGCTGGCATTGAAGACCCCGATCCGTATTGACCAGGGATACGTTCGAAATCGCTTGAAACAGCGAGCAAGCCGGAGAGAGCTGGAGAGCTTATTACTATTCCCTTTGTGGGAACCTTCTTCTTCTTTCCCGCTAGGGCGCGAGCGGGACGAAAGGGCACGGGGCGTTTATCACCAGGGGCCCTCCGCAAAGTTCCCTCTTGCCTTTTTTCCTCCCGTTGGTCGAGAAGTGCTTAGCGTGCCTGGGCGTCTGCCTCGCGCGCCTCCGCGTAGAATGGAAGATCTTTGAGAACAAAGTGTTCTCCGGCCACCACCTTTTTGGGCAGCGGCCTCGGGAGTATGTTGAGTACGTACATCCCGGACTCTTGGGTAACCAGGCGGAGATTCTGCGCAGAGAGAAGAGTTTGACAGCTCTTCTCGTCCGCCACAATTTCAAATAACTTGTTCAAACGGTCGAAGGACGCTTTTTCCAGCCACGCGACTACGCGACCCCTCCTCTTCGTACTTGCATTATCAGCAACCAAAGATGTTAGCCATCTGATAACCCTGAAATAAGAAAAAAATAGGCGAACGCCGGACAAACCCCACAAGCTGCCCTACCCTGGAGCACCAGCGAGCGGTTTGGGGAAAACGGTCTCTCCGAATGCTCCAGTAGCCTAGCCCAGACACCCCGGACTAATACATGCCCCTTGGCTCCCCCCTTCGTCGAATCCGGAAGATGAGTCACCAATTGGAGGGAAGGCAGGTGGGCAACCAGGCTGAAGAGGTCAGTTTTCCCCTTCTTGATGGAGTAGATGAAAAGAACCTCCAACAGTGAGAGGTCCAAGTTGAACAGCAGGCTCAGAATACTGCACCCCATCAGCACCCGGACTATGTTGGGATGGATGTAGGCCGGGGGGATCTGGCTGAAGTGAAGAAATTCTTTGAACAGCGATGGGAGAGGGAACCGAAGCCCAGCATTAAACTGCTCCTTGGTGAAGCAGATAGCGTTGTCCGCAGATTTCTTAGTGGACACGGCCCCTCCCTCCACAAGCTGAACAGACACGCCATTCGGAATGCAGAAGAGTTCATAGAACTCCCTCACGTTCAGCTTGTCAACAAACTTTTCCACATGGACCACTCCGGACGCATCTTTGCCGCTCTGCTCGACTGCGCTCGATGAACCAACGTCCTTTTTCGCAGGCATTTTTAAGAGTGGGGCCGAAACGGAACCTGCATGGCAAGATACCAACAGTCAAAAACAAGGACCCGACCCCACAACCCTAACAGCAAAAACGCCCAGAAAACCTAACATAACCAGCATCCCCGTCCTAACCCTTGGCTCTACCCCAAACCAGGATCGGTAACCCGCAAAAGGTGCAGGGGGGCAGCAGGAACCCTAACACACCCAAAACAAAACCAGAATCCCTCGAAAAAGCGCAAAAAACCAATACCAACCCCCAGTCGCTAATAACTTGCCCAGCAAGCCAGAAACAACCACAAAACAAACACAATAAGGAGAAGGCGAGAATAGAGAACGTACCGAGCGTAAACTAGCACAATGGAGATGAAGTCCGCTACGCAATCACCTTCACGACACAAATGTCGCTAGCAAAAGCCCTAGAACTTCACTTGCAGACGAAGATACGCAAGAGGCCGAAGAAAAGCACTACCAGCACAAAATGCAAAAGAGAAAATATAGGCGTACGGGGCTCGGTCTGCTATTTAAAGAGAGACAGCCCCTCGATATCCCAAACACCCAGCCTCGCCGTTATTGAAAAGACACGCTGCCTGGGAATTCCCAGAGACTGCGGCTCGTCATAAATACTCTTCTTCCTTTTCCCCTCCGCGCACCACGTGGCCTAATGAGCGCAAAAACTAACCCAAGTTTCAAAAACAATCATTTTTAACCCGCCCATTCTGCTCGAGCAAAATTGACAGGTTAAAAGGGGGGCACTGTAGGGACCCCTCCCCCTGATGACACGTGGCGCGCATTTCTATCAGGATTAACTCCATCCGAACTCCCCCAAGTGGGACACGTGGCGCGCTCATCTATCGGACTCCCCCAGGGAGAAGCACACGGCACTCGCAAACGTCACGCCCGGGCGATAGCATGTCCTATCCGGATATGCTGTCCGGATCATTGACTGAAGTGAGCAAGCCTTGCTACGTCATTCCGACAGCCTGCCACAGCCCAACTTACGCCGCCTGCAAAGCGAAAGGACAGGAGCGATGGCAAGTCGCCTCCCACGATCTCTGACAGCCGCCTGTAGGGTGATGATGGCCCTGCCACCACCTAGAGGCATCATGACGAGCCAAAAAGTCTTCCCACCATTAAAGAGGGAGGCAGAGCTTCTGACACTATATAAAAGGGCCTTCACACAAGAGGAAGGTAAGCTTACTATCCCTAAAAAGGTCGACAGCTTAATCTCTCGAGCCATGGCTAACAAAACCATCGGAGGGTGTGTCCGGACATCCTGTCCGGACATCTTTTGTAGGAACGACTGAGCCAAAACTCAATATTGGTTGAAAGCGTGTGTCCACTTGGCAGCTACGTGGATCATTGGGACGCAAGGCATCAACATGACCCACATTTAGATGAGTAAACATGAAGGCAAAGTGGGGGGTGATGGAGGTGTGCACTGAGATGTGGAGGAGAACTAGTGGCTGCATTGGTTGTGGATGGTGGTGTGTGGTCGTGAAGGAGAGCAGTCGACGACAAAGTGGCTGCCGGAATTTGCGTCACGGGTGTGATTGAAGAGGATTGACTGTGGACATGAAGGTATCGTCATTGGAGATAGGCGACTGGTGATGGTTGTAGGAAGAGCACATGAGTTACAGGTGATGCAACCCCTTTTGACTTGGCCCATCAGAGAGTGACCATGTCTTCCCTGTTAGAGGAAAGAACGGGTCATGAGCCAATGTGGTTTTTTCAAAATATATATAATTTGTTATGGCTATTCAACAACTTTTGGAGGGTCCCGTTAGACTCCTATGCCTGTAAAAGGCCTACTCTCTCTCTCTCAGTTTTTCCTATTTGACTTCTAATTTGAGAAATCTTCTGCTCTCTCTCATTTGCTCCCTACTGTATTTCATTGCTTACTGCTGCCATTCGTTGGCAATCCACTTGTGCTGCAATCCCCAGTTTCCCTTGCACCTGTTCTACAACTCGAGTGAGTCGATCTCGATCCACTATAGTTACTGCTTTCCCGCAACCACTACACAACATTCTCCCTGAATTCCTAAGTTTTTGTTGCTACTACAATTGCTGCTTCCTTGTGACCATTGCCACGGCACCATCCCACTGCTTTCTCATTGTGGCACCTTACTGCATGCCCACTGCATGCAGTAACATTCACCATATCCTCACTGCAGGATCATATTGCATCCTCATTATAGTCTTGTTCTTCTTTTTTTCATCCAAGTTTCATCTAGAGGAATATCCTAAAGTTTGAGTTATATTATTCCTTACCCAAGGTGTACACCAAAAGTAAGGTTTTGGTTGTTGAATCTTGGAGGTAGGTCATTGGTCCTTTCCACACTGAGTTTGATACATAAGGTGGGCGAATTTACTTTAAAGACAATTTTGTCACACATCAACCAAATCCAATAAGTGCTTTAATTCAAATTTCTTTTCCTCTTTGTTTGTTTTGGGCTTGGTCAATTCTAGAACTAGTCTCATTCTTAGAAACTTATAGGTCTAACAATCTTATTATAAATCTTTATAAAAATGAAAAATAAATAAATAAATAGAAGCTTTCCTAGTTTACACATGTCCTAACACCTCTAAAATGGATCCCTTCAACGGGACATTCTTCAAGAGATGGTAGGAAAGTGTATTTTCTGTTATAGATGTTGTGAACTGGGGACATATTTTAACTATCTCAAAGCCTGAAGATGATTTTGAATTTTTGCCTACTTGGGAAAATGGAAATAAATAAGTTAGGTATGTCATCTTAGCACACTCACAAATGAAATATTTGTTGTATATTGTCAATGCAAAATTGCAAAAATATTTGGGATGTCTATATATTCGATAAGATGTTAGAACCCAAAAGCATGTCATAGGAAATTTTAGAATATTTCAAATGATTGAGGATAAAGATGCATCATCTCAAAACCACAACTATCACCTACTTATTAATGACTTAACCAACAAGGACATAAAATTGTCCGAACCTTTTGATCCTAGAAATACTATAAGAATAACATGAAGCACAAAACAAAACAAATGTCCCTAGAAGGTGTCATAATCCATATTAGGATTGAGAAACAAAATTGAAATAGGGACAAAGTTGAGAAAGCCAAAGAATTGTTTTTCAAGGCTAATGTGGTAGAAAAAAGACTTGGTTAAAAACCAATTTCAAAAAGCAAAACTTTAGGACAAGCCCAACACAACAAACAAGGTACATAACCCATCTATCAAAAAAAGGGTAATTGATTGTTTTTGGCAAGCCTGGACATCATGCAACTCAAGAAAAAAACTAAGAAGTCCAACCCAAGAACAAACCTAGTTGAGATAGCGGTGATCGTTACAATAGTCTCCTTTGAGGTGAGTATGGTCACTAATGTGAAGGACTGGATGGTAGATTTTGGGACTATCAGGCACATCTGTGGCAACAAAAGTGTTGAGAATCCACATTTTTCACATGCATCTCCACTTGACGACGAAACTCATTTTTTATTATTAAAAAAAAAACTTATTTTTAAAAAAGTTGGGGTCATCATTTATTTTTGTTTATTTTTAAAAGGAAAAAAAATAAGAAATAAAACCCTAAGTGACTCTTTTTAAAAGAAAAAGCATGTGTACAAAAAAACAACTCCAAGTTCGAAAGTTAGGTTATTTATTGGAAAGTTATCATAGGGTAATACCCCTCTAAGTCTTAAAAAGGTTTATACTAAACAAATGGAAGGAACTAAGACAATTAACTAATTAAACAGTAGATACCAAGAAACTATAACAATAATATACAATAAGGCAGCGGTGATGAAGAGTAAAAGATAAAGAACACTCAAAGCATGACATACATATCAAAGGAATAAAACTAAGAAGGGATGGAGTGTACCTCAATAATGCCCAAAACGAGCAACGCTTTTATAAAGAAAAAAGGGTTAGCTCACAAATAAAACAAGGGATATGATATCAAAACAAAAGTCTCCCAACATATACAATATGTACACAACTCAAATTAAAAATCAAAGATGACTAATCTAAGAGCAAAGCAATCTAATATACGTTAATCATGCGCAGGAGTCAAAACAGGGTTGTAAGTATCCAATCATAAAACAAATGCAAATAAAATAGATAAAAAAGAGATATGATACAAAGAAAAGCTTATCTAACATGTACAAGACATTTACAATACAAATCAAGAGTTACAAGATGTCTACAATACGAATTAAGAATCAAAGGAGGTTAGAAGCATGCAAAAGGAGACTAAATTAGTAAGTTTATATAAAATATATGGAAGTTGGACAACAAGTAGATATTTATAAAATAAATCCAAATAAAATAGATAGAGATGAGAAAAAAAATTATATAACATCTTCAAAGTGACTAAAATACAATACAAAAGCCTAAAATGTCTAAATATGCACTAATTATCACAGATTTCACAAAACATATTATTGCTCATAAATAGGGCAAAACAACAAGTCATGCAAAGAAGGAATTATTTAACAAGTCTAGAGGTCAGATAAAATCAAACAAAAAATTTTACATAATAATCAAGTGTCTTGATTACATCAAAATTTCTATGAAGACTAATTAACTCGGATTGCAAAGAACATTTCCCAACACCAGATTCAAGTTAGCACAACAAGCAAAGAAAGATAGAATTAATTCTCGAGCTTGAAAAATGATATTTGAATGAAACCAAAGCCCAAAATCTTATTTAAGAAGTGTAGTACACATGAAAAGTATAAAAAAAAATATTAAAAACCCACAACCTATGACTAATTTACAAAATCATTTTAGGTGTCAAAAATAGGGTAAATTTGGACATTTGGAGAAACCAATTTATTCAACAAGCTTGGAAAAGGCTTTTTCAACAAAAGAAAAAAAAAATTTATTTGATGCATTAAAAAAATCTAAAACAACATCCAAGCCTCAAAAATATTTTAGGATAAGCCAAAAAAATCTAGATTAAAAAAAACATTTTTAGGGGTAAAAAACAAAATAATAAGTGAGTGAATTTTGAAAATAAAAGAATGTGGGCTTTACCAATGCCCAAATTAAATTCCATGGACTAATCCACATCCCCAATCCTTTATTGATCATTAATGGAAGCTCGTGAGGGTTGGCGATGATCTCATTAAGTTAAGATTTGTGAGATTTATCCATGTTTCCAAAATAAAGAAAATTTAAAAATCATTAGTTTGAAATTGAGTGATGTAGACCAAAGGAATGAGTTGTAGATTTATTCACAAGGCATTCAATCCTTCTCAAACCTCAGATGACTATTATCAAATTTGAACACATAAGAGACATGGAAGACCAAATTAACACTCACACATGAAAAGAGAGTTGAAATGCACAAAGAAATACCTCTATATGAGAATATTTTCATGTGAAATCATGCATTATGTATCAATGAACATGACAACTATAAATGACCACAAAATTGTTGGCATCTTAGATCTAAGCAATGGAAGCAAAACCAATTTTTCAAAAAAAAAGTGATCTTTAGGGTTAAAATACTAACCTTTAGGTTTGGATGTTTCCAAACCTTAAATTCCAAGTGTTGAAAAATTAAATCAATGTCCTCAAAAGTCTTGTAGACCCATGATCTTCTGCCTCATGACTCTTCCTTGATCTTAGCACACTTCTAATAGGGAGAAGAGATGGTGGAGGTTATGACTCTCTTTCTCTTTAGAGGTGGAAGACAACTCTATGGAAACCCTAACCCTTAAGGGGAGTATTTATAGGGTTACCCATTGGGCTTAAGTGACTTGAACCCACTAAGAGCTTGGGTCACTTAATCTAGCACAAAATATGTTCTAATTAATTAATTACCCCAATAGGGTCTCTTAATTAATCAATCCAATCTAGAGACTTTGTTCACTTATCTCTGTGCAATCTTACATAATTACCAAAATGTCCTTATGTATAAAAGTGAACCTAAAGCCAATCTAACCCTCATAAATCGTGCCAACAAAGTATATGAGGTTAAGTGGGGACCATTGGGATCCATAAGGTAGTACTAGCTCTCTTAAAATCCATCTCTAAAGTTGATTCAACATCCCATTACAGAAAATCAACTACACTTTAATACCTTATATAAATAACAACGAAACACTCAGTGTTTGGCTCTATGACCTTCTATCCATTGTGTTCAGTCTCCCCATGAACTAGTTATCTATACTCTAATAAAGTGAAAGTTATCTATTGCATTAAGTGCTCAATCAATTAGTTTGTTCCTAAAAAGGTCTTGAGTTGCACGAAAAGGTCTCAAATGAGCTCCAAATGAGTTGAAACTTTGAGGGAACTTAAAGTTCTGCTAAAGTCATGCAACAAATCCAAAAACTTCCTCCAAAAAGTCTTCAAAAGTGGCTTAAGAGTTAGTGGTAAGACTGAGTAACAGGCGGACCACCAAGGAGCTCGATAAACAACTAAGCAGAAGGGGATCCACACGCATACTAGTTGAAAATGATTTTGCAAACCCTCAATCTTCTACTCAATGACTCTTCCTTAAGGCTAGGCACTTAGATGGTAGAAGTTTGGAGCATGGAGACTAAGGCTCGTTCCCTAGAATGTAAGGAGAAATGGTGAAAGAAGATTAAAACTTTTAACCCCATAATAGGTATTTATGACGTTCATACTAGGCTTAAGTGACTTGACCCCATTTTGGGTTTGGATCACTTAATCTAACCCAAAAAAGGTCTTAATTAATTAACTGACCCAATAGAGCTCTAATTAATTAATTAGCTCAATTCAAAGATGTTGTCCATTAATTCCTATGCAACCTTGTGTAATTATCAAAACACCCTTATTTACATAAGTGAACCAAGAGTCGATCCAACTCTTATAAACCGTGCCATCAAGATATATCTAAGGTCGAATAGGGACCATTAAGACCCATAGGATAGTATTGGCTTCTTCATAATTCAATTCTGAATTTGACTCAACATTCTACTATAGAAAGTCAACTATATTCCACTACCTTATGTATATTATAATGAGACACAAGGTGCTTAGGTCTGTGACCTACTATTTGTATACACTCTCCCCATAAAATGGTATTTGTAATCTAATAAGGTGAAAGCTATCAACCTCTCAAGATTACCTATACCATCCTTGAGTTACAAGTCTTCCTATTGTGTAATCAACTAACATATCCTAACTCATAAAGAGCTTATATTAAGTTCACTTAAGGAATTACTATGGTCATAGTTTATCTGAACACACATCTTGAGGATCATCCATAGGAACACATTGTCTCAATTCTATGAGATATCATGGTGCCTCTATTAAGAATACCTGTTGCTACTAGCTTCCATCAATGGTAACCCAATTCATAGAGACTATATGATCACTTTAAGATCTCACCTATAGGTCAAAGTCATTACTAATTTTGGCACTAATTTCATATTTTGTAAAGGTTGAGAGACAATGCACTATAATAACTTAGTGAAGTCATGACAAACTGATAATCTTATTTTATGACTCACCGTAAGTCCTGTATAATGTGTAATTGTACACACTATTACACTTACCATATGAAGCTCATCTTGATAATCAAGACCAGTCATCCCTCCAATTAGGAGGTAATGCACTATAACCTCCAATGGATTACCTAAAGTCCACAAACTAGCTGTGAACAAATCATCAACTTACAAGTAACCCATTGTTCCCATTACTAACATAGCTAGTTTTGTCCTTAAGAAAATCCATATCCCTTGATACCTTGGGCCACCTTGGCCTAACCCACTATTGGGCTAGTGATAACCCAAAATCAAAATGGGCTTTAAGATGATAATGAAAGTTCATAATCCTTAATTTCTTATACCAACCCATCATTGAGATGGTGATGGCCTAAATCAAGATGAACTTAATTAGAGGTAATGGGTTTGCCTATGGCTCCCTCCCATTTAATCTTTT
Organism: Vitis rotundifolia; assembly: GCA_030254885.1. Classification (NCBI taxonomy): domain Eukaryota; kingdom Viridiplantae; phylum Streptophyta; class Magnoliopsida; order Vitales; family Vitaceae; genus Vitis; species Vitis rotundifolia. The sequence goes on from CM058157.1 coordinate 14,311,110, forward strand.
ATTTAATTAAGAGTTTTTTGAAACCTTAGTAATATCTTTGATGAATAAATCTTCTATCAAATTTTCAAAAATATTTATTTTTTAATTGAAAACCTAGTGTAATAGGAGAATGTAAACTTGAAGACTTCAAAATTTCTATGACAATATTTTATCCAAAACTTAATTTTGATAAAAATATCTACTCTCAAAATTTTAAAATTATTTTCATAAAAATTCTCCTTCTTTACACAATTCCAATTTTAATAAATATTTTAATTTGAAAATATTCAAAAAATATATATTTTCATCAAATTATTAAGTTTCTTTGAAACCTTTTTTTAATAATGTTCTTTAATATCTTTTGTACTGTTAATTAATGAAAAATAAATAAATTAAATATTTTGAGTTTTACAAACACTTTATTACTATTATAAAATAAATCGGAAAGTTTTTTTTATTATTATTCAAAATCTATTTGATCAAATAAAACTATAAAAAGAAAAATGCATTATGTTTAAGAATTGAGTTTTATTACTTTGTATATCTACTTAACATGTATTTTTTTTTTACCTATTATTATAAATCTCAATTCTGTTCAAACATTACTCTCATCAACCAAAGGCAGCACATGCACTGCCACCAAACACTCCAAATCCCCTTTAAAACTAGATTCTCTTACCCTCTGTCGCCTTCTTTAACACTTTTTTTGCTCGTCTAAGCAAAAATGGTCACTTAATTAATTTTGTAATTTTCGACGGTTTTACTATTGTAAGAGTTTGATATTTTTATGTAGTTGGAAAATATATGATAGAATTGTGAGATTTAGGTACTTTTTGTTTTTTTAATTTTTTATTGAAAGTAACTTACTTTCATATTTTAGATTATTTATTTTTTAACTTTTTATTAATTTATTATTTATATGTTAAATTTTTTTATTAAATAAAAAAATTAAAATATTTTATTTCATTTAAATGTTAAATATAACCTGTTGATTTTTTTAAAAAAAATTTCAATACTTAATAAAAATAAAATATTAAAAACAAAAATAAACAAACAACTTAGTATTTAATACCATTAAAAATCATTTAACTTTAAATTTTATTTAGAATTAAGTAAAAAAAAAAAAGAAAAAGAAAACACCACCTTATTCTTTAATTTAATTTACCTTTTTTATTGTTAGATAAATATTTTATTTTATTTTCTTATATAAAATATATGAAAACATAATATTGTTTAAGAGCAAAGAGGTATAATTATTCATTGTCAGAATTTTTAAGTACATATAAACAAATTTATCTAAAAATAATTTTATTTATAGTTTTAATATATAAAAATACTTAAAGATGATGAATAGATAAAGATTATTTTGTATTATTCAATTACTTTAAGTTGACTTTAAATTAAATTATTCATAGATTTTTTATTTAAAACTTATTACTTAATTGTTTATTTTAAGAATTAACATTATTTGATAAATTTAACTTAAACTTTATTCTAAATTATTAAAAAATAAGAAAGATTAGTTTTACAAATTTGGGTTCTTTTCATCCCTTTTATCAATTAATCTAATTTTATATTAATATCTAGGATTAATTAATTAAAAGGGATGAAAATATTCTAAATTTGTAAAACTTACCTCTCACATTTTTTAACTTGAAAAATAACTCATTTTTTTACATAAATACCCTTCAATATTTTGATAATTTATATATGTGCTTGAAAAGAAAGTTATTGTTGTAAGAAAAAAAAGTGAGGGTATTATTGTCCAAAATAAGTACTTTTAGGATGAAAAAAGATGGAAGCTTTTATTTTACAAATTGGGGATGGTTTCATCCTTTTTTAATTAAATAACTCAAATCTAATTAGGATTATGCTACTTGAGCCCCAACTCGAGCTTAATCTAAGTTCAATTAAGTTGATATTTTTTGGTCCAAATGGAATATAAATTACAATTATGCTGTCTAAATCAATTAAAAAAAAATTAATTTCAAATTGAATTGGGTCAAACCCAATCAAAAATTGAGTTAGGTTATAACTGAATTGGGTTAGGGAATTTTTGCAATGATTTTGAAAAAAAATATTGTAAGTTTCTAACATTAAGGGAAAAGGGAAAAGGGGAAACGGGAAAACCCTCTATTATCACTTACTTGAATAGACAACACATGCAATGGGAAGTGAAAAGCTATTGGCTGAGTATGTAGGTGGTTGGATCTTGTGGCTTCAACAAGAATAAGGAAACACAAAGGACAAAACCGTACATGGGTTGGTTTTTTATTGGCCAGTTTAAAATCCGTTGGGTAAAAATGTTTCTAACTCAATTGATGGCGCTACTTTGTCAATTAATTGAAATGGGAAAATTTTAAAAATTATAAAATAAATTATAAATTTTTTTTCATGTTTAAACCCTAACAAAAAGTTAATGAAAAAAATATATTAAAGATATGTAACAATTCACATTTAATTATGTAAATATTATTGGTTGTAGGCCTTTGATCTTATAATTCTATGGAACATAACAAAGATATTATGTTTGTATGAAGGGTGTTTATGATATTTCATATTAGATAGAGAAAAAAGTTTCTGATGTAATATATATAAATTCATTTTAATCTTGTAGTTACCTTGGATGTAAGTCGTTACAAGATTTATTTTTTAATTTTTGGCTAAAAAAAAAAATTTTTGGTTATGTTTAGTTATGGCATAGTACTAAGGAAACTATATTAAGAAAAAGTATTTTTTTATTTTTTATTTCATTGTGAAAATATAAAAAAATAATAATAATAATTAAAATTAATTAAAAATATATTTGAGAAAGAAGTTAAATAATTTTGAAGTAATATATAAAAATAATTTATTAATTTTAAATTTATTTTTTATTTTCCTTTTATTTTTCTTTTTCTTTTTTTTTTATCTATATTTCTTTTCTCTTATATTTTTTTTCTTGAATTCCAAGGGAACCAACATAGCCCTAATATTTTTTTAGTCATCCCCCTTTTTTTATAGTATCCAAAAATTTAAAAAAAATTATTATTTTAATTTTTTTCTCATTTTCTTAATACTTTACATGAACCAAGCATATCCTCATTTGTCCAAATAAGAAATTGCCCAAATTTTTTTTATTTTAAATAACTTGATTTCATGACTTACAACTTTTTGCAAATATTTGCTATTTAACTTGTTAATTCCTTAAATATTAAATATCAAGAAATTCTTTTTAGCTTTTATCTCCATTACAAATATCTATTTTTCCTTTTCTTAATTGGTGCTCCTACAAACACCTAAGCACAAATCTTCTCTTCTTTCCGCGGCTTCCATTCAAATATTGACCCTCCGTTAATGAAATCAGTACAAATCTTATCTTCTTTCCGCGGCTTCCATACAAAAATTGACAAATCAACACATGCTGCACTGCTTTCACATGCACTGTCTTTAAACTAAAGGTCTCCAAAAAGCCTACAGCCCGCGGCCTGGCCCAGGCCCGGCCCGAGCCCATTTCTGAATGGGCCAGGCCATAGGCTCCAATTTAGGCCCGGTGGGCTCCAATTTAAGAAAATGTTTTTAAATTTCCACTTTCATCTTTACCTAATTGCATATAATTTCTAATATCTACATTATTTTTAGTTTTACAATTTTCATGATGCCTTTTTAAATGACTTGTACCTATATTTGAGCCACCACTAAGAAGTTTGTTACAAATTTTACATTTTGCTTTTATTTCTTTTTTATTATTTTCTAAATTTATTTCTATTCTATCAAAAAAATTCCATATATTTGAAGTAATTTTTTTGCTATCACATGCATTAGATGAAGAACAAGAACCACTTGCCATAATTATAATTATTGATAAAATATTATGCTAAAAACAATAAATGTAAAATTAAAATGTAATAAATAAATAAAAGTAAAGGTGAAGTATGTTACTAAATTGGAGAACCGAAGCAGAAATTCCTTCAAATTTGAACTCTTTGAACCACCAATGCTTGTTTTTCACCACCAATAATATTGAATAATTTGAGACAAAATGCAATAATCGGAAATATTGTGGAATGGGAGAGAGCTTAAGAGTTGAGAGAATAGAAAAAAATTGAGGGTATTTAATATTTATAGGGATTTAAATATTAGGATTTAATTTTTATTTTTTTTTTATCAAGACCGTTCAATGGTCATAATATTGAATTGAGTGGCAGGCATGTTCAACGGTCATGTGAGTCATGTGACCGTTGAACAGCCAACTCACTTTTATTTTTTTTCAAAAATCATACAACATTTCTAATATATATATAACTAATGCAAAATAGTTACACAAAAGAGGGCTAGCTCAGTTGGTGGCTAGCTCCCTTATGGATCCATAAGGGAAGGGGTTCCCTTCAAAACTGAAAACTATTTTAATTTTTACCCAAGCCCGCCCGGGCAGCCGCCCAGCTTGAGGGCCCACAGGCTGGGCCATGGGCCTTAAATATACCAAGGGCCCGGCCCGGCCCGTTGGAGACCCTTACTTTAAACACTCCAAATCGCCTTTAAAATTAGATTCTCTTGCCCTTCGTCGCCTTCTTGTCGTTTTATATGAACACTTTTTATGCTCGTCTAACTAAAATGGCTGACTTAATTAATTTTGTAATTTTCTACGGTTTTACTATTGTAAGAGTTTAATATTTTTGTATATTTGGAAACAAACCATAGAATTGTGAGATTTTAGTGTTATTTGTTTTTTTAACTTTTTGTTGTAAACAATTTATTTTCATATTTCAGGGTGTTTGTTTGTTTAACTTTTTATTAATTTATTATTTATTTTTTAATTTTTTTATTAAATAAAAGAATCAAAATGTTTTATTTTTTCTAAATGATAAACGTAATGTGTTGGGTTTTTTTTTTAAAAAAAAAAAAAAACTTTTTAGTAATTAATAGAAATAAAATATTAAAAAAAAATTAATACTTAATACTATTAAAAATTATTTAGCTTTTAAGTTAAATTAAGAATTAAGTCAAGAAAATAAACACCACCTTATTTTTTAATTTAATTTAAGTTCTATTTTTAAATTGTTTGATAAATATTTTATTCTCTTATATAAAATATGAAGTATATATATATATATAATATTTTATTCTCTTATATAAATAATATTGTTTTGCATAAGAGCAAGGAGGTATAATTATTAATTATTAGAAGTTTTTATTAAGTGTAAACAAATTTATTTGAAAACAATTTTTTTTTTATTTAGTTTTAATATATCAAACCACTTAAATAGGGTAAATAGATAGAGAGTATTTTGTATTATTTAATTACTGAAGTTGATTTTAAATTAAATTCTTCTTAAGTTATTACTTAGAAATTTATTATTTAATTTTTTTACTTTAAGTATTAATGTTGTTTGACAAAATTAACTTAAACTTTATTTTAAATCATTAAATTGAGGCATTTAAACCTAGTAACTTTGATTAAGATTTATTGTCATTAATTTTAGTTAATATTTATTTTCATTAATCTTAAGTAAAAATTTATTTGTTAAACATTCATATTTAAAGAATTGGAAATACATAAGATAACCATAATATATTCACTATAAAATATGAGTCATAAATATGGAATTATAATTGTAAAATACACTATCACTAAATGTGGATTAATAAAACAAAAAATAGTTGAGATTATAAATAAGTTAATTATTTTTTATTAATATTTAAAATCATTTTTAATTTTTTATCTATAAGTAAATTTTTAACGCTATGGGAACTTGAATCCGAAAGGCATTTCGCAAATCCTTTCCAATCTTTCGTCACCTTGACAAAAAATAAAAGAAAAAAAAAAACAAATGTTACCTATTACTCTTTAATTTGTTGATGAATGTTTGATTAGGGTAAGATCTTGATAGAAGTTAATAAAAGTTAGAGGACAAAATTGTTAAGGACCATGACATGCATATTGAGTTTAAATCATGCAAGTTTAAATTTTTAGAAAAATTGGTAGTTCTGCATAGTATTAGAATTTAATTTGGTGAAAAGTCAAGTTGTTTTTTTTAATCATACTAATTTAATTACAACTTTTAAAAAAAACAAATCAAATACAGTTAAAGTTTTAAGTACCACAATATGCATATTGAGTTCTAGTCCTAATCAAATCCAGCTTAAGCTTTTAAAAAAATTAGCACTTCAATGAAATTCTTAATCTCTTTAATCTAATTACATCCTTTTTAGAAAAAAAAAAGTTATATATTTTAATTAAATTGAATGCAATACTCACAACATCCTATAATAATTTCTAACATGATTTCTTACAAAAACGTTTGATAAAACATAATACTTATTATTTAATGATCTAAGTTGACTTTAACTCAAATTATATTTAAGTTATTGACTTAAAACTTATTACTTAATTCTTACTTTAAATTTAAGGTTGTTTAATAAAATTAATTTAAAATTTATTGTAAATTATCAAATTAACATATTTATCTTCATAAATTATAATTATAGCAAAAAAGGTCGTGAAGTAGTAAAATAAAAGAAATCATGAAGGTAATTAATACAAATGAGGATAGGAAGATAAAATGAAGATATGAACTTAAGAATAAATTAATTGTTCTCACTTACTTCTTAAAGTTATTTTTTACTTTAATTTATACCATTAAATTATTTTATCAAACATATTTAATTTATTTAATAACTTAAATTAAATTATTAAGTCACTTTAAGTTATTAAATTTATTTACCAAACACCCACTAAAAAAAAGATATAGAAGAGGGTTAAACACAAGGATTGTGAAGCAACCAATTACACAAAACAAGTAAAATCGTTGTCCTAAAAAGATCAAGTACTTATCACCAATTTTAGAAAACTTCCAACATTTGAATGTCAAAATATAACTTTTAAAAGCCTTTGGATGGAAGCACTTATTCATGAGCTCACACTCTCAAATGTGAATTGTCCTTGTTTTTTTAAAAAATACATATCCCAAACATGAAGTTTAATCCCAATGATTATAATTACTCTGATTTGCCAAACAGGGCTTTAAACGGGGTTGATGATGGGATGATTTCATGGACTCCCTACTATTAGCAAACCCTTGTTCCTAATATTAATTAATTAATCAATCTATTGAAGAAGTGACGTACAAATGTTAGCTGTGGGATTGGAGTCACGAGAAACTGAAATGATTATGTCTTTTTGTGCCGACAATTGGTCCCGCTGAGCAGCAACTTGGCTCATGGGGTCACAGTGTTGCTTTAAATCCTCTCTTTCTCATCTGCAACACCCCCCAGGCTCCAACCACATCAAAATATGGGAGTTGAAGTGAGAAGAGGTCCTTCTTTGCTGGCAACAACAGTACCGATTCTGATAATGCTCCTCCACGCACATATCTGTAGAGCTGTGTCGCCTGTGAGGAGCAACTCCTCCACAAGTGGGTGCTGCAATGGCGACCAAGAGGAGTGGCTGGTTGGGGACATAGCCCCGGAGGAGGAGTTTTTGATGGGTTCTGAAACAAACAGGAGGTTGCGGGCTCTCCAACCTGCCACTTCCAACACCTTCAATCCTAAGAGAGCAGCTCTGCCTTGTGGACGGGGTAAAGGCTATAGAATTTGCCTCCCCAGGGGAAACAAAAAAGTTAGTAACGACCATTGTGGCATGTACAAGCGTGACTGCTCTCATTGATCTCGCCTATCCCTCATTTTTATCGTCTCATTTGGTGTTCAATAGAGTATGCCCCATGAAATAAAACTCCCTTGGCAGGAAGTGTATGTTAACAAAATTATTTGCTTCTACCATTATTTGTGGTCCTCCGGCTAGAACTTATTCAACAATGATGTTGCTATATTCGCCTGTAACCTCTCTTTCTCGTTGTTCGAATTCTATGTTATATATGTTGTGTTCTTATGGATTGAATAATTCATTCTTACCAGCAAAATGTACACTTGAAGGTGTGTCGCCTAATTATACTGTTAGTGCTTGTCTTGGCAATTTTGATTCAAAAATCCTACTGGGCATGACTAACTCAGAGCGTCATGCTCCTTTCTCGGCCGCTTGCTTTTCCAAACTTGATCCAGGTTGGGGAATATAAGCATGTTTTGGATTGATTTCATCTGATCATTGGGAGAATTGTGTTTTGGGCCTAGTTGGGCCCAAAAATTAACATTTGGTCCTCCAACCACCCATATTTAAGCCCAAGACCCAAACAAAGAATGAAAATTAAGATGAAGGATATTGTCTTTCATTAATTCCTAAAATACCCTTATCCCTTATATGCCTACAAGTGAGTGTGAATTTTAATTTTTTTTTGTGTTTTTTTCCTTTTCTATTCCCTATTAAATATTACTCATTTCTAACTTTTTTTTTCCTTTTTATTCCAATATATATTTCTATTTTATGTCAAATAAAAAGCAATAATATTTTTTTATTTTTCATTTTTAAAGATATTGAATCTTTTTGCTCTTATTAAAAGCAATGATAAAAATTTTGGGATTTTTCATCCAAATTTTTTTTTATCTTTTTGTATTTATCTTTTAGTTTAATTTTCATTTTTAATTTTAAATTTATATTACCCTTTCATCTATATTTTTAATTATTTTTTATATTTTCTACATTAACCATATTTTAAAAAATTTTAAAATTAACTATCACTTCACTTTATTATATATATCTTTTTAGCTTTTTAATTTTTAATGTTTTTATTTTAAAATTTTTAAAAAGATAAATTTGTTGAAAAAAAATAACTAAGATATGAAGTTCTAATATTATATTAATAATTTTTCTTATCTAGATAAACAATTGCAAAGTATTTTGACCCACAACAAGAAAATTGTCAATACAATTTTTTAGTTAAACTTTAAAAATTAAGTTTCAAATAAAATATATCATATAAAATTTTATCTAAAAATTATTGAAAGTGGTATTTAATTTTTTTATTTATTGACTTCCAAACTTATCTAATTTTTTACTTGAAATGTAATAGAACATGTTTACAAAAAAGAAAAAAAAAATTGATTTTTCATTTTTTAAATAAATGAGTATAAATATATTAAAAGAATTAAAGATAATCTTAGTAAAAATTTTGATAAATATGATTATAATTTTAAATATAAATTCATTTGGATAAAATTTCACAAAAAAAAAAAAAATAGTGAAAAGAAAGAACATTGCTAAAACTACAAAAACAAAATATGCAATTACAAAATTTTGATGATGAAATTTAAAAATAAAATTCGAAACAATTCTTGAGTGAGAGAATTTGAGTGGGGGAAAAATCTTTGAGTGGACAAAAATAGGAAAGTTTTTCAAAATCACTTGAAATCCTTAACAAAAAGTAGTCTTGTATACCCTTGTACAATTAGTAAATTTGTCTTGTACAGTTAGTGTAATACTCTTGTACAATAACTCAAATAACTCAAAATTTTATTTCTTATGTGTTAATTTTTGTAGGGAATGTCTTAATGAAATAGTTTGGTAAAAAAAAGAAAAAAAAAACTAGTCTTAATATCAAATTCAAGTTGTTTAAAAATCGTACAAAACTTATTAGGAGTCTTGTACACCCTTATACACTTAGCACATTTCTCTTGTACAATTAGTGTAATACCCTTGTACAATGACCCAAATTTCATATTTGTCATAACTTAAACATATTTTCAAAAAGAGATAATATAGAAAATAAAAATAAAAACTAGAAAAATATTTTAAAACCAAACTCAAATATAATTTATATAATTTTTAGAAATATACCTTTCAACCCTTTTATATATAAAAAAAAAAATCAATTTCTACTATGTATTGATATAATCCACTTCTAAAATTAGGTCATATGAAAACATTTTAATTGAGTACTTAAAATAAAAACTCTCCATCCATCCTCATTTTAATCGAGTACTTAAAATAAAAACTCTCAATCCATCCCCTTTCTTTATTTTTCTTTCTCTTATTTTAATAAATTTTCGATTGATTCAAATCATTAAAAAAAAATCCTTAATAAACAAATTTGTAACATTTCATATAACTAATACTAAAAGTAATGTTCAAAAAGTTATTAAAATAAGGAAGGAAGAAGATTAAAAAAGAAAATTGAACTTTTTATTTTATAATAGTAAAAAAAAAACTTTAAAATACTTTTTAGTATAAAAAAAATTAAAATAGTGAATATATTTATTTTAAATGGTATTTTAATCATTAAATTATTTACTTCTAAAATGTAAACAATAAAATAATGTAAAGATAATTTTTATCTATTTAAATTAATATTTTTTAAAAAAGTATTTTCCAAAATAGTCTTTGAATCATTAATATAATTTTTGTTTATTTATAATTTAAAAATAAAAAATAATGTAAATTTTCAATTATTTATAAAAGAGTTTTAAAAAAATAAAAAATCTAAAAATGGTTAAATAAGAAAGAAGAGTGGCAAGTAGTAGAATAAAGACAAAAATGAGTCAAGTGGGTATTTTTGTCTATTACTATTTCATATCCTTGGGCTTAAATATGGGTGGTTGGAGGACCAAATGTTAATTTTTGGGCCCAGCTGGGCCCAAAACACAATTCTCCCCAAATTATTCCCAAGAGGCCTGACACAGGAGTACTTGAGGTTTTTAGAGGTGGTTGATCAATCTACTTATGGGTGATAGCAATCAATGTCCCAGCAGAACTGTCAACTCCTGATTGATCTTCTGATCATTGCCTAAATCAATTGGCTGCCCCCTTTTTTAGTGCTATCAAGCACTTGCATTTTTTTGTCATTGCCGGACTAGTCCATGCTCAAATCTTCACATCGTGGCTCAATTTGAACGGAAGAAAAGCAAGGTTTATATATCTCCTTGCTATTCTCGGTGAAAATTTACCGTAGTATCCATGCTTATGTAAGGAAATCCATAAAATGGGGAGATTTGTTTGAAATTTGATCTCTTAGTTTGGCGTGCATGTCTCTTTCTTATTCCCTAATTTCAAATTTGATCACCATGGGAGCTTGAAAATCCCTTCGCTACGACATCATTTGCAATATCCATCCCATATAGCACAATAAATACGATTAGACCACCATCATCGTTTTATTGATCAATAAAATAAAACGTTAGATGCTAGACACTTTTCAATTACAAGAATAAGCTGTAACACCCCATTAAACCTTGATGAATATGGTCTATAATAAATGAATGAGGAAATTTTACAAATGATATGACATGAAATACAAATGAAGATTAAGGAATGACAAACTAAAGAACAAGAATATAAGTAATTTGAATGAAAGTAAATTAAATTTATTTATATTTTCTTCCTTGTCAAAAATATATACAAACGAAAAAACCTCAATTATTTATAATGACTTGTTCTCAAAATGTTCTCACAAAAATTCAATTATTTATTCGAAGAGAAGTTTAGAAAAGGAATTTTATTTTCATAAAATGTAATTATAAAGAATCAGACTCCCCTAAAATACATTATGAATGGTAATTTTAATCATTTTCCAAAAATACAACATAATTATTTTGTCTCTATCATTTTCCAAAAATTAACTAATCACTATTTTCAAATTATTTCAACAAATCTATTATTCAAAAAAAAAAAAAATTATACTAAATTTATTCTTGGAATATTCCAATTGAAAACTACTTATGCCTAAATTATTTCCAAAACAAACTTTACCCAATTATCACTTCATCCCTAACTGAATTTAAAATAAATTTCCATCATTTAACAAGGATATCAAAAGAGTCCATTGATCCTAACTTCTTTTCAAAATAATCCTATCAAATTTTCCTTCTTAAAACCTTTACAAAATTATTTTAATTCCTAATTCTTCCTAGAACAAATCCCAATTATTATTAAAACATACCAAAAAAAGAAAATTAGTCCTAATTTATTTGCACAAAATTCTAAAGAAGATACCCATTTTATTTCGACCACATTTTCACAAAAAGAAAAAATATCTTTTCACAATTACCATTCATTTTCTTTCCAAAATCTAAAAACAATGTCATTTATACCTAAATTGTTCTATGATACAAATAATAATAATAATAATAATAATAAAATAAAAAATCCTAATTTATTTTTATAGCAAATCCCAATAGCTTACAAGAGATATTAAAGAGTTTATTTTTGTACACCAATTTATTTTCACAATAATCCTCAATTATTTTATAGCAAAGAAAGTTAAATCAAATTTTCACTTTATTCCTAAAATATATGTATAAAGATCCCTCAAATTAATCTTTGAAAAAAAATTACCTTCCAAAAAATTGATTTTACATAGTAAGATATTTTGGCAAAAGCCCTGGTGCATATCCACCCAATTATTTGCTTTCACCCATTTATTGATTAAAAATAGCTCTCTTGTTGTGATTATTTATGACCTTACTCATTCATGTATGCATTGGATTTTCCTACCCTAAAACAAGAGGAGCAAACATTTTGGGCTCCTACACACGCCCACCAAAGCAAGCTAAACAAGCATTGGAGCAAAAAAAAAAAAAACAATCCAACATGGCGACAACAAGCTTTTTCACAATGATAAATAGCATATATGACCCACATTTAGATGAGTAAACATGAAGGCAAAGTGGGGGGTTATGGAGGTGTGCATTGAGATGTGGAGGAGAACCAGTGGCTGCATTGGTTGTGGATGGTGGTGTGTGGTCGTGAAGGAGAGCAGTCGACGGCAAAGTGGCTGCCGGAATTTGCGTCGCGGGTGTAATTGAAGAGGATTGACTGTGGACATGAAGGTATCGTCATTGGAGATGGGTGACTGGTGGTGGTTGTAGGAAGAGCGCATGAGTTATAGGTGATGCAACCCCTTTTGACTTGGCCCATCAGAGAGTGACCATGTCTTCCTGTTAGAGGAAAGAACAGGTCATGAGCCAATGTGGTTTTTTTTCAACAACTTTTGGAGAGTCCCGTTAGACTCCTGTGCCTGTAAAAAGCCTACTCTCTCTCTCAGTTTTTCCTATTTGACTTCTGATTTGAGAAATCTTCTGCTCTCTCTCATTTGCTCCCTACTGTATTTCATTGCTTACTGCTGCCATTCGTTGGCAATCCACTTGTGCTGCAATCCCCAGTTTTCCTTGCACCTGTTCTACAACTCGAGTGAGTCAATCTCCATCCACTATAGTTGCTGCTTTCCCGCAACCACTACACAACATTCTCCCTGAATTCCTAAGTTTTTGTTGCTACTACAATTGCTGCTTCCTTGTGACCATTGCCACGGCACCATCCCACTGCTTTCTCACTGTGGCACCTTACTGCATCCCCACTGCATGCAGTAACATTCACCATCCTCACTACAGGATCATATTGCATCCTCATTATAGTCTTTTTTTTTTTCTTTTTTTTTTTCATCCAAGTTTCATCTAGAGGAATATCCTAAAGTTTGAGTTGTATTATTCCTTACCCAAGGTGTACATCGAAAGTAAGGTCTTGGTTGTTGAATCTTGGAGGTAGGCCTTTGGTCCTTTTTGCACCGAGTTTGATACATAAGGTGGGCGAATTTACTTTAAAGACAATTTTGTCACACATCAGCCAAATCCAATAAGTGCCTTAATTCAAATTTCTTTTCCTCTATGTTTGTTTTGGGCTTGATCAATTCTAGAACTAGTCTCATTCTTTGAAACCTATAGGGCTAACAATCTTATTATAAATCTTTAAAAAAAATGAAAAATAAATAAATAAATGGAAACTTTCCTAGTTTACACCTGTCCTAACACCTCTAAAATGGATCCCTTCAATGGGACATTTTTCAAGAGATGGTAGGAAAGTGTATTTTTTGTTATAAATGTTGTGAACTTGGACATATTTTAACTATCTCAAAGCCTAAAGATGATTTTGAATTTTTGCCTACTTGGAAATATGGAAATAAATAAGTTAGGTATGTCATCCTTAGCACACTCACAAATGAAATATTTGTTGTATATTGTCAATACAAAATTGCAAAACTCACAAATGAAATATTTGTTGTATATTGTCAATACAAAATTGCAAAAGATATTTGGGATGTCGTAAGATGTTAGAACCCAAAAATATGCCATAAGGAATTTTAGGATATTTCAAATGACTAAGAATAAAGATGCATCATCTCAAAACCACAACTATCACCTACTTATTAATGACTTAGCCAACCTTTTGTGGTTAGGTACTTAATAAATTCCATAAATTAGAAAGACTATAAGAATAACATGAAACACAAAACAAAACAAATGTCCCTAGAAGGTGTCATAATCCATATTAGAATTGAGAAACAAAACCGAAATAGGGACAAAGTTGAGAAAGCTAGAGAATTGTTTTTCAAGGCTAATGTGGTACAAAAAAGACTAGGGCTAAAAAACAAGTTCATAAAGCAAAACTTTAGGACAAGCCCAACACAACAAACAAGGTACATAACCCATCTATCAAAAAAAGGGTAATTGATTGTTTTTGGCAAGCCTGGACATCATGCAACTCAAGAAAAGAACTAAGAAGTCCAACCCAAGAACAAACCTGGTTGAGATAGAGGTGATCGTTACAATGGTCTCCTTTGAGGTGAGTACGGTCACTAATGTGAAGGACTAGATGGTAGATTCTAGGACTATCAGGCACATCTGTGGCAATAGAAGTGTTGAGAACCCATATTTTTCACATGCATCTCCACTCGATGACGAGACTCGTTTTTTATTATAAAAAAAAAAACTTATTTTTAAAAAAGTTGGAGTCGTTATTTATTTTTGTTTATTTTTAAAAGGAAAAACAAAATAAGAAATAAAACTTTAAGTGAATCTTTTTAAAGAAAAAGCATGTCTACAAAAAAACGACTCCAAGTTTGAAAGTTAGGTTATTTATTGGAAAGTTATCATAGGGTAACACCCCTCTAAGTCTTAAAAAGGTTTCTACTAAACAAATGGAATGAACTAAAACAATTAACTAATAGAACAATAGATACCAAGAAACAACAACAAGAATATACAAAAAGGCAGCGGTGATGAAGAGTAAAAGATAAAGAACACTCAAAGCATGACATACATATGAAAGGAATAAAACAAAGAAGGGATGGAGTGTACCTCGATAATGCCCAAAACGAGCAGCGCTTATATAAAGAAAATAGGGTTAGCTCACAAATAAAACAAGGGATATGATATCAAAACAAAAGTCTCCCAACATATACAATATGTACACAACTCAAGTTAAAAAGCAAAGATGACTAATCTAAGAGGAAAGCAATCTAATACACATTAATCATGCGCAGGGGTCAAAACAGGGTTGTAAGTATGCAATCATAAAATAAATCCAAATAAAATAGATAAAAGAGAAATATGATACAAAGAAAAGCTTATCTAACATGTAAAAGACATTTACAATATGAATCAAGAGTTACAAGATGTCTACAATACGAATTAAGAATCAAAGGAGCTTAGAGACATGCAAAAGGAGACTAAATTAGTAAGTTTATATAAAATATATAGAAGTTGGACAACAAGTAGATATTTATAAAATAAATCCAAATAAAATAGATTGAGATAAGATAAAAAAAATTTTATAACATCTTCAAAGTGACTAAAATACAATACAAAAGCCTAAAATGTCTAAATATGCACTAATTATCACAGATTTCACAAAACATATTATTGCTCAGAAATAGGGCAAAACAACAAGTCATGCAAAGAATGAATTATTTAACGAGTCTAGAGGTCAGATAAAATCAAACAAAAATATTTTACATCATAATCAAGTGTCTAGATCACATGAAAATTTCTATGAAGACTAATTAACTCGAATTGCAAAGAACATTTCCCAACACCAGATTCAGGTCAGCACAACAAGCAAAGAAAGATAGAATTAATTCTCGAGCTTGAAAAATGATATTTAAATTAAACCAAAGCCCAAAACCTTATTTAAGAAGTGTAGTATACATGAAAAGTATAAAAAAAATATTAAAAACCCACAATCTATGACTAATTTACAAAATCATTTTAGGTGTCAAAAATAGGGTAAATCTGAACATTTGGAAAAACCAATTTATTCAACAAGCTTGGAAAAGGCTTTTTCAACAAAAGAAAAAATATATATATTTGATGCATTAAAAAAGTCTAAAACATCATCCAAGCCTCAAAAATATTTTAGGATAAGCCAAAAAAATCTAGATTTTAAAAAAAAATAAAAACATTTTTAGGGGTAAAAAACATAATAATAAGTGAGTGAATTTTGAAAATAAAAGATTGTACATGGGCTTTACCAATGCCCAAATTAAATTCCATGGACTAATCCACATCCCCAACCCTTTAATGATGATGGAAGGAAGCTCGTGAGGGTTGGCAATGATCTCATTAAGTTAAGATTTGTGAGATTTATCCATGTTTCCAAAATCAAGAAAATAAAATCATTGGTTTGAAAATTGAGTGATGTAATGACCAAAGGAATGTGTTGTAGGTTTATTAATTCAACAAGGCATTCAATCCTTCTCAAACCTCAAATGAGTAATGATGAATTTGAACACATAAGAAGACTTGGAAGACCCAAATTAACACCCACACATGAAAAGAGAAGTTGAAATGCACAAAGAAATTCCTCTAGATGAGGATATTTCCATGTGAAATCATGCATTATGCTATCAATAACAGGATCATTAATGACCACAAAATTGGTTGGCATCTCAGATCTAAGCAATGGAAGTAATACCAATTTTTTCAAAAAAAAAAAAAAAAAATGATCTTTAGGGTTAAAATCACTAACCTTTAGGTTTTTTTGGATTTTCCAAACCTTAAATTCCAGCGTTAAAGAATTAAATCAATGTCCTCAAAAGTCTTGTAGACACATGATCTTCTACCTCAAATCTTCCTTTGATCTTAGCACACTTCTAATGGGGGAAAAGATAGTGGAATAGACTCTCTTTCTCTTTGGATGTGGAAGACAACTCTATGAAACCCTACAACCCTAACCCTTAAAGGAGTATGTTAGCCCAAGGGTCTCCTAATCAGGTTTTTATGATAACAAACCATGGTTAAGTAACTAATTTGGGTTTTTAAATGGTTAAGAATCTCAGCATAAACTTGAAAAATTCATCAAGAACCAAATGGATACAAGATCGAGATCTTTGGAAGACTTGTGATCATAGGAAAACGAATTAAGATGAATGCTGAGTGCACTTAGGATGTTCATACTGTATCATGTCATCTTAGACAACTCGTTTATCCTTAAAAACTTGATTTTCTTTAAAACCCGAGTTTTATCAAACATACCTTTGGCAAAATGGATTTAAAATTGGCAATATTAATTGCACCTAAAGAACCTTGCCCGAAAGTGTGGAAAAGATAAGAAATTCAAAGATATAGGTTTTCGGGCCAAAAAGCTTAAACCGGTCCGAGGCTATGGCCAACCGGCTCAACCGGTTAAGGAACCGATCGACCCTGTTGCCCTTGTCCGATCGAGTCCGGTCAAACAGTCACAAAAACCTATTCACTCTCTTCCAGTAGCTTTCTCTTTCCAGGTTCAAAGCTCATCCTATCCGGTTCGAGTCCGGTCGATGCAACGGTAACCTGTCAAGCATTAAAATGCTCCAACCTGATAGTGAATCCGATTCGACCCCTAGCTCGAACCGGTCCCGAGGTTACCTTTTGCTGTTTTTTGACGTCCCGAGCTTAGGAAACCTATTAAATTGAGAGCCCCACTTCATTAGACTAAGAAACCTTTGCAATCAATTTTCTACCTACCTATCTTGTCAAAAAGCTCCTCATTTCTTTCTTAGTACATTAAAATCATCACTTGCATATCCTTTAGTGCACTCTTGTGTGTCATCCTGCTTTCTCTTGTATTTGAGACTATCCTTAAGCTAGGTTGAGAGTTTCATTCTGTATAAATCTGAGTGTGAACAAGCCTCAAGAGGTTGAATCTTTGAAAGATTTGTAAGAGCCATTGGAGCCGAATCCAAGGTGTAAGAAATGAAAGCTGAGAAGCTTCAAGTTAGTGAACCCTTACTCCGGTTAGGAGAATGAGGAGAGTGGGACGAGGCAAGGAGTGTTGAACCACTATAAAACCCGAGTTTGATCCTCTAAACTATATCCTCTTTAATTTTGTTTATATTGTGCTTGTATTTGTTGTGTTTGAACAAGTTTTTGAAAAACCCAATTCACCCCCCCTTTTGGGTGTTTCCTTGATTTATTCATAGCCTTTATTTTCTTAGAGTATTTTAGGGTTACCCATTGGGCTTAAGTGACTTGGAACCCACAAAGACTTGGTCACTTAATCTAGCCCAAAATGTTTCTAATTATTAATTAACCCAATAAAGTCTCATAATTAATCAATCCAATCTATAGACTTTGTTCACGTTATCTCTGTGCAATCTTAATAATTATCAAAATGTCCTTAATGTTATAAAAAGTGAACCTAAATAAAAGCCATCTAAACCCTCACAAATCGTTCCAACAAAGTATATAAGTCCAAGTGGGGACCAGTGGAACCCATAAGGTAGTATTAAAGCTCTCTTAAAACCATCTCTAAACTGATTCAACATCCTAATATTAAAATCAACGTACCACTTTAATACCTTATATATAAAATAACAATGAAACCTCCAGTGTTTACTCTATGACCTTCTATCCATTATGTTCAGTCTCCGCCCATGAACTAGTTATTTTATACTCTAATAAAATGAAATTTATCTATTGCATAAGTGGCTCAGGATCAATTAGTTTGGTTCCTAAAAAAGGTTTGATCGCACGAAAAGGCTTTTTGTGTTGTTAGCACTAATGAGATCAAAATGGTTGAAACTTGATGGGAACTAAAGTTCAGCTAAAGTCATGCAAAAAATCCAAAAACTTCCTCCAAAAAGTCTTCAAAAGGGGCTTAAGAGTTGTGGTAAGACTAAGTTTTTACAGGCGGACCACCAAAGAGCTCAATGAACACAAGCAAAAGGAGATCCACACGCATACTAGGTTATAATGATTTTGGCAAACCCTCATCTTCTACTCAATGACTCTCCTTATAAGGCTAGGCACTTAGATGGTAAAATTTGGAGCATGGAGACTAAGGCTCCTTCCCTAGAATGTAGGGAGAAAGGGTGAAAGAAGGCTAAGACTTTTAACCCCTAAGGGTATTTAATGAGGTTCATACTCAAGCTTAAGTGACTTTACCCCATTTTGGGTTGGGTCACTTAATCTAACCCAAAAAAGGTCCCTAATTAATTAACTGACGCCAATAGAGCCTTCTAATTAATAATTAGCTCAATTCAAAGATGTTGTCCGTTAATTTTAAAATTTATTTTATTCCTATGCAAACCCTGTGTATTATCAAAACACCCCTATGCATCATAAGCGAACTAAGAGTCGATCCATCTCTTATAAACCTGCCATCAAGATATATCTAGGGTCGAATGGACCATTTAGGACCCATAGGATAGTATTGGTTGTGACCCCGCATTTCTGCTCATGTGCTTCCACTCGATGGCGAACTCGCTTTTTATTTGAAAAATATTTATTTTTTAGAATGACTGGGAGTCGCGTCACTTCTTTGTTTATTTTTAGGAAAACAAAATAAGATAGAAAACCCTAAGTGTGATTCATTATTTGAAAAATATGGTATGTCAAAAATCAAATCCTTGACTTAAAAAAAAATCCAGGATCAAGTTACATATTAGGAAAGGTACGGTCAAAAAATTACCGTAATCACCCTCTAAGTTCCTAAAAACGGTCCTCTACTAATATAATGCAGCAAGCATTACAATTGAATTAATAGATCAAGAGGTACCAGAAATTATCACATGCAAAGGGTGTCAAAACAAGCATAGAGAATGGCCAAAGTGAGAGAACATGCCATACCTTAGCACGCAGCGAGTAATAACGCTATCATAAAATGGGTTAGTGTACAAGAATAGTATAAAATATGTCATATGCATCACTAGACAAAATAAGGTGAAACCACCAATAGCACACATGACACTCTAATTTATTTTTTGAGAAAACATCACCAATGTTGGGCCCCCCAAAGCCAATTTTATTTTTGCATAGAATTAATCCCATGAATTTTCATTATTCAATTATGGATTTAAAATCACACTTATTTTTAAAACATAACCAAAATCATGGAAGATTGAAAAAGGCTTGGCTGAGAACAATGGCAACCAATTTTTATTGAAATGGAATTTTGAAACTAAAACACTAAAGAAGAATGTAGAGGAATTATTCATAAACGGATTTTCAAAAACAGTTTGAAGGGGCATGGGCTTGAAAATGGGCCTAGGAGAATAGCCATGCAAATTGGGATTGTGCCTGTGGGTCCCGGGTGCCACTGAATCTGTTTCTATAAAGCCGGTGTATAGCAGCAACCATCTTCTTTCCCGTTGGTTTTAGACCCCTCAATGGCTTCATCACGCACCTTTTCTCTTTATTAAATCTGACCTAGCAATTTTAACTGCTAAAATTTCCATGAGATCCCATGTTGCCAGGGTTCATTGCAGTACTTCGTGTCTTTCACTTTGATGGAGCACTGATTGGACTTCATTATGAAGTGAGAATGCCAGGCCTGACTCCAAGATGTTCCTATGGCGCGCTCTAGCCTTTTTATACTACAAAAAATGGGACATGTCCAAATGATTACTGGCTATCGGATAAACTGGTTGTGTTTGCTGATGAGGGTTCACGCCCATTACCATGAGGATTGGCAACATTTGAAAAATTGTTCTGAACCCCATGATGTTTCTAACAAATGAGTTCCTATACAACTGATGAGGTCATGGCTTTGGAGCAGTATGTTTCAAATGACACTTGATACTTCATATCATATGCGGACCGCTTCCCTGGTCTGAAAGTATTCTAATTTCTCCCCAATAAGCATAAAAATACTAGCTTCAACACCAACAAACTCAGTTTTCTTATCTGGATGAAGTAGAAAGGCAAGCTTTCGATATTGCTTCTTGATACAGCATCATTAGTCGTTTGTTCGCTTGAAGGATTTCCATACCAGTCCATTATAGTCCCCCCATATATCTGATTTGGTAGAACAGTGAACATCACATACAACTAGGCACTGGGAATGTTTTTCAGATTAGGGAAAAGTGTTGAGCATTTGAGTGCTATCCTCTGGGCTCCTATAGAAGTCACGTCGCTTTGCATCTTCTATTCTACAATTACTCTGGCCCTCAAGACCTCCTTTCCTTGTTTTGTCAGTCCATGGGGGATTCAAAAAACAATATCGTGCACAATCGAAAAGGAAACAAGATACATCTGCATGTGGTTCACAACATCATCCAAAATCTTCACTCATACTAGTACCAAGCATTGATAGAGAACGCAGTCAATGGATGACAACGAAGTTTCTTCTGCTTCACACTCAAAAAAATTCTCCAGGCGGCCCTACCAACAGGTTCAGATACTTCAACATGCATCATTCCATGCGTGAAAACTTTTCATGCCCTACCAGGAGCCTTCTGCCACAGGCCTTCCAGCAAAAAGATCTTATTATGTGAGTTTTTTGATACTTCAGTGTTTTAAAAAGCTCGCAGTCTCTTTCAATATCACCAACCTGCTATGTCCTCTGATTATCCTTGTTGTCCATCAAAATCATAAGTTTGTAACATAACAAAAAAAAAAAAAAAAAATAAAAAAAAAAAAAAAAAAAAAAAAAAAAAAAAAAAAAAATAAGAAAAAAAAAAAAAAGAAAACAAAAAAAAAAAAAAAAAAAAAAAATAAAAACAAAATAAAAAAAAAAAAAAAAAAAAAAGAAAAAAAAAAAAAAAAAAAAAAAAAAAAAAAAAAAAAAAAAAAAAAAAGAAAAAAAAAAAAAAAAAAAAAAAAAAAAAAAAAAAAAAAAAAAAAAAAAAAAAAAAAAAAAAAAAAATAAAAAAAAAAAAAAAAAAAACCCATAAACCACCACCATTTCATCCATCAACTGAAGCCACCAGTGTTGAAAACGTCAAGATTGAGAACAGGCATGCATTCACGCTGCCGCGGGCTGCAATACATATGAGAAGATAATGAAGGTTTGAGTGAGGAAGCGATGATGAAAAAATGATTGATAGTGAATGAGTGGAGGCCTGGATGTATATTTCTCGTGCGCTTGGATAGGAGACGAGTAGTGGGGCCAGTGGGTTGGGCACATTAATGAGGTTCAAGTGAGAGTGTAGTGATGGTTTTGATGACAGCTTCAATGGTATGAATGTTTGAAGAGAAAGGTGAGTTGGTCATACGTATCAAACGGGAAGTAAGTTTGGCCTGGGCTTCAAGTTTGAAGGAATGGACTTTTTGGAAAAAGGGTTTACAAAGGTTTGTGTGGGTTGTTTATTGATTGAAAGAATGATGAAGGGTAATGAGATTAAATGGATTTAGTGGTTTTGGGAAGATAGATCGGTGGTGAGAGAAATGGGTGACGTTGGTATCGGTGTGGATATAAGGTGGCTAGAAGCAAATTGTGAAAGGAATGGCCAATTTCCGAGCATGGTGATCACATGCGCATGGGACTTGAGCAACGGGAACATTAGGAATGGGTAATTGTGGAATGAGTTGAAGGTCGGAATGTGGTGATATGAAGGATGGTGGATATCATTGATGAAAATGAATGATGGAAGTGTGTGAGAGAAACCGAGTCTGAAAGGGTATTTGAAAAATGGAAAATGCAGGTATTATGGATTGGGGTTGAGGGTGGAATGGATTTGCAGCAAGAACAGAGAGTACTCATTTTATCTAACCAGGGTGATCGTAATGGACGACCTGGGTGGTGAAAATGACAACTTCTTTTGGTGAGGGCTTTAGGTATGTTAAAGCCCGTCTGGTTTTACAACGTATGCTGAGGATGGGATAACAGAGGCATACTATAGAGGAAAAGGACACGTGTTAGCTCTGCCCGTTCTCATGGTAAGGCCCTCATGGCACACTGACATTCAAGGGCGTCCCACAAGCGTATCACAGACCTTATTGGGAGCAAGTACTCGAGGCCCAGGCTTGTCATGGAGAAAAACAACGTCGCAAAGTTAAGATTTTGGGGTTGGCATGCCATGAATGCTGAGGATGAGCAAAAAAAAATCTGTATAGATAATATTACCTCTGAAAAACTGATTTCCATGCAACGGAATTCCTTTGCTTCACGAGCTGCTACCTGAATAACTGGTCAGAACTGCATTACCACACAGACCCCAAGTGTAGGAATTGCATATCAAATCATTACTAAAACCTCTCCTGAAGCCAGAAGTGGTTTTAAACCCAAAAAAGCAAAGTGAAGTGATTGAACATAGAGTTGAATGGCAAGTCTGGCATGGACGAAGAGAAGAATAGCTTGCTTGATAGAATACATTCTGGTGATATGTCCCTCCCTTGATTCCTGTCGCTTTCATCTCCACCATTTGATTCAGCATTGACATCGTTGTAGGAGAGAATGTCTTTTTCGTTGAACAACTGTTAGGGATTCGAGCAATAAGGCCTCAAATGGTGAAGAGTTTTGAGCTTCATGCCCTCAATTTTAATCTTTCAACCATTTCACCCCTGGTTTAAAGCAAATCATGATTCCGGGTCCAGAACAGAATTTTTCAACAAATCTTGAACCAGTTCATAGGAATATCCACAGAGGAGAGATTCTCAACTTTACCAACCACGATGCATGTCTTTTGGGGTCCCTTGATTGTGTCCTCAAAAGCTCCATCACTCTGCTCAGGAGTAAGACAATGGCTCAAGGTTCAAAGCATATTTTTTATCTTTCCAGAATCGGTTTCTAGAATGAACATCCGTAACAATAACATCATCAACCTGTCGCTTCCACCGCTGTAAAAAGCTTAATTTGCATCTCTGTCAACCCATCTGCATCAAACTTGTTTTCATTCAAACCCCACTTGAAAAAATGCCAGAACATCTGCTACACAGACGTACACGGGAACCAGACCCATCAACCAACCCAAATTGTCATATCACGCTTCTACGCGGGACACTATATTGACATGTATGGGGACCTGTCTGCCATTCCATTAAGAATAGAAGAAAACGTAAAAGGAACTTTTACAAAAACAGAGTATAAAGAAAGAAAATCGTCGGGTGAAGCCCTATTTCATAGTTCCATCCACGGGCTGCAGACCAATATGCAAATACAAGGTGGTTTTAAAAAAGAAACAGGAAATGCAACAAGACTTATGAATATGACACTACAGATTTGAGACAACGTCAGATTACTCTTAAATTGAAATCAGAGAAAAGAGAGATCAAGCAATATCAACCAACCCATAACAACCCAAGAAATCAATAGAAATAAATATCAACAAATGAATGCTCAGAAACGGCAAAAGATGAACAAGGAGCAGGATGATGAGGAGAATAAAAAAGAAATCCATACCTAAGTGTGCTCCTTTCCAGCAAGATGTGCTGATCTTCTTACTGTTCTTTCTCCAGAAGTTCTCCAGAAATCCACGGATTGTTCTCAGGTTGTCTCTTCCCTCTGCTCATTTCCTCTGGTTTTTTCTCTTCTCTATAGTTATCTCCCTTCCAAGCTCAGTTGGTTCTTCTCCTCAATTTCTCCTCTCTAACTCTCTCTAGAATGGCCCTCACTCAAGCTAAAATCCTCTCCCAAGAAACAAATAGGCTCCTCTCTCTTGTTTCTCTTAGTCTTTTCTCTCAAGCTCTCTTCCCTCTCTCGTTCTTTTCTCTCTGTCTCCCAAGCAAGCTTGCTCCCCAAGTAACAGATCACCCTCCCTCTAACCAAAAAACGTTCCTCTGTCATCAGCAGCCAATCCCCTCTCTATCCTCTGTAACAGCCTGCGCTCTCCCTCAGAATATTCCCTCATACGTGTCCCCCTCCCATTGCTTCTTCAAACCACTAACATGATTTTCCAACAACCAACCACAAGGTGACACGTGGTCTTCTAGAGCCTTCCACTTGGCAAAATGATCTATACAAAATACACCCCAAAAATGGGGTCTACAATTGGCTTCTTTATAATCCAATTCTGAATTTTACTTAACATTCTATTATAAAGAGTCAACTATATTCCACTACCTTATGTATATTATAATGAGACACAAGGTGCTTAGGTCTATGACTTGCTATCTATATTCATTCTTCCCATAAAATGGTATTTGTAATATAATAAGGTGAAAGCTATCAACCTCTCAAGATTACCTATACCATCATTGAGTTACAAATCTTCCCATTGTGTAATCAACTAACATGTCCTAATTCATAAAGAGCTTATATTAAGTTCCACTTAAGGAACTACTATGGTCATAATTTATCTGAACACACATCTTGAGAATCATCCAAGGGAACACACATCTTGAGAATCATCCAAGGGAACACACTGTCTCAATTCTATGAGATATCATGGTGCCTCTATTGAGAATACCTATTGCTATTAGCTTCCATCAATGGTAACCCAATTCATAGAAAATATATTATTACTTTAAGATCTCACCTATAGGTCAAAGTCATTACTAATTTTGGCACTAGTTTCGTATTTTGTAAAGGTTAAGAGATAATACGCTATAACAACTTAGTGAAGTCATGACAAACTGATAATCTTATTTTATGACTCACCGTAAGTCCTGTATAATGTGTAATTGTATACACTATTGCACTTACCATAGGAATCTCATCTTGATAGTCAAAACCAGTCATTCCTCCAATTATGAGGTAATGCACTACAACCTCTAATAGATTACCTAAAGTCCACAAACTAGCTGTGAACAAATCATCAACTTACAAAGAACTCATTATTCCCATTACTAACATAGCTAGTTTTGTCCTTAAGAAAATCCATATCCCTTGATACCTAGGGCCACCTTGGCCCAACCCACTATTGGGCCAATGATAACCCAAAATCAAGATGGCCTTAAGATGATAATGAAAGTTCATAATCCTTAATTTCTTGTACCAACCCATCATTGAGATGGTGATGGCCTAAATCAAGATAGACTTGATTGGAGGTAAAGGGTTTGCCTATAACTCCCTCCTATTTAATCTTTTATTTAATTAAGAGTTTTTTAAAACCTTAGTAATATCTTTGATGAATAAATTATCTTCTATTAAATTTTCAAAAATATTTATTTTTTAATTGAAAACCTAGTGTAATAGGAGAATGTACACTTGAAGACTTCAAAATTTCTATGACAATATTTTATCCAAAACTTAATTTTGATAAAAATATCTACTCTCAAATTTTAAAAATTATTTTCATAAAAATTCTCTTTCTTTACACAATTCTAATTTTAATAAATATTTTATTTTGAAAATATTCAAAAAAAAAAAAATTATTTTCATCAAATTATTAAGTTTCCTTAAAACCTTTTTTTAATAATGTTCTTTAATATCTTTTATACTGTTTATTAATGAAAAATAAATAAATTAAATATTTTGAGTTTTACGAACACTTTATTGCTATTATAAAATAAATTGGAAAGTTTTTTTTATTATTATTCAAAATCTATTTGATCAAATAAAACTATAAAAAGAAAAATGCATTATGTTTAAGAATTGAGATTATTACTTTGTATATCTACTTAACATGTTTTTTTTTCCCTATTATTATAAATCTCAATTTTATTTTATTTTATTTTTGTTAAAGGCATTAAAGTAAAATTATATATTTCATTTTATTTCCTTGACAACCAACAAATACTTTTAAACAATCATTTTTATCTTTATTTGATTTGTTGATGGTTTAAACATTTCAATGAAAAGTTAAGCCCATAATAAAAATAAAAGTTATACCATAAAAATTTCCATTTATGATTAACTATTTAAAGACTCTTCATGATTAGAAAATTTTCAAAGTAGTTTAAAATTTCATAATTAATTTTTGCATAATGTCAAAGTACATTCTCAAAGTAAAAACCAATGAGAACAATTAATTATTTATGACACCTCAATAACCAAATATTCAAAGATGCATCAATCCTGAGTTCAATCTTATTCCTTATGACATTTAAAACAATAAATATATTTTCATACAAATGAAATAAATATTAAAGTAATATATATTTACATATAACTTATGTATGGTATAAATTGCATATTAATATCTAGGATTAATTGATTAAAAGGGATAAAAATATTTCAAATTTGTAAAACTAATTTCTACCATTTTTAAACTTGAAAAAATAACCTATTTTTTACATAAATACCCCTTAATATTTTGATAATTTACATATATGTTTTAAAATAAAGAGTTATTTTTGTAAGAAAAAGTGAGGGCATTCTTGTCCAAAATAAATATTTTTCAAGGTGAAAAAAGATAGAGGGTTAGTTTTACAAATTAGGGATGATTTCATCCCTTTTAATCAAATAACTCAAATCTAATTAGGGTTATGTCCCCTTAGCCCCCAACTCAAGCTTAATCTAAATTCAGTATTTTTTGGTCCTCGTGGAATATAAATTACAATTAAGCTGCCTAAATCAATAAATAAATAAATAAAGAATTAAATTTAAACTAAATTGGGTCAAACCCAATAAAAAAAATTGAGTTAGACTCTTATTGAATTGGGTTACTGAATTATTACAATGACACTAGACAAAATTATTCTAAGTTTCTAGCATTATTACAAATTAAGTTGCCTAAATAATTAAAAAAAATTAAATTCAAATTGAGTTAGGTCCAATCCAAAAAAATTAAATTATGAGGTACTTGGTAAAACTTAATACTTATTATTTGATTACTTAATTTGACTTTAAGTTAAATTATATAGAAGTTGTTAACTTAAAATTTATTACTTAATTTTTACTTTAAGTATTAAGGTAGTTTGATAAAATTAACTTAAAATTTAGTCTAAATCATTAGATTAATATATTTATTCTCATAAATTATAATTAAGATAAAGAAGGTTGAGTAGGAGTAAAAGTTGTGAAGCAGTAAAGTAGATCATGGAGATAACAAAGACAAATAAAGGTAAAAAGATAAAATGAAAATATGGATTTAAGAATAAATTAATTATTTTTACTTATTACTTAAAAGTTATTTTTCAATTTAAATTATACTATTAAGTTATTTTATCAAAACATACTTAATTTATTTAATTATTCAAATTAATTTATTAAGTCATTTAAGTTATTAAGCTCGTTTATCAAAAACCTATTAGGATGGAATTAGGTTTGGGAATTTTTACATTAATTCTGAAAAAAAGATATTGTAAGTTTCTAACATTAATGTGAACAAACTAATAACAAGGCCATGGGAAACGGGAAAAACCTCTTTTCTCACTTGCTTGAATAGCTTGAATAGACAACACGTAGAATGAGGAGTCAAAAGGTTTTTGGCGGAGCATGTAGCTGGTTGGGTCCCGTCGCTTCAATAAGAATATGGAAACGCAATGGACAAAACCATTCAGAGTGATGGCCATCTCTTGCTTGTTCATGGGGGTTGGTTTTTTATTGGCTAGTTTAAAATCCATATGGCAAAAAAGTTTCTAACTCAGTTGGTGGGGGCTACTTTGTCAATTAATTGAAATGGGACAATTTTAAAAATTATAAAATAAAATTATAAATTTTTTCTCTTCTTCATCCCTAACAAAAAGTCAATGGAAAAAAAATTATATATGGAAGATCTACTTTTTTTTTTTAATTTTTATCTAAGAAAAATGATAACTTTTAACGTTTTTCTCCTATTTTCCTGTGCTTATGTTTAGTTTTGGCAAAGTATTAAGAAAAAAATATGAAAAATGTTTTTTTATTTTTTTATTTTATAGTGAAGATATGATAAAAAAAAAATTAAAATTAGAATTAATTAAAAATATATTCGAGAAAAAAGTGAAATGAATTTAAAATAATTTATTAATTTTAAATTTATTTTTATTTTTCTTGTTTTTTTATTTTTTTTTTCTCTATTTTCTTTTTCTTATATTTTTTTCTCAAATTATAAGGAAACCAACGTAACCCTAATAATTTTTTTACTCATCTTTTTTATTATTTATAGTATCCAAACATTTTTAAAAAATTATTATTTCAATTTTTTCATTTTCTTAATACTTTACATGAACCAAGCATATCCTCATTTGTCCAAATAAGAAATTGGCCAAAATAATTTTTTTTTTTTAAATAACTTGATTTAATGACTTACAACTTTTTGCAAGTATTTGCTAGTTAACTTGTTACTTCTTTAAATATTAAATATACTTTTTATTGAACCAATAATTGAATTTTTTTTTTTTTTTTGGATTTTATCTCCATTAGAAATATTTATTTTTCCTTTTCTTAATTGGTGCTCCTGCAACACCTAAGCACAAATCTTATCTTCTTTCCGCGGCTTCCATTCAAAATTTGATTCTCATCAACCGAAAGAGCAGCACATTCACTGCCACCAAACACTCCAAATCCCCTTTAAAATTAGATTCTTACTCTCCTTCTCCATCTTTTCATTTTATATCAGCACTTTTTATTCTATCGTCTAACCTAAAATGCGACTTAATTAATTTTGTAATTTTCTACAATTTTACTATTGAAAGGATTGGTATTTTTATATATTCCGCAATATATGATAGATGGTGAGATTTAGTTGTTTTGTTTTTTAAACTTTTTGCTTAAAGTAACTTCAAATCGTTTGTCTTTTAACTTTTTATTAATTTATTATTCATTTTTAAAAAATTTTAATCGAATAAAAAATACCAAAATATTTCACTCTTTTTAATGTCAAATATAAGCGATTGGTTTTCTTTACTCCTTAATATTAAATAGAAATAAAATATTAAAAAAACAAACAACTTAATACTTAAGACTATTAAAAACTATTTAATTTTAAGTTATATTATAATTAAGTCAAAAAAACAAATATTTCTGGCCTAGTAATAGTGAGATATTGTAATGCTCCAACAGTGCTGCGATACAACTTCTCATTGTTCAATTTTTGTCCTTTAGAAGTAGATAGCTGTAGTCCCAGACTTGCTGGTGTAGGGCAGCTTTCGGCTTGCTCCATGTTAGTTCTTTTTAGCAAGTCAAGGATATATTTGGACTGAGCTAGATAAAGTCTTGTCTAGATATATCATCAGATCATCACTGGAGACTGGTTGTCCGGCTGCTGCAAGATTGTCAACAACTCTTTTTATCTTTGCAAAATATTCACCCATGGTCAATGATTTTTTCTTGATTGATTGAGTTGGATGCGCAATTATAATATTCTTGCCTTTGACTGGGATGCAAAGAGTTTTTCCAGCGTAAGCCATACTTCAAAAGATGTGGAACAACCAATTACCTAGGCCAGCACTCCTTCAGAGATTGATGATAATAACCAACTCAATAGGAGTTGATCTTGTCGATGCCAAATGTATATTCTTGGTTAGTGATTCTGTAAGAATCAAAGGATCTTGGATCTTAGTTAATGAATTATGGAGGACATTTGCTCGTTCCATCAATAAATCCAAGCAGATCATGTCATCGAATTGCTGGTAAAATTTGAGATTTCCAGATCAAGTAGTTTTCTTGATCCTGTTTTATTGGCAGAGTATAGTTGAAAGAGTTGGAGAAGGGTGAAGAAGGATTCATCAGGGCTCTGATACCATGTTAAGGAGTTTGGATGAGAAATAGAATGTGGAGAGAGAGAGAGAGAGAGAGTAAAAAACAGGGCAGAACAGAGGAGACGTATTTTCTGAGAGAAATATAGCAGATCTTTCTTATTACTTCTATCTCTGTTTTTCCTTTATATAGGAGAGCTTACAAAGCACTAATTAAAGACTAACAAATTCTGTTTTTCAACTGTTAGGACTTGTCTTGGCAATTTGGGTTCAAAAATCCTATTGGGCACGGCTAACTCAGAGTATCATGCTCCTTTCTCGAGCCGCTTGCTTTTCCAAACTTGATCCAGGTTGGGGAACATAAGCATGTTATGGATTGATTTCATCCAATTATTCCCAGGAGGCCTGACACAGGAGTGCTTGAGGTTTTTCGAGGTGGTTGATCAATCTATTTATGGGTGATAGCAATCAATGCCCCTACAAAACTGCCAGCTCCTGATTTGATTCACTGATAATTGCCTTGGATCAATTGGCCGCCCCCCCCTTTTTTAGAGCTATCACTCCATGGTCCAATCGTCACATTTGTGGCTCAGTTTGAACTCCTTCATGTTGAAGAAAAACAAGGCTTATATATCCCCATACTATTTTTGGTGAAAATTTATCATAGTATCCATGCTTATGTAAGGAAAACCATAAAATGGGGAGATTTGTTTGAAATTTGATCTCTTAGTTTGACGTGTATGTCTCTTTCTTATTCCCTAATTTCAAATTTGATCACATGGATGGGAGGTTGAAAATCCCTTCCCATGTGCGATGAATAGTACAATAAGTACTATTAGACTTTAATTACATAATATGCGTATTGAGCCCTAATCCAAATCAAATTCAATTTAAACTTTTAAGAAAATTGGTAATTCAATGAAATTCTTAAGCTCTTTAATCTAATTACATCATTTTTAGGAAAATAAAGTATATATTTGTAATTAAATTTAATGCCATACTCAGAAGAACCCATAATAATTTTTAACATGATTTCATGCTAAATAAAAGGAAATATGAAGAGGCTTAAACACATGGATTGTGAAGTAGTCAATTACACAAAACAAGTAAAATCATTGTCCAGAGAAGATCAAGTACATATCACTATTTTAGAAAACTTCCAACATTTGAGTGTCAAAACATAGCTTTTAAAAGCCTTTGGATGGAAGCACTTATTCATGAGTCCACCCTCTCAAATGATTAATAATTACTCTGTTTTGCCAAACAGGGCTTTAAATGAGGTTGATGATGGGATGATTTCAGGGACTAATTATTAGCAAACCCTTGTCCCTAAAAATTTAATATTAATTAATTAATCAATCAATAAAAGAGGCGACATTTAATATCTGACCTACCAAACAACCCCATTAAAAACAAATTCCTGCTGCTGAGCACGAGAAACTGAAATGAGTATGTCTTTTTGTGCCGACAATTGGTCCCGCTGAACAGCAACTGGGCTCATGGGGTCACAGAGTTGCTTTAAATCCTCTCTTCTCAACTGCAGCACCCCCCAGGCTCCAACCACATCAAAGTATGGGAGTTGAAGTGAGAAGAGGTCCTTCTTTGCTGGCAACAACAGTACCGATTCTGATAATGCTCCTCCACGCACATATCTGTAGAGCTGTGTCGCCTGTGAGGGGCAACTCCTCCACAAGTGGGTGCTGCAATGGCGACCAAGAGGAGTGGCTGGTTGGGGACATAGCCCCGGAGGAGGAGTTTTTGATGGATTCTGAAACAAACAGGAGGTTGCAGGCTTCCGGTCCTCCCACTTACAACGCCATCAATCTTAAGAGAGCAGCTCTGCCTTGTGGACAGGGTAAAGGCTATAGAACTTGCTCCCCCATACGAAACAACGGTGGTAAATTCAACCAAAAATGTGGCCATTACACGCGTGTCTGCTGATGATCTCGCCCATCCCTCATTTTTATCGTCTCATTTGGTGTTCAATAGTGTATGCCCCATGAAAGAAAACTCCCTTGGCAGGAAGTGTATGTTCAACAAAATTATTTGCTACTACCATTATTTGTGGTCCTCCGCCTAGAACTTATTCAACAATGATGCTGCTATATTCGCTTGTAACCTCTCTTTCTCGTTGTTCGAATTCTATGTTATATATGTTGTGTTCTAATGAATTGAATAATTTATTTCTCATAAAAATATATTATAAAAAATTATATAATCTATTTATTTATAAATCATATTAAAAGAAAAAAAAAAATCAAGGCAAAGTGAGTATGGAAAATTCCCCTACCTACCTCATTCTAACTTTTTTTGGGATAGGGATGAAAATTTCTTTGCATTATGGAGGCGGGTTCAGGAGGATGGATATGACTAGCTCTCATATAATCTCTATTTGCTAAAGGACTGTTTGCTTCTTTTTTTTTTTTTTTTTTTTCTTTTTTTTACTTTTATTAGAGTCTTAAATTAAATTGCTTTAACACTTGAGTTAATTTTAGATTGTTTGTCTTTTAACTTATTTTTCAAAATTTAAGACATATTTCTCTTATTTGAAAAAGTGAATTTTTTTTTTATCTTAAATTTTAAAATAACTTACTTCAAGTCTTAAGTAAAACAAAAAATTAAACATAACTTTAAAATACTTCAAAAAATATAAGAAAAAAATATAAGAAAAATAAAAAATTAATTTAAAATCAATTAAATATAAGTTACTTAAAACTCATTTAACTCATTTTAAATCTTTTATATATATATATTAAATAATTTAAATATATAAATCTTTTATCGATAGAATATTTTAAGTGATAAGTGGACTGACTTTCTTGATTTTTTTCTGATATTTTCGGATATTTTAGGTGTTATTTCGGAACATCTCTCAATTTTTTGGGTTTTTTTCCCGATAAATGCCGAATTTTCGGTGGCCCCGATTCTCCTAAATGAAAACAGGGGCAATAACCACTAGGCCAAATGCTCTTCATGAATTATACTATACAAAATTATTTTA
The DNA here is from genome assembly GCA_030254885.1 of Vitis rotundifolia. Lineage (NCBI taxonomy): Eukaryota > Viridiplantae > Streptophyta > Magnoliopsida > Vitales > Vitaceae > Vitis > Vitis rotundifolia. The sequence continues at coordinate 14,344,426 of CM058157.1, forward strand.
AAAAATATAACTTAAATATCTATATTATTTCTTATTTTATGATTTCTTCAAATTTTTAATATTTTTATGAATTTTAATAAACTTTCATTAGTTTCAAATATTTTTGTAAAAAAAATTCACTTTAATACTTCCATAAAACACAAACCAATATTTTCATCAATATCTCATCACACTTCTTTATTTAAGTCCTTATCGAGTTTGTTTCCTTTCATTGTCCTAATTATGTTCCTTTTTCCTATTAACTAGTCAACAGATACTTCCTCGTTTAGCTTCCTAAAATCTATTTGGTAATTATTTTTCAGAATTATTTTCTATTCTTAAAAAAAAAACAAAAAAAAATAGAGAATTAGAAATTGTTTCTCAAGAACAGAGAAAATGGGGTATTTTCATAGAACATCTTTTAATAGCTTTCACTTATTTTCTCAAAATTATTTTAAAAATAATTACATAATAAAAAATAATTATATAAACATATACAACTATTAAAAATAAAGCATTAGATATAAAAATTATTTTTAAAATATATTAAAAATAAATTAAAAAAAATTAATTTATCTAAAAGACATTTATTGTACAAAATATGACATAAAAAATAATTACCAAACCTGGCCTAATATTTTTCTTTTTCCGAGAATATTTCCTTAAATTTACGGCCAAATTTGAATAGTTCATGATTTCTTCCTAGATTGGTTTCCTCACTCTCTCCTTACCTTGTATCTTGGCATCCCTTCCTATTTCACACTCAACTACTTTCAAGTCCCACAAAATTAAAGTTATGTTTGTTTGGATGAATAGGACAAAATATAAATTATTGCATCTTCATGTTTTGATATATATATATATATATATATATATATATATATATATATATATATATATATAAAATGTAGTCTTTTTTTTTAGCACTATTTGGAGTTCTTTTTAATATAGATTTTAATAATTAATTATCTATTTATTTCATAATAATATTTTAAAATATTTAAAATTTTATAAATAAAAAATAACATTATATAGTTAAATAATATAATTAAAGTGATTAATATAAAAAAAAAATTAAATAGAAGAGAATGGGTAAAAAGAAAAAAAATTATAATATATGCATATCCCATTTTTTAATATTGATTATATCCTATTTGAAGATATATCAATAAAGAGATTTTCTTACTTTATTTTGAATCAAGTATAAAATAAAATAAATGATAAATTTTCAATGAAAGATGCTCTTTGTCATGTTACATTGATAGTTTACCAAAATCGAAACATTTAATCGAAACTCAATTCATCTTCGTTTTTAATTTAAGATATTCAATTCAATCTTATTTTTTTAACTTGTGTGAAGATTAAGTTAGTCATGCTAAGCTTGGGTTAATTTAATCAAACTTATATTATACAGATTGTTTCATCATTCGAGTATCCTTCGAGCAATATGAAATGACATATGATATAATTAAATTTGATATTTTACCTTAAAAATTTAAAAATAAATAGAAGAAATTATATCATATAAAATAATATAAATTATAAACTTAGGTTAGACACGGACAATTCAAACCTTAACCTGAACCCAACCAAATTAAGTATATGTTATAATTATTTAATTCAAGTCATATCCAAATATTAAAAAAAGCAAGAAAAAATTAAAAAACTAAGTTGACTTAAATGTCAAATTGGAATAGAGTTGAGTTAGATTCACTCACCCAAGTGATGCTAGCACCTAGAGGCAATGTATGTGTCATGCTGAGACAACATGGCCTCTAGCACGCTTGAAAATTGGATCATGCTTGATCACGAATGATTTTTATTTTGAACTTTTATCAACACTCAATTTGGTTTTTCTTCAACTTTTTCTTTGAAGCCAAACATAAGCTTGGGTTTTGGATGGGTAAGGACGAGGTGCATTGTAATTAACGGATAAAAGCAACAAATTTATGGTACGTTTACCTAACCCATGAAATTATGAAGAAGTGAATGGAAATCAGTGGCTGAAGGATTTATTTCCAAATATTTAATAAAATTTGAAAAGTACGTCTTACCCACCACCTTAGATATTTTATTATTTCCCCAGGAAAATGAGTGGGGCTCCTCCATATATGGCAGTATCCTCCACACACCATGGCAGCCACGTGGCCCGCAACACTCTCATTGCTTCTTCCACTCTCTCTTTGTTCTTCATCTTCCTTCACGCTCTCTCTATTTCTCTCTAGATATGGCTGCCAAGCTCATGCGCGCGGTTCGGTACAGTGGCTATGGCGGTGGAGCTGCTGGGTTGGAGGTACATTTTTATCTCCTCCTTCTGGGTTTGGCTTCTTTTTAATGGGTTTTCAGTTTTTTCTTTTTCTTTTATCTTTCCTTTTTGTTTTTTGTTTTTTGTTTTTTTTTTTTTTGAGTTTTATGTGATATGGAAGCGGAGAAGAGGGATTGTGAGGTGGGTTTGATTTTCTTTGTGATTGAATCAATTGGGTTTATTGTGCATTTTTTATTTTATTTAATTTTAATTTTTTTATTATCGCTCTAGTGATCTTTTCTTCCCGCTTGTTTCAAATACAAAAAGAAAAGGGCTTTTGCTTTTGATTTTTTTTTTTTTTTTCTGGTGATGATTGTATTCCTTAGCATTTCAGTTTGATTCCATTTACTTTTTCATGGTATTTAGTGATTTTGTATTCACACTTGTTTCATGTGAAAAGGGGGAATTGTTGAGTTTAAATGATAACCCTATTTTTATATCATTTTTTTTTTTAATTATATAAGGGAATTGTACAAGAATCAACAAAGTCACTGCTTTGGAGAATGAATTTGTGTTGAGTAAGAATCTTCATTGGAGTTTTTAAAGAATGCCGCCTTGTGTTTTGACATGAGACAATCTGAGGGCCATTTTGCAATCAGTTGTTAGAATTAATAGGTCTTCAAATCATTAGAAGAGGCCTTTGTTGAGAGGTGTGGAAAATTTGGAAGGAGCAGAGTAGAAGGAGGGTTTTCAGAGAATAGGAATTGGCATTGTGGAAACCAAATGTGGTTTTCCTTGGGTGTTTATCATTGTTGATTTCATACTCTTAACTGTTCAAAAATTTCCTAATTGCTGTTCTCATGCTAGTTTAGGCCAATTTCGGCATTAAAACTTGGGAACTTTTAGGCAATTTGTAGGGACCTGATGCATTCATGCTCATAGTCACCTTTTGTTTGCAGTTGGGACTTGAAATAATTGTTTCAAAAGGTTAAAATTATAGCTATTAGTTTTGGGTTTAAGAAAATGGAATTGACTTGACTACATTTAGCATCAAATGTTATCTGGACTGACAAATTCAAAGGTGCAAATTGGTTTTTAGTGAATCAGAATTGAAGCTTAAAAGGATGGCTTAAACAAGTGCTTTTCATGCATTTGGACAAAAGAAGATAGGCAGCATTTGAACTAGCTGTTATGAAGGAGGGGATTAAGAAATTTTAGGAATCTTCTAGTTTAACTTTTATAACTCGGGTGTTCATATTTTAGTCAAGATAGCAAGCTCACAAACTCTCTGAACAATGAAGACACTAGTGAAGATTTAGAATATGACAATTTTTTTCTGGAAGGGTAAAGGAAAAATATGGTACTTGAACTCATAAACCTGCCAAAAGATTTGTCAGGCTGCCTTGGGAGCTAATACTTATGTTTCTATGAGTGCAGCATGTTGAGGTTCCAGTTCCAGCTCCAGCTAATGATGAGGTTTTGCTGAAATTGGAAGCAGCGAGCCTAAATCCAGTAGATTGGAAAATTCAGAAAGGCATCCTGCGTCCTCTTTTACCCCGCAAATTCCCCCACATACCTGGTAATTAACTGGTGGCTGTGGTTTATATTTGAATTTCTGTATTGCTTTATTTTCTTTCTATTGATTTTCCTTTTATTTATCCTCTTGACCCTTTTTGACATGTATTATATTATGCCTCAATTCTACAAGTTATCATCTAATCATGTTGAATTTTTAAGCTCTTTTTCTTCACAATGATAAATGAAAATTCTATTACTGCTCAAGTGTTCAACATGGTCTCCTGTATCTTTAACACAATTTATATCCTTATTGTGTTCATGTAATGGGAAGGTGTTAGGCACTCTACATCTTCCCATATAAGATAATTTCTACTCCTGGCCAAATATATCATGGAGGGTTTACGTAGTCAAATCAAATCAGAGAGTAAGTAAGCATATTCACATCACATGAAATTGCATGCAAATCATGGATTCCTGGTAATCAAGAAAAGTAGTTTTGGTATCTAGGGATTTTTTCTAGCGAACAGAGCCTTCCAAAATAATTTAGGAAATACCAAAGAAAAAATTAGATTATGGAGACCAAAGATTTTGGCAACTAAACTTGAATTAGAAGTTCTTAAAGCAAAGAGCAGGTTTCTTCCATTATTGGATTTACAACAAGTTTCCCCGAAAACAGAAGCATTCTCTGTTTTGGACACAGAAAAACTCAAAATAAGTTTTTAGTTGCTGGGAACCCGTATAAATTAATTTCTTTTAATCTATGAAGAAAACAAAAAATAAGACTCACCATAACACCCAGAACTAGCTTCACTAGCATTACAAATTTTAACCTTTCCAATGCAATCATGCAGCTACTTAAAACAGCTGTTGTGCACAAACAACCACTAGATCAAAGTAAAACATGAGTTTTTAAGGATTTAGACATGTCTCAAATAAATCAATTCAAACAAAAAGTGTTCAATTTCAAGTTTAGCAAGTTTTAGGGTTGGAAGGAAGCAGGACAGTCCTTGAAGTAGCTGTGTACAATAAAATAATGGGGAGTCAGGGCTTCTGCTTTAGGGGTTTATGGAGGAAAAGGTGGAATTTGAGTCTATTGGTTGAACAAGGATTAGAAAGGTGATGGTTTTATGTGATCTATGGCTGGAATTATAGGGAAATACTTCCCATAAATTCTGCAAAGAAAGCTATTCTTATCAATGTGAAAAATAAAATATAAATAAATAAATAAACTTCTCAGTGGATTGTACTTATTTAGTGATGACTCTTCACTAATTCCTCCTAATTGTGACTCTAAGAAGACCATAATGTAATGTTTCCACAAAATCATTCAAGTTGAAATTTCCGTCATAAGACTTATTTGCCAATCTAATTGCAACTATTAGAAGACATGTTGTAATGCATTAAAGACATGGGAAAACAGTGTGATCAGCTGGCTGAGCTTCTGTTATCATTAGAGACTAGATATTATGTGGATTACAAATACAAATCATGCTCAGTAAAGTCAGTTGGATGAGTCTTTATTAGGACAATCTTAGATTGTTGAGGCAACAAAGAGGACAACCTTTTGAGGGAGATCATTTCCTGGAGATGGGTTTGGACTTTCAAGATCTTCTTTCTATTTTAGGGCTTTGATTATCTTTATGGGCAGTGTAGAATTAGAGTTCTATGTTTCTTTTTTATTTATGTTAGATGTTTTTAAATTCTCCTTGTTATGTGGAACTATTATTTTAAGCTGTTTCTACTTTCTCTTTGTTTTGATAGATCCAGAGCCATGCATTTACCTTCTCATCATTTTTATTTATTCAGAGCTATGTGGATTTATTAGTTATGGACTATCAGTCATGTGTTTTGGTCTGTATGTGTGTTATAAAATCCATATGTAAAATCAAACCGATAAAACTTAATTCAGTTGTTGCTTTTTGTTCTATATTTGGTGTCTCATTTTAGTAGAAACTCTTCTAGATTTTGATACATTTAGTTAATATCTCTTGCGGCATTTTAATATTCATAGCACTATACTGCTCAGGATTTAGAATTAATTGTCTAGTTAGGTATAAGCCTTCTGAACCATAACAGGTTGAATCTTCACTAATCACACCATGTCTCTTAAGGGGTCGTTGTTTTAATTCTATAATGCAACTATGTTTCTTTGGTTGTTCGTTCGTATTCGGTAATTCTTTAATCATGTTCTTATTTTTTTCGTTGTATTTTTGGTTGTAAATCAACTGTGTTTCTTGATTCAACAGTGTCTAGTTGAGGCATTTCTGTATTTGGTCCTTGTATAAACTAATAAAAAATTTGATGGGTAAGAAATGTTTATATGTTCTTTTACCTTTCTTATTAGATGATTTAACATTTTGATTTTATAAAATAAAAATCAATAGTTTTATTCCTTATACCTTGGAGCTTGCATCTTAGGAAGCAAAACTTGCATAATGCTTCGAAGGCATATATCTTGGAGCCGGTGCCTTACCTTACTGGAAGCAAAATGTGTAGCAGAATGTTCTCACCTTTGAAACCACTATTTTATGCAATGTTTTATGAGCATTGCATCTTGCCATTGTGGCTAACTAAATTTGCATGCACCTTTTTAAAAAATGCGCAGCTGTCCTTGTTCTTATTAGTCAAAGATAGAAAATTTTGGATTGCAACTGGATATGCAGTTATATTTGAGAATCCCCCCATGGATAGCTTTGAAGTATCAAGGGGCTTTTTCTTAAGCTGGTTGCTTTGCCTCATGATGCATATTTAATTTTCAACCATTTGTGTTGTAAGATGAATGGGAGAATTTCCATCGATATTCCCAGTGTGAATGTATACTGTCCAGATCAGAGAATTATCAGTTGGAAAGCAATGTGGGGGTTGGTTTCATTCAAGTGTTAAAGGAAACCCTTAGACAGCCTAATTAATATCAGTTTCATCTGACACTTTGTTTACTCGCCTCATACTGATTAGCTGTTTAGTTTTTAGCAATTTATGTTTTCATTCTAACTTACTATCTTCCTTGTTGGAGCAGTTACTGATGTGGCTGGAGAGGTGGTGGAGGTTGGATCTGGAGTCAAAGATTTCAAAGCTGGTGACAAAGTTGTTTCTGTACTTAGCCAAGTTAAGTAACAGCCTGATTTTTACATTCTATTGAACTCTATATGATCTCATGTTAGGTAACATCTGCATTAAAAAATTTCAATATGGTCAATTACTTTTGTTTCTACCCATCTATGAGATATACCATAGATTGTGTATCTTGGTTCTGGTCCATGCAGATACTAGATACTAGCACAAAAATATTTTAGTAAGCTGGACATTCCAAAATGCCCTTGATTCTTTTTCTGGGTTAAAAGAAAATGATATTTCCTCCATTGCCAACATGTGGTAATTCATCAATTGGCAGGCTATGGTCAATAATTCTTTTTCTCTTAAATGAGAGTATTTTCTGAATTGTGTGTCAATTGCTATGAAAAACAAAACACCAGGATTAGGAAAATCATCCAACCCAATGGTGGAAGGACATATCTAATGAATTGGCTGTATTCTTTATGGCAAACCTATACCCCTTTTCTTGACCCCTTTGGCATTGGCATACAGTTCAATAATGAGGCCTAGTAAAAACATAGACATAATGATAAGAGGTTTCTTAGATGCCACCAGTTACCTTTTTTCTCTAAAGAATCAACTTTCCCTCAAAAGTAGAGTAGAATGTAGATATATCTTTACCTCTCTCTCTGTGCATCCAAAGAAAGGAAAGTTGCCCTTTCAATACCACTACTTCAATTGGCTGGCTTAGATAAAGCAAATAGGAACCAAATCCTCTGATCTCTATTTTATTGAATCCTGTAACTTCAAATGAAAAATCAGTGTTTCATTTTATTAGGCAAAATGAAAGCACTTCTAGGCATGAGTCAGAACCCTGGTGGTTTGATTCTTCACAATTACGTAAATCATTTATTTATTTCCTCTACAAGTAGGAAGCACACTCGATCAGTAGGAATCACTAAAGACTAAAATTAAGCGTGACTAAGGGAAAAAATTATCAAGGGGCAGGGTGAAGTCGGATAAGAAATTTGTTATAATAATGAGGTTAACATAAATTGAAGTAGATATCAACCCACAACTTAAGAATAGTATTAGACCATCCCTGCTCTCCACAGTGAGAAACAAGATTGGCAAGAATTAAAAGGATGTGTACTTTTTGTTAACTAATCTTGAAGCTCGGGGTATTTATGACAGAGGGGAGGTGGACTAGCAGAGTTTGCAGTGGCTAAAGAGAACTTAACAGTCTCAAGGCCTGCTGAAGTGTCAGCAGCTGAAGGCGCAGGCTTGCCCATTGCAGGTCTTACAGCTCACCAGGCTCTCACCCAGGTGGTAGGCATCAACCTTGATGGAAGTGGCCCAGAGAAAAACATCCTAATCACAGCTGCCTCAGGTGGGGTCGGTCACTATGCTGTTCAACTTGCAAAGCTGGGAAACACACATGTTACAGCCACTTGTGGAGCACGAAACATTGATTTAGTCAAGAGCTTAGGGGCTGATGAGGTTCTGGACTACAAGACCCCAGATGGTGCAGCTCTCAAGAGCCCATCTGGTCGGACATTTGATGCTGTGATCCACTGTGCAACAGGCATTCCCTGGTCCACCTTCGAGCCTAACTTAAGCACAAATGGGAAGGTAATAGATATCACTCCTAACTTTAGTGCCATGCTGACATTTGCTCTGAAGAAACTCACTTTCTCTAAGAAGCAGCTGGTGCCCTTGCTTGTAACTCCCAAGAAGGAGAACCTGGAGTGTCTTGTTGGGTTGGTGAAGGAAGGGAAGCTTAAGACAGTGATTGACTCGAAACATCCTCTGAGCAAGGCTGAAGATGCTTGGGCCAAGAGCATCGATGGCCATGCCACTGGGAAGATCATTGTCGAGCCTTAAGCGTGATTATATATCAACTCTAATATGCTTAATGAAAAAGGTGTGATATAGTATATGAGGGTTAGGTAATAATTATTTGCATTAGAACAAGGTATTTGATGATGTTTGCTTCTGCCTTACGCTTAGCATACTGGCTATTGTGAATGTGTGCGTCCTTCATTCATATTTGTAAATTGTACAAGCTTTTGTCATGTTTGGTCATGGGTTTCTTTTTTCCTTTCATTTTCGTTTCCCTTGTTTTATACTGTGGGGTGCTGCTTTTGCTAATAAGGTTCTTCCCATTACATTTTCAGAGTAGAAATGAGAAATGAAAATGAATATTTTGTTTTTATTCATGGTTCCCTTTGAATAGTAATGAGTTTGGTGATTTCGATTCTTGTGTTTTGATGCGTTTGGGAATGCAAATTTGGAATGATTAATTTCAATGTGAGGTAAAAAAAAATGATAATGAAAAAAAAAAATGGACAATGATACTCAATATATGGTTTGAAATAATTTTTTTATTTGAAATAAATCCTCAAGCTACAAAGTTTGAAGCAATTTTTTTATTTTTATTTACAAAAACATTTTTTGAGACCCCTTTTTGCTAGTAGTAACAGCTGGTTTAGTCGTTTTATTTAAAAATAATATTTTGTTTTCAAAAACAAAAAAAATTATAGCACTATTTTCTTCTTGTTCTCTAAAAATATATTTTAAAAACTAAGTTAAATAAAAAAAAAATTTTTAAAGAATAAATAAAGATTGTTTTCATCATCTTAGAAAGGAAAAGGAAAAATAGAGAAATAAGAGAAAAAAAATATTCAAGTTAAACAAAATATAACGTGTTCGAATTATTAACGAGTTAATTAATTTTGAAAAATATTTTGAAATTCAAATAATGATTCAATAAATACCAAAATTGTATATGAAAAAATTAGTTTAAAATGACTTTTATTTTTCTTTGCATAAAACTATTACGTTTCCAAAATTTTCATTGGGCAATAAATTTCAAATCAAAAGAGACTTTGTATTGAATTTATTATTGAGTTTAATAATTTTTTAAAATAATTTAAAACTTAAAAAATTTATATAACCATGGTAAAATATATTAGACAAAAACTAATACATTATGAGTTATGACTTTATGGTGGGTTTCTCCCATACACATAATTATATTATCTGAATTTTTTAATTAGGTAAATAGATTTTAAATTAAGTGAAACATAATTAGTATGTTTTTAGGCATTATTATTAAATATTAATATTATTCTTCATATTATTATTATGATATCAGTATAAATTATTCATATTATTACTAATATCATTCTTATTAACATTATCTATTATTTTTATGATTATTATTCCATTTATTATTCATATTTTTAATATTTTATTAAAAATAATATTATTATATTTTTATTATTAGTACTACAAAGAAACCCTAAAAGATAATTTCTATTTTTTAATTCTTAAGACTTGTAAACTTTATTAAAAAATTATTCTTCTTTTGCCTTTTATGCTTTATAAGTTACATTAAGACTAATTACATAATAATAATAATAATAATAATAATAATAATTATTATTATTATTATTATTATTATTATTAATACCTCATTAATATTTATGGTATTTGTTATATATTATTAATTTTATTATTGACATTTTTAATAAACTAATATTATATCCAAGTTATAGGTATGACAAAAATATGTTGACAATAGAATAAAACAACGTTTCTAATGTTATTAAATTTGTTTTAAAATGTAGGCGCAATATTTATATATCTAACTTGCAACATAAATGCACTAAAACTACAAGACATTACGACATGTTTTAATTTGTTACAAAATGTAGGTATTAGGTACAATATTTATGTATTGAACTTATAACATAAATATACTATAAATACAATATTATGACATGCCTTAATTTCGCTTTTTAATAGTTATACAAATAATTTTTAATTATAATTTCTTAATAGTTATATTTGTAAATAATGACTTTATGAAATCTATATAATAAATAATATAATAACTTTATATTTTTAATTATTGGAATGAAACTATAAATTTAAAATTATTGTATTATATATTATTATTATTATTATTATTATTTTGGATAAATTATTTATAATATTTTAAAAATAATAATTAATGAAATAATAAGTTATAATTAATTATTATATTATTTATGTGTATTATTATTAATATTATTATTATTTGATAGGTTATTGATAATAATAATAATAATTAGAAAAGAAAAAAATGTGGATTATAGTTACAACGCTTATGTATTGAACTTACAATATAAGTATGCTAAAAATTCAATACATTAGGACATGCATTTATTTCAATTTTTAATAATTATAAAATAATTTTTATTATGATAATTTCTTAATAGCTATATTATAAAGTCAAACAATTCAAAAAATTTGAAATCTATTTAATAAAAGTATAAAAAAAATTGTTATTGTTATAAAATATGAGAATTTACTGAATTATGGGAACTTGTAAATGATCATATATCTCTTTGTGACTCCCTATAAAAAACGAGACCTCTAATGAAAATATATTTTCAGTTTTCTTCTTACATTCTACTTGTCTTCGAGTATTTCTCTCTATTTTCTCTTCTTTTCTTCTTCTCATTTTTCATTTAATTATTTTACAACACATTATCACTGACGGTTTGAGTATATGGAAAATGAAAAAAATGCTTGAGGTAGAAAAAAGAGGAGAATTTATCTATAAAGTTTCTTATAGGTATATAGTCTTATTTTCTTCAGACGAAATATGAAAAATAACATGCATTATATTTTATTATTATAATTTTTATTTACTTTATCTCATAACCAAAACCTATGTAAATCATATTTCATATAATTAAGCCAAAAACTTGTAATTGTAGATATTTTAATTATTTAATAAGCAGAAGTTATATAGTAAAATTTTCATAACCAAAAGTTATGAAAAATATATACATACAATCCTCACAACCAAAAGTTATAAGGTAAATTATAAAATTACAAATACATAATCGGAAGCTATGCATGTGATCCCTAATTACTTTTTAACCATATTATATAACTGGAAGTTATATAAAACAACATTATATAACCAAAAGCTATATAATGAAGGGTTTATAGTTTGAAGTTATATGCAAATTTGCATAATGAATAGTTCATAGCATGAAACTATTTTCAAATTTATACAATGAATAATTTATAGTTTGAAGCTATGTACAAATCCAAAATTACAAATACATAGCCAAAAGTTATGTATATAATTCCTAATTATTAGTTTTATATTATAAGGTATAATTGAAAGTTTTACAAAATAATATTCTATAGTTATAAGCTATAAAATGAATAGTTTATAGTCTAAAATTATGTACAGATTTATATAATGAATAGTTCATAAACTATGCACAAATCTACACAATGAATAGTTCATAATTTAAAACTATGCACAAATTTACATTAAAAAATAATAATAATAGTTCATAGCTTAAAACTATGTATAAATTTGTACATTTTCTTGTTTTGACAAAATAATCATAATTTGAAGTTATGAAATATATTAATTTTTAATTTCTTTTAATTATATTATGTAACCAAAAGTTATACAAAATAAAATTTTATAACCAAAAGTTATACAATGAATATTTCATAACTTGAAGTTATGTACAAATTTATATTTTCATGTTACGATAAAATAGAATGTATAGTAGAAACTATACAAAAAATGTTTTCATAGCTAGAAGTTATATAAACCATATTTTTCGTACTTAAAGGCAGAAGCTTGAAAATGTTGATATTTTAATTTTGTATAGCCAGAAGCTATACATAAAATTTCTTATGGGTAGAAGTTATGAAAAATTTCTATTGTTAATTATTTCATAGCAGGACTCATATAGACAATTTTTAAAATTTTGTTGTTTAACTAGAAGTTTTGACAAATTTATTCTTTAGTTAATATTATCTTGTTAGTTTCTTGAGTTCATAGTAATTATTTTACTTTATGATAACATGAAAAATATTGTTTATCAAAATCAACCTATGTAGAGAAGGAAAGTAAATATTTCTATATATTCTTATAATTAGAAGTTATATAATAATTTGTATTTGGTGGCCTAAAGCTACATGAAAAATAATTTGTACATCGTTATAGCCTAAAGCTATATAAATAATTAATTTGCATATTCATTATAGCCTGAAGTTACATGAAAAACTTTTATATATTTTTATAGCCCAGAGCTTGAATCTATATGGAAATTTTTTGTATATATTTTTATATCTTGGAAAAATATGTAAAATATTTTCATAACCTAAAGTTCTATGAAATAGAATATGTATCCTATAAATGAAAACTATAGAGATTATTATTTTATATGCTGTTATAGTTAAAAGCTATAAAAAAAGAAAAAAAGAAGAAAAAGAGGGTTGATATTATATAATTTCTCATAGCTAAGATCTATGTTAAATAATTAATTTTATAATCTTTCATGGCTAGAAGCCATATAGAAAATTTATGACCTAAAGTCATATATGTGAAACAAAATATATGTTATACATAAATAGAAATTATTATAAGTATTATGATAAAAAAAAAAATGTTGCTTCACTTATAGCCTTGAGTTATCACATGTATCATTCGTATTTTTATTAATGCAATAATTTCATTATTCAAGAATAATTTTGATATTACAATAGGTTTAATCATTGTTTTTCATATATTCTATTATATCTTTACATATATATTTAGATGGATTTGTAGTGTTTCAATTAAAGTTTTGAGACAACAAGATGTTTTAAATCATGATATGTTCTCTTGAAATTTTGATCTATAAATTAATTTTTGTACATTAATTTAGAATATAATAATATTTTAATAAAATTATTGATCTGTCACTACAATTAGTTTGATCATTAAAATACTTCCTAGTCATTTCATGTATAAATTACTCTATACTTATAAAATCAAATGTGTGAAATATTTAAGAAATATATAAATTTAAATTATCTTTTCTATATTTTTTGTGATGTTATATATATTGTTGTTGCTTTTACACAACTTATTAAGGCAAGTCATCATCGATGACTAGAATTTTTCTATTGGTTTTAACTTTTCTTCTATAATCATATTTCTTCAACTCTATAAGGGCGAGGTCTTTACGACATGTTTTATGACTTATTATTTTTATGAAACTCTTGTTTCATTAATTGCTGATGACAAACAATATTAATACTACATCGAGTGATAGAAACCTAATTAAAGGCTCTGGAAGAGCTTGTACTATGTCACTAGTAGTATTTGATTTTATGTGAATGACACTTTAAACTATACTAGATCTGTAGCCTTGAAGTAGCTGTGCATGATAAAATAATGGGGAGTAAGGGCTTTTGCTTTAGGAATTTATGGAGGAAAATGTGGAATTTAAGTCTATTGGTTGAACAAGGATTAGAAAGGTGATGGTTTTATGTGATCTATGGCTAGAATTATAGGGAAATGCTCCCCATAAATTCTAGAAAGAAAGCTATTCTTATCAATGTGGAAAATAAAATATAAATAAATAAATAAACTTCTTAGTGGATTTTACTTATTTAGTGATGACTCTCCATTAATTCCTCCCGATTATGGCTCTAAGAAGACCATAATGTGACATTTACAAAAGATCATTCAAGTTGAAATTTCCATCATGAGACTTATTTGCCAATCTAATTGCAACTTATTAGAAGACATGTTTCAATGGATTAAAGACATGGGAAAACAATGTGATTAGCTTGCTGAGTTCTTGTTATCATTAGAGACTAGATATTATGTGGATTTCAAATACAAATCATGCTTAGTAAAGTCAGTTGGATGAGTCTTTGTTAGGACAATCTTAGATTGTTCAGGCATGGTTGTGGCAACAGTGAGGCATAACCTTTTTTTAGGAGATCATTTCCTAGAGATGGGTTTGGACTTTCAGGACCTTCTTTCTATTTTAGGGCTTTGATTATCTTTGTGGACAATGTAGACTTAGAGTGTTTTTCTTTTTATTATTATTATTTTATGTTAGATGTTTTTACATTCTCCTTGTTATGTGGAACTATTATTTTAAGCCATTTCTACATTCTCTTTGTTTGGATATATCCAGCGCCATGCATTTATGTTCTTGTCATTTTTATTTGTTCAGAGCTATGTGGAATTATTAGCTATGGACCATCAGTCATGTGTTTTTATCTATATGTGTGTTATAAAATCTAGACTCAATATCAAACCAATAAAACTTAATTTAGTTGTTGTTTTTTAATCTATATTTGGTATCTCATTTTAGTACAAACTCTTTTAGATTTTGATGTATTTAGTTAGTATCTCTTGCGGCATTTCAATATGCATAGCACTATATCACTTAGGATTTAGAATTAGCTGTCTAGTTAGGCATAAGCCTTCTAAACCATAACAGGTTAAAACATGCAGTTTCTTCACTTATCACACCATGTCTCTTGAGTAGTAAATTTTTGTGATTGATTATTTAAATTTTTTTAATTCTACAAATGTAACCATGTTCCTTTGGCTATTTGTTCGTATTCAATAATTCTTT
This sequence comes from Vitis rotundifolia, assembly GCA_030254885.1. Classification (NCBI taxonomy): domain Eukaryota; kingdom Viridiplantae; phylum Streptophyta; class Magnoliopsida; order Vitales; family Vitaceae; genus Vitis; species Vitis rotundifolia. Next base: position 14,359,648 of record CM058157.1, read on the forward strand.
AATCATGTTCTTATTTCATTTTATTTTTTGTTGTAAATCAACCATGTTTAGACTATGCTAGATCCTATGCTAAATCAACAATTCTATAAATTGTTTCATTTTATTTATTTTATTAATGAATGATTACTACATTTTTATTTTTATTTTTGTTTTGCATGAGGGAAACGGGTTGTCATCTCAATGGAAGACATGATTCACCAAACTTTTTAAAGGTGAGAAAACTTTCAATCAAAGCAAGAGAAAAAAAAGAGATGGGAGTTAACCATGGGAACTCGAGTTGCACTATGGGAACTCGGGTTGTTGCATGGGAAATAAAAAAAAAAAAGTATTTTGATTTAAGGAACATAAGGAGAAAGAGAAAAATGAATGCCTTTAAGAAAATGATGGGGAATTAATAAGCGGCCCATAAAATACACCAATTTTGAGGAGAATGATGCAACTGCACCACTTTTAAGGGAGAATACTTCAAACACACTGCACAATCAACATATGAGGAGAAGTGGATGTACAGTCCTCCATTCAAAGAGAATAAAAAACACATCCATTGACCATGAAGAATCTCCATAAAACAGTCGCCTAGTAGTATTTGATTCTATGTGAATGACACTTTAGACTATGCTAGATCCAAAAGAATCTTGTAAGACCAACTTGGTCTCTCGAGGTAAAAGATAGTGCATTAATTCTTTGTAAAGTTGTATGGACATACATTATAAAACCAAAAGTTTTTATCTAGTAACTAGTCTACATATACACATGAAAGGTATAATGACATGTTGTGCAAATTATCTTTTTAATGAGACAATTTTCCCGTTGTTAAGAGGAAAAGAGTCAATTCCAAAAGAATGACGTGAAATTATTTGGAATGTATTGACTTTGACTCATCTTGATTTTTGTACTAATCAATGTGAACTAGAAGTTCAAAAGAGTATTCATATGCAAGGACTTGAAAATCAACTACTAAATGCTTCCACTAATCCAAAGAAAGTGACAAAATCATTTTCACTAATCGAGGATATTCCAATATGAATTGATGTCCTTGAAGGACAATTAAATAATGAGTCTAAGGCACGCTTGAAGCATGGTAGACCCTGAAGAGGCAAACGCATTCCCTAGAAAAGAAAAACACAAGGAAAGATATATAAAAGGTGGCACTTTTGAAGAAGTAACATATAAAATGGATTATTAAAATAACTGATTAGTCTCAATTTTATAAAAGCAGCCCTTGAAGAGGACAATTTAAATAAGTGGCCTTAAGAGAAGCATATATTTTACAATTAACTCTTGAAAAAGTACAAGTACCTGATAATGATGAGATCTTAATTATCTACTTATATCTGGAGAAAAATGGGATTGAAATACTCTTGTCATTAACAACATATTTTCTTTCCAAGTAGCTATTGACATCATAACAAATGATGAGGATCCCAAACTAGAAACTATGGATGAATGTCAACATAGAAAAGCTTGGTCAAAATGGAAAGAATACATCCCAACAAAATAAGACTCATTAGAAAAATGAGAAGTATTTTGGACCTATAGTCCAGACGCCTGAAGTTGTCGAACTTGTTGGATATAAATGAGTATTTATAAGAAGGTCTAATGAAAAAAAGAAATCACAAGATATAAAGTGTGATTCATAGCTCAAGGTTTTTCGCAGAAACCTGGTATTAACTACGAAAAAACATATTCTCTTATGATGGACACAATCATATTTAGATATCTAATTTGTTCAACAATCTCAAAGGATTGGATTTGCATCTCATGCATGTCGTTATTGCATATTTTTATGGATTTTTAGATGATGACATATATATATATATATGAAAATCCCTGAAGGATTTCAAATGCTTGAAGCAACTCATTCAAAACATTGTAGCATATACTCAATTAAGCTACAAAGATCCTTATATCAATTAAACAATCCATGTGGTACAATCACTTCAATGAATATTTGAAACGGGAAGTATATGTGTATTACTTTATTTGTCTATGCATATTCATTATGTTGAATATTTTCAATTGTTATACTATATGTGGAACATTTGAATTTTGTTGAAACTCCTGGAGAGCTTATAAGAATAGTTGACTATTTGAAAATTAAATTTGAAATGAAAGATTCTAGAAAACAAAATTTTTACCTCGACTTGCAAATCGAGTATTTTTTAAATGCAATATTAGTTTATTAGTCAACATATACAAAGAAAGTCTTGAAGCGCTTTCATATAAGTAAATTACATCTATTAAGTTTTCAAATGATAGTTTGTTCACTTGAAGAGAAAGAGGAACTCTTCCATCTTAAAGAAGATAATGAAAAACTACATAGTCTAGAAGTACCATATTATCGTGTTATTGGTGCACTGATGTATCTTACAAATTATATACGACTAGATATTGCATTCTTTGTTAACTTACTTGTGAAATATAGTTTTGCACCAACTCAAAGACATTGAAATAGAGTCAAACATGTACTACAATGACACGAGTCTATTTTATTTGGAAGGATCAAAATCTCAGTTGTTTGAATATGTAGATGCTAGCTATCTTTCAGACCCTAAAAATCAATCTCAAACATGTATGTATTTACCTATGGTGGTATGACAATATCATGGAAATTAATCAAGCAAACAACGGAAACATATAGACTATCCTCCATTAGAGATAATGTTACCAAGTTATATGAAGATAATGTAGCATGCATTGCACAAATTAAAAAAGTATGCATGAAGGGTAATAAAATTAAATATATATTGCCCAAGTTCTTTTACATTCATTAACACTAGAAGAGTGATGAAATTGTTGTTCAACGAGTAAATTGTAATTTACTAGTTTATTAAAATATGCGTAAAGGCGTTGTAAATTGTAATACTCAAAAAGCTTATTGGAATATGCCGACTTAAAAATCTTCATGTTGAACTACTAGACAATATAATCATGTTAACATGAGAGGGAGCTAATTGATAAGAATATCACTATGCTATACTTTTTTTTTTGTTCGTCCAAGTTTTGTCCCATTGGGTTTTACTGACAAGGTTTTTAACAAGGTAGTTGCAGTAGTCCAAAAGAATATTGTACTCTTTTTCATTCACTAAGATTTTTCTCATAGGGTTTTTCCTAATAAGGTTTTAATGAGCTTCTTATGATCATTCAAGAGTAAGTGTTATAAAATATGAGAATTTATAGGATTATGGGAACTTATGGATGATCATTCATGTTGATGTATATTTTTTTGTGACTTCTTATAAAGACGAGACTTCTAATAAAAATTTATTTTCAGTTTTCTTTCTACATTTTACTTTTCATTTTCTCTTCTTTTCTTCTTTTCATTTTTTATTTATTTTACAATAGTTGTAATATTTTCTTATGAAATCTTTATAAAAAAATAAAATAAAATTATTTTTTAATTATCAAAAATAATTTATGATTAATTATTATATTATTTATTTACATTAGTATTAATATTATTCTTCTTTGATAAGTTAATAGTAATAATAATAATAATAAGAAAAGAAAAATAAAAAATGGAGAAAAAATAAAGTAGAAAAAAGACAAAATATGATACCTTTAAATAAAAAGTGTGATGATATATTTGAACTTTTAAATTTTGAGAACTTTTAAAGATTTATCAAAATAGAAGATCCTTTTTGGTTATTATTACACCCAAGGCATCCGATATGGTAATTCTCCCTTGGACAAATCTATATTTTTTATATTTTTATATATAAAAATTTTTAATCTAAAACAAAAAATAGAAACCGACATTTAGGTGGTGTTTATTTTTTTGTCTTTTTACTGAAAGTAATTTAGTTTTAGAATTTAGGTTGTTTGTTTTTCTATTTTTTCATGACTTATTATAAACTTTTTAATAAATTGAAAAAGTCAAAATATATAATTTTTTTTAAATAGAAAAAATAATATATTGATTTTTTTTTTTTACTTTTTAATACTTAATAAAAATAAGATACTACAAAAACAAACAACCTAATATTTAACACTATTAAACATTAAGATTCTATTTAAAATTAAATAAAAAAACACACATCACCTTAATTTAATTTTTTCCTCAAACTTTTTCTTTGAAGCCAAACATAAGCTTGGGTTTTGGATGGATAAGGACGAGTGCATTGTGATTAACGGATAAAAGCATCATATTTATAGAAATCTTCGTTCACTCAATGAAAATATGAAGTGAATGGAAATCAGTGGCTTGAAGGATTTATTTCCAACTATTTAATGAAATCAGTGGATATTATCCCCAAATCACGTGGCCCACAAAGCTGTCATTGCTTCTTCCACTCTTCCTTCACTCTCTTTTTTCCCTCTAGATATGGCTGCCAAGCTCATGCGCGCGGTTCGGTATAGTGGCTATGGCGGCGGAGCTGCTGGACTGGAGGTACTTTTTTCTCCTCCACCTGAGTTCTGCTTCTTTTTAGTGGGTTTTCCAATTTTTCTTTTCTATTTGTTTTGTTTTGTTTTGATTTTTTGGTCTTTTTGTTGATTTTATTTTTATTTTTGAGTTTTATGTGATATGGAGGCTGAGAAGAGGGACTGTAAGGTGGGTTTGATTTTCTTTGTGATTGAATCAATTGGGTTTATTGTGGGTGTTATTTTATTTTATTTTTTTGTATTATCGTTCTAGTGATTTTTTATTCCCACTTGCTTCAAATACAAAAAGAAAAGGGCTTTTGATTTTGATTTTATTTTATTTTTCTCCTCGAGCAATTCTCAGTTTTGTCGGTTTCCATTTTGTATCTAATTTTTTATCTTGATTTTATAGGGGTTTTATTTTATATGTGGTGGGTTTGGAATGTGTACCATTTTTTTTTTCCTGGTGATGATCTGTATTCCACTGCTTTTCTGTTTGATTCCATTTACTTTTTCATGGTATTCAGTGATTTTGTATTCCCACTTGTTTCAGGTGAAAAGGGGGAATTGTTGGGTTTGAATGATGACCGTCCTATTTTTATATCATTTTCTAATTTTATACAAAGGAATCATATAAGAATCAACAAAGTCACTGCTTTGGAGAATGAATTTGTGTTGAGTGAGAATCTTCATTGGAATTTTTAAAGAATGCCGCCTTATCTTATGACATAAGACAATCTGAGGGCCATTTTGCAATCAGTTGTTAGAATCAATAGGTCTTCAAATCATTAGAAGAGGCCTTTGTTGAGAGGTGTGGAAAATTTGGAAGGAGCAGAGTAGAAGAAGAGTTTTCAGAGAATAGGAATTGGCACTGTGGAAATCAAATGTGGTTCTCCTTGGGTGTTTATCATTGTGGATTTCATGCTCTAACCCTTCCAAAATTTCCTAATTGCTGTTCTAATGCTTGTTTAGGCCAATTTTGGCATTAAAACTTGGGTACTTTCAGGCAATTGTAGGGACCTGACGTATTGATGCTCAAAGCCAACTTTTATTTGGGACTTGAAATAATTGTTTCAAAAGGTTAAAATTATGGCTATTAAATTTGGGTTTAAGAAAATGGAACTGATTTGACTACATTTAGCATCAAATGTTATCTGGACTCGCAAATTCAAAGGTGCAAATTGGTTTTTAGTGAATCAGAATTGAAGCTTAAAAGGATGGCTTAAACAAGTGCTTTTCATGCATTTGGACAAAAGAAGAGAGGTAACATTTGATCTAGCTGTTATGAAGGGCTGGATTAAGAAATTTAAGGAATCTTGTAGTGTAACTTTTATAACTCGGGTTTTCATATTTTAGCAAAGATAGCAAGCTCACAAACCCTCTGAACAATGAAGACACTAGTGAAAATTTAGAATATGACAATTTTTTTCTGGAAGGGTAAAGGAAAAATATGGAACTTGAACTCATAAACCTGCCAAAAGATTTCACGAGCTGCCTTGGGAGCTAATACTTATATTTCTATGAGTGCAGCATGCTGAGGTTCCAGTTCCAGCTCCTGCTAAAGATGAGGTTTTGCTGAAATTGGAAGCAGCAAGCCTAAATCCAGTAGATTGGAAAATTCAGAAAGGCATGCTGCGTCCTCTTTTTCCTCGCAAATTCCCTCACATACCAGGTAATCAACTGTTGGGTATGGTTTATATTTGAATTTCTTTTTTGCTTTTATTTTCTTTCTATTAATTTTCTTTTTATTAATCCTCTTGACTCTTTTTGACATGTATTATATTATGCCTCAACTGTATGAGTTATCATGTAATTGTGTTGAATTTTTAAGCTATTTTTCTTCACAATGAGAATAATTCTGTTACTGCTCAAGTGTTTGGCATAGTCTCCAGTGCCTTTAACATGATTTATATCCTTATTGTTTTCTTTTCCTAGTCATCTTCAATCCTATTCTTGCATCATCTGTATTTCAACATTCTCTTCTCGGTCATCCTGTGTGACTCCAATCCTAGTTGTCGGTCTTAGAGTGTGCTGCTACCATGCAAGTAGCAGAAAGAGAGGAATCACTTTCTAATTTGAGTTTTTTAGGGACTGTCTCCAATAACCTGGATAAGGTTCTAGACTCCTAGTCCCTTTACCATTTTTGAATTGGAAACAATAGTATGCAACAGGAAGGTATTGGGCACTCTAGATCTTCCCATATAAGATAATTTCTACTCTTAGCCAAATTTATCATGGAGGGTTTACTTAGTTAAATTAAATCAGAGCATAATTAAGCATATTCGCATTGCATGAAATTGCACGTAAATCATGGATTCCTGGTAATCAAGAAAAGTAATTTTGGTAGCTAAGAATTTTTTTCTAGCGAACAGAGCCTTCCAAAATAATTTAGGAAAACACCAAAGAATTCAATGATGCGGTCTGCGAAAGTGATTTCCTTTTCCAGGTTGTATTGTAGGTTGTTATAGTAGAATAGGGCATGGGATCTTAACAGAAAAAATTAGATTACGGAGACCATGGCAACCAAATTTGAATTAAAAGTTCTTAAAGCAAAGAGCAGGTTTCTTCCATTATTGGATTTACAACAAGTTTCCCTGAAAACAGAAGAATCCTCTGTTTTAGACACAGAAAAACTCAAAATAAGTTTTGAGTTGTTGGGAACCCACATAAATTTATTTCTTTTAATATATGAAGAAAAACAAAAAATAAGACTCAAAACATAACACCCAGAACTAGCTTCACTAGCATTACAAAATTTAACCTTTCCAATGCAATCATGCAGCTACTTAAAACAGCTATTGTGCACACACAACTGCTAGATCAAAGTAAAACATGAGTTTTCAAGGATTTAGACATGTCTCAAATAAATCAATTCAAACAAAAAGTGTTCAATTTCAAGTTTAGAAAGTTTTAGGGTTGGAAGGATGCAGGACAGTCCTTGAAGTAGCTGTGCACAATAAAATAATGGGGAGTGAGGGCTTCTGCTTTAGGGATTTATGGAGGAAAAGGTGGAATTTGAGTCTATTGGTTGAACAAGGATTAGAAAGGTGATGGTTTTATGTGATCTATGGCCGGAATTTTAGGGAAATGCTTCCCGTAAATTCTGGAAAGAAAGCTATTCTTATCAATGTGGAAAATAAAATATAAATAAATAAATAAACTTCTCAGTGGATTTTACTTATTTAGTGATGACTCTCCATTAATTCCTCCTGATTATGGCTCTAAGAAGACCATAATGTGACGTTTCCAAAAGATCATTCAAGTTGAAATTTCCATCATGAGACTTATTTGCCAATCTAATTGCAACTTATTAGAAGACATGTTTGAATGGATTAAAGACATGGGAAAACAGCGTGATTAGCTGGCTGAGCTCCTGTTATCATTAGAGACTAGATATTATGTGGATTTCAAATACAAATCATGTTTAGTAAAGTCAGTTGGATGAGTCTTTATTAGGACAATCCTAGATTGTTCAGGCATGGTTGTGGCAACAGTGAGGCACAACCTTTTTTTGGGGAGATCATTTCCTGGAGATGGGTTTGGACTTTCAGGACCTTCTTTCTATTTTAGGGCTTTGATTATCTTTATGGTCGGTGTAGAATTATATTTATTTATTTATTTATTTATTTTATGTTAGATGTTTTTACATTCTCCTTGTTATGTGGAAGCCGTTTCTACATTCTCTTTGTTTGGATAGATCCAGAGCCATGCATTTACGTTCTTGTCATTTTTATTTGTTCAGAGCTATGTGGAATTATTAGCTATGGACTATCAGTCATGTGTTTTTATCTGTATGTGTGTTATAAAATCCAGACTCAAAATCAAACCAATAAAACTTATTAATTTAGTTGTTTCTTTTTAATCTATATTTGGTATCTCATTTTAGCACAAACTCTTCTAGATTTTGATATATTTAGTTAATATCTCTTGCGGCATTTCAATATGCATAGCATATATGGCTCAGGATTTAGAATTAGCCGTCTAATTAGGCATAACCGTTCTGAACCATAACAGGTTAAAACATGCAGTTTCTTCACTTATCACACCATGTCTCTTGAGGAGTACATTTTTGTGATTGATTATTTAAATTGTTTTAATTCTATAAATGCAACCATGTTTCTTTGGTTATTTGTTCGTATTCAGTAATTCTTTAATCATGTTCTTGTTTCATTTTATTTTTTGTTGTATATCAACCATGTTTCTTGATTCAACAGTATCTAGTTGAGGCATTTATGTATTGAATCCTTGTATAAACTAATAAAAAATTTTATGGGTAAGAAATGTTTATATGTTCTTTTACTTCTCTTATTAGATAATTTAACATTTTGATTTTATAAAATAAAAATCAATAGTCTTATTCCTTATACCTTGGAGCTTGCATCTTAACTTTCTGGAAGCGCATATATCTTGGTGCCCTGTGCCTTACTTACATGTAGCAGAATGCTCTCACCTTTGAAACTACTGTTTTATGTAATATTTTATGGGCGTTACATCTTGCCATTGTGGCTAACTGAATTTGCACTCTCCTTTTTTATAAATGTGCTCCTGTCCTTGTTCTTATTAGGCAAAGATAGAAAATTTTGGATTGCAACTGGATATACAGTTATACTTGAGAATCCCCCCATGGGTAGCTTTGAAGTATCCACAGCTGATAGAGATGAAAAACGCGAAACAGAGAAATAGGGGCTTTTTCTTAAGCTGGTTGCTTTGCCTCATGATACATATTTAATTTTCAACCATTTCTGTTGCAAGACGAATTGGAGGAATTTCCATTGATATTCCCAGTGTAAATGTGTACTGTCCAGATCAGAGGATTATCAGTGGAAAGCAATGTGACGGTTGGTTTTATTCAAGTGTTAAAGGAAACCCTTAGACAGCCTAATTAATATCAGTTTCATCTGACACTTTGTTTAATCCCTCGTGCTGATTAGCCGTTTAGTTTTTAGCAATTTATGTTGTGGTTCTAACTTTACTATCTTCCTTGTTGGAGCAGTTACTGATGTGGCTGGAGAGGTGGTGGAGGTTGGATCTGGAGTCGAAGATTTCAAAGCTGGTGACAAAGTTGTTTCTGTACTTAGCCATTTTGTAAGTAACAGCCTGATTTTTAGGTTCTGTTCAACTCTATATGATCTCATGTTGGGTGATGTCTCATGTTGGGTGATGTCTGCATTATTATAGTGAGAAATTTGCAATATGATCAATCATTTTTGTTTCTATCCATCTATAAGATATACCATAGATTTGTGTATCTTGGTTCTGGTCCCTGCAGATACCAGCATAAAAATATTTTAGTAAGCTGGACATTCCACAATGCCCTTGATTCTTTCTCTGGGTTAAATGAAAATGATACTTTCTCCATTGTAAACATGTGGTAATTAATCAATTGGCAGGCTATGGTCAATAATTCTTTTTTTTTTAATTATTAGATAAAAAGGGAAAATTTATGGCAAAGGGGAGCTATGAGAGGATATTTTCTCTCAAAATGAGAGAAGTATTTTCTGAATTGTGTGTCAATTGGTATGAAAAACAAAACACCAGGATTAGGAAAATTATCCAACCCAATGGTGGAAGGACATATCTAATGAATTGGCTGTATTCTTGATGGCAAAACTATACGCCTTTTCTTGCTTCTTTACTGGCTTAGATGAAGCAAATAAGAACCAAGTCCACTGATCTCAATGTTAGTGAATCCTGTAACTTCAAATGAAAAATCAGGTGTTTCATTTTATTAGGCAAAATGAAATCACTTCTAGACACGAGTTAGAACCCCAGCGGTTGGAGGATTCACAGTTACATAAATCATTTATTTATTTCTTCTAAAAGGGAACACACGATCAGTAGGAATCACTATAGACGAAAATCAAGCAGGACTTACGGAAAAAAATTATCAAGGGGCAGGATGAAGTTGGATAAGAAATGTTGTTGTAATAATGAGGTTAACACAAGTTGAAGTTGGTGTCCACCCACAACTTAAGAATAGCATTAGACCGTCCCTGCTCTCTAGAGTGAGAAAACAAGATTTGCATAAATATAAAAGGATGTGTACTTTTTGTTAACTAATCCTGAAGCTGTGTATTGATGACAGAGTGGAGGTGGACTAGCAGAGTTTGCTGTGGCTAAAAAGAACTTAACTGTCTCGAGGCCTGCTCAAGTGTCAGCAGCTGAAGGCGCAGGCTTGCCTGTTGCAGGTCTTACAGCTCACCAGGCACTCACCCAGGTGGTAGGCATCAACCTTGACGGAAGTGGCCCACAGAAAAGCATCCTAATCACAGCTGCCTCAGGTGGGGTTGGTCACTATGCTGTTCAACTTGCAAAGCTGGGAAACACACATGTTACAGCCACTTGTGGAGCACGAAACATTGATTTAGTCAAGAGCTTAGGGGCCGATGAGGTGCTGGACTACAAGACCCCAGATGGTGAAGCTCTCAAGAGCCCATCTGGTCGGACATTTGACGCTGTGATCCACTGTGCAACAGGCATTCCCTGGTCCACCTTCGAGCCTAACTTAAGCACAAATGGGAAGGTAATAGATATCACTCCTAACGCCAGTGCCATGCTGACTTTTGCTCTGAAGAAACTCACTTTCTCTAAGAAGCAGCTGGTGCCCTTGCTTTTATCTCCCAAGAAGGAGAACCTGGAGTGTCTTGTTGGGTTGGTGAAGGAAGGGAAGCTTAAGACAGTGATCGACTCGAAACATCCTCTGAGCAAGGCTGAAGATGCTTGGGCCAAGAGCATCGATGGCCATGCCACTGGGAAGATCATTGTCGGGCCTTAAGCGTGATTATATATCAACTCTAATATGGCTAATAAAAAAGATGTGATGTAGTATGCGAGGGTTAGGTAATAATTATTTTAGAACAAGGTATTTGATGATGTTTGCTTCCATTATTTTAGAACAAGGTATTTGATGATGTTTGCTTCCGCCTTACGCTTAGCATACTGGTTATTGTACATATGTGCGTCTTTTGTTCATATTTGTAAATTGTACAAGCTTTTGTCATGTTTGGTCAGGGGTTTTTTTTTTTTCCCTCTTCTTTCTTTGTTTTATACTAGGGATGCTGCTTTTGCTAATAAGGTTCTTCCTATTACACTTTCTGACAACATTACATTTGGAAATGAAAATAAATATTTTATTTTTATTTCTTTTCTCCTGTTTTTCCTTGAATTGGAATGAGTTTGGTGATTTTGATTCTAGTGTTTCTATAAGTTTAGGAATGCAAATTTGGAATGATTAAATTTTAATATTAAGTAAAAATAAAAATGATAAGGAAAAAAATAAATAAATTGACAATGATGCTCAATATATGGTTTGAAATAATTTTTTTTTAAAAAAAAAACCCTCGAGCTACAAAGTTTGAATTTATTTTTTTATTTTTATCTACAAAAGCATTTTTTTGAGATCCCTTTTTGCTAATAGTAAAAGCTGGTTTGGTTGTTTTATTTAAAAACAATATTTTGTTTTCAAAAATAATATATATATATATATATATATGTGTGTGTATTTAAAATGATTATTGTTATCCTTTGCATAAAACCATAATGTTTTCAAAATTTTCACCGGGAAATAAATTTTAAATCGTACAAAACTTTTTATTGAATTTATTATTGAGTTTAATAATTTTTAGAAATAAATTGGAACTAAAAAAAATTATATAATCAGTGTAAAATATATTGTACAAAAACTAAAACATTATGAGTTATGACTTTATGGTTTTTCCTATACACATAACTATATTATCTAAATCTTTTAAATAGGCAAATTGATTTTAAATTAAGTGAGATATAATTAATACGTTTTTAGGCATTATTATTATTATTAAATATTAATATTAAACATCGTATTATTATTATGATATAGGTATTTTAAATTATTCATATTATTACTAATATCATTCTTATCAACACTATCTATTATTTTTATGATTATTATTCCATTTATTATTCATATTTTTAATATTATATTAAAAGTAATATCATTATATTTTTATTATTAGTACTACAAAGAAACCTAAAAGATAATTTCTATTTTTTAATTCTTAAGACTTGTAAAACTTTATTAAAAAATTATTCTTTTTTGGCCTTTTATACTTTATATGCTACATTAAGACTAATTACATAATTATTATTATTATCAACACATTAATATTTATGATATTTATTTTATATTATAATTTTATTATTAACATTTTTAATAAACTAATATTATATCCAAGTTATTGGTATGACAAAAATGCATTGATATTAGTAATATAGTAGAATAAAACAACATTTCTAATGTTATTAGATTTGTTACAAAATGGAGGTATAACATTTATATATCTAAGTTATAACATAAATGCACTAAAAGTACAAGACATCACGACATGCCTTAATTTCTCTTTTTAATAGTTACAAAAATTATTTTTAATTATAATATTTTCTTAATAGTTATATTTATGAAACTAGTAATGAATTTATGAAATATATATAACAAATAATATAACAACTTTACATTTTTAATTATTGGAATGAAACTATAATTTTTAAAATTATTATATTATATATTATATATTATTATTATTATTTTGGTTAAATTATTTATAATATTTTTAAAATAATAATTAATTAATTAATTATTATATTATCTATATGTATTATTATTAATATTATTCTTATTTGGTAGGTTATTGATGATAATAATAATAATAATAATAATTAGAAAAAAAAAAGTGAATTATAGTTACAATATTTATGTATAGAACTTACAATATAAGTATACTAAAAGTTCAATACATTACGACATGCTTTTATTTTTATTTTTTAATAATTATAAAATAATTTTTTATTATAATAATTTTTTAATAACTATATTATAAAGTCAACCAATTCAAAATTTTTGAAATCTATTTAATAAAACTATAAAAAAAAATGTTGTAATATTTTCTTATGAAATCTTTAAAATAAAAAATATAATAAACTTGTTTTTTAATTATCAGAAATAATTTATGATTAATTATATATATTAGTATTAATATTATTCTTATTTGAAAGGTTAATGAGAAAATAAAGGCTACTCTTAATTAGGAAAACACCCAAGAGGGGGTGAATTGGGTTTTTTTTTTTAAATTTCAAACACAATAAATTCAAGCAAAAAAAAAAAAAAAATACATAAATATAAGGAGATAGGGTTAGAGAAAGCAAATACAGATTTTGTAGTGGTTTGACACCCTTTGCTTATATCCACTCTTCTCAAGCTTTTAACGAAGTGAGAGTTTCACTATCCTTGAAGTTTCAACCAAGCTTCCAACACTTTCACACTTGGATTTTGACTTCAATGAGCTCTTGTACAATTCTTTCAAGTCTCTACTAACTTGAAGCTTGTCACTTTCACAAAAACACTCAAAGTATTGAAACCTCTCAACTTAGTTCAACAAAAATCAAAGTACAGATTGAAAACTCTCAACTTAGTTCAATGAAGACTCAAATGTTAGGAAGAATAATAAGGGTACACTAAAGAATATGCAAGTAAGAATTTAATGCACTAAGAAAAGAATGAGAACTTTTAGGTGAAGAACAAATAATTAAATAATTGAATGCATGTGTTCTCATGCTCATGAATGAAGTGGAACTGTCAATTTATAGGTTTTTAGTCTTGAGAGCCAAAATGCTATAAAGTAGTCTCGATCAGTTGAACTTAGGGTCGATCGGTTGACTAGTCGTTGGGCAATAAATGCATGGTGGGTGACCATTGGGCCTTAATTGGGCCTCAACCAAACATCGACTAGGAGGACTCACTCATTGATCGGGAATGCATAATTATTTATAGGTTTTTAGCCTTAAGAGCCAAAATGCTAAAAAGTAGTCTCGATCGATCGAGCTTGGGGTCGATCGGTTGACTAGCAGTTGGGCAATAAATGCATGGTGGGTGACCGTTGGGCCTCGATTGGGCCTCAACCAAACATCGACTGGGAGGACTCACTCATCGATTAGGAATGCATAATTATTTATAGGTCTTTAGCCTTGAGAGCCAAAATGCTAAAAAGTAGTCTCAATCGGTCGAGCTTAGGGTTGATCGGTTGACTAGCCGTTGGGCAATAAATTCATGGTGGGTGACCATTGGGCCTTGATTGAGCCTCAACCAAACATCGATTGGGAGGACTCACTCATTGATTGGGAATGCATAGTTACTAGAAGAGAAAAAAGTTTTTTTTTTCATCTCTTAACCAAGAAGGCATAACCGGCCAATCGCTACACTAACAGGTTGAGCTAGTTGACCAGTCTCTTGACTGATTCACCTATTTTAACTTGAAAATCTTTTTTTTTTTTTTTCTATTCCTTTCATTTCTAACACTTATGTAAGGTCTTTAGGTCAATGAATATGTCAAATTTGAAACAATTTGCCTAAGGTTCATATGTTAAAACTGGGGTTTTTATCGAAATTTAACTTCAATGTATATGCTGAGTTTTTAAAGATGCACGAAAAGATATAAAAATCCTAAGTGCACCCATGCATTCATCATAAATGTGTTTCCTAGGGTTAAAAGGTTTTTAATATGTCTCAATCTTGCATCCATTAAGTCATTTGATGAAATTCTTGAATATCCTTTTGAATTTCCAAACTAAAACTTAAAATTTTTTTAATTAAAAAATAATTAGCAACTTAACCTTGTTATCATGAAAACACAATTAAGAAAACTCTTGGGCTAATAGTTAATAATAATAATAATAATAATAATAATAATAATAATAATAATAAAAGACAAAATAAAAAAATGATAAAGTAGGGATATCTTTGACTTTAAAATAAAAAGTGTAATGATATATTTTACCATTTGTATTTTTGAGTCATTTTAAAGATTTATTAAAGTAGATGATCCTTTATGGTTCTTGTCAGCCCAAAGGTTCTCCTAATCAAGTTTTGATGACAACAAACCATGGTTAAGTTACTAATTGGTTTGAATTATAAAGAATTTCAGGTATTAATTTGGAAATTCATCAAAAGACCTAATGGATGCAAGATCAAGACCTTTGGAAGATCTTTTATCATAGAAAACAAATATAAGATAAATGCATGGGTGCACTTAGGATTTACATATCATTTCATGCATATTTGAAAAACTCGATTTATACTTTAAAGTTACATTTCCATAAAAACCCAAGTTTTATCTAATGAACCTTAGGCAAATCGTTTCAAAATCGACTTATTAATTTACCTAAAGACCTTGCCTAAGTGTTAGAAGAGAAAAGACCAGATAAAGATAGGTTTTTGGGTAAAAAAAATGGTGAACCGATCGAGGCACTGGCCAATCGACTCAACTAGTTAGGGATCGGTAGACCGGTTCCCTCTTTCTGGTCAAGGTTCAGTTGAGAAGTGCAAAAAACACTCTTTCTCTTCTAGTAACCTTTTTTTCTTGGTCGAGGTATTTGCCTTCTCGGTCGACCTCCGATCGAGGGTAACGGTCACCTGCCAAGTATTAAATGCTCGAACGGCTAGTGAACTGATTGACTCCCAACTCGACTGGTTGAGGCTGCTTTTTGGTTTTCTTGGCTCCCGAGGTTAGAAACCTATAAATAGAGAGCTCCACTTCATTTATGAGCTAGAGAACACTTGCCTTTGTTTGTCTACCTACTTTTTCTTGCCTGAAAAGCTCTCATTCTTTTCTTGGTGCATTAAATTCCCATTTGCATATCCTGTAATGCACTTTTGTGATTCATCCTAGCCTTAAGTTGTATTTGAGCTATTGTTGAGTTAGGTTGAGAGATTCATTCTTGTTAATTGAGTGTTAAAACCTTTAAGTGAGTTGAAACTTGAAGAGATTGTGTAAGAGCCCATTGGAACCAGAATCCAAGTGTAAAGGTGATTAGAAGCTTGGTTGAAGCTTCAAGTTAGTAGAACTCTCACTCGATTAGGAGCTTGAGGAGAGTGGACATAGGTAAGGAAGTGTCGAACCACTATAAAATCTGAGTTTGATTTCTTTAACTCAATCTTTTTATATTTACTTCTTTTGTGCTTAAATTTGTTGTGTTTAAAAAGAATTTAAAAAAAAAAACCTAATTCACCCATCTTTTGGGTGTTTTTCTCATTTAAGATTAGCCTTTATTTTCTTAATTGGTATCAGAGTTAGGCCTCTTATTTAAGACTTAATCATCCAAGAGGAAATGACTAATCCATCAAACTCATCTCACATTGAAAGTTTTGTAAAAAATAGACCTCTATTTTTTACGGGAACCGATTATCCCTATTGGAAAACTAAAATGATTAGTTTTTACAATCAATCGATTTAGACATATGGGACGTTATTGAAGATGACCTAACTTTTCCTTCAAAACTAGTTAATGGAGTCATGGTTCCAAAACCCAAGCAAGAATGAGATGAGCGTGATAGAAAAAATTTTCAATTAAATGCTAAGGCCGTTTATACTTTGCAATGCTCTATGGATAGAAATGAATATAATAGAATATATCAATGCAAATCAACTAAAGAAATTTGGAAATTGCTTGAAATAACTCATGAAGGAACAAATCAAGTGAAATAGTTAAAAGTCAATTTACTTGTTTATAGTTATGAATTGTTTTTTATGAAAGATAATGAGTCTATTGTTAAGATGATCACTAGGTTCACCAACATTGTCAATGGTCTTGAAGCCTTGGAAAATATCTACAAGGAATCCGAAAAGGTGATGAAGATTTTGAGGTCACTTCCATAAAAGTGGCTTACAAAGGTCACCGCAATTCAAGAAGCCAAAGACTTGACCAAGCTACCTTTGGAGGAGCTCATAGGGTCATTGATGACATATGAGATCAATTTGGCAAAGAAGCAACAAAAAGGTGAAGACAAAAAGAAGAAGAGCATAGCTCTCAAAGCTATAACTAAGGAAGAAGAAGAATAAGAAGAAGTTGAAGAAGAAAAACAAAGTGAAGAAGATGAAGATTTAGCCATCATCACAAAAGAGTTCAACAAATTCATGAGGGGTGAAAGGTTTAGAGGAAGAAGGTTCATTTCTAGAAGAGACCTTTCTAAAAAGGAATCTTCATCTCATGGTGACAAGGAAAGATGGGAAGAGAAAAGAGACTTGTTGTGTTTTAAATGCAAGAAATTGGGACACATTAAATATGGTTGTCCTTTCTACAAAAGTGAACCCAAGAGGAGAAAGCAATGATGACCACTTGGAGTGAAAGTGAAGAATCCTCCGAAGAAGAAAAGGAGAAAGAAGTGGTAAACATGTGCTTCATGGCAATAGATGAACTTGATGAGGTAAACTCTAACCTTAGTGATGAAGATATACATGATGCATTTGAAGAATTGTATAAGGATTTTGAAAAACTTAGTTTGAAAAATATTTCTCTTAAAAAGAAGGTTTAGCAACTTGACAAAGAACTTGGAGAAGTAAAAGAAAAATTTTCAGATGTTGAAGTTTCTAAAACTTATCTTGAAAAAGAACATGAGATTCTAAGAAACAAAAATTAATGGTTGGCCTCCTCTCTTTCAATATTTTCTTGTGGACAAAAATCTTTTGAAATGATTCTAGCTAGCCAAAAATGTGTTTTTAACAAATAAGGGTTAGGATTCAAATTTTCAAAAAATCAAAAGTATTTTAAAAACTATTTTCTAAAGTAATCTACAAGTGCAAGTCCTTCCACTACTTGCAACTTTTGTGGAAGAGATGGACACATTAGTAATACATGTCCTTTAAGAAATGGTTCTCAAAAGAATTCAAATGGAAAAGTTAAAAAGATTTGGATTGAAAAATTCAAGGTCACTAACCCTCAAGGACCCAAAAAGATATGGGTACCTAAATCAACTTGAGTTTTATGTTGTAGGGTTCAAAGAAGGATAAGTGATTCTTGAATAGTGGATGCTCAATACACATGATCGGAGATGAATCCAAGTTTGCTTTTCTTACAAAGAAAAATGGAGGATATGTTACCTTTGGAAACAATGCAAAAGGAATGATCATTGGTCAAGGCAACATTGGTAATGACACATCCTTTCTCATTGAAAGTGTTTTATTAGTAGATGGTTTAAAACATTACATTTTAAACATTAGTCAACTTTGTGACAAAGGTTTCATAGTAATTTTTGAAGCATCTTATTGCATCATCAAAGATATTCAAAATGATAAAACCATCTTCATGAGCCATAGATGTGATAATGTTTACGCTATAAATATTTCAAAATATGATGGTCATGATAAATGTTTTTCAAGCATACATGATCAAAGTTGGTTGTGGCATGGGAGGTTGGGACATGCTAACATGAACCTCATTTCCCAACTCGACAAAGATGAACTTGTTAAAGGCCTTCCCAAAATAAATTTTCAAAAAGATAAAGTTTGTGAAGCTTGTCAAGAGGGAAAGCAAATCAAAAACTCTTTCAAAAACAAAAACTTTATTCCCACATGTAGGCCACTTAAGTTGTTGCATATAGATTTATTTGGTCCCTTTAGGACACCAAGTCTTAGAGGAAAATCTTATGCATATGTTATTGTGGATGACTGCTCTAGATACACATGAGTCTTGTTTTTAAGTAAAAAAAATGAAGTCTTTTATGAGTTTTCAAAATTTTGCAATAAGGTTCAAAATGAAAAATGTTTTGCAATTACTTATATAAGAAGTGATCATGAGAGAGAATTTGAAAATATTGATTTTGAAGAATATTGCAATGAGCATGGAATTGACCACAATTTTTCAGCTCTTATAACTCCTTAACAAAATGGGGTAGTTGAAAGAAAAAATAGAACTCTTCAAGAGATGGCAAGAACCATACTAATTGAAAACAACTTACCAAAATATTTTTAGGTCGAAGTGGTTAACACTTCTTGTTATGTTTTAAATAGAATATTATTGAGGTCCATTCTTAAGAAAACTCTCTATGAGCTTTGGAAAAATAAGAAACCCAACATTGGCTATTTCAAAGTCTTTGGATGCAAATGTTTTATATTAAACACCAAAGACAATCTTGGAAAATTTGATGCAAAATCGGATGTTGGAATTTTCCTTAGTTACTCAACTTCAAGTAAAGCTTTTCGAGTTTTTAACAAAAGAACCATGGTTGTAGAGGAGTCCATCCATGTTATTTTTTTTATGAATCTAACAATTCTCTCTAAGAAAGAGAGAGTGTTGATGATGATTTAAGTTTGGAAACCTCCGTGGGAAGATTGCAAATTGAAGATAAAAGACAACAAGAAGAAATTGGAGAGGATCCCAAGAAAGATCAACATTGACACTCCCTCTCCTCAACAAGTGTAAGGTGAATCAAGCCAAGACCTTCCTAAAGAAAGGAAGTTTGTTATCAATCACCCACAAGATCAAATTATAGGCAATCCATCTAGTGGGGTAAGAACTAGATCCTCTCTTAGAAACATTTGCAATAATCTAGCTTTTATCTCTCAAATTGAGCCTAAAAATATAAATGATGCTTTAGATGATGAAAATTGGATGATTGTTATACAAAAAGAGTTAAATCAATTGAAAGAAGTGAAGTATGAGAATTAGTACCAAGACTTTCAAATCAAGGTGTTATTGGAACTAGATGGGTTTTTAGAAATAAAATGGATGAAAATGATATAATTGTTAGAAATAAAGCAAGATTGGTAGCCCAAGGTTTTAATCAAGAAGAAGGGATAGATTATGAAGAAACCTTTGCCCCTGTAGTTAGATTGGAAGTCATTGGGATGCTACTTGCTTTTGCATGTTTTAAAGACTTTGTTTTATATCAAATGGATGTGAAAAGTGTTTCTTTAAATGGTTTTATAAATGAAGAAGTATATGTTGAACAACCACCCGGTTTTCAAAGTTTCAACTTCGCTAACCATATTTTTAAACTTAAAAAGGCTCTTTATAGTTTGAAACAAGCACCTAGAGCATGGTATGAAAGATTGAGTAATTTTTTTTTGAAAAAAGGTTTTAAAATGGGAAAAATTGACACAACTCTTTTCAAAAAAACCAAAGAAAAGGATATGCTCTTAGTTCGAATATATGTTGATGACATCATTTTTTGTGCTATTAATGTCTCTCTTTATGAATAATTTTCTAAGTGCATGCATAGTGAGTTTGAAATGAGCATGATGAGAGAACTCAACTTCTTCATTAGATTTCAAATCAAGCAACTAAAGGAAGAAACCTTCATCAATCAAGCAAAGTATATAAGTGATTTTCTCAAGAGGTTCAACATGGAGGACGCTAAAACAATGAAAACTTCAATGAACTTATCCATCAAGCTTGATAAGGATGAGAAAGGTAAATCTATTAAGTCTACTATGTATAGAGGCATGATAGGTTCTTTGTTATATTTGACCGTTAGTAGACCCGATATTATGTATAGTGTATGTTTGTGTGCTAGATTTCAGTCTTGTCCTAAAGAATTTCACTTAAGTGTCATAAAAAGAATCCTCAAATATTTGAAAAGGACAACGGACATAGGCTTATGGTATCCTAAGAGTGATAACTTTGAATTAATTGGTTTTTCGGATGCCAATTTTACCGGTTGTAGGGTTGAAAGAAAAAGCACTAGTGACACTTGTCATTTCTTAGGACACTCACTTGTCTCATGGCATAGTAAGAAGCAAAATTTGGTAGCTTTGTCAACGGCAGAAGCTGAATACATAGCAACCGGTTTATGTTGTGCACAAATCCTTTGGATAAAACAAACACTTAGTGATTTTGATTTATCTATTGAGCATGTTCTTATTAAATGTGATAATACTAGTGTCATAAGTATATCAAAAAAATCTTGTGCAACACTCTAAGACTAAGCATATAGATATTAGACATCATTTTCTTAGAGATCATGCACAAAAGGGTGATATAACACTTGAATTTGTAAGCACAGAAGATCAATTTGCCGATATTTTTACAAAACCTCTACGTGAAGAACAATTTTTATATTTTAGAAGACAACTAGGGGTGGTTTCTTTATGATCCAATGTTTACTTGATGAATATACCTTCTAATTGCATGAATTTCAAGTCATATGCATCATATAAACACATACTTAGATAATGGTCAAATTTCAACCAAAAATCAAAATTCCTTTGGCATTGGGCATAAAAAATTTGGGATTTCAACTGAAAAAGGCAGGAGGAGGATCACAAATTGAGAAAGTGCACAAAAATTTGAAAAATCAAAACGTTGACCACATTGACTAGGAGGTCGATCGAACCAAGACTGGTCGATCGGTTTGTCAGGATTAGGATTTCAAAGAGGCTCCCACGCTTCAGTTTCTGCATCGTTCTCCTTCATTTTTTCAGGGTTTCTCTTACTTGGGCTTCTAGAGACTGATTTGAGTGTGTTTTGGATCGATTGAAGCCTTTTGGAGTGGATTTTAGGAAGATTGGAGTCTAGGGTTACAGATTTAGGTTGCCTTCTCTTCCTCCCGTGCGTCATAGTCAGCTTCCTCTCCATTTCTGCATGCCTAGGGTTTCAGTTGTGAGTGTTTCTTTCTCTACTAGCCACTACTCTCTTGTTTCTTCTTCCTCATGGCTCCTAGACGAGAGTCGACTGGCTCTAGGGCATAAGGCAAGCGCCCAGCTGAGCTATCTCAGCTGAAGGCACATCGAAAAGCGAGGTTTGACACTACCTTGTTCAGTTCCGTGGAGGACTACTAGCGGTACAAGCAACACTTTGCTCAAAGACAAGTAGTTATGGGGAGAATTGTTAATTTTTCCTAACTTCAGCATTTCAGATTCAATGACTTATTCACTAGGATGGGTTGGCTGCCCGTGGTGACTGTTTCGGAGTCGATTTTCCCGACTTTGGTGCAACCATTTTATTTGAGGGTGACTTATGACATAGGTGGCCCGATTATTTCTACAGTTAGAGGAGTCGAGATTCGTCTGGACCTGGAGAGCATCTACCATATTTTCGATATTACTCCAGTTGGTCTCAAAGTGTATGAGTCCAAGATTTGGCCCACTGTGCCAGGATTCAAGCCTAAAAAGGTTATTAAGAGGATTTGTGGACTTGCAGAAGCCTAGAGGATGGGCAAACCCTCAGCCCACAGCTTGAATGTCATCAGTAGAGTGCTACACCATATGATATGCTCTATCTTTCTACCACAAGGCGAACACCGAGATGAGGTCTCTTACTATGAGGCATTCTTTATTGACTCCGTTCTGACCAGGAGACGGATCCACTTAGAGTACTTGATGATGATGCACATGATCTCATGTTGCGAGAGCATGACTCACATACTCCCTTAGGGTCGCTTCCTCACCAGAGTGGTCAAGGATGTCGACGTTGGCTTGAGTAGAGAGACAAACTTTGAGGCTCCCAATGCTTATGATATGTATGATGATCAGTCCATGAGACGGATGAAATTTGAGAAGGCCCCAAATGATTCTTGGGTATGAAGAGCAGAGAGAGCACCAGCACAGGCTTGGGGACAAGGACAAGCACATCTCGAAGTTGAGGAGGAGGCCGAGATACGAGAGATGGAGGGTGGAGTAGACCCTCAAAGTGGCTATCAAAAGAGAGAGCCTGAGCTTGACATTCCTCCACTCCAGTTAGAGGGTATTCAGTTTGAGGCTACCTTCTCTAAGCTGATGATGTTTGAGTCGACTTATACAATGGGACTATCTACTCAACTATTATTCACTAAGCCTTCTCACACTGAGATACCACCTCTACAGGCACATCTCACTCCTAACCATGCTCATTGGATGGATTTATATGCTTAGATTAGCTCTCTAGGCACTTGCATGGAGGAGCTTGCTATAGTCAGTGATACTCGGTTCTACTCCATGGAGGATCGCATGGACTAGTAACAGGCTGGCTTCACTTCTCAGTTTGAGTATCTCCCAATAGAGGTTTGAGCATCTTGAGGATTGCATAGATCAGCATTAGGTTGGCGTCACTTCACAATTTGAGCATCTCCAACAGCGGATTGAGCCTATTAAGGATCGCTTGGAGAGTTAGCATGAGGAGATGATGGCTTATCTGTGCTCTATGTTTCCACCTCCACCTTCTCAGCCTTGATTTCTTAGAGACCCCCTTTGTTCATTTTTTATGTTGCCAAAAGGGAGAGATATTTTAGGATCTAGGAGACTATAGGAGACTTACATGCATATCATTATAGTTACATTGTCATATCATTAATTGGATTGTACATATTTGATATCGATACATTTGACTGTTATATGATATTCGTATATGTTTCATGACTTACACTGTTTCTTATTGTAAATTCTTTCTAGCATGCCTTGATCATCTTGATTTTAACTTCGTAAATTTTGATTGATTGATCCATGGTTGGTTTGAGGGGGAGATTTTTCGTCTCTTAGATAACCAAGGTTTGTCATCATAAAAAAATGGGAGATTGTTAGCCCAAAAGTTCTCCTAATCAAGTTTTGATGATAACAAACCATAGTTAAATTACTAATTGATTTGAATTATAAAGAATTTCAGGTGTTAATTTGGAAATTCATCAAAGGACTTAATGGATGCAAGATCAAGACCTTTGGAAGATCTTTTATCATAGGAAACAAATGTAAGATGAATGCATGAGTGCACTTAGGATTTACATAGCATTCATGCATCTTTGAAAAACTCGGTTTATGCTTTGAAGTTACATTTCCATAAAAATGCGAGTTTTATCAAATGAACCTTAGGCAAATCGTTTCAAAATTGAAATAGTAATTTACCTAAAGACCTTGCCTAAGTGTTAGAAGAGAAAATACCAGAAAAAGATAGGTTTTCGGGCCAAAAATGGTGAACCGGTCGAGGCACTGGCCAACCGACTCAACTGGCTAGGGTATTGGTCGACTAGTTCCCTATTCCTAGTCGAGGTCCAATCGAGAAGTGCAAAAAACATTCTCTCTCTCTTCGAATAGCCTTTCCTTCTTGGTCGAGGTGTTTGCCTTCCTAGTCGACCTCCAATCGAGGTCCGGTCAAGGGTAACGGTCACTTTCCAAACATTAAATGCTCTAATGGCTAGTGAATCGATCGACCTTGAACTCGACCGATTGAGGCTGCTTTTTGATTTTCTTGGCTCCCGAGGTTAGAAACCTATAAATAAAGAGCTCCACTTCATTTATGAGCTAGAGAACACTTGCATTTATTTGCCTACCCACTTGCTCTTACCTTAAAAGCTCTCATTCTTTTCTTGGTACATTAAATTGCCATTTGCATATCCTTTAGTACACCTTTGTGATTCATCCTAGCCTTAAGTTGTATTTGAGTTATTGTTGAGCTAGGTTGAGAGATTCATTCTTGTTAATTGAGTGTTAAAGCTTTCAAGTGAGTTGAAACTTGAAGAGATTGTATAAGGTTTCATTGGAGCCAGAATCCAAGTGTAAAAGTGATTAGAAGTTTGGTTGAAACTTCAAGTTAGTGAAATTCTCACTCGGTTAGGAGCTTAGAGAGAGTGGACGTAGGCAAAGAAGTGTTGAACCACTATAAAATCTGAGTTTAATTTTTTTAACTTTATCTTTTTATATTTACTTCTCTTGTACTTAAATTTGTTGTGTTTAAAAAAAACTTTTTTAAAAACTCAATTCAAAAAAAATTTTTAAAAAAAATTAATTCACATTTTTTGAGTGTTTTTTTCATTTAAGATTAGCCTTTATTTTCTTAGCTCTTATTACATTCAACCCAATTGATATGGTAATTCTCCCAAAACAAATCTTTATATTTTATTTTTTTTATATATACAAAATTATAATTTAAAACAGAAAAAAAAAAAAAAAAAACAAAACAAAACAAAACAAAACAAAGCACCAAACGAACAGAAACCAACACTTTGTTTTTTTCCTCGAAACTTCTTCTTTGAAGCCAAACTTAAGCTTGGGTTTTGGATGGATTAGGACGAGTGCATTGTGATTAACGGATAAACGCATCAAATTTATGGAAATCTCCGTTTGCCTAACCCATGAAAATATGAAGTTAATGGAAATCAGTTGCCATCTTTGAAGGATTTATTTCCAAATATTTAATGAAATTTGAAAAGTGTCTGTCACCAACCGTGGCTATTCCCCCCAAATCACGTGCAAACCCCACTCAAAATGACGGAGGCTTCTCCATGTATGGCAGTTTGTGGAAGCCTATCCTCCACATCGCAATACGCTCGCTAATCACGTTGCCCACAACACTCTGATTGCTTCTTTCACTGTCTCTTTGTTGTTCATCTTCCTTCACGCTCTCTCTTTTTCTTTCTAGATATGGCTGCCAAGCTCATGCGCGCGGTTAGGTATAGTGGCTATGGCGGCGGAGCTGCTGGGCTGGAGGTACCTTTTTTTTTTATCTCCTCTTGAGTTTTGCTTCTTTTTAGTGGATTTTCGATTTTCTTTTTGATTGAATCAATTGGGTTTGTTTTTGAGTTTTACTAGATTCATATCCTTCTCTCAATCCAAATAATAGCGTTGGATTTATCTTTAAGAGTTCTTTTATTATTTTTGAGGACTGTGAGGTGGGTTTGATTTTCTTTGTGATCGAATCAATTAGGTTTATTGTGTTTTTTTATTTTTTTTTATTTTTTTATTATAGCTCTAGTGATTTTTTTCTTCCTACTTGTTTCAAGTACAAAAAAAAAGGGCTTTTGCTTTTGAATTTTTTTTTTTTTTTTGGTTCCTCAAGAAATTCTCAGTTTTGTGGGTTTCCATTTTTTCTCTACATTTTTTTTTTTCTCTGGTGATGATTTGTATTCCATAGCATTTCTGTTTGATTCCATTTACTTTTTTCATGGTATTTAGTGATTTTGTATTCCCACTTGTTTCATGTGAAAAAGGAGGAATTGTTGGGTTTGAATGATGACCACCCTATTTTTATATCATTTTCTAATTTTATACAAGGGAATCATATAAGAAGCAACAAAGTCACTGTGTTCGTTTGGCATTCTCTGATTGACTGTCTCTAATCCCAAGATACACACTGCTTTGGAGAATGGATTTGTGTTGATTAAGAATCTTCATTGGAGTTTTTAAAGAATGCTGCCTTATCTTTTGACATAAGACAATCTGAGGGCCGTTTTGCAATCAGTTGTTAGAATTAATTGGTCTTCAAATCATTAGAAGAGGCCTTTGTTGAGAGGTGTGGAAAATTTGGAAGGAGCAGAGTAGAAGAAGAGTTTTCAGAGAATAGGAATTGGCACTGTGGAAATCAAATGTGGTTCTCCTTGGGTGTTTATCATTGTGGATTTCATGCTCTAACCTTTCCAAAATTTCCTAATTGCTGTGCTCATGCTTGTTTAGGCCAATTTCGGCATTAAAACTTGGGAACTTTCAGGCAATTTGTAGGGACCTGATGCATTCATGCTCATAGTCGCCTTTTGTTTGCAGTTGGGACTTGAAATAATGGTTTCAAAAGGTCAAAATTATAGCTATTAGTTTTGATTTTAAGAAAATGGAACTGATTTGACTACCTTTTGCATCAAATGTTATCTGAAAAACAACTCACAAATTCAAAGGTGCAAATTAGTTTTTGGTGGATCAGAATTTAAGCTTAGAAGGAAGGCTTAAACAACTGCTTTTCATGCATTTGGACAAAAGAAGAGAGGTAACATTTGATCTAGCTGTTATGAAGGGCTGGATTAAGAAATTTGAGGGTACTTCTGGTGTAACTTTTATAACTCAGGTTTTCATATTTTAGTAAAGATAGCAAGCTCACAAACTCTCTGAACAATGAAGACATTAGTGAAAATTTAGAATATGACAATTTTTTTCTGGAAGGGTAAAGGAAAAATATGGAACTTGAACTCATAAGCCTGCCAAAAGATTTCTCAAGCTGCCTTTGGAGCTAATACTTATATTTCTATGAGTGCAGCATGTTGAGGTTCCAGTACCAGCTCCTGCTAAAGATGAGGTTTTGCTGAAATTGGAAGCAGCAAGCCTAAATCCAGTAGATTGGAAAATGCAGAAAGGCATGCTGCGTCCTCTTTTTCCTCGCAAATTCCCTCACATACCAGGTAATCAACTGTTGGGTATGGTTTATATTTGAATTTCCTTTTTACTTTTATTTTCTTTCTATTGATTTTCTTTTTATTAATCCTCTTGACTCTTTTTGACATGTGTTATATTATGCATCAACTGTATGAGTAATCATGTAATTGTGTTGAATTTTTAAGCTCTTTTTCTTCACAATGAGGAAAATTCTGTAAATCATGGAAAATCCTCTTTTTCAGCATAGTCTCCAGTGTCTTTAACATGATTTATATCCTTATTGCTTTATTTTCCAAGTCATCTTCAATCCTATTCTTGCATCATCTGTATTTCAACATTCTCTTCTTCATCATCCTGTGCGACTCCAACCCTAGTTGTAAATCTTAGAGTGCTGCTACCATGCAAGTAGCAGAAAGAGTGGAATCACTTTCTAATTTGAGTTTCTAGGGGACTGTCTCCAATAACCTGGATAAGGTTCTAGTCCCTTTACCATTTTTGAATTGGAAACAATAGTATGCAATGGGAAGGTATTAGGCACTCTACATCTTCCCATATAAGATAATTTCTACTCTTAGCCAAATATATCATGGAGGCTTTACTTAGTTAAATTAAATCAGAGCATAATTAAGCATATTCACATTGCATGAAATTGCATGTAAATCATGGATTCCTGGTAATCAAGAGAAGTAATTTTGGTAGCTAGGAATTTTTTCTAGCAAACAGAGCCTGCCAAAATAATTTAGGAAAATAGCAAAGAATTCAATGTTGCAGTCTGAGGAAGTAATTTCTCTTTCCAGGTTGTATTGTAGGCTGTTATAGTAGAATAGGGTAATAGGTATGGGGATCTTAACAGCAAAAATTAGATTACGAGGACCAAAGATTTTGGCAACCCAACTGGGATTAAAAGTTCTTAAAGCAAAGGGCAGTTTCCTGCCATTATTAGATTTACTACAAGTTTCCCTGAAAACAGAAGAATTCTCTGTTTTAGACACAGAAAAGCTCAAAATAAGTTTTTAGTTGTTGGGAACCCACATAAATTAATTTCTTTTAATATATGAAGAAAAAGAAAAAATAAGATTTAAACCATAACACCCAGAACTAGCTTCACTAGCATTACAAAATTTAACCTTTCCAATGCAATCATGCAGCTACTTAAAACAACTATTGTGCACACACAACTGCTAGATCAAAGTAAAACATGAGTTTTCAAGGATTTAGACATGTCTCAAATAAATCAATTCAAACAAAAAGTGTTCAATTTAAAGTTTAGCAAGTTTTAGGGTTGGAAGGATGCAGGACAGTCCTTGAAGTAGCTGTGCACAATAAAATAATGGGGAGTGAGGGCTTCTGCTCTAGGGATTTATGGAGGAAAAGGTGGAATTTGAGTCTATTGGTTGAACAAGGATTAGAATGGTGATGGTTTTATGTGATCTATGGCTGGGATTATAGGGAAATGCTTCCCGTAAATTCTGGAAAGAAAGCTATTCTTATCAATGTGGAAAATAAAATATAAATAAATAAATAAACTTCTCAGTGGATTTTACTGATTTAGTGATGACTCTCCATTAATTCCTCCTGATTATGGCTCTAAGAAGACCATAATGTGACATTTCCAAAAGATCATTCAAGTTGAAATTTCCATCATGAGACTTATTTGCCAATCTAATTGCAACTTATTTGAAGACATGTTTGAATGGATTAAAGACATGGGAAAATAGTGTGATTAGCTGGCTGAGCTCCTGTTATCATTAGAGACTAGATATTATGTGGATTTCAAATACAAATCATGCTTGGTAAAGTCAGTTGGATGAGTCTTTATTCGGACAATCTTAGATTGTTGAGGCATGGTTGTGGCAACAGTGAGGCACAACCTTTTTTGGGGAGATCATTTCCTGGAGATGGGTTTGGACTTTTAGGACCTTCTTTCTATTTTAGGGCTTTGATTATCTTTGTGGACAGTGTAGAATTAGAGTGTTTTATTTTATTTTATTTTATGTTAGGTGTTTTTACAATCTCCTTGTTATGTGGAACTATTATTTTAAGCCGTTGCTACATTCTCTTTGTTTGGATTGATCCTGAGCCATGCGTTTACGTTCTCGTCATTTTTATTTGTTCAGAGCTATGTGGAATTATTAGCTATGGACTATCAGTCATGTGCTTTTATCTGTATGTGTTATAAAATCCAGACTCAAAATCAAACCAATAAAATTTAATTTAGTTGTTGCTTTTTAATCTATATTTGGTATCTCATTTTAGCACAAACTCTTCTAGATTTTGATATATTTAGTTAATATCTCTTGCAGCATTTCAATATGCATAGCACTATATGGCTCAGGATTTAGAATTAGCCGTCTAGTTAGGCATAAGCCTTCTGAACCATAACAGGTTAAAACATGCAGTTTCTTCACTAATCACACCATGTCTCTTGAGGAGTAAATTTTTTTGACTGATTATTTAAATTGTTTTAATTCTATAAATGCAACCATGTTTCTTGATTCAACAGTATCTAGTTGAGGCATTTCTGTATTTAATCCTTGTATAAACTAATAAAATTTTTTATGGGTAAGAAATGTTTATATGTTCTTTTACTTCTCTTATTAGATAATTTAACATTTTGATTTTATAAAATAAAAATCAATAGTCTTATTCCTTATACCTTGGAGCTTGCATCTTAACTTTCTGGAAGCGCATATATCTTGGTGCCCTGTGCCTTACTTACATGTAGCAGAATGCTCTCACCTTTGAAACCACTGTTTTATGTAATATTTTGTGGGCGTTACATCTTGCCATTGTGGCTAACTAAATTTGCACTCTCCTTTTTTATAAATGTGCTCCTCTCCTTGTTCTTATTAGTCAAAGATAGAAAATTTTGGATTGCAATTGGATATACAGTTATACTTGAGAATCCCCCCATGGGTAGCTTTGAAGTATTCACAGCTGATAGAGATGAGAAACGCGAAACGGAGAAATAGGGGCTTTTTCTTAAACTGGTTGGTTTGCCTCATGATACATATTTAATTTTCAACCATTTCTGTTGCAAGACGAATTGGAGGAATTTCCATTGATATTCCCATTGTAAATGTATACTGTCCAGATCAGAGGATTATCAGTGGAAAGCAATGTGATGGTTGGTTTTATTCAAGTGTTAAAGGAAACCCTTAGACAGCCTAATTAATATCAGTTTCATCTGACACTTTGTTTAATCCCCTCATACTGATTAGCCGTTTAGTTTTTAGCAATTTATGTTGTGATTCTAACTTTACTATCTTCCTTGTTGGAGCAGTTACTGATGTGGCTGGAGAGGTGGTGGAGGTTGGATCAGGAGTCAAAGATTTCAAAGCTGGTGACAAAGTTGTTTCTGTGCTTAGCCATTTTGTAAGTAACAGCCTGATTTTTAGGTTCTGTTCAACTCTATATGATCTCATGTTGGGTGATGTCTGTATTATTATAGTGAGAAATTTGCAATAAGATCAATCATTTTTGTTTCTATCCATCTATAAGATATACCATAGATTTGTGTATCTTGGTTCTGGTCCATGCAGATACCAGCATAAAAATATTTTAGTAAGCTGGACATTCCACAATGCCCTTGATTCTTTTTCTGGGTTAAAAGAAAATGATACTTTCTCCATTGCAAACATGTGGTAATTCATCAATTGGCAGGCTATGGTCAATAATTCTTTTTTTTAATTATTAGATAAAAAGGGAAAATTTATGACAAAGGGGAGCTATGAGAGGATATTTTCCCTCAAAATGAGATAAGTATTTTCTGAATTGTGTGTCAGTTGCTATGAAAAACAAAACACCAGGGTTAGGAAAATTATCCACCCCAATGGTGGAAGGACATATCTAATGAATTGGCTGTATTCTTGATGGCAAAACTATACGCCTTTTCTTGCCTCTTTGCTGGCTTAGATGAAGCAAATAAGAACCAAGTCCACTGATCTCTATTTTAGTGAATCCTGTAACTTCAAATGAAAAATCAGTGTTTCATTTTATTACGCAAAATGAAATCACTTCTAGACACAAGTTAGAACCCCGGCGGTTGGAGTATTCACAGTTACATAAATCATTTATTTATTTCTTCTAAAAGGGAACACACGATCAGTTGGAATCACTATAGACGAAAATCAAGCAGGACTTACGGAAAAAAATTATCAAGGGGCAGGATGAAGTTGGATAAGAAATGTTGTTGTAATAATGAGGTTAACACAAGTTGAAGTTGATGTCCACCCACAACTTAAGAATAGCATTAGACCGTCCCTGCTCTCCAGAGTGAGAAAACAAGATTTGCATAAATATAAAAGGATGTGCACTTTTTGTTAACTAATCCTGAAGCTGTGTATTGATGACAGAGTGGAGGTGGACTAGCAGAGTTTGCTGTGGCTAAAAAGAACTTAACTGTCTCGAGGCCTGCTCAAGTGTCAGCAGCTGAAGGCGCAGGCTTGCCTGTTGCAGGTCTTACAGCTCACCAGGCACTCACCCAGGTGGTAGGCATCAACCTTGACGGAAGTGGCCCACAGAAAAGCATCCTAATCACAGCTGCCTCAGGTGGGGTTGGTCACTATGCTGTTCAACTTGCAAAGCTGGGAAACACACATGTTACAGCCACTTGTGGAGCACGAAACATTGATTTAGTCAAGAGCTTAGGGGCCGATGAGGTGCTGGACTACAAGACCCCAGATGGTGCAGCTCTCAAGAGCCCATCTGGTCGGACATTTGATGCTGTGATCCACTGTGCAACAGGCATTCCCTGGTCCACCTTCGAGCCTAACTTAAGCACAAATGGGAAGGTAATAGATATCACTCCTAACGCCAGTGCCATGCTGACTTTTGCTCTGAAGAAACTCACTTTCTCTAAGAAGCAGCTGGTGCCCTTGCTTTTATCTCCCAAGAAGGAGAACCTGGAGTGTCTTGTTGGGTTGGTGAAGGAAGGGAAGCTTAAGACAGTGATCGACTCGAAACATCCTCTGAGCAAGGCTGAAGATGCTTGGGCCAAGAGCATCGATGGCCATGCCACTGGGAAGATCATCGTCGAGCCTTAAGTGTGATTATATATCAACTCTAATATGGCTAATAAAAAAGATGTGATGTAGTATGCGAGGGTTAGGTAATAATTATTTGCATTAGAACAAGGTATTTGAGATGTTTGCTTCTGCCTTACGCTTAGCATACTGGTTATTGTACATATGTGCGTCTTTTGTTTATATTTGTAAATTGTACAAGCTCTTGTCATGTTTGGTCATGGGTTTTTTTTTCGTTTTCCTCTTCTTTCCTTTGTTTTGTACTAGGGATGCTGCTTTTGCTAATAAGGTTCTTCCTATTACATTTTCTGAGAACATTACATTTGGAAATGAAAATGAATATTTTATTTTTATTTCTTTTCTCCTGTTTTTCCTTGAATAAGAATGAGTTTGGTGATTGTGATTCTCGTGTTTGTATGCATTTAGGAATGTAAATTTGGAATGATTAAATTTCAATGTCGGGCAAAAATAAAAATGATAATGAAAAAATAAATAAATTGACAATGATACTCCATATAAGGTTTGAAATAATTTTTTTTTTTATATTTTAAGTAAACCCTCAAGCTACAAAGTTTGAAATTATTTTTTTATTTTTATCTACAAAAGCATTTTTTGAGATCCCTTTTTGCTAATAGTAAAAGCTGGTTTGGTTGTTTTATTTAAAAACAATATTTTGTCTTCAAAAACAATATATATATTTAAAATGATTATTATTTTCCCTTTGTATTGAATTTATTATTGAGTTTAATAATTTTTAAAAATAAATTGAAACTAAAAAAAATTATATAATCATTGTAAAATATATTATATAAAAACTAAAACATTATGAGTTATGACTTTAGGGTTTTTCCTATATATATAACTATATTATCTAAATCTTTTAACTAGGTAAATCGATTTTAAATTAAGTGAGACATAATTAGTACGTTTTTAGGCATTATTATTATTAAATATTAATATTACACTTCGTATTATTATTATGATATAGGTATTTTAAATTATTCATATTATTACTAATATCATTCTTATTAACATTATCTATTATCTTTATGATTATTATTCCATTTATTATTCATATTTTTAATTATTATATTAAATGTAATATTATTATATTTTTATTATTAGTACTACAAAGAAACCTAAAAGATAATTTCTAATTTTTAATTCTTAAGACTTGTAAAACTTTATTAAAAAATTATTCTTTTTTTGTCTTTTATACTCTATATGCTACATTAAGACTAATTAAATAATAATAATAATTATTATTATTAACACATTAATATTTATGATATTTGTTTTATATTATAATTTTATTATTAACATTTTTAATAAACTAATATTATATCCAAGTTATTGGTATGACAAAAATGCATTGATATTAGTAATATAGTAGAATAAAACAATATTTCTAATGTTATTAGATTTGTTACAAAATGGAGGTATAACATTTATATATCTAACTTATAACATAAATACACTAAAAGTACAAGACATTACCACATGCCTTAATTTCTCTTTTTAATAGTTACAAAAATTATTTTTAATTATAATATTTTCTTAATACTTATATTTGTTAAACTAGTAATGAATTCATGATATATATATATATATATATATATATGTGGACCCTGTATTTTGCATGATGCATTCCCACTCGATGGTGAACTCGTTTTTTTTATTTATTTGGTGAAAATTTGATTTTTTGAAAAAGACTTGGAGTCGCCACTTATTTTTATATTATTTTTAAAGTAGAAATAAAATAACAAAGAAAAACCCTAAGTGTGACTCTTAAAGGAAAAACAAGTCTATGAAAAACCAAAGTCGGGTTCGAGGGTCAGATTACTTATCAGGAAGGTATGATGAAAGACCGAAACACCCCTTTAAGTCCTTAAAAACGGGTCTATACTAAATTAGGTAAGGCAAGTGTGACAATTGATAAGGAAATCAATGGATACCAATGAAATAATCAAATAATAAAACAAATCGAGCATGAGAATAAGTTAAGTGGTAGTGAGATAGTACCTTAGCAATAAGAAAAAATGCGCTATCAATGAAACCAGATTAGTGCATAATGATAAGTGTAAAATATTTCACACAAAACCAATCAAAATCAAACAATGTTAATCATGCAATTCACTTGAATCGTTTTCAAAGGAAATGTTATAAGTGTTGGGCC
Source organism: Vitis rotundifolia (assembly GCA_030254885.1). NCBI lineage: Eukaryota > Viridiplantae > Streptophyta > Magnoliopsida > Vitales > Vitaceae > Vitis > Vitis rotundifolia. The sequence continues at coordinate 14,394,060 of CM058157.1, forward strand.
CCCACCAAAGCCCAATTTATTTTGCATGAATTAATCCCACAAATTCCATTATTTTGGAATTATGAAAATTGCTTTCATGCTCATTAAAAATCATGAAAATAGAAAAATTATTTGAACATCAAGGAAAATTTGTGAAAGTACTTACCTGAAAGGAAAGGTAACAAGTTTATTTAAAAACGGGATTTTTAGTGACTCTAAATCCTAATGAAGAAAGAAGAAAAAGAATGACTTAAAATTATTTGAAAACCAGGGTGCAATTAAAATTATTTGAAAAAACTGAAATTTGAAAATTGAAGTTTAGAAAATTATTTGAAAATTGAAGTTTTGAAAATTAAATTTGAAAATTGGAATTTTGGAAAATTATTAGAAAATGAAAGTTTTGAAAATTGGAATTTTGAAGAATTATTTGAGAATGAGATTTCTTAAAAATTAAATTTGAAAATTGGAATTTTGGAAAATTATTTGAAAATGGAAATTTTGAAAATTAAATTTGAAAATTGTTTGAGAATGGGATTTCTTAAAAATTAAATTTGAAAATTGAAATTTTGAAAAATAATTTGAAAATGGAAGTTTTGAAAATTGGAATTTTGAAAAATTATTTGAGAATTAGATTTCTTAAAAATTGGAATTTTGGAAAATTATTTGAGAATGGAGATTTTAAAAATTAAATTTGAAAATTGGAATTTCGGAAAATTATTTGAGAAATGAATTTTTAAAATTAAATTTGAAATTTGAAATTTTGGAAAATGATTTAAAAATGAAAGTTTTGAAAATTGTAATTTTGGAAAATTATTCGAGAATGATATTTTTATAAAAATTAAAATTTTAACATCAAAAGATGAAAAATTAAGATGACCGAACACTTGGCCCTTTGGGTTAGTACAATGGGGATGACCATGCAGCCATGCAGAAGCGGGGATTGGGAGTACCCCATTAGTGAACCCACCCCATTGTCCACTATTGTGAGAGCTAGTCAGAACATGTGAACTTCTGCTTGAGCCAACGTTGACATCAGTAGTGCCATTTCTATCAAACTTCCATATGCCAGAATTTTGGGTAGCCAATTTCCTGATGGCTGAAGCAAAATTTGTAACACCTCTTGATGGAATGGAAGAATTGGATTTGAACACAAGCAGATTGTCCTTGTCAGAAGATCGATATGGATTGACACCTTATTGTATATCATTGTCAGCAAATGGAATATTTTCCATTTCCATGTCAGCCATGTTGTATTCTTTCTGAACCATACGAATGGGTATTGCAAGATGAGCTTGATGATGCCTGACAACTCTGAGAAGATCCAAGAGTATTGCTTTTCTTCACACAAAGGTGCTCTTCAAAACGTGGGGTTTTCACATAGGACAATACCAAAATAAAAAAAAGCCTGGTTCTCCGGATCAATATAGTACAGAAACACTCTTCTATGCAACCTTTGCTGCTTTACTTGAGGATTTTTGGCTGAAACCTTACGCATATCAGCTACAATACTATTAATCTTATTGATGTCCAAGTGGCTAATGGCAAGGTGAGTCTTGATGTGCCAATGGGTCTTTTGGCTAAGATTCCTCACAACATTCACTGTGAATTTGTGTTTTGGAATGTGAACTACTTCCCGATCATCACCTCTTATGATTGTCGGTGACCACCAACCCACATGCTTAATAGTCCCAAAAACTTCACAACCTTCAATCTTTGTTTGAATCCATTTGTTCACAACAAATGGTTGTGTTGCATGGATCATTATGCTTGAAAGGAAATTTGTGAACATCTTACGACCAGCAAGGGTGAGCAATATTGTGCCAAGATTCCCAACAGTTAGCCATTTCTGGGTGGAAAAACCGAGCAACTCCATGAACAATGAAACAACAGCCACCCATATTGCAGTATAAATAGTTTTCCCAGCAAATTGGAAGCCCATAGTTCTAGCATCACTGGAGTTTTCAGCTCTCGAGACAAAAAATGGAGGAGGCTCCCTAAGTGCCATACCAATACCCCACGAAACTGTCTTTGCCTGAATATGAGCTAATAATCAACTTACTCTTTCTTTCCCGGGAATCACCTTCGGCTGAGCTCCTCATGTGAAGCTTGTTCAACTTCTTCTCTTTCGGTCATTTCTTTTCTTGCTTCTTTCTCTCAAAAATAGCTTTTCTCACAACCTCTCATTCCCTCTATTTCCCAAAATAACTCCATGTTTTCACCCTCTCTCAAAAACCTCCCTCCTGAAAGTCTTCCTCCTCCTCAATCAAACCACTTCGTATCACCATCTATAGTGTGCCCTTTCACAAATGGCCTCTTCACCAATTTTACAGCATCCAATGGTGTATCTTTAGTGTCACTTCGTCAATTGGAATTATCATCTTACATGGGAAGCACCAGCGGAGGCGAGAGTTTTCCATTTGGATCACCAATAGTGACGAACCCGTCTCAACTATCGGGATAATAAACCTCAATTCTGACTTTTGGAACTCTTTTTAAAGATAAAATTATCATCTTGGTGTTGGTTTCTACTGCATGTTAGTAAGCCTGCTTTTCTTGAAGAAATGGGTGGACCTCCCGGGATTTGGCTGAGTTTAGCATATGAGATGCAATTTGTTTCTCTCGTGAACCTTAACCACAAGCTTGCACTGTGCTCGCCGATGAAGCAAACCCAGGTATTACCAGGAAAGTTACCATTAATAGGGGAAGACAAAAATGGGAAAAAGACCATGAAGATAAAACATAGAAATAAGTAAGGAAAACACCAAATGAAGCTCCCTTTCATGGGTCATCAGTGAGTTTGCTAACTGGTGGGAGAGACAAAAATGGACTTTAAATGTAAATAAAAAAAACAAGGTTGCAGGCGTCTTACAGAGAAACCAAAACAGAGCAAAACCAAACCTAATGAAACCAAATAAAAGAAGTGAACACACTATAGCACAATCAAAACAACTTAGAGATCAGTCAGAATAAACATGTAATCCTCAACACCTACTCTTAGTCAACATGATAATGCTAAAAAAAAAAATCAATAGAAAATGGGGCAAAATAGTGAAGAGAATCGGAAACAAGAAAAACTTTGCGATCATACCTGATAGGTTTCCCGTCGAGCCTAGCTTCCAGCTCCCTTTCTCAAGCTCTCCCCAAAAATCTCCCCACTTGAAATCCAGACAACTCCAGCTACCTCCTTCTCAAGCTCTCTCCAAAAAGTCTCGTCCCTTCCTCCCACTGGTACTCCTCTGTTTTTGCTCTAAATCCAATCCTCCACTCACTCTGCTTCTTTCCCAAAACGTCTCTATTCCAGCCATCATCCTCTTTTTTTCTTCTTTTGCAAGCTCCCACCCGTTCCACTGCTCACCCTTCAGTAAAAGGGTCTCCATCCCAACCACCGCCATGGCAAGGTGGTAGCGCATGTCCCATGCATGCAACTCACCTGGAAGTTGTCCCCCACTTCCAAAATGAAACGCCCAACTCATCTTGGGTGCTCCTCAAAGTGCAGCATGTGCTTTCAAAAAAAAAAAAAGAAAAACTCCACCATTTTGGCAAAAGCCAAAGGGAGCAAAAGAATGGTTTTCCAAATAGAGGTCTACAATATAATAAATAATATAATAACTTTACATTTTTAATTAATGGAATGAAACTATAATTTTTAAAATTATTATATTATATAGTATTATTATTATTATTATTTTGGATAAATTATTTATAATATTTTTAAAATAATAATTAATTAATTAATTATTATATTATTTTTTATGTATTATTATTAATATTATTCTTATTTGGTAGGTTATTGATAATAATTAGAAAAAAAAATGAATTATAGTTACAATATTTACGTATAGAACTTACAATATAAGTATACTAAAAGTTCAATACATTACGACATGCTTTTATTTTTATTTTTTAATAATTATAAAAATAATTTTTTATTATAATAAATTTTTAATAGCTATATTATAAAGTCAAACAATTCAAAAACTTTGAAATCTATTTAATAAAAATATAAAAAAATGTTGTAATATTTTCTTATGAAATCTTTACAATAAAAATATAATAAACTTATTTTTTAATTATCAAAAATAATTTATGATTAATTATTATATTAAATATATATATTAGTATTAATATTATTCTTATTTGATAGGTTAATGAGAAAATAAAGACTTATCTTAATTAGGAAAACACCCAAGATGGGGGTGAATTGGGTTTTTAAAAAAAATTTCAAACACAATAAATTCAAGCAAAAAAAGCACAAATATAAAGAGATAGGGTAAGAAAAAGCAAATATAGATTTTATAGTGGTTTGACACCCTTTGCCTATATTCACTCTTCTCAAGTTTTAATCGAGTGAGGGTTTCACTATCCTTGGAGTTTCAACCAAGCTTCCAACACCTTTACACTTGGATTTTGACTTCAATGAGCTATTGCACAATCCCTTTAAGTCTTTACTAACTTAAGCTTGTCACTTTCACAAAAACACTCAAAGTATTGAAACCTCTCAACTTAGTTCAATAGACAAAGTACAGATTGAAAACTCTCAACTTAGTTCAACGAAGACTCAAATGTTAGAAAGAATAATAAGGGCACACTAAAAAATATACAAGTGAGAATTTAATGCACTAAGAAAAGAATGAGAGCTTTTAGGTGAAGAACAAATAATTAAATAATTGAATACATATGTTCTCATGCTCATGAATGAAATGGAACCGTCAATTTATAGGTTTTTAGCCTTGAGAGCCAAAATGCTAAAAAGTAGTCTTGATCGGTTGAGCTTGGGGTCGATTGGTTGACTAGCCGTTGGGCAATAAATTTATGGTGGGTGATCGTTGGGCTTCGATTAGGCCTTAACTAGACATCGATTGGGAGGACTCACTCATCGATCGGGAATGCATAGTTACTAGAAGAGAAATAAGGTTTTTTTTTTTTTCATGTTTCAACCGGGAGGGCATAATCGGTCAACTGGTACACTAACAAGTTGAGCTAGTTGACCAGTCCCACCTATTTTGACTTGAAAATCTATTTTTTTCTATTCCTTTCATTTCTAATACTTATGTAAGGTCTTTAGGTCAATGAATATGTCAAATTTGAAACAATTTGCCATAAGGTTCATATGTTAAAACTTGGGTTTTAATTGAAATTTCACTTCAATGTATATGCTGTGTTTTTAAAGATGCACGAAAAGATATAAAAATCCTAAGTGCACCCATACATTCATTAGAAATGTGTTTCCTAAGGTTAAAAGGTTTTTTATGTGTCTCGATCTTATATCCATTAAGTTATTTGATGAAATTCTTGAATATCCTTTTGAATTTCCAAACTAAAACTTAAAATTTTTTTAATTAAAAAATAATTAGCAATTTAATCATAGTTTGTTATCATGAAAATATGATTAAGAGAACTCTTGGGCTAATAGTTAATAATAATAATAATAATAATAATAAAAGAAAAAAATAAAAATAAAAAAACAAAATAAAAAAATGATAAAGTAGGATATCTTTAACTTTAAAATAAAAAAGTGTGATGATATATTTTACGTTTTGTATTTTTGAGGCATTTTAAAGATTTATTAAAGTAAATGATCTTTATGGTTATTATTACATTCAACCCAACTGATATGGTAATTCTCCCAAAACAAATCTCTATTTTTTATTTTTTTATATATACAAAATTCTAATTTAAAACAGAAAATAAATAAAAAAATAAAAAAATAAAAACCAAACAAACAAAACCAACACTTAATTTGTTTTTTTCCTCAAAACTTTTTCTTTGAAGCCAAACATAAGCTTGGGTTTTGGATGGATTAGGACGAGTGAATTGTGATTAACGGATAAACGCATCAAATTTATGGAAATCTCCGTTTACCTAACCCATGAAAATATGAAGTTAATGGAAATCAGTTGCCATCTTTGAAGGATTTATTTCCAAATATTTAATGAAATTTGAAAAGTATGTCTCACCAACCGTGGATATTCCCCCCAAATCACGTGCAAACCCCACTCAAAATGACGGAGGCCTCTCCATGGATGGCAGTCTGTGGAAGCGTATCCTCTACTTAGCAATACGCTCGCTAATTACGTTGCCCACAACACTCTGATTGCTTCTTTCACTGTCTCTTTGTTGTTCATCTTCCTTCACGCTCTCTCTTTTTCTTTCTAGATATGGCTGCCAAGCTCATGCGCGCGGTTAGGTATAGTGGCTATGGCGGCGGAGCTGCTGGGCTGGAGGTACTTTTTTATCTCCTCTTGAGTTTTGCTTCTTTTTAGTGGGTTTTCGATTTTCTTTGTGATTGAATCAATTGGGTTTGTTTTTGAGTTTCACTAGATTCATATCCTTCTCTCAATCCAAATAATAGCGTTTGATTTATCTTTAAGAGTTCTTTTATTATTTTTGAGGACTGTGAGGTGGGTTTGATTTTCTTTGTGATTGAATCAATTAGGTTTACTGTGCTATTTTTATTTTTTATTTTTTATTATAGCTCTAGTGATTTTTTTCTTCCTACTTGTTTCAAGTACAAAAAAAAAAAAAAAAAGGGGGCTTTTGCTTTTGATTTTTTTTTTTTTGTTCCTCTAGAAATTCTCAGCTTTGTGGGTTTCCATTTTTTCTCTACATTTTTTTTCTCTGGTGATGATTTGTATTCCATAGCATTTCTGTTTGATTCCATTTACTTTTTCATGGTATTTAGTGATTTTGTATTCCCACTTGTTTCATGTGAAAAAGGGGGAATTGTTGGGTTTGAATGATGACCCCTTTTTTATATCATTTTCTAATTTTATACAAGGGAATCATATAAGAAGCAACAAAGTCACTGTGTTCATTTGGCATTCTCTGATTGACTGTCTCTAATCCCAAGATACACACTGCTTTGGAGAATGGATTTGTGTTGAGTAAGAATCTTCATTGGAGTTTTTAAAGAATGCTGCCTTATCTTTTGACATAAGACAATCTGATGGCCATTTTGCAATCAGTTGTTAGAATCAATTGGTCTTCAAATCATTAGAAGAGGCCTTTGTTGAGAGGTGTGGAAAATTTGGAAGGAGCAGAGTAGAAGAAGAGTTTTCAGAGAATAGGAATTGGCACTGTGGAAATCAAATGTGGTTCTCCTTGGGTGTTTATCATTGTGGATTTCATGCTCTAACCTCTCCAAAATTTCCTAATTGCCGTTCTCATGCTTGTTTAGGCCAATTTCAGTATTAAAACTTGGGAACTTTCAGGCAATTTGTAGGGACCTGATGCATTCATGCTCATAGTCGCCTTTTGTTTGCAGTTGGGACTTGAAATAATGGTTTCAAAAGGTCAAAATTATAGCTATTAGTTTTGATTTTAAGAAAATGGAACTGATTTGACTACCTTTCGCATCAAATGTTATCTGAAAAACAACTCACAAATTCAAAGGTGCAAATTAGTTTTTGGCGAATCAGAATTGAAGCTTGGAAGGAAGGCTTAAACAAGTGCTTTTCATGCATTTGGACAAAAGAAGAGAGGTAACATTTGATCTAGCTGTTATGAAGGGCTGGATTAAGAAATTTGAGGATACTTCTAGTGTAACTTTTATAACTCGGGTTTTCATATTTTAGTAAAGATAGCAAGCTCACAAACTCTCTGACCAATGAAGACACTAGTGAAAATTTAGAATATGACTATTTTTTTCTGGAAGGGTAAAGGAAAAATATGGAACTTGAACTCATAAACCTGCCAAAAGATTTCTCAAGCTGTCTTTGGAGCTAATACTTATATTTCTATGAGTGCAGCATGTTGAGGTTCCAATTCCAGCTCCTGCTAATGATGAGGTTTTGCTGAAATTGGAAGCAGCAAGCCTAAATCCAGTAGATTGGAAAATGCAGAAAGGCATGCTGCGTCCTCTTTTTCCTCGCAAATTCCCTCACATACCAGGTAATCAACTGTTGGCTATAGTTCATATTTGAATTTCTTTTTTACTTTTATTTTCTTTTTATTTATGGACAGTGTAGAATTAGAGTTCTATGTTTCTTTTATATTTTATGTTAGATGTTTTTACATTCTCCTTGTTATGTGGAACTATTATTTTAAGCGGTTTCTACGTTCTCCTTGTTTTGATAGATCCAGAGCCATGTGTTTACGTTCTTGTCATTTTTATGTGTTCAGAGCTACGTGGAATTATTAGCTATGGACTATCAGTCATGTGTCTTGATCTCTATGTGTGTTATAAAATCCATGCACAAAATCAAACCAATAAAACATAATTTAGTTGTTGCTATTTGATCTATATTTAGTACAAACTCTTCTAGATTTTGATACATTTAGTTAGTATCTCTTGCGGCATTTCAATATGCATAGGACTATATTGCTCAGGATTTAGAATTAACTGTCTATTTAGGCATAGGCCTTCTGAACCATAACAGGTTAAAACATGCATTTTCTTCACTTATCACACAATGTCTATTGAGGGGTAAATTTTTGTGATTGATTATTTAAAATGTTTTAATTCCGTAAATGCAACCGTGTTTCTTTGGTTATTTGTTCGTATTCAGTAATTCTTTAATCATGTTCTTATTTCGTTTTATTTTTTGTCGTAAATCAACCATGTTTCTTGATTCAACAGTATCTAGTTGAGGCATTTCTGCATTTAATCCTTGTATAAACTAATAAAAAATTTTATGTAAGAAATATTTATATGTTCTTTTACCTTTCTTATTGGATGATCTAACATTTTGATTTTATAAAATAAAAATCAATAGTCTTATTCCTTATACCTTGGAGCTTGCCTCTTACCTTGCTGGAAGCAAAACTTGCATAATGCTTCAAAGGCATATATCTTGGAGCTTGTGCCTTACCTTACTTGAAGCAAAACTTGTAGCAGAATGCTCTCACCTTTGAAACTACTGTTTTATGTAATGTTTTATGGGCATTACATCTTGCCATTGTGGCTAACTAAATTTGCACGCACCTTTTTAAAAATGTGCTCCTGTCCTTTTTCTTATTAGTCAAAGATAGAAAATTTTGGATGACTGGATATGCAGTTATATTTGAGAATCCCCCCATGGTTAGCTTTAAAGTATCCACAGCAAAAGAGATGAGAATTGGGAAAGGGACAACTAGGGGGCTTTTTCTGTAGCTGGTTGCGTTGCCTCATGATACATATTTAATTTTCAACGATTTCTGTTGCAAGATGAATGGGATATTATCAGTGTACATGTATACTGTCCAGATCAGAGAATAATCAGTGGGAAAGCAATTGGGGGAGGGGGGGTGGGTTTTGCTTAAGTGTTAAAGGAAACCCTTAGACAGCCTAATTGATATCAGTTTCATCTGACACTTTGTTTAATCGCCTCATACCTATTAGCTGTTTAGTTTTTAGCAATTTATGTTGTGATTCTAACTTACTCTTTTCCTTGTTGGAGCAGTTACTAATGTGGCTGGAGAGGTGGTGGAGGTTGGATCTGGAGTCAAAGATTTCAAAGCTGGTGACAAAGTTGTTTCAATTCTTAGCCAGTTTGTAAGTAACAGCCTGATTTTAAGGTTCTGTTCAACTCTATATGATCTCATGTTGGGTGATATCTGCATTATTATAGTGAGAAATTTGCAACATGATCAAGCACTTTTGTTTCTAGCCATCTATGAGATATACCATAGATTTGTGTATCTTGGTTCTGGTCCATGCACATACTACTAGCATAAAAATATTTTAAGTAATCTGGACATTCCAAAATGCCCTTGATTCTTTTTTCTGGGTTAAAAGAAAATGATACTTTCTCTATTGCCAACATGTGGTAATTCATCAATTGGTAGGCATAGTCAATAATTCTTTTTTTAATTATTAGATAAAAAGGGAAAATTGATCACAAAAGGGTATGAGAGGATATTTTCTCTCAAAATGAGAGAAGTATTTTCTGAATTGTGTGTCAATTGCCATGAAAAACAAAACACCAGGATTAGGAAAATTATCCAACCCAATGGTGGAAGGACATATCTAATGAATTGGCTGTATTCTTTATGGCAAAACTATACACCTTTTCTTGCCACTTTTGGCATTGGTATACAGTTCAATAATGAGGTCTAGTCAAAACGTAAACATAATGATAAAGGTTCTTAGAAGGCACCGGTTGTCTTTTTTTTCTAAAGAATCAACTTTCCCTCAAAAAGTAGAGTAGAATGTGGATATATCTTTACCTCTCTCTCTCTCTGCATTCAAAGAAAGGGAAGTTGCCCTTCCTCTACCACTACCTCAATTTGCTGGCTTAGATAAAGCAAATAAGAACCAAGTCCTCTGATCTCCATTTTATTGAATCCTGTAACTTAAAACGAAAAATCACTGTTTCATTTTATTAGGCAAAATGAAAGCACTTCTAGGCACAAGTCAGAACCCCGGTGGTTTGATTCTTCACAATTACGTAAATCATTTATTTATTTCTTCTACAAGTAGGGAACACAAACAATCGGTAGGAGTCACTATAGACAAAAATCAAGCAGACTAAGGAAAAAAATTATCAAGGGGCAGGATGAAGTCGGATAAGAAATTTGTTATAATAATGAGGTTAACACAAGTTGAATTAGATATCCACCCACAACTTAAGAATAGCATTAGACCATCCCTGCTCTCCAGAGTGAGAAAACAAGATTTGGATAAATATAAGAGGATGTATACTTTTTGTTAACTAATCTGGAAGCTCTGGGTATTGATGACAGAGTGGAGGTGGACTAGCAGAGTTTGCCGTGGCTAAAGAGAACTTGACAGTCTCAAGGCCTGCTGAAGTGTCAGCAGCTGAAGGCGCAGGCTTGCCCATTGCAGGTCTTACAGCTCACCAGGCCCTCACCCGGGTGGTAGGCATCAACCTTGATGGAAGTGGCCCAGCGAAAAACATCCTAATCACAGCTGCATCAGGTGGGGTCGGTCACTATGCTGTTCAAATCGCAAAGCTGGGAAACACACACATTACAGCCACTTGTGGAGCACGAAACATTGATTTAGTCAAGAGCTTAGGGGCCGATGAGGTTCTGGACTACAAGACCCCAGATGGTGCAGCCCTCAAGAGCCCATCTGGTCGGACATTTGACTTTGTGATCCACTGTGCAACAGGCATTCCCTGGTCCACCTTCGAGCCTAACTTAAGCACAAATGGGAAGTTAATAGAGATCACTCCTACCGCCAGTACGATGCTGACTTTTGCACTGAAGAAACTCACTTTCTCTAACAAGCAGCTGGTGCCCTTGCTTTTATCTCCCAAGAAGGAGAACCTGGAGTGTCTTGTTGGGTTGGTGAAGGAAGGGAAGCTTAAGACAGTGATCGACTCGAAACATCCCCTGAGCAAGGCTGAAGATGCTTGGGCCAAGAGCATCGATGGCCATGCTACTGGGAAGATCATCGTGGAGCCTTAAGCGAGATTATTTTAACTGCCTAATGAAAAAGGTGTGATGTAGCATGCGAAGGTTAGGTAATTATTATTTGCATTAGGACAAGGAATTTGATGATGTTTGCTTCTGCCTCACGCTTAGCAGACTGGTTATTGTAAATGTTTGCGTCTTGTATTCATATTTGTAAGTTGTATAAGCTTTTGTCATGCTTGGTCATGGGTTTCATTTTTCCTTTCTTTTTCTTTCCCTTGTTTTATACTGTGGGATGCTGCTTTTGCTAATAAGGTTCTTCCATGTATATATTTTCGAGAATAATTTTAGGAATGAGAAATGAAAATAAATATTTTAATTTCATTCTGTTTTGTCTTAAATGGGAATGAGTTTGGTGATTTTGATTTTGGTGTTTCTACACGTTTAGGAATGTAAATTTGAAATAATTATTTATTTTTCATTTCAATGTTAGGTAAAAATAAAAATAAGAACGGAAAAAGAAATAAATTGAAAATAATACTCAATATATAGTTTAAAATAATTTTAAATTTTAAATTTTTATTTACAATAACATTTTTTGAGACTTTTTTCCCTAATAGTAAAAGTTGTGTGGACCTGTATTTTTCATGTGTGTTTCCATTTGAATGGTGAGACTCGATTTTTATTAATTTGTGAAAAATTATTTATTTATTTATTTTTTAAAAGACTTGAAGTCATCACTTATTTTTGTTTTATTTTTTAAAAAAGAAAACAAAATAAGAGAGAAAACTTGTGGGATTCCTTATTTTGGAAAAGACATGTATGTAAAAACCAAGTTTGAATTCGAGGATCAGGTTAACTATCGGAAAGATACAATGGTGAGTCGTAACACTTTTCTAAGTCCATATACCTACTATCTTTACTAAACGAATGAAGAGAATTATGACAATTAGTTAATTAATCATGGATACCAAGATTGAATAAAACAATATATACAAAAATGATGATAAAATCTAATTATAAGAATGCACCAAATAAATGACAAGAGTATTATGCAAAATGATTTATTGAAATAATAATAATAATAAAAAATTAATTTTCAAGAAATTTCAAAGGATTTTATTAAAAAAATTTGAATTAATGATTTCAATTTGTTTATTTAAAAAAAAAAGTCAATTTATTTCAACAAATGACTTGATTCAATTTTAATTGCATTCAATTTTCGAGAAAGTTATTTACACTTATTTTATTAAAAAAAACTTAATACAAAATTTCAATTGGGTAATAAAAATGATTTTTACTTGTTTTTACTACAAAATAATGAATTTTTACAACTTTATTTAAAAAAAGTATTTCGATTTATTTTCATTTAAGAAAAGTGATTTATACAAATTATTTTTAAAATATAACTTTATTTGTAAAAGAATTTTCAATTAAAAAAAAACTTTTATAGCTTTATTTACAAAAATGTTAAAATTCAATCCAATTTTATTAAGAAAATGATTTCTATAACTTTAATTTGAAAAAAAAAAAAAAGAACTCCCACCCTATTTTCATTAAAAAAAATTTATTTAAATCCTTTATTTATAAAAATTACTTTTAGTCCCATTTTAATTAAGGAAAAATAATTTATTTAAAAAAAACATTTTTTGGACAATTTTATTAAAAATTAATTTTTGGAACAATTTTATTTACAAAACAATTTTTGTACAATTATTGTTTTTTTAAAAAAAAATTTATTAAAAACAATTTTCTAGGTTTTTCTAAAAACACTTTTCTGAATTTTTATTAAGAAAACTTACTTTTATTAAAAAGAATATTTTCTGAACAATTATTTTATTGAAACATGTTTACTGAATTTTTCCTCTTATTCAAACAAAATTTATGGTTTGTTCAATATTGAATTTTGTACATAATGAGTAAATATATACAAACAAATATTTACAATAAGTAATAAAAATAAAACCAAATAATAATAAGAAATAAAGTGTATATCCAAACAAGTTTACAACAAGCTCAATATTTTCCTATAGTTTTTCGAGTCTCACTTTCTTCCATGAAATTTCATATTCCATGTGTCATAAATATGTACTCAACCAACAGAATTGCAGAATGAGTCCATGCAAAAAACAAAAATAGTCTAAATGTAAATATAAAAAAATGTACAAACTTCGTAACAAATATTCAAGCTCAAATTTAAACTTTAAATTAGTACAATAAATTTCACCAATAAAAATAAACCTAAATTGATTAATAAAACCCCATAGAAATATCCAATATGCTATATGCCTAGTCCAAAATCTCCAAATTAATTACTAAAATACGAGCACATTTAATTAAGCCCAAATATCTCAAAACAAAATAAATCCAATTAAGACTAAATTTAATATGTCATAATCCAAGCCTAATTTAATACACAAATCCAAATCCAAAATCCAATTATCACTAAATCCAAATAAAACATAAATTAACAAACCCATATTAGAGACCCGAATCAAAATACAAGGTTTAAAATATATCCAACCTATCCAAACTTAACCCAAAGCTTACAAACAACATCCCAATAAAGCAAATGCAAACCCAAAAATAGTAGAAATTAGCCCAAACAAACAATCTCAATAATCAATAATAAATTACTGTAAAAATTAAATAGAAATAATAATAAAAATAAAATAAGAAATAAAATTACTTAAATTGGAAGAAAATGGTGAAATGTGAGATGGGTGGAAAGGGGGATTGTCGTAATGGTGTTGTCGACTGGTAGTGGTGTTGTCGGTTGGTGGACGGTGCTATAGGTGGCGACAAGCTTTGATGGGTTTATGGGTGAGGTAAGAAATGGGTATGAGGGGAAGAGGAAAGAAAGAAAAAAAAAATGGAGAGGTCGTGTGGGGGTGAGGTGCGGTGTGGCAGTGTGTGGGAAAAGAGGAACCAGAGATGGAAAAAAAATCCCCTTGGGGGAAGAAAAAGTAAAATAAAATAAAAAAAAAAGAAAAATAGGGAAAAAGGAGAGGGGACCGGTGGTCTTGGTAATGGGGTGGTATGGGATGAGGGAGAAAATGGAGTGTGGGTAGAGTATGTGAGGTAAAAAAGAAAAGAAAAGAAAAAGTAAAATAATACAAAATAAAAATAAAATAAAATAATAAAAAATAAAATAAAATAAAATACAAAATAAAATTGTTTGCCCAAGGGTTCTCCTAATCGTGTTTTGATGATAAAAAATCATGATTAAGTTACTAATTTGTTTGAATTATAAAGAATTTCAAGTGTTAATTTGGAAATTTATCAAAGGACCCAATGGATGATCAATCAAGACAATTGGAAGACCTTTAATCATAAGAAACATATGTAAGATGAATGCATGGGTGCACTTAAGATTTTCATATCTTTTCATGCATTTTTAAAAACTTGGTTTACGCATTAAAGTAAAATTTTCATCTAAATCCGAGTTCTATCAAATGAACCTTAGGCAAAACGTTTCAAAATTGACATATTAATTTACCTAAAGACTTATCTAAGTGTTAGAAGCAAAAAAACCAGAAAAAGATAGGTTTTCGAGTAAAAAATGGTGAACCGATTGAGACACTGGTTAACCGGCTCAACCAATTAAGGTACCGGTCAACCAGTTACTCTTTCCCGATCGAGAGATGCAAAAAAGCTTTTTTCTCTTCCAGTAGCCTTTCATTCTTGGTCAAAGGATATGCCTTTTCAGTCGAGGTCCAGTTGATGTCCGATTGAGGGTAACGGTCACCTGCTAAGCATTAAATGCTCAAACGGTTAGTAAACTGATCGACCCCCAACTTGACCAATTGAGGTTGTTTTTTAGCATTTTGGCTCCCAAGGTTAGAAACCTATAAATTGAGAGCTCCATTTCATTTATGAAAAAGAGAATACCTGCATTTATTTGTTTACCTACTTGTTCTTGCCTTAAAAGCTCTCATTCTTTTCTTGGTGCATTAAATCTCCATTTGCATATTCTTTAGTGCACCTTTGTGATTCATCCTAGCCTTAAGTTGTATTTGAGTCATTGTTGAGCTAGGTTGATAGATTCAAACTTATTATTTGAGTGTTAAAATCTTCAAGTGAGTAGAGACTTGAAGAGATAGTGTAAGAGCCTATTGAAGCCAAAATCCAAGTTTAAAAGTGATTAGAAGCTTGGTTGAAGCTTCAAGTATAGTGGAACCCTCACTCGATTAGGAGCTTAAAGAAAATAGATGTAGGCAAGGAAGTGTTGAACCACTATAAAATTTAAGTTTGCTTTCTCTAACCTTATCTCTTTATATTTGTGCTTTTTGTGCTTAAATTTATTGTGCTTGAAAAAGAATTTTTTAAACTCCAATTCACTTTCCCCTCTTGGGTGTTTTCGCTATTAAGATTGACCTTTATTTTCTCAAAAATAAAATAATAAAAATTAAGACTTAAACTTATAAATGGGCCAAAAAAAAAATGTAATTAGGTTTGAAATCTAAGGATAAAAGTGAGCTCAAAATCAATGTAAAAATAAAATTGGGACAAATTTTGGGGTTTACAAATATGCCCCTCTTTGGTAGAGTTTAGGAGTGAAGTAAGTGTATATGCAAATGAAACGAAGAACAAGAAAGACCACCAAATTTGTCTTAGTATGACACAAGCTTTCTTAAACTAAAACAAGAATAAAGAGACTCTAAAACCCTACAAAAATGGCAAGAACGAAAACTCCTAAGGTGCCTCTAAAGTTACACTATGGATCTAGACTCCCTTAGAAAAGTCTCCAAAAATGACTCGAAAATTGATGTCAAAGTCGAGTAGTAGTTGAACCACCAAGAAGCATAGAAACGAATATATATAGAAGGAAAACTACATGTGCAATACAAGAGCACTAAGTGAGGGGCACTAATGATACAATCAAAACATATGCTCTAAGTTCAAAAAACTATATCACACACAATAGGTGAGGAAAGACTCTAGAAAACTACGTCTCTAAATGCTTGAAATGTGACTTTGAATGCCAAGATTGAGACAATGACTTTGAACACCTAAACTATGGCTCTGAATGCTTAACTATGAGCAATGACTTTAAACGCCAAATTGAGAAAGGTGGCTCTGAACGCCTAAGCTAATAAATGTGGCTCTGAATTCCTAATATGAGAAAGTGGCTCTAAACGCCTAAGCTAATGAAGTGGATTTGAACGCCTAAGTGAGAAAGTGGCTCTAAATGCCTAAACTAGAAAAAGTGGCTTTGAACGCCTAAACTAAGCAAGATGGCTCTAAATGCCTATGAGGGAAAGTGGTGGCTCTGAACTCCTATGAGGGAAAATGACTCTAAAGACCTATGACTTTTAACGCCTATGAAAGTGACGATTCTGAACGACAATGTGAGAGTGATGGTGGCTCTGAACGCCTATGAAGAAAAATGGTTTTGAAGGCCTATGGCTTTGAATGCATATGAAAGTGATGACTCTGAACGTCAATGACTTTGAACACCTATGAGAGAAATGACTCTGAATGCCTATGAAAATGGTGGCTCTGAAAGCCTATGGGAGGAATGGCCTTGAACACCTATGGCTCTGAACACCTATGAAGGAAATGGCTTTGAACGCCTATGAAAATGGTGGCTCTGAATGCCTATAAAAGGAATGGCTATGAACACCTATCTGAAAGTGATGGTGGCTTTGAATGCCTATGAAGGAAATGACTTTGAACGCCTATGAAAATAGTGACTCTGAACACCTATGGGAGGAATGACTTTGAACGCTTATATGAGAGTGATGGTGGCTTTAAATGCCTATGAAGGAAAATGGTGGCTTTAAATACCTAAACTATGAAAGTTGGCTCTGAATGCCTAAAACTATGGCTCTGAACGCCTAAATTGATAAAGGTGGCTTTGAATGCCTATTATAAGGAAGTGGCTCTGAACACCTAATTGATCAAGTTGGCTCTGAACGCCTAAGTTGATAAAGGTGGCTCTGAATGCTTAAACTGTGGAAGGTGACTCTGAACGCCTAAATTAAGAAAGGTGGCTTTGAACACCTAAGTTGAGGAAGGTGGCTCTAAACACCTAACTAAGGAAGGTCGCTCTGAACGCCTAATATGAGGAGGTGGCTATGAACGCCTAATTGAGGAAGGTGGCTCTGAACGCCTAAACTGAGGGAGGTGGCTCTGAACACCTATGGGGGAAAATAGCTCTAAACACCTATTGAAAAAAGTGGTGGCTCTAAATGCCTATAGGGGAAATGACTCTAAACACCTATGAGGGAATGACTTTGAATGCCTATGAAGGAAAGTGATGGTTGTGACACCTAAACTATGAAAAATGGCTTTGAACGCCTAAAACTATGACTCTGAAAGCCTAAATTGAAAAATGTGGCTCTGAATGCTTAATATAAAGAAGTGGCTCTGAACACCTAAGCTGATGAAGTGGCTTTGAACGCCTAAACTGAAGAAAGGTGGCTCTAAACGCCTAATCTGAGGAAGTGGCTTTGAACGCCTAAGCTGAGGAAAGTGGCTCTGAACACTTAAACCAAGGAAAGGTGGCTTTGAACGCTTAATCTGAGGAAACGACTCTAAATGCCTAACCAAAAAAGGTGGCTTTGAATGCCTAAGTGAGGAAGGTGGCTCTGAATGCCTAACTAAAGAAGGTGACTTTGAATGCTTAAACTGAAAGAAATGGCTCTAAATGCCTAAATTGGAAGAGATGACTTTGAACGCCTAAAACTGTGGCTCTAAATGCCTAAATTAAAAGAGATGGCTTTGAACACCTAAATTGAAATAGGTGACTTTGAACACCTAAAATTGTGGCTCTGAACGCCTAAACTAAAAGAAATGGTTTTGAACACCTAAAATTGTGGCTTTGAACGCATAAAACTACAACTTTGAACACCTAAACTAAAATAAATGGCTCTGAATGCCTAAGTTGGAAGAGATGGCTTTGAAAGCCTAAAACTATGGTTCTCAATGCCTAGAATCATGGCTCTAAACGCCTAAAACTAGGCTTTGAATGCCTAAAATTGTGGCTCTGAACGCCTATGAGGGAAAGTGATGGCTCTAAATGCCTAAAAGACTCATGAGAAAGAGCGACTGAGATAATGAACACAACGAAAATGGGGTATACCCCAGTAAAAGAGCTTTGAAAGGGAGGATGCCCAAAGTGATAACTCGTAAGGATCGGTAAATGGGTCGAACAACCATGAAATCAATAAGAGATATGATGAACCCAAAAATGGGGTATACCCTAGTTTAATGACTCGCAAGTATCAACAAACAGGTTGAGCAACTATGAAGTTAATAAAAGATTTGATGGACTTAAAGAGTGGATATGCCTCAGTGTAAGATGATGACCAACATAAGACACAAAATGTCACCATACAAGACACTCTAGGATATGCTCAATGACAATGAAATAAAAAAATATATAGCCTTAATCAACAAATGCTTAAACAAGACCATATGTCAAAAAAACTATGGTAACAAAGCAAAACTAAAACAATTGAACAAAAAAAATGCTGACCAAGACTCCAAGTCTAAAATGTAAGCAAAGTGAGACACAACATGTCAATTATCAATGTGAAAATATCATCACAAATACATCAACAATCTAACAGACCCTGTTATCATGGAATATGTTGAACCTAATGTCTAAAGGCATGTGAAAACTCGACCAAAAAGCTCAAGACTAGTTTATATCCTTCTCTGATTAAGAGAATGGGATAAAATCTTGTACGATGATGAAATAGGTATGCTAAAAAAACTATATGTAAGGCTCTAACAAAATGGATGCAAGTATAATGGTGTAAAAGGTGAAATTTCTAGGTGTGTAACAAAGGTAAGTGAATATCTGAATCAAACCAGGTATGCTGAGAAAACTAAACCCAATGTGTCAATAGCTCTATAATCCATCAAAATTAGTAATCATAAACAAAAGGTCAAGTCTCAATGTCAAAATCAGTAAGGTGTCTATGCCCCAGTATGAATACATCATCTCAAAATGTGTAAGCCCTCAGTGCAAGATAATCTCTAGAAAGTATGTGTTTGGCATAAACTGTCATCTCACAAAATCTATCACCGATGAGTGAGCTATGCCATAGTGTAATCATTTCCAAATCAAGCATCAAAGAGTACAATCCATCATACATCATCAAGTCAAAGTATATCTCTACTCTTTGAAGTCTTCTAGTAACGTGAAGAGAATATCTGATCTCTTCTAAAGAAAGAGCATGTTCCAATATGAAAAAGATCAAGCAAAGTGGTATGCCTCAACAAAAATGCACTCTGACATGATCACGCCCTGATGTAAGCTGGTATCTCTAAGATCAATCGCTAATGAAAGGGTTATGCCCCAATATAGGGCAATATCTGAAATTACTAAAATTCGCTACAAGTTCTCACAAGTGTTTGTGTCCTGATCTAATTATCTCAAAAATCTGTCAATACCAATGAGAAGGCTGTGCTCCTATATAAATACATCAAATCAAATCACCCAGTCATATCTCGTACTCCAATGTGAAAAGAAAATTTGATCATCTCTGAGGAATGACTATAATCCAAAAATCCATCATGAACTAAAAGAGATATGCCCTTGTCTAATGGTCATCTCAAAAATCAACTCCCCGACCAAGAAAGGTATGCCCCAATGTGATGTATCAAGCAAAATGGTTGTATTTCCAATAAAAACTCTCCGAGATGGCTATGCCTTAGTGTAGGATCATACCACAACTCCTGGTCCATCATAATCAGAATACTCTCCGACCAATCTCAAATATCGCTCATGTGAGAGCTATCAAAACATAATGCATGATATAATGGCCTCAAGGTGGTCTTAAGACCTGGGACACAATGTAGGCTAGGATAATAGGGTGAAGAAATGAAAGGAAACTAGGCTCAATAGTCATGGACCTAAGGCTGTCCAATACGAATTTATCGGTAAGAAAGAAAGAATCCAAGATGAATATATCAGTAATAAAAGAAAAGAAAAGAAAAATATCGAATTGTTGATGAGATGCATAAGAATGATGTATGAAAAATATTGAACATAAAATGTAAGTCGATATGAACAAAGAACAATTTAGGCAAGGTGAATGAAGTACCATGAGAAGAACAAATAGATCGAAGGAAAATGAATGAACATTGATCTACTCAAATCAAGACATGAAGATCAGTCAAATCATCAACGTATGGACTGATGGAGGAGACAATAATCCAAAGTCCCTAGGAAAAGGTCATCCGTCTGTCACACATGAAATGCATAACGAGATAGGCACAAAGAGAGGAGGACGTCTGAAAGCTCATATACAAACTCTCATAAGCAACTGACTTAAGAAAAACAACTTTCAATGACCAATATATACACTCAATGGAGAATGACACTGTATACATACATAAATACATGAATTTATTTTTTTATTTTTTATTTTTTCATTTTTTCATTTTTTTTAACTTGCGTATACTCTGAATATCAACAAATGAGCTCCTTTAAGAATACATAATGAAATGGATATACTCTCAAATAATGACGTATACAAACTCTTCGACAATATGACATTTTCAACTAAGGATCTCCAAACCAATGACCATGAGATAGGAGTAGAATAGGATGTGACCGTCCTCCATGCATTGAAATGTGAAAAATCATCGCTCAAGGCATGGAAAGAAACGTGATAACAAAGACAAAAAAAGGGAACAAAAGATATAAACAATGAGGTATAATGAAAAATGATGCTAGGACGACAACAAAATAGTAAAGAATGTGAGCCAATAAGTCCATGACTTATGACACTGTTGAATAAAGTATATATACATCAGAGGGCCCTTATCTTAGTGTAAAAGATGAGCAAGGTTGTAAGGAAGAAAAGGCTATGATGCTCATGCAAGGCTCAAAGGGCTAGCAATGGTTTAGATGTTAATAAAGGTAATAGGGTGTGAACTAACCAAAATGAAGGCCACACTTCCTACAACCATGATCTCAAACATCGTGCTCTCAAACCCTCAAATAATCGATACCAAAGATTGATGTCCATATAATATAATTGCATCAACTATCTGGGATCATGTGTTAGACCCTACTCCAAATGCTCCGTGATAATCTCAAAGATGATCTCCTCAAAGCAAAATAGACGACGATTTCATCGAACACAACTGCTTATCACAAGCCAATTCTCATCATGTAAGATTAATCTCTATCCTAATGGCAGAATAAATGATAGTCTCATCAGGGAATTGACTAATTTTCACATTGTAAGCCACCTAAAGATCATAAGTCATCCCTCACCATGCAAAAACAACCCTAGGCTCAAACTCCTCACACTTTACCTGGTCAGATTGGAGAAAGGATGTGAAAAGCTAGAACAACTAGGGATGGAAAGGTCATATAATGGTGTCAAGGGTGATGTTGTGTAAAGCTCATAATGGATGGATGTAGGTCAAAGAAAAGTCAAGGTGTGGGAATGAGTAAGACACTACTCTGATCATAAGAAGATGGATCATAGTCTCAAACTCCTTAAGTCAAATATCTGGTCCTAGGCTAATAGGATCAATATCCTCTATGATGGGTCAGGCCCCAAGACCACAAGGTGTAAGTGAATAAATGACTCAATTTAAAAAAATCTAACATAACACACAATGTGTGGTCCTGTGATGATAATCAAAATTTGGATGTATGACATAGACTGTAAAGTCATAAAGATGCCCACTATGAGATGACTACAAATGTGATTAAAGAATTTCTATCAGCGATCCAGAAAATGAATGAGGTGTGAAAAGCAACACTATCATGAGATCGATATTCTATCTATAACAAAATATTCTTTATTCACTTTCAACCTAAGCTTTATAAAGAAAAACGACAAGGTGATAAAGGCTAACCTCTCAAAAATAGTGTGAATGTGAAAACATGCCTTTCACATTTCTGTAATGAAAATAATAAGCATTGGGTTAAGAATATAATCAAGTGAATCGATAAAAAAAAAAAAATTTCCAATCCTATGGTAGGTGAAGAATGTAGAAGGGTGAGCATGATCAATGAGCATATCTCAAAGTGTCAAGTAGGAAGTGAAAACAAATCAAGAGAATGATAACTCAAGAAAGGAAGATTGTTTAAAGCCCTAGGGAGAAAGTGTGCTAGACTCAACGAGTGAAAAGAAAAAACCAAAACTATACAATAAGGGATGGTCTAATTGATACTCAAACTTGCATTGATCTTTAAACACTCTCAATTGGAGACCAAAAGAGGGAATATTGGATCCAGACTATGACTAAAGCGGCTTCGAAGGCCCTCAAATGCACCCATGTGTAGGAAAGAAATCCTAATCCAAAGATCTAAAGTTCAACCTACAAGATCAAGGCGGCTTTAGAAATAATATGGTAGACTTTAAAAGATCCCTAGTAGAAGCGATCATATCCTCTGACGATACGCAACCACTTTCACACCTCCAAAAAGAAGGGGTGCTTTCATGTAAGGTGCTCATCATCTCCACACATGCACTATCTCGCATCTTAGGGGGTTTTCTAATGGTGAAGGCTCTCACATCTCTCAGCACTTAGTGGTAATCTAAGGTACACTATGAATGGTGTGGGTGCATTTGAAAATCCTATCAACCTAAGCGCAGAGAAAACACACTGGTCACACAAATATCCTGAAATCTAGCTCTGTGCTATACAAGTCTTCAAAGATCGGACTTCAATCAACATCAATGTGTCGGCCTTCTCTGGAATGCTCCCAAACATAGATATAGCCTATCACTAAACCCTACTCTGAATCACTAGCTCAGTCAAAGAACAAAAATCAAGGGAAACAAGGTTGATTGAGACTAGGGAATTAGAGGTAAGGGAATAGATGTGTGACCCACACAGACAAGCAAGATATGCATCACATAGAAGAAGACCAGTTATGCACCAAATAGTCATGCAAAGAACATATATATCACTCATATCCACACACAAGCTAGGCAAGAAATGGGATAAACAAGATAGGTATATAACAAGAATAAACAATTTGTTGAGATAAACAAGATAATATACAATAGAGAGAATCAATCACGCCAAAATGAATGAGATAAACAAAAATGAGAATATACATGCCAAGGAAAGCAAGATAATCATACAACAAGAAGAGTCACTATGTAAAAGTAAGTAAGAGAATTAATTGATATAATGAACATGTGAACATATCCAATGAACAATAATAACCAAACATGCATCACGAATAAACATATCAAAGCTCCCAACATGTAATCAGTACTCAATCATACCAAGACATAGAGATAGGGGTATCCACTAATCGACCAATCAAATGCCACATTTTCCTCAACTTGAATTCAAGTTTGACAATCTAAAATATCCTTAGTGGAGTCGCCATTTTGTGGACCCTCATTTTTCACGTGCATTCCTATTCGAATGGCGATACTCACTTTTTATTAATTTATGAAAATTTGATTTTCTTTTTTTTGAAAAAAGACTTAGAGTCGCCACTTATTTTTGCTTTATTTTTTCAAAGGGAAAACAAAAGAAGAAAGAAAACATTGTGTGACTCCTTATTTTGGAAAAAAAATATGTCTACAAAAATTGGGTCTGAATTCAAGGATCGGGTTACCTATCAAGAAAGTACGATAGTGAGCTGTGGCACTCCTCTAAGTCCATATACCTACGGTCTCTACTAAATGAATTGAGGGAATTGTGACAATTAATTAATTAATCATGAATACTAAGATTAAAAGAATAAAACAATATACACAAAGATGAGTATAAAATCTAATTACAAGAATGCACAAAATAAATGACAAGAGTATTATGCAAAATGATTTATTGAAATAATAATAATAATAATAAAGATATTTCAAATAATAATAATAATTTTCGAGAAATTTCAAAGGATTTTATTAAAAAAAATTTGAATTGATGATTTTAATTTGTTTATTTATTTTTATTTTTTAAAAAAGAGTCAATTTATTTCAACAAATGACTTAATTCAATTTTAATTGCATTCAATTTTCAAGAAAGTTATTTACACTTATTTGATCAAAAGAATTTAATACAAAATTTCAATTGGGTAATAAAAATGATTTTTACTTGCTTTTACTAGAAAAATAAAGAATTTTTACAATTTTATTTAAAAAAAAAAGTATTTCGATTTATTTTAATTTAAGAAAAGTGATTTGTACAAATTTTATTTAAAAAATATAACTTTATTTGCAAAATAATTTTTAATTAAAAAAAAAAAGACTTTTGTAGCTCTATTTACAAAAATGTTAAAATTCAATCCAATTTTATTAATCAAATGATTTCTACAACTTTAATTTGAAAAAAAAAAAAATAACTCTCATCCTATTTTCATTAAAAAAATTATTTAAATACTCTATTTCTAAAAATTACTTTTAATCCCATTTTAATTAAGGAAAAAGAATTTATTTAAAAAACAGTTTTTGGATAATTTTATTAAAAATTAATTTTTGGGACAACTTTATTTACAAAACAAATTTTGGACAATTATTATTAAAAACATTTTTTAAAAAAAATTTATTAAAAACAATTTTCTAGATTTTCCTAAAAACACCTTTTTGAATTTTTATTAAGAAAATTTGCTTTTATTAAAAAAAAAAATCTGAACTATTATTTTACTAAGACATGTTTACTGAATTTTTCTTTTTATTCAAACAAAATTTATGGTTTGTTTGGTATCGAATTATGTACACAATGAGTAAATATATACAAACAAATATTTACAAAAACTAATATAAAAAAATCAAATAGTAGTGGGAAATAAAGTGTGTACCCAAACAAACTTATAGTAAGCTCAATGTTTTCCTATACCTTTTCGAGTCTCATTTTATTTCATGAAATTCCATACTTCATATGTTATAAATCCATACTCAATCAACAAAATTGCAGAATGGGTCCATGCAAAAACAAAAATAGTCCAAATGTAAATATAAAAAAATGTACAAAATTCAAAACAAATATTCAAGCTCAATTTCAAACTTCAAATTAGTATAATAAAATTCACCAATAAAAATGGACCTAAATTGATTAATAAAACCCCATAGAAATGTCCCATATGCTATATCTCTAGTCCAAAATCTC
Organism: Vitis rotundifolia; assembly: GCA_030254885.1. Lineage (NCBI taxonomy): Eukaryota > Viridiplantae > Streptophyta > Magnoliopsida > Vitales > Vitaceae > Vitis > Vitis rotundifolia. The sequence goes on from CM058157.1 coordinate 14,419,383, forward strand.
CAAATTAATTACCAAAATACTAGCACATTTAATTAAGCCCAAATATGTCAAAACAAAATAAATCCAATTATGACTAAATTTAATATGTCATAATCCAAGCCTAATTTAATACACAAATTCAAGTCCAAAATCCAATTATCACCAAATCCAAATAAAACATAAATTAAAAAACCCAAACCCGAATCAAAATACAAGATTTAAAATATACCTAACTTATCTAAACTTAACCAAAAGCTTACAAACAATATCTCAATTAAGTAAATGCAAACCCAAAAATAGTAGAAATTAGCCCAAACAAACAATCTCAATAATCAGTAATAAATTATTTTAAAAATTAAATAGAAATAATAATAAAAATAAAATAAGAGATAAACTTACCTAAATTGGAAGAAAATGGTGAAATATGAGATGGGTTGAAGGGGATCGCCAGAGTGGCATCGTCGACCAACAGTGGCATCGCCGGCTAGTAGACGATGCTACAGGCGGCGACAAGCTTTGATAGGTTTATGGGTGAGGTAAGAAATGGGTACAAGGGAAAGAAGAAAGAAAGAAAAAAAGAAAAAAAGAAAAATGGAGAGGTTGTGTGGGTATGAGGTGTGGTATGGCAGTGTGTGGGAAGGGAAGAACAAGAAATGGAAAAAAATCCCCTCGGAAAGGAAGACAAGTGGGTAGCTTAAAGAAGAAAAAAAAATAAAAGTAAAAAATAAAAAATAAATGGGGGGAAAATGAGAGGGGACTGGTGGTCTTGGGAATGGAGTGTATGGGAGGAGAAAGAAAAATAGAGAGTGGATAGAATAGGTGAGGTAAAAAAGAAAAAAAGAAAAGTAAAATAACAACAAATAAAAATAAAATAAAATAAAAAATAAAATAAAATAAAATAATAAAAATTAAGATTTAAACGGTATAAATGGGCCAAAAAAAAAAGTAGTGATTGGGTTTGAAATCTAAGGATAAAATTGTGCTCAAAATCAATGTAAAAATAAAATTGCAATAAATTTTGGGATCTAAAAGTTGGTTTGGTCATTTTATTTGAAAACAATAATTTTGTTTTCAAAAACAAAAAATTATTTTTAAAATTTATAATATTATTTGGTTGTTGTTCTCTAAAAATATATTTTAAAAACAAAGTGAAATAATGAACAGTTTTAAAAGAATAAATAGAAATTATCTTCATCGATTTGAAAAAGGCCAAAAGAAAATATAGAGAAATAAGAAAAAAGGTTCAAATAATTTTTAAAAATAATTTGAAACTTAAATAATGATTCAATAAATACCAAAATTTTATGGAAAAAACTGGTTTATTCATTTGCATAAAATAATTTTTTTTTTCCAAATTTTTATTAAGAAGTAAACTTTAAGACTTTGTATTGAATTTATTATTGAGTTTAATAAATTTTAAAAATAATTTAAAACTCAAAAAACATATATAATCACTATAAAATATAATAGATAAAAACTAATATATTATGAGTTATGACTTTATGGTTTCTCTTATACATACAACTATATTATTTAAATTTTTTAACTAAGTAAATGGATTTTAAATTAAATAAGCTATAATTAATGCTTTAAATTCTTTAATACATATTTTAATTATTAATAATAATTGAAATTTAAAAAAAAAATTGATTAATTAATTACAGAGTTATTTTTTTTTTTTTAAGAATACTTTTCATAATTGAGTACTAAATGCGTGTATGTAATGAAAAAATGGACTCATTTATGCCTTAAAAAATTAAACTTTATTTGATTTAAACTAAAATAGTATTAACAATTATTAATTTGATTGAATTCGACTTTCTTTGGATGAACTTATCTATGAGTTGGGGCAAGGCTTTACATTCATTACCCTATGTAACACCGTTGGAATATGATCAAATTTAATTCTAGGAATTATTTTTAGTGTCAAAAGTGTTTTTGAAAAAAAATTAAGTGTTTGGTAAAATTTTAAAAATATTTTAATAAATATGAAAAATCACTTATTGTGTTTTATAAATAAAAAAAAAACACAATAAGTGATACGTTTAAAAATATTTTTATTTAAAAAAACATTTCAATTAAAAATACTTCGATTAAAATCATTATTAAACATACTCTTATAATGCGTTTGGTAGTATTTTTACTTGAAGTGTTTTTGATGAAAGTGTTTTTATTTGAAAGTGTTTTTAGGAAAATTATCGTGTTTCTTCAAAAAATAGTATAATTGATTTTTCTTGTATTTTACTATTTTTACTTATTCAATATTCTCATACAAAATGTTACAAATTAATTTGCACAAATCATACAAAGAGAAAAAAATATATTGATTACTACTCAAAAAGAACAAATTTTAGATAATAATTCTCATGAGTTTCACATCTTTTAAGTAGTAATTATGCCTAAAACACTCAATTAACATGTTGTTGCCCTTGTAAGAATTACTAACAAGTTTTATGAGATTTTTGAGTCATTTCAAGGTATGATTTTGATAAAATGAGTGACAAAAGAGAAATGGAATTGAGAAGGGAAAATAATGTGAATGATAAGGAAAAATCAATGTACTTGAACCAGGATTTGGAGTTGATTTGGAGGTAATTGAAGTGGAATCAGAAGAAGAAAATGGAATAAATGACAAAAGAAAGCTTAAGAATCAAATATTTCCATTTCGCATGATCATATGAAATAGACTAAAAGGTGGAATTGTGCTGCAAACGAAGGAGAATTGCCAAGCTGATTTCGCACAGTCATACGAAATGGTCTGGGAGGTTGTAACTGCTAATGCTGAATTCTTGATTTCGCACAACCATGCGAAATTGGTTGAGCTTGTGCAAAATGGTCATTTTGTTGCTAAACTCTAGATTGCTTGATGAAGAAGCTTTCGAAAGACCTCTTAGATGATGCCAAGTGTCCACTTGACCTTAGCTTATAAATAGAAACTTGAATTTCTCATGTGAGAAACTTTTGGACACTTCTAATTGTAGAATTTTCTAGATTCTTTCTCTTAATAGAATTCTCTATTTTCTTTAATTTTCCTTCATTTTCTCATTAGCCAAACATGCCTTGTGAGACCAAATCTCCAAGTATGAGTGACTAAATCTCATTTTTCTAGGAGGAAGAAGGATCTAGAGGCAAGATTTAGGGTGATTAGAAAAATGAGCTTTAATTGCAAAAGTAATTTGATCCAATTGATTTATTAATTGAATTTTGAGGATTTTTCTCTTGAAATTGTCGTTGATGACTACTACAATGCAAACTAAGTAGATTCATTAAATTCTTAAAGTTAGATTTGATGAGATTGATTGGAAGATAATTTAAGATGAATTGAATATATGGTTTGAATTGATATTTTGGATTAAATAACCTAATTTGAAGAGAAAATAAATCTAGACCTAAAGCTAAATAAAAAATCGATTTAGATGACAATTTAGATATTCAATCTAACTTGATGAAAAATAGATCTCAACATCTATTTACCATAGAGATTGTTTTCTAGAAAATCCTAACTTTAAGAGTTTTTTTTTTCTTATTAATTTCCTTTTATTTTACATCTTATTGTTTCTCTTAATTTGAAATCATTGTTATTTTGAACTTTTATGATGAATTGTCAAATCAATTTCACTTGATCACAATCATTTCTTTTCTTCCCATTTAAGCCTTAATTACCGAGAATAATCTATCCCAATGGATGACACCTAAGATCGCTATACTATCGTAGATTTTGCTAAAAAAACCTTTTTGATTGGGTAAGAGTTACCTTAGCATAGTTGAATTAAGTTATAAATTTTGTTTTGATCCAATAAACGATGAAAAACCAATTGATAAAAAATGGTACCATTGTCAAGGATGGTGCTAAGGTGATTGAGGCAATTTTTTTTTTTTGTGAGGATTAGCCCTTGTAATCCACATCACAAGATTGGTGAAGTTCTCTTTACCGATTCTCCACTTTTTTTTAAATTCTATTTTTATTTTTTATTTCTCTTTTTGTTCTTCTTGGTTTGTTTTGTTTTTTGTTTTTTTTTTTTCTTGGCTTGTTTTGTAAGCTCTCCATTGCATGCTACATTGAGAATAAGTTTTGAGGGAGAAATTGCTAAGGACTTATATTACTAATCATTTTTGGTTTGTGATCCAATTGTTGAGGAAATAGAAAATCAAGGGGAAGACCAACAAAGTCATCATAGACCAAACAATAACAATTCTCACATGTCTAGATCAATGAGAGAATATATGCATCCTCAAAGGATAGGTGTGAAATCATGTATAGTTCTTTTTAATGAGCTTATTGTGATAAAAACTCACTTGGTGCCACTTCTACCTCAATTCCATGGAATGGGAAATGAAAATCCATACACTCACATCAAGGATTTTGAAGAGGTTTTCATACATTTCATGAGGGAAATACATCCATAGAGCTTATGAGATTAAAGCATTTTCCATTCACATTAAAGGATAAGACTAAGTTGTGGTTCAACTCATTGAGAACTACAAACAACCTTCTTAAAGAAATTTTTTCCCACACATCGCACAAGTGGATTGAAAAGACAAATTACCAATTTTGTGGCATTGGACAATGAAAAAATTTATGCTTGTTGGGAAAGATATATGAAAGTAGTCAATGCTTGTCCTCATCATGGTTTTGACACATGGATGTTGGTGAGTTACTTCTATGAGGGCATGTCGCCAATTATGAAGCAATTGCTAGAAACCATGTGTGGAGGTGACTTTATGAGCAAAAGTCCCGATGAATCCTTTGAATTTTTGAATTTTTGAATTACGTGGCTAAAATATCAAGGTCATGGGATGAGCCAAATGAAAGGGATTTGCAGAAGTCCAAGTCTCAAAGCAATTCAAAGGGAGGAATGTATATGTTGAATGAAAATGTTGATCTACAAGATAAAATGATAGCTTTGATAAGAAGGCTAAAGGATCTTGAAGCCAAGGGCTTTCATGAGGTGAATGCAATATATGATAATCCAATTTACATGAAGCAATGTTCTAGTTGTCAATCTATAGAACATGAAGTGAGTGATTGTCCTACAATACCAGCTACGAGGGAAAGACATGTTGAGAATCATTTAAACATGTCATGGGATTGTGGACAAGAGCAATTTTTTTCAAGCCAATACTCACAAAGCCTTCATGGAAGACTCTTCACAACAAGTTTCCTTGGTTGAGCAAGCTATCGTAAACTTGAGTAAAATTTTGGGAGATTTTATTGGTGATCAAAAGAATATCAATACCCAAGTAAACCAAAGGATAGACCATGTGGAAACATCTTTCAATTAGGAATTTGATACCTTGTAAACCAATCTCACACAAAAAATTTATAATATGCAACTTGCTATTTCTAAACTCACAAGCATGCATACGGTGCAAGAAAAAGAAAAATTCTCTTTACAACCCCAAAAAAATCTGAAGGGAGTCCATGAAATTAGAGAGACAAGTGATAGTCCTACTAAGGAGGATGAAGTCAACACAACCATTACCTTAAAGGGTGGTAAGCAAGTTGATCAACCTATGCCAAAACCAAAAGAGAAGAAAGAAAATGATGGAGATGATGAGAAGAGTGAAAGAACAAAAGCTAAAAGTTTTGAAAAAGAAAAGAATGAGAAGAAGAGTGAAGCCAAAATGAACAAGGATACGCTCTTAGCTCCACTTTTTCCCATGGCTATTCAATCAAGGATGGTGGTAAACAATGCTCCAAAAAATTTTGAAGTTTTGAAGCAAGTAAAAGTCAATGTACCATTCCTTGACATGATTTGACAAGTTCCGACCTATGCCAAGTTTCTTAAGAATTTGTGTACCATAAAGAGAGGGATGCATTTGAAAAAGAAAGATTTCTTAACTGAACAAGTTAGTGCAATCATTCAATGCAAGACTCCAATCAAGTATAAAGATTTGGGATGTCCAACTATCTCGGTGAATATTGGCAACACTTTTGTGAAAATAGCACTTTTAGACTTTGCAGTTTATGAGTGTGAATCTTCTTCCTTACTCGGTATATAAGCAATTGGGGTTTGGAGAACTAAAGTCTACTTCCATCACACTTTCATTGGCGGATAGATCGATTAAGTTTTCAAAAGGAATTATTGAAGATGCATTGATTCAAATCGATAACTTCTATTATCCGATTGATTTTGTGGTGCTTGACACAAAACAAGGAACTAGGGGACTCAACCATGTTCCTATTAACTTGGCTGACCTTTCTTTGCTATAGCAATTGCATTGATTAATTGTCGAAGTGGGGTGATGCAACTTACCTTTGGTAACATGATAATTGAGCTAAACATTTTCCATTCATGTAAGAAGCAAGGTACCAAAGAGGAAGAGGAACTTATGGAGGCTTATTTGATTGAATTGCTCGAGGAAAAACTGGTGAAAGAAAATGTTGAAAATAATTTTTCAAAACTTGGTGAAGCAATTTCCAAAGAACGGATTGAAGTTTGGAGGATCAAAGAAAAAATTCAATCTTTTAAGTTAATGAAATGGTCTTTCGGCTTCAAGAAAGTGAAAACATTGAAGCATGGTATGCACAATAATCCAAAGACCATGAAAAAAAAGCTCAAGGAATGGCATGACCAACTTATTCAAAGAACAAGTTCAAAGAAGGCTATTTCAAGCCTCATCTTTTTTTTCCGGGAAAGCTTAAGTACCAAGGAGTTGGTCTATTCATTGTTTGCAAGTCATATCCAAATCGAGTGTTGATGCAAAGGTTGATGGGCTTAGTCATGTCAATGGCTTGCTAGCCCAATGGTTTCTCATTTCTCTACTTTCCTTTGAATTTTGATTTTTTATTTATTTATTTGTTTTTATTTTTTTTAGTTTCCATTGAATAAATCCATCTAGACTCCTTGATTTGTGTCTTGAAGGGCTTATAAAGAAGATGGAGTCCATGAAGCAATGCTAAAGGACATTCTAATGACCTATCACCATTTCTCACAACTATGCAAAAACAGGGGAAGTCATGCCAAAACAGGGGAGTGTTCATATCCTTGAAAATTTAGAAGTTTTAAGTCTTTATCTCATTTCGCATGATCATGTGAAATTTTCGCATGACTGTGTGAAACTGTTGTAAATGACTACAATAATTTTAAGCCTTTGGACTAATTCGCATGATCATGAGAAAATTCTATTGAAGGTTACAATAAGATAGAGCTCTCTTGACCAATTTGCATGTACATGCGAATTTTAGCATGATTGTGTCAAATTCTTTTAAAAGAAGAAAGTAGTTGCAACACACTTCACCTTCTTGTCTAGTTTGCACACTTGAGTGAAACGTTAAGAACTCCATGTGAATAATTGACTTATCATTGAAATCATGTTTTTTTTGGACATTGTCATCATCCATACCTTGATTTTACTCCACTCATGGTGTCTCTAACATAGTTTTTTGGTTTTTAATAGATTTGTTTTCATATTTTCTTCTCTTATGTCATTCATATCCGATAATTCTCATGTGTGATCTTATTTTTGTTTTAGCTATTGAAGCTGAAATTCATGAGATTGAGGTATCTTCCCTTCATTTCTTTGTATATTTCATTACACATTAAGGACAATATGCAAGTTAGGTTGGGGGGAGGGTTAGAAAGGAAGAGAAGGAAATATGTTGTTAGTTTTGTTAGTTTTTCTAGAATTTATTTATTTATTTATTTTTCATAAATCACATTTGTCACTTATTTGGTGATTTTTTTTTTCTTTTTGGGATAACTTTTGCATTTGTGATTGATGAATGAGCAAACCTAACTTGAAAAATGTCGATTTAGAATATTAGCTTATTTGCTTGATCTTAGAAGACTTGTTATGTAAATTAAAGTTGATTTGACTTTGAAGTCTTCATTTTCCAAAGGGTCATTTCTATTTGAGTCGTGACACATACTGTGCACTCTAGACCTCGAATATAAGATGAAAAACTAGTCTAACCTTAAGACTTGGTCTTAATTGTCTTGTAACATTGATTACTTTTGAATTGAGTTGAGACATCTTGAAAAGAGGTCAATGTGCCTAAATTGAAAAAAAAAATTGATGAATAAAAATGTTGAGTTATGCTTATCTTGAAACTCAAGCAAGGTTCAAGGGGTATATGGCTCATAAGTCTTTGAAGCCCGATGCCCTAAACCATTTTGGTTGGGAGCCATCGACTTTAATGCTCACTACTTGGGTGGATAGGTGGAGTATGAGCTCAATTGTAAGTGCTAAGATATTGGATCCTAATTTGAGGAGTTCGGGGTGAAGTCCGAGGAGTTAGTAGCTGATTAAATAGTCCTATAAACTTGGTGCCCTATGTCTTATGGTTGGGAGTCATTAATGATTCCCTACTACATGGACCATATACTTGGAGATACCTTTAGCATTACACTCCTACAATGAGTCATTTGAGAAAATAATAATAATAAAAAAAATAAATATAGGTGCGTTCTTGACATATCATGAGAGAGTGATTTTTGTTGTTTGAGATAAATTCAGCTAGGTTAGGGGGGATTAGTTTTGAGTACTATATTTGAGGGCTAGCTTAATTACAATCAAGACTAGTTTGGAAAGATTGTTTGGGGAATGAAGATGAATATGTTTTTGATACCTTGATTTGCATGATATTCTTTCTATTAGAGATAATAAATAAGTTGGGATTTTGTTTATACCTATGGATAGTAGGGTGTGCTTGTTTATTAACCATTTATGCTATGAAAATTTCAAGGATTTTTTTTTTTCAAATGATTTGCTTATGTGACTTATGATTTTTTATTTATTTATGTATTATTTTTCTTTCTTTTTGTTAGACCATTGCCAAGGGACTAGCAATGTGTTGGTTGGGGGGAATGATTACTACTTAAAAAGAGTGTATTTTAGATAATAATTCTCATGAGTTTCACATATTTTGAGTAGTAATTATGCATAAAACACTCAATTAACATATTGTTTTTGCAAGAGTTACTAACAAGTTTTATGAAGTTTTGAAGTCATTTCAAGGTATGATTTTAATAAATTGAGTGACAAAAGAGAAATGGAATTGAGGAGGGCAAATAATGTGGATGATAAGGAAAAATCAATGCACTTGGATCGAGATTTGGAGGCAGCTGATGTGGAATCGGAAGAAGGAAATGGAAGAAATGACAAAAAAAAAAAAAGCTTAAAAATCAAATATTTCCATTTCGCTTGACTATGCGAAATGGACTAAAAGGTGGAATTGTGCTAAAAACAAAGAAGAATTGTCAAGCTAATTTCGCATGATCATGTGAAATGGTCCAAAAGGCTGTAATTGCTGTTGTTGTTGAATTCTCGATTTCGCACAACCATGCGAAATTGGTTGAGCTCATGCGAAATGGTCATTTTGTTGTTAAACTTCAAATTTCTTGATGAAGAAGCTTTCAAAAGACCTCTTAAATGATGCCAAGTGTCCACCTGACCTCGGCCTATAAATAGAAACTTGAATTTCTCATGTGAGAAACTTTTGGAGACTTCTAATTATAGAATTTTCTAGATTATTTCTCTTAATAGAATTCTCTATTTTCTTTCATTTTCCTTCATTTTCTCACTAGCCAAACATGCCTTGTGAGACCAAATCTCCAAGTATGAGTGGCTAAATCTTGTTTTTCTCGAATGAAGAAGGATCTAGAGGCAAGATCTAGGGTGAATTAGAGAAATGAGCTTTAATTACAAATGTAATTTGATCTAATTGATTGATTAATTGAATTTTGGGGATTTTTCTCTTCAAATTGTCTTTTATGACTACTACAATGCAAACTAGGTAGATTTATTAAATTCTTAAAACTAGATTTGATGAGATTGAATAGTTGCATTGTGTGAATCATTGAAAGATAATTTAAGATGAATTGAATATATGGTTTGAATTAATCTTTTCGACTAAATAACCTAATTTGAAGAGAAATTAAATTTAGACGTAAAGCTAAATCAAAAATTGATTTAGATGAGAATTTAGATTTTCAATCTAATTTGATGAAAAATAGATCTTAACATCTATTTACCATAGAGATTGTTTTCCAGAAAATCCTAATTCCAAGAGTTTTTTTTCTTATTAATTTCCTTTTATTTTACATCTTATTGTTTCTCTCAATTTGAAATCATTGTTATTTCAAACTTTGATGATGAATTGTTAAATCAATTTCACTTGATCACAATCATTTATTTTCTTCCCATTTAAACCTTAATTACCTAGAATAATCCATCCAATTGGACGACACCTAAGACCGCTATACTACCATCTTAGCTTTTGCTAAAAAACCTCTTTGATTGGGCAAGAGTTACCTTAATATAGTTGAATTAGGTTATAAATTTTGTTTTGATCCAATAAATGACGAAAAACCAATCGATCATATATTTTCATAATTCAAGATGTTTTATGAATTCATAAATAAAATTATTTACAAATAAGATAAAATTGTTTTGAAATAGCAGAATAAATAATTAAGTATTTAAATAATTAAATTTGATTAATTATTACCTTAGCCAATTTGCCCCTTTTGAAAAAATCAATTTTTATTTCACCAAATAAATAAGATTTAGAGGGTGTTTGGTAAAAATTAATACTTATCACCTAATGATTTAAGTTAACTTTAAATTAAATTATTGGAAAGTTGTTAACTTAAATCTTATTACTTAAATTTTACTTTAAGTATTAAGATTATTTGATAAAACTAACTTAAAACATCATCCAATTCATATATTTATCATCATTAATGTAAATTAATATTTATTTTTATTAATCTTAAAAATAAATTTGTTTATTAATTATCTATATTTAAAATATTGTGATTATATAAGATAAATACAAAATATTTATAATAAAAAATAAGTCTTGTGGAGTCTTGATTGTAAAATATATTCCCATTAGTGTGGACAAATGTAATAAAAAAATTTCAAATTAAGAATAAGTTAATTATTTTAATTTCTTGCTTAAAATTATTTTTAACTTTAAGTTGTAATATTAAGTTATTTTATAAAATATATATAACAACTTAATTTAAGTTATTAAGTCATATTAAGTTGATTTGTCAAATATCCTCTTAGTTTTAAAAAATATTTTCTAAAACAAATCTTTTTATGAAACTATGATTCACTTAGAATTTTCACAAACACAACTTGTGATTATGGAACAATCTAAATATCTAAGTGTAAAGCAATCATATAGCAATCTAAATATAAATACAATCTTATAACCACACAAAAATTTAATAATCATATACCCATTTTACCAAAGATAAAGAAATTTTTTTTTTTAAATGAATCAAAATATTGTTGGAATATATAAATAAATTTATGTAGACTAAATAAAATTATATACACATAAATTTTAAATTAGATTACAATCCTCATATTTTAGATTTCAAATTTCAAATTCATCCATCCATTTAATTAACAATTCATTCAATGGTGAATTTCAAAGTAAAATAAATCAAGAAATAGAAAATAAAAAAATAAAATAAAGTAAAATATAAAAAATAAAATAAAAGAGAAGAGACTAAAATATGTTAGTTGTGATTCTATGAAAATATTTCTCTTCCTTTTTGATTTATTGTATTTGAAATTTCTTGGTTGTTGTCATTTTCCTCTTTAAACTTTCTTTGGACCATGTTTGGCACCCATTTTTGAAAATAGTTCAAACTAGTTTTTAAAAACTGTTCTATCATATTTTGTAAAATAAAAGTTGTTTGGGGATGTAAAATGTTTTTAACTTGTTTTTAATATTTTAAAATATATTTTAAAAATAATTTTTTATTTTTATTCATTTTATAAGTTTGTATGATTATTTTTTAAAACAATTTTTAAAAATAAATAAAAATAATTGAAAACTATTAAAAAATATTCTCTCATTATATTTTTGTTTTTAGGAGTAGGAAAGCAAATTCCTAAAAACAAAAATAATTTTTTGGTTATGACACGTATTTTCCTTTTGTTTTTATTCTAAAGAACCAAAAACAGTTGTATAAAATACTGGCCAAACATGCCCTAGTCTTTCTTCTCCTCCCTCGTCAGTGTATTCTTCTTTTATCGCAAGCATTTCTCCTCCACACGGCGTCTACACGCCCCAAAGTTCAAGGTCCCTCTCAAGCAATCTCCTTTTTGTCCGGAAAACTGCCACTTGAATGAAAAATCCAAGCCCTCACATGATTCTCCTCCCGCAGTCGAAGAAGACTCTCTCTTTTGTACTTGATCTCCCGCTTTCCTTGACCAATCCCATTGAAAATTCAAGCACGTCTTTCCTTTTCTTCACTTGCCTTAATTTTCCTTTGGTTTCTTATTTGATTAAAAGGATGAATTAATTTCAAATTTATAAATCTAACACTACATATTTTCTTCACCTCCAAGTTTCCTTTCTAAAATTCAAACAGTCCCTTTCACTTTTGTCCACGGTCTTCATTTTGAGTTCAAACTCTGAATGGCTGTTAAGCTTCAGCATATATATGGCAGTTTGTGGGAGCGTATCCTCCACACAGCACCGCGCACATCTCGTGGCCCACACTCTTGCTTGACAACAGCCTCCTTGCTTCGTCTTCCACTGTCTCTTTGGTGTCTTTCTTCTTTCACCGTCTCTCTATTTCCCTCCAGATATGGCTACCAAGCTCATGCAGGCCGTTCAGTACAGTAGCTTTGGCAAAGGAGCTGCTGGGTTGGAGGTACTTTTTTTTTTCTAATTATATTTGGTTCTGAAAAATATCAACGACAAAGAAAATACTAAAAAAAATTATTTTTTCATATTTAATTGTAATATAAAAAAACATTATAATTAATATATATATATATATATATCTCAAAATTATTATTTAAAATAAATAAAATAAATATAAAATAATATATAAAAATAATTTATTAATTTTAAATCTTTTTTATATTTTCCTTCATTTTTTATTTTCTTTCACTTTTTCTTTTTATTTTCTTTCTCTTAAATTTTCGAAAACCAAACATAACATATAAGAATATCTTATGCTTATGTTGCAATTAGTTATTCGAATGAATATCTTCAAATCATTAATTTGAGAAAGAGAAAGAAAATTGATGCTCTAACCTTTCAAAGATGTCCTAATTGCCTCCTAATGCTGTTTAAGGCAATCTCAAGTTGCCTTGGGAGCTAATACTTGTATTTCTATGAGTGCAGCATGCTGAAGTTCCAATTCCAGCTCCAGCTAAAGATGAGATTTTGCTGAAATTGGAAGCAGCAAGCCTAAATCCACTGGATTGGAAAATTCGGAAAGGGATATGGCGTCCTGTTGTTCCCCGCAAGCTCCCTCATATACCAGGTAATTCACTGGCAGCTATGCTTCATGTTTGAATTGCTCCCTCCATGCAAGTAATGGTAAGAGTAGAATCACTTTCTAATTTTTATAAATAAATAAATAATCTTCTCTGCAGATTGTACTTACTTAATGATGACTCTCCATTAATTCCTCTTGATTGAGGCTATAAGAAAGACCTTAATGTGATGTTTCCACAATATGGATGAAGTTGAAGTTTCCTTCATGAGACTTACTTGTCAATCTAATTGCAACTGTTAGATATAGATTAAAGAAATAGGAGAACAATGTGATTAGCCGGCACTGGAATTTCCATTGATATTCCTAGTGTAAATGTATACTGTCGAAAATCAGAGGACTATGTGTGGGGAAAAGAACAAAGAGGTTGGCTTTGTTCAAGTGTTCAAGAAAACTATTAGAGTTTGGTGACCTGAATTTTATTTGGTCTAACTTGAAAAGTTTGTGGTGCCACATATATGGTACAACTATAATTATGAGAATTTTTTAGAGGTTTGTGGTGGTAGTAGAGGCATCAGTCCAATAGAATTATAATGTATAGTTTTAGGATCATAATGGTTATGCTTCTACTATAACCGTTACATCTCTTTCCTTTTGTATCAATCTTTTGATATAGTGGATTTTCTTCTCCTCTGTTCGTGGTTTTTCTCTTTAGGGGTTTTTCACATAAATATGTGTGTTTTTATTTTGGTTTTTTTTTTTTATTACCTATTCTCATTATTGTGTAACAGAAACCAATAGAGAGCCCACTTTGTATCAGTTTCATCTGGTACGTTGTCTAGTTGCCTCGTACCTATTGGCCATTTTGTTTAGCGATTTATGTTGTAATTCTAGCTTATTATTTTCCTTGCTGTAACAGTTACTGATGTGGCCGGAGAGGTTGTGGAGGTTGGAGCAGAAGTCAAGGAGTTCAAAGCTGGTGACAAAGTTGTTTCTATACTTAGCCATGTTGTAAGTAACAGCCTGATTCTCTCCCAGTTCTGATTGTCTCTGTATGATCTCCTCATCTTTTGCCAGATGATATCTGCCTTATCATAGTGAGAAATTGGCAATGTGATCTTTCACTTTTGTTTCCACCCATATACGAGATATGTCATAGATTGTTTACCTAGGCTCTGGTCCATGCAGATAACTAGCATAAAAATATTTTAGTCAGCTGGACAATCCAAGATGCCCTTGATTATTTTTCTCCATTAAAAGAAAATGATACTTTCCCCATGGCCAACAAGAGATAATCCATCAATTAGGAGCCTGTGGTCCTTTTTTTTTTTTTTTTTTTTTTCAACAAATCTTGAATCTCGCGGTATTGATGACAGTATGGAGGTGGACTAGCAGAGTTTGCTGTGGCTAAAGAGAACTTAGCAGTCTCAAGGCCTCCTCAACTGTCAGCAGCTGAAGGCGCGGGATTACCCCTTGCAGGTCTTACAGCTCTCCAGGCCCTCACCCAGGTGGTAGGCATCAACCTCGATGGAAGTGGTCCAAAGAAAAGCATCTTAATCACAGCTGCCTCAGGTGGGGTCGGTCACTATGCTGTTCAACTCGCAAAGCTGGGAAACACACACGTTACAGCCACCTGTGGAACACGAAACATTGATTTAGTCAAGAGCTTAGGGGCTGACGAGGTTCTGGACTACACTACCCCAGATGGTGCAGCCCTCAGGAGCCCATCAGGCCAGAAATACGACGCTGTGGTCGACTGTGGAACAGGCAATATTCCGTGGTCCACCTTTGAGCCAAACTTAAGCACAAATGGGAAGGTTGTAAGTCTCACTCCCAACGTCAGTGCCATGCTAACTTTTGCTCTGAAGAAACTCACTTTCTCTAAGAAGCAGCTGGTGCCAATGTTTGCCTCTATCAAGAAGGAGAAAGTGAATTTTCTTGTTGGGTTGGTGAAGGAAGGGAAGCTTAAGACAGTGATCGACTCCAAACATCCTCTGAGCAAGGCTGAAGATGCTTGGACTAAGAGCATCGATGGCCATGCTACAGGGAAGATCATTGTGGAGCCTTAAGCGTGATTATATATCAACTCTTATGTGCTTAATGAAAAAGGTGTAATGTAGTATGCGATGGTTAGGTAATGGTTATTTGCATTAGAACAGGGTATTTGATGATGTTTGTTTCTGCCTCACACTCAGTAGACTGGTCATTGTAGATGTATGGGCCTTTTATTCATATTCATCTTGTATAAGCTTTTATCAAGATACCATCATGGCCCTTTTTTTCCCTTGTTTTTATTCTGTGGGATGCTGCTTTTGTAATGAAGTTTTTCCAAGGAAATTTTCTCCGAGAAAAATATTACAATTTTGGTAGGTTTGGTTCATAGGAATAAGAATGAAAATAGGATAAGAATAAAAGTAAATCATTATACCATATAAATAGAGAGATTAAAATTCTGTTAAGGGGTGGTTATGGTTTTCATAAGAATAAAATTTTTATTGATATTTCTCATTTCCCAAAAAACAATCCAAATACAATAATGCATGGAAAATGGAATGAATTTTTTATTTTCATTCTCTATTCAAGCATTAAAACATACCTTCATATGCAGAGGGATGCGACACAAAAGAGGCCTTGAAAGAAGAAAATATAGCTAAAAAATGTTTACCAAGGCATGAATGAACAAATAAAATTTGTTCGGGTTTTATTAGAGTCCAATCTTAATGTTACTATTGTTGTGGGCAAAACCTTCCACCTTTCAACATAAAGTAGCACACAGTTTGATGACCTTGATGACAAGTGACCCAAAGAACCATTGAATGGTGAAATAAAAATTAATAGAGGTATTGTGACAAAAATTGTCAACTGTGAAACCAAAATTTGGTTAATCTCAATTTTGATAATAGAAAATTTTGAAACTAATGTTTGATCTTGAGTATAACTAAAATCAAATCAAAGGAAAATAAAGAAGAAGAAGACTTCAAAGATAAGAGCTTTTAAGACTATGTCTAGATCTCTTTATAAGGTGCACTAGGATCATGCATCTTATTTTTATTCATGTACCTAAAATCATCAAAGAGTTGAATTGCTTTCAAATCTTTTATATTTGGATGATTTCATGCTTTTAATTAAAACCTTAAGTCAAATTCTTTTTGAACTTAATTAAAAGATTTTAAAAGGGATTGCATGAGTTGCTAGAGGTTCTAAACCTCAAACTGGATTTTTAAACACTTCACAATATAACCAATCGAGGGGATTAGGAACTAGTTGAATTGGTTTGGCTTGATAAATCAAGGTGCATTTGCATCTTTTCTCTCTTCCAATAGTTATGTTGATGTCAATTGAGCTTTTAACTCGTCTGATGAGGTTTAGTCGAGGACTGCTTGAATCAATTTCTCAATCAGTTAAGGACTTAGACCCCAACGATCACTTACCAGAAGCATTAATTGCTAACGATTAGTGAACTAATCGAACCAATGCTCAACCAATTGACCCCCAAATAGTGTCTAATGGTTAGTTTGGGCTTCTTCTCCTATGAAAAGGCTCCAAACTTCATTATTTTAGTGTGCATGAGTTCTAAATCTTTTATGAACATCATTTGAGGCTTGTGTGAGTGTTTTGAGTGCATTTTATTTCTAAACTTGCAATTCATTAGCGCACCTCATACATTCTTCTAACGAAGTAAGACACATTTTTAAGTAATTTCCATGCTATGCCAACATATGAATGTAATGGAAGGGAATCCTTCTCATAGACACTTTTTCCTTCTATACTTAAAGGTAAGGTTCCTTTTATTATTACACATAATGTTGTCCCCATTATAAGATACATATATGGCTTTACTTAAACATTATGTTGACACACTCCCAATGACATCACATAGGAAACATGTGGTTCCATGAGTATATCAATCTTCAAATTGATATTTAAGCAAAAATTGGATGACTATTGTGTTGATCTTGAAGGGCATGACCAAGTAATGCATTTACACTCATATGATTAATAATTTCTCATCCTATTTTAGGCATAAAGAACAATAAATTGACATGATAATTAAGACACACCATGTGTGTCAATTTAACCTCATCCTTAGGAATTTTTAAAAATTTTAAAGCTAGTTAACGAAAATATATTTTTAAGATATATAAAATTTATAAGATTTATATGTAAATTTCATGTGTTGACTATCATTGTAAACCATATATAAATATTGAGAAACTCCATTTCTTTCATAATACAATAATTGTGTGTTCTTGTGTGCAACAAAATGAAATAAAGATTATGAAGTTAAAGATTAAGCTTTTTCTTTGGTGATGTACCATAGGGTTGGTTAGTGCTATAAAATTAATTTGGAAAATATTTGTTCAATTGGAAATTTTTTTAGGCCTTAACCATTCCTTCCCATGCTTTTCATTCTCTATTGTTCCTCCTTTAGTTTTGTTAACATTTAAAGAAAATATAATAATTTATTTAATCCATATTACACATTTTCTTTCATGATCTATTATGTATTAATGACATACATTCCAGTAAATATGTCACCAAACAAAATCTATAATAAGACTATGTAAAATTCAATATCTTAATTATTACATGCACATTAGGGACATTGATTACTACTTAAAATGAACATATTTTATATAATAATTTTGATAAGTTTCACATTTTTTAATTAATAATTATACCTAAGATACTTAATTAACATATTGTTGCTCTTGAAATATTTACTAACTAGTTTTTGTAAGTTGTGGAGTGATTTCATGGTGTAAATGATGCATTTAATTGATCATGGAAGAAAGAAGATTGAAAAATGTTGAAAAAGATAGAAATAGAAATTTCACATCATCATGCGAAATTTGGCATGTCTATGTAGATTGGGATAAAGGAGGAAAAGTTGTAGCAAGCTAAGGGATGATTTCACATGAATGTGCAAAATTTTGCATAGAGATGCCAACTCAACCAAAGGAGCAAAAGTTGCTAGGAATTGAGGAGTATGTGCCAAATAGACCAAATAGATTAATGTTGTAGCCAACCAATTTCGATTTTGCATATATGTTTGTGTGAAAATGCTAGTCCTCGTGCAAAAATGTCACTGTTGGTGCCAAATCTTATATTTTTTTAATTTAGAAGGTTCTAGAAGCCTGATGGGAGGATGCCAAATGTCCTTCATTTTTTAAAACTATAAATAAGGATATAAATCTTGTAAAAAGAACTTTTTACACTTTTGGATTTGGAGCTATTTTAAAACTTTTTTTCCTCTCTCTCTCTCTCTTTGAATAGAAATTTCCATTTTCTTTCATTTTCTCACTAATCAAACATGTCTTATGAGACAAAATCTCCAAACATGAGTGACTAGATCTTATTTTTCTCAGAGGAAGGAGGATCTAAAGGCAAGATTTATGGTAATTTAGAGAAATAAAACTTAATTTGCCAAGGCATTTTGATCCAATTGATCAATTGATTGAAATTTGAGAATTTTTCTTTTCAAATTGTCTTGAATGAATATTACAATACAAAGTAAGTAGATTTATTAAATTCTTAAAGGTAGATTTAAAAAAATTGAATAGTTGCATTGTATAAATCATTGAAAGATGATTTAAAATGAATTGAATATATATGAAATGAATTGATCTTTTAGATTAAATCACCTAATTTGAAGAAAAATTATATTTAGATTTAAAGCTAAATTAAATATTGTTTTAGGTTAGATTTTTAGAATTTTTATCCTAACTTGATGAATAATAGATCTTGTTGATCTTTTCACCATAGAAATTGATTTCTAGTGAATCTGAAATCTAAAAATTTATTTTTCATTAATAGATTTTCTCTAATTTTGGTCAACTTTACCCCTTCAATTACAATAAGATTTTCTCAACTTTCATCTCTAATTTTTTGCCGCCTCATTTTTTATCACCATTTCAATTTTCACCATTTTCCCTCTTGATTGCCAAACACTTTCACCATGCTAATGGACAACACCTAAAACTGCTATACTACCATAACTTTTACTAGAAACCATTTTTGATATGGTAAAGCCCACCTTAGCATAGTTAATTGAGTTAAAAAGTTCGTTTTGATGCAATAACCATAAAAATCATCAATCAGACAAACATTGGAGTGGTGAAAAAAATGAGTAGCTTCGAAATTAAAACTATCTTTATATCATTGTTGTTGCTTATGATGATTGTATGTTGTTGTAGTTTTACATCCCTTGTTCCAATTCAATCAATGGGTGGTGATTGTCATAAATTTGGAGAGTAAAAGGGTTTGACCTTCTTTCATCAAGTCAGAACATTCAATCAGCTCACTTTCTTGATGAAGCCTCTAAAGTCGTTTCCTTTATGTCGCACCTACTAAAAAAGGCCTTCAAGCCTAATATGTAAGTATAAAAAACCTACATCCACAAGTTGCAGATATAGTGGGGCACCATAAATTGTAAGTTATAAATGTATACATATTTATTTTCTACTCTTTTCATGTCCTATGTCAATAACATGTCATAACGCATGCTACATTCAACATTGGGACAGAAATGGTCTAAATAGATCCATCGATTTTGTAAGTCCTTATCCTAGTTTAATTTCACATCAGCTGTAAAAATGTTTATGATGTGGACCCTAACATCAGTCTAATGTACATGATCGCATTGGACTTGAAAGGCTGAAATTTGCAATTCATATGACTCTGGCCGACGAAAATGAAGTTGGTGAAATTGTTTTCGCTAATATTTGATTAAGTTTCTCAATTGTATATTCTAATTCAATACCATTTTTATTCACAATTTCAAAACATTCTCAGCTATATTGTCCACTTCATGGATATTATTTGCAATTATATTAGATTGTAAGCAGGTATTAACCATTTTTTTGTCTTCCATGATTTTCGAACCAACTTTGCATATAATGCTTCACAATTATTGGATTGAATTATAAAATTTTCCTTCTTTAACAGCACCACAGATTGTATATGGATTTGTGGAGGAGCTATAGGGGCAACGTACTTTGTCGAGAGACTGTATCGAACAACTTACATTCATTGAATCATCCAGAGCAAGTCTCATGTCTTACTTGAGAGAGGCTCTCCAGTATCAAGTTGGTTGGCCAACTTATATTTTTGTTACTAAAATTTATGTCATTTTGAATCTTGCTCAATTTTTTTCCTTCAGGGATATTGCATTTGTCATTTTCTTATCCAATTTTGTAACTTTTTCATGTCACACTAGCAATATGATCATCCCACCAAATATTATCCAGTGACATACTAGAGTATTACCCCGCCCTGACTGTATCACCGAGATTTGTCGCTAAACCACCACATACTTTAAGGTCAATTTGATCAAGAACTTTGCAGTTGCTCTTGAAGATCATCCCACCTGTTCAAAGCATCTTCAAGAATGTTCTTTGCATACTGAAGCTCATAATTTAAATTTCCCATTTGGTAAACAACAACCACCTGATTTTGGTTTATATGTTCATTTGCTTACTGTACAAGGTTTACCATCTTCACTCAACTAGTTGTCGCTATCTTTGGTTTCCCCAGTAACTTGAGGACATGCTTCCCAATTGTGTGGAGCATTACCAGGATGAGTTCCCTCAGAAAATCAACTTGTTGATTGTCGAGATCCTCAATAGCACATTTTCAGCTAGTTAATGAAAAGTAAATCAAAATGGTTTTAAGATTTATTTGGATGACAAGAAAGCTTATGGAAACATGAGGTCTTGGCATTTTTTGCTGGTTGTTTAATTCCTAAAGAAAGGAAAAAAATCAACTGAAATGATTGTTAAAGGCTTAGTTTTATATGATGACAAGAATATGGGAAATTTTCCATACATTTCTGTGTACCATCACTCGGAAAGGATCATTTAGGGTGATATCTAGGTGAAAGCATTCAGGTATAGAGCAATCGTTCGACCAACATTATCGGATAATGGGGTTTGGGGATGAACCATCAGGAGCATGACACCCGACGAGGGGTCATCTGGTGCCCCAACAACCAAATAGCCTAGGAAAATCTCGACAAAAGTCTAGCACCTCAAAACCAACTATGGGTACGAACCCCGAAGATAATTGGGAACAACTTGTACAAATTACAAGGTACGAGGTACAGTTCCTAAGTTGAAAAGACATTACTAATTGAATGCTTCCTAAGGAAACACCACGTGCCACTTGACACGTGGCGCCTGACACATGCCACCTCAACCAATAGCAAGCCTTGTGAATATTCCTAAGTCTGACCCGATGGAAGTTTCTTTCCCAAGGAAAAGTCAACTGCATGTCCACCAATCAACATCCAATAGAGAAAAACTATAAAAGCCAATGATAGATAGAGGAAAAAAGAAAGGAGAAAAAAAACTACAATTGATACCAGATATTGACTCAACCTGCTGGTTCTATAGAGATTGGTCAACACTTCCCAACAATTCCCACTACAACAAATTACATGATCAGGGATGAAATGCTTTGTCTCTAACAATATTTCTTTTGTGGCCAAAAGACTTTCTTGACAAAAAATTTTGTCTCGACAATTGTCCCCACAGTTGTGTAACCTTATAGTTTTGGAGACGAATAATTACATTTTGTTAGAAAAACATATCTATGATGAAATGAAATCTCATGGCCAAAACTATTTGGCAACGAGAGTTTTTTGTGGCGTAAAGTAAGATGTTTTGTTAGGAATTAGATTTTCAAATATCTAGTATACCATTTAGTGACATAAGATTTCATTAGGCAATGAAATTATTTCATCTCTAAGTGTTACTTTATACATTAGGAGATGAAATATTTTCATCTCCATCATGTTAATATAGAGTTTCTGCAACGAAATAATTTTATCTCAAAATATTTCCACTTACATTTAGGGAGGAAATGTTTTCGTTTCGAAATATTGACATATAGTTTCGATAACAAATAAATCTTGTTTTTAAATGTTTTCATTACAATTGGAGACAACATTATTTCATCTTTAAAACTAATCATGTTTAGGCAATGAAATAGTTTTACCTCTAAATGTTTTTATTCATATTAGGATATGAAATAATGAAACAAATTTCGTATTTATACTAATTTGAGGATGAAATAATTTCCTCCCTAAATATAATATTATTATTAATTTTTAAAATTTTAGATAATCCTATTGAAACATTTATAAACCTGTATGATATTCAACATTTTCAAATATAAGATGATATTATACAAAATGAAGAATTTAATAATGTAAAAATATAATAACCTATAGAAAATAAGTAACAACAAAACATTTGTTTTATCAATGCAAACCATATTTGCAAATAACATTGTCTATGCTATTTGAATATTATCTAAAATAAAAATGACTAACATATAATAGTAAACCACATAATAATGTCAACTTGATAGTGAAGGTGGTGGTTGGGAAGCTAAGCCAAAATGAGGTGGTAGTTAGTTAGAAGTATTGGTTTGTTGTGGCATGAAACTCTATATCGGTGCCTTCAACTCCTCTCCTCCAATTGAGTGGTAGTTGTAGTCTTAAACTCCCATAACTCTATGATCTATCGTCGCAACTTCTTTGTTTCTTCATTAGGAAATTCAGTTGCACTTGAACGCTTAAGTTATGATCCATATCCCAAACCTTGAACATAACTTGATCGCTCCTCGAGCACTCAATGAGTCATCTCTAAGTCAAACAAGAGTATCAACCTTTTGAGTACTTAGCTCTTGAATCTCATGCATCTCTTCCTGAAAAATATAGTATAATTTCAATTAGTAAAAATATTAACATAATGTAATGCATCAAGAATCTAGCATCTATCTAGTTAAATTTAAATTTGCACCTTCTTAAGATAAACAAGTGAATCAACATGTACATATTAGCATATCAAGCAAACTGATTAAAAAAATGTTCAGACCAAAGTCAAGAGTTATCCAATTCATACAGCACAACAATATAACCAGAGTGAACATACCAAACCAAATTGCTCTGTTATACACAACAAGCACACAATAAAACCAAACCAAAAACCTAAATGATCACCAGAGAGCAACATACTACCAAAACAAAAAGCAACATATTACCGAGAAAAAAAAGCCTTCAACACAAATTTTTTTAGTTAAACCCCAGAAAAACAAAACCTAGAGCGTGGCAACTCACTTGACAGCCGCTCACGCGGATTCTGCAGAGCCTCCCGAAGAAACTGATCCACTTGGTTGACAGAGTCCTCAGAAATCATCCCGGAACCGACGAAGACGACAAAGCCGGAGCAGAAGCAGAGGCTGAAGCTGGTACCGAGGCATCGAGAGAGGAAGAGGAATCTTTCTTGGAGGATGAAGAGGAGAGCATCAATCTGCTCATGCTCTCGTCCAAATCAGCGACCTCCCAGGACTCAGGGGCTCCGAGATCGTGAATGTAAAACATGAGATGTTATTTGGTAATCTGATCATGATTTGCAGGCAAAGGTTGTGTTTTTCAGCCTGGCTCAAAAATCGTGGATTTAGGGTTCGTGAAATTTAAATCCAATGGCACAAAAGCAAAGCGACCCCTAGAACAGATCCAGAAAACACAGGGAGCAAAAAAAAAAAAAAAAGCAATTATTTTTGTTTTCCTTGGGGGTTTTGCATGGATTTTCTCGGAAATCAAACGAGGATGAATTTTCCCGGAAATCGAATGGGGGATGGATTTTCTTGGGAATCAAACGGGGGTTGCAAAATAATAATAATAATAATAATAATAATAATAATAACATGATTAGATTAGTACCTGTGAGGATTGAGAGTGGAAGAGGAAAATAGGGCCTTTTTAGGGATTCTCTCGTCTGCAGGGCAACTTCAGAAAAGGGCTTCTTGATGCCCGAGTGAGAGAGGTGAAATTTCTCCTAAGGATCCTTAGGATCTTGTGGTCTCAAAAGGTTCTTGCACCAACAATTTCCATCCTGATTTTCCAACATAGGAATGACTTTGCAGTAGAAAGATGCTTTTGTCTGATGATATTTCATCTAATGTTTATGATTTATAATATCATTATTATAAATTTTTTGGAACTGTTTTTCATTTCCATCCCTCCTGAGTTGCTAACTTTTTTCCCATACAAAAAGAATCTGAATTTGTTATTTCTCTCTTTGTATCTTTGCATCAAAAGGATTTCTTGCTTAGCCCCAGTTAGCTTTACAAGGAAAGAGAGTCAAATTCCAATTTCAAGGTCTTCGATCAGCCTACCTCGCAAATGGAGTTCTTCCTCTGCTCCTGGTCACAGATGTTAGCATTTTGCCTTTTTGCCTTGTCTGTGATAAAACCTAATTTTTCATTCACCTGACCATGATTCAAAAGGGATGCAATTATGTTCAGTTCACCTTCCAAATTTAGGGGTTCCATTTGGATTTGTCCTCTTGTGTATGTGATTTGGCTGTGCAGGTCAGATTGGTGAAGACCTTGAACACAGGATTGGGATGATGGAAACTTCATTAACCAGGTTTGGAATGATCTGGATTATATTCAAAGTGATGTCATGCAAGTGAATAAAGAAATGAAGGAAAACTTTCATGATATTAAGTGACGCAATCCTCATTGCCAGAAATAGATAACATCCATTACAATTTTGTGTAGTACTGTAATTATATACAATTAAGGGCACAACTGAGAGATGAAGATAATCCTTAAAAAGAAATTTAGGTTGTTAATTACTTTAGATTAGTGGGCTTACTTTCTAACCTACTTGCTTACGAAACTCTAGGTGGATGTGCCATTTGCTGTGGATGTACAGATTCAGCTGGAAACAAGGCAAGGGAACACCATTTCTTCAGAATAAATGTAATGACACATTTCACTTACCGATGGCCAAGTATGAAAATCTTCTAGGGGGGGGCTTGGTCAAAATTAATGTAGTTCCATTGGATTGGCATGGATATGAAATCTAAACATGTGATGAGTGTTGAACTCACAGGAATGATGAATAGAGTTTGTTGAAAACAAGCAACAGTTTTAATCTTAGGCTCAATATTCTGAATTTCATTCGGTAGAAGGCCTTCAACAGTAGTTATTTGTTCATGATAGCTCACTGCTGCTAATGGTAAGAACATTATTATCTGGCCGGTTACTTTCTCACTTGTAATCCCTACTTGTATGCAGGGTTGGTGGTAGAGTTCCTGTCATACCTGACATGATAACCAGAACAAGGGACAAGAAGATATCAAAACTAGCCTTGATGGGGCCTTGAAGTCTATTTCTGAACAAAGGAGCAAAGATTTTGCATCCACTGAATATTTCTAGGTTATGGAAGGTGGAGAGGCAACTCAATCAGGAAGCTTTGAGGAGCTCTTGACAGCCGAGAAAACATTTGAGTAGTTTGTAAATGAACGTAAAAATGCGGTAACAGTATTGGAATTATGAAATAATGAGCAAGGAGAAACTCAAAAATTGGATCAGAATCTGCCAAAGAAGTCTCATGGATATCTCCCCACCAAGGAAAACAGTTGATACATGATTTCTATGAAGAAGAAAGAGACAAAGATTGGTGATGTTGGGTGGAAGCCATTCTTGGATTATCTCCTTGTCCAAATGGAATGCTCTTGATATCTTTATGCAGAATAACTCAGTCTGGTTTTATTGCCCTTCATGCAGCTTCTACTTATTGGCTAGCACTAGGCATTCAAATTCCTAACCGCAGCAACACCTTGCTAATTGGAGTTTATACTGCAATTTTTTTTTAGTCCTGTCTTTGTGCATCTGATGTCTTTCTTTGCGCCTGTCTAGGATTAAAAGCTTCTCAGTCCTTCTTTGCAGGCTGTACCAATTCGGTTTTCAAAGCTCCAATGCTCTTCTTTGACTCTACTCTAGCTGGCTGTATTTGACCCGAGTAAGATTATCTTCTTTTCATTTAGGATAACCTCAGGAACCACTCTTCTATGAGTTTGCTGAAGTGCATCTATCTTGCAGGCTTCTTCATATTGCAGTGTTGTGGATTTCAATATACCTTTCTCCATAATCTCTGGGGCAGCAGCTGGTGTGGAACTTCTAACAACCATTGGAATTATGGCATCAGTCACAGGGCAAGTTCTCACTGTAGCCATTTTTGCTATGGTTGCTGTAGGCTATGTTCAGGTAGATACTATTTTTTAGTTTACATTCTTTGATCTTTCTCTTCTTCACTCATTGAATTAAAAATCCAATTATTATCTTGTTTTCCTTTTGACTAAAAGGGGTATTATGTAGCCTTTGCAAGAAAGTTAATGAGGATCAATGGAACAACAAAAGCTCTTGTTATGAATTATGCAGCTGAGACAACTCTTGGAGTGGCCACTGTAAGGGCTTTTAACATGGTGGACAGGTTCTTCCAAAACTACCTAGAGCTCATAGACATAGACGCAAAGCTATTGTTCTATTCTAATGCAGCCATTGAATGGCTAGTTCTAAGAATAGAAGTGCTCCAGAATCTGACTCTGGTCACTGCCACTCTTCTCCTTGTTCTACTTTCCAAGGGCGATGTAGCTCGAGGTATCTATAGTTGGTTACAACAGTCTTTTTATCCTTCAGATCTTTTCAGTTTGTTAAAATGATTTTGCTTCTTTTTTACTCGCAGCTTGTGGGGCTCTCTCTTTGTTATGCTCTAGCACTGACCGACACACAAGTGTTCCTGTCTCGTTGGTATCGTAACTTATTAAATTATATTGTTTCTGTTGAAAAGATCAAACAGTCGATGCACATTCCACCTGATCCCCCTGCGATTGTGGATGAAAAAATGCAACCATCTTCATGGCCTTCCAAGAGTAGGATAGAGTTTCAAAATCTGATGGTAAGATTTTTCTTCTAGTCCATGTTTTAAATGAATATGTTCCTTAGCATTGAGTTTGTGGTTTAGACTTAAATCTGATGATCCTTTTGATTTGTTTCAGATAAAAAACCGCCCCAGTGCATTTGAGTTGTCAAGGGAATGACTTGCACAACGAGGGGACTAGGGTAGGAGTTGTTGGAAGTACTGGAAGTGGAAAAAGAAAAACTGCATTCATACGTGCTTTGTTCCAACCAGTAGAGCCTGGAAGTGGGAAAATCCTCACAGATAGACTTGGCATCATCCCTCAATAGCCCACTCTTTTCAAGGGTAGCATTCAAACTAATTTGGACCCTCTAGGCCTTTACTCTGACAACGAAATATGGGAGGTGAGCCTACTCATTTTAATCTTGAAAGGTCTTTCTCATGACAATTCCAACTGTTTGTCCGCAACTTCTAGTTTAAAGTTCCACCAACTTTACATATCAATTTTCTGCAAAGAAGAGAACTTTCAGTAGTAACTCAATCACAGTACTAGCATATCTGATTTGTTCGGTTCTTCATTTTGCATGCTCTAGAAAAGTGTCAGCTGAAGGTAACAATCAGCAGTCTTCCAAACTTGCTAGACTCATCAGTTGAGTTGAATTCAGGAAATTAACATACATTTGAAGGCATCAAACTGGAAATGAAAAAAAAAAAAAAAAAAGTGAAGTTTCCTTCAAACTTAGCATACCCATTTCATTTCCCTCTCATATTTTCCAATGTAAATTAGATAAGTTTCCATCTCATTTTGGTTGCTTCCAGCATGACAAATTTAATGAGAATTGGAGGCCCGGGCAATGACAGCTTTTCTGCCTTGGAAGAGTCCTACTTAATTGAAACAGAATTCTAGTTCTAAATGAAGCCATGGCATCCATCGACTCTACCACTGATGCATTTCTACAGAGAATTATCAGACAGGAATTCTCAAACTGTACTGTGATTACTGTAGCTAAATGAGTTCCCACAATTATAGATAGTGACATGGTCATGGTCCTCTCTTATGGTATGCAATTCCAATCCAAGCCAGTTTAGGAGTATTGGGTTTTTGGTATTAACCCAACTTACAAAAAAAATCAGTTAGTTTGACTTTGTAGGTAAGCTTGTGGAGTATGATGAGCCCTCAAATCTGATGGAAACCTACTCCTATTTTTCAAAACTTGTAGCTGAATACTGGTCCAGCTGCAAGAGGAACTCCTCCTAGAATTTCAACTTCTACATATGGTTAAAAGTGTTAGATTTGGAGGTATGTGTTGTGACAGAGGAAGCTTTCATGCAAACAAGGTTAATTCAAGAACACAAAGATAAAATAATCACACATACGGTGCACGAGGTTTTAACGTGGTTTGGCTAACTATGCCTACGTCCACGGATGAGAGAGAATCATTCCACTATGTTACAGAGGATAGAACCAGATACATCTATTGGGTCCCGAAACATCTCATGTTTCCCCACTCTTTGTATCCATACCCTATCACGAGGCCTTTCGCTCCACCAGGTACCTCCCGTTCTTCCTCACTTCTCTATCCACCTGGTATAGTCTTTATAGGTCCATTTCCATCTCATAACTTTTCCTCCTCATGACCTAGAATATTTATAAAAATATTTCCAACAACTTTCCTTATTCTATAAGGAAATATAATATTGCAATAATATATTAACTTAGAAAATATTCTATACAATATTCTTCACAAAAAAAAAAAAAAAAAACTTGTACTAATTAGGAATTTGGGACACTTCTTAACAATCTCCACCTTGGACCAAATTTCATGAAATCAATTTTCAAACTCTGCATGACACAAACCTTTTTTTTTTTTTTTTTTTTTTTGTATCATATCACCATGAGAGATCAATTGACTCTACTTTCATTGAAAATTCATTTTGTTTTCATCTTGTGTGCTCTGTGATCTTTTACCCTTACAGAAATCTTCAACCCAAGCTCTGATACCAGTTTGTTATGCCAGCAAAAGCTTTGATGCCAACAATGTTAGTTCAAGAACACAAAGATAAAACAACCATACATACGGTACACGAGGTTTTAACGTGGTTCGGCCAACCATGCCTACGTGCACGGATGAGAGAGAATCATTCCACTATACAATAAAGAATGTTACAAATGATAGAATCAGATACATCTATTGGGTTCATGAAACATCCCATGTTTCCCCACTCCTTATATCTATACACTATCACAAGCCCTTTTGCTCCACCGGTCACCTCTCGCTCTTCCACACATCTCTATCCACCTCGTATAGTCTTTATAGGTCCATCTCCATCTCATAAATTTTTCCCCTCATGACCTAAAATATTTATAAAGATATTTCCAACAACTTTCCTTATTTAATAAGGAAATCTAATATTACAATAATATATTAACTTAGAAAATATTCTTTACAAAAAAAAGGATTTTATGCTAATTAGGAATTTGGGACACTTCCTAGCAATATGCCTGCATATGGGTCTTAGAACTTGTTCCTAGTTAAATTAGTTGTTTCTTCGGTAGGAACTTCTTGATGTAGAATATCACATATGTTGATTATGGAATAATTCGAACATTTAAACTTAAAGCTCTCTGTCCAGGATATGTAGCTGGATGTTCTCTCTCATGTCCACCAGTATAAGTGGCTTGAGTTTTGTGGTTATTTGATCTGTTCCTACCTATTAAACTGATATGACAATGATCTGAGTCTGGATGTGGGGGTTGTTAAAAAAAACCTATGCCAATGAAATTCATCTAAGTTACAGGGACATTTGAAGGAAGTTGTTTGTTGCTCGTGAATTTTAAACTGGTTTGACATGATATTGTTGAATTACATGGTTTCAATGGCGATGGTTTCTGAGCCTATGCTTTTGGTGTTCCTGTGTAATCAAACATGTTTTAAGGATAAGAATACTTCCTATGTTTGATTCTGCAGATTTCTTCACTAGTGATATTTTCTTTTATGGAGTCTCTAAACAAACTAACCTTCCTTCCCTTGCTTGCAGCATCCCCAGAAGCTGAAGCTGCTGCCTCACTTGCTGTTTTACATCGCATCACATCACCCATGAAGTCTCTTTCAAGGTTCCCCTCCATGGTTAGCAGGTAATCAATTAGATGTAAAACTGCATGTTATGATTTTCTTGGTTACTATAACTTGTATCTTTCCCTTGGTATAAGAATTTGACCTCAAACAATCATCCTCATAACACTGCTAACTGGTGTTCTACACATAGGGAGATAAATCTGAACTCTACACTGAATTTAGGAGTTGTTAGAGCTTGGTTACCCGAATTCTTTTCGGTCTGACCCGAAAAGTTCGAGGTGTAACATATGTGATGAAGAAAAATTATGGATTTTTTGGGGGGTCTGTGGTGGTAAGTGGTGTCCCACAAGCACACACATATATATGCAATAGTGCATAGGATTTAGGATTATACAGTAGCCACTTCATACTTTCCTTTTTTGCATCAATTTTTTACATAGTGGATTTTCTTCTTCTCTACTTGTGGTTTTTCCCGTCTAGGGTTTTCCACGTAAATCTATATATTCTTATTTTTTTGTTGCTTATTCTCGTTTTTCTGTAACATGAGCATTATTGCTGCTCAGAAAAGTACTTAGAAAGGCAAATAAATTGTTAAATAAGATGATTTTCTTAAATTTAGTTTAACATGAAAAATATAAAGGAAAAAATATAACCAACATCAATTGGAAATTCATGCATTTTCAAATTATTTGGCAATCACATGTTCAAGTAAAAATTAATTGTTAATAAAATTCATTTTTATTAATATTTTATTATTATTTTTTTCTTTTATTCTATATTCTTTATAATTAATTTTCCCCCCACTTTTGCATATATAGCTAAAACTGTCCTTAATAGATTCTATCATCCTTTTGGTCATGGAGACCCATCCGTCATATTTTACTGTCAAGTTGGGTCAGATAATGAATCCATGTTAAGGACTACTTTCACACAACATATGATGTTGCAGTCCCACATATTTGTGAAGGCTCAAAGAAGATGCAAACTAATAAGAGGTCGAAACAAATTTGAGAAGGAGTTGGAAAACCTGCTTGAATTAAAGACTCCAGTGCAGATTTAGGATAGCTCATCCTCTATATTCGCTTGTGATGAAATGATCTTATATAACCCTCGAATTGTCAAAATATCATTTCTAAACCAAACAAGTGAACAACTTTTAACTGTGGAAGCCCTTTGATCCTAGAATACCATATTTTGTCTCAAGGGATTTGGCATGGTATAAATTATCAAATCAGTTCTCCTTCATCTAAGGTTGTCAATGTAATTGAAAAAATGGCAATGAGCCTTTCGATGTGCTTGTATTGTGGCACTATATTGTTTTTTTCCTTATTAGCTTGGGTGGTAATCTCCATAAGAAGTTTAATATTCTTAAATTAGTTTCAATTTAGTTTCCTTAATTTTATAGTGTCAATTGAAAACCATTTACAGATGTTCTCAATTTATATATTCTTTTGAGGCCTGGGTTAAGAATACAAAAATTATAAATACATTTAAGCAACCTTCATAATTTACATTTGGCTAATTAAACATAACAAATTTTGATCCATTTGACCGAAGGAGTCCCTTCAAGTTGTGTCCTCCCATTCCATTTCAATGACCCTTAATTCTCAACTCACTATTCCAATGCAGGGATTGTATTTTGAAAATGTCTTCAATAAACCCTTCTCACCTTCCCAATTTCAACCATTTACTCTCTTTTCCATAACCATTAATGAAAATATCAAGAGTGCATGGAAGAAAATATCAAGATATATCGGCAATATATCGTAGGCAAAATGCCGTTAAGGGGACTTGAACCCCAAGCAAAAGGTTTAGGGTTCAACTCACCTTACCATTAGGGCAAATTTGCCCCTTGTAAAATATGATGCACTAAACACATATATTCAAAGTCATCATATAAAGAAAATATTAAAAGAATATTTTAGAGAGCAAATTAATTACAATTATTTTATAATTAAATACAAAAATTTCTTTTAATTGATTACCAAAATATAAAAATTATCATAATAATCTTCTACATAATGTTTTTAATATCATTAATAGATTAATTAAATATTAAAAAATTATACATATATCACAATTTATTTTATATCATTTAATACAATTGAATTAAATGGATCATAATTTTAATATTAATATATATTTTAAAATTAGACATATTATAATCAAATATCATAATATTATTATGAAATAATATTTGATGTAATTTAATAATAAATATACACTTATAAAATTCATATTTTTATGGACGCATACGATGTTATTATCAAATATGATAAATCATATTATACATATATCAAATTTTGTAATGAAATAACTTTAAAATATCTATTATACTTCTAATTACATTTTTATGAAGTTTTTCTTATATTTTTATAAATTTTGATCAATTTTATGTCCATCAATATTTTTTTTGAAAATATCTATAGATATATCCAATATATGTGTGATTATTGATATTTTCATCTTTGCAACAACGCATAGGGCAAGTGATGAGGAATTTTGGGCGATTTTTCCAAAAAAATCACTGAAATATTGGGGAAAAAACACAGCCAGCACCGATTAAATGAAAAAATAGGTGATTTATCGGCAACAACATTGCTGCTTCTTCTTCCAGTATCAATGTCTTTCTTTCTTACTGTCTCTTTATTTCTCTCTAGATATGGTTGTCAAGCTCATGCGAATGAGGAGGGATGGCATGTTTCGCAAGGTCATGCCAGCCGTTCCCAAGTTCATGCGAGCCGCTCACATGATCATGCCAGCCGTTCCCAAGGTCATGCGAGTCGTTCACTACGGGTGCCGTAATGGTGAAGCTCATGGCTTGAAGGTTTTTTTTTTTTTTTTTTTCTTTTAATCTCCTCTTTTTGGGTTTTGCTTCTTTTTAGTGTATTTTTAGTTTTTCCTTCTAGATTTAGGTTTTTTTTTTTTTTGGATTTTTGTGTTATGGAGAATGAGAAGAGGGATTGTAAGGTGGGTTTGGTTTTTTTGTGATTGAATCAATTGGGTTTATTGTTTTTTAATTTTAGTATTTTTTTATTTTTATTTTTATTTTTTTATTTTATCAATAGCTCTAGCAATTTTTTCTTCCCCTTGGTCGAGGTAAAAACAAGGGCTTTTCCTTTTGGTTTTTTCCTTTCCTCTAGAAATTCTCAGTTTTGTCGGTTTCCATTTTCTTATCTTATTTCTTGTCTTATGGTTTTATTTTATATGTGGTGCGTTTGAAATTCTGAGTTACTTATTCATGGATGGCCCAATATATAAGATTTCTCAAATTGCCTTGGGAGCTAATACTTATATTTCTATGAGTGCAGCATGTTGAGGTTCCAGTTCCAGCTCCAGCTAAAGATGAGGTTTTGCTGAAAGTAGAAGCAGCAAGCCTCAATCCACTTGATTGGAAACTGCAGAAAATGACATGGGGTTCTTCTTTTATGCTCCAATTCCCTCACATACCAGGTAATTCACTGGCGGCTATGGTTCACATTTGAATTTCTTTCATACTTGCTTTTGTGTCTATGTATTTTCTTCTAGTTTATTATTTTTTACTCTTTTTGACATGTATTATATTATGCCTAAATTCTTTGTCTAATCCTGTAATTGTGTTGAACTTTTAAGCTCTTTTTCTTCGCAATGAGAAATTGAAAATTCGGTTACTGCTCAAGTATTCGGCAGTCACCTCTATCTTTAACATGATCTTTATATTCTTCTTTTGTTCTTTCCCATATCATCTTCCATTCTCTTCTTGAATCCTCAGGAATTCAGCATTCCCTTGTTGGCCATCCTATGTGATACCAACCCTAATTGTTGGCTGTAGAGTGTGCTGCCTCCTTGCAAGTAATGCCAAGAGTAGAATCACTTTCTAATTTTAGTTTCTAACTTTCTAGGAGACTGCTTCCAATAACCCCCATAAGCTACTAATCCTTTCACCATTATTGAATTGGAAACTATAACTATGGTATGTGGTGGGAAGGTGTTAGGCACCCTACATCTTCCAACATAAGTTCTACTCATGGCCACAATTCCATTGAGGGTCTACTTAGATTAAATCAAAGCGTAATTAAGCATGCATGACACAAATTGCATTCAAATCATGGTGACTAGTACTTTTTTCAAGCAAACAAACCCTTCTGAAATAATTTAGAAAATGCAAAAGAATTCAATAATGCAGTCTAATGTAGTGATTTCCTTTTTCCAGGTTCTACCATATGCTGTTATAGTAGAAAAGGGCTCTTAACAGCAAACTTAGATTATGGACACCAAACTCAACGTAAAACTTCTTAAAGCAGAAAGCGGGTGTCTTCCATTATGGGGTTTACAACAAGCTTTCCTAAAAATGGAAGCATGCTCTATTATTGATACAGAAAAACTCAGAAATAGGTTTTTAGTTGCTGGGAAACCACAGAATATAACTTCTTTTGATATATGAAAGAAACAAAAAACGGGACCGAACCGTGACACCCAAAACTAGCTTCACTAGCATTACAAATTTTAACCTCTCGACCTACTCAAAACATTCGGCTACTTAAACCAGAGATTGTCTATAAACAGCCACTAGATCAAAGTAAAACTCGAGTTTTCAAAGATTAAGATAGTCTCAAATAAATCAATTCAAATAGAAGATATTCAATTCCAATTTAGCAAGCTTTGGGGTTGGAATGATGTGGGACAGACCTTGAAGTAGCTGCGTAGAATAAAATAGGGTGTCAGGGCTTTTCTTTTATGGGTTTATGGAGGAAATGGCGGAATTAGGAAGGTGATGGTTTTATGTGATTTGTGGGGTGGAATTATAGGGAAATACTTCCTGTAAATATTGGAATGAAAGGCTTCTGTTATCAATATGAAAAATTAAAATTAAATAAATAAACTTCTCTGCAGATTTTACTTATTTAGTGATGACTCTCCATTGATTCCTCCTGACTGAGGCTCTAAGAAAGACCCTAATGTAATGTTTACGCAAGATGATCGAAGTTGAAGTTTCCTTCATGAGACTTACTTGCCAATCAAATTGCAACTGTTAGATATGGATTAAATAAGTAGGAAAACATTGTGATTATCTGGTGCTGAATTTCCCTTGATATTCCCAGTGTAAATGTATACTGACCAAATCAGAGAATTATGAGTGGGAAAACAACGAAGGGGTTGGCCTTGTTCAAGTGTTAAAAGGAAACCAATAGAGAGCCCACTTTGTATCAGTGGCATCTGTTACCTTGTTTAGTTGCCTCATACTGATTGGCTGTTTAGTTTTACAATTTATATTGTAATTCTAGCTCATTAGTTTCCTTGATGTAACAGGTATTGATGTGGCTGGAGAGGTCGTGGAGGTTGGAGCAAGAGTCAAGGAGTTCAAAGCCGGTGAGAAAGTGGTTTCCGTACTTAGCCATGTTGTAAGTAACAGCCTGATTCTCTCAGTTTTGATTGCCTCTGTATGATCTCCTCATATTACCCAGGTGATATCTGCTTTATCATGGTGAGAAATTTCACTTTTGTTTCTACCCATATACGAGATATGTCATAGATTGTATTGCGAGGTTCTGGTCTATGCAGATACTAGCATAAAAATATTTTATTCCAAAATACCCTTGAATCTTTTTCTCCCTTAAAAGAAAATGATACTTTCTCCTTGGCCAAGATGCGGTAATCCATCAATCAGTATGAACCACCAAAAACAAAAATCAAGCACAAACTATGGAAAAAAAATGTTTATAAGGGGGAGGATGGAGTCGGGTGAGAAATTTGTTATGTTAATGAGGTTGACACAAGATGAAGTTGATATCGTCCCACAACTTAAGGATAGCATTAAACCATCTCGATAGCATTACACCATCTCCGCTCTCCATAGCCGGAAAACAAGACCTGCATAAATATGAAAGGATGTGTGCTTTTTTTTTTCTTTTGTTTTTTTCTGTTGACTAATCTTGAATCTCGCAATATTGATGACAGTGGGGAGGTGGACTAGCAGAGTTTGCTGTGGCTAAAGAGAATTTAACAGTCTCAAGGCCTTCTCAAGTGTCAGCAGCTGAAGGCGCGGGATTACCCATTTCAGGTCTTACAGCTCTACGAGCCCTCATAGAGGAGGTAGACATCAAGCTCGACGGAAGTGGCAAACAGAAAAGCATCCTAATCGAAGGTGCCTCAGGTGGGGTCGGTCACCATGCTGTTCAACTCGCAAAGCTGGGAAACACACACGTTACAGCCACTTGTGGAACACAAAACATTGATTTTGTTAGGAGCTTAGGGGCCGACGAGGTTCTGCCCTACAAGACTCAAACCTTGATCTGGAGCCTATCAGGCCGGAAATACAACGCGGTGCTCCACTGCTCAACAGGCATTCCCCAGTCCATCGCCAACTTAAGCACAAACAGGGAGGTAATAGATCTCACTCCTGTCGTCAGTACCAAGTGGACTCGGGACGTACGCACTTTCTTTAGGAAGAAGCAGTTGGTGCCAAAATTTGTCTCTCTCAAGAAGAAGAACCTGGCGTATCTTGTTGGGTTGAAGGAAGGGAAGCTTAAGACAGTGATTGACTCGAAACATCCTCTGAGCAAGGCTGAAGCTGCTTGGACTAAGAGAATCGATGAGGATGGCGATGCCAGTGGGAAGATCATTGTGGAGCCTTAAGCGTGATTATGTACTATACATCAATTCTTATGTGCTTAATGAAAAAGGTGTAGTGTAGTGTGCGATGGTTAGGTAATGGTTATTTGCATTAGAACAAGCTATTTAACTATGTTTGCTTCTGCCTAACACTCAGTGGACTGGTTATTGTAGATGAATGTACCTCTTATTCATTTTCGTCTTGTATAAGCTTTTGTGATCGTGATCCATGTTGGCTCTTTTTCCCTCTAGCTTGTCTTTATTCTATGGGATGCTGCTTTTGCTAATGAAGTTTTTCCCAGGAAATTAAATTTTTTCCGAGAAAATAATTACAGTGTAGGTAGGTTTGTCGCATAGGAATAATAATGGAAATAGGATAAGAACAAAAGTAAATCATTATACCATATAAATAGAGATTAAAATTCAGGCATTAAAACATACCTTCATATGCAGAGGAATTTGACAAAAAAAAGGCCTAAAAGGAAGAAAAAATATCCATAGTTACTATTGTTGTGGCAAAACCTTCCACCTTTCAACATAAAGTAGCACACAATTTGATGACCTTGATGATAGGCGAGCCAAGAGAACCTCTATACTAAAGAAGTTGTTGATCTAATCTTGTAAGAGGAATCAAGCATCGTCCCTAAACAATAGTATTTCACCTAGAAGTAAAAGAATGCTAGAGGAATGAAATAAATTCTAATTTTCTCCGGACAAGAAGAGTGTGCTTAAGTTAGGGTACCATCCATGCACTAGGGTTCCTTTCTTACCTTGAGAGGATCTCACATTCATTGTACTTCATAATACAATTGGAATCCAATTAATGAGAATATCAAAGAAAAAATAAATAAATTGAACTCAACCCATGACCCTTTTAAAAGTCTATAAAATGATAAACTAGTTAAGGATGAGGGCACAATTTAAGATTTACTAGCGACGTCAGCCAGGCAACCTTCATAGTTTCGATCATAGGTCTTGCGTGGGTGTTGCGAAGTTGCATGGTGTTGTGAGTCTTATCAATAGTGATGGTGTGTGTGGGTGGAAGTAAAATAAAAAATTAATTTATATAAATTTATATATATGGTGTATGTGGTGGAAGCTGAAATTGGTAAAGTAGAAAAATTAATTTATATGTATTTATATGAATGGTATGATCGTATTAGATATAATTTATTGTTAAAATTATTTATCGTATAAAATGCATTTATATGGATGATATGGGATGTGATTTAATAATAATATTATTGTTAAAATTATTTATCGTTAAAATTATATGTATTACATGTATTTATATGTATGATTTTTTTTTTTTTATCTTATAATATTGAATTGACTCAATGAATTATTTTTGTATGGTATAGGAAATATATTTATATTTGATCATTTTTAATTTATTATATCATGGTATGTTTTTATATTGTATAAAGATTATATTTTTAATTTATTACATCATGTGAATTTTTTATCTTATATTATTAAATTGTCTCACCAAATTGGCAAAGTAAAATAGTAATTTTATTTGTAGTATAAGGTTTAACAGTAATAATTAGCATAAGATTTAATGGTAATAATATGAATTTTATAAAATACATTTATATGGTAAACTTCATATAATATGTTTTTATATGGTATAGAGATTGCATTTTTAATTTATATTTTTTATGTTATATATTGTAAAATTAAATCACATCAGAAATCAATGATTATTTAAAACAAACTTTTTTTGAAGAATTATAATTATAAAAATAATGATTTAATAATATGTTTACATTAAAAAATCAATAATTAGTTTTGTATAATATAGAGATTATATTTATATTCAATTATTTTTAATTTATTATATCATGATATGTTTTTTATCTTATACTACTGTAGAATTAAATTTACAACTTAATAATATGTTTAGGAATTGAATAATTGGTTTAGTAAAGTTGATATGAATTTATGAATTTATCTTTCATATGGTGAACTTATGACTGGTCATATTTATTACTTTTTAGTGAAATTTATTTTTATATGGTAATAATATGCATTTAATAGTATGCATTTATATATTATAGAGAATTTATATTTATATTTGAATTAATTTTACTTCATTATATCATGTATAGTTTTTATTTTATAATATTTTAGAATTAAAAGAAATCAATAATTATTAAAACAAAATTTTTTAAAAGTCGTAATTATAAAAATATCTATTTATTTATTGTTTATTTTAATTAAAAACATATAAATGAGTGGAAAATAAAATATGGTGAACTTAGGTGTGGTAATGTTTATTTCTTTTTAATGAAATTTAGTTTTATATGATAATAATATGAATTTAACAGTATTCATTTATAAGGTATAGAGAATTTATATTTATATTTGAATTAATTTTACTTCATTATATCACGTAGATTTTTTATTTTATAATATTTTAAATTATATTATATTAGGAAATCAATAATTATTTAAAATTAATTTTTTAAAAGAATCATAATTATAAAATATTCATTTATTTAATTAGTTTTTATTTTAATTAAAAAGCATATAAATGTGTGGAAAATAAAAGACGGTGAACTTAGGTGTGGTTATGTTTATTGCTTTCTAATGAAATTTATTCTTATATAGTAATAATATAATTTAATGGTATGCATATATAGAAAAATTATATTTATATTTGAATCAATTTTATTTCATTATATGTCATAGATTTTTTATTTTATAATATTTTTAAATTAAATTATTTAGAAAATCAATAATTTTCAAAACAAATTTTTTAAAAGAATCATAATTATGAAAATATTTATTTATTTAACTATTATTTAATTTATTTTAAAAACACATATAAATTAGTGGAAAATTGAATATTATAATTCTCATATAAATGTGTTTACATATATTTGATTTGAAAAGTAAATTGTTTTAGTTTTATATGTGATCAAGCAAAGATGGTCACAGGATTTATTCATAATAGCTTTAAAGTAGTAAATTTAATGATAGTGTTCACCAAGAATAGAGATCTATTAAGGCTAGGAATGACCCAATTTGCTAGTAAATTTATTTCACTTGAGAGTCTTATACAGTATGAGGCTAATTTGAAGAGAATGTACACAACAAATGATTGCATGAATTCAATAAAGATAGGAGCAAAAAAAGCATAAGAGATAAGATATGTAATTTTATCTTAACTAATCGATTTTGGAAAAGGGTAGGGAAAATCTAAACCATCATAGAACCTCTCATTAAAGTATTGAAATTAATTGGTCAAGATAAAAAGCTCACACTATCAATAATTTATGAAACAATTGATAGAGTTAAATTGTCTATAAAAGCATTGATCAAGCAATGGGAAAAGCATTGATAAAAAGTATTTCTCAAACCATCCGAAAATTAAAACTGGAATAAAGGAGGTTATAAAGAGATTAGAGTCAAATTTGGATAGACAAACAAAAGATATTAACGAGGTATAATAATAAATTTTGACATTTATGTAATACATTTTGTATATGTAATGTGAATTAACAAAAAAAAAAAAAAAAAACATTAATGATGTAGATGAAATTATTTACAAGAGGAAAATGGAGAATTTAGAAATACACTTACTAGGAAAGTAATAAATCAATCTCTTTGAGGTATTCATCATGTTTACTTTTATTACAAATAGGAATTACCATCATTTTTTGTTAAATATATCATGGTGGTTAACATGTTTGCATTTTCTTTATTATAGTTGAATATTGTTGGAACAACTATGGCTATGAAGTTCCACATATACAAAAAGTTGTTAAAATTTTAAGCCTAGCATATTCTTCATCAAGTTGTGAAAGAAATTAGAGCACATAGTCATTGATTCACACAAAGTCATGCAACTGTTTGGCAATGAAAAAGTTGCATAAGTTAGTTTATATGCACTACAATATGCGGCCTCGAGTTAAGAATTTGATGCAATAGCAAAACAATGAAAATTTATACAATCTATTTGATCTTAATCATATCTTTAATGATGATGATATATTAGAAGAGTGAATATGAAAAGAAAAAGAACATATTTTATCATCTAATAATTTGGATTGGTTGGATAAAGCTTTTTCCCATAATGAAGAAAGTGGAGAAGTAGCTCATGAAAATGATGGTGCT
The DNA here is from genome assembly GCA_030254885.1 of Vitis rotundifolia. Taxonomy (NCBI): domain Eukaryota; kingdom Viridiplantae; phylum Streptophyta; class Magnoliopsida; order Vitales; family Vitaceae; genus Vitis; species Vitis rotundifolia. Next base: position 14,460,068 of record CM058157.1, read on the forward strand.
ATAAGTCATAAAGTTAATGGCGTACAAGAAATACTACACAAGGAAGAGATATTGAGTTTGATTATAAAGGTAAAGGGGTGGTGGGATTAGTAGGGGCGGTAAAGGGGGAGGGAGGGTACTGGTGAAGGAAATGAAAGAGATGGTGGCACTAGTGAGGGTACTAAAGGAGGTGGTGGTGTTGGTGGTGATTATGTTAGTCAAGTAGATCCTAGCATGTCATGAGCATGAGATGAAAATTACTATGCCACACAAGTTATAGATCATGGATATAGACCAGGGATTTGGGAATAACGAAAGCATTTGGAAAGACTAACTACATTTATCAACAATGATAATTATTGTAATGGGCATGATTATCACTGATCCAATTATCACCATATTGATGAGCACTTGCAGACTTCAAATATAGGATCAAGGCCGCATTTGAAAGAAGTAGATAATGGATCATATCACAACTTTAGAGACTATGATAGCTCTTCTAGTACTTTTAGTATAAATAATTTTGATTGATTTCCAAGGATGCATCCAAAGGGATATTCAAATACTGGAACACAAGTTAGTAACTCCTATAGATAGATCAATCTTCTAGTAGCAGCAACATTGCTTGTTGAGGTTTTGGAAACTATCAATTTGGTGTTGAGCTCGAACAACCTCTAAAGTCATATTTACCTAATTATGGATCTTCAAGTCAATCATCTTAACCAACATATTCGAGTTATGAACAATTCTTTCAACAATGTCCTCACTATGGGAATTACCGCCCCACTTTGTATACTCATCATAGGACTTATGATAATGATTTTGAGCCCCCTCGTCATTAAACATTGAATTGATTATTTTATTGTATGTATTTTAGTAAAAATGTTGTTATATTTGAAATAAAATAATTTTTTATTCTTAGCGTTATCATAAATAACTTTCAATTGATACTTTTATAACTATTTAAATAATGTTAAATATGAAACAATTTTGTTTTATTAATTTGCATGAGCTTATTTAATGGTACTTATTTTCTAGATAATTTACTTTTTTTTTAACTTTCTAATTATCTTATTTTGCATGTCACTCGATACCGAGTTAAGATGTCAAGACCGATACGCCTCAAGACCTCTAAGCTGACTTTGAACCATGAGTGGTTTTCCATCCTTTATTCCTAATTGTTATGTTCCAATTGTTATCCGTATATATACGAGGAAGGGAGAAAAATGGAAAAGCTTGTTTGTGGTTGAGGTTGCTTTTGTAGGATATTAAGGTTATTTTCCTCCCCACTTTCTTAGCAAACAAACAGAGCACACTTGATTATTGTTTTCTTACGAGAGGCTGGAAATTTGACATTGGACTTCTCGAAGATTAAGAAGCACAATAATAAAATGACTAGATTTTCCCAGGCAAAGTACAGCGTACATAAATAAATGTAAGACACTAACAAGACTAGGCATAATTTGTCATGACATGAGGAATTGGACCACCAGAAATAGCGTTTCTGGCTAGAGCCATTGTTCAAGTTTGGTTCTTTTGTAATGAAAAAGTTCTTGATTTATTACAAAAAAAAAAAACATTGTTTTTGGAAAAAAAAAAACTTAGGCATAAAAACAATTTTTTTCTATTAATTATCCCAAAGAAACTTTACATTTGAACACATCACAAAAGGTTTTAGCATATTTTATGCGTTTATTATTTTTTTCTCCCGATATTTTATGAATACATTTAAAAACAATTTGAATTTACTCTAAAATATTATATTATTTTTATTCTTATTTTATTTTCTTAAGAAAGCTTTTTCAATTCAAAAATTTTTGTTTAAAGGGATGATTTGATTAAAAACTATATTCAAAATCCAAATTTGAAAATATAAGTGCATGTTTGGTAATTGTTTTTGAAAACTAAAAATAGTTTTTGAAAGCAGTTCTGAAAAATGTTCTTTAATACTTTGTAGAACAAAAGTCTATTTAAAAGCCTAAAATATTTTTGACATATTTTTAATATTTTTAAATATATTTTAAAAATAATTTTTATGTGTGGTATTTTATTTTTAATTATTTTAAATGTTTGTATAATTATTTTTTAAAACAATCCTAGAAAATAAATGAAAGTAATATAAAAAAATTTTAAATTTTTTTCTAAAAATATCATATTTTTTGTTCTTAAAAATAGAAAATGAAAAGTAATTTTTCATTGTCAAACGAGTTTTTCAGGTTTTTTTTGTTCTAAAAAGTAGAAAATTGATTTAAAAAATAATTGTGAAACAAATCTAGACATTTTATCCTTGTTTTCTTTTCTCAGTTTCATAAAATTATTCATATTTTTTATAAAAATATTTTTTCTTTTAAATTTACGTGTAAATACTAAAAATTAAAATAATAAAACAAGGTTGATTTTTTAAGTAAAAATGGGAAAGGTTTACCACCACAATTTTCACCTCTTAACCAACTAATTGGTTTTTAAAATACGATTGTTGTTTCAAAGGCAGTTTTCAAATAGCCGCTGCTTCGTGCAGATTGAAGGGAGTCCTGAAGTTGGCCGCCCATTTTCATGTGTCAAGCCAGTATCCTCAGTAGCCTTTACTTTTACTTTCGATTCTACGCATCGCAGTAAGTCGGCACTGCCCGCTCTTCCCTCTCTATCTCTCTGCATGCTGCTCGGCACGACCAGGCTTGTCAGGATCCCAAATCGACATTCCTATGCATTTCAATTTCCCTTTATGTTTTCCTCTCTATCCGTTCAATCTTCATCCAATCAAACCACTGAAGGCACTGTCTTTCACATTTCAAATCTGATTAATAAACCAATTGGGAACATGACAAGACCCTCAAGTCACTAGCGTCTCATATGACCCCACATCTTGCTAGTAAGATTATTGGGCTCCACAGTAATAATATTGAACTTGGGGTTAGATTTTTCAAGTGGGTTTACAGACAATCCTCATATTGTTATGATTTGGATGAGAGAATCCAGTTGTTGGGTGTTTTGGTTTCTCGTGATCTTTTTGGGGTTGCACAGAAGGCTGTGGTTTTGTTGATTAAGGAGTGTGAAGACAGTGAAAATGGAGTTGTAAAGCTAATGGGTGCTCTTGATGGGATGACAGAGCTGGGGTTCAGACTTAGTTACCCTTGTTACAGCACTCTATTGATGTGTTTGGCTAAGTTGAATATGGGTTTTGTTGCATTTTTGGTTTATAGGAGAATGGTGAATGAGGGGTTTGTTCTTGGTGGGATTGACTACAGGACTGTTATCAACGCTCTATGCAAGAATGGGCTTGTACAAGCTGCTGAAATGTTCTGTTGCAAGGTTTTGAGACTTGGGTTTGGCCTGGATAATCATGTTTGTACTTCTCTGGTGTTGGCTAATTGTAGGAGAGATGATCTCGGAGAAGCCTTCCGAGTGTTTGAGAAAATGTCCAAAGAGGAAAGCTGTAGGCCCAATAGTGTCACCTACTCAATATTGATACACGGTTTGTGTGAAGCGGGTAGACTTGAAGAAGCCTTTCAATTGAAGCAAGAGATGGTTGAGAAAGGTTGCCAGCCAAGTACCCGAACCTACACGGTCCTCATCAAAGCTGAGTGTGATATTGGAATGACTGATAAGGCTATGAAGATGCTTGATGAGATGGCTACAAAGGCATGTGTACCTAATGTTCACACATACACTATACTGATCGATAGATTATGTAGAGAAGGAAAGATTGAGGAGGCCCATGGGGTGTTCAGAAAGATGCTAAAACATGGGCTATGTCCTGGTATAATAACTTTCAATGCACTGATAAATGGTTACTGCAAGGAAGGATGGGTTGTTTCTGCTTTTCAACTACTTTCTGTGATAGAGAAAGGGAACTGTAAACCGAATAATCGTACCTACAATGAACTTATGGAAGGATTGTGTAGGGTTAGTAAATCTTACAAAGCATTTTTGCTATTGAGAAGGGTGGTTGATAACGGTTTGTTGCCTAACAGAGTAACCTATAACATTCTGGTTGATGGGTTTTGCAAGGAAGGTCAACTCAATATGGCTTTTAATATTTAATTCAATGAACTTAGCTGGTCTTGAACCAGATGGATTTACTTTCACTGCATTAATTGATAATCTCTGTAAACTGGGGAGACTAGAACAGGCCAATGGAATTTTGGGTTCAATGGTGAAGAAGGGAATATCCCTTGATGAGGTTACATTTACAGCACTCATAAATGGGCATTGTAAGATTGGTAAGGCTAAAGATGTATATTTTCTTTTTGAGAATATGGTGGAGAACAGATGTTTGACAACAGCTCATACATTCAACTGTTTTCTTGATGCACTCTGCAAAGATTATAAGTTGAATGAGGCAAATGCAATGCTTGGGAAGATGATGAAGTATGGATTAGTTCCTTCTGTTGTGACTCATACAATATTAATTGAGGGACACTGCCGAGCTAGTGAGACTGCCCTCTCTTTGAAAATGCTAGAACGGATGAAACAAGCTGGCTGCTCCCCTAATGTCTATACTTATACTATCATTATTAATGGTCTCTGCAATAATGGAAGAGTAGAGGAAGCAGAAACTATTCTCTTTAGTATGTCTAGTTTTGGAGTATCTCCCAACCACTTTACATATGCTGTATTAGTTAAAGCACATGTTAAAGCTGGTAGATTAGATCGTGCCTTTCAAATTGTGAGTACCATGGTTAAAAATGGTTGTCAACCTAACAGTCATATTTATTCTGCACTTCTTTCAGGATTTGTTTTGTCAAACACTGGTACTGGAGCAGGAGCCCTAAGTTCTACTGGTGACTTGGAGGCTAGATCATTATCTTCAAAGGAGAATGATAATAATTGTTTATCCAATCATGTTTTTAGACAAATGGATATTGACCATGCTCTAAAAATTAGAGATGAGATTAAGAAATGTGGTGTGCCTACTGAAGATTTGTACAATTTCTTAGTTGTGGGTTTATGCAAAGAGGGAAGAATTATTGAAGCAGATCAACTTACCCAAGATATGGTGAAACATGGTCTATTTCCTGATAAGGCCATTTCTTCCATCATCGAACACTACTGCAAGACTTGCAAATATGATAATTGCCTTGAATTCATGAAATTAGTTCTAGATAATAAATTTGTTCCATCTTTTGCATCTTACTGTTGGGTGATTCATGGTCTACGCAATGAGGGGAGGGTTCAAGAAGCTCAAAGGCTGGTCTCTGATCTTGTCAGGCACACTGGTATGGAGGAGGAAGTTGAAGTTACACCTTATATCGAGTTCCTAATGAAGGAAGAGGAAGATGATCCTGACAAATGCCTCAAGCTTATAAAAGCGATTGAGCAAGTGCATTACAAAGAGAGGCCAATTATCTAAGTACCAGGCCTTTCTCAGTTTCTGAGAATGATGCCTGTTAATAGAGGCATGGAATATCAAGTTGGATTCATGATTCAGATGACATGTCTGGTAAACAAGATAGGTTTATAAATTGTAATGAATATAATTATGTCTTCTTTCCACTCGCATGTCTACTATATAGTATTTTTCTAGTGATCTGACATATTCTGTTATTATTTCCTTGCTTTTGCTGGATAAGTCTGTAACAAGGTCTGCAAGGCATTGTATCTCCACAGACATAGGAGCATAATCAATAGCTTAACTGAAGCATGAAAGGAATAGGTCGTATCCTGAATACATCATAAGGAGTTAAGTTTTTGTATGCTTGATTGGATGAAATGTGAGGATGTTCATGGTGATTGAAGGGCTAAGAGTATATTTTGAAATTGGCCTGAACAGATGACTTGCTATGCAACTACCTATGTTTTGTCTAGTAAATTGTGCTTTGAACTTACGTTGTCCCTTGATGCTTTGTAGTGTATTTGGAATTTGTGTGCATGTTTAATATTATGGGTATGAAAAAGTATATTTATTATTTTCAGAAGGTGAAATTGTAGCTTTAAATTTATCTCTAATTGCTACTGCTGTAGCAGCACAGCTGCATTTTTCCTTCACCCTTTCTCCGTTGTGTCTTCTTGTTCCATTTTCTTCTTGATCATTTGTTCTCACATTATTCTTTGATATTGTGATTGCAAAGGCACTATTTGCTCATGTGAGAGTTATTGAGTTTCTGTTGAAGAGACTATTATTTAACTTCTTTCTTTAGCATTTGCAAGTTTCCTTTTTATGATGTTTAACAATTAATGATCTTGCCTATGGTCCTATGGTTTTTTTCACAATTGATAGTTACATTATTGAGCTCGTTATCTTATCAATTGCATTTAATTTGAAAATCCAATACTAACACATTTGCTATTTATAACTAGGTATGCAATTGGTCAGACCGAGTTTGTCATCAATCTAAGTGGAAGGGTTTAGAGTATCAATATCAAAGCAACCCAACCCACTTCCGAGGCTGGTCCATTCAACTAGGTAAGGTAATAATCTGTTCATGTTAGTTATTCTACATTAGGCTATTTGAAATTAAGTATTGTAAATTGACAATCAGGAAACATTTATTGAACTTAATGAAAATATAACCTGCAAATATTCCATGCACACACAAATAGTTATGGTTCGTGGTTGGCTTGGCTTGCTTCCCCTTACAGTCTCAGTCCAAGTCCAACTCTAACCTCACCTCTCATTATTTCCCAATTTAGTAACTGATAACCAAGGGCCTCAGGGATCATCTTTTAGATGTGAGAAGATAGTCTCTGTTCTTCATGTCCTACATCTCAACTATAGCAACAGAGATGGGAAGCACCTCTTTTGTGTTCAAAATTTCATTTTTCCTATAGGCATGATAGTGTTAACATTGTGGCTAGCTATTTTGACTTGAAGATCAAAACAAACTCTTGTTTTCAACCACATGCTTTTAGCATTTTCATAACTTTAAATATAGAAGTTTCTGTATCCACCCTGTTGGTGCACAGCTTCATGCTTACATATTATAGGCTGGAACACCCTAGTTATTTTCCTAATGGGTCATGATTCTGCTTCCCCAGTTGGATGCCGCTGTCTGGGCAACTCTTTTCTCAGGATGATCTTTACCAGGTTCTCCAATGGTTGCAAGTAGCAATTAGATTAAACTTGTATTAGTCTGTAATCACATAACTACTGAAACAGGTACTCAATAGATTATGAAACAATGTTGGAGAGCAAATCACTGCCTCTGTCAGCTTTTTTCATAGTTCTAGTTATTTTCATTTGCACATTGTCACATTTATGCAGCTTTTCTGCATCATATAAACAAAAAAGCTATTAACTTTATCATTTTTCTTAATGTTCAAGAGTATTAATTTCACCTTGAATGTTGCATGATTTTAGATAAATGGGAACTATAAGGTTCAAAATATCGATTGAATTCGGTACAACTCAGTCAAGTCATATTCACCTTGGCAAGGTTCTCAACAGGTTCATTACCGAACACATGTTTTTCCACTGACTTGGTGGTAAATTGGTATTACTCACTTAACTCTATCGAGCTCCTAAAACACCTAGGTTGTATCACTAGGTTCACCAATACTATTCTAAGTTAAATCAGATCCATGGCTTCAAACCCCCGAAATAATGCATCAGTGGCCGCCCTCATTGTCAATCATAGTACTTCTTGTTGATTGACGTCAATGCCTTGGTTGAAAGGCAATGATGTTGAAGTAACTAAAATCATCTTCATCGGCGGCTGGGGACAAGTCTAGTAACATCTCAATCTTTCATGTGAGTGGGTGGATGACATATAATATGATGCTAAGAGAACACCTCTACATTTGCTTTGTTTGATTTGATTTGATTTGGAATTTAGGATTTAGAAAAAGTAAGAAATAAGAAATGAATTCAAAAAAGTCAACTTATGGGATATAATTATAACATAGAAATATGTTTATTGTTGTACTCCTTTTTAATATAATAAATTTATCGAATTATGGAAACTTATAAATGATCATCCTTAATAATGTATATCTCTTTATGACTGTCTATAAAAAAGGAAGATCTCTAATGAAAATTCATTCCGTTTTCTTCCTACATTTTAATTTCTCTTTTTCGTTTTTTTCTCTTCACTTTATTATTTAAAAAAAAAAAAATATTTATAGTATATTTATAGTTTAATATTCAATAATTATTAATTATATTGAATTGTTTAAAATTAGAGCCAAACATTGATAAAAAAAAAAAAAAAAAAAAAAAAAAACACTAAATTTATTGTAAATAATGTCCAAATTAATTACGATAAATTTCAATATAAACATGATCTTAATTGAATTGTATCAAGTCTTATCAATTAGCTCTTTTCCTAATTAAGCTTATAATATTTTTAAATTATGTTTAGTAACAAAAATGCATAAAAATTATCTCTTAATGTGTGCTTTTATGAGTATTAAAAAATGTTCAATGTGATAGAAGTTTATTTTGTTGATTTTTTTTAGTCCATGTAATTGTGTGTATGTGTGTGTGTGTGTTTTTTTTTTTTTTTTTTTTGAAAAGTTGTAATAACTCTTTGTACATTTTTTTATTTTTTTGAACTTTTTAATGAGTATAACATGTTAGCCCAATGTTTTTCCTCGTATTTTGATGATAACAAAACCATAAGGAAATCAAAACAAGTCACATACCAAGTTGGACCAATTTACCTCAATGAAGACTTGGATGCATGAAAGACAAGACCCTTAGGAACTATATGTAAGATTGGTTCTTGGTGCTCTAAGGTCATCTTACTTATTTCACGCACTTTGTATTTGGCAAGTTAAACTTGTACTCCAGGATTGTGCTTTTGACCCTTCATTCTCTTTGAGAAAATTTGAGGGTGATATTCAAGTGTGAGATTCAATTGAAGAAAAACAATGAAGGATTGATTGAAACCAAAATCCAATTGAAATGAAGTGCAGGCTTGGATTGAAACCTTGGTTTAGTAGAACCCTTAATGTGTTTGAAGCTTGAGAAATGTGGGTGTAGGCTGAGATTTGACTAAACCACTATAAAAGCAAGTTTAAACTGAGTTTCCATCCTTCTTTCCTTCTCTTTTACTTATATTATCATCAATTTACTTGTCTTCTATCTCTTGTTTAGTTAATCGCATTCATTAAAGTTTAATTTTTTGAAAATTAACCATCATCCAATTCACCCCCCTCTTGGGTGATTACTCTAGGTTGGATTAGTTAAACTTCATATATTGTGTGTAATCTGATCCCACTTTGAGTTATCAAGACTGGTATATCTCAGGACCTCCAAGTTAATGACTTTGAATCATAGGAAACAATGTCTTCTCCATATATTAAGGAAGGAATTTTTAAAAGTTCGATTGAAACTTTTAGCAAATTCTGAACTAGGTTGCAATGCGAACACATGTAAATGGCATCATCTTTTTGAAAAAATTATGGGATATGCATGTATTACCACATCCTTTTTTCCAGCCTGTAGCCTCCATCAGTTGATTGTCCATGCCTAAACATGGAATTGTTACTGTTAATTTTAATTTCTTAGCAGAAAAATTCGAATATGTAGTTGGATTTAGATCCACTTTTTCTTTGTTCATTTTATCCTGCAAAAGAACTAAGAAAGGAAGGGAAAAAAAAAAAAGAGTAAGTAAAAAGTTATCCTTAATGATTTTGAGTTCACAAACCTTTTTGTTTGCTTGTTATGTTTATGTTCCACACTGATAGTGTGTGCATTTTCCTTTTTTCTTTTACAAAATTATTGTTGTTATTGTTCCATTATCCCAAGATGTTCATGTTGTGAAACCTTTAGTGTTTGACCTACCATTGTATTCTAATCATGACTACTTCCTTACTTTTCTAGATAAATATCTAAATTTTATCTTTATCACACTGATATCTTGTAGTGACTTAGGAAATGGTTTTTTTCCCTTTTATTATGGAATTCACTACTAGCCTATGCTGAATTTAGAGTATTTATGGATCATGCTTAGAGCCCATGGATTTGAGCTTAAGGCTAATATGTTCCTTGATGTTGATAAGTTTCATTGGCCCTACTCCTCCATGTTATATCTTTGCTATGAACAATGAGCTATAGGAGAACTAGAGATTGAGTATTGTAACTAGGGGTGCAACTTGGGTACATTGGCTTGACTGAACTCAATGTTTAAGCGGGCATGGGTGATCATTTTCAATACTCTGGTTGGCCTTAGCTTAGGTTTTTCCAACTTGAGCTCAATTTGGGTGGATTCGGGCCAAGGTTTGGACTATCTAAGCCTAACTCAAACCCGATTTAATGTTTTTATAATATTTATAATGTATATTATTCAATATAATAATCTTTATTTTCATTTTAGATTTTCAAGAAAAAAAATATCAAATTACATTATATCATATATTTTTTCATTTTTTTTTAAAGATATATATATATTTATATTGCTATCCTCAAATTTTGTCATATTTACTATTTAAATTTTGATATAAATATAAAGAAAAAAGGTTTTTAAAAAACATTATGAATAAATTTTGAATTATGTAACTCGAGTCTAACCCGATTAACTCAACTCAAACTTAGAGAAATGAGATTGGATTAGACTTAAGTTGAGTACCTCGAGTTAGAGATCTAGTTGGGTTGGACTCAGGTTAGGCTCAAGTTAGTTATCAACTTGACCAAGCCACCCAAGTTGCAACCTTAGGGTAAGAGGCGTGATTGTGGTTTTATATTTTATTTTTTAATTTATAGATTAGAAGATAATGAAGATTAAGACTTTAATTTAAGTTTTAAATAATTAAATATCGATACAGATTTTGTTGAAAGATGGAAGATCAAGAATTTAATTTAAGGTTTTATGTTAATAATGTGGATTTCATGTTTCAATTCAAGTTATAGGTCTAAAAGATCAAATATTGATGATTTGGTTTTAGAAAGACTATTCTTAACCAATAAATGTGAATTGGATTTGTAATAGTTTCCAAGGTTTTTCTTTATTATTTTCTTAATAAAGTTCTAAGCCTTTCAACAAAAAAGCATCATCTTTTTTGGGTAGGCATCAACACTTGATTTGACCTAAACAAAATTAACTAAGTTTCTTTGATTTCTTGTGGACAATACCCAATACTAAAAGTGGTAGTAAGTTGTCGGTTTTTCTAGGCTAGAGTTACTAGATATACATTTTAGATATGTTTACAATAGAGAGCTTGGATAGAAGTATCAAACTTACTATGGACATTTTCATATATTTTACAATGAAAAGTTAAATGAATTGGTCTATGCATTAATTTTTAACAGATTAGTAAGTAATAATGGACTAAATATATGCAATCTACATGAAAGGTTAGAAATATATATATCGGTTAGGATATTGATTATTAGTGATCAAATTACTAAAACATCAAATAAATATATGATCTAAATTAACAAGACATTGAGATTCATCAGACATGCGATGCAAGGAATGGGAATGGAATGCCTAGGAGTTCTCATTTATGTATGTAAACAAGATGGGTGTAGGATGTGATTGCCTCCTCCCATCCCCATCCCAATAGGAAATTTTCTCCCATACCCACCTCAATGGAAAATTTTCAATCCCATTCCTATCTCATATGCAGGCCTTAGCCCAATAGTCCAGACCTGTTAAATTTTAGGGGGGCAATATGACTATTGGGTTTGAATCCTCCTCTTGCAAGAAGTGAATTTTTTTTTATTTTAGTATTTTCAAACCTGCCTCCCTAAGCTCTAGCTGGCTCCTCTAGTGGTAGTGGGAGCAGGCTGTTGTGAGTCACCTTAATGGTTGAATTGGTTTAGGTTGAAACTAAAAAGCTATTTGCCCCGCTAGGCTCTAGCTGGCTCCGCTAAGGGTGGTGGGGACGGGCTGTTGTGAGTCGCCTTAATGGTTGAATTGGTCTAGGTTGAAACTAAAAAGCTATTCTTCTTTCCTAGTGTCACGCTCCCAAATCCAGCCACAAATTTTTATTTATTTTCTTTCTGTGATTGTGCAACGCCAAGTACCTCCTTAGCCAACCTATTCCCCGTTCTTGATCAAGCAACAACAACAAAAGCAAACATAAGAAAATACAGGTAAGACTTCTCAACTTTTTTTATTACTCAATAATAAACAAAATTACAAAATTTTCTAAGTGCCCAACACTTATATTTTTTGCCCAAGTTGGAGAATTGAGATCCCACACCAACCTTCACTCTTTGATTCCTCAAGGCAATGGAGAAGAGCCTATTTATATCTAAGGCTGCTTCCCTCTGCTATAGTTTGAATTCAAACATCAGCTTATTTGAATTAAAATTGGCAGTTGGGTGGTTATATAACACCCCTTCCTTCAGCCTTTGCCTCTTCATACCTCTACACAGCCACTCCACACAGGACCCTCATATGATGCCTGCCCTGAACCCATTGGGTGCTCCCAATGGTGCCTCTTCCCAAGAGCTTTGCCTCTTATCCTATATATTGCTCACTTTTGGCTGATAACCTGTTAGATATGACATCATATGACAAAGTTGTGCTGAAAGACACAATATTCTCCATATCATGAACAATGATAGCATGAAAGTGGCTTCTCAATAGCGGCTTCTCAATAATTAAAACTTCCTTCCCCTTCCGATGTGGAATATTACAATCCCATTGTTATGAAATTTCAATTTCAAAGGAAACTTTCAATCTTGTAATGAGAAAAAGTGAGAGTTGCATTTAGTAAACCAACTTAATAACTTAAAGTGACTTAATAATTTAATTCAAATCATTATAAAATAAATTAAGTATGTTTGGTATAATAACTTCTTGAACTTCAAGAATAATAGGGCGTTTGGGTTAATTTAATAACTTAATTTAAGTTTTACTTAACGTATTAAGTATATTTGACAAAATAATTTAATTTATGATATCAAAATTAATAATAACTTAGAGTAATAAATCAAAATAAGTTACTTTTCCTAAATCTCAAATACATTTATTCTAGTTGCTCATATCATTTTCATATGGGATGGGCAAACAAATTTATTCTTTAATATTAATAAGCGTAAATATGTCAGTTTAATAGTTTAAAAAGGTAAAAATTAAATAACTAGTTTTAGATCAACAACTAAGTGCATAATTTATAACCTATGTTATCTTCAATCATCAAGCATTAAACATGACGTTTTACCAAACACCATCTCAAATACTCCTGCTGGGAATTATTCCACAACACATGAAAGGCCATTTCTTTCCCATGAAATATCATCTAAACTCATATTAGTCTTTGGTGCATGGAATCCGGTGGCAGTTGCAAAGAGGTAAGTGATGATGGGGGTGGTTGGTGCTGCCAAAATCATGAAGGTGAGAACCTAGAGGTAATTTCAAAGATATGTGGATGCATGGTGGGAATGAGAATTGATCCAATTGAAGGTGGAGTTCACGGATGATGACAGTATTGAGCAGAGATAAGGTTTGTTTAGTTGGCTTTATGTGCTAGTAGAACAACCTAAAAGGATGCTTTTTTTCACTCAGGATTCCACTCCGATCAACTGTGCTGTGCTCCATCCTAAACTGGCAACCTGCCACCCTCAAGAGAACATCAAACATTCAGCCATCCTTTAGACTCAATGGTCGAAATTACCTAATCTGGTCACAACTTGTGAGAACAGTCTTAAAGAGGAAAGGGAAACTCAACCACCTTATTGGAACCGTGCCTGGTGAAAGCGATCCTCAGCTTACCGCTTGGGATGAAGTTGACTCCATGATAATCACGTGGCTATGGAACTTGATGCTGCCAAAAATCAATGGAACTTGTATGTTCCTGACCACTGCAAGAGATATTTGGGAAACAATGAGGCAAACATACTCTTAAGGTTTAAGATGTCTCTCAAATCTATGAAATCAAGACCAAAATCCATTCAGTCAAGCATGTTATGATGCATGTCACTAACATAATATTATTTTGTAATGAAAGGATTATGGCTTGAATTAGATTGTTACTAAAATTTAAGATGAAATGTAGTGAACATGCAGCTAAGTCATTAAACTTTGTTGAATTGAAAAGAATTTTTGAGTTTTTAGCTAGCCTTAATATTGAATATGATCAAGTATGGGTGCAAGTGCTTGGGAAGGAATCTGTCTCACTTAAGCGAGGTATTCTCCATCATTCAGGATGAGGAAGAAAGAAGGAATGTGACATTGGACACTCTAGTTGAAGAAGGTTCTATCTTGGCCATGGTAACACCATCCTCTTCAAAGAACTATGGTAGTCAAACCTTAACTCCAAAAGTAGCAGAAGGGAGACATTCAGACCACTGATCAACAAAGATGGACTTTGGTGTAATTACTACAAGGAAACTTGTGGGAAATTGAAGGGAAAACAACCATTTGATAGGACTAACAACTACACTCCGAAATAGTATATACCAAGAGGCAATCAAGCAAACATGGCCCTTACAGAAGAAAAAGCAACCCATGATTCTTCCCCTAGTAATCTATAAATTAAGACACTAAACAGAGAAGAAATTGAGGAGATCAGAAGTCTCCTCACCTCTATTGATAAACCGGTAGATGCTCATTGACACACTTAGGTAAGTGTTTCAAAGCCCTTAGTCCCTCATAAGACTGTAATCATAAAACCTGGATATTTGACTCAAATGCCACTGATAATATGATTAATTCCTCATAGCTATCATTTCAATTCCTATACCCATGCCCTAGAAATAACAAAACCAAGGTTGCAAATGAGATATTGACATTTGCAGTAGCAAAAGGAACAATTCCCTCACTTCATGTCTGTCTTACTTTAGAATCTATTCTACATGTTTCCAAACTATTTGTGAACATTGTGCCTACACACAAGATTATACTACAACAAATTACATGATCAGGGATGAAAAGCTTTGTCTCTAACAATATTTCTTTTGTGGCCAAAGGGCTTTCTTGACAAAAAATTTCTTCTCGACAATTGTCCCCATAGTTGTGTCACCCTATAGTTTTGGAGAAGAATAATTATATTTTGTTAGGAAAACGTATCTATGATGAAATAAAATCTCATGGCCGAAACTATTTGGCAATGAGAGTTTTTTGTGGCGTAAAGTAAGATGTTTTGTTAGGAATTAGATTTTCAAATATCTAGTATACCATTTAGTGACATAAGATTTCATTAGGCAACGAAATTATTTCATCTCTAAGTGTTACTTTATACATTAAGAGATGAAATATTTTCATCTCTATCATGTTAATACAGAGTTTCTACAATGAAATAATTTTATCTCAAAATATTTCCACTTACATTTAGGGAGGAAATGTTTTCGTTTCGAAATATTGACATATAGTTTGATAACAAATAAATCTTGTTTCTAAATGTTTTCATTACAATTGGAGGCAACATTATTTCATCTTTAAAACTAATCATGTTTAGGCAATGAAATAGTTTTACCTCTAAATGTTTTTATTCATATTAGGATATGAAATAATGAAACGAATTTCGTATTTATACTAATTTGAGGATGAAATAATTTCCTCCCTAAATATAATATTATTATTAATTTTTAAAATTTTAGATAATCCTATTGAAACATTTATAAACCTGTATGATATTCAACATTTTCAAATATAAGATGATATTATACAAAATGAAGAATTTAATAATGTAAAAATATAATAACCTATAGAAAATAAGTAACAACAAAACATTTGTTTTATCAATGCAAACCATATTTGCAAATAACATTGTCTATGCTATTTGAATATTATCTAAAATAAAAATGACTAACATATAATGGTAAACCACATAATAATGTCAACTTGATAGTGAAGGTGGTGGTTGGGAAGCTAAGCCAAAATGAGGTGGTAGTTAGTTAGAAGTATTGGTTTGTTGTGGCATGAAACTCTATATCGGTGTCTTCAACTCCTCTATTCCAATTGAGTGGTAGTTGTAGTCTTAAACTCCTATAACTCTATGGTCTATTGTCGTAACTTCTTTGTTTCTTCATTAGGAAATTCAGTTGCACTTGAACGCTTAAGTTGTGATCCATATCCCAAACCTTGAACATAACTTGATCGCTTCTCGAGCACTCAATGAATCATCTCTAAGTCAAACAAGAGTATCAATCTTTTGAGTTCTTTGCTCTTGAATCTCATGCATCTCTTCCTGAAAAATATAGTATAATTTCAATTAGTAAAAATATTAACATAATGTAATGCATCAAGAATCTAGCATCTATCTAGTTAAATTTAAATTTGCACCTTCTTAAGATAAACAAGTGAATCAACATGTACATATTAGCATATCAAGCAAACTGATTAAAAAAATGTTCAGACCAAAGTCAAGAGTTATCCAATTCATACAGCACAACAATATAACTAGAGTGAACATACCAAACCAAATTGCTCTGTTATACACAACAAGCACACAATAAAACCAAACCAAAAACCTAAATGATCACCAGAGAGCAACATACTACCAAAAAAAAAAGCAACATATTACCGAGAAAAAAAAGCCTTCAACACAAATTTTTTTAGTTAAACCCCAGAAAAACAAAACCTAGAGCGTGGCAACTCACTTGACAGCCGCTCACGCGGATTCTGCAGAGCCTCCCGAAGAAACTGATCCACTTGGTTGACAGAGTCCTCAGAAATCATCCCGGAACCGACGAAGACGACAAAGCCGGAGCAGAAGCAGAGGCTGAAGCTGGTATCGAGGCATCGAGAGAGGAAGAGGAATCTTTCTTGGAGGATGAAGAGGAGAGCATCAATCTGCTCATGCTCTCGTCCAAATCAGCGACCTCCCAGGACTCAGGGGCTCCGAGATCGTGAATGTAAAACATAAGATGTTATTTGGTAATCTGATCATGATTTGCAGGCA
The DNA here is from genome assembly GCA_030254885.1 of Vitis rotundifolia. NCBI lineage: Eukaryota > Viridiplantae > Streptophyta > Magnoliopsida > Vitales > Vitaceae > Vitis > Vitis rotundifolia. Next base: position 14,476,781 of record CM058157.1, read on the forward strand.
AAGGTTGTGTTTTTCAGCCTGGCTCAAAAATCGTGGATTTAGGGTTCGTGAAATTTAAATCCAATGGCACAAAAGCAAAGCGACCACTAGAACAGATCCAGAAAACACAGGGAGCAAAAAAAAAAAAAAAAAAAAAAGCAATTTTTTTTTGTTTTCCTTGGGGGTTTTGCATGGATTTTCTCGGAAATCAAACGAGGATGAATTTTCCCGGAAATCGAATGGGGGATGGATTTTCTTGGGAATCAAACGGGGGTTGCAAAAAAATAAAATAATAATAACATGATTAGATTAGTACCTGCGACGATTGAGAGTGGAAGAGGAAAATAGGGCCTTTTTAGGGATTCTCTCGTCTGCAGGGCAACTTCAGAAAAGGGCTTCTTGATGCCCGAGTGAGAGAGGTGAAATTTCTCCTAAGGATCCTTAGGATCTTGTGGTCTCAAAAGGTTCTTGGACCAACAATTTCCATCCTGATTTTCCAACATAGGAATGACTTTGCAGTAGAAAGATGCTTTTGTCTGATGATATTTCATCTAATGTTTATGATTTATAATATCATTACTATAAATTTTTTGGAACTGTTTTTCATTTCCATCCCTCCTGAGTTGCTAACTTTTTTCCCATACAAAAATAATCTGAATTTGTTATTTCTCTCTTTGTATCTTTGCATCAAAAGGATTTCTTGCTTAGCCCCAGTTAGCTTTACAAGGGAAGAGAGTCAAATTCGAATTTCAAGGTCTTCGACCAGCCTACCTCGCAAATGGAGTTCTTCCTCTGCTCCTGGTCACAGATGTTAGCATTTTGCCTTTTTGCCTTGTCTGTGATAAAACCTAATTTTTCATTCACCTGACCATGATTCAAAAGGGATGCAATTATGTTCAGTTCACCTTCCAAATTTAGGGGTTCCATTTGGATTTGTCCTCTTGTATATGTGATTTGGCTGTGCAGGTCATATTGGTGAAGACCTCGAACACAGGATTGGGATGATGGAAACTTCATTAACCAGGTTTGGAATGATCTTGGATTATATTCAAAGTGATGTCATGCAAGTGAATAAAGAAATGAAGGAAAACTTTCATGATATTAAGTGACGCAATCCTCATTGCCAGAAATAGATAACATCCATTACAATTTTGTGTAGTACTGTAATTATATACAATTAAGGGCACAACTGAGAGATGAAGATAATCCTTAAAAAGAAATTTAGGTTGTTAATTACTTTAGATTAGTGGGCTTACTTTCCAACCTACTTGCTTACGAAACTCTAGGTGGATGTGCCATTTGCTATGGATGTACAGATTGAGCTGGAAACAAGGCAAGGGAACACCATTTCTTCAGAATAAATGTAATGACACATTTCACTTACCGATGGCCAAGTATGAAATCTAAACATGTGATGAGTGTTGAACTCACAGGAATGATGAATAGAGTTTGTTGAAAACAAGCAACAGTTTTAATCTTAGGCTCAATATTCTGAATTTCATTCGGTAGAAGGCCTTCAACAGTAGTTATTTGTTCATGATAGCTCACTGCTGCTAATGGTAAGAACATTATTATCTGGCCGGTTACTTTCTCACTTGTAATCCCTACTTGTATGCAGGGTTGGTGGTAGACTTCCTGTCATACCTGAAGATATCAAAACTAGCCTTGATGGGGCCTTGAAGTCTATTTCTGAACAAAGGAGCAAAGATTTTGCATCCATTGAATATTTCTAGGTTATGGAAGGTGGAGAGGCAACTCAATCAGGAAGCTTTGAGGAGCTCTTGACAGCCGAGAAAACATTTGAGTAGTTTGTAAATGAACATAAATATGCGGTAACAGTATTGGAATTATGAAATAATGAGCAAGGAGAAACTCAAAAATTGGATCAGAATCTGCCAAAGAAGTCTCATGGATATCTCCCCACCAAGGAAAACAGTTGATACATGATTTCTATGAAGAAGAAAGAGACAAAGGTTGGTGATGTTGGGTGGAAGCCATTCTTGGATTATCTCCTTGTCCAAATGGAATGCTCTTGATATCTTTATGCAGAATAACTCAGTCTGGTTTTATTGCCCTTCATGCAGCTTCTACTTATTGGCTAGCACTAGGCATTCAAATTCCTAACAGCAGCAACACCTTGCTAATTGGAGTTTATACTGCAATTTTTTTTTAGTGCTGTCTTTGTGCATCTGATGTCTTTCTTTGCGCCTGTCTAGGATTAAAAGCTTCTCAGTCCTTCTTTGCAGGCTGTACCAATTCGGTTTTCAAAGCTCCAATGCTCTTCTTTGACTCTACTCTAGCTGGCTGTATTTTGACCCGAGTAAGATTATCTTCTTTTCATTTAGGATAACCTCAGGAACCACTCTTCTATGAGTTTGCTGAAGTGCATCTATCTTGCAGGCTTCTTCATATTGCAGTGTTGTTGATTTCGATATACCTTTCTCCATAATCTTTGTGGCAGCAGCTGGTGTGGAACTTCTAACAACCATTGGAATTATGGCATCAGTCACAGGGCAAGTTCTCACTGTAGCCATTTTTGCTATGGTTGCTGTAGGCTATGTTCAGGTAGATACTATTTTTTAGTTTACATTCTTTGATCTTTCTCTTCTTCACTCATTGAATTAAAAATCCAATTATTATCTTGTTTTCCTTTTGACTAAAAAGGGTATTATGTAGCCTTTGCAAGAAAGTTAATAAGGATCAATGGAACAACAAAAGCTCTTGTTATGAATTATGCAGCTGAGACAACTCTTGGAGTGGCCACTATAAGGGCTTTTAACACGGTGGACAGGTTCTTCCAAAACTACCTAGAGCTCATAGACATAGACGCAAAGCTATTGTTCTATTCTAATGCAGCCATTGAATGGCTAGTTCTAAGAATAGAAGTGCTCCAGAATCTGACTCTAGTCACTGCCACTCTTCTCCTTGTTCTACTTTCCAAGGGTGATGTAGCTCCAGGTATCTATAGTTGGTTACAACAGTCTTTTTATCCTTCAGATCTTTTCAGTTTGTTAAAATGATTTGGTTTCTTTTTTACTCGTGGCTTGTGGGGCTCTCTCTTTGTTATGCTCTAGCACTGACTGACACAAGTGTTCCTGTCTCGTTGGTATCGTAACTTATTAAATTATATTGTTTCTGTTGAAAAGATCAAACAGTCGGTGCACATTCCACCTGAGCCCCCTGTGATTGTGAATGAAAAAATGCAACCATCTTCATGGCCTTCCAAGAGTAGGATAGAGTTTCAAAATCTGATGGTAAGATTTTTCTTCTAGTCCATGTTTTAAATGAATATGTTCCTTAGCATTGAGTTTGTGTTTTAGACTTAAATCTGATGATCCTTTTGATTTGTTTCAGATTAAAAACCGCCCCAGTGCATTTGAGTTGTCAAGGGAATGACTTGCACAACGAGGGGACTAGGGTAGGAGTTGTTGGAAGTACTGGAAGTGGAAAAAGAAAAACTGCATTCATATGTGCTTTGTTCCGACCGGTAGAGCCTGGAAGTGGGAAAATCCTCACAGATAGACTTGGCATCATCCCTCAATAGCCCACTCTTTTCAAGGGTAGCATTCAAACTAATTTGGACCCTCTAGGCCTTTACTCTGACAACGAAATATGGGAGGTGAGCCTACTCATTTTAATCTTGAAAGGTCTTTCTCATGACAATTCCAACTGTTTGTCCGCAACTTCTAGTTTAAAGTTCCACCAATTTTACATATCAATTTTCTGCAAAGAAGAGAACTTTCAGTAGTAACTGAATCACAGTACTAGCATATCTGATTTGTTCGGTTCTTCATTTTGCATGCTTTAGAAAAGTGTCAGCTGAAGGCAACAATCAGCAGTCTTCCAAACTTGCTAGACTCATCAGTTGAGTTGAATTCAGGAAATTAACGTACATTTGAAGGCATCAAACTGGAAACGAAAAAAAAAAAAAAGTGAAGTTTCCTTCAAACTTAGCATACCCATTTCATTTCCCTCTCATATTTTCCAATGTAAATTAGATAAGTTTCCATCTCATTTTGGTTGCTTCCAGCATGACAAATTTAATGAGAATTGGAGGCCCGGGCAATGACAGCTCTTCTGCCTTGGAAGAGTCCTACTTAATTGAAACAGAATTCTAGTTCTAAATGAAGCCATGGCATCCATGGACTCTACCACTGATGCATTTCTACAGAGAATTATCAGGCAGGAATTCTCAAACTGTACTGTGATTACTGTAGCTAACTAAGTTCCCACAATTATAGATAGTGACATGGTGATGGCCCTCTCTCATGTTTCCCCACTCTTTGTATTCATACCCTATCATGAGCCCTTTCGCTCCACCAGGTATCTTCCGTTCTTCCTCACTTCTCTATCCACCTCGTATAGTCTTTATAGGTCCATCTCCATCTCATAACTTTTTCTCCTCATGACTTAGAATATTTATAGAAATATTTCCAACAACTTTCCTTATTCAATAAGGAAATATAGTATTGCAATAATATATTAACTTAGAAAATATTCTATACAATATTCTTTACAAAAAAAAAAAAAAGAACTTGTATTGATTAGGAATTTGGGACACTTCCTAACAATCTCCACCTTGGACCAAATTTCATGAAATCAATTTTCAAACTTTGCATGACACAAACCTTTTTTTTTTTTTTTTTTTTTGTATCATATCACCATGAGAGAGCAATTGACTCTACTTTCATTGAAAATTCATTTTGTTTTCAGCTTGTGTGCTCTGTGATCTTTTACTCTTACAGAAATCTTCAACCCAAGCTCTAATACCAGTTTGTTATGCCAGCAAAAGCTTTGATGCCCACAATGTTAGTTCAAGAACACAAAGATAAAACAATCATACATACGGTACACGAGGTTTTAACGTGGTTCGACCAACCATGCCTACATCCACGGATGAGAGAGAATCATTCCACTATACAATAAAGAATGTTACAAATGATAGAACCAGATACATCTATTGGGTTCCCGAAACATCCCATGTTTCCCCACTCCTTATATCTATACCTTATCACAAGCCCTTTTGCTCCATTGGCTACCTCTTGTTCTTCCACACATCTCTATCCACCTCGTATAGTCTTTATAGGTCCATTTCCATCTCATAAATTTTTCCCCTCATGACCTAAAATATTTATAAAGATATTTCCAACAATTTTTCTTATTCTATAAGGAAATCTAATTTTACAATAATATATTAACTTAGAAAATATTCTTTACAAAAAAAAGGATTTTATGCTAATTAGGAATTTGGAACACTTCTTAGCAATATGCCTGCATATGGGTCTTTGACCCTGTTCCTAGTTAAATTAGTTGTTTCTTCGTTAGGAACTTCTTGATGTCGAATATCACATATGTTGATTATGGAATAATTCGAACTTTTAAACTTAAAGCTCTCTGTCCAGGATATGTAGCTGGATGTTCTCTCTCATGTCCACCAGTATAAGTGGCTTGAGTTTTGTGGTTATTTGATCTGTTCCTACCTATTAAACTGATATGACAATGATCTGAGTCTGGATGTGGGGGTTGTAAAAAAAATTTATGCCAATGAAATTCATCTAAGTTACAGGGACATTTGAAGGAAGTTGTTTGTTGCTCGTGAATTTTAAACTGGTTTGACATAATATTGTTGAATTACATGGTTTCAATGGCGATGGTTTCTGAGCCTGTGCTTTTGGTGTTCCTGTGTAATCAAACATGTTTTAAGGATAAGAATACTTCCTATGTTTGATTGTGCAGATTTCTTCACTGGTGATATTTCTTTTATGGAGTCTCTAAACAAACTAACCTTCCTTCGCTTGCTTGCAGCATCCCCAGAAGCTGAAGCTGCTGCCTCACTTGCTGTTTTACATCACATCACATCACCCATTAAGTCTCTTTCAAGGTTCCCCTCCAAGGTTAGCAGGTAATCAATTAGATGTAAAACTGCATGTTATGATTTTCTTGGTTACTATAACTTGTATCTTTCCCTTGGTATAAGAATTTGACCTCAAACAATCATCCTCATAACACTGCTAGCTGGTGTTCTACACATAGGGAGATAAATCTGAACTCTACACTGAATTTAGGAGCTGTTAGAGCTTGGTTACCCGAATTCTTTTCGGTCTGACCCGAAAAGTTCGAGGTGTAACATATGTGATGAAGAAAAATTATGGATTTTTTGGGGGGTTTGTGGTGGTAGGTGGTGTCCCACAAACACACACATATATATGCGATAGTGCATAGGATTTAGGATTATACAGTAGCCACTTGATACTTTCCTTTTTTGCATCAATTTTTTACATAGTGGATTTTCTTCTTCTCTACTTGTGGTTTTTCCTGTCTAGGGTTTTCCACGTAAATCTATGTATTCTTATTTTCTTGTTGCTTATTCTTGTTTTTCTGTAACATGAGCATTATTGTTGCTTAGAAAGGCAAATAAATTGTTAAATAAGATGATTTTCTTAAATTTAGTTTAACATGAAAAATATAAAGGAAAAAATATAACCTACATCAATTGAAAATTCATGCATTTTCAAATTATTTGGCAATTACATGTACAAGTAAAAATTAATTGTTAATAAAATTCATTTTTATTAATATTTTATTATTGTTTTTTTCTTTTATTCTATATTCTTTATAATTAATTTTCCCCCAACTTTTGCATATACAGCTAAAACTGTCCTTAATAGATTCTATCATCCTTTTGGTCATGGAGACCCATCCATCATATTTTACTGTCGAGTTGGGTCAGATAATGAATCCATGTTAAGGACTACTTTCACACAACATATGATGTTGCAGTCCCACATATTTGAAAGGCTCATTGCCATTATTTCAATTACATTGACAACCTTAGACGAAGGAGAACTGATTTGATAATTTATACCATGCCTAATCCCTTTAGACAAAATATGGTATTCTAGGATCAAAGGGCTTCCACAGTTAAAAGTTGTTCACTTGTTTGGTTTAGAAATGATATTTTGACAATTCGAGGATTATATAAGATCATTTCATCACGAGCAAATATAGAGGATGAGCTATCCTAAATTTGCACTGGAGTCTTTAATTCAAGCAGGTTTTCCAACTCCTTCTCAAATTTGTTTCGACCTCTTATTAGTTTGCATCTTCTTTGAGCCTTAAATTAGTTTCAATTTAGTTTCCTTAATTTTATAGTGTCAATTGAAAACCATTTACAAATGTTCTCAATTTATATATTCTTTTGAGGCCTGGGTTAAGAATACAAAAATTATAAATACATTTAAACAACCTTCATAATTTACATTTGGCTAATTAAACATAATAAATTTTGATGCATTTGACCAAAGGAGTCCCTTCGAGTAGTTTCCTCCCATTCCATTTCAATGACCCTTAATTCTCAACTCACTATTCCAATGCGAGGACTGTATTTTGAAAATGTCTTCAATAAACCCTTCCCACCTTCCCAACGTCAACCATTTACTCTCTTTTCCATAACCATTAATGAAAATATCAAGAGTGCATGGAAGAAAATATCAAGATATATCGGCAATATATCGTAGGCAAAATGCCGTTAAGGGGACTTGAACCCCAAGCAAAAGGTTTAGGGTTCAACTCACCTTACCATTAGGGCAAATTTGCCCCTTGTAAAATATGATGCACTAAACACATATATTCAAAGTCATCATATAAAGAAAATATTAAAAGAATATTTTAGAGAGCAAATTAATTACAATTATTTTATAATTAAATACAAAAATTTCTTTTAATTGATTACCAAAAATATAAAAATTATCATAATAATTTTCTTCATAATGTTTTTAATATCATTAATAGATTAATTAAATATTAAAAAATTATGCATATATCACAATTTATTTTATATCATTTAATACAATTGAATTAAATGGATCATAATTTTAATATTAATATATATTTTAAAATTAGACATATTATAATCAAATATCATAATATTATTATGAAATAATATTTGATGTAATTTAATAATAAATATACACTTATAAAATTCATATTTTTATGGATGCATACGATATTATTATCAAATATGATAAATCATATTATACATATATCAAATTTTGTAATGAAATAACTTTAAAATATCTGTTATACTTCTAATTACATTTTTATGAAGTTTTTCTTATATTTTTATAAATTTTGATCAATTTTATGTCCATCAATATTTTTTTTGAAAATATCTATAGATATATCCAATGTATGTGTGATTATTGATATTTTCATCTTTGCAACAACGCGTAGGGCAAGCGGTGAGGAATTTTGGGCGATTTTTCCAAAAAAATCACTGAAATATTCGAGAAAAAACACAGCCAGCAACGATTAAATGAAAAAATAGGTGATTTATCGGCAACAACATTGCTGCTTCTTCTTCCAGTATCAATGTCTTTCTTTCTTACTGTCTCTTTATTTCTCTCTAGATATGGTTGTCAAGCTCATGCAAATGAGGAGGGATGGCATGTTTCAAAAGGTCATGCCAGCCGTTCCCAAGTTCATGCGACCCGCTCACATGATCATGCCAGCCGTTCCCAAGGTCATGTGAGCCGTTCACGACGGGTGCCATAATGGTGAAGCTCATGGCTTGAAGGTTTTTTTTTTTTTTTCTTTTAATCTCCTCTTTCTGGGTTTTGCTTCTTTTTAGTGTATTTTCAGTTTTTCCTCCTGGATTTAGTTTTTTTTTTTTTTTTTTTTGGATTTTTACGTGTTATGGAGAATGAGAAGAGGGATTGTAAGGTGGGTTTGGTTTTTTTGTGATTGAATCAATTGGGTTTATTCTTTTTTAATTTTAGTATTTTTTATTTTTTATTTTTTATTTTTTATTTTTTATTTTATCAAAAGCTCTAGAAAATTTTTTCTTCCCCTTGGTCGAGGTAAAAACAAGGGCTTTTCCTTTTGGTTTTTTCCTTTCCTCTAGAAATTCTCAGTTTTGTCGGTTTCCATTTTCTTATCTTATTTCTTGTCTTTGGGTTTTATTTTATATGTGGTGCGTTTGAAATTCTGAGTTACTTATTCATGGATGGCCCAATATCTAAGATTTCTCAAATTGCCTTGGGAGCTAATACTTATATTTCTTTGAGTGCAGCATGTTGAGGTTCCAGTTCCAGCTCCAGCTAAAGATGAGGTTTTGCTGAAAGTAGAAGCAGCAAGCCTCAATCTACTTGATTGGAAACTGCAGAAAATGACATGGGGTTCTTCTTTTATGCTCCAATTCCCTCACATACCAGGTAATTCACTGGCGGCTATGGTTCACATTTGAATTTCTTTCATACTTGCTTTTGTGTCTATGTATTTTCTTCTGGTTTATTATTTTTTACTCTTTCTGACATGTATTATATTATGCCTATATTCTTTGTCTAATCCTGTAATTGTGTTGAACTTTTAAGCTCTTTTTCTTCACAATGAGAAATTGAAAATTCGGTTACTGCTCAAGTATTCGGCAGTCACCTCTATCTTTAACATGATCTTTATATTCTTCTTTTGTTCTTTCCCATATCTTCTTCCATTCTCTTCTTGAATCCTCAGCAATTCAGCATTCCCTTGTTGGCCATCCTATGTGATACCAACCCTAATTGTTGGCTGTAGAGTGTGCTGCCTCCTTGCAAGTAATGCCAAGAGTAGAATCACTTTCTAATTTTAGTTTCTAACTTTCTAGGAGACTGCTTCCAATAACCCCCATAAGCTACTAATCCTTTCACCATTATTGAATTGGAAACTATAACTATGGTATGTAGTGGGAAGGTGTTAGGCGCCCTACATCTTCCAATATAAGTTCTACTCATGGCCACAATTCCATGGAGGGTCTACTTAGATTAAATCAAAGCGTAATTAAGCATGCATGACACAAATGACTAGTACTGTTTTCAAGCAAACAAACCCTTCTGAAATAATTTAGAAAATGCAAAAGAATTCAATAATGCAGTCTAATGTAGTGATTTCCTTTTTCCAGGTTCTACCATATGCTGTTATAGTAGAAAAGGGCTCTTAACAGCAAACTTAGATTATGGAGACCAAACTCAACGTAAAACTTCTTAAAGCAGAAAGCGGGTGTCTTCCATTATGGGGTTTACAACAAGCTTTCCTAAAAATGGAAGCATGCTCTATTTTTGATACAGAAAAACTCAGAAATAGGTTTTTAGTTGCTGGGAAACCACAGAATATAACTTCTTTTGATATATGAAAGAAACAAAAAATGGGACTGAACCGTGACACCCAAAACTAGCTTCACTAGCATTACAAATTTTAACCTCTCGACCTACTCAAAACATTCGGCTACTTAAACCAGAGATTGTCTATAAACAGCCACTAGATCAAAGTAAAACTCGAGTTTTCAAAGATTAAGATAGTCTCAAATAAATCAATTCAAATAGAAGGTATTCAATTCCAATTTTAGCCAGCTTTGGGGTTGGAATGATGTAGGACAGACCTTGAAGTAGCTGCGTAGAATAAAATATGGAGTCAGGGCTTTTCTTTTATGGGTTTGTGGAGGAAATGGCGGAATTAGGAAGGTGACGGTTTTATGTGATTTGTGGGGTGGAATTATAGGGAAATACTTCCTGTAAATATTGGAAAGAAAGGCTTCTGTTATCAATATGAAAAATTAAAATTAAATAAATAAACTTCTCTGCAGATTTTACTTATTTAGTGATGACTCTCCATTGATTCCTCCTGATTGAGGCTCTAAGAAAGACCCTAATGTAATCTTTACACAAGATGATCGAAGTTGAAGTTTCCTTCATGAGACTTACTTGCCAATCTAATTGCAACTGTTAGATATGGATTAAATAAGTAGGAAAACATTGTGATTATCTGGTGCCGAATTTCCCTTGATCTTCCCAGTGTAAATGTATACTGACCAAATCAGAGAATTATGAGTGGGAAAACAACAAAGGGGTTGGCCTTGTTCAAGTGTTAAAAGGAAACCAATAGAGAGCCCACTTTGTATCAGTGGCATCTGTTACCTTGTTTAGTTGCCTCATACTGATTGGCTGTTTAGTTTTACAATTTATATTGTAATTCTAGCTCATTAGTTTCCTTGATGTAACAGGTATTGATGTGGCCGGAGAGGTCGTGGAGGTTGGAGCAAGAGTCAAGGAGTTCAAAGCCGGTGAGAAAGTGGTTTCCGTACTTAGCCATGTTGTAAGTAACAGCCTGATTCTCTCAGTTTTGATTGCCTCTGTATGATCTCCTCATATTACCCAGGTGATATCTGCTTTATCATGGTGAGAAATTTCACTTTTGTTTCTACCCATATACGAGATATGTCATAGATTGTATTGCGAGGTTCTGGTCTATGCAGATACTAGCATAAAAATATTTTATTCCAAAATACCCTTGAATCTTTTTCTCCCTTAAAAGAAAATGGTACTTTCTCCTTGGCCAAGATGCGGTAATCCATCAATCAGGATGAACCACCAAAAACAAAAATCAAGCACAAACTATGGAAAAAAAATGTTTATAGGGTGGAGGATGGAGTCGGGTGAGAAATTTGTTATGTTAATGAGGTTGACACAAGATGAAGTAGATATCGTCCCACAACTTAAGGATAGCATTAAACCATCTCGATAGCATTACACCATCTCCGCTCTCCATAGCCGGAAAACAAGACCTGTATAAATATGAAAGGATGTGTGCTTTTTTTTTTCTTTTTCTTTTTTTTTTTTCTGTTGACTAATCTTGAATCTCGCGATATTGATGACAGTGGGGAGGTGGACTAGCAGAGTTTGCTGTGGCTAAAGAGAATTTAACAGTCTTAAGGCCTTCTCAAGTGTCAGCAGCTGAAGGCGCGGGATTACCCATTTCAGGTCTTACAGCTCTACGAGCCCTCATAGAGGAGGTAGACATCAAGCTCGAAGGAAGTGGCAAACAGAAAAGCATCCTAATCGAAGGTGCCTCAGGTGGGGTCGGTCACCATGCTGTTCAACTCGCAAAGCTGGGAAACACACACGTTACAGCCACTTGTGGAACACAAAACATTGATTTTGTTAGGAGATTAGGGGCCGACGAGGTTCTGCCCTACAAGACTCAAACCTTGATCTGGTTATTGTAGTGTGCTTAATGAAAAAGGTGGTGTAGTGTGCGATGGTTAGGTAATGGTTATTTGCATTAGAACAAGGCATTTAACTATGTTTGCTTCTGCCTAACACTCAGTGGACTGGTTATTGTAGATGAATGTGCCTCTTGTTCATTTTCGTCTTGTATAAGCTTTTGTGATCATGATCTATGTTGGCTCTTTTTTCCCCAAGCTTGTCTTTATTCTATAGGATGCTGCTTTTGCTAATGAAGTTTTTCCCAGGAAATTAAATTTTTTCCGAGAAAAATATTACAGTGTAGGTAGGTTTGTCGCATAGGAATAAGAATGGAAATAGGATAAGAACATAAGTAAATCATTATACCATATAAATAGAGATTAAAATTCAGGCATTAAAACATACCTTCATACGCAGAGGAATTTGACAAAAAAAGAGGCCTAAAAGGAAGAAAAAATATCTATAGTTACTATTGTTGTGGCAAAACCTTCCACCTTTCAACATAAAGTAGCACACAATTTGATGACCTTGATGATAGGCGAGCCAAGAGAACCTCTATACTCAAGAAGTTGTTGATCTAATCTTGTAAGAGGAATCAAGCATCGTCCCTAAACAATAGTATTTCACCTAGAAGTAAAAGAATGCTAGAGGAATGCAATAAATTCTAATTTTCTCCGGACAAGAAGAGTGTGCTTAAGTTAGGGTACCATGCATGCACTAGGGTTCTTTTCTTACCTTGAGAAAGGACCTCACATTCATTATACTTCATAATACAATTGGAATCCAATTAATGAGAATATCAAAGAAAAAATAAATAAATTGAACTCAACCCATGACTCTTTTAAAAGTCTATAAAATGAGAAACTAGTTAAGGATGAGGGCACAATTTAAGATTTACTAGCGACGTCAGCAAGGCAACCTTCATAGTTTCGATCATAGGTCTTACGTGGGTGTTGCGAAGTTGCATGGTGTTGTGAGTCTCATCAATAGTGATGGTGTGTGTGGGTGGAAGTAAACTAAAAAAATAATTTATATAAATTTATATGTATGGTGTATGTGGTGAAAGCTGAAATTGGTAAAGTAGAAAAATTAATTTATATGTATTTATATGGATGGTATGATCATATTAGATATAATTTATTGTTAAAATTATTTATCGTATAAAATGCATTTATTGATAAAGTAGGAATTGAGCCTCAATTTGGTAAAATAAAATGCATTTATACGGATGATATGAGATGTGATTTAATGATAATATTATGAATGGTATTACATGTATTTATATGTATGTTTTTTTTTTTTTTTTTTATCTTATAATATTGAATTGACCCAATGAATTATTTTTGTATGGTATAGGAAATATATTTATATTTGATCATTTTTAATTTATTATATTATGGTATGTTTTTATATTGTATAAAGATTATATTTTTAATTTATTACATCATGTAAATTTTTTATCTTATAATATTAAATTGTCTCACCAAATTGGTAAAGTAAAATAGTAATTGTATATGTAGTATAAGGTTTAACAGTAATAATTAGCATAAGATTTAATGGTAATAAAATGAATTTTATAAAATACATTTATATGGTAAACTTCATATAATATGTTTTTATATGGTATAGAGGTTGCATTTTTAATTTATATTTTTTATGTTATATATTGTAAAATTAAATTACATTAGAAAATCAATAATTATTTAAAACAAACTTTTTTCGAAGAATCATAATTATAAAAATAATGATTTAATAATATGTTTACATTAAAAAATTAATAATTAGTTTTGTATAATATAGAGATTATATTTATATTCAATCATTTTAAATTTATTATATCATGATATGTTTTTTATCTTATACTACTGTAGAATTAAATTTACAACTTAATAATATGTTTAGGAATTGAATAATTGATTTAGTAAAGTTGATATGAATTTATGAATTTATCTTCCTTATGGTGAACTTAGGTGTGGTCATATTTATTACTTTTTAGTGAAATTTATTTTTATATGCTAATAATATGCATTTAATAGTATGCATTTATATATTATAAAGAAATATATTTATATTTGAATCAATTTTACTTCATTATATTAGATTTTTTATTTTATAATATTCTAGAATTAAATTATATTAGGAAATCAATAATTATTTTAAATAAATTTTTTAAAAGAATCATAATTATAAAATATTCATTTATTTAATTATTGTTTATTTTAATTAAAAAGCATATAAATGAGTGGAAAATAAAAGACGTGAACTTAGGTGTGGTTATGTTTATTGCTTTCTAATGAAATTTATTTTTATATAGTAATAATATAATTTAATGGTATGTATTTATATGGTATAGAAAGATTATATTTATATTTGAATCAATTTTACTTCATTATATGTCATAGATTTTTTATTTTATAATATTTTTAAATTAAATTATTTAGAAAATCAATAATTATCAAAACAATTTTTTTAAAAGATTCATAATTATTAAAATATTCATTTATTTAACCATTATTTAATTTATTTAAAAAACACATATAAATTAGTGGAAAAATGAATATTATAATTCTCATATAAATGCGTTTACATATATTTGATTTGAAAAGTAAATTGTTTTAGTTTTATATGTGATAAAAGTAAATTGTTTTAGTTTTATATGTGATCAAGCAAAGATGGTCACAATATTTATTTATAATATCTTGAAAGTTGTAAATTTGATGATAGTCTTCACCAAGAATAGAGATCTATTAAGGCTAGGAATAACCCAATTTGCTAGTAAATTCATTTCACTTGAGAGTCTTATACACTATGAGGCTAATTTGAAGAGAATGTACACAACAAATGATGGTTTGAATTCAATAAAGATAGAAGCAAAAAAAGCATAAGGGATAAGATATGCAATTTTATCTTATCTTAACTGATCGATTTTGGAAAAGGGCAGAGAAAATCTAAATTGTCATAGAACCTCTTATTAAAATATTGAAATTAATTGATCAAGATAAAAAGCTCACATTATCAATAATTTATGAAGCAATGGATCGAGTTAAATTTTCTATAAAGGCATTGATCAAGCAATGGGAAAAGCATTGGAAAGTCATTGATAAAAAGTGAGAAGGTTAATTGCATGGACATTTGCATACTATAGGTAATAAAAAAAATCTTTATATATATATATTTTTTTTTTCTCAGGTACAAATTATTATAAACTGATAATTATTTAACTTATGGTAGCATATTTTTTAAATCCAATGTTCCAATATTCAAAGTATTTCTCAAACCATCCGAAAATTAAAACTGGATTAAAGGAGGTTATAAAGAGATTAGAGTCAAATTTGGATAGACAAACAAAAGATATTAATGAGGTATAATAATAACTTTTGACATTTATATAATACATTTTGTATATGTAATGTGAATTAACAAAAAAAAAAAACATTAATGACGTAGATGAAATTATTTACTCGAAGACAATGGAGAATTTGGAAATACACTTACTAGGAAAGTAATAAATCAATCTCTTTGAGGTATTCATTATGTTTACTTTTATTACAAATAGGAATTACCATCATTTTTTGTTAAATATATCATGGTGATTAATATGTTTGCATTTTCTTTATTATAGTTGAATATTGTTGGAACAACTATGGCTATGAAGTTCCACATATACAAAAAATTATTGTTAAAATTTTAAGCCTGGCATATTTTTCATCAAGTTGTGAAAGAAATTGGAGCACATAGTCATTGATTCACACAAAGTCATACAACTGTTTGGCAATGAAAAAGTTGCATAAGTTAGTTTATATGCACTACAATATGCGGCCTCGAGTGAAGAATTTGATGCAATAGCAAAACAATGAAAATTTATATAATCTATTTGATCTAAATCATATCTTTAATGATGATGATATATTAGAAGGGTGGATATGAAAAGAAAAAGAACCTATTTTATCATTTGATAATTTGGATGGGTTGGATAAAGTTTTTTCCCCTAATGAAGAAAGTGGAGAAGCAGCTCATGAAAATGATGGTGCTATAAGTCATAGAGTTAATGGCGTACAAGAAATTCTACACAAGGAAGAGATATTGAGTTTGATTATAAAGGTAAGGGGGGTGGTGGCATTAGTAGGGGCGGTAAAGTGGGAGGGAGGGTACTGGTGAGGGAAATGAAAGAGATGGTGGCACTAGTGAGGGTACTAAAGGAGGCGGTGGTGTTGGTGGTGATTATGTTAGTCAAGCAGATCCTAGCATGTCATGAGCATGAGGAGATGAAAATTACTATGCCACACAAGATACAGATCATGGATATAAATTAGGGATATGGGAATAACAAAAGTAGGGGTCTCCAACGGCCGGGCCGGGCCGGGCCAAGCCTTGCTGAAATGCTAGGCCCGCGGCCCGGCCTATGAGCCCGCGGGTTGGCGGGCTGGCGGGCGGGCCGGCGGGCGGGCCGGGCCGAGCCGCGGGCTTTTTGATTTAAACCAAAATGGCTTTCAAAAAAACCAAGGGAAGGGAGAGGGGGGGATTCGAACCCCTCCCCTCATGCTTAAACCTTAAGGGTCTAACCAACTAAACTACATTCTTTTTATGTTTATTAATTGAGTTAGTTATATGTATATAAAAATAAAGTATATTATTTTTTAAAAAAAAATTAAGGGTCTCCAACGGGCCTAAGGGCGGGCCTACGCACCGGCCCGGCCCGGCCCGCCCAAAAAGGGGCTCGGGCCGAGCGGGCTTGGGCCGGGCTTTAGCCCGTCGGGCCGGGCGGGCTTGGGCCGGGCTTTAGCCCATCGGGCCGGGCCGGGCCTAAAGCGGGCCGCGGGCTTTTTGGAGACCCTTAAACAAAAGCATTTGAAAAGACTAACTACATTTATCAACGATGATAATTATTATAATGGGCATGATTATCACAGATCCAATTATCACCATATTGATGAGGACTTGCAGACTTCAAATATAGGATCAAGGCCACATTTGAAAGAAGTAGATAATGGTTCATATCACAACTTTAGAGACTATGATAGCTCTTTTAGTACTTTTAGTATAAATGATTTTGATTGATTTCCAAGGATGCGTCCAAAGGGATATTCAAATACTGGAACACGAGCTAGTAACTCCTATAGATAGATCAATCTTTTAGTTGCAGCAACATTGCTTATTGAGGTTTTGGAAACTATCAATTTGATGTTGAGCCCGAATGACCTCTGAAGTCATATTTTCCTGATTATGGATCATCAAGTCAATCATCTTAACCAACATATTCGAGTTATGAACAATTCTTTCAACAATATCCTCACTATGGGAATTACCGTCCCACTTTGTATACTCATCATAGGACTAATAATAATGATTTTGAGCCCCTTGTCATTAAACATTGAATTGATTATTTTATTGTATGTATTTTAGTAAAAAATGTTGTTATATTTGAAAAATAATAATTTTTTATTCTTAGCATTATTATAAATAACTTTCAGTTGATACTTTTATAACTATTTAAATAATGTTAAATATGAAACAATTTTATTTTATTAATTTGCGTGAGCTTATTTATTGATACCTATTTTTTAGATAATTTATATATATATATATATATATATATATATATATATATATATATATATATATATATATATATATATATATATATTTTAACTTTCTAATTATCTTATTTTGCATGTCACTCGACATCGAGTTAAAATGTCAAGACCGATACGCCTCAAGACCTCTACCGTGACTTTGAACCATGAATGGTTTTCTATCCTTTCTTCCTAATTGTTATGTTCCAATTGTTATCCGTATATCAAACACGAGAAAGGGAGAAAATGGAAAAGCTTGTTTGTGGTTGAGGTTGCTTTTGTAGGATATTAAGGTTATTTTCCTCCCCACTTTCTTAGCAAACAAACAGAGCACACTTGATTATTGTTTTCTTACGAGAGGCTGGAAATTTGACATTGGACTTCTCGAAGATTAAGAAGCACAATAATAAAATGACTAGGATTTTCTAGGCAAAGTGCAGCGTACATAAATAAATGTAAGACACTAACAAGACTAGGCATAATTTGTCATGACATGAGGAATTGGACCACCAGAAATGGCGTTTCTGGCTTGAGCCATTGTTCAAGTTTGGTTCTTTTGTAATGAAAAAGTTCTTGATTTATTATAAAAAAAACATTGTTTTTGGACAAAAAAAACCTTAGACATAAAAACAAATTTTTCTATTAATTATCCCAAAGAAACTTTACATTTGAACACATCACAAAAGTTTTTAGCATATTTTATGCGTTTATTATTTTTTTCTCCTGATATTTTATGAATACATTTAAAAACAATTTGAATTTACTCTAAAATATTATCTTGTTTTTATTTTATTTTTTAAAAAAAGCTTTTTCAATTCAAAAATTTTTGTTTAAAGGGGTAATTTGATTAAAAACTATATTCAAAATCCAAACTTAAAAATATAAGGACATGTTTGATAATTATTTTTAAAAATTAAAAATAGTTTTTGAAAACAGTTCTAAAAAATGTTTTTTAATACTTTGTAAAACAAAAATCTATTTAAAAACCTAAAATATTTTTGACATATTTTTTATATTTTTAAATATATTTCAAAAATAATTTTTATAATTAGTGTTTTATTTTTAAATGTTTTTATAATTATTTTTTTAAAATAGCCCTAGAAAATAAATAAAAATAATGTAAAATAATTAAAAAATATTTTCTAAAAATAACATATTTTATATTCTTAAAAATAAAAAATAAAAAATAAAAAACGGTTTTTGATTTTCAAACGAATTTTTCAAGTCTTTTGTTCTAAAGAGTAAAAAATGGATTTAAAAAATAGTTGTGAAACAAATCCAAACCTTTTATCCTTGTTTTCTTGCCTCATTTTCATAAAATTATTCTTATTTTTTATAAAAATAATTTATTTTTAAAATATCTAAGTGTAAATACTTGAAATTAAAATAATAAAACAAGGTTGATTTTTGAAGTAAAAATGGGAAAGGTTTACCACCACAATTTTCACCTTTTAACCAATTAATTGGTTTTTAAAATACGACTGTTGTTTCAATGGCAGTTTTCAAATAGCCGCTGCTTCGTGCGGATTGAAGGGAATCCTGAAGTTGTCCGCCCGTTTTCATGTGTCAAGCCAGTATCCTCAGTAGCCTTTACTTTTACTTTCGATTCTACGTATCGCAGTAAGTCGACACTGCCCACTCTCCCCTCTCTATCTCTCTGCATGCTGCTCCGCACGACCAGGCTTGTCAGGATCCCAAATCGACATTCCTGTGCATTTCAATTTCCCTTTATGTTTTCCTTTCTATCCCTTCAATCTTCATCCAATCAAACCACTGAAGGCACTGCTTTTCACATTTCAAATCTGATTAATAAACCCAATTGGGAACATGACAAGACCCTCAAGTCACTGGCGTCTCATATGACCCCACATCTTGCTGGTAAGATTATTGGGCTTCACAGTAACAATGTTGAACTTGGGTTTAGATTTTTCAAGTGGATTTGCAGACAATCCTCATATTGTTATGATTTTGATGGGAGAATCCAGTTGTTGAGTGTTTTGGTTTCTCGTGATCTTTTTGGGGTTGCACTGAAGGCTGTGGTTTTGTTGATTAAGGAGTGTGAAGACAGTGAAAATGGAGTTGTAAAGCTAATGGGTGCTCTTGATGGGATGACAGAGCTGGGGTTCAGACTTAGTTACCCTTGTTACAGCACTCTATTGATGTGTTTGGCTAAGTTGAATATGGGTTTTGTAGCATTTTTGGTTTATAGGAGAATGGTGAATGAGGGGTTTGTTCTTGGTGGGATTGACTACAGGACTGTTATCAACGCTCTATGCAAGAATGGGCTTGTACAAGCTGCTGAAATGTTCTGTTGCAAGGTTTTGAGACTTGGGTTTGGCCTGGATAATCATGTTTGTACTTCTCTGGTGTTGGCTAATTGTAGGAGAGATGATCTCGGAGAAGCCTTCCGAGTGTTTGAGAAAATGTCCAAAGAGGAAAGCTGTAGGCCCAATAGTGTCACCTACTCAATATTGATACACGGTTTGTGTGAAGCAGGTAGACTTGAAGAAGCCTTTCAATTGAAGCAAGAGATGGTTCAGAAAGGTTGCCAACCAAGTACCCGAACCTACACGGTTCTCATCAAAGCTAAGTGTGATATTGGAATGACTGATAAGGCTATGAATATGCTTGATGAGATGGCTACAAAGGCATGTGTACCTAATGTTCACACATACACTATACTGATCGATAGATTATGTAGAGAAGGAAAGATTGAGGAGGCCAATGGGGTGTTCAGAAAGATGCTAAAACATGGGCTATGTCCTGGTATAATAACTTTCAATGCACTGATAAATGGGTACTGCAAGGAAGGATGGGTTGTTTCTGCTTTTCAACTACTTTCTGTGATGGAGAAAGGGAACTGTAAACCGAATATTCGTACCTACAATGAACTTATGGAAGGATTGTGTAGGGTTAGTAAATCTTACAAAGCATTTTTGCTATTGAGAAGGGTGGTTGATAACGGTTTGTTGCCTGACAGAGTAACCTATAACATTCTGGTTGATGGGTTTTGCAAGGAAGGTCAACTCAATATGGCTTTTAATATATTTAATTCAATGAACTCAGCTTGCCTTGAACCAGATGGTTTTACTTTCACTGCATTAATTGATGGTCTTTGTAAACTGGGGAGACTAGAACAGGCAAATGGAATTTTGGGTTCAATGGTGAAGAAGGGAATATCCCTTGATGAGGTTACATTTACAGCACTCATAAATGGGCATTGTAAGATTGGTAAGGCTAAAGATGTCTATTTTCTTTTTGAGAATATGGTGGAGAACAGATGTTTGACAACAGCTCATACATTCAACTGTTTTCTTGATGCACTCAACAAAGATTATAAGTTGAATGAGGCAAATGCAATGCTTGGGAAGATGATGAAGTATGGATTAGTTCCTTCTGTTGTGACTCATACAATATTAATTGAGGGACACTGCCGAGCTGGTGAGACTTCCCACTCTTTGAAAATGCTAGAACGGATGAAACAAGCTGGCTGCCCCCCTAATGTCTATACTTATACTATCATTATTAATGGTCTCTGCAATAATGGAAGGGTAGAGGAAGCAGAAACTATTCTCTTTAGTATGTCTAGTTTTGGAGTATCTCCCAACCACTTTACATATGCTGTATTAATTAAAGCACATGTTAAAGCTGGTAGATTAGATCGTGCCTTTCAAATTGTGAGTACCATGGTTAAAAATGGCTGTCAACCTAACAGTCATATTTATTCTGCACTTCTTTCAGGATTTGTTTTGTCAAACACGGCTATTGGAGCAGGAGACCTAAGTTCTATTGGTGACTTGGATGCTAGATTATTATCTTCAGAGGAGAATGATAATAATTGTTTATCCAATCATGTTTTTAGAATAATGGATGTTGACCATGCTCTAAAAATTCGAGATGAGATTAAGAAATGTGGTGTGCCTACTGAAGATTTGTACAATTTCTTAGTTGTGGGTTTATGCAAAGAGGGAAGAATTATTGAAGCAGATCAACTTACCCAAGATATGGTGAAACATGGTCTATTTCCTGATAAGGCCATTTCTTCCATCATCGAACACTACTGCAAGACTTGCAAATATGATAATTGCCTTGAATTCATGAAATTAGTTCTAGATAATAAATTTGTTCCATCTTTTGCATCTTACTGTTGGGTGATTCATGGTCTACGCAATGAGGGGAGGGTTCAAGAAGCTCAAAGGCTGGTCTCTGATCTTGTCAGGCACACTGGTATTGAGGAGGAAGTTGAAGTTACACCTTATATCGAGTTCCTAATGAAGGAAGAGGAAGATGATCCTAACAAATGCCTCAAGCTTATAAAAGCGATTGAGCAAGTGCATTACAAAGAGAGGCCAATTATGTAAGTACCGGCCCTTTCTCAGTTTCTGAGCATGAAGCCTGTTAATAGAGGCATGGAATATCAATTTGGATTCATGATTCAGCCGACATGTCTGGTAAGCAAGATAGGTTTATAAATTGTAATGAACATAATTATGTCTTCTATCCACTCACATGTCTCCTATATAGTATTTTTCTAGTGATCTGACATATTCTGTTATTATTTCCTTGCTTTTGGTAGATAAGACTTACAAGGTCTGCAAGGCATTGTATCTCCACAGACATAGGAGCATAATCAATAGCTTAACTGAAGCATGAAAGGAATAGGTTGTATCGTGAATTCATCATAAGGAGTTAAGTTTTTGTATGCTTGCTTGGATGAAACGTGAGGATGTTCATGGTGATTGAAGGGCCAAGAGTATATTTTGAAATTGGCCTGAACAGATGACTTGCTATGCAACTACCTATGTTTTGTCTAGTAAGTTGTGCTTTGAACTTACATTGTCCATTGATGCTTTGTAGTGTATTTGGAATTTGTGTGCATATTATTATTATGGGTATGAAAAAGTATATTTGTTATTTTCAGAAGGTGAAATTGTAGCTTGAAATTTATCTCTAATTGCTACTACTGTAGCAGCACAGCTGCATTTTTTCTTCACCCTTTCTCCGTTGTGTCTTCTTCTTCCATTTTCTTCTTGATCATTTGTTCTCACATTATTCTTTGATGTTGTGATTGCAAAGGCATTATTTGCTTATGTAAGAGTTATCAAGTATCTGTTGAAGAGACTATTATTTAAATTCTTTCTTTAGCATTTGCAAGTTTCCTTTTTCTGATGTTTAATAATTAATGATCTTGCCTATGGTCCTATGGTTTTTTTGACAATTGATAGTTATGTTGTTGAGCGTGTTATCTTATCAATTGCATTTAATTTGAAAATCCAATACTAACACATTTGCTGTTTATAACTAGGTATGCAATTGGTCAGACCGAGTTTGTCATCAATCTAAGTGGAAGGGTTTAGAGTATCAATATCAAAGCAACCCAACCCACTTCCCTGGCTGGTCCATTCAACTAGATAAGGTAATAATCTGTTCATGTTAGTTATTCTACATTAGGCTATTTGAAATTAAGTATTGTAAATTGACAATCATGAAACATTTATTGAACTTAATGAAAATATAACCTGCAGACATTCCATGCACACACAAATAGTTATGGTTCGTGGTTGGCTTGGCTTGCTTCCCCTTACAGTCTCAGTCCAAGTCCAACTCTAACCTCACCTCTCATTATTTCCCAATTTACTAACTGATAACCAAGGGCCTCAGGGATCATCTTTTAGATGTGAGAAGATAGTCTCTGTTCTTCATGTCCTATGTCTTAGCTATAGCAACAAAGATGGGAAGCACCTCTTTTGTGTTCAAAATTTCATTTTTCCCATAGGCATGATAGTGTTAACATTGTGGCTAGCAATTTTGACTTGAAGATCAAAACAAACTCTTGTTTTCAACCACATGCTTTTAGCATTTTCATAACTTTAAATATAGAAGTTCTGTATCCACCCTGTTGGTGCACAGCTTCATGCTTACATATTATAGGCTGGAACACCCTAGTTATTTTCCTAATGGGTCATGATTCTGCTTCCCCAGTTGGATGCCGCTGTCTGGGCAACTCTTTTCTCAGGAGGATCTTTACCAGGTTCTCCAATGGTTGCAAGTAGCAATTAGATTAAACTTGTATTAGTCAGCAATCACATAATTACTGAAACAGGTACTCAATAGATTATGAAACAATGTTGGAGAGCAAATCACTGCCTCTGTCAGCTTTTTTCATAGTTCTAGTTATTTTCATTTGCACATTGTCACATTTATGCAGCTTTTCTGCATCATATAAACAAAAAAGCTATTAACTTTATCATTTTTCTTAATGTTCAAGAGTATTAATTTCACCTTGAATGTTGCATGATTTTAGATAAATGGGAACTATAAGGTTCAAAATATCGATTGAATTCGGTACAACTCAGTCAAGTCATATTCACCTTGGCAAGGTTCTCAACAGGTTCATTACCGAACACATGTTTTTCCACTGACTTGGTGGTAAATTGGTATTACTCACTTAACTCTATCGAGCTCCTAAAACACCTAGGTTGTATCACTAGGTTCACCAATACTATTCTAAGTTAACTCAGATCCATGGCTTCAAACCCCCGAAATAATGCATCCGTGGCCGGCCTCGTTGTCAATCTTAGTACTTCTTGCTGATTGACGTCAGTGCCTTGTTTGAAAGGCAATGATGTTGAAGTAACTAAAATCATCTTCATCGGTGGCCGGGGACAAGTCTAGTAACATCTCAATCTTTCATGTGAGTGGGTGGATGACATATAATGTGATGCTAAGAGAACACCTCTACATTTGCTTTGTTTGCTTTGATTTGGAATTTAGGATTTAGAAAAAGTAAGAAATTGGAAATGAATTAAAAAAAGTCAACTTATGGGATACAATATAGAAATATGTTTATTGTTGTACTCCTTTTTAATATAATAAATTTATCAGATTGTGGAAACTTATGAATGATCATCCTTAATGATGTATATCTCTTTGTGATTCTCTATAAAAGGGGAAGACCTCTAATGAAAATTCATTCCATTTTCTTCCTAAATTCTAATTTCTCTTTTTCATTTTTTTCTCCTTTCACTTTAGTATTTTTACAAAAATTTTAAAAATATTTATAGTATATTTCTAGTTTAATATTCAATAATTATTAATTATATTGAATTGTTTAAAATTAGAGCCAAACATTGATTAAAAAAAAATGTGCTACATTTATTGTAAATAATATCCAAATTAATTATGAGAAATTTCAATATAAACATGATATTAATTGAATTGTATCAAGTCTTATCAATTAGCTCTTTTCCTAATTAAGCTTATAATATTTTTAAATTATGTTAAGTAACAAAAATGTATAAAAATTATCTCTTAATGTGTGCTTTTATGAGTATTAAAAAATGTTCAATGTGATAGAAGTTTGTTTTGTTGATTTTTTTTAGTCCATCTAATTATGTGTTTTTTTCTTTTAAGAATTGTAATAACTCTTTGTACAATTTTTTTTTTTTTTTTTTTTTTTAACTTTTTAATGAGTATAATATGTTAGCCCAAGGTTTTCCCTCCTTGTATTTTGATGATAACAAAACCATAAGGAAATCAAAACAAGTCACATACCAAGTTGGACAAATTTACCTCAATGAAGACTTGGATGCATTAAAGACAAGACCCTTAGGAACAATATGTAAGATTGGTTCTTGGTGCTCTAAGGTCATCTTACTTATTTCACGCACTTTGTATTTGGCAAGGTAAACTTGTACTCCAGGATTGTTCTTTTGACCCTTCATTCACTTTGAGAAAATTTGAGGGTGATATTCAAGTGTGAGATTCAATTGAAGGAAAACAATGAAGGATTGATTGAAACCATAATCCAATTGAATTGAAGTGAAGGCTTGGATTGAAGCCTTGGTTTAGTAGAACCCTTAATGTGTTTGAAGCTTGAGAAATGTGGATGTAGGCTGAGATTTGATCGAACCACTATAAAAGCAAGTTTAAACTGAGTTTCCATCCTTCTTTCCTTCTCTCTTACTTATATTATCATCAATTTACTTGTCTTCTATCTCTTGTTTAGTTAATCGCATTCATTAAAGCTTAATTTTTTGAAAATTAACCATCACCCAATTCATTCCCCCTCTTGGGTGATTACTCTAGGTTGGATTAGTTAGACTTCATATATTGTGTGTTATCCGATCCCACTTTGAGATATCGAGACTGATACCTCAGGACCTCCAAGTTAATGACTTTGAATCATAGAAAACAATGTCTTCTCCATATATTACAAAAGGAATTTAAAAAAGTTCAATTGAAACTTTTAGCAAATTCTGAACTAGGTTGCGATGCAAACACATGTAAATAGCATCATCTTTTTGAAAAAATTCTGGGATATGCATGTATTACCACATCCTTTTTTCCAGCCTGCAGCCTCCATCAGTTGATTGTCCATGCCTAAACATGGAATTGTTACCGTTAATTTTAATTTCTTAGCAGAAAAATTCGAATATGTAGTTGGATTTAGATCCACTTTTTCTTTGTTCATTTTATCCTGCAAAAGAACTAACAAAGGAAAGAAAAAAAAAAAGAATAAGTAAAAAGTTATCCTTGATGATTCTGAGTTCACAAACCTTTTTGTTTGCTTGTTATGTTTATGTTCCACACTGATAGTGTGTGCATTTTCCTTTTGACTTTTACAAAATTATTGTTGTTATTGTTCCATTATCCCAACATGTTCATGTTGTGAAACTTTTAGTGTTTGACGTACCATTGTATTCTAATCATGACTACTTCCTTCCTTTTCTAGATAAATATTTGAATTTTATCTTTATCACACTGATATCTTGTAGTGACCTAGGAAATGGTTTTTTTCCCTTTTATTATGGAATTCACTACTAGCCTATGCTGAATTTAGAGTATTTGTGGATCATGCTTAGAGCCCATGGATTTGAGCTTAAAGCTAATATGTTCCTTGATGGTGATAAGTTTCATTGGCCCTACTTCTTCCATATTATTTCTTTGCTATGAACAATGAGCTATAGGAGAACTTGAGATCAAGTATTGTAACTAGGGGTGTAACTTGGGTAAGTAGGCTTGACCGAACTCAATGTTTAAGCGGGCATGGGTGATCATTTTCAGTACTCTGGTTAGCCTTAGCTTAGGTTTTTCCAACTTGAGCTCAATTTGGGTGGATTCGGGCCAAGATTCGAACTACCTAAGCCTAACTCAAACCCGATTTAATGTTTTTATAATATTTATAATGTATATTATTCAATATAATAATCTTCATTTTCTTTTTAGATTTTTAAGAAAAAAAATATCAAATTACATTATATCATATATATTTTTTTCATTTTTTTTTAAAGATATATAAATTTATTTTTACTTTTTTTGGCTATCCTCAAGTTTTGTCATATTTACTATTTTAAATTTTGATATAAATATATAGAAAAAAGGTTTTTAAAAAACATTAGGGATGAATTTTGAATTATGTAACCCGAGTCTAACCCGACCAACTCAAACTCAACTCAAACTTAGAGAAATGAAGTTGGATTAGACTTAGGTTGAGTACCTCAGGTTAGAGGTCTAGTTGGGTTGGACTTAGGTTAGGCTTAAGTTAGTTATCAACTTGACCAAGCCCGCCAAGTTGCAACCTTAGGGTTAGAGCCGTGATTGTGGTTTTATATTTTATTTTTTAATTTATAGATTAGAAGATAATGAAGATTGAGACTTTAATATAAGTTTTAAATAATTAAATATCGATACAGATTTTGTTGAAAGATGGAAGATCAAGAATTTAATTTAAGGTTTTATGTTAATAATATGGATTTCATGTTTCAATTCAAGTTATAGGTCTAAATGATCACATATTGATGATTTGATTTTAGAAAGACTATTCTTAACCAATAATGTGAATTGGATTTGTAATAGTTTCCAGGGTTTTTATTTATTACTTTATTAATAAAGTTTTAAGCCTTTCAACAAAAAAAGCATCATCTTTTTTGGGTAGGCATCAACACTTGATTTGACCTAAACAAAATTAACTAAGTTTTCTTGATTTCTTGTGGACGATACCCAATACTAAAAGTGGTAGTAAGTCTTCAGTTTTTCTAGGCTAGAGTTACTAGATATACATTTTAGATATGTCTACAATAGAGAGTTTGGATAGAAGTATCAAACTTACCATGGACATTTTCATATATTTTACAATGAAAAGTTAAATGAATTGGTCTATGCATTAATTTTTAATAGATTAGTAAGTAATAATGGACTAAATATATGCAATCTACATGAAAGGTTAGAAATAACGGTGTTCAAAAATATATATCGGTTAGGATATCGATTATTAGTGATCAAATTACTAAAACATCAAATAAATATATGATCTAAATTAACAACACATTGAGATTCATCAGACATGCGATGCAAGGAATGGGAATGGAATACCTAGGAGTTCTCATTTATGTCTGTAAACAAGATGGGTGTAGGATGTGATGGCCTCCTCCCATCCCCATCCCCATCCCAATAGGAAATTTTCTCCCATACCCACCTCAATGCAAAATTTTCAATCCCATTCCTCTCTCATATGCAGGCCTTAGCCCAATAGTCCAGACCTGATAATGTTAGGGGGCAATATGAGTATTGGGTTCGAATCCTCCTCTTGCAAGAAGTGGATTTTTTTTTTTTTTTTTTTTTTATTATTATTTTCAGACCTGCCCACCTAAGCTCTAGCTGGCTCCTCTAGTAGTGGTGGGGGCAGGTTGTTGTGAGTCGCCTTAATGGTTGAATTGGTCTAGGTTGAAACGAAAAAGCTATTTGCCCCGCTAGGCTCTAGCTGGCTCCGCTAGTGGTGGTGGGGGCAGGCTGTTGTGAGTCGCCTTAATGGTTGAATTGGTCAAGGTTGAAACTAAAAAGCTATTCTTCTTTCCTAGTGTCACACTCACAAATCCAGCCACCAATTTTTTTTTTTTTTTTTCTCTGTGATTGTGTAGCGCTAAGTCCCTACTTAGCCAACCTATTCCCCGTTCTTGATCAAGCAACAACAACAAAAGCAAACATGAGAAAATACCAAGACTTCTCAACTTGTTTTATTACTCAATAATAAACAAAATTACAAAATTTTCTAAGTGCCCAACACTTATATTTTTTGCCCAAGTTGGAGAATTGAGATCCCACACCAACCATTACTCTTTGATCCCTCAAGGCAATGGAGAAGAGCCTATTTATATCTAAGGCTGCTTCCCTCTGCTATAGTTTGAATTCAAACATCAGCTTATTTGAATTAAAATTGGCAGTTGGGTGGTTATATAACACCCCTTCCTTCAGCCATGTGCCTCTTCATGCCTCCACACAACCACACGACACAGGATCCTCATATGATGCCTGCCTTGAACCCATTGGGTGCCACCAATGGTGCCTCTTCCAAAGAGCTTTGCCTCTTATCCTATATATTGCTCATTTTTTACTGATAACCTGTTAGATATGACATCATATGACAAAGTTGTGCTGAAAGACACAATATTCTCCGTATGCATGCATTTATATTTTTATTTTAACTTATATATTTTACTTCATATATTGATATATTTTGTGGTCTGTGTTGGCAGACTGTTGTTTTCTGTCTCGGGTACATCTATATTATGCTTGGGAAAGCACTTGCCATAAATGGGAGGGGCTTAACAGCACACATATGCCGTTGGTGACGACTCACAAGCTAGGACAGGTGCCACAGTAGATTCAAATGTTTTGTATTTAGTGTGAGATGTGCATTTCAAGGGTGGGTTTTCTTTGTTTGTTAAAATTTATAATTTGCCTTTTTGTTCCTCTTAGTTACCTGGATTTGGTTGGTTTTGAGGGAGACTGCTTGTGGTGGGAAACAAATTTTAAGTTATTGGACTCTTTCAATAAATGGGTTGAATTAGAATGAAGAAACTTCCTTTTGTTGATGTTTGTGCAGCTTCTTAGTTGGATGTGATACACTCAGTTTAAGCAGATTTGGAAAAGAGGGTCAAGTAATGATCCCCACAGTTGCATTCAAAAACTCAGTGATCTGCTATCCCCTAAACTACAAGCACATGAACTTTGAAAGAAATTACCATATATGAACCAGAAAAAAAAAAAGAGGAAATTGATGCAACTCTGTCAATCAGCACTATACACATCTTCTGTCGAAGTGATTACCCCTCATCATCCTCAGCTTCAAATTAGGTTCTCTTGGCCCACCTAAAATAATCAATATTTGCAGCGAAACTATTTGAACAAGTGAGTACAAGCAGGATATCATAAGGTTTGATGTCGCAGTGGACATAACCATGGCCATGACATAACTATAGCAGAGTCCAACTATATCCCGCATATAGCACCTCACCTCATTTTCCAGCAATCCTTCCCCATTATCATGAACAATTATAGCATGAAAGTGGCTTCTCAGCTCAGTAGTGGCTTCTCAATAATTAAAACTTTCTTCCTCATCCGATGTGGAATATTACCATTCCGTTGTTATGAAATTTCAATTTCAAAGGAAACTCTCAATCTTGTAATGAGAAAAAGTGGGAGTCGCATTTAGTAAACCAACTTAATAACTTAAAGTAACTTAATAATTTAATTCAAATTATTATAAAATAAATTAAATATGTTCGGTAAAATAACTTCTTGAACTTCAAGAACTTAAGTTTTACTTAATAACTTAATTTAAGATATACTTAACGTATTAAGTATATTTGACAAAATAATTTAATTTCTGATATCAAAATTAACAATAACTTAAAGTGATAAATCAAAATATGTTACTTTTCCTAAATCTCGAATGCCTTTATTCTAGTTGCTCATATCATTTTCATATGAGATGGGCAAGCAAATTTATTATTTAATATTAACAAGCGTAAATATGTCAGTTTAATAGTTTAAAAAAAGTAAAAATTAAATAACTAGTTTTAGATCAACAAGTGCATAATTTATAACCTATGTTATCTTCAAGCATTAAGCATAACGTTTTACCAAACACCATCTCAAATACCCCTGCTGGTAATTATTCCACAACACTTGAAAGGCCATTTCTTTCCCATGAAATATCATCTAAACTTATATTAGTCTTTGGTGCATGGAATCAGGTGGCAGTTGCAAAGAGCTAGGTGATAATGGGGGTGGTTAGCGCTGCCAAAATCATGAAGGTGAAAATCTAGAGGTAATTTCAAAGGTATGTGGATGCATGGTGGGAATGAGAATTGATCCAATTGAAGGTGGAGTTCACGGATGATGACAGCATTGACCAGAGATAAGGTTTGTTCAGCTGGCTTTATGTGCTGGTAGAACAACCTAAAATGATTCTTTTTTCACTCAGGATTCCACTCCGATCAACTGTGCTCCATCCTAAAATGGCAACCTGCCACCCTCAAGAGAATATCAAACATTCAGCCATCCTTTAGACTCAATGGTCGAAATTACCTAATCTGGTCACAACTTGTGAGAACATTCTTAAAGAGGAAAGGGAAACTCAACCACCTTATCGGAACCGTGCCTGGTGAAAGCGATCCTCAGCTTACCGCTTGGGATGAAGTCGACTCCATGATAATCACGTGGCTATGGAACTTGATGCTGCCAAAAATCAATGGAACTTGTATGTTCCTGACCACTGCAAGAGATATTTGGGAACCAATGAGGCAAACATACTCTTAAGGTTTAAGATGTCTCTCAAATCTATGAAATCAAGACCAAAATCCATTCAGTCAAGCATGTTATGATGCATGTCACTAACATAATATTATTTTGTAATGAAAGGATTATGGCTTGAATTAGATTGTTACTAAAATTTAAGATGAAATGTAGTGAACATGCAGCTAAGTCATTAAACTTTGTTGAATTGAAAAGAATTTTTGAGTTTTTAGCTAGCCTTAATATTGAATATGATCAAGTATGGGTGCAAGTGCTTGGGAAGGAATCTGTCTCACTTAAGTGAGGTATTCTCCATCATTCAGGATGAGGAAGAAAGAAGGAATGTGACATTGGACACTCTAGTTGAAGAAGGTTCTATCTTGGCCATGGTAACACCATCCTCTTCAAAGAACTATGGTAGTCAAACCTTAACTCCAAAAGTAGCAGAAGGGAGACATTCAGACCACTGATCAACAAAGATGGACTTTGGTGTAATTACTACAAGGAAACTTGTGGGAAATTGAAGGGAAAACAACCATTTGATAGGACTAACAACTACACTCCGAAATAGTATATACCAAGAGGCAATCAAGCAAACATGGCCCTTACAGAAGAAAAAGCAACCCATGATTCTTCCCCTAGTAATCTATAAATTAAGACACTAAACAGAGAAGAAATTGAGGAGATCAGAAGTCTCCTCACCTCTATTGATAAACCGGTAGATGCTCATTGACACACTTAGGTAAGTGTTTCAAAGCCCTTAGTCCCTCATAAGACTGTAATCATAAAACCTGGATATTTGACTCAAATGCCACTGATAATATGATTAATTCCTCATAGCTATCATTTCAATTCCTATACCCATGCCCTAGAAATAACAAAACCAAGGTTGCAATTGAGATATTGACATTTGCAGTAGCAAAAGGAACAATTCCCTCACTTCATGTCTGTCTTACTTTAGAATCTATTCTACATGTTTCCAAACTATTTGTGAACATTGTGCCTACACACAAGATTACTAGAGATCTAAATTGTCACATGACATTTTCTTTTTCACATCATTGTGTCTTTTAGCACCTAATTATAGGGAAAACAATTGGGCATACTAAGGAATGGGAAGAAACTTTACTTTCTTGATACAAGTAGAGGCAAGGACAATGGTTGTCAATCTCTCTCTCACTCATCTTTAAAAAAAAATCACTAAATAAAGCTCAAATTTGGCTTCAATATTTTCATTTAGGACATCATTATTTCTCTTTGTCAAAGACTATGTTTCCTGTTTTATTTCAAGATATAAATATTACAACTTTCATTGTGAAGTGTGTCAATTCTCAAAACATCACCAGGTTTCATTCCCTTTCGGTGATTATAACACATCTCATCCTTTCACTTTAGTGCATACTAATGTTTGGGGACCCTTTAAAATGCCAATAGTATTAGAGCTTGTTGGTTTATTTGTTTTGTTAATGAATGTACATGTGTTACTTGGTTGTCTCTTATGAAAAATAAGTCTAATATTAGCTTTGTGTTTTCTATGTTTCATAAGATGATTCAAACTCGTATTAGAGCTTAAATAAAAAAAATATCATGTCAAACAATGGGAGAGAATACTTCAATTAAATTTGAATACCTTTTCTCCATAAATAAGGCACAATACACTAGTCTTCTTATACAAACACTCCTCAAACAAAATAAAATCTTAGAGGAAAAAAAAAAAACAAAAAAACATTATCTTCTTATTACTACTCGAGCATTATTATTTGAACAACAAGTGTCTAGCCTTTTTAAGGGGAAGTCATGTTCATTGCAACATACCTTATAAATAAATTACCCTCCAGAGTGTTGGGAAATGAAACTCCACTAAGTGTTCTATCCAAGTTTTATCCCAATCTCAATGATTCCTTTTATATTTCACCAAGAGTACTGTTTGGTTATGTCTCTTATGTTCACATTCATGCATACAATTGCAATAAATTGGATGCTAAAGCCTTCAAGTGTGTATTCTTGGATACTCCTAAACAAAATAAGGATACAAAATTTGTCATCCTATCATGAAGAAATTCTTTGTTTCTAATCTTTCTCCTTTCTCTTTTCTTACGGAATAGGAAGGATAGGGCGAGTATTACAACAAAGGAATAGGGTAAAGCCTGTAACCCCCAAAAAATAAAGTTTTTTTTTCATAATGAAGAACCGATGTTAAGTTTATTGAAAACCAATCCTTCTTTATTAAGACTCATCCGCAAGGGGATTCAACATATGTTGACAAGTTTAATTTGAGTCTTTGTCTTCCAAAATTAGACACTATGGCCCTTACTTTGGTACCTTTGAATTTTATTTTTGTTCCAACAATTGATCCTCAATTCCTAACTACAATTCCTTTGGTTCCAACAAAACTTGGGCATGAAACTGATGAAAATGATGGTAGAACTACCTTACCACTGCATGTGTATTCAAGAAGGAAAAAGTTTCCCAAACCTATGCAACCCTAAGAATTTGGTAATAGGTATTGATATTTCTCCTCCCTCACACCTTGAATTTGATGATTTCATCTTCCCATTGCCCTCAGAAAAATGAACAAGAAGATGCACTTAACACCCTATAGATAATTTCATGTCATTTGATTGGTTGTCATCTTCACATAAGGCATTTCTTACTAATCTAAACTCCATAAAAATTCCATAAATAGTCCAAGAGGCACTAAAAGATAAGAATTGGGGGAAGTCATGAGTGAATAAATGAGAGCATTAAAAAACATAAAACATGGGATATCGTTGAATTTCCAATGGGTGGTTGGATGTAAATGAGTGTTTAAAGTGAAATATAAGGCTGATGGAGCTTTGGAGAGGTATAAAGTTAGGCTTATGGCTAAAGGCTAAACTAAGATATATGGAATAGATTATCAAGAGACATTTTGCCTTGTTGCAAAGATGAATACTATTAAAATTTTGTAATCCTTAGTTGTTATTTTTTGTTGGTCTTTGCAACAATTCAATGTAAAAAAATAAAAAAATAAAAAATCTGCATGGTTTCACAAAGAGTTTTGAAAACTATATAATGCATGTAGGTTGATAAAAACTCTATACGAAGTAAAACAATCTCCTAAAGCATGGTTTGGGAAGTTTGCCAAGGCAATGGAAAACATGGAGTTTAGATAAAAATGAAGGGAATCATATACTCTTCATTAAAAGATCAAGTATGAGTATGGTTACAGCTTTCATTGTGTATGTAGATGATATTATTGTTATTGGAGATGATTTTGAAGAAATGGAGAAACTTATAAAGAAATGGCCAAGGAGTTTGAGATAAAAGAATTAAGTACACGCAAATGCTTCCCAGAGATTGAAATGGCTCGATCAAGAAATGGAATCTTTATTTCCTAACAAAAATACATCCTAGACTTTCTAAAAAAATAGGTATGCAAAACTTGATCGGTGCCAAACTGCAAGTGCACAGTATTGTAGTTTTTATAGTAAAGTGATGAGAAGAGTATCGTTCTCAGGGATTGGTAACTCAATTTTGACAAATACCAAAATTATACTAATCTTGATTTTATCTAGAGAAGTCACTAAGATTTTTGGTTTTGCAATTTTAAATATAATCAATAAAAAATAATATAAAAAAATAAAAATTTAAGCACAGGAAAAGAAAAATATTGTTCGAAGATCAAATCAATGGAAAAGAAAACTTCTAGGAAATCGATTTCACCTAACCCCTCACTATGCCTTATTCATCTAACTAATTGAAAATAATTCTCTATGTTTGTTAGCAAATCCCCAAATTCAACCAAAAGCCTCTTTCGACAGTCAATTGGAAATATTCTTGTCCATCATTTTACACAAGAGTATGCAAATTAATAAAGCAAGAAAGCATTAAGAAGATCAATGATTTTAATACTACATAGGTTCATACAAGTCTTTCGATCTCTATATTTACCTATGCCGAAATATCCAAGATCCATCCTATAATTCCCTCTTTCGATAGCAAATCACAGGATCAAAATCATCTAATTAATGGCCAATTAATTAGAAGCAATAAGCTCAAAAAAAATCAGACAAACATAAAAAATAATTACTTCAAATTAACTTAGAGAATCAGGCATAGTTCAGAACTAGATTACATCGTTTTCCTAGAATAAAGAAAAATTAGTTCATTCTAAAAATTAAATTCAACATAGACAAATACACCATAATTTTTCTGAGAATAATGGAAAGGAAAAATGATGAACACTCAGAATTACTCCTTGTAGTCACACAGTGTCGTTCTTCAAAGTTTCTTCAAGTTCCTCCTCTTTTCACCTTTTGCATAATACCATCACCTTTCCATCTTTTTTACCAAGTCAAACTGTCTTGTGTCAATCCATACGTGAAAAAAAATTCCTTTATATTTTAAAATGTCATTATCTATATATATTCAAAGAATTTGACTTGATCTTTATCTCTTAAATAGCACCGGTAAAATCTTCATTTTCTTCAAATCTGAAATAAAATTTAAATAACAACAATGAGGCCTACAATTAACAAAAATAAATAAATTTAGACTAAAGTTTAAACTGGGAGAAGTGATAAATTATACTAAATTATGTGAGTCATCATAAGTTGCAAACTAACACTCCTATTTAACAAAACCACAAACTAGGAGAAGCAACCCTTACCCTTAAGAGGGTTATATAGGCTTCCCTATAGGCTTAAGTGACTTAAGTTCATCTTAGACTTGGGTCACTTAATCCAATCTACTTAGATCCTAACTAATTAGTTATACCTATTATGATTCAATTAATCAATTAATCCAATCCAAAGATAACATTCACAAACTCCTATGCAACCTTGCATTTTTTTTCCTAAATGTTCTTATGCAAACACGTGAATAAATAACCAAACTAACCCTAAAAAATATGCCACCGAGGAACATGAGCTGAAGCGGAGACTATTGGGATCTATAAGAAAATGTTGGTTCTCTCAAAATCCAATTTAAAACTTAAATCAATATCCTACCACTGGGAGTCAATTGCACTCTAATATCTTATGATATTAGGTCATTGATAAAATAGTCAGGTCCAATGACCTACTATCCGCTACATCTGAACTGCTCATGAATTGGTGTCTATAATTTAATGAGGTAAGTGTTATCAACTTCTCAAGATTACCTCTCCAATCATTAAGTTACAAATCCTCCTATTATGTGATCAAATGATACACTTTAACTTATAAAGAGCATAAGGCAAATTCCACTAATGGAATTATTGTCTCACCATAGATTTCATAATCACAAGTCCTTAAGATCACCCAAAAGGACATAATGTCTCCATCTCATGAGATATCATGGTCTATTGAGAATACCTATTAGCACTAGCATCTATCAATAATGACTTAATTTGTAGAGGATATATGACCACCTTAGGGTCTCATCCATAGTCAAAGTCTCCTATCGATTTTAGCTTATGCTTAATATCCTCTCAAGGTTAAGAGTTTATGCAACATTGTAGTTTGGTAAATCATAACTACCTAATAACCAATGTCATAATTCACTATAAGTCTTATCCATCATAAAACCATACACACTAGTATACTCACCATAAAAAACTCATTCATTAACCAAGATCAACCATTCTTTCAATTAAGAGATAGTGCACTACAACCTCATATAGATTGTCTAAGTCCATGAATAGATAATAAATAACTCATCAATCTTGTAAGAAACCCCATGACTTGGATTTTTTGTACGACTCCTAATATACCAAAGTCATATACAATGCGAGTGATATAGGCCTAAATACTCATATCAATATCAATACAAATGATGAATAGGTCAGTGGAAACTCAATTTTAATTTTGTTAAATCATATCTTACTTTTAAGGACTCTATCTCAACATTTAACTTATGCACTCACCTAAAGAATCCTTCTTGGAAGCTATTTACAAAATCTTGGAAGCTACTAAAATCAAGTTGTTCTTTTCAAAAGGAATCCCAACATTTAATTTAGGCACCCACCTAAAAAATCCCCCTTGGAAGTTGTTTAAAAAATCTTGGAAGCTACTCAAATCAAGTTGCTCTTTTCAAAAGGAATGAGGAGCTAAGTTTAAAAGCATACATGATAAAGGAATGAGGAGTTAAGTTTAGAAGCATAGATGATAGTTTATTATTATTATTATTATTATTATTATTATTATTATTATTATGGTTTATCTTTTTCTCACTCTACTGTTCATAATTATTATTGGTTAAGTGTGTGTATATTGCACGTTCCATACTTCCATGTGTGACACATATATTAAATATTATTCATTAGGGTCTTTGATTGAGATGTAAGTGATATTGAATGATTTGTAAATTCCATTTGAGAGTATTAGTGATTTATGTAATCATTATTTTACCACAAAATTACTAAAGAAGGAGATTATTAGAACATTAGTCTAATTATATTAAGTCTGGAATATAAGTAATAAGAAATAGCAACCACAAGATATGAAAGCAAGATTTTGCATATCCCCGAGCTCATTTTCTTTATATTCATTTGTATACCTCTTCTTCCTATTTCTTAGTATTTTTCTACTTAGTTATTATTCCCCCTTTCAGTCTATCTTTTCCTCCTACTACTTTTAATCTAAAATATCTATTAGTTATATATATATATATATATATAAACAAAAACATATTTTTCACATCGTTTTAAATTATTTCTTCTCTATTCAGCGTTAAATTTAATTTGGGCTACATTCTAATTAATTTTTTTAAAAAAAAAAAATCATTTTTTTAAATAATTTATTAAAAAAAAGTTTAAAAATAGCTTAATATAAAATAAAAAGTGTTATTTTTCACGCTATGTTGTATTTTCATACATTCAAAAAATTATTATTATTATTTTATAATCAAAAAACCTTTCACAATAAGATCCACACAAGATAAATTGAGGTATCATCAATCATAGAATTCGAACCAACATCATGTGTCTTTTTTTTAGTTATGGCCAATTTGGCTACGTGGTATTTAACAATGTTATCCTATGAAAAGCATAAGTTTTCGTATCCTTATAAAATATTGATAAATGGCAATAAAAAATGTTGAAAGCACTTTGAGGCTTCCGCCCAAAATATTTAAATAGCGTGTTTGACTTTCAAGGGGTTGGTTTTTTGTGGTTTAAAAAACTCTCCATAGGGATTAAACGCTACTTTTTAGCATCTATTTTGGAGGGTAATATTTGAAGGTTAAACACGAATTTTAGTAATATTTGGATATGAATCATATGATTATAAAATGTGAATCCAATATTATTTTTAATTTAATTTATCTATACTTTTAAAGAAAGTCATATTTTCCTCAAATACAATAACAAATTATTATGTTAAAATTACCTCTTTTATTTTAAGAAACTTATTTTTTAAAAAGGAAAAAAAGGTTATGACTCGTTAATTTAAAAAAAAAAATAGAGAAAAAATGTGTCAAATTTTATAAATCAGATTTATTTTCATCCATTTTAAAACATTTTAAAATCTATACACTTTTTCATAACTCAAATAATTATTTTTGAAATGATATTTTTACTTGTCATGTCAATAACACTTATTAATAAGTAAACAAGTGGATGTTTAATTGTAAAGAATTGATCTCCCTTTTAGTTATGTTTTTTTTCTAACCATGAGACCTAGGACTGTAATTTGGACGGATTGATCAGGTTGATGGCTAACCTAGACCCAACACCAGCCCAACCTTTAATATGATGTACTTAACTTAAACCTAATCCAATCTCCTTTTTTCTAAATTCAGAATGAACTCCGATTGATTAAATTAAACTTGAGTTAATTGGGTTAAACTTGGGTTGATTAGATTAAACTCAAGTTGATCATGTTTGACTCGGGTTGTTTGGGTTCATTGGTTGCAAGATTCAAAATTTATCCATAATAATTTTTTAAAAAAAATTCTATATATTTATACCAAAATTTAAATAATAAATAACACAAAATTTCAAGGTAACAATAAAAAAAAATCAAAAATAAAGTTATATATCTCATTTTTAAAAAATAAAAAAGTATATGATATAATTATAATTTGATATTTTTTAAATATTATCATATAGGATAATAAATATTATAAATATTATAAAAATAGAATTATGTGAACCACAGCTTTAGCTTAACCCAATTTGAGATTGAGTTGAGAAAACTTAATTCGAACTCAATTCAAGTAATTAAAATGTTTGTATAAATCCACACAAACATGAGTTGGATTGGCCAACCCGTCAAAGTTGCACCCCTAATGAGACTTGATTTAGGATTTTTTTTTCTCTCCAAAAATAAACATTGTTACTAATATTGACCAACTAATTTGAAAAATTAAAAATACAATTAAAGTTAAAATGCTTAAAAATTAAATACAAATAAAATCGAAAAACTTATTTTTTTTAAAAAAAAAAAACATTGACTCTTATTATATTATTAGTCTTTTTCTCGATATCTATATTTTCAACTAGTGTATTTTACAAGCGAAGTGAAAATCGATATTTTATTTATTTTTTTTTTAAAAGGATTTTGTAGTTCTAATTTAATTTTAAAATTTCTTGTTTTATTTTTTATATTAACCAAAAAAAAAATTATTCAATTTTATTAAAAAATATAAGAAGATAAGAAGATTTATATAATATAAAATATAAAATCGTTATTAAGGATTAGAAAGAATAGTATTTATCACTTGAGAATTCTCAAGAATTTTTTCAATGAGATATATCTTATATTATATAATAAAATTTTAAATCAATAAAAATAATTTTAAAAATAAAAATTAATTTATAAAATTTGGGTTTTTTTTCATATATTTTCAAACTACGAGTGCAGCATTTTAAAAATAATTATATTAAAAAAATGATTATAATAATTTTAAAAAAATTAATTGAATATAAATTTATTTTACCTTTTTTATCACGGTCCAAACACTTTTGAAAATGGTAATTTACCACCTTAAAAAGCGGATGAAAAGGAAGAATCTTCTTTGTGAGGAGCGGATAAACTCAACTTCGAGGGAATGGATAGACTCGAAATCATGATTGAGATAAATAATAAGGGCACAACTGTCAATATAGATGGGTGAATTGTGAAAATCCATGAAATTTGAGGGACCGAATATGCAATTTTCCCAAAATTAGAGGAAAAACATCCCCACATAAAAACAAAGTCTCATCTCTCTCTCTCTCTCTCTCTCCCCAATTTCTTGAGTATATTATTTATTAGAAATCTCACAGCGACGAACAGCACATCACCAAGAAAAAACTTCACAGGCACGTTTCTCTCTATCTCTCCAGTCTCCCACCTCAAAAATCTCTAATCCCCAATACCATAATCAGTTTCCTTCTTTCACTTTCCCAATCTCAATTTGAAGTAAATTGTTTCTATGATTTCATGTTTTGATGATTCGTTGATTTTAATTTTCTCTGCTCTTGTCCTGATTTTCCATTGCCGATGTTAGGGTTTCCTATAATGTTTGTGGTTTGTTTGGCAGATGGACCTTGTGATCAGATCGAAATTCAAGTGGTAGAGGCGGATTGCAGCTTGCGGAGGCTGCATTTAGGAATGTTGTTAGTTTTGTGGCTGGTGTTTGATGTGAAATGGGTGAATTTCATGGTGGTGAAGAGTGTAGAAGCCTCTCTCTGGAGGTTGCTACGAGTACTTTGACAACCTGTGGTTGATCACTTGATTCAATTCTAATTATGGAAAGGCGAGTGGTTTTTTGATGCC
This sequence comes from Vitis rotundifolia, assembly GCA_030254885.1. Classification (NCBI taxonomy): domain Eukaryota; kingdom Viridiplantae; phylum Streptophyta; class Magnoliopsida; order Vitales; family Vitaceae; genus Vitis; species Vitis rotundifolia. The sequence goes on from CM058157.1 coordinate 14,517,647, forward strand.
CTTGATTGTGACCCACTTTTGGGTCTTCTTTTTCTTTCTTTTCTTTTCTTTTCGTTTTTTGTGTTTTTTTTTTGGGACTTAGTGAATGTTCGGTTTGCAGGTATAGGATTTTGAAGGAGGTTGGAGATGGAACTTGTGGTACTGTATATAAGGCCCTTAATCTGGAAACTTATGAAATTGTAAGATTCTTTCAATTAGTAAATTAATCAAATTTTTTGTTTTTTCGTTTTTTTTTTTTTTTTTTTGGTTTATACTTCTTTATTGCAATCAAATTGCCTGACTGGATAGCCTGTGATATGATAAGATTTTATTATTGAAATAAATACTGAAAATCAATAAAATATGAAGAATTTATAGTCTAGGTTACCCATTGTTTTTCCAGGAACAATCTTGTGCAATCATTTAAATATTTTCTGTTTTCTGAAACTAAGTGCAATTAAAGATGGGAATATGAATATACTACTACAGTACTACGTGGGTTTGCCCTGTGGTGCCTCTTGATTTAATTTCCTTGCTTATTGAAAATTCTTGGGTTCTTCAACCTTGGAGTTCTTGTGCCCTGAACTTTTATCTCATTAGTACCCTCATGGATCAACAGAAGGCTTTTGGGTTTCAATGGTTTCATTGCTAAATATGAAAACTTTCAATAGAATATTATTTGTATCATTATGATATTATGTTGGTTGTATCATTATAATAGATTGTTATTTTTACCATTATGTTCTTTATGCCTTTAAATAAAGCGAAATTCTCACCTCTTGGTTAATTTATACACTGAAACAGCTTTGTTTGTATCTTTTGATCCTAAGGATATATTTAGATGGCAAGGGTGTGAAGTGGGGATAGATAGGTTAGAAATTGAAGCTTCTCATAACTTCTAATTTTCATGTTTTGGCATTTCCTCCAACAAGAGTGATCAGAATGGAAATTAACAAGTGTATTTGCATCTCTGCAGATGCGAATTTCCACAATATTTTTTTAAGTTTTAAAATCTGTGACATTGTGAGTATGGATGTTGGACTTTTCTGATACCTATCAAAAAAGAAAAAAAGGATATTGGGCATTTCTGATATGGCCCAGATCCTGCAGTATTAGTAGCGGCAGTGCTACTGCTTTCTCATTTTCTTTAAGTGAATTCTTTATTTGAAATGCACCAAACTTCCTGAAGCAGGTATAACCACCAAAATTCAGTGGCACAGCAGTTCTTCCATAACCCAATGTACAGGCTTTCAATTCCTTTCTGGCCTCTAACCTTAAATCCTCTTCAGAAGTCTGATTGAGCATGAAAGAGTAATAAGAGAGCCTTTTTTCCCATCTCTTTCTACATGTGAAAATTAGTAGGTAATTGTGTGGTTGGCGAGGTGGTGAGCAGGGGTAGAGATGGATTACCGAACAAATTAGGGAAGTTTCACCAGTCCCAGTAGCCAGAAACCCTTGTTTGACTAGGGTCCAAAGCAAAAATTAGTTTCTGTCCTGAAATTTCTGCCACCTATTTTTTGGAAGCAACTTGTTGTCTTCAAACTGTACCTTCATCCATCTTCATGAGCTTTAAAATCTTATGCTTGCCTAAACTGTGGCTCAATTAAGTGATTATTGACATCTGCAGTGTGTTATCCTGCATCACCGTTTATTTCAAATCCATGAATAGTAACTTTCTTGTAAATTTTAAAGTCTTCCTTTGTCTCATTTTTTTTTTTTTTTTTTCGGTTTTTATTTTTTATTTTTTTAATTTCTAAAGTTGAAACTAGTTCAACTAAGCATTTAAAATACAAACCATTCCATTTAAATATTTTTCAGTGGATAGGTGGTGTTCATGTGAATTAAGTTAGGTTTGAACTTTACACAAATCAGATCCAGACACAAACCTAAGGCCAACCTAATTATTAGTGTTCAACCCAAAATCCAAAAGATATTATAAAGTATTATCAACATTTAATAAAAAAATAATAGCTAAACTTGCCAATTTGGATTCAAAGGAATTGAGGATAGGCCTGGATCTCCAAACACTAAGCAGAATTAAATAATAGTTGCAAAATGGATTAAATTTAGAATCACATGATCAACATCTGATCCAAAGCAAGGTCAGTACTCAATTGGGTTTTAGGTCCTTAGAATTAAACCATTTAAGAAACTACAACCTGATCCATTTATTTTTGAGCTGTTGACAAGTCATGTGAAAAGTTATCATCTCTTGCTTTATGAATAATTTATTTCTTTTTACATATTCATAAAATATTTTAAAAAATAGATGGATAAATTGGGTTTGGGGTGAGCCACACCCAATTATTACCCAATTGTTTATTTTTGTTCTATTGTCTTTTTTTTTTTTTTTTTTTTTTTTTTTTTTAAATAATTAATATTATTATTCACAAATTTTAATCTATGTGGGTTGGCTATTCTGTTCAGTCTGTTCAATTTTTGACCCTACCAAGTTCAAATTAGCTTGATGTTATCCTATTCCCATCTTTAGCTGCAACAAATTTAAGGATGTATGGATAATCATTTCATATGAAATGGTTCAGACACTGGATTCGCATGCACCCTTGCATTTGGGAGGGACTTGAACACTTGCAGATCATCTCATTTTCAAATTGTGGAGGAATTTTCAAGTTCAGGATTGTGTAAAGAAAGAACAATGTCAAAAGGGTGAAATCCTGAATACCCAAGAAGTCCTCTTTTGAGCTCCCGTGAATAGAACAATACCTAGTTGATTCATGGCAATGCTAAAATACAGGATGTAATTGTTTTTATCTGGTCTAACAAACTTGCAGTGTACCTTTCTCCCATGGAAAAAGGTGTATCTTCTTGAGTGTTTGAACCTAGTTAATGTGGTTTTCAATTTGGGTGATACATGTCAATGAGCTAAAAATGTGGGAGAGCTAACAATTGTTTAAGGATCAGTAGCTTAAGCATAGAACATTTTGTCATGCATTTTTCACATGGATTCTTCCCCATGTGCAATCCATTTTTGCTTGACGTTCAATGGTTACTGCTTTATCCTCTCACTCTGTGAGTTTCTGATTCAGTAGTCTGCTTCACCTTTGAAGCTGTTGTTTTTTGAAAATATCATCATTGTGGCTTTCTTTTTTCTGTTGAATATAATGGTTTTATCCTATTTTCCTTCTCTCCACATCATTTGTCAGCTGTAGCTGGACAATATTTTTGAATAGTGATTTTGTTTTTATTAGGTTGCAGTCAAGAAAATGAAGAGAAAGTTTTTTTTCTGGGAGGAATGCATGAACCTACGAGAAGTCAAGGTATGTGACCATGTCATTTGTTTAAATGGGGGAAGCAAAGAAGCAAGACAGCTGATTGATACATATTAACATTTCCTTTTCAGTCCCTCCGGAAATTGAATCATCCCAATATCATAAAGTTGAAGGAGATTGTCAGGGAAAACAATGAGCTGTTTTTCATATTTGAACACATGGTGAATATTTGAGCCTTTCTTTCAAAGTTCAACATATTTTACTATGTGATTTCTTGTGTTTGTATTGTGCAGGATAATTTTTTCAGATTTTTTATGTTTGTGCATCATAGTTCACTGAAAATGTGATGGTGGAACATGGTGGTAGCTGCCAGTCTGTCATAATATTTTTATTCATATTCCTAGTGCAAATGTAACTTGCGTTTTGTCGCTGATTAGTTTTCATTAGATTTGTAACATGTAACTTCATTTTATAATGTTTACCATCCTAGCCAAACAGAATTTTAGACAAATGGATTTGGTGACAGCAAAGTGTGTAGAATGTCAGAAATTGGAGACATACTGATATTTAGGATTCAGTGTCAGAAATTGCATTACTATTTTTTGAAATCACTTCAAGTTTTTAATAATCAGTTTGATATCTTAAATAATTTTTTTCTGGCTACCAGTTAAAATAAATATTTGATTTGTTATGTTGTTGAGTACATAAGGCAGCACCAGAAAATATAGAAAAGAAGGCTCATAAGCTTTCATTCTGAGTCCAGGCTCTATAATGGAAGTTTCTAGATGGTCCCTTAGTTGTTTTCCTTTTGAGTTATAAGTTATAATGCTAGGCTTCTTAAGGATAGATTTTATTTAAAATGGAGTTAAAGTCAATTTATTTACCAAGCCTATTGTAGCATTACTGTCCCAAATACTGTAGATATTGATCACACTACCGTTGCAGTAATCTAAATAAGGTTTTTGTGTCTTTTGAGTTGCTTGACTTATGGGCAATCTGATAACTGAATTATATACACTCAAAATTTATGTGCTAGGTGCGTCTAATAAACATGTTTCGTGTTGATATTGTACAGAGATATAGGAAAATGATACATGATACAAGTTTCAAGTTGATAACTGAGGCATGACAATTTTTTTGGACGTGCTGGTTTAGTACGGTTATATGTTATGTTCTTAGGGTGACTCCACACAGAACTCTCCCTCCCTCCCTCCCTCCCTCCCTAGTTAGTTATCTCTTTAAAATGGTAGGTTTGAAAAGAATTGGTGCAAGTTGTTTCTGCTGGTCTGAGAAACACATGCCAACTGTTGCATAATGTCTTTTTCTTAAGGTTCATTACAACAAATAGTCTTAGCAAAATATAGTGATTAGATGCCACTCTGTTATTTTCCAACTGTCCTAATTTCTAAATGTACCAAATGCCATTTTGGTTAATAATTGCTTGATTCTGGAATTTGCATTTCTCAGGAATATAATCTGTACCAAATAATGGGAGAACAGAAAAGACCCTTTTCAGAGGAAGAGATACGGAGCTTTATGTCTCAAGTGCTGCAAGGACTTGCACACATGCATAAAAATGGATATTTTCATCGGGACTTAAAACCTGGTATGAAGTTGACTTCTACAAAATTATGCACTTGTGCAGTCTATGATTTGGAATTTTATTTGCATTTTCATGAAGAATTGGCTTTATCTAATATTGTATATTATCAAACACCATTTCTGTCTTCAAGAGAATTTGCTGGTGACAAACAATGTGATTAAAATTGCTGACTTCGGACTGGCTAGAGAAGTATCATCTATGCCTCCTTATACTGACTATGTGTCCACACGGTGGTGAGTCTTCTATTAAATTTTTCTGTGTATGGGCACATGTGTGTGCGTGTGTTTGTTGGGTACTGAAGTGAATTTAACACTCTTGGTTGAATTTTTGTGTGTGTAGGCCCATGTGTGTGGCTTGTGTGTTTGTTGGGTGATGAAGTCAATGTAACACTCACATCTTATGTTTTGATTTCAATATTTGTGCAAGGTACCGAGCACCAGAAGTCCTGTTCCAGTCTTCAACATACACCCCTGCAATTGGTATGAACTATTTCTACCCCTGTTTACTGCAATGCTTATCAGCTTCACATTCAATTTTAAGCAAGAAGCTGGTTTGGTTCTCCTTCTATGGCTGCTATGAGCTTGGTTGATTGCAGCTGCAGTCAATAAGTATTTCAAACCCAACATGTTAAAAAACCCATGTCCATTTTCATTTTCACAATATTTGTTCAAAAAGCGTTTGATTTTTCTAAACATACGGTTATAATAGCTGAAAATTAGTATCTTTTTTTTCTGATTTGGAAATTTTGTTGTCAATTGTTAATTAAAATTCTAATAATTAATATCAAGTGGGTGCAGAACTCTTGGTCATAAGGTCAAACACACCAAAATAGAATGACTAGGTATAATCTCCAAAATAGTGTATAGGCAAACATAATGAAAGAAATTCTTGTTGAAAAAAACCATAATTAGAAGAAATTATCAAATTATCTAAGCTACATGTAACTGTTGCTAATTGACTCCCAGCTAACTATCATATCTTTTTCTCAATACTTCTGTGTTCTAGTTATAGTCTGTTTCCATGTTTGTTTTTTTATGGGGCCCTTACCATGTTGGTGTATTTTCTCTCTCTAAAGCTGAAATGGTTAAATTGTACATTTTATACATTATAGGAGCTAAAAGCTAATAAGATATGTTATGTTATTGTTGGTTTATCACATCACTTCATATTTATAAGGTTTAGATATGGAAATGGGTGTCCTCTTATCATCATGCAAGATTAAAAGAAAGCTAAAGACCTTCTTCCACTTTGCTTTTAGAAGTTTCTAACATCTATTGCTGGTTTGACCAAATATTCTCACTCACTTCAAAAAAGTGATTTGGTCAATGAAATCATATGACCTCTGAGAAGAAAAAATTCAAGGTATCAAGCAGTTTTGTTCTATGATGTTGCATATTGATTTTATATCGGTTAAAGCACATGTATTGTTACTTGAATGTATCTTGAATACTTGAGACTTGAGAATTAGTCATCTGGAACGTTGATTCTTTGTTTGGATTTCCTTTTTATTTGTTTTTTTATTTCTTTGGTTACTAGTGTATGATTCTATAGGAGTATAAGTACAGATCAGCTCATACTTGGGAGATATGTCATCAACTGACACTTTGTATCACATCCGAATTTTATTTTATTTTTGTTTTATTTTTTTCCCCTTTTGTTTTTAAAAAATTTTCTTTGTATTAAGAAAAATTGGAATTAATGGTATATTGTACGTTTATCAATTTAGAAAACCATGTATTATTTGAGTAATTTTTACCTTGTCACTTTGGTGAGAATGTATATTTACCAGTGCAAAGTTGTTGGTTTGAGCTCTAATTGATTCATGTTAAATTGCTCATTTGGAGATTCATTTAGTATTGGATAGCAGAGGACTGATGTCTAATCATGGAAATACTTGCAGACATGTGGGCAGTTGGTGCAATACTAGCTGAGCTTTTCACTTTGTGCCCAATTTTCCCTGGTGAAAGGTGATTATACTCTCCCAAAGCTAATTGGACTGTTTCACTATAATAGTTAGATGACTAACTGTGATGGAGAAATAATTGGCAGATAACTTGTAATAGTCATGTAAATGTATTTAATTGAGCTTAGTGAACTCTCTTTGGGATAAATTAACCCATCAAAACATTATCTTCAGCTGCTTATGGTGCACTGGCATATGGTGAGCATGTTACTGGTTTGAAGGAGGAAGGGCTATATTTATTCAAATGAGTTCATTTGGTCTGTCAAATGTTTCTCATTCTCTACCAAGATTGTCCTTGGTTGCCAAGGAAAGTGTGAAGAAAATAAAAAGAAATTCGAAGTTCCATTTTCTGATCCTTGGTTCTTTAGAAACAAGAAACTTCAACTTTTGTGGGCCAATTACTTCTCCAAAACTTAAATGGATTTTCTAAACTGAAGAAACAGAAATGTAGGTTTCAAATTTCCTGCTACTGCAGCACACCTCTCCCCCCTCTGCACCTCTCCTCACCAAATAGAGCATGAAAGAATTTAGCATTGATTGTATATAGTTGTCAGCTTAGTTGTTACTCCTAATTGATTGTAAACACTAAATCATGTTGGGACACTTCTAGCCTGTTGGCCTGCAAGAATTACTGAATCTTCAAATTGCAGAGTATATCAGCAGACATCCAATCAAAAATTGAAATTAGTTCAATACAGTGTTTTGATCTTTGAGTCCAATTAAATTTTTCTTTAATAATCTGTTCTAGCTGTTTTCTTTTTAATTTGTGCTGAACTTGTTCTTCTTTGAGAATTGTTTTCCATGCTTAGCAAATCCTATTTGTTTCTATAGGGAAGCATCTTACTGATGTTAATGTTATAAGGTATTTGCTTCATATATGATTCAAAATTGAAAATTCATTGCATATCATGTGCACCATTTCATAATCAAGTGTTATCTGAACTAAGAGAAACTTGGCTGCACCTTTTATTTTAAAGCTTATAAGATGATTTCCTTTATTTGGGCAGTGAAATAGATCAACTATACAAGATATGCTGTGTCCTCGGCACTCCAGATTGGACTATTTTCCCTGAAGCTACAAATATTTCACGATTATTAAGTGTTAGTTATTCAGAGGTGAGCTGATTTCTGAACAGTTAATTGGTTTCCTACAGTGTTCCTCTATACTTTTTCTTTTTGTCTTACTTACCTGTTTTTTTTTTTTTTTTAAATAGATTTTACCTGCCAATCTTTCTGACATTATTCCCAATGCTAGCTTGGAAGCAACTGATTTAATCATGGTGGGTGTTTGTTGATACAGTCTGTTTCTTTTTACTAAATTAACCTCATAACATTTGACATCTTAGTTTTTTCCTGAGTGGACTTTTTTTAGTATATTTGAGTATCTTATACCCTTTTTGGCTTTCCATAGCAACTTTGTTCATGGGACCCACTAGGGAGGCCAACTGCAGAGCAAGCACTCAAACATCCATTTTTCCATGTAATTTTGTGTCCTCAAGTTTCTTCTCTGTCTCTTAAACATTTTTTATAGTTGATCTATTTTCTAAAGTATCTTATCAATAGGTGGGCAAGTGGGTTCCTCATCCACTCCCAGATCCATTTCAGCTGAAGCAAAATGACACAGGTGAGATTGTTGGATGCACACTGCTAAAATCTTCAGTTTTATGTAATCAAATATGATATTTTTATTTAATCTCATTATTTTTCACTTGTGCTACTTTCCACAGCAGCAAAGCCTAACCTTGAGTTGAACCTATGGGACTTTGGCCGTGAACCAGATGACTGTTTTCTTGGCTTGACACTGGCAGTGAAGCCCAGTGTGTCCAACTTGGGTAATACATTTGTTCCTGTGGTATTTTTGTAGTTTTATGAATTGGTTTCTGCTTTTAGGCATGAGTGGCAATAGCAACCAGACAGGTTAAATTACTGACCTGCTCCACCCTGCTCCGCTGGTATGAGATGCTGTGCTAATAATAACCATGGTGGAAGTAGGGATGTTTTTTCAACTATTGATATGCATCTGGTTTGGAACGGAAGATGATTTTTGTGTTCTTGCCTTGGAAACTGGATTTATTTTAATTATGTTTATTTTATGGTCTCTAAAAATTGGTTAAAGTTTAGGAACTTTTTGTGAATAAAATGCCATAGCAAAGGACCCATGTGCAGGCACTATAATGAACAGGGAGAGAATATCTCTATGCCACGAACTCAATTCTCTCTTTATTTTCTGAACCTTTGATATGGGATGTGTTTGGGACTATTTGCATCTCCCATAAGATGAAAATGTTATCAAGTCATTAATTTTTTTTTTTTTTTTTTTTTTTTGGCAAGATAAATTTTTGTCCCCATTGGGACTTGAACCTAGAACCTCCCATAAACCCTCCCCATTCCTTTACCACTTGAGCTAGGCCTCAAAGTCATTAATACTTTGAACAATTTCAATATTGGGAATAAATGGACACTGAGAAGCTTGTGCTTTCTGTAATGGAGCTGCTTTCCTTCCTTCCCTTTATGTTGCCTATGTGTAACATGGACATGGGGCATATTCATCTTTTGTGGGCAGTTACATTTTTCAAGACTCGGCTTAAAATTACAACTCATTGTGTTTTTGAAGTGTTTTCTAGTGTTATGCATGTATTTGGGCCATAGCTGTTACCTTTTGGAGAAATTTAGGATAATTTGATATTATTTCCTTAAAAATTTTGGCTTTTCCATTGAATCCTTTCTCTGGATTTATTTTACACCTGTTTTCTGAGAAGCTTCTCCTGAATTTGAGGAATTTTTCCTTGCAGAGATGGTCCACAAGGTATCTCAAGGTACAGGAGAGGTGAGCTTTCTGGGTTGCATTTTTTCCTTAATATTAAACAAATTGCTATACTCTAATTTGAGAGATTACAAACTTTATATTGCGCAGGATATATTGTTTTGCTCTGGTTTTCAGGACAGTTCGGGAAAGTCAGGTAATTCTTTTGTTCATTGCTCATCTGCCCTTTCTGGTGAAATTAGCTGTCTCAATTATAAACATTCTACTCTGTTACATGGGCTTGGACCAAGTTTTGGATGTTGATGTGTGCCTACGTTTTATTTCCGTTTAATGTCTAATTTAAGGACACTGGACTAAGACTTTCTATCCTACTTTGTACCTTTTCTCATTCTATACCCTAGCTGAAATATATTGACTTTCCTAAGAGTCCAAGGTTATTTACAATCAACTATGAACTACTCTCCATTTTCTTTGTTAGACACGCATGTTGACTGCATATTTGACTACTAGGCATGTCATGTCATGTCCAAATAGAGTGTCCATGCAACATAGTTTCTTCTTAATGGAAAGAGGAAAACTGGCAGAGGCAGGGCATAAACCAATCTCAAGATCTAGTGTGTCCTTTTACTACTATAGAAATTCAGGTTTTACTAAATTTAAGATCTAGCATATCCTTATACTTCTAAAGAAAGTCAGGTGTTCTAAATTTTTAGTTTGTGATCTCTCTCTCTCTTAAGATTTTGAATGTCCAGTTTAAGGCAGAAGCTGCAAGTTTTAATTCATCATGGAATGAGAGATCATTCTAATTCTCTCTTAACACAATGCTAAATGCTTTTTTCCCTATTGGTTTAAAGATTCATGCTGATGGCTTCTGTGTGCTTCATGTGCCAGTTTTTTGGTCAGTACTTTCCCCTGATCGGAATGGAATTGACACATCGGTTGATGCTTCGCTGTCATTGTCATTCAGGTCAGTTCTAATCTTTAGCAATTCTTTCCTGTTTACATCTGTCAATTGGCAATGTCTTCAAACCTCACTCTTTGCACGTGTCTCATTTTTTCGTCAAATTTATTTTGAGCAAAACATGCACATGCCAACTAGCAGCTTAGGGGAACTATTGTTCAACACTAAAAGCTTTATGTAATTTTGTTTCTCTAAGTACTTATTCGTTAGTATTTTTTCAGTTTTACATTTACATGTGAAAAACATATCTCGAAACTGGTAGCTACTTATTTAGTACAATGGCTTAGCAACCAAATGTCCTGGGTTTGCCTTTAGTCTAAATCACCCCATCATATTCCTCACTGTAGATCAGCCGGTTCACACCGATTAGTTCTGTTTCCCATTTCGTTCTGGGAATAAAAGGCCTGACCCCTATAGTCATCATAGAAAGACTCATATTTACCATTTTTATTTTTTTTATTTTTAATAACCGAGTAACCTTCCATGGCTAGGCTCTTAGGACTTTCCATTGGGACCCAAACCTCAAGGTATTGACCACCCCGCAATGACCAACACCGGGTAAATTCAAGGTATCATCAAAAACAGGATTCGAACTTGGAACCATATGCCACTTGCGGGGACCATACTTCCTACTATTTGTTCTGACCAACTAGGTTAACCTTATGGGTCTCATATTTTCTTAAGATTTTATGGCTTTGTTTGGAAAGTATTTTCAAAAACAATAGTTTGTTTGGGAATTTAAAATGTTCTTAACCGGTTTTCTATATTTTTAAATATTTTTTAAAAATAATTTGTATATGTAATGGTGTATTTTTAATCATTTTCTATATTTGTATAACAATTTTTTTTTTTCTGAAAACAACCAAAAATGGTTTTTTGCACTGAATCCTTCCTGAAATCAAACATGGCTTTAGGGTGAACATAATTGGGAAAATTTTCTGATGTGATTGTGTGGATTTGCTTGTGGCAGTTCAATTCCACATCCCTCAGTTGGAGTTGGAGAGCCAACAGCTGGATTCTCCATCTTCGGCTGTCCATTGATGGCCATGCCCTCACACGTTCAACAGGGTTGAGTATTTCTGCTAACTTAACTGCTGCATATTTCTAATAAAGAAGCAGGGCTTGTAGAAATATCATCTCTAATTTATTTCATTCGTTTACGAGAATTTATTTTTATTTTTATTTTTATTTTTACTTTCTTACATTGTAATTATGGGTATACTACTCTGTGCATTATGAAAATATTTTTAACTTTATTTTGACCAAAATTCCCTGTAATTTTCTTTTTCCTTTTTTTTGGAGATATTTGAGGGTATTTCTCCATAGAAATCTACTATGGAACTTGGGATATTATATAATGTTTTATATATATATATATATATATATAATTAGAATTTGTTTGGGGTGATTATAGGAAGGGTTTTTAATCTTTTTAGTACTTAAAAATTTTTATGAAAATGTATTATTTTCTAGTGCTAAAAATATTATAAACCCATGGTCAAATAAGTTTTAAAATTTTTTTAACGAATTTCTATTAGAAAATAAGTTTTTGAAAAAATTTGATTATTTTTAAAAATAAATTTGAGATGTTTTCGGTTGATTTTGTACAAGTGTTATGAATGATAATTAAAAATATAAAAAATGTTTTGAAAATTTTTATATTATATATATATATATATATATATATAAATTTTTCAAAGAAAAGTGTTTTTTCACATTTGAGTATTCAAATTAAATTTTATCCTTAGATAAAAATTTAGAATTGTTATTAAGAATCATTTTTAAAAATTATTTTTGAAAATTATCTTTTTAACTGTCATCTCTAATAATATTGATAATTATGGATATATTGGTTGAAATTTTGATGAAAATATTAATTTTAAAAATATTAAGAAAAATTATAAAAAATTATATAAAAAATAAAAATGGATATTTTAAGGTTATTTAAAAAAAATTGATATATATAATTTTTTATATTTAATAATAATATTTTGATAAAAAAATATAAATTTTATAAATATATATTTATTATTAAGTTATATTATATATGTATATATAATATTAAAATTATGATTTAAATGATATTAAATAAATAATAATATCTATAATTTTTTTATTTTTTTATTTTTATATTTAATAAATATATAAATTATATAAAAAAACTTATTAAGAAAATTATATTTTTATATTTTTGTTAATAAATTAAATCAAATATAAAAATAAAATAATTAGAATTAATTTATTTAATAATCCAAAAATAAAAATAAAATAAATGAAATATTGGTAAAATATATGAAATAGAAAAATTAGTAAAATATCTAGATCTTGAAATCTCGATTGATGGAGATATCATAGTAAAACATGTAGAAATGATCAAAATTTAGGAAGATATCTAGAAATTTTTGTTGGTAGATATATCTTTTCAAATTTAATACCCGTGAATATGTGATATATCAATATATCTAGATATGTTAAATGTTGGAGGGATATTGGTTGATGAATATATCTTTTCAAATTTGATATGGGGATACAAATATATTAAACCTTGTGCCCAACTTGAAGATGGGTTAAAAGATATTAACTTTTGGCATTCGATAAAGGTAGGGGTAACCTAAACTTGATATTATTATTTATTTATCATTTGATAATATTATTTATTATTTTAGTTAAAATATGAAGAATATAAAAAGTATGATAAAAGAACTCTAGCCTTCATTATTTTTTAATTATATTATATCAATAAGTGTCCACTTGTACACGTTTTTATTGTTCTATAATTTTAAATTTGAAAATAATGGTAACTTTTGTATAATATATAAAAACTCCTAAAGACGTTGAAAAAGTAATGGTTTTGAGAACAATTTGAAATTTTTTTATTTTTAAAGATATAAAGTAAATTCATATCTTTTATACAAAATATTCTATTTTGTTTATAAACTTATTATTAGTTTTAATTAATAAGATAGTTTAAATATTAATTTATTATTATTAGGATATTTTTAAAAATTAAATTTTGAGTTTAAAATTGTAATTTATATTAAATTAGTAAATAATAGTATTTTATGACTTTGAGACATTTAATTTTTAAAATAATATTTTATAATTTAATTTATATTTTATAACTTTGGAATAAGTATATTATTTATTAAAAAATTTCATTATATTTTTTAAGGGGAAGCAAGCTAGTTTCCCTTGAAACTCATTTTTTGAATTCATAAATCATGAACGTATTGCAAGAAGCCAAAAAAAATTAAAAATTTAAAAATTTAAAAAAAAATAAAAATAAATAAATAATAATAATAATAATAATAATAAAAGCTACCAACAAAATTTAAATACAAGATTAACATAACATGAAAGTGGTTGTAGATGAGATCCTAGATATCATCCAACCCAAGATGAATTAACTTTGCATTGTGTAGGCTGAGACAAGTGATTGCTCTCATTTAAAGTGGATAGTTGCACTAGTACACTAAGGCTTTGTCTCTTCTTCATGACATTTTAACTTCTTGCACATTGGAAGCAACCTGTTGCCTTCATTGAAAGATTTCTCAATAAGTTATTTGCAATTTTGCACCATATGTGACGACCTCTGGCCAAGGGGCTTTCATAATTTTAAAATACATCGACATGGTTAGTTCATGCATATATAGCATCATAAATTTTTTTTTCCTAAATAGATGTGGGGTAAATAAAACATTAAATCTAGATTAGAGTTTGATTTATTCATTTATTTATTAATATATATAAATATATAAATATATAAGTAATGATTAATTTATTAATGAAGATAAAAAAAATTGAAAATTTTAGATGAGGAAAAAAAAAATTTGTAGTTGTACATGGTTGTAGATTGAAAAAAATAAAAAATAAGTCCATTTTCAAGGTAAGGAAATTAATATAGTTTTTGGTAAAAGAAAAATATTTTTTTATATATTTTATTTTAAATCATATAAAATATTCTTTTGTTTTTCTATATGGATCAAATGTTGGATTATATGTGATTGTTTATAACGAAAAAAAAAAAAAAGGATTTTTTTTTTCTTTTTTTCTGTAATATTGAATGTATGAAACAAAATTGTTTTAACTCTAACGTGTTTAGTCCAAGTCAACAATTATTGTTGACTTTTACATTCCTTGATGGGGAATATAATTACATTGAATCCCAACCTTTAGGGTCGATTTTCTCATGTTTTCTTTGAGGTTTTTGTTTTTTTTTTTTTTTTTTTTTAATGTTTATAGGCATAATTCATGAATAATGACGATTAAATCCTCTTGGGACATCTTAGATGTAATGATGAAGGATGAATCGAACGAAAAGATTGAATTTGCTAGGAGTTTTGGGGTGTTGACCATATTTGATCAATAAAATGTTTTTAAGCCGTTCAAGGGACTAGACATGTCCAATCGAGTTGAAATAAATTTTGTTGAATTTCTCACTTTCCATACTTGAATTTAACCAAATTTCAAATTTTTAGAGACCATTTGACTAAGGAATATACTGGAGAAACATATGTGATGTTCCAACTTAAGAGGGTGCCACTAAGGGCTCCATAAGGACACCACTCCTTAGTTCTTTTAAGGAGCACATGATTGCAACCCATAAGTGACTTTTTTTATATTTTTTGGTTAACTTTAAAACCAAGGAAATGAGGTAACCAAATAGCTAACTAATTCCAAACCATCCATGGGCCTCTTTTACATGGAAGGGAGATACTCAAGGCTTACTTAGTAAGGATATAAAAGGGGGAATGTTATTATAATATTAAATTTCGTAATTTATTAAAACATTTATTTTTTAATTTATTTGTAACTATAAAACTATTTTTATTTTTTAATAAAATTTGAATTAAATTTAGTTTATATTATATAAATCGAATTTATAATTTTTTTTACAAAGTCAAAATAAAAAAATCATTTTTAAAAATAACTTATCCAACTAAGTTTTTGATTTTTTATTTTTTGAAAAGTGTTTTGAAAGCAACTTACATCAAATGAATCAAAATGCCTCTGATTAAATACTAATTGAAATCCCACTCTTGGATTTCATTTCTATCGGAATCATTTTTTATGTCATTCTCATTGTTACTTGAGTTATCCAAATATAAAAATAAAATAAAATATTCATTCTCACTTTTCATCATCACATACTAAACTTGATAAGAAGTAAAAGAGAGATCGAATCGATGTAAGGTTGAAATGGAAAATGAATGAAAAGTGAAGAGAGACTGAATGAATGGAGAAGGCTATTTAGGTTTCAATTGAAAGTGGAGTCGAATAAGAAAAATCGATTATTACAAATCTCAAAGAATAAATTTTACTCTAAATTTTGTTTTTTGTTTTTTTTTATTATATTCAATATTCTACATAATAAATTTTTTTATTAAATATTGAAATTCTTCTTTCCCCTTTTTAATATTGATACTTATGGTTTATATTTTGATGAAAATATTAAGATTATATTTGGTTTCCAAAAATTTAAAAGAAAATACGAGATAAATAAATCATTTTATTTATTTCTTCTTAAATAATATAAAAATATATAAATTTTTTAAATAAGATAGTGAAAAACAAGGGAAGAGAAAGAGGTTGCCTTTTTTCCCATTTCGGAGCAGGCAACAGAACGTAGAGAAGTAAACAAACAAAGCCGCATTCCAAACCTCTATCCACGACCCCACACCCTTCCAGCGGATAACCACAGCCAACCACCAACCATCACGCCCGCTGCCGCCACCAGTCACCACTCCCATGACCCATTCTTCGGTCCTTCTGGTTTTCTTTCATCATTTTCACTGCTACATTTCTCAAAACTCCAGCTCATCATTTCCAATTTTCCGTTCTTATTATTAGCCTAATTCTTCAATTTATATACATATTTATGGAGAATTGGAGACTTGCTGTTCTCTGTTCTCATCTCCGCCCGACTACGGCTTCCAAATCATCCCCTGTTTCCCCCTCCATTTGCGCTTCCGGTTCCGAGAATGGACAAACAAATTTCTGCGTTTTTTGCAAGATTATTCGCGGTCAGTCCCCGGCCTTGAAGGTAATTGTTTTATGCTTGTTTCTGGAGCTTTGGATTCTCCGTCTCTTTGATCCTCTGTTTTGTTGCTGAGAAAATCGAAATGCAAATGATACTGTAAATCTTTGAGAAAATAGAGATGAAGCGGAACTCACCAATTTGATAGTCCTTTGGAAATGAGAGATTAAGCCTTTTAGAAGAAAAACACTCTAGAAGAACACATCCTTTTCCATTTGCGTTTCCAATTCCAGATATGAAGAAAACAATTATTTCGGTTTTTGCAAGATGATTCGTGTTCAATAGCCGGGTTCGAAGGTTGTTTTTGGAGTTGTTCTTGGTTTCTTTAGTCCTTCGTTTGGAATAATTTCTAAGAAAAAGACTAAAATTAAATTTCCACTTTCATTGCTGATTCCAATTCTTGCTTCCTTGCAAGATTATTAGGGGGTAATCCTCGGCTGTGAAGTTAATTGAATTCTTGTTTGGTGAATTTTTTTCCCACCATTGAATTTTCCTTTTTTCAAAAATCCTATTCACAAAGAAAATGGAGGAAATGAAGAGATCCTGTTGTGAATTATAATGAAATTCATGAAAGCTAATGGTTTGCAGTGACAGCAAAAATCATTGCTTGCTGGAAGGAATGATTTTGCTCCGTTACTTTATGTAACTGTAATTATTTCCTGTACTGCATTCACTATCTGCCACCAATGGCACGGAGAAGGGTAAGGATTGTTTCTTAGTGAGGCAACAATTTCCCTGTGCTTTTGTTTTTTGTTTTTGTTTTGTTACTTAATGAAGCAATTTATCAAACACGATGACCTGAAGACAAAATCATACAAGCAAGAGAGCAAAATCCATTACTTTGCATTTTTGTTGTTTCCTTTTGTCTTTTTATCATCATTGACAATAACTTTTTGCCTAACTAATTGGTTGCAAGTCATACATCAATCATATACTCAATATCTTCATGTTATTATGTTATGTAGAATATACTCAAGAAAAGATGAAATTCTTTTGTTGAGGAAAAATCCTATATGAATGGAATCTATTTGTGACTATCGTTTTTCAATTTAATAAACAACTGTATCATGAGAAATGATCAAGGATATTGTATTTTTCTTTATTGTAATTGAATCGGCCATCTTTAGTTTAAATACAAATACAAGGCAATTTATTTTTCTGTTTCTAAAATGTCTTTTCCTTTTTTGGTTTTTTTTTTTTTTTAATTTTTTTTAATTTTTGTTCAACTGTTGAAAAGAAAAACAAAAGAAAGGAAGAAACATGCTCTACTAAACAAGTTTTTCTTCAAATATTCTCTCTTTTCATTTCTAATCAGAATAGACCTATGCAAAAAAATGAGGCCTAGTCATTGGTATGATTTAGAAAGCTGCAACTTTTTTAATTACAAGTTTGATTATCGTTTGCTTATTCTTAATGAAATTTTATTGTTACAGCTTTATGAAGATGATACATGCCTGTGTATTTTGGATACACATCCCCTGAGTCATGGGTAAGGTATACCTATCTGAAATGCGAGCATATTGGCTGTATTACTAAAGGTAGTCTTATTTTGCTTAATATTGGAGGTTAACCATGATTTCACAGTTTCCATCCGTATATTTTTTTGTACATTTATGTCCTGCAGTGTCAAAGTATTATCTCACAAATAGCATCCCTCATAAAAAATTTTAAGCTTCATTTTATGGTGATGCTGAAGAAGATAAATATCAAGTGGTGAACTTAGAGTGCGGTTTGCAATGTGTCTACTCAAAGTGTTTTTAGTGGAAGTGTTTTTAGGAGAATCACCTATCAAGTGTTTTTCCAAAAAACACTACAAGTGATTTTTCAATGGTACAAGCGATTTTTCAAATTTAAAAGTGTTTCCTAAATTTTACCAAACACCTAATTTTTTTTCAAAAACACTTTTTAAGTTAGAAGTGTCTTTCAAAAATACCGTCAAACGAACTCTTACAGTGTATTTGACAATGTTTCTACTCAAAGTGTTTCTAGTAGAAGTGTTTTCTCTTAAAGTAGTTTTTGGAGAATCATTTTAAGTGTTTTTCCAGAAAACGCTACAAATAGTTTTTCAATGCTACAAGTGATTTTTCAGATTTTTATAAGTGTTTCCTAAATTACTCTACTTTGGTATTATAGGAAAGATAATGCCCTGATGATGGAAGTATACTAATTCTTGTTTGAAACCAACAAAAGCTTTGATAATGAGACTATTGTGACAAAATAAATTGATTGAGTGGCTATTCAATTTGAATTCTATTTCTTAACGCCATAAAATTTTACTCTAACTCCAAAGGATGGGATAACCAAATCTTAATACACCATTGCTTTCCGCATAGGTGCCACATCTTCTTCATATTTTAGACCCTACTCCTGAACATGATGTCTAATCCTTTGAAAGAAAGTGTATGTTGAAATGGGGGGTGGTGCATTAGTTGAGAAGACCATACAAATCCCTTAACCCTAATTGGTGCATCTTATGTATGGGGGGTGGAGAGTTGATTGATCATCTTTTTCTACATTGCCCAATAACTTTGAGGTTATGGTACAAGTTATTCAATATAGTTTGGATGGATTAGGTT
The DNA here is from genome assembly GCA_030254885.1 of Vitis rotundifolia. Taxonomy (NCBI): domain Eukaryota; kingdom Viridiplantae; phylum Streptophyta; class Magnoliopsida; order Vitales; family Vitaceae; genus Vitis; species Vitis rotundifolia. The sequence continues at coordinate 14,536,760 of CM058157.1, forward strand.
CCACCCAAAAGCATATGCGACATGATGACCATCTCTTTTAGAGGTTTCAGGTGTTCCATGAAGGGCAAGACCATACAGCAAATTGCTTGCCTCACTTTGCCTTGGATCGTCTAGCAAGAAAGAAATGCTGGGATCTTTGAGGAAAAGTGGAGGACGGTAGAGACATTGTGGGATTTACTTCATTTCTATTCCTCCATATGGGCTTCTTGTACTACTACATTTAAAGGCACCCCCCTCAATATTATTCAACTTAATTGGTGTTTGGCTTGTAATTAGATTTTGTATAGCTTTCCTTGTATAGTGGAGGAGTTTATGTCACATTTTGATCAGATTCTTGTATTTTATGGGGAGGATCCCTCATCCTTCTATTACTACTTTTATCAATATACACTATTTTATTGTTTCTGATACCCAAAAAAAAAAATGTATGTTAAAATGAATGAAATGAGGTTGGAGATATTGGAAATGCTATGAATCTGTTAGACATTGAAATAATATCCATTTAGATGCTAAGGTTCACTTGTAGTGAATAGAGTTCACTACAAATTAACATCTATCATGGATGGTACTAACAAATGCATGCAAGAACTTACTGAAATTCCATTCAAAACTTTTTATTCTAATGTGAAACAACCATGTCATATGAAATGGTGTAAGATAGTAATTACTGAAAAATAAGATGAACCTATCTTCAACTTGTTTGTTTGATTTTAATAGATGATGTAGGAAGGTTATAAGTCCCCCTGAAAATTTCCTGTTTTGTGATTTACTGACATCTAAACAATTAGTTCTGATCCATCAGCATGAACAGAGAAGATAAGGCACAAGGCGAATAAAGTGGTGCAATTGAAATTAATAACTAGCAATTCTTAACACGTATCACAAATCAGCTAGTGACATCCTCTTAATAGACCAGAATTTTCCATGAACGAATGGAAACAATACTTTAGCAACCATTGATTTAGGGCTTTATGAAGCAATCTCCAATCAGGACTTGTTCTAAGTGCAAAACATGCCATAAAAGCAACCAAACAAGACAAATAGAAAATAGGAAATCAGATTGTTAATACTGAAAAAACAAGGATGTACAAGGGAGTGAACTAAGTAGAACGGACACAGACAAGGATGCAGATGAACTGTCATGACTAAGACACAATTCACACAACCAAAGGCATGATTCGCACAACCAAACATAAGTGCATACTCTCATAAGGTTAGTTAAATTGTTTGATATGCACATCCATGGATTTGAATGATAATTATTTGATATGAGTATATTGTTGTTTTATGCTTTACATGATAATCTTATTGGAGTATTCATGTTTCCTTTTTCAGTTTGCTTTTATTTTCTGTCTTCTTTTTTGAAAATTGTTCCATATTATCCTCACCTAATTGTCTTTAGTAACTTGTCCTTGTTCATAGGCACTCTCTTATCATCCCAAAATCTCATTTTTCATCTTTGGAAATGACTCCTCCTTCTGTAAGTTCTTTTTCATTTGCCCCTTTCAACTAGACATTATCTATTTGCAGTAAGTTTACACAGTTCTGCATGAACTTTCTGGCTCAAACACTTGAAAGAATTCTTCTACCTGTGGTGCTCTGTCTTTTCTTTTATCATTCTATAGTATGTATTGTTGATTATGTGGTTTCCAGGAAGTATATTGGCCAATTTATGATATGCATGTGTACTTCTGAGTAAGAAATTATTTTATTGAGGGAAAATAAAAACGGAGTTAGAATGGTATATTGGGCAACTACGTTATGTGGGAGGAAAATATTAATTTATATGTCTCTCAAGTTTTATGTTTGTGGGGGTAACAATTTGTGAAATCCCCACTCTAAGACACATGAACCACATGGAGAGCACAAGTTACATCGTATGATTGTTAACAATACTAAAGTAGAACCCAGTTTACTAATAGCAGCACCCAGTTTACTAATTGATTATGGGTGGTTCATCCCTGTGAACAAATGTTATTAGATGATATGAGATTTAGGTTACCTGATCAGGTAGGAGGGCTGTTGAGAAAAATGAAACTCAGTATCTCTGAACCAATCTGAATGGTACTGAAGTTGAAAGAAGTTTCTGGATGAGTATTGGAAATAGGTAGGCTGCATTCGATGCTTCATATTTGATCTCCACTTATTTTTCTCATGAAATGCTGGTGGAATATTAGAAAATGATAATCTACATTTGACTCGGTTGAAGATGATTGCAGTGTGTCAAGAACCTGCACTTGATTTTGGATGGACAACAGACAATACATAGAAGAGGGGAGGATGAGGTCCTTGAACTAGGAAAACAAGAAAATCAACAGGATGTTCCAAGATCAGGGGTGTTAATGATGCCCTAAAACAAAGACCTTGATCCTCTCTTAGCGAGCAAATAGGCTGTCCACCTAATTTTTTATTTGGGGATCCAAACAAACTACACCTCCAAAACCTTGGACAAATGGAGTCTCTAAACCCAATAATCATAATGCCAAGCTCTTATAAGTTTTCCATATTATTTAATAGTAATAAATCTATAGTGAAACTCTAGATTTGAAAGATGAACAAATAAACGACAAATTCCTTCCAGTGAATGTACACCAAGAGAACCCTCCAGAACCAAACTCCGGCAATCTAAAAACTTCAGATAAATAGCTGCCACTACAACAACCGCAACTCTATCAACTCAGCTGCAGATAAACCCCTCTGATGCCATGTTTTCTGTTCTTTTGAGAACTCTTTATCCTGATTCATTGCCAATTACCTCCAGCAATTCCAGTGCCCAGTCTTGCTGCAGTAGGAACACTTTTTGTTTGGTTCCCACAATTCCTGTTGCTAAAGCCTTCTACAGTAGTTGGGGGTTATAGGATTACTTGGATGTGGACTCTTTGATGTCAAGAATGCAAGCTAATTGACCTATCCCTTATAATTGTGTCCTTTTCCTGAATTTGCAGCACAGTGCCATTTTTATAAGAGATGATAGGTTCTTGTTCTACAATGAGTACGATTCTCAATTCCCCTATATCATCAAGAAGGTGTTCCCTAACTTGTGCCAGGTGATTTCCCATAGTGATAGATTCCAATATGACAGAAGTGGGGCTATGTATGGGAACATGAGGCTTCCACACTTCAACTTTAGCGACTTGGTGAGGGATTGGAGGAGTGAAGCTCAGGTCATCAGGGGAGAAGGACACATAGGTATGCAAAACCTTAGGAATGCCAAAACTGAGCTGTGAGGATGGCATGAAGAAACCTTAGTTGATCTAGGGGATAAAAAGAATTAGTACTTGAGAAAATTGGAAACCTGGATACTTCGGAGGGGTTGGTCCTCTTTATGAACAGTCTTAAATTCCTTAATCTCTATAGCAAAACAGGGTTAGAAGAAATCTTGTTGCGAGATATGAGCTGGGGACTAATATATATACTAAAGAGGGTCAGGAAGGGTAATTTCAAGCTATTCTGTAAAGCAGTTAATGGTTGATGCTAGAAGGAAAAAGAAGAAGATAAAATGATCCTGGTGGAGGATAAGTTATTGTTAGTTGATCAGCATCTTATTCCTGGAAATATATTGAGATTCTTTTTTTTTTTTTCTTTGAATAATAGGAAATCAATGAGAATATATTAGCAAGCGCCAATTAAAAAAAAAAAAGGCGCATCCCTAGGACATTGGAAATATACAAAGGATGCTAAAAGGTTAAAAAGAAAAACAAAGAGTTAGCAAGATCCAAATAATCAATAAAGTGAAAAAGAGAGGAAAAATTAACTTTCAAACATCCTCTAGACCACAAAAACAGGGAACAGATAAACACATCTTTCAGAGCTTGCACAGAATGCTCTTTCCCCTTGAGGGTCCTACAGTTTCGCTTTTGAAATTTGCACAAGGGGAGGGATGCTAAGATATATAGAATTGAGGGATTGCAAAAATCCCTCATTTTTTGACAGAAGATTGGATGGTTGGAGAGACTATTCTTAGAGGAAGAGATTTATTAAAAAAAAAAAAAATGTCTTCCAAATGGATGGGGAGAACAGGTCTGGGATTGATGGCTCTTCCATACCTTCTTTTCAGGAGTGTTTGCTCACTTTTGAGTGGGGACCTATTGAAATTGTTTGAGTACCTCAGGAATTGAATTTTAGATACATTAGCTTGGTTACCATGGTACATAAGAACTTATGGGAGATCCCTTTCAAGTGTTGGTGTGCTGTGCTCAATGAAATTATTCTCCCTTCCAAGGACCCTCTGTTGAGGCAAGATAAATTCTTAATTTAGTTCTGGTTACTAATCAAATTTTTTTTCTTGATAAGCTGTTCTGGTTACTAATAAATTATGGATGAAAAGCTGCATTTTGGAAGCAGGTTCTATTTAAGTATAGTTTGTAAGGAAGCATATTGCCATGCGGTTTGGTTATACCATGCCTTTAATTTTAAAGGATACAGATGCAGATAGAGGAGATGGATTTGGGGGTATCTATTGCCAATTAACTTCTGATATTTGGACTCTGACAGAAGATGATTCCAATCCTTGGTTTCTGAGGACAGCAATGTTTTCATTTACATAATGAGATTTGCTTGTGGTAATACACAATCTAAGGATTGAGGCCTGCGTTTCATGGAGCCAACTTTGAATTGGGAGCTTTTAGGAATGATACAACAGCGTTTTCTGTTAATTACTTCTTTCATCAACTCTTAAGTATTATGATTTTTCAAATTTTATGAAATTGATATTCATATATTAGAGCATACATGGAGGTCAGGTGATCACTGTGCATGTGAGTGGGGATACATTCCCTTCATCAGAGCTGATGCTAGAGATTAGTCAAAGTGATATGGATCTTCACCTTGTGGGGTTCAAGTTTGACAAGCTACAGATGCTTGTGACCTTTGCTTATATATAGAAGTACTTATGCATGTACGTATGGATTGGATTAAGTAGTGTTGAGCTAATTATAGAAACTGCATATTTTGGTTAAGAAGGATGATTGCTTTTGAAGATATTTGGAGTATGACCCTCTCTTTCTATCACTCATGAAAATCACTCATTTTCTTCTTCTTTGCACCCTTTTCTGTTAAGCTTAAAGGCTAATCTCGATTTGAGGAGTAGTAAAGAAAGAAAATAATAATAATAACAATAATGTGAAGGACTCTCATTTGGCTTGCAATGGAAAATATGGATATGGAGAAAATAAAATATAAGGGATATTATTTAAAACTAGTAATGATGATGATAATAATAATAATAATAATAATAGGAAGGAATCGTTATTCTCTCATTTGGTTAGCAATGGAAAATATGGAGAACATAAAATATTATGAACTAGTATAGTTTCAAATTCTTATTCTTCATATAAGGAAGGAATAATATTGAAAAAAGACAGGAGAGAAAAAATTATGGATCTAAACTTATGTTTTATGTTCCTTAACTTTTTTTTGCTTCCCTTTTTCCTCATTTTTCCCCCCTCATTTGTTCTCTGAAACTTCCTTTGATCCAAATAGAGACTAAATTACTCAAGTGCCAAGTGCACCTTTCTTCTTCACAGATCCACTATCGTATAATCTCATTGCTTTTCCTAAATAACTAATTGCCAGGTGGTCGCTGCAATGTGCTCAAAAGTACCCTTTATTAGCAATGCAATTATGAAAGCTACTGGTTGTGGTATGTAATTATAGTCCTTTTGCCACTGTTTTGACTAATGTCACATTCTATTTGTTGCTTGATTACCTTCCCATCCTGTGTTTAGTACCCCCATTGTTCAGGGAATTTCATGGCAATGGGGTTTCAATTCTTAATTAGAGATGCCCGGAGGCGGTAAGAGATTGGTTCAATTTGGGTTGAGTACCCATAAAACTAAAACCCTTGGTCCAAACCTGAACACCCAGTTTACTAGATTACTTGGGAAGATTAAACCCTAAGCATAGGCATTTAAAGAATCATAAATTCAAATGTGGATCTCAGTCGATTATATGGTATTTCATTCTTTTCCCAAATTTAAACTAAAAAATAAGCTTTGTGAAAAATATCTGAATTAACTGCATATAAATAGACCTCTCACTGGCAATAAACTATTATTTGTTTGCATCAGTTAAAACCTAAGAAAATTAAAGTATTTTTCTGGGTCTCGGGTTGATAGCATATTTTTTTGTAATACCTGTAATAAGCAGAGAATATTCTCAAAGTTTATTGTTAAGTATTAACTGTATTCATAAACATTTTTGGCACATTACTTAACAGTGGACTACCTGGTATTTTGACATGCTATCAGAGCTTTGGTTCTTGGACATCATGAATTTGAATTTCTTTGTTTTTTTATTATCTCATTTGTGGAGCCCATGTGCAAGCAAGGCTACACATGAGGTGGTATGTTAGGTGTGTGTTGGTTTGATATACATTGCTGGTCCATTACCTAATAGCTTAAACCTTTTTAGGTTAACCATTTTTTTAGTACTTAAGACAGATTTTGGACAAAATCTTGCCAATCTAGAGAGGACCTTACTGTATTATCCCTCTTCTTGATCATCTGGGGTCAATTTTTATACCAAGTGTCTAGCTATTTCCCTGGATCTATTTGTTATTTTTTATTACTCAGCATTTATATGAGATACCACTTTGTAATGATAACACTTGTTTTTTGTCTAGTCACATGTTTTATAACCTATTTGAAAAGGATTTGATATGTGAAATTATTTTTCACTGTGGGTCTAGATTTCCCAAATAATCACAGAAATTTCTGCAAGAATCCAACATTCATTTTGAATGTTATCTGTATAGTGGCTTTATGATGCTATGGGTCAATGCTTGATACCTGAGAATCCCTTGTTAAGACGCCAATGGGCAGCTCAACAAGGGCATCAGAAGAACAGATCTTGGTTGAACAGTCAACTCTGACACCTATCAATAAAATGGCTATGACTTCCTCTGCTAAACTCCAGTTGATGCACTGTTTGATGTGCATTAGATTAGACTTTTGGGGCTCCCAAATAGCACATGGAATATTGGGTACATTGGAGCATGATATAAACTGTGGGACAAATCCTAACAATTTAAGCTTTAAGAAAATTAGTTGTGTCCCACATGGTATTAGAATCTCATTTGGCAAGAAGTCATGAGTACAAATCTTACCGTATATTTACTTCCCTAATTGAGTTAGCTCACATGCAAGTCTAGAAGGAGGTTTCCATGATTTGTTTACTAAAATCTTACTTCATATTTATCTTCCCAATTTAGTGACTCCACATGCAAGCTTAAAGGATGTTTCCATGATTTATTTGCTTATGGGCATGGGTCATATGTAATGGTGAATGTTGGAGAGCATGGTAGACATTATGGGCTCAAATCTTAACAATTTAAACAATTTTCTATTTTAGGAAACTTGGCTCATGCAAGCCCAGAGAAGGTTGTCATGATTTCTTCCCAAAGAATTGTGTCTCTCTCCACATCCAGGTATGGGGTCACATATAAGGGGGGTGTTGGAGAGCATAATATATGTTGTGGGCATAAATCCTAACAACCTAATTATATATTTTTTTAGGAAAATTAGTTGTCCAATATGGTATCAAAGCGCTAGTTAACTGGAGGTCCAGGCTTAAATCCTTCCCTTCATATCTATTTAATTATTGTGATCACAAAAAAGGTGATTTGTCTGTTTGCCTTTCATGCATTTTGTGCCCCATACACGGGTTAGGGCTGCACATGAGGGTAGGTGTTGGGGCATAATATACAATGTGAGGTAAATTCTAACACCTCAAGCTTTTAGGAAAATTGGTTGTCTAATAGGGTTAAATGTTGTAAGTTAGTTTTCTTTCCTTCTAGCTTGGAATTGGTGTTTCTACCCAGAAGATAATAACTGGCTTCGCAACAATTTTCTGCTTTTAATGTACCTAGCAAGTATGAGATGTTAACATTAGTGGTGGTATTTGTGCAGATGTTGTTGCTACTAATATGATGGAGAAAATTGAATTTGATATAAGGAACCTTCACAACCTCATAAGCTCCCATAACTTTGTAAAGAAAACAGTTAGGGGCAAATAAAAAAATATCTACTTCAATCTTCATTGAAAAATATCACCAAGATGAGATATGGTGTGATGTTGTTCCCATAGATACTTGTCAGTTGCTTCTTAAATGTCCATGTCAATATGATAAGAAGGTTATACGTGATGATTTTAAGAGCATGCATGTGTTCAACAAATAGGGTCAAGATTGGTTTAGGTTTTTCCCAGCTTAAGAGACTACCAAACTTCTAGAGGGAAGTGATTTTCCCTAGATCTGAATTTCAAATATTTTTTACAGGAATTGATGATACTTTTTCTCTGTTCCTCATGGTGGAAAATAAGGAAAAGCATGAACTCCCAACTTTGATTTAACCTCTTCTACATGAATACCATGATATCATTACGGAGGATAGCTCTCCTCCTAGGAAAGACACCCAACATCACATTGACCTCATACTTGATGGGTAATGGCCAGTATCATTCATCCACATGGCCAGCACATGAAGAGCTTCAAAGGCAGTTGATGAGCTTATATTTAACAGTTTAGTAAATATAGGCATGAGTCCATGTGTTGTCCCTACTTACCCTATTATATTAGTGGAACTTTCCCCCCAAAACTATTCCAACTATGAATTACACTATCATAGAGCTTGTGGTTATTATTGCCCTTGCCTTATATTTAAGTAGTTTATCCTCTTCTGAGATCATGCAGATTATTTGGGGATATATAAATGATCAAACGAACTCAATTATAGGCATGGTAAATGGTTTGAAGGCTTTTAGATCAAGCATAACTTGGTCATATAAGTCAAGTGGGGTGGATGCATTATGCCAAAGGCATTCCTTGCTTATCAACGTATTGGATTCAAGGGTCTGAAAGGAGTTTTATAAAGATAATACATATATCAAAATAATTTGGAAGGAGTGTTCCAAGTGTCCTTATCATCAATGCTTGCTACGTGAAATGTATTTGTTTTCAAAGACAACCATTTATCTTTTCCTAAATGCTTTTTGAAAACTTATCATTAAATCACATGGCTGTGGACTTAATAATGCTCACTTTGGAAGCATTTCTTAAGGAACATTTCTATTGACTTAATGAGGTGTGAGATGTCATCTGTCATCTGTCATAGAAAGTGATGTAGAACTTGTCACCATGCTAAAATTTATGTCTAGAACATCTGCTGTACACTTGACCGCCAAATTAGAAGTGCCATAAGAAGACGTGAGTTTAAACTTTGTTGTTGGCAGACCCTAACCCAAAGAAACAAAACCCCATTACAGTAGCAATATCTAGTTCTCTAAAATGGAACATTTCGTGTAATGTAGCAAAACTATGGATTCATCTCATATGGCTGATCTTTGTTTCTGAGAAATTGTTAAGCTCCATGGCATTCCAAAGATCACTACATCAGATCATGCCTCCAAATACTTGCTCACTGTGGCAAAATTTGCCATTCTACAATTTTAACTCTGCTTATCATCCATGAAATGGAAATCGAGGCTGTCTACTAAAGTATGAGAACCTTAGAGAGTTTAGTGGGCATGAGCATCCATCAATAGGATCTTACTTTGACTCAAGCTGAACATGCATACAATCTAATCCACTGGCCAATCCCCTAATACTAATCTCATCAAAGTGCTCCATAGGTCGAATGCCATTAGTTTCTTAGAAGTGCATACCTGCATCATTAAGCAAAAAATCCTAGGTATCAGAAAATACTAATCAGCATAGAGAAGGTATTGTGACCAAGAATTGGTGGAGTTTCACCTTCACAAGAAGTTTTCCAAGCAATTGATGAAAATGGCCATTGGATTGAACTTTCAGGAGATTATGGTGTTTCATCTATTTTTATTGCAGTGGATCTTTCCCCCTATCCTGATGAACAGAGCTCCTTCGTGTTGAGGGTGAGTCCTCATCAGTCAAGGTAGAATGGTGCTGGAGCATCCCTTGCTAAGGCACCAACAGCCTGCTCAACTAGAGCACTGAAACAATGAATTCTCAGATGTGCAGGCAACTCCAGCATCTGTCGGTATAATGGCAGTAACTTCCTCTTGAAAAGTTCATTGACTTGTACTAGATCTGATTTCCTGGATTTTCAAATAGTATGTGGCACAATAGGTCAAACACAGTAAGCAGATTAGACTGTGCAGTAACAAGGCTGCTTAATCATGGTGATTTTCAAATAGCATGTGGCACAATAGGTCAAACACAGTAAGCAGATTAGATTGTGCAGTAACAAGGCTGCTTAATCATGGTTAGGTGGAGTTAAAGATACAGGTCAAAGTTCCCTCAGGTACTCTTTCCCCTTCTTGCGTCAAACTGGCTTTGTACCTGGAAAATGACCCTACCTATGTCTGAAGAGTCATCCACTGCTAAAGCTCATTAGGCTTAGCCAGAATTTTGAATGAAATCCGGTCCCTCGGCTTTGAGGAGGCCTAATTGTTATCGTCATTCTTTCCCTTTAGGTGGATTTCTTAGGTCACATGATAAACAAGTTGGCCAGGGTCATGAAGTTTCTTTTGGGAATCGTTTTTAACAATTCTGGAAATTCTATCAATAGTATGGACCCAGTTCTGTATCTCCTCCAAATTTTGTAAGCGGCTGCATAACTTCAAAGCAACTTGATTGTATTAGCTTTTGCCTGTGTTAGAAAACAAAGCTCTCTGATACAGTTGAAACCTTTTCTAAGGTAAGCCTAATCTTATGGAAAGTTTGAACCATGCAGATTCATTCAACCTGTTGGTTAACAATGGAGCAGCAGCAGGCCAAGTTATATTTCATGTAAGTTTTTATTACCTGTTATTTCATGAATTCTAGTATTCATTCAGCTACATAGGAGTAGGCAAAAAAACTGGCAAACTGAAGAACTTGAGAAAACCAAACTGAACCAAATCAACTCTATTGGGGAATTTTAGAAAAAGAGAGTTTCAATTTGGTTTTCATTTTATCAATATTTTAAATTGATGAGAAGTGAACCACCTATGAACCTTCTTTTTCTAGGCTAACCCAGTACTAAAATATCACTAGTCAGTAGTTCACATTGGATTAACCAAACCATTTTAATCTGCCCCAGTTTCACCAAGACTGACCAACTTGGTTTAGCTCTCAGTCTTTAAAAAACCAACCTAAACTAAACCATGTCGTCCCTTTGTATGAAGCAAAATTTGAAATGGGCTAGTTTGGTTGTTTTAATTGCAGAAACTGATTCTGTTTTATAATGTGGTAATTTCAGACTCACATCCACATAATCCCTCGGAAGGCAAGAGATTGCTTATGGACTTCTGAGGTATGTGACTACTTGCTTGTAAGTTGTAACTTTCTTTATTTCCAAGGGATCCAAGGAATGAAGGTTGAACAAACATTTGCAGAGCCTGCGGAGACGGACCTTAAAGTTGGACCAGGAAGCTTCGCAGCTTGCAGACCGTGTCCGGGAACAGCTCTCCTTTTTGAACAACTCTGAAGAAAGCAAGGATCAAGGCTCCAGTCTCACCGGAGACTAACAAAGATCATTCACTGCAGTTGTGTTTTTATGGTATGAGCTTTCACCTGATGACTGTAGGATCATCGTGTAAATTAGTTGCTGATTTGCTCTCAAAGGATAATTTAGTTCCATGTTCTGACAAAATGTCTTTGCCTCTTATAATTGATATTTTTCATCGATATTTCTTTTTTTCAGCTTCCATATTGACATTGATTTATATTCATTGCTTCCATCAGATGTTTGAACAATGATAATGAACATAATGTATATATGTTATGATATAGTTGCTTGCAGTGGTTTGAAAGGAGTACCAAAAAGTGGGATCAATCGTATCGTGTCATGATATATTGCTTTGTACTCGAATATGATTCTATTGTTTTTTTAAAAAAAATATTTGCAAAATTTAATATTTAAATAAATTCCTATTGATGTCTTTAAAAGTGTTGCAAATTTGGAAATAGCATTTCATTGGTTATATTTTTAAAAAATATTAAAAATTTTAAAATAATGAAATTATGTATTTATCCAAAACCATAAGGCCGTGTTATGTATTTATCCAAAATCTTAAGGTTATGTTTGGTATGCGGGAATAAGTAGTGAGAATAGATATCTCATTTCTTTTTTCATCAATTTCCATGTTTAAATGATGACAAGAACGAAACCATTTTAGGAAATTGAATTCTCACTTATAAATGGATTTCAATTGACTCCTTGGGGCATTTGAATTCCCTAGTGCAAGTTCTTTTTAAAAAATACTTTTCAAAAAAGTTTAAAAAACTAAAAATAAAATAAAATTGAATAAGTTGTTTCTAAAAATAATTTTTTATTTTGATTTTTAAAAAATAAATTGTAAATTAAATTTATATAATATAAAATAAATTTAATTTAAGTCTTATTAACCAATTATAAAGAAATTAAAAAATAATTAGATTAGAATAAAATATAAATAGTAATATTATTAATAAAATCATAAATTATATTTTTTTATAAATATTATAAAGGCATGTATATTAACATCTTATAAAAACATAATTGATTTATTTTGTTAAAAATAAATAATAATATTTTAAAATTAATGATTTCTAACTCTATTTTTAAAAATTATTAAACTTATTACTTTGTTTTTAAAAATTATTTCTTGAAAACAACAACCAAATAGTGATATTAATTTTTTTAAAAAAATATTTTTAAATCACAAGTCCAAAGGGGTCTTTATTATTTAGTAAAAGGAACTCTCAAAAATATTATTTTTTAAATAAAAGTAAAACTTATTTCAAACTATGTGTTGGGTGAGAGTGTGGACCTCGCATTTTCGCTCGATGCGTTCCCATTAGATGACAAAACTCACTTTTTATTTATTTGTGAAAAATATGATTTTTAGAAAAGACTAGGAGTCGCCACTTATTTTTGTTTTATTTTTAAAAGGAAAACAAAATAAGAAAGAAAACCTTCGGTGTGATTCCTTATTTGGAAAAAGACGGTCTATGAAAAACAAAAGTCGAGTCCGGGGGTCAGGTTACTTATTGAGAAAGTATAGTAAAAAGACCATAACACTCATCTAAGTTCTTAAAACGGGTCTCTACTAAATAAGGTGAGGTAAGTGTGGCAATTGATAAGGAAATCAATGGATACCAAATAATAAAATGAATCATGCATGAGAATAAGTAGAGTGGAAGTGAGATCGTACCTTAACAGCAAGTAATAGTGCACTATCATGGAAACAAGGTTAGTGCGCAATAATGAATACAAAATATATCACATGCATATTAAAGGGCAAGACAAAAAATCAGACAATATTGTCAAAAGAAAAAACTCATATGTAGGGCCCCCACCAAAGCCTAATTGATCTCGCATGAATTAATCCCACAAATTCCATTATTTTGGAATTATGAAAATTGTCTCCATGTTTATTTAAAAATTAAGAGAAACATAAAATTATTTGAAAATCAAAGGAAAATTTGTGAAAGTACTCACCAAAAAGGAAAACTAGCAAAAATGAGATTTTTTTTTACCTAAAAACCCTAATAAATGATGAAAAGTTGTAGAATTAAAAATATTTGAAAACTGAAGTGAAATTAAAATTATTTGAAAGAAAATTAGAGTTTTGAAAATTGAAATCTTAAAAATTAGATTTTTTGAAAGTGCTATTTGAAAATCGAAGTTTTGAAAATTAAATTTGAAATTGAAATTTTGGAAAATTATTTGAAGATGGAAATTTTGAAAATTGGAATCTTGGAAAATTATTTGAGGATCCGATTTCTTAAGAATTAAATTTGAAAATTGGAATTTTAGAAAATTATTTGAAAATGGAAATTTTGAACATTGGAATCTTGGAGAATTATTTGAGAATGTGATTTCTTAAAAATTAAATTTGGAAATTGAGATTTTGGAAAATTGGAATTTTGGAGAATTAAATTTAGAAATTGAAGTTTTGGAAATTGGAATTTTGAAAGTCAAATTTAGAAATTGAAGTTTTGAAAATTGGAATTTTGAAAATTAAATGAAAATGAAAGTTCCGAAAATTAAATTTAAAAATTGGGATTTTAAAAATTAAATTTGAAAGAAATTGGAGTTTCAAAAATTATTTGAAAATTGGAAAATTAAATTTAAGGATTGGAATTTTGGAAATTAAATTTGAAAGAAATTGGAATTTTGAAAATTATTTTAGAGTTTGGAGTTTTAAAAATTAAATTTAAGAATTGGAGTTTTGAAAATTAATTTTGAAATAAATTAGAGTTTTGAAGATTAATTGAGAATTGGAGTTTTGAAAATTAAATTTAAGAATTAGAATTTTGGAAATTAAATTTGAAAGAAATTGGAATTTTGAAAATTATTTGAGAGTTTGGAGTTTTAAAAATTAAATTTCAAAATTGGAGTTTTGAAAATTAATTTTGAAAGAAATTAGAGTTTTGAAGATTAATTGAGAATTGGAGTTTTGAAAATTAAATTTAAGAATTAGAATTTTGGAAATTAAATTTGAAAGAAATTGGAATTTTGAAAATTATTTGAGAGTTTGGAGTTTTAAAAATTAAATTTCAAAATTGGAGTTTTGAAAATTAATTTTGAAAGAAATTAGAGTTTTGAAGATTAATTGAGAATTGGAGTTTTGAAAATTAAATTTAAGAATTGGAATTTTGGAAATTAAATTTGAAAGAAATTGGAATTTTGAAAATTATTTGAGTTTGGAGGTTAAAAAATTAAATTTAAGAATTGGAATTTTGAAAATTAATTTTGAAAGAAATTAGAGTTTTGAAAATCAATTGAGAATTAGAGTTTTTTTAAAAAATTAAATTTAAGAATTAGAGTTTTGAAAATTAATTTTAAAAGAAAATAGAAGTTTGAAAAATCAAATTTAGAAATGATTTGAGAATTGAATTGTTTAAAAATAAATTTTGACACCAAAAGATGAAGGAAAACAAAGAGGGTGACACGTTGAAGGCCATGCAGGAGTGGGGCCTAGGGTGCTACAATTGCCGTAATGCAATAGCCATTATCCCACCTCCGTTGAATACCTTCACTATGATACAAACAAAAAATCTAGTTCTGCAACTTGATCAGAAAATCTAGCACCACAAGACATGACAATCGCCTATCTACTTTTTGCAGTGGCCATAGCATAACATAGAAACCCTCTCTCCATTTTTTATTTATCCACATAACTGGAAATGACTCACTGACTTTATAGGGTTGTTGTAAATTTTGCGTGCCCTTGGACATCACTGCCAACGAGCTCCCATTATTAGCTCCTACCATTGCATTAATGTAATAGTTCTTCCTCCTTGTTCCATAGTCCATTCCTTGTGAAGGAAATAAGGAGAGAATTCATAAACTTGAGCACTGAAGCCTGTGCTAGCATCCATGATAAGGGCCCATAAGTTTGAACAAGAAGCCACACTACTAATATATAATCCATCTTCATTTCCTTTCTCAATGTGCTAGGGAGCCTCACATCTACGACATTATAGTGATACCTTGGCTTCATAGGCCGATGAGCATTGTAAACACTAATCCATTGTGTTACAGGCATTCCCATTCGAACCTTCTTCTTTGGTCACTCATCATCATCCTCCTTCATTGTCAAATCTGTAAAGCTTCGCTTTCAGATCGAGAATGGAGTCTTCATCCCCCTTACCGGTTGTGACGGCAACCTCTTGGAGCTTAACGATCAGAGCGACCTGTGCACCAGTGTCTTCGTCCTCGGCGGCAACGACATCTTCATCTTCTCTGCATTCTGGATCGCTACTCGTCGTTTAGTGGAATGAGAAAGAGAATGAGAAATGGAGGCCTTCATGACATCTTGGAGAGAAAGTGGCGACAGCCATTGGTGGGGGTGTGTGGAGTTGGAGAAGAAAAACCATAGCCATGGTGAAACGGGTTTAGTGGGTATGAGGTGTGATTGGTGGAGGAGGTGAGAGAAAGTAATGTGTATGGAGGACGGGGAGATAGAAATGAGGCTAGGTGCGTTTTTATATCAATAGGACCCACGTTGGAATCACCTCTTTTGTAGATGGGTGAACTGAGTTGTAGCTGCTTGCAATCCCAGCTAGGGTTTCCTTTTATTCTGTTTTGCTTCCTGTCTTTCAAGAGTTGTCTAACGAAAATGGATGCACAATCACCTCTCATCCAACTTCTCAACATAACTACCAACATCTTCATTCCCTTTTCTAGGGCAAGCCAACAAACACTGTGTCCCCAATGCACAAGGAAAACTGCCTCATTCTGCATTTAGCTTCACCCGTTACCAGCGCACTGAGTAAAAATTCCCTCATCTTCATCTGTACTCCCCATCATATCTCTAAGCATTTCAATGTGGTCCATATGGCTCTCAAATGTCCAGAAATTTCCAATAGTATGAAAAGTGGCTCTCATGGTGCTCTCCCAGAAACATCCCCAACCAAGATGGCCAACCTCAAATGTGATACCCAACACTCCAAAATATACCAAAAATAGAGGAGAAAGTAAAGAAAAATAGAGCATGTTCAAATAGAAATAACACAGTTAAATCTAGCTCCATTCCATAAATGCTAATGAGCTTTAAAAACCGGTGGGAAGGTTTGAGTTATCTTAACACATGAACAATGGCATAACTATCGTGCAACGCATACAGGTGAAATAGAGATCGAGTAAACAGAAATGGAAAACAGGCTTAACACATTCAAACGTCAAAACAAAAATCCAAATATTAGCAAGAAGCACGATATGACTGTTAAAAAAAAATGGAGAACCTAAGGTGCAAAATAGTTAAACCTGAGTGATTCCCTTCAAGCAAAATATTGCTTGGCTTCTAGCAAGCTGCAATCTCCTCTTTTCCCTTTGCTCCCTCAATCCTTCAAATCATCCTTCATTTTCTTGCTCAATTTTTCTTCCCCTATAAGCTTTTACTAGCTCTCTGCTTTTCTTTCACTTCTCCCATAAACTGCTACCAACTCCATTGCTCCTTGTTCAGGGAAGATGTCACCACCTTCAACCACCACCATGGCAAGGTGGTCATATGTCCCATGCAGCTCGTTTTTTGGAAGTCGTCCCCCACTCCAAAACGAAATGTTCAACCTCTCCTCGGATGATATGAAGTACCCTTTTGTGCTTTTAATAAAAGCAATAATAATAAAAAGAGGCAAATAGGACTTAGTATGCAAAAAGGGGTCTACAGAGAGTTTGTTTTAAATGAAAATAAAATATTATTTTAAATTATATGTACAGATATATCCTATTGAGCTTTGACTCAAAATGCAACATTTAAAAAAAAAAAATTCCATAAAGTAAATCGATTTCCAAAATAATGCCCAATCTAATGTGTTATACCACGTAGATTACCACATCAAAAAACTGTAGTTGGTAACTACGGTTTTTTTTTTTAAAAATAGTCAAAACCTTAGTCACCAACCATGGTTTTAACTTTAAAACTGTGGTTGGTGACTACAACTTTGACTATTTTTAAAAGTAGTCAAAGTCATAGTCACCAACTACGACTTTAACTTTAATTCTAAAATCGTAGTTAGTGATTACGGTTTTGACTTAACTTTAATTACATATATATATATATATATATATAAAACTATGTTGCTTGATTTAAAATATTTAACTTTAATTTTTTTAAATAAAAATATTATATTATTTTGATTTTATATTGACTAAAAATATGTGAGTGGTTTAATAAAAATATTTAACTTTAATTGATCTCATTATTTAAAGAATAGTAATATATGAAATTAAATAATTGATGTCTTTAATTTGATATAAAAATATTTTTGTTTAATTTTATTAAAATATTTGGCACTATACTCAATATAAATATAATTAGATATAAATATACTATTTTATACCCTCATAATGAAGAATATTATATTATTTTGTAACTTTGTGCAAAAATTAAAGCCAATTATGCATTTGTACAAAATATAATATGACTTAAAGTGGGTAAATAATTGAAAAATTACTTAAATACAATAAAAATAATTTTTTTTTCCATTTTTTTCCTTTCAAAATGGGATCAAAATGGAATGGAAAGGCTTTAAATTTAAAATTTAAAATGTCAACCTAATAGAATTTGTTTTTCCCCTTCTTAAAATATAGAATTGTAGAAAGAAAATACCTTTGTTTTTCCAATCAATTCACTATTTAGTTTAACAGTTTTGGTAAATAGATGAAAATGCTTTTGGAATATTTTTGTAAATTCATTGAGAATAAGAAAAATGTTCCTTATTGGGTACTAATTGGAGTTTTGAGCAAAAATGATTTCTTTAAAACAAAAAATTCGTAAATTAATTTTATTCTCAAAATAATTTTCAATGTGATGTGTGTCTTATTCATGTGGGTATTCACATCACAAAATTGTAATTGGTAATCACACTTTTTGAATTTTTTTTAAAAATAGTCAAAATAATAGTTGGTGATCATAACTTTAAATTTAAACCTAAAACCAATTTTTTAAGTTCAAATTTTAAATCATGCGAATGTTCAATTTTTTAAGAATTATTTTGATTGGAGGTTTAGATTGTAAATTTTTTTTAATGCATTATTTTTTCTATATCAATATAATGTTGTTATAACTAATTAGTTACAAATATAATTAGTTTAAATTTAAACCTAAAACTAATTTTTTAGATTGTTAGATATATATAAGTTCAATTTAAGTTTAAAATTTATCATATTTTCATTTAAATATATAATAATTTGTTCATAATAAAAAAGTAATGCAAATGAAAATAAACACAAAAACTAAAAAAAAATCCTCAATAAGTGCCACATGATGGGGTCTTCCTCTTTCTTTGCAAACGCCTATGATACAAAGACATTTTTGTGGAATCTATCTATGCAATCTACCATGTCTCAGTATGTATAGGTTGAGATGGAGCTGATGGAGGAAAGACTCGATATCTACGTGGACCACGACGTCTCCTAGGTGGACATACATCTAATTGTGTAACATGTGTAAAGGTATGATGCATGGTAGTCTCTATGGGAAAAGGTGTAAGTGATGGTAAGGTGATAGATGGTGGGGCGATCTCAAGTACAGTGATATATGATATGGTAGCATCTAGGAGAGGTGATATAGAAGATGGAAGAATGACATCTGCTGTAGTGGTAGCTGGTGCAATAACATTTGATATAGTGGGCTCGAGGAGAGGAGATATAAGTGATGATGGTGAGGTGACATGTGGTGTAGTGGTCCTCTCGAGAGAAGGTAGAGGTGATGGTAGATTAATAGATAGTGGGGTAGTCTCTGGTGTAGTGACATCAGGTATAATGGCCTCTGTGGGAGGAAATACATGTGATGGTAGAGTGGTATCTGATGCGACATGCTCTAAGGGAGAAGGTCTAGGTGAAGGTGATGGTAAGGGTGAAGGGGAAAGTGTGAAAGCCTTAAGTACAAATAGGGTAGATGATGTGGATGGTGCTAACATGGTCTCGGATGGACTAACTCGCCCACCATCTCGCCTACTGTCTTTCCGTCGGCCTCAAATAGACTGCATACTAACTATAGTGGCTGACATAGGTGGTCTCATGGATGGGTATGATGATGTAGGCAACTGACGGACTGAATATATGTGATGCTCCTCTCCAATATCATGCAAAATATCAATAGCAATCCAATAAATGTCGCCTAATGCACCTAAAGTGGGCCCAACAGATCGACTAGCAATCTCAACCATACTAGTGATCTAAAAAAAAAAAAAGTTAAACAGACGAAAATAATTTTTAATTAATTATAATTTAATAAACCATTTATAAATTAAAAAATCTTACCAACAACTGAGTAGTTGCTTCTATACTATGATACCTTATCTGATCTCTATGGAGAGGGGGTGTGATCAAACGTCGTGTAATATGTCGGTACCACTCCATATATGGATCATGAAACTGCATAGCACCCACCATAAGTGGTGCCGTCGCAATACGCTCCGCACGACTAGCCCATAAGGTAATATATACTGTGCATGGAATGCCCCCCAATCATACTTATGTCGTCCTCGCCTATCCATGGAATGAAGGTCTTGCTCTATGGAACAAAATGGAGGTATCCCTTGTTGGAGGCCAAACTATCGCAGCACTCGCTCCGATTGATGCCACTCGACAATGTCAAAGTAGATAAAAGGTGACATTGTTTGCCAAATCTCCTGAACTGTTAGAGATATCGCGAGAAGATGGCAATTAAGTCTCCCATGTAAGGCTCCCATAAAACCTATTAAAATCAAAATTTGACATTAATAATGTTAACGTTTATATGGTTAACAATAGCACATTATATCTTATATGTACTTGGTCATGGGTCTGTGCATCTAATTGGTCTCGATAAAATGTCAATACACGTGATGGGTTTTGAGCCCATGATAAAGGTACTCTCCACCTACATCCTAACGGATTAGTTGGTAAACCCTCGTCTATCAATGCCTCATCTTGTAATCCCTGGTCTAAATGGTCAGCTAGTAAATCATCAACTACATCATGCTCTAAATGTTGGGCTGTTGGAGGGGCTGGTGGTCAACCAAAATCGGGTCAACCCAATCTCTTCTAAAACCACAATTGGAAAAAATGTAAAATTAAAATTTTACTTGAATTATAAACTTGAAACAACTAGAAATTTTAATCTAATGTGAATAATTAATTATACTTGTAATAGTGTGACACATCCAGCAATACTCTACTATCCCAACTGTACATTGATGTCTGAGTCAAGTCTCTAAACAGTGGGAAATAACACATGGATGTGGGTACCCTTCATGTCTATAAATAGCGCTGAACATATGAGTCATAATATAAAAGCTCGTACATACCGCTCTAATGTGGCATCATCTGAATCAACTGGTGGATGAGAGAACTGGTGACATAACCATCATGTAGATATCGCTGATCCTTTAATATAAAATGTAGAGGGAGTCACCCTTAAAAGTTCATAACATAGCAGTGACCAATCTATGTCACATGTGCCAGTGATGGGAAACCCATGAATACAAAGTCCTAATATGATAGCAACATCCTATAAAGTAATGGTCATCTCCCCAACAGGTAAGTGAAATGTGTGTCTCAAGATGCTATTTCTCAACTAGACTAGTGATCAATCCCCAATCTAGTGTAATGTGTCCAATACGGTATACACCATAAATTCCAGATCAAATAATATAAGGTCGAAGACGAGGATCTATTTCCCACTCCCGCATAAACCTAGATAAATGTTGTTGACAAGTCAAGACTGAAGCAAGCTGTAAAAATACAAATAAATCATTTAGATAATAAACTGCAAATTTTTTCATTCTTTAAAGAGATATTATGTGTTTTCATATACATACCTGGCCAGAGTCAACTAAATGAGACCTGTGTCTATCCTGTAAAACCAAAATAGACGTATCTAATGGATCTGGATCAGAACTATGTCCTTTATACTCCATATCTATAACAAAATTGTGAAGAAAAATAACCAGTACTTATTGTTTTTAAATAAAAAATATTTCTAATGGAAAAGTTTTAAAAATTTATGGAGTTTTTCCTACATTAAGTATATATCAATTTAATAAATTTAAGTAGATCAATTCATTTATGACCAATAAACAAGTCATACTAGTATAAATTAAAATTAGAGATACAAATACAATGGAGCATTTTGTTAACATTTTTAATAGAAAATTTTAAAATTTTGACAGAGTTTCCCCTATAGTATGAACATTATTCCAAATACAAATAACCCGATTATGCAAATAACATCAATATTTATAATCAAACGAAAGCCAATAATTGCATAAAGGTAGTATCATAGTAGCTTACATCACAATATCCAAGAAAATTACATGCATACATCACATGGTCTAATCAACTCTATTACTGTTTTGACAAGAACAACGATTGTGGCCACTTTGTTTGCATAACCCACATGTAATAAAAGTCTTGCCCTCTCTAACATCCATTTCATTATGCAAACGACTTGATTTAAGCCGTCCACTTGATGCACGTTTCATCGACTCAAAAGGCACGATAATCAGACCATCATAAGAAGGCCACTCATATACATTGAAAATGGGATGGAATAAGGGTGCCCAAGTATTATAGTACAATTGTGTACTATAGTAGTGTTGAACAAGTGGTCTAAAATCAACTGAACGAAAATTACATGTTGCTAGAATATGGTTACATGGGAATCCATATATGAGTGTTTTACCACACGTGCATGCATACTTCTATAAGTTGACGCGATATGTTCGACCACCAATTGAGCTACTCTTAGTACCCTTATTAGTCTTCACATGGAATCGTCCTTGGATGTGATCATATAAAAAAATCTCATGAGATCCCGCCTTAACCACATTTGCCTTAATCTTAGTATCGACACATGGAGTGTATTCCTTATTTGAAGCAAGTCGATTCGCACCTTGTTCCCTTCTCACAACAAAGTAACTATTTAGCTAAAAAAATGTCAATTGAACCAAAGCAGTTACGAATAAGCTACAAGCCCCTTTAAGCACACTATTGAACACCTCTGACATGTTTGTAGTCATGATGTCATACTTTCGACCTTCGTCATGAGAGAGCGCCCATTTCCCAAAAAGGATTGCTTCCAACCATTGTTGTGTGGCTACATTAATCCTCGCAATTGTGTTCATATGTTTATTGAATTTTTCAATCTTGGTTGCTAAGGCTGCTATACACATAAGATTTTTCAATATTTTATTCTTGAATTGAGTCATAAAATTGCTGGGAAGATGACGCATACAAACCATATGATATGCGTATGGCTCAGACCAACCAAAATGAACATCGCTCATTGCAGCCATAATGCTTGGATGTCGATCCAATACAACACAAAGTCCTCTCCTATGAGTTACTCTAGTTCTAATACATGCCAAAAACCATCCCCAACTATCAATATTCTCACCTTCTGTTAGGGCAAAAGCCAATGGGAATAATTGATTATCTTTATCATAACCCATAACAATCATTAAAGTGTCTTTATACTTCCCATACAAATGTGTACCATCAATACTGAATACAGGCCAACAATACTTGAATCCTTCAATAGATGGATAAAATGTCCAAAAAACTCGCTGAAATATCTCTATATTCTCCATAATACCAATAAATGTTTTTGAAATTACAACACATCCTGGATTTGCCTGCTCTAAGGCAATGAAAAATTGTGGCAGCTCTGCATATGACTTGAAAAAATCACCAAATAAGTTTGTAAGAGCTTTAAGCTTCGCTTTAGATGCCTTCTTGTATGATATTTGGTATATGAGTTTCTCCACAATACTTGCTTGAATAGCAGCCACTGACAATGTGAATTGCGCCTTAATTATTCCTTGGATATGAGCAGCAATCAAGTTGGAATCTAATTGTTGATGGTCCCGATTCAAGCAATGATTTACACATTTGTGCGGACCATTGTATTTATTGATTGCAAATGAAGTTGTACCTTTTACAACCATAGCACGAAGTTTCCATCGACATTGAGATTGCTTAGCCTTCTTGCATCTTAAGACTAACAACTTTGTAGTTGACGAAACAATAACATACTCTTGTTGTGCACTAATAGAGTACAACTTCGCAGTTGTTGTAAATCTGCTTTTGAATTAAAAACTTGGCCAACCATGAACTCTCCATTTAAGTTTCCAATATTAGTGTTCCCCCATGGGGTCCAATCACTTGAAACGACATTACTAATGTTTTCTACATTTTCAAACTGCAATGATGGTGTCGAGTGATACTGAATAGGGGAAAACTCTATTAGGTCTTTAGGATCTGGGTTATTTGACATATCACAACCTTCCCCATCCATAGAGACATATCTCCCTTGTTCACTTTCCATTGCTTCGTGAAGAGCTAAGAAAGATGAAACAACATTAACATTATTGTTTTCCTCATCAATAAATTCGAACACCCCGTCGCCATCATGTTGAACATCTTCTACCCTCTCACTTTGATCATCACCTTCTTGGGATTCACATTCTTCTTCATTTTCATCTACTCTACACTCATAAGTCATTGCAATTGGGGCACTACTAGGTCCATAACCATACTCAAATTCCTCAACATTATCATTTTCTTCGAGTAATAAATGTGTGAAGTTACCCAATAATTGCCCCCTCACTCGTGGTTGTACTGGCACTTGTTCAATATACAATTCAATTTCGTCAATTCCAAATGTGTTAATTAATTTCAACATTTGAGATAAACCATTATCATCCCATATTGGACAAGGTTGGAACCTATTTTCCCTTTTTAAAGGATACTTACAGTTGAGGACTAATTGAAATTGTTTTTTGTCAATGTCAGTTCTCGAGTATATCATAGATAACAAATGTTCATAGGTTGAACTAATAGGCACATCCAAAGGCACAATTATAGCTTGATCCCCAATATACTTTACATTTGTTTCTGTCTTCAACATTTTTCCTTTACAAAAACAAATCACAGAAACAATAAATTCAAACATGATTTACCTACAAAAAATACAATATGAAATGGTTTAATAATCAATGAAAATAATAGCAAGTCTTTCTGTTTTGAACTTAACATGTTTATTAAAATAATTATAAAAACACACGTACAAGAATGTTCAAGAAAAATTGCATATAATCTTTTAACATGTGAATACAGAATTATATAATAAAACACTTTCTTACACAATAGGGGGAGAAATATAAATCACTTCATAATAATAAATTTTTTATTTAAATAGTTGTCTATGATACAAATATAATCATAGATAAATGTTTGATAAAATTTTAAGTAAAAACTTAGATAGTGGGTTATAAATCAATAAATGTTTAGTTAAACAATTACAATAATCTCAAAATTAAATAAAAAATAATCCACCAATAATTTTTTTTGGATAAAATATCATCTATTAAAATAAAATTAAATGTTATCAACTATTAAATAATATATAATTTAAATAATTATGTTGTTATTCATAAATCACTTGATATTTGATTAAACCTAAAATTCGAAAAAAATTTAAAATCTCAAAATCAAATAAAAATAACTCACCACAGAAAAATATATTAATAAAATATCAAATACACAATTATAGAATATATATATATATAAACATTATTTGAATATTAAAAATGAAAAAAATAAACATTTTATAAATCTCTTTAATATTAATTTTAAATATAGGAAAAAAAATCATTTATAAATTAATATTAATTTTAATTTTAATTTTAATAAAATTGATGCCAACAGGATTACCCTTCTCAAATAATCCACCAATAAATTTTTTTTTGATAAAATATCATATATTAAAATAAAATTAAATGTTATCAACTATTAAATAATATATAATTTAAATAATTATGTTGTTATTCATAAATCACTTGATATTTGATTAAACCTAAAAGTCGAAAAAAAATTAAAATATCAAAATCAAATAAAAGTAACTCACCATAAAAAAATATATTAATAAAATATCAAATATACAATTTTAGAAAAAAAATCATTTATATATATAAACATTATTTGAATATTAAAAATGAAAACAAATAAAAATTTTATAAATCTATTTAATATTAATTTTAAATATAGGAAAAAAATCATTTATAAATTAATATTAATATTAATTTTAATTTACAAATCTATTGAATATTAATTTTAATTTTAATAAAATTGATGCCAACAAGATGACCTTTCTTAAATAATCCACCAATAAATTTTTTTTTTGATAAAATATCATATATTAAAATAAAATTAAATGTTATCAACTATTAAATAATATATAATTTAAATAATTATGTTGTTATTCATAAATCACTTGATATTTGATTAAACCTAAAAATAGAAAAAAAATTAAAATCTCAAAATCAAATAAAAGATAATTCACCACAAAAAAAAAAATATTAATAAAATATCAAATACACAGTTTTATGTTTTCTAGGGAAAAAAAACAGGATAATATGTTTGACAACCAAAAAATAGAAAATAATTTTTTTGTTCTTAAAATAAAAAAACATGATGTTTTCAAAGAATATTTTTAGTTATTTTCACTTATTTTAAAAAATAATTATACAAATATAAAAAATGATTTGAAATAAAACATTACATATAAAAATTATTTTTCAAACATAAGTAAAAATATAAAAAATAATTTAAAAACATTTTAGATTCTTAAATAGAGATTTGTTTTACAAAACATTAGAAAATAATTTTCAAAAACTATTTTCAATAACTATTTTTTAGAATTGTTTTCGAACCGTTACCAAACAAAACCTTAGTTTCCAACAAACAACCCAATGATGTCTAATCTAGTGTCAAAGCAAGATATCATGCACTTGCTTTCACTACGTGTAAATATTTAACATAGATTAGTGCACTTTACATGAAAACATATAAATAAATAAATAATTATTTTTCATACTCACACCAAACAGATTACCATTTTCCTTCAAGAAAAAACTACTATTGGCAATCTAGTTACCAAATATATTCCTTCTTCATTGTAGATTGTAAATATCTTAATTAAACAACTTCTCAAGCAATCCTTCAAGGAGTTTCATGAGATCAAGTTGGGAATTCATTATGTTCCCGTACCAAGCTTGAGGGGATATGATAAAGTCTATGATTCACTTACAAAAAATAATGGAGATCACGACATTACTAATGAAGATCACGGTAGAAAACAAAAATAAAAACTCAATAGTATAGTTCTACTCTGCATGTGAAGGAAATTTTTCCATACTCTCCTTTCCACCACTCATGGGGGTTGCTGTCTCTAATGCTTAAGATTCATTGCTTTAGAATGATCTCCAATTGTTATTTTTGGCTAAATTGAAGATTTTTTTTTTTGGAATTTGATCATTTCATTTCAAATTGAGGTTTATTTTTAAAATAGTCAGTATGGTGTGAGGAAGGGAATCTCTAGTTTCTTCCAGCAACATTTTTTTTTTTGAGGATTTGTCATCTTGGGACTAAGACTTTGGTTTTCAACCAGATTTATGGCAACTCAGGGAAGATATGGAGAAGGTTTTAGTAAAGATGAGGTTTTGGTTGCAATTTCTGATTTGGGTAAGAATAAAATAAACCCTTGGATCCAAATGGTGTCAAATGGCTTTTTGGCATCATAGTTGGGATTTTATTCACAATGAAGAAATGGGTTTCACGTAGGATTTTTGCTCAATTAAATCTCTTGGAATGACTTTGAATACTACATAATTTGTGCTAACTTCTAAAAAAATGATGTGGAGGATATGAAAAACTTTAGGCCCATTAATTTGGGATTGGGGGTGTGAATTCACATAAGCTTCTGGAGAAAATCTGGAAAAGAGACTTAAAAAAGTCATTAGCAAAGGTGGTCCAAAAGTTTCATGTGCTTTCATAGAGGGGAGATGGATTATGAATACAAAATTTTATAGCCACTAAAGCCATAGAATCTAGATCAAAAGCTCAAGTCCTTGAACACAATATGGATATTTAGAAAGTGCACCACCCTGAAATTCAGAGTTTTTTTCCTTTCAGCAAGCAGTATGGGTTTGGGGTAGAAATTGGTTGGTAGGATTAGATTTTTTATCTTTGTAGTTAGCTTTCTAACATTGGTTAATGAGAATACCAATATTTGTTTTTAGGGCTCAAAAGGTTTGAGATATGGAGATCCACTAACGCCCTATCTACCCATTCTAGTGATGGAGCAATTGAGTCATTTTATGTCAAGGACAATGAGAGGAGGTTTCATTAAGAACTTTAAGGTGGAAGGTACAGGGGCTTGTTTTGAAATGCCCCATCTTCAATTTAAAAATGATGTTCTAAAGTTCTATGAGGCCAACATATTCTATTTATGCCTACTATAAAAAAAAAACACTTTGCAACCCAAATTCACAACCAAATACATTCATTAGGATGGAATTAGGGTGATCAATAGCTTTGTGGTAAATTTTGGGAACATAGACAAAAGATAAAACTAGAGCATAGGATTTGAACAAGAAGAAAATCTATCACAAGATAAAATTTTGGAGAATTACTTTTCTCTATTTTCTGGGCAACCAAACATTCCCAAAATTTGGTGAATGATGTAGAAACCGACCCCACACCTTCAATCTCCTACCTTAAGATAAATCTGGCCCTTGAAAAGTGTACTCCTATTTTTTCTATTCCTATAACAAAAATCACTGCTCATCCCCTTCATTTTTTGAGTTTTTTTATAGTGGTCCCTTCATTTTTGAAGTTCTTAATAGTGGTCCCCTCCATTTTTTGAGTTCTTAACAGTGGTCCCCTCCATTTTTGGTATCTTTAACAAAAAAAATTCATGGTGGCCTCCCATTCCATATCCATTTTCTTTACCAAAAAAATCTTTTTCTTTCTGCTAAGCTCACAATCAAAATAAAATAAAATAAATCAAACACATCTTTACCAAACAAAAACCAAACACATAAATCTTACCTGACCAATGACTTCCAAATACAATGGGAATGACAAAACCCTAAAGGTAATAAACCTAACAAAAAAAGAACGAAACCTAATTGGGAAAGGAACGAAAAATGATAAAGGATTCAAAACCGTAGTTACCAACTACGGTTTTGACTGATTTAAAAAAATTCGAAACCATAATTGGTGACTACGGTTTCTTGACCTAGTCTCCTACATGGCACAAACGCACTAGATTGGGCATTATTTTCAAAATCAATTTACTTAATGGATTTTTTTTAAAAAATGTTGCATTTTGGGTCAAAACTCTATCCTATATGCATTCAAATACAAAAATTAGAATTTTCAAATTGAAATAGAAATAAAAAGAAAATTTGCATTCATATTCTTCATTCCCATGTATCAAACATGTCTTAACAAGTGATGAAATTAACTTATGATTTTTATTATTTTTATAGTTATTAATTTTTTTTAAAAAAAAGAAAAACCCATTTTTATTCAATTTTTTTTTTTATGTATTTTAAAATTCAGTAAGTGCCTATCATGTAAGGATACCTTATAAGTATCTTGCTGGACTTATTTTTCATCTTTAATATTAGGGTGTATGAAGTCTCTAGTGTTTATTTATTTTTGATAAAATTTTAATACTCATTTTAGTAGGTTTATTTTTTTGAAATCTTAAGTGACATTTTTTATTAATTTATATTTCAAACAAATTAAAGATTTATTTGGACTTTATAAAAAGATATAAAAATGAAGGTCACTGAGATTTTGGCTCAATTTATGAGAGAAAATGAACATCATATATATATTAATTATAAAGTCATTTTTGAAGGGAAAAAGTTGAATTTTTTATGGTACATCTTTCTTTTAGGGCATATACTACTTTTTGGTAACTGTTTTAAAAAATAATTTTGAAAAATAGTTTTTGAGAATAATTTTTAAAAATTGTTCTCTAATTTTTGTAGAACAAAAATTTAATTAGAAATTTAAAATATTTTTAACTTGTTCTAAATATTTTAAAATATGTTTCAAAAATAAGTTTATATAATTATTTCTTAAAACAACCTTTAGAAAATAAGTGAAAATTGAAAATACCCTATTTTTTATTCTTAAAATTAGAAAATAGAAAACAGTTTTTGTTGTTAAACATGTTTTTTGTGCTGTTTGTTCTAGAGATCAGAAAATTGTTCTAAATAACAATTCCCAAACATGCTCATAATTTTTAGGCATTATTTTCTTTCTTTAAAAAAGAAAAAAAAACTGTATTTCTTACCATTTTAGCCTTTTATTTTCCTTTCTGATTTTTTTTTTTTAAATTTTAAAAAAAATTTACCGACAAATAGGAATTTATTGTTGAATATTGAATCCTTTTTCACTTTTACCTAGCTTGCGAGTTAGGGTTAATATTTTTCATATAAATGTTGTATAAAATGTTATTTATAACATAGGAAGAAATATAAATAATTTCTTATTCATAATAAGTTATGGAAAAAAAATTAAAATATTTATATATGGTTCAATAAACTTCATTTCATGGTATCGATAATAACATATATTTTTTTGTAGTCTTATATTACAATATCATACTCTTATTAATTTCTTAAAAAACCTCAATCCAATATATGTATTATTAATGCTTTACTATGTATTGAGTTTTGCACAACATTTTCATATTTTTTTAGTTAATTTTCATGACTTTTTCTAGTAGAAAAAGTGGGTTTTGACTCACTAATTTTAAAAAATATAGAAAAAAGAACTCTAACTTTTATAAATCAATTTTATTTTCATCCATTTAAAAATATTTTAAAATACATACATTTTTTCATAACTCAAATAATTATTTCCTAAAATGACCCTATTACTTATGATGTTAATAACACCAATTAACAAGAACCAATTTGAGATAAATAAAATAAGAAATTTTAAAATTTTAAAATATAATTAAAAAAAAAATTAAATCTAAAAATATAAAAATAAAATATTATGTATTTTAATTTTTTTGTTGTTGTTAATTGTATTTAATTTTTAAGTATTTTAGTTTTAATTGTATTTTTATAATTTCTTATTTTATTGTAGATGTCAACTAAAATTTTTTTATTCAATTTTATTAAAAAAAAAAAGAAGAAGAGAAAATGAGGGGATTTATATAGTACATGACATAAAATCATTATCACTTGAGGGTGTTGGATTTTGGATAATTTTATTTAATATTATCAAGTAAAAAGGGGTATTTCAAGAAATAATTATTTAATTTATGAAAAAATACATGTATTTTAAAATATTTTTAAATGGATGAAGATAAAAGTGATTTATAAAAGTTGAAGTACTTTTATTTATATTTTTTCAAATTAGTGAGTCAAAACTCCTTTTTCTCTTTTTTATTTTTACAAAATTTTTCTTTGATAAACAATTGAACTTAAATTTTAAATCATGAAAAAGAATTAATTACATTCATTTGATATGAAAATTATAAGCATATTTATACTCAAAATCTCAATATTTCTAGAAAATCATCCATTCAATTAAAATCAATATTTTCATTATTGTTCCTAATTAATGTACAATCGAACTTGTCTTCTAAATTATTCATATATTAATGAAAAAGAATTAATCACATTCATTCGATATAAAAATTATTTACATATTTTGTATTCTATCATCTCAAACTAATTTTTTTCCCAATCATATAATAATTTATTTATATTCTATCATCTCAAAGATTAAAAAAAAAAAAAAAATCCATTTTCATTTATTGGGGAAAATTTTCAAATTTTATAATATTAATTCCTAAAATTAAGATAAGTTTCTTCTTTTCTTTCCATATATTTTAAAATTATTTTTCAACGAACTTTTTCCATTGAAATCTTTGACAAGAAAAAGTTTTTATTTGATCGTTAACGATAAAAAGAAATTTCTTTAATAACTTTCAAATTTAATATTTTTCATCTCATTAAACATTTTTTATTAAAAATAATTAAAATTCTTTTATCTAATAGTTAAAGATATCAAAATTCCTTTATCTTTCATCGGTCCCTTGTTGATAAAACTTTGGAGAAAAGACAAAAACATTACTCAGATTTAGAGATGATTAAAAATAATAATTTTAAGAAACAAAAATAAGCGAAATAATTAGAAGTGAAACAAGTCAAAAAGTTAAAACGAGAGAATCAGAAAAAGCAGAAACAGAAACAAGTGAAATAATTAGAAGTGAAATAAGTAAAAAAGTTGAAACGAGAGAAATAAATAATGAATTACCTAAAGATTCTAATTTACACAAACAAACAAAACAAAAAGATAAGGTTATAAATGAGACGGGAAAGACATCAACAAACAAAATAATTCAAAAGGTTGAAAAAACAAAAACAAACAAAACATAAAACAACAAATCAATAGAAGTAATAAATAAAATTCAAAATAAAAACAAAACAATAAATGTAATATCTTTAAAAGTAGGTAAATAAATATTTTTTTATGTTATAGATAAAATAGATGATTCAAACACACACAATGACAATATTTACAAAACTTAAAAAATTTAATTTGGAAATATAAATAAAATTCAAGAAATCAAGTCAACTCAATACACTATATGAAATATTTAATAGATTCAAAAAGGTTCAAAAATATATAATTATTGAAGATTTGAAAATTTAAATACAAAAAATAATAAAAGAAATAGAACAAATAAGAAATTTACTAGAAGATGTTGCCCTTTTAGATGATTCATATGTAGACCCAAAATTCATCTTATATGGTGGACCTATGGGCTAGTCTATGTAAGTATTTTTCATGACATATGTAACTTTGTATATATCCAATGTCAAAAAAAAAAAAAAAAAAAGTGTAAAATTGTGAATATTAAAAAATGTGATGTGAATAGTAAAAGATAATATCAAATTTATTCAAGAACTATTTAAGATTCTTGATAAGCTTCAATAAAAGCTGTCAATGGATTTCATCAAGTTTCAAGCCCGTGGATTTCAACAAGTTTCAAGTTTATGAATCTCAATCAATTTCAAGTCTATGGATTTCAATAAGTTTCAATCTCGTCAAAATTCTCTATAAATAGAGTCATCAAGTTCATCATGAAACAAAGAAAAAAAGAGCAAAAAATACCAAGTGCAATTAAGAGCTAGAAGAGTGTTCTAAAAAGTCTTCTTAGCCATTTTTATAATCTCTCTCCTTTCAAAAAATATTTCCTTTGTAATGAAAACATTTCTCTATCATCAAGCTGGTATTATGATTTAAATTCTTTGCACAAAGATATCATTTTCAATACAAAGTTTATTTCTAATTTAATTATTGTGTTTATTTTATGCTTTAAATTATATTTGCAGAATTTATTTTTGCTTACTCATGATTGATAAAAACTTAGGAGAAAAGATGAAAACATTATTTAGATTTAAAAACTATTAAAAAAATAATTCTTTGAAATTTTATTAGTAAATTAAGTAATCATTTAATTTCTTTTCCCATGTAACTTGTATTTTATAAAGCAACAAGATATGAATGAAGATAGAATGAATAATTACAATGAGTGGTATTATAAAAGTATAAGACATTTTTTCTTAAGATCACATAAAATATACTCCTCAAAATAAAATAAACCTAATCTAAAATGCATTAAATATTTATGCAAATTCTCAAAAGTCTTAATAGGTTAGGAAGACAATTAAAACTTTAATTAAATAAAAAATTTGTTTTCAACTTAATGTTTGATGAAAAAACATTAGACTTAACGTTACATTGAGAAGTGTGGGATATGATCTTGATTTTATGTTTGAGAAGCCTCTCAATTTGGATTTAAATAAATCTAAGATGTTTAGTTCAATGCCAAAAAAAAAAAAAAAAAAAATTGTTGGAATCCACAATTATGGATGTTGATAATAATTTTTACTATAATAACATTTTATTTCATTCAACTCATTAAGCATCATGTGAAGCCAAATTGCTTGACATGCTAAGGAAGTTGTTGTCATGAATTCAACTCTTGCGATTGATGATACTATAAATTGCTACTTTTTTGAAGTCATGAGAATGTTCATGTTATATATATACATCACTTCCTTAGTCGCTATTGATGTAACCCATTAAATTGAAGTTGTTTGAGTAGAGTAGAAAATTCCGTGATCATGAGTATCATTTATATACCTCAAAATTACTTTTATTGCTTAAAATGCGACCGATATGATTTTTCTATAAATCAATTGATTGTCATTTTCACCTCATAAATAATATATGGTTTGGTAAAAATAATCGAAAACTTCCTACTATACCCTTGAAATATGTGAGATTTACTAGTTATTCAATGACTTCTTTTTTCATCTCTAATGACTTTGTAACAGAAGTGTGAATTTTTGTTAACAATTCCATCTTAAATTATTTTAGAATGTCTATAATATACTTCTTTTGCAAGATGTAATACCATTATCTATTTACTGGATCTCAATTCCAAAAGAATAGGATATTAGTCTCATATCTCGTCTCAATTTGTTGTGGCATTGTTCCTTGAAATCTTTAAACATTTGTCGACAAATTTCTATAGAAATTAAATTATCCATGTAGAGGCATACAATAATTATATCATTATTAAACTTTGATTTAATGTAAAGTGTGCTCAAAATGATACTTTTTTTAAAAATAAAAAATAAAAACCATGCTAGAACAAATAATTGTCAATCTACGTGCACCAAGCACATTGGGTTTGCTTTAATCCATAAAATGTTTTTTTATGTTGTTTGTAAACTTTCTTATCCTATCCTTCTTCCTTAATATGGTATGGTAGTTGTTCAACAATTTTTTTAAGGAAAGATGACTTGACATTCATATGGTGAAATTTTCACCTCTTTTGAGCTACAAGTGAAATTATCATGCAAAGTGTGCCTAATATGGCAAGCAGTGCAAAAAATTTTAAATAATTAATACATAACTTTTGCTTGTAGCATTTTTTCTACTAATCTTCCCTTAAACAAATTAACTTAACTATTAGATCTATACTTCATCTAACAAACTCATTTAACACCAATATGTTTCTTTTCAATTGATAGAATAAATAAAACTTAACTAAACTTTCATAAGTAATTTCATTATCTTATATAAGACCTTGTAACCTTTTTAATGTCCAAGCATAATATGAGAATGTTTTCATGCCCTTGTGATTCAAACTCCAACCATCTTTCTATTTGTAAAAGAGAATTTTAGTAAGAGCAGATATGCTTGAAATAAGAATATTTGCTTCAAAATCCTCTTGATATTCATTGTCTTTCGCAAAATCTTTTTTTAATGTAACTTTTTTTTTTCCTATTTTTCTTTTGAATTCATGTCTAAATTTCATTTTTTTATGATTTAAACATCTTTACTAACAATTTAACTTTCTTGTTTTTGGATTTTATAGTTTGTAACCTTTAATAAAAATATGCATCTCACTTTTATTATCTACCTACTTTTTCAATGTGTCATACTGTCACGCCCCAAGACCCACTCCAAGGGCGTGACGGTCATTTCACACTTTAAACCCGAAGGCTTACAGTGTAACCTGACCCAAACAATTATCTTGTAATTGGAAGTTACCAACTACCAAATACCTGTTCAGAGTAGAGGAACAAAATCTAAAATCCTCAAAATTCAATTTCAAAACTAAAACATCCATTATCCAAAATCCATTGTCCAAATATTTGCAAACTTAAACAATTCAAGTACTAGAACGAATTTCAAAATCTCCAAAACTCAACTTTGATCTAACATAAAATTTGAAGGATCAATATTCAAATAACTTCCAAATACCAAAGGATTCAAATGAACATAACTAACAGTTAAACAAAATCCAACATAAAATCCTAAGTCAAATCCTAATGATGACCATTCCTCAGCCTAGCCATCACTCCTCACCCGAACTAAGAGTACCTGAAAAATTTTCAACAATTGGGAATGAGCTCACAGCCCAATAAGGAATATTAATGCAATTCATGGATCAAATATTTTCATTTCAAATAGGAGATATCATTTTTTTTTTTTCATCAAATATCAAAGTTTCAAAAATACTAATATATTCAAAATTCAACCAACCATTTTCATATCAAATTCAAACACTTTCACATAAGATTCAATCAAATCCATTCAATTTTCATTACTCTGCTTATCAAATATCAAATGCCCAGTTAGGTGGGACTTTTCAAATGGGTGGCTAGCCTCAAATTGTTCCTGGTGGAAGGAACCAAACACTATTAGTATTAGTAACCTCTAACCAAACCCCTAGAGGCTGGGGTCCAAATCAATTACATTCCCACCATGAAATGTAAAGGTCAACTATTATATCCCGTTGACAAGGCCGAATAGTCAACTATTATATCCCGTTGACAAGGGCCAAATAAACCAGAGTGATGTTTTTGTTCAAGTATTCAAATTTACACAACATAATATCTCCATATTTTATGTCATAAATAAAACAAAATATTCCAACATAATATTTAGTGCAAAACAGTTTGATCCATGCATGGTAACAAAATATCATTTTCTTTTCCACAATTCAAAATAACATATAAAATAATTTAATTTTATAAATATTGCATTAACTTCCCTTACCTCAAAATATGCAAAGGCCTTGAAGGAAAAATAACCCTGAAAAGTCTACTCCTCACCTAACACAATAAAAAGACAACTATTACTATTTACCTCAAAATATAAATCTGATAATCCTAAAATTTCTAAATGTTAATATTAATATTTCTGATTAACAAAGTAATAATTTAATTACTCTATTCCTTATTTAATTATAATTAGTAAATTCCCAATTTGTTTCTAATAACACATTACTAATTTAATTAAATTACAATTTTATTTCATTATAAAATTCTATATATATATATATATATATATATATATATATATATATATATATTGCTAAATCTCTCATTCTATTTATTACAAAAAAAAAAAGACCATTATTACTATTATCTTATTTATTAATCTAAAACTAAATATTATTATTATTATTTTTAATTAACCAATTCAAAAGCCACTCAACCATTACCTAGTTGTCTCGGGTACACCAAACCAAAAAGCAAGTTTTTTTTTTTCCATTGCCATCATCATGATTCATTTTATATATATATATATATATAAAAGGCTTCCTTCCATTTGGCACACGCCCCTTTTCTTTTCTTTTTTTCCTTTCTTCCTTCCTTCCAGTGCTGTGCACAAGCGTTCTTTTTTTTTTTTTTTTTTTTACATTTTTTTTTCTAATAAAAAAAAACTTAAGATCTCCCCAATTCCAATAATAAATCAAAATCTTAAATTTTTACTATTTGATATTAAAACGAATTAAAAAAAAAAATAATCTAACCCTAATCTAGATTTGGGGTTTTCCAAAAAAATATATCTAATGTGCTTGAAATTAACTAATGAATCTAAAATAATAATCTAGGGGTTAGAATCTTACCTATAGAGGTTTGTTCTTCAAACCTTGAAATCTGACCTCAACTTCACGTTCTCTGGAAACTCTCTACGAACAGGAATACAATTCAGAAACGAATAGAAAGAAGAGAATTTCCTATTTATACCTAGGGTAATTCGTAAAATTACTTTTTCACCCCTCTTCCATTTTATTAAATTAATTAATTAATTAATTTAATATAATTATTATGAATTTCCTATATTACCCTTAAAAAAAATACTTGGGCGTTACACATACGGGAATATGTAGTACACCCAAAAGCTTACAAGAAAGAAATTTTTGACTTTATGTCAATTTCTATGCTTCCTTGGTATTTTTCAGGAAAGAGCTTTGGTAGGACGCATGCTTAATGTTACACATGTAAGACTTCTTTCTAAAAACCTCTTATAGGTGATTTAGCTTTCAACATACTTGTTTTCACTTCCACAATTATCTTACTCTATTCAATTATATGATTTTGGTAAGGTATAATTTACAATCAATTGTCTTTGAATACCTAGACATTTAGAACAAGATAAAATTCGTTCGAAGGAATTCTCCTCCTTTATAAAGGTCAAAATATATTTGTTGTCACCAAGAGATTTTACTTCATCGTAGTTGTATATATCTATATGTGCTAACTCTAAAGGTCGTCTTGCTCTTTTCGATTTTTCAATTAAAAATGAATTCTTATGTTGTTTCTTAAATAGACATCTTTCATAAGTATGTTTTGGAATGTCAATCATTGGTAATCCTATTACTATATTCTTTTTTAATCCTACTATCATATCATTCTATACTAATAACTTCAACCCATGAAAATTGAAATAAGTAAAATGAAAATGTCAAAGCTAATTGCTATTTTTCACTATTGCCTTCAAACTTAGCAAAATACATCTTATTCTTTGTCATTTTCATCCTTCTAATCAACTTTTTTTTATTATTATTAATAAAATCATTTGTCTATGAATTCTCTCATGCTTAATAAATTCTAAAAAACATCTAGGATGAAAAAAAAAAAAAAAACATCAACTATAGTATCATTAATATGATCTTTGGAATAGATTCTAATATTAGCTTTATCCATGATTGAAACTATGGATTTATTTCCAGAGTTATTTTCTATTCTAATTGAGAAAACAACTTTTTTTTACCTCACATGAAATTGTTATACCTTGTATCTATGTACCAAATATATTTGTAATTTTGTGTTTGATGTTATTACATATACCAAATTTTGAACTTTCTCAGTCATGCTTTCTACTTTATTTGTTCATTCTATAGTTTCATTCAACATTTAGACTTATAATGTGCATACTTCTTAAATCTGAAAAACTAAACATGAGATTCATCTTTAGATTCGAAAGTGCTGCCCCTTCATCTAGAAGAATTTTTGTCACCATCTCAATCTTTATTAGTGAAGTTGTAGTATCCTTCAATCTTAACCTTAATCATGAGTACTATCACTTTGTTCGCCGTCATAACCTCCTATAGATATACTCTACTTTGCAAAACTTGCTCCAAACTATTAAAGTTTATTCTTCAATTCATTTGTCATTCATGTGGATATAATAAACTCATCAACCCTTTAATTGCAAGAGTGAACATATCACTTTTCCTTCTTCAATTGTTACAACAACGTATTCAAATTTTGCATTTAAAAATAGTATAAATTTATATATTATTCTTTGATCATTAAGCTTCTCACTATGACTCACATTTGGTTTACAACGATCTGCACTTGATCAAAATAATTTAAGATTGATTTATAGTCATTCATGTGGAAAGACTTGAATTCAACTCTTAATATTGTCACTTCATTTGACTATAACCTTTGTATAATTTTTGTAAATAATCCCATGCCTCTTTTTTGTTTTTTCTTCTAAGATTTTTTCAAATATGAATTCATTTATTACTTGGAATATTGTATAAACTGCTTTATAATATTATTTCGAGAACCTTTCAGTAAAATTTTTTACTCTTTTGATAGTGTCTTAAATCAAATCAACCACTTCATTTTAGTCATTATTCACTAAATCTCATAAAAATGTTAAGATCTAAATAATACACATATTTGAATGCATCAATTGTCGAAATTCTTATATGAGTTTTGAGAGTTGGATCGAATGGAGTTATTATTTATGGCCATAATTTCACCAATAAAATTGTAATTTTCTTAATATTTTACATATTTTCAAATATTACAGATACGATGTCGTGGCCTTGCACTTTTTTCGTCCTTTAACTTTCATACCATATGTTAGAACTCATAATCATTGGTATTGATAATAATGTTTACAAAAATAATATTTTATGTCATTCAGCTCGCAAAGTTTTTTGCAAAGCAAAACTGTTTGATGTGTTGTAAAAGCCAGTGCTATTAATTATAATATTTATTTCCTTTCATTCACTAAGCTTTTTATAAAAAGCCCTACTACTTGATGTGTTGTGGGCCATTTCTTGTGGAAAATGTCACAACTTTTTGCTTCTTTAGCCTCCACAAAAATATCACATAAAAATAAATTTATTTTGATCTATTTATGTTTCAGCTCCTCTCCAAGCCTTCACACCAGCAATTTTTATATTTAAAAATATTTTTATTAAAATATAAAAATATAATTTAAACATTTCCCAATTTTAATATATAAAAAAACTTTCACACCATCAGTTTGTTAATTATTTTTAAAAATAATTCTAAACAATAGTTTTTAAGAATATTTTTTTAAAATTGTTATATGATTTTTATAGAATAATTTTTTTTGGGAAACCTAAAATATTTTTAACTTATTTTTAATATTTTTAGATATAATATTTTATTTTAATCATTTGTACATATTTGTATAATTATTTCTTAAAATATCTCTATGAAAATAATAGAAAATAACTAAAATATGTTATCTCATCTTAATTTTTTGTTCTTAAGAATAAAAAATAAAAATTAATTTTTACTTGTCAAATATGTTTTATGTGCTTTTTGTACATTATTTTCGAAAACTATTATGTAATGCTTTATAAAATATAAATTTGTTTGAAAATATAAAATATTTTTAATCTATTTTTAATATTTTTAAATATATTTCAAAAATAATTTTTGTATCAAATATTTTATTTTTAATCATTCTATATATTTAAATAATTATATTTTAAAATAATCATTAAAAAATAAGTAAAAATAATAAAAAACAACTAAAAATGTTATCTGAAAATATCATATTTTTTATTCCTAATAACAAAAAAATAGAAAATAATTTTAAATTGTCAGACATGTTTTTATTTTTTATTTTATAAAGAATAAAAAATTATTCTGAAAAATGGTTAAAAAAACTTCAAAATTTTCTTATTTTTACAAAATTAAGATGTTTCTTAAATAATAATGAATACCTTTAGATGGGAGAATATAAAATATTTAAAAAAATGAATAATAAAAAGTTAAGAGCACATTATTATCACTGTGTGGAAACTTAGCACACAAGGTATGTCCACATCCCTAAATTAAAAAAAGTGAAAAATTAGCACACAAGGTATGTCCACATACCTAAATTAAAAAAAAGTGAAAGAAGACTTGTTGGTCGAACTGATTGGACTTCAGTCAAACAAGATTCAACCAAGGGCATTTATGCAAAAACGAAAAGTACCAGTAATCATCGACTTTATCTTCCAATCAAACTACTCTATCTGTCCACGTCAGTATTCATGTCATCCAATAGAAGTCCATTGTGACCCCTTAAGTCACCTCCCTGTGATTTATCATCATTTAAAAAGGGTTAAATATAGGGGCATTTAGAGAGACACTAACATTCACCGAGTCACTTCCGCCAATGACACAGCTCGATTGATCCACATCAGCATGGGGTCTTACCAATGACATGGTACCGTGAAGTTAGTAAGTCACCTACAGTAACTGTATTTCTGTTCTAGAAGGTCCGAAGTTTTTAACTCCCACTTTCTTTCTTGTTTCGCCGTCGCCTGGGATTTCCTCGAATTTTCTCACTTATTTTCTGGTCTTCCAGCATGTAATAAAGAGGAAAAGAGAGAGCAAAAAAAAAATCTGAGAAAACGCGAGAAAAATGTCTCCGACGGCAGCCAAACAAGCGGAACAACTCAGGCTAGATGGCAACACTTACTTCAACAAGGGTCGTTTCGCTGCCGCAATCGAAGCTTATACTGAGGTAATATACCTGTAAGAAGTCGTTTGGTGGCTGATAATATGGATTTAGAAAAGAAACGAAATGAAACTTAGAGGTTTGGGGTTTTCAATGGCCGTTTTATAAAATAACAAGTTTCACATCTTTTCTTTTCTTTCGATTGTTCCAAGGAACCAAACAGAAAATAGTATGAACTATCGTTTTTCAATTGTCACGTTGTTGTATTTTTTTTGGATTTCAAGGCTATTACATTGTGCCCAAATGTTCCTATTTATTGGACGAATCGTGCCCTAGGCCATCGGAAACGCAAGTATGTATGGTTGCTTTGTTTTTTTTTTTTTTTTGTGTTGATTTTATTCTTTTTTGGGTTTTAATAATCTGTTTCTCCACAGCAATTGGACGAAAGTGGAGGACGATTGTAGAAGAGCTATTCAACTCGACAGCAATTCTGTCAAGGTATGAAATTGAATTTTTAGTATCTTCTTCCATTTTCATGGTATTGTTTCCGGGTTTTGATTATATTGTTGTTAAAAGTCCATTTTTTCTGATA
The DNA here is from genome assembly GCA_030254885.1 of Vitis rotundifolia. Classification (NCBI taxonomy): domain Eukaryota; kingdom Viridiplantae; phylum Streptophyta; class Magnoliopsida; order Vitales; family Vitaceae; genus Vitis; species Vitis rotundifolia. Next base: position 14,578,196 of record CM058157.1, read on the forward strand.
AATTTGCTTGTTCTTCTTGCACTTTCTGCTGCGGAATTGGTGTGTTCTCTGTATCTTCTAGTTGTTGAATCTCGAAAATGAGGCAGTTTGTTGGCATAATTTGTGTTGAATACTGCAATTCTGTCTTTAATTTTCAATCTTCTTCCATTTTCTTGAATGTAGCCATTTACTTGCTTAAAAGTTTCTCACTCCATGAATTCATCACTAAAGATCTTCAATCCAAATTCTTGGTGAGCGCTCAATGGCAGCTGCTTCCTGTATGTCTTTTTGTCTAGTTCAAGAATTTATGGCTGTCATTTTGAGAAATTATTCCGGAAGTTTTGTTTTTGTTATTTATTGGAATTTTCCAAAATTTTTTAAAGTAGTTTTGAATCTTGAGTTTTTATTAGTGTGAGACTAGTTTGGTTTTAAATTCAATCTGAGTTATTGATGGGTTTTCTATAAGCTCTGTGTTGGTTAAGATATGATAGGTGTCTTAGAATCTTGAGTTATAATTAGTGCTTGGATCTTTTGTGCAGTTCCTTTGCTTAACAGTTTGTAAGTTGAGTGTGTGATTAAATTATTATGATTGAAGTTCTCTTCAAAAAGCATGTTAAAAGAACATTGTTGATGAGTAAATATTTATATTGATCTTTTAGCTGTCAACTTGCTGTAACAGGAAAAACACAATGGTTGTTATCCATTCGTGAATGCGTTATTGTCTTTACTTTTTGTTTTCAAAAGCCCATTATCGAGCCATTTTGTGGGTGTCTTTCATCCATGATACTCGTCAAGAAGGAAAGTATCTCTTTTCCCTATTATGATACTCCACATCTATTTATATAATGATTTGGAAAGCTTTGGAGTCTTTATAGCAATGCTATTAAATTCATGTTGAGGTAAGAAGTAGGGCATGACTAGTTGGCTAGGTTGTTTTCAAGAAAGAGCACGGAGCACCAAGCTGAGGATCTGTTTCTTACTAATCCAAGGTCAAATTTCTATCAATTTTTCATGAGAGTTTGTTATGTTGTTACTGAACACAAATTAAAAAATTTAAGGTTTTTGAAAAATGGAAGTGACAGCTGTACTATATAAAGTTAGGAAATGAGGATGTGACTTAATTTGTCCTGACATTCTTTTATCGTTATTTCTACTGCTGAATGAAACTCTTTTGCAAAATAGTTTAAGAGAAAAACTAAGAGGGTAACTTAGGGTTTGTTTAGCACGATTGCTTATCATTGTTTCCTCTGATGATTTAGGTTTTTTGCAAAATAGTTTTGTAGAGAAAAGCTAAGAGGCTAAGCTAGTTGATGCCAATTTGACACTCTCCTTGTGCATATAATACCCACTTGTGCCACATCCTTTAATGTGACATATTGGATTCATTGTTGAATCACCTAACACACTGCCACATGGCTAGTGATCCAATGCCACTAAATCAAATAGTTCTCCATTCATATGATTTCACATGTTTTGCATGGTCATATGTGCATTCTATGTAATCATTTTCCAATTTACCTCCTTTGTCAAGACTAAAATGATACAACATGGATGCATTGGGCTGATGTCAGTTAATCTTGGATGCCTACATCATTAGGATGTCTGCTCAAGGTGCATGCAGAAGGAGCTTCAATTTACGCACCTTTGGCATTGGAAGTGATTTTCTTTGCCAGAAAATTGTTCCTTATGAGGGGTTTCTCCTCATGCATGAGGAGGAAGGTCTCTTCTTCTCAATTTGTAGTAGTAATCCTTGGGGTGGTATGGACTTGAACCCCCTAGAGTGGAGTTAAAGGTGGCCTTCAAATTTCTATTGTTGCATGGCTGTTCCAATTATTTTTGTTCTCAACTTTCTTTTTAGGATGTAGAACTTTGGTTTATCCCGCCTCTGTGAGCCTTTGGTTTTGTCCACCCTACATGAACTTGGTGCATCTCGTTAATAGGCTTGGTCCTCCTTTCACCAAATGTTTTGGATCGGTTGTGGGATCTTCTTTGGTAGATGGGGCTGGTAGCTAGTTGAAGAGCAATGGACCCTGCATACGTTGAACTTTATTTGGACGATGGATTGAAGAGGGAAGGATTCATTGTGTTCAAGCTCTAGTGGAGCCAGAAACTTTCTCTAGGTGTGGTGATATTTAACAATAATAAAATAATTAGCAATAAAAAAGTGAAGGAGAATTTTGAACTAATAATAGATACAAAAACTTGTATATCTTTCTATTCCATACATTTATAATTGTGATTGATGCATTTCTAATTTTATATGAAAAAAGTTAGAAAATAGTTCTGAGTTATAGGAAATTTCAAAAGAACATTATATTAACCAAAAAAAAAAAAAAATCAAAGATTACCTGAATATGATAAGAAAAACATTTTTATAAATCATAGTAAAAAAAAAAAAATTGAAAATTGGGGGGATGTGAGATTCTTGCTTCAAAGTTGCTAGGGATGAAAAGGACTAGAAATATGTGTTTTTGTCCAAGGGTTACACATTTTTCAAACAACTGTAATTGAATAAGTATATATTCAGACATTTAAAAATAACTACTAACTTCTGTTCAATGGTGATATTCTGTACTATTTGTTACAGGTCCAAGCCACCATGACTAAGGTCTAGGTTAAAGGATTCATTTTTCTATTAGGTGGTGGGGTAGGGGGCATGCCCTGTATAAGCAGTCCAGTTGTGTTTGTTTGTAAAAGGCCATGGAGCTAATTTTGAAGGTGATTTTTTGCTTTTGTATTCAAAAGTTCTTGAGCCGACTTGAGGTGCATCTCCTTCCCCCTCCTCCCATGGAGGTGATTGCTACCTTTCTTCATTCCTTAGTCCACTTGCCCCTTAAACCTTGATGAATTATTTTTACTATGGCTGACTTTCTCTCCCTCTAAGAACCTACAGTCAAAAGGGTTTCTTCTAGTAGTGGGAATATATTTCTCTCTTCCTTTGTGAGCCTTGTAATGCTCATGTTATTATGTGTTTGGCATAGGTAGTCATCATATTGTTGCAGTATTAATATACAACAATTTTAAACATGTTAATGATGAAACTATTTTTATTTTTTTTTCTAACAATATTTTAAAACTATTTCTACTATTGTTGCTATATTACCAGAATGGTGGCACACATAATACGTATTTCACATTCTATATAAATGTATATCACCCCAATCACATAGGCAAACAGTGGGGCGCATCTATTGGGCATTTTGGTAGCTAACCCTTATAATTCATAGTACAGTTACCACTTGTCCATGCTTCAACTTGTAGCTATTTTGGTTGATAGATACGGACTCTTATCTTCTTATTTTCTTAAACATTGGCGAGCGTCATTGATTAGGTGGACTTTCCTCTTGGTTTATTATCCATACATCTAGGCTCTATCTTTATGTTTTCTTCCTGAATCTAGCCAATACATTGATTAGGTAGACTTATTTTGTAGTTTATGGAAAGCTAACCCTTATGCTTATGGGATTCAGACAAATGTTCTTTCGCATAATCTTGGTTGAAGGGTGTTGCACTTCAATGGTGGCAGGGAGTTGATGATGGACATTTTGCTCAAACAAGGCAAGCTAGAATCTTCTGGTCAATACCATGCAGGTGAAGATGTGGTATAAGTTTTTGCAGGTAGATTATGTGACAGAATTGTACAAGAATTTCCATTCACTGAAGCAAATAGGTGCATTAGTGGAGGAACAGACCTTGAGGTTAGATAATCTCTCTATTCAGGTTAATTTAAATGAGAGTTACAGGTTCAAGTCCCAGTGGGGATAAAAAATTTACCTATCGACAAAAAAATGTCATCTGGGTTCAACTCAATTCATTAGAGGTGAAATGGGAGTGGCACCTGTAAAGTGCTTGACAACATGCCTTAGGTGTAAGAAAAGAGGATGGTATGAGGTCATTGGGGGACCTATTTCTGATATGCTGATGGTCTTCAAAAGAAACACATTCTATTTAGGCTGTTCAAAATGATTTTTAACAACCAAAGAAAAAAAAAAGGGAATGGGATTGTGGTGGGGTGAGGAGTTTCTTTGTGTGCCATGGCTAGGCAAACAAGTAGTACAATTACTTGGTTCTGGTAAGAGTGGAAATGGAAGGGAAGTAGCAAGATTTCGAGCTTAAAACAGCATGGCTGCATGTGTCATGAATTATTGGGGTATTACTATAATTGTTCGGGGTTAATTGTATGAAAAGACATAGCCCAATACACCAGAGTCAAGGCTTATTTGTGCTAGTGATATGAAAAAAAATTGAACTTGCAGCCTCTTAAAGGAATAGGTCACCATCACCCCTAACATAATTAAAAAAAGGGGTTTTTTTTTACTGCTTTTCAATTTGAATAGGAGTAGGGAAAAGAGGAATCATGAATGCACTTGTTGGTAGGACATTGACGGGATCATCTTTTAGGTTTTCATGGTTATCCACTTAAAGTTCAGCGCTATTAGATAGACTTTGAGGAACTAGTTGGTCATGCTTTGTTGCAGGTTTGTCACCAAAGAGGAGTATCTAGCTATTGAATGTTGCTTGGTGCAACTTTGCCAAATATCCTGCTTATCAAATGCTACCTGCACATTGAGCAGAGATGCAGAGGCGTGTGGAAGACTTGATTGCTAATGTTTTGGTTTGTGGGCACAAGACCTTTTTGTGATTTTCCTGTCGCGCTTACAGCTAAAGTTATGGTTTTGTGCATGGACATGTTATAAATAAATCTTAATTAACTACTGGTTCCCTATTCTTTTATTAGATTATATATCTGCCATGATGGTTGGGTCAAAGGTGTGCTTTCTTGTTCAACAAGATTATATTTCTCAGATGTTTGCAGCAACTGGATTCTAGAAAATTAAGAGTAGTCAGAGAGTGGCTAGTGCCACAATCACTGGGTGATGTTCGTAAAAGGATTATATGAAATTTGAGTTCTATCATGAGTACCATCCTAAAGTCCCTGGAGGGAGCCAATTTTGAATGGTTAAAATCAGCATAAAACTCTTCGGATAGAAAAAAAAGGAATTTCAGCCCAAGATTTATTTGATCCAGTTAGAGGATAATGATAGAAGCACTATTTTATGCCTTCCCATATGTTGAGAAACTTTTCTCTCTTGGATCTGATGCAATGCATGTGAGAATACAAATTGTACTTGGTTTGAAAGAAATATCCATATCACTCTTTGGTGAGATTTTGAAGTATAGTATATTGAAGTAAGTAAAAATAAGTACAAAGAAGGATGAGAGATCCTCCGAAAAGTACCCAAAAAGAAAGCCAAAAACCTTCTAGTTCAAGAATCTTTACAACTATGAGGTCCACAAACTATGTCCCATGTGGGAATATACAAAAAATAATCTATCTTCGCTAGCCCACACTCTTGGAAGTACACACCAACATCCAATCAAGTTGGATCAAACTAAGGGGAACACCCGTAAAGTTGTGGTGCAAGAAGCCCAAAAGGAGGCTAAGAAATGAATTAAGTCCCAAAGACCCTTTGAAGTTTTCGCCTTGTCCTAAAAAATCCTAGCATTTTTCTCCCGCCACACAACCCACATTAGAGCAAGACAAGCAAACTGCCACAACACCTTGCCTCTATTGGTATTTTCCAATCCTTTATATGAAATAACAATGTGATGTGTGAGAATTTTGCCTATGGTAAATGTTGTTACTTGATGTGTGAATTGGAATTTTGTTATCTACTGCCGCCAATTCATCATTAGGAATGCTACTCATTAAATTAAGATTTTGTTATTGAGATCATCAAGTACTTGGGTAATTAAATTTTCAAATGAATCTACATAATAAATGTTGCAATTTAGATTTTTTATTGGTCCCTGAGACATGAAAATCCTTTGTTACTCTATTTCATCCTTTCATAGTTTTCCAATTTTGCGAGCTTTGGAGTTTTGTCCCGCTAGATCATTTATTGCTGTGAGTATTGTCTATCAAAATCAAGCTCTATAACTAATCCTTAACTTCCTCATCAATAGTCCTAAAACTAGCTCCCTCTAGAGAAGGCTGCCTAGCCCCTAAATCCAAATATATCCTGGAAGATGCCAGAAACTACCATTTTTAATATCACTCTGGTCATCCATGCTCCCCAATCCCTTAACTCATCAATGCGGTTTCCTCTCTTAGCATTTTAACCCCATACAAGAGTAGTTTCGTTTCGTTCTCCCTCTTAAAGCAATAAAACCCTAGGTTTCTGCCTCCAACACATCTCCCTCATCCTTCCTCTTTTTCCATGATCCTCCAAACTCTCCTCCCTTGATAAAGCTTATTCCTTTAACCTAATCTTGTCTAGAACCTTTGCTTTGCAGACAACCACATTGTTAGATACTTCTCTGTTCTGTGTTTTTTATCCCTCATTGCTTTCATTTTGTAGCCTGAAGAGAATATGTGGCTCTTGTATTTACTCTTTACCAAATTCCAAAATCTTCCTCCTTCAGTCACACATCTTACATCCGGAAAACATTCCTTATCCCCATTCCCCCACAATCATTTGAATCAGAGACGCTCAGAAGTAGGACTTGGTAGGATACTCTGATAAACATTAACGTTTTCCTCCCAATCTGCTGACGAAAGAAAATGATCAAACATGGACATAGGTTGACCTTCCTGCCCGCCAATCCAAGTGGACCCTCTCACTAAAGGAATGCCCATCAAATTGTAAGCCTTAAACAGAATCTGAAAGGTACCCATGGCTGAAGAGTCCTTGTGCAGTTAAATGTTTCATTAGGGTGCTGGACTCACTAAAATACCTTCCAACCATCCTTCTTAACCTCCCATTAGCACCCAAAACCTCCCTAAGAACCTTTGTTTCCCTTGGATTCCCTTTGCTGGACGATGAGCACCTGTAACCCTGAAATGAACTATCCTCCATATCCTAAACTAGCATGACACTGAGAAAGCCCCCATCTGCATTCCTAGGAGTTCCGCCATACTGTTATCCTTCATCACAAGCATACCCTCTGCTGCACCCATAGTATCTAGGGAGACTTGATCCAAGAAACACTCCATCTCAATACTTTTCACCACCTCATTGGATATAACTTATTAGTTTCTTTTAGAAGCTCCATCCTGTGGAAGTGAAACCCACTTTGCTGAATGCTTTGGTAGCCACAAGGTTGTTGTACATTACTTGTAACTCTGTGGTTTATAGCAGTATACATTTTACAATTTTTTTGCTTGTCATTCTTGTCAGCATCTTCATCAATTACTGCAAAATGCTTCATTTTTTTTTGGTTGTAGACACAGTTGTCTTGATTGGTTGGACTGCATAACAATTGGAAACCTGACTAAATGTTTCCTTTTATCTCATAGTTGACAAAACTGCTGTTCTGAATATGGCACATTTGATCATAAAATAATTCATATTTCTAATGTGTCCTATCCGGATTCTATCTGATGATACCTGTGCAATACATGACATGTGACAATAGTTAATATGCAAATGTGATTGTTCTTGGTAATCTATTTTTTGATTGATGACTGTGCTTGGTAGTTTCTGAGAAAGATCAGTTTTGAAGTTTTTCTCTAAAAATTTACTTTTTTAAAATGTACTTTTAGGTAAAGTAGCATTTAAAAACAATCTTTTCCTTTCTTTTGCCACTTAACACTAAAAAAAAAGTCTATATAGATCGAATTTAAGAATTTCAGGGCCTTTCACCCTTTTTTCTGGATAACTGTCTTTCTAAAGAAACATGAGTTCAGTTTTTCCCTCCTTTTCCTCTTGATTCATAGATTAGAGATGCAGGCCTGAAGACACTTATGAATACCACGTTTATGGTCATGCATGTTTGTAGTTATACATCCTTGATGATTTCATTTTAGTGTATTGGTTGGGTCCTAGCTGAAAATTATGGTGTATTATAGTTAGTAGCAAAAGGGGTGGCAGATGTGTTAGCAATCACAAAACAGAGAGCCTTCAATTTATTGCTTTTGTAGGGGGTTCCTCCCTTCCCCTCCTGAAGTTTTGAGTTCATAGTTTTAATTTAACCACTTTTAGTTAGGCATTTCCCTTCAATTACTGGAGCAGGTGGCTTTTCTTACTTTTGATCAGAGGCATGCAATGAGGTGGTGGGGGTGGCGCAGGAGAAGGGGACAGGAGGGGCAATTTCTCATACTTCTTTGTATTTATTTATTTTATGGTAATACAAGGTTTATTTCTGATTAACAAAATAGTTGTTAGTAGCAGACTAATCGAGACTTACAAGAATGGTTAAAACTTTAGAAAGGTAATTGTAGAATAGTTGAAGTTATATATATGGTTAAAAATCTCTCTTACCTATCAAATATATATATATATGGTTAAAAATGTTAAGAATGTTTTCATCTTGATTCGTAATTTTGGGTTAAAAGTAGATTTCACTTGATCTAGTTTCCTATGTTGGTTTTCAATGTTTGCTTCAGTATGAAATTAGTTCATCATGCATGTAATTGCCTCTTAAAGCTGTATATCAATAATAAAAATAAATAAATAAATAAATAAATAACGTGGAATTGCCTCTTAGAATTTTTAAGTGCCCATGAAATTGCTTATACATTCATGTTTTTTACAATGCATACCAGTTCTTTGTCAATTTATTTCATGGGAGTGTAGTACCTTATGGTAATGATATGGTACCCTACATAGGTCCAAAAAAGGAAAAAAGAAAAAATCAATAATAACAGAAACTGTCTGGCTATATGAAACGAGTTGGCCATTGTAGTTGCATTGTATGCATGGAATTTAAATATTAAATAGATATTTTTTTGTCTGTTGTGTTGTAATTATCTTGCAAGGTGTTTCTGCTGCTAGAAGGCATAGATTGTTCTATAACAAGATCCTGGGTAATCCTTCCAATGGGTCCTATCCTGAGGTGTTTATCTTTCCAATTATGGTTTGCAGCATGAAGTTTTTGGGTTATTGTGTGTTTTTTGTTTTGTTTGTTTGTTTGTTACCCTTCTAAAAGTGTGGTTGCATTTTACTACTACAATGGGCTGGTCAGACAATTTTAATACTGTGGTGTCTGTAGGGTACTTTGCCATGAGTTTAATTGCCTTATTATCATCACAATGTGCTTCAATTTAGTTTCTTATCTGGTATTAGTATTTAATTTCAGTTTTCTTTCACTTCTTGGATTATTATGATCTCACAAATTTGAGTCATATTTTGCCACATGACAGGCCCACTACATGTTAGGACTTGCATTATTACAGAAGGAAGAATATGCTGAAGGAGTGAAGGCACTTGAAAAGGTATGAGATGATCCATGCCCTGAATTGTACTTGAATATTCTTTTTTATCAGTGTTATTTAGTTCTTGAATTTTTTTCTTGGCAGTTTTAGACAACTCACATGATGAAATTCATTTTTTATTTAAGTACTGGGAGTAATTTGTTGGTAAAATCAATAAAATTTTGGACCTATTCATTTGTTTAACAATGGAATCATCTGAAAATAGCATATCCTTGTCATTTTAGGAAGATAATATATTATTTATGGTTGTGATATTACCTGTAAAAATTTTAAGATCTAGACCATAGTAAAATTGGAAAACCAGGGACAGGGACGCAGGGACGTAAAAAAGGAGATCCTATCAACTTGTTCCGACCTAGGATAATAAGCTCATGGCTTGGTCTTACTTCACTGTCAAGCAATGGAAGAAGACTTCCATCTCCTGGTTGCTTTGTGTTTCAATATTCATTAATAATTGTTTAGTTGTTCTATTATGGCGATAAACTTTTTTGCCCCCTTTTTGCATAGGCATTATGGAGAGAAACTTCTGAATCTATGGTTTAAGGGTTGAGTAATACTAAAACTATCTATGGTCAAGAGACACTTAAAAGTGATTTGAGTAATACTAAAACTGTGGAAGATATCTTAAACTAGTCTATGGTCAAGTGATTGCTTTTGATTATTTGGGACCAATCATGCACATTGCTAAGCGGAGATTGAGGAGTCGTTGCCTATGGAATTAGATGGAAGATCAATTGTTAAGAAGTGTTTTTGTAATGGTGTGGCTGTCAAATACCCTAATTTGAGAGAAAATTTTACATGACAACTGTAAGATCTTCCTTGCTTTAGGAATGTTGCTTAGTTAAAAAAAAAATATATTCAAAAAATTAGTAAAGCTAATGGAGATGGTAATGGATGAGTGAGAAAAGGGAAAAACATGGAATAAGAAATGAATGGATCTTGAGGGCTCAAGGTAAGCAACATTTGAGGACAAGATGAGGGTAAATTGCCCATGATGGTTTCTGTAAAAGAGTCTAACAAGAGAGTCAATGAAGCATGATTTAGTTCAAGTTTGAAGGTGCTTAAAGGATGTTAAGGAGACCAAAGAAGACTTGGGTCTAGATAGTGAGAAAAAACATGATGTCTTTAATTTATTTGAGGGAGCAATGCAATTTCTCATGCAATCTAGCTAAGCTTTAGGGCTTTGTTGTTAGTTTACTACAATTGCTTTAATATTTTTAATTCTTTTCACTTCATCAGGCCATTTGGACTAAACAATTTGGTGCTAATGAGCATCATTAGTCCATGTAAATGAGTCTTTACTCATTGATCTCAAATACGCTAGTGTTGGAACTTCCAAGCACTGTTTTGGTTTTGGGAATAGGTTTGAAGAGGATAACATTATTTTTAATCGGCAATCATATATACCCTAGATCTATATATAGGAGTGCTTATTTTGTGGACATTGACTTTGAAGATTTCCTAGGGTGAGTGAATCATTATGGCATGGTGTTATCTAAAGTATCTATAGGATGCACTTTAACAAATGGTATATGTAATGAGGATGGATCTCTAAGATATATATTAAAAATAATAATTAGTATTAGTTGCAATTAAGAAATAATAGTGTTAGTTGGAATTAAATTAGAATTAGCATTTATAGGAGTCAAATTAGGACTAACTAATCAAGTTATTGGAGAATTAGAATTAGAGTCATAATAGGTTATCAAAATCATAGTAGATTTTGGATTTCTTAGAGAAACCTATAAATAAGGCTAATTAATGTAAGCCAAAGTATTAATTGGTGATTAATAATATTACATTTTTTTTGCATGCTTAACAATTTTCAATGGTGAGACTACTAGAAGGCCTTAGTGTGACTAGCGTTTCTATCCATTTTTTGTTCTTATCGTCTTTTTCTATATTTTTATTTTATTTTATTTTGCTGCCATAAGCTTTGTCCCTCGTTCCTCTCTTCAAACCCTAAAAGATAAATCTTAGCCCACCTATTTGATTATAGGCTACCATCCTAGGGTCCTACATCAATATGTGAACATTGTCAACATTGTGGTTATGTCGCTGCCACTGCAAAGCACTCACAGTTTCTTGAACTTCTCCTAAATTGTTCATCTTTGCAATAAGTGATGGTTCTGTGATTCTCTTTTAGGAGGACATTTGGTTAGGTAATCAACCTCAAAGGATTCTCTATTCCTAGCTCTATCTTGAGGGCCTGGGACACTCCTATCTCTCATATCTTTATCAGTCTCAGTCTTCTTATTCATTAGACTCTGACCTTCACCTAAGATTGAAGGCCCTTCCATTCTTTGGCTCTCCTTGCATCAGGCTACCTCTCCATTGTTTTTAGATGTGAAGCCTTGGACCTTGGCTCCCATAGGTCTCTCTTTTCCTCTCCATTGTTCTTCTATGTCTTTTCTAAGAGTGTTCCTTTTGCCTCTTTTGGGTAAACTTTACCTGGAAGTCTAAAGTTCAGCTCAGAGTCAGAGCCCTTGCATGGTTAGTGAGTTGAAAAATGGTTAATACCAATTCTCTGTCACATATTAAGGAGCCTTCATAGATCTTAATCCCAAGTGCTGTGTCCTTGGCACAAATAGCAGTGAAACAGTGGATCATCTTTTCTTTTATTACCCTGTGGCTTTTGCATCATGGAGTGGGAAGATGGGGACTTGTCTTAGGTCCTTCCTATGGTATTTTAAGTAGGTTTGTGGATTGTTGGATTGAAATTTTACTTAGGCTCTCAAATTGCAAAATACCCTTGAGATGAAACTCTTCTTTTTAACTAAAAAATCCTTCTAATAATTGCACTAATGTACAATAAATTAGGGTTAATTTCACTTAGACCCCCTGAGCTTTGGTGTAAATCCAACTAACTAATATTGGTTTCAAATTTTATCAGTTAGCACTCTTATAAATTTATTCTGTCTATAATTTATTTCTTACATAGATTTTAGGTAGGTAGTATATTTAACAGTTCTCTAAAAAATAAATTTTATTTTCGAAAACATAAATTTTATATATGAAATAATAGGAATGCTAACTAACAAAATTCCAAACCAACAGTGGCTTAGTGGATTTACACTAAATCTCAAGAGGTATGAATGAAATTGCCCCAATAAGTTATGAGTGTGTTTATTTCGACACTGCATAAGTTTTTCATACCTAGGAGGGACCTTCTAGTTTTTCATATACAGAAAGGATGAAAACCAAATCAGAAGAACATGATAGAAATTTTCCCTGATATAATCTATCCATTCCATTTCATTGCATTAGATTCCAGTAATAGACACAAACTACACAGCTGTTTTCAGGATGATAGATTTTTTTTCCCCTTACGAAGTTTTTACTAGGTTAGAAACATGGTTAGGTTGTTATATAGTGGATTTTGTGCTAGTTGATTATAAGCATTATGATTTTTTACAATCCCTTCTAAAATCTGCTTGAATAGGCTTTGGATCTTGGGAGAGGTGCAAACCCTAAAGGTTATATGGTAGAGGAGATCTGGCAGGCACTTGCAAAAGCAAAATACATGGAGTGGGAGCACGAATCTACCAAGCGCTCATGGGAACTGCAAACTTTGAAGTATGAGCTCATTTGTAAAATGTATGTACGTTTTTCTATTAGCTTCTTCGTTATACTTGTATCTGCTTGTGTTTCAGGGAAGCCTGTGAGACTGCTCTTAAAGAAAAACATCTATTTGATAGTTCTGAACTGGAAGGCTTCTTAGATGAGAATCATAGATCCAATTTGGAACAGTTAGAGGCTCTAGACCGAGTGTTCAGAATAGCTGCAGAAGCTGACATACCAACTGATGTGAGTACTGTAGCTCCTTTAGCATTCCCTTACCCCTTCCTTTTTAAATTAAATGCTACCATATTTTCTTCTAGAGAAACTGAATGAAGATTTTCAGGTGCCGGACTACCTATGCTGTAAAATTACTCTTGATATTTTCCGCGACCCTGTCATTGCTCCAAGTGGGCTTACATATGAGAGAGAAGTGCTTCTTGACCATCTGGAGAAGGTTACATTTGATTTTAACTTTGCATGCTCAAATCTGTAGATTTCCCATAATTTCATTGGCACATTTGTGTTAATCTCCAACTTTATGATAATCTAGGTGGGCAAATTTGATCCAATTACCCGAGAGCCACTTTGTCAATCTCAGCTAGTACCCAATCTGGCCATAAAGGAAGCAGTCCAAGCATTTCTAGATGAGCATGGATGGGCTTATAAAACAGATTGAAACTCTGTTGCCTGACAGGGAAATCGACAATTTTTGTGGTAACTAATTATCAATCTCTGATCAAGGCTAAGTATCTCTTTGCTTTGGTGTGTCGATGCTCTTCTCATCGTCTCCTTTATATGCAAACCGGGAGTGTCTTACCTTGCCCCTTGGAATTGTACAGGTAAAGTTGGTATTACAACGAGTTTATATTGTGCTGCTTGTACAGTTATATATCGTACTGAAAGATTGATATTGTTTGACTCTTTCAATAGTTAATCTAAACCTACCTGCTCAACTGCTTTCTTCGATTCCCTTTGTTCCATCTTCAAATGCATAACTGCTTGTACAGTTATTCATTTTTTTTAAATATAATTATTGTTGATGTGGGAGTGATTTTGAAAACTTTAAACTGATTTCTAATGTTTGCAAGTTTTGATGTTTTTAAAAATTTAGAAAATTACTTGAAATGAGTTTTGGATAATCACTTGCTGGATGATACTTTGTAATTATTTTTTTGTCATGTAACTCATGACTAGAAGCATTTGCATTTTTGTTTTTTGTTTTTTTTTTTTTATAATTTATACTAATATAATAAGGTTATGTTTGATTATTGGAAAATTTAAGGGAAAATGTAAGGAAAAGAAAATAGAGAGGAAAAGTAGTTGGAAAAGGAAAGTAAAGGAAAATAAAATATAGATTTAAAATTAATAAATTATTTTATATGTTTCTTTAAATCTATCTGCACTTATTTTCCTTCATTATATAAAGATTAAATATATTTAAAATATATAAATTTTTAATAAGTTTTAATTATATTTTATTTTCTTTATTATTTTTTATAGTAAAATCAAATATGGAAAAATTATATTTTTTAGTATTTTTTTTCTTAATACTTTCCACGAATGAAACATATTCTAATTGATTTGAAAACTTTAAACTGATTTCTAATGTTTGCAAGTTTTGATGTTTTTAAAAATTTAGAAAATTACTTGAAATGACTCTTGGATAATCACTTGCTGGATGATACTTTGTAATTATTTTTTTGTCATACACATGACTAGAAGCACTTGGATTTTTGTTTTTTGTTTTTTTTTTTTAATTTATACCACTATAATAAGGTTATGTTTGATTCTCGGAAAATTTAAGGGAAAATGTAAGGAAAAAAAAAGAGAAAAAGTAGAAGAAAAAAGAAAGTAAAGGAAAATAAAATATAGATTTAAAGTCACTAAATCATTTTATATGTTTTTTCAAATCCGCACTTATTTTCTTTCATTATATAAAGATTAAATAAATTTAAAATATAAAAATTTTAAAGTAAGTTTTAATTATATTTTATTTTTTTCATATTTTTTTATAGTAAAATCAAATATAAGAAAATTATTTTTTTTAGTATTTTTTTTTTCTTAAAACTTTTCACAAATCAAACATATTCTAATTGATTTGAAGAACAAAATTTCCATACATTAAAAATATTCTTTTTTTCTTCTAAAAAAGTCAAAATCACATTTATCATAGTTTTGGCAAGTGTTTTTGATAGAAATTTTTTAAAATTATATAATGTGATATTAGATTGTGTTTTTGGGAGTATTTTTTATTTGAATTGTAACTAATAATTTTTTTTTAAGGAAATATTATAAGTGATTTTTTAATTTTTTAAAAAATATTTTTAAAATTTTGTTAAATACATAGTTTTTCTTTGAAAGTTATTTTTTTCTAATTTTTTATATTAGAAATATTTTTTCAAAGAATTGTCAAACAAACCCTAAAATAACTTTAACAAGTGTTTATTATTGTTATTTTTGGATTAAATTAAATGGACCCTCCTAAATCATACCTCGCGTTGGACTTTCGATCCCTGAAAACTTTTTGTCCCACGTAAACCTCTCAACTATGTAAATCAGTCACCAATAACACCTTTGTCAGTAGGCTGTTCATCTCAGTAATGGTGGACCCATTCTCAACTTATATCATATGCCTATCGAGAAGCAATTTAATTTGTTATTATATGTTCTTGATTAATTGCATTTGTGGTCTTAAGATATATTGATACTTTTAATTGGAAATAAATTTTCTTGTATTTTTTAAAATTAGAAAATTTATTTAAATTGGAATGTTAATGATTAGGAAATTTTATTTTAAAAAAAGATAAGTTGGAAAATGATTAGGAGATTTTTTTTTTCTAAAAAAAAATAAAATTGATTCCTAGAGATTTTAATTTTATTTAAAATCTTATCAAATCTTTGAAATCTCTAAGAATAAATTCTTCATAGAATAATATTTTTCCTATGTTGTACAAGATTTCGGTGTGAAAAAAATAAGTTAATTTTGGAAATTCATGATAAATAATTTATAATTAAGAAAGTTACCAAAGTGTTAAAACCTAAAGAAAAGTATTTTGGTATTCTTAGTAAATTTTTATGAGAAGATACTTTTCAAGATTATTTATTTATGCTACTTGTTGCTAAAAAGATTGTTATTTCTTTAGAACTATTTGTTTATTAAACTTTAGGAGGTTTTCTTGTTCTTTCTTGGTAAACGAAGGATAACTATACTTATAATTGGTCTTCCAGGCTCTTCCCCATAGAGAGAAGAGGAAATCGTTTTGTTTGGATGGTTCAATGATAAGGTGATTGATGCTCATGTCAATGGGAACCCTGCAATTGGTGTAAACCTAAGGCCTATTCCCAAGGCCAATAATGTAGGACTAGCATCTTTCTTAGGGAGGTTGAGTTTGAGAGAAGAAATTTAAGTGAATTTCTACTCTTAGGGTTTGTGTTTGTTGTTGTTGTTGTTGTTGTTATTGTTGTTATTGTTTCCTTTTATTTTCGATTTCTAGGGTCTCTCTCTCTTCTAAATTAAAGATTAACTATTTTTACTTCTAACCAACATTCACACCCTTAAAGCAACTACTTTTAGCACCATTAATCTAAGATTCCTTGTGGAGATGACCTAATAGCTATATAATTGTTGGTTCTTTTTTTATTTTTTAGTTCAAGAGCTAAAAGTTTCAATGACCACTCTCGTTTAAATTTTGTTCTTTCTATTTTAAAGTAGAAAAACCTTGTCAAACCACTTGCCTAACTGGCCTGCCCTTATCACCAAATATCTCTTGCAGGCTTAAGAGAATCTCATAGGTAGTGGCAATACCCATGTGTTGTTGTTGAAACACATTATTGAGATATCCAAGTATAATACATTGGACCTTCTCATTTTCTCTTTGCCATTGAGAATGGGCATCTTTCTCTTCTTGTATTGAAAATTCATTAGGAGTGGGTGGAACATACTCTTGAATTACCATTTTCGACTGTTTTATTGTGAGCTCTATGTCCAGGTTTCGTTTCTAATCAACATAATCAAGTCCAATCAATTTATTATCAATGAGAATCAAGGTAATCAGGTTATAAAACATGATTCCCATAATAAACAAAACATTCCATGTATTAATAAAGAAAGCTAAACATTCAAGACAAAAAAAGTAATTATTTTAGCTAAAATGTAATGCTCTCAAACTACATATATCTATGCAAGGTATCCTAGTATTATAAGAATCAAACTTATCTTAAGTAGGTCATGACTCTTATTACTAGGGTAAAGATCCTTTAATTAATCAACCTACCCTAAACCTCAAAAGGTATCCTAAGACATATATTAGCATACCTTTGTGTTTAGTCCTTAGTTCATGCAAATGAGACCACTTTAGGTAATTCTACCACTTCATGTCTAAGTTAAGTACATAACCAAGATTCTTAACATCAATGTTACCAAGTAAAGAGTTTCATCTTTAGGATTGGTCACAACTACTACAAACATGTATAGTCTTGTCCTTTTAAGATAGTCCATATTTCTTAATTCCTTGAGTCACCCTATCTTTAGAATAATGACGAACCCAAAATCAAGATGGACTCAATCTTGGAGGCTACAAGTTTGCTTATGACCTTTTCCTACTTAATATATTGAGATAAAAGACTTTTAATATAATTTTGGTAGCCTTCCTAAAATAAATTATTCATCATAAGATTTTCCAAAATCCTTATTTATTACTTGAATTGGGACTTCTGTGCTAAGTAGAAATTGCATTCATATTCCTTATCCTTGGACTTTCTTTTTCCAATATAGTTTTTTTTTCTCAGGGTGAGAGAACCTAGAGGACCACCTTTGGTGTGTTTTCCTTCATTCAAGGAGGGAGAGCTCGAATAACCACCTTCTCCTAAATATAGAAAAGTTTCAAAAGGAATTGTAATTCAAATAACAACAACCATGTTATAGATAAATAAATAATGGAAACAGTCTTCAAGAAAATTTATTCTTTTTAAGAAAATTCATAATTACCAACTTTTGAAAAACTTTTCAAAAATATTTCCTAACATATGCAATATAAATAAAAACATAAAAAGGAAATAAAATAAAAGAGAATCCCATGGCTTTAATGATCCTGTTACCTATTTAGCAACTCAAAGATTTAGATTTCTTCAATCCAAACATACAAAATTAATCCTACAAAAAAACAAGGTTAGTAACTTTGCAAGGGACTAAAATACCTTAAGAAAACCCTAAAAAGGCCAAAAAAAAAAAAAAAAAAAAAGTCACCATCAACACTTGAAAGGAGTCTAGCGCGCTTGAAACATTTTCAACACTTGATACAACTTTGAGTGTTGGAAGTAGGGCTTGAGTGCTAATTCAACCGCTCGAGCATTGCTATAAATTTGCGTAAACTGAGAGTTGGTTTTTACATATTTGATCGTTGTTTTCTCCAAAAAAAAAAAATCTTTTTTTTTATAATTGTGCTAAACCACCTTTTGATCACCTGAATTGCTTTTAAATACTTTATGGGTTACAAAAAATGGAAAAACAAACCTTTTACATCCAAAAAGCAAAATCTTATCCTTCTTTCAAATTACAGTTTACACCCTATTCTATGAAAAAAAAAAAAAGAGTTTTTATGAAGAACAAAAATCCTATACCCCATTAATGGCACTTACAACTCATCTAGAGAAAAATGAAACTAACCACAACAATTATCATAATTATAACTATCAAATTATGATTACATATGCGTTCATTCCTAGGGCCATGGGATGAACAAAATGCCCTGTAAAAATGAGATTAGCATATCCTATAAAGGTTCTAACATACTTCTTGCTAACATAAGGCTTTAATACTAGTTGTAGGAAATCCCAAAGCACTTTATTCCCTATCCTAATTGCAGGTTAGGAGCATGAAAATCTTCCTAAACCTCTAGATCCTATCCAACTAAAGCAAAAAACAAAATTTTAAACATGTATGATCTAGAAAAACGCTTCACAAAACTTTATTCAAGATGTAGACATTACCAAATCAAATCTATGTGGTGAATAATCAAATTGTAATTGTCAGAAGTCTTATAGACCCATGATCTTCCACCCAATGACTCTTTCTCGATCCTTAGCACTCAAA
Source organism: Vitis rotundifolia (assembly GCA_030254885.1). Classification (NCBI taxonomy): domain Eukaryota; kingdom Viridiplantae; phylum Streptophyta; class Magnoliopsida; order Vitales; family Vitaceae; genus Vitis; species Vitis rotundifolia. The sequence goes on from CM058157.1 coordinate 14,597,044, forward strand.
CAATGAGGTGTTTAGGATGGTAGAGGCTTAAACTCTCTCTTGTCTTTCTAAATGGTTGAAGACGACTAAAAAGTTGGAAACCATCACCCCTAATAGGGTATTTATAGGGTTCCCCACTTGGCTTAAGTGACTTGAACCCATTAAGAACTCAAGTTATTTAATCTAGCACAAAAAGGGTCATAATTGATTAATTAACCTAACAAAGCTTTCTAATTAATTAATTAGACCAATCTAGAGATGTCATTCAACCCATGTGCAATCTTATAAAATTACCAAAACATCGTTATGCACACAAGTGAACCAAGAGCTAATCTAACCCTAAAAAATTCATGTTATCAAGCTATATGAGCTCAAATAGAAACCACTTGAACCCGTAAGACAGTACTAACTCCCTTAGAATACAATTTTAAAGTTGATTTAACATCTCACTACAAAGAATCAACTGTACTCCAATACCCTATGTGAATGATAACAACACACTAAGTGCTTGAATCCATTGTTATCATTTGTTTATAATCTTCCCATGAACTGGTATTCGTAATCTAACAAAGTGAAAGTTATCAACCTTTCAAGACTACTTCTAATATCCTTAATTTACTACCTCTAATATCCTTAATTTACATATCCTCTTATTGTGTGATCAATTGATGTATCTTAGCTTATTGAGAGTTTATATTAAGTTCTACTTAAGGAACTACTATAGTTATAATTTACATTAACACACCTCCTTAGGATCACCCAAAGGGACATTTTGTCTTAATCCCATGAGACATCATGGTGTCTTTATTGAGAATACTTATTACTACCAACTTCCATCAATACTGACCCAATTTATAGAAAATATATGACCACTTTAGGATCTCATCTATAGGTCAAAGTCAGTGCTGACTTTAATACAAGCTTAGTATTCTCTCAAGGTTAAGAGATAACAGAATGAAGCAACTTGGTAAAATCATGACTACTTGATAATTTTATGCCATGACTCATCGTGTACTGATCAATGTATAACCATACATACTAGTGCACTCACCATGGAAAACCTATCTCGATGGTTAAGACCAGTCATCCTTATAATTAGGAGATAGTGCACTACAACCTCTATGAGGTTGCTTAGGCCCATGAATCGATTATGAATAAGTCATTCACTTGTAAGGAACCCGTGATTTGGATTTTCCTTACAACTTCTAATGCACTTAAGTCATGTATAACGTAAAAGACACATACCATAATGCTTACAAAGTATAATGCATAAAATAAAGACATATAAAGGTGAATTGGAAATTTTATTAATAAATAATAAACTTCAAATTTTATTATATCACATCATGTTTTTAAGGTTTCTATCCTGACAATGACTATCCAATAACCTTATGTCATAACTTACTATAGGTCTTGTCCAATGTATAATCATATATACTAATGCACTCACCATGGGAACCCATCTTGATGGTCAAGACAAGTCATCCCTCCAATTAGGAAGTATTACACTACAACTTCAAATAGATTGCCTAAGTCGATGAACCAGTTATGAACAAATCATCTACCTGTAAAGAATTCATGACTTGGATTTTCTACTCAACTCTTAATATACCCAAGTCATATACAATGCAAGAAATGTAGAACAACATGCTCATGAGAATGTAATGTATGAAACAAGGATAAATTAAAGTGAAATTAGAATTGTTAGCCCAAGAGTGCTCGGTGAGGAGCAGGGTTCCATTGCGTGATAAGCTGATTGAAGATTTTTCGGCCCATGAAGAGTGGAACGAGCCTCCGTGGGCTTTGCTTGGCAATGCAAGTGTGTCTAAGCTAGCTATTGTTCCATTTAGATCGGGTTTTGAGAGCCCATTAGCAGAGAGAATGGCCCTTCAACTGTAAGAGGAGGAGAAAGATGAAGGTTGGAGTTATAGCTGCCTTGCGAAGTTCAGTCGTTGTTTGGGTATGCCGACAGAAGGGTTTGAAGATGAAATTTTGTACTTTTTGAAGAGAATGAAGGGGAGAATTGAACATAAGAGCCAGGATGGGGAGTATAGAAAGACGAAGTCTTCGGCTTCAAAATCCAGCAGGGAATTAAAGAAGCTAGAGTGGACAATAAGTCATAAAAGAGCTAGGGTGGCTACTAATGCAGGTATGTTTGGAAGGGCTTTTGGATCAGGGTGCAAATGAAGATAAGGATTTTATCATGGAATGTCAAAGGGGCAAACGACAATGATAAGAGAAAAGTCATTAAGTCAGTCATAAAATCCAAAAATATGGATGTGGTTTGCTTGTAGGAAACTAAAATCAAGGAAATGAGAATAAGGCTTGTCCGTAGTCTTGAGGTGGGAAGACATTTAGACTAGAGAGCAATCAATTCTAGGGGGGCAGCTGGAGGTGTTCTGGTGTTTTGGGATAACAGATTGGTTGAATTGGTGGAGGTGGAAGAAAGGGTGTTTTCAATTTCATGTCGGGTTAAGAATTGTGTGGATGGGTTGATGTGGGTGTTCACTAGAGTATATGGGCCGGTTTGCAGTAGGGATAAAGAGAATTTTTGGGAGGAGCTTAGGTCAATAAAAGGTTTATGGAGTGACCCCTAATGTGTGGGAGGGGATTTCAATATGGTAAGATATCCAGAGGAGCGTAGTAAGGAGGGTGGGCTTTCTGCTTAAATGACGAGATTTTCAAAAGTGGTAGAGGATTTGGAGCTAAGGGACTTTCCTTTACAGGGGGCCCTTTTACATGGCGAGGCGGGTTGAATAACCAGTCCTAGTCTAGGCTTGACTGGTTTTTAGCAATAGATAACTAGGCCAATATGTTCAATGGGGCCGTGTAGGGGATCCTTCCCAGACCAGTCTCTGATCACTTTCCCATTCTCTTAGGAGATGGAGGTTTGAAGAGTGGTCCTTCACTTTTTAGATTTGAGAACATGTGGTTGGAAGAAAAGGGGTTCAAGGATCAGATGAAGAAATGGTGGGGGAGTTTAACTTTTATTGGGACTTTTATCTTTGTTTTGAATGCAAAACTAAGAGCCTTAAAAGATATTTTGAAGAATTGGAATGAAGAAGTGTTTGGCATCATTAACACTAAAAATGGTGAAGCTCTCAGACAGGTGGAGTACTAGGATGAATTGGAGAAATATTCAATTTTGAATCTGGAAGATTGTGAAGCAAGGAAGGAGGCTAAGGAGTCTTATAAGACTTGGGTGTTGAAGGAAGAAATTTCTTGGAGACAAAAGTCTAGGGAACTATGGTTGCAGGAGGGGGACAATAACACCAAATTCTTTCATATGATGGCAAATGCTCACAGTATAAGAAATTGGTTGTCCGAAAAGTGAATGGTTGTTGGCATACGGAGGAGAATGATTTAAAAAATAGTGTGGTGAGAGCGTTTCAAAAGTTGTATTTTGAAAAAAAAGGGTGGCGTCCTTGTGTTGAGGGGTTGTCTTTCAAGAGGTTAGCTAGCAGTGAGGTTGAAGGGCTGGAGATTCCTTTTTTGGAAGGAGAGGTGTTTGCATCACTTTCAGATCTAAGGAAGGACAAAGCCCCTGGTTTGAATGGCTTTACCATGGCTTTTTGGTTGTTTTGTTGGGGCGGGTTTTTTTAGAGAATTCCATAAAAGGGGCAAATTTGTTAAGTCATTGAATGTAACTTTCCTGGTTTTAGTTCCAAAGAAGGGAGGTGCAGAAGATCTGAAAGAGTTCAGGCCAATTAGCCTTATAGGCAGCCTCTACAAGTTGTTGGCCAAGGTGTTGGCTAATAGAATTAAAAAGGTGATGGGAAAAATGATCTCGGAGTCCCAAAATGCCTTTGTGAAGGGTAAACAGATTTTGGATGCAGTTTTGATTGCTAACAAGGCTATGGACTCAAGGCTGAAAGACAATGTAGGGGGTGTGTTATGTAAGTTGGATATAGAGAAGGCTTATGATCATGTTAATTGAAGTTTTTTGTTGGCAGTTCTTAAAAAGATGGGTTTTGGGGAGAGATGGATAAAGTGGATAGATTGGTGTATCTTTACTATGAAATTTTATGTTTTAATTAATGGTTCTCCTTTCGGTTTCTTCCAAAGCTCTAGGGGGTTGAGACAAGGAGATCTTCTCTCCCCTTATTTGTTTGTGATAGCCATGAAGGTATTTAGTTGCTTATTGAGAAGTGCTATTATTGGGGGCTTCTTATATGGGTGGAAGGTGAGAGGTAAGAGCAGTGAAGGGGTTCAAATCTCACATTTGTTATTCACGGATGACACGTTAGTTTTTTGTGAGGAGTCTTTAGATCAAATGACTTATCTAAGCTGACTTCTCATGTGGTTTGAGGCGTATTCAGGGTTGAAGATCAACTTAGAGAAGAGTGAGTTGATTTTGGTGGGTAGGGTGCAGGATATTGAGGGTTTGGCCCTGGAGTTGGGTTGTAAAGTGGGTGGGCTCCCTTCTTGTTATCTAGGTTTGTCTTTAGGGGCACCTATCAAATCAATGGTTGTGTGGGATGGCATTGAAAAGCGTTTTCATAAAAGGCTTGCTATGTGGAAGAGGCAGTATATATCTAAAGGAGGAAGACTCACCCTTATCCAAAGCACTCTTTCTAGCATGCCTATATACTTTATGCCCCTCTTCTACTTGCCAAGAAAAGTGAGGTTGAGATTGGAGAAGATTCAAAGGGATTTTCTATGAGGTGGGGGAGCTCTCGTCCAAAAGCTACACCTTGTCAGGTGGAACTTGGTTTGTTTGGATAAAAAGAAAGGTGGATTAGGTGTAAGAAATTTAGCTCTGATGAATAGCGCTCTCTTATGTAAGTGGAATTGGCGGTATACTAATGAAAGAGAGGCGTTTTAGAGGTGAGTCATAAGTCACAAGTATGGCAAAGAGGAGAGGGGATGGCGTACTCGGGAAGTAAGTGGGAAATACGGTGTTGGGCTTTGGAAAGCAATTAGGAAGGAGTAGTTGCTTTTAGATGGTAGGTTGGCCTACCATTTGGGTAGTGGGTAGAGAGTGACATTTTGGATGGATAAGTGGTGTGAAGATGAGCCACTTTGTGAGTCTTTCTCCTCTTTATTCTCCATCTCCTTGTCTAAGAATGCTTGGGTTTGGGAGGTTTGGAACCCCGTTGGTGATGGGGATAGCTGGACTACTCTTTTTGCAAGGGTGTTTAATGATTGGGAGATCGAGTTGGTGGAGCTTTTTTTGCATAAGATCCAAGCTTTCCGGGTGCAAAGGGAGGAGGGAGATATAGTGATCTGGATAGCTTCAAATGGTGGCGCTTTCTCAATCAAGTCTCTTTATTCTATTTTGGAGCTCGGGGGTTCTTTTATGTTCCCTAGCGAAAGTATTTGGAGGGTGAGAGTGCCTCCTAAGGTTGCTGTCTTTGCTTGGGAGGCTTCTTGGGGTAAAGTCTTAACTTTGGAGCAACTTCAAAGAAGGGGGTTCTCTTTGGCAAATAGGTGCTTTCTTTGTCTATCTGAAGTAGAAACGATAAATCACCTCTTACTTCATTGTGTTAAGACGCGGGTCTTGTGGAATCTTCTTTTCTTCTTTTTTGGTGTGTCTTGGACTCTTTCGTGTACAGTGAAGGAAACTATTCTTGGATGGAATGGAGCGTTTGTGGGGAAAGGTCACAAGAAGGCTTGGCAAATGGCTCCCTTATGTATATTTTGGTCAGTCTAGAAGGAGAGGAATAGATTAGCTTTTGGGAATGAGGAGCTTTCGCTTCAAAGATTGAAATACTCTTTTGTATGTAATCTTTGGTCTTGGGTAAGGGTTTCTTTAGTATTGAGCCCTTCTTCTCTTGTAAGTTTTTTAGATTGGATAGGCTCTAAGTAAGGGAAGGCGGTGTGCATACTCCCTGTATACTTTGAGGGCACTGGTTTTTCATGTTTCCTCTTTTTTATTAATATACTTCCTTTTTATTTAACAAAAAAAAAAAAAAAAAAATCAGGATGCCGTAATCTACCTTGGAAATTCCATTGGATAGTCACAATTTTCATACCCAAATATCATTTAACCTCCAAATTAATGCTATAAAATATGCAAAAACCAACAATTATGGGCTCAACAATAACCATGATAAGACTAAATTGGTGATGGCAGAAAAAATATATGATTCATAAAAAGTGAGAAAGGACTCGCTAGGATTGATTTTTATAGAAATACTTTTAATTAGGGGTGGAATTTGGATGGGTACAACCCGAACCTAGCTTGATGTTTGGACAAATTTGGACAAATATTTTCAATATTTGGATTGAGCTTAAATTAATTTTCTTCTTTTTTGGTGTGTCTTGGACTCTTTCGTGTACAATGAAGGAAACTCTTCTTGGATGGAATGGAGCGTTTGTGGGGAAAGGTCACAAGAAGGCTTGGCAAATGGCTCCCTTATGTATATTTTGGTCAGTCTGGAAAGAGAGGAATAGATTAGCTTTTGGGAATGAGGAGCTTTCGCGTCAAAGATTGAAATATTCTTTTGTATGTAATCTTTGGTCTTAGGTCAGAGTTTCTTTAGTTTTGAGCCCTTCTTCTCAAACTCAAACTCAATTTGAGTTGAGTTTAGACCAAAGTTTGAACAACTTGAGCCTAACTCAAATTGATTTAATGTTTTTATAATATTTATAATATTTATGTCCTACATAATAAAATTCATTTTTTTTTTAGATTTTAAAGAAAAATATCAAATTATAATTATATCATATACTTTTTCATTTTTTAAAAAGATATATAAGTTTGTTTTTACTTTTTTATTATTATATTGAAATTGTCTTATTTATTATTTAAATTTTTGTATAAATATATAAATTAAAAAAAAAAAAAACCATTATAGATGGATTTTGAATTATGCAATCTAATCAACGTGACTAATTCGAATATAACTCGACCAACCCAATTCCAATTCAAGTCTAATCCAATCAATTTGAGTTTAACCCAATCAACTCAAGTTGAGAAAAATGAGGTTGAGTTGAGTTTGAGTTGAATACTTCATGTTAGAAGTTAGGTTGGATTAAGTTTGAGTTGATTATTTCTTAATTCAGGTTGGATTCGGGTTAATCATCAATCCGACCAACCCAACTGAGTTGCAACCCTACTTTTAATCTATGGCCTTTCATTTATAATACTTTCATAAGATTTGTTATTCTGATATAAATAAAATGTATTTAATATAAAATGGTTTAATATCCAAAATTTAGAATTTTGGATATTTTTTCATTATTTTCTTCATTTTCATTATTATAGATCCCACTATCCCCATGTCCAAACACAAGTGACTTATTTGAATAAGACTTGTGCTTCTGTTATCATTATTGTTGCAGCCAAATAAGTTGAAGCCACCTTGATGGAAAATGAAATATCACCTAAAATGAAAATTGAGGTGAAAGGTAGGCAGAGTATTCTGATATTAGTGGATTGCATTATTGATTGTTTTAGCATTTTTTTATTAATAAATGATAAAATATTAATATTCATAATATATCAAATTTATAAAAAAAAATAAAAATAAAAATTATAAATCAAAATGTGAAAATTTTAAATATAATTTTAGGAATTGTTGGAATAATAATTGATTAAATTCCAAAATATTACTATAATCACTTGTACATAAAATATATTGTATTTCTCATATGAGAATCATATATTAACAAATTTTTAAATAATATTATTAAAATACTTAAAATTAGCATAGAAAGTGCTTTCCTACATCCGACATTTTATAATAGAAATTTTATTTTTGTTAATAAGCACATCATCGTAAATTTATATTAAGTAGGTGTTTGGTAAATTAATTTAATGAATTAAAATTATTTAATAATTTAATTTAAGTTATTAAATAAATTAAATATATTTGTTGAAATGAATTTTTTTAAAAAGAATTTATTAAACAAAAGGAGGAGAAGAGGACAAAAAGTTAGCGAATAAGAGAGAAGAAAGAAAAATAATAGTATTCTTCCACAAAATGGTGAGTGGACCACAGTCCTACTAGTTATCACTCACTCAACCATCCAATCTGCTCAGAGTCTCCCCTTTTCTCACCCATTCATTTTGTCTTTGGATCTTCCCAAGTGGTTATGACTTGTTTGGCATCCCTTTTTATCTCCACTTTAAATTTTTAATTCCTCATGAACGCTGACTTCTATTTTAAATACTCATAAATGTGATCGGGAAAGTAATTTTGTTGAAATCAACGAAAGGCAGTTTCAAGCTCCTATGGGATATTGTTAACAACTTTAAAATATGTCAATCCAAACAAGTCCCAACATAGATTTTAATCTTTTTCACGTGAAAAATTGGGAGGTCAGAAGTTACTTACAACCATAAAATGGTTGCATCTCTGAACAAATATAATAAATTGTTACCCTTTATTTTATATTAAATTACATGCAATGCCACTGAATTTGTGTAAAAAACAAACCAAAGAAAAGAGGGATTCACCAAAGACAAAGGTTTACAACAGAGCAAGTAAAAAGGGCAGAGAGCATCAAGCAATGGAGAAATATGCAGTAATTATTGGACAAAAGCATGAGAATATTTCATAAACAAAGCTCCCATACAATTATTCACAGTGAGACTCATCAACCTCCGGATTCAAACACTAGCGATGAAGTAGAATTTACAAAATGGCGGTTGACAACTGCCACCGGACAAGCTGCCACAGTGCCCGGTGTGCTGGAAGAACCGGCCACCGGGCAATGCCTTAGTGGCCAGTATGCTGGAAGAAGGTGTAAAACCAGCTACTGGACAATGCCCTAGTCACGATATGTGGAAAGAAGGTGTGGAACCAGCCACCGGATGATGCCCTAATCCCCAGTGTGCTGAAGCTCGCGGAGAATTTACAGATTTTCTTGAGTAACTTGTTGAGAATGCAGTGTGGTTTTCTTCATGCAGTATGTGTAATATTAAGAGCTCTCCTCAGTCTCTCCAGAATGCCATTCGCCTTCCTCTTGGCTCTTGCAGTCCCGGTCTGGGACAGTTTTGAGATTGTTCTGTAGGTGTTTTCCTCTTCCCTGAGCTCCCTCAACTTGGTTCGATCGTTCAAGCAGACACTGTGGAGGATGGCAATGCAGTTCTCCTTGTTGCGGTCACAGCTGCTCTCCCTGATGATGGTCAGCAAGCAAGACACAGCTCCAAGATTGCCCATTTCCTCGATCGCCTTCTGATGGGTGGACAGCATTGCCAGGATGGCCAGAAGCTCATCAACATGAGTTTGGTTCATGATCTTCTCCATAAGCACCTTGACTGCACCCTCGTGAACAGCTCTTGACTTGTTCTCATGGATGATGCACAGATTGAAAATTGCCGAAGCAACATCTTTCATAACTGACGGGTGCCCCTCCTCTAGAAGGTCGATTAGGGGTTTCAAAACACCAGATTTCCCAATGAGTGCCTTGTTGGAGTCCAAAGCTGACAATGTGAAGATTGTGGCAGCTGCATTGCTCCTAGTTTCAATGGTTCCAGATTTCAATGCATCCATAAGAAGGGGAATTACCATTGGGGTTTCAGCCACAAGCTTTTTGTTGTTGTCATGGATTGATAGATTCAAGAGCGTCGTGATCAAGTCCTCTTGGAGGTCAGGGTGAATTCCACCCTTGTTTTGTGAGAATGGATTGAGCAATTGAGGGATGGCCTCAAGAGACTCGCCAAAAAGTGCCCTGAATGATGGCATTCTCTTTGTCAACAATCGAAGCTCCTTTGCAGCTTCTTTCTGCTCAAGAGCCGAGGAAGACATCTTCTCAAGCAAATCAATAAAACGGCTTCGATCTGCATCCATTATCTGATCCTCATTGCTGTACTGATCTGGGTCTGTCAATTCAATCCCATGACTCTTGCACCATTGTGATATCATTTCCCCGATCAAGTGATTGGGAGTAAGCAAAGTGTGAGAGAGGACCTGTTGGGTTAGAGGGCATGTCCGGTTCCCTGCTTTCAGCCATTTCTGAATGAAGGGTCTGTCGTAAGTCTGGACAAGAGAAACAAAATGCCAAAAACAGGAAACCGAATCAAGAACTGCAAGACCACAAGTAAGCATGGATGAAACAGCTAATTTTGTATTACTACATTTCTCAATTTATTTTGATATTTTCCAGTTCAAAGAAATCAATTTTGAGGACCAATACCAACTAGAATCTAAATAACTTGGCGATTTAACCTAACTAAACAAATATTTTCTATGCCGAGTGTAATTTAACAATGATCAATGCACATCTGCAGGCCACATTTTCAATTGTTGGATTGTTCATGGAATGAGAAAAACTGAACGGCTCTAAGGAAGAGTAGAAAATGATCCAAACAACCAACTCAGATGACTGAGTTCCAAATAAGCAGGCATTATGAACATCTTTCTTTTGTCCTTTTCGATAATGGTTGATCAAGGCATGCTGTCAACACTCATAATTCTAAGTATTTCCATGTTCAAGAGTATAATAACAACAAACAACAAGACAAAAGGAAAAACCAAAAAAAATCTCCAATTCTACCAACCACCAAAATAATCAGAGTCCCTTACAATTTTTCAAGACTGAAATATAATGCACCAAGAAAAATGGAAAAGAAAAAGAATATTCGTAGTTCATTGCATCTCATTGAAATGCTGACAGCTCTGTTTGGTTGGTGAGAAAATAGGGGAAAAATGGAAAGCGATCAGCAGCCTAACTAGAAATTTTATTTGTCTTCATTTCCTACAAATTCTCGGCAATCAAACAGAACATAAATTTAAGTTTATAAACATATTCAACACAAAAATTAGGAAAAGGGAGAAAAATATAACAAGAAAAACTCTTCAACCATCTGTTTGGTTGCCGAGAAACTGGACAGAAAACGGAAAAAATAAATTGTTTAGGCCTCGGAATTAAGCCGATTAGGCTCAACCAGCGAGAAATCACAATTTTCCTCCGCCCCAAACAACGACAAAGTTAAAATTCCCCCACTTCCCCGTATTTTCTCACCAACCAAACAAAGCAATCATCCCAATTCAAACTCTCACCTGCCCTGTAGCCAAAATCACAGGATCTCTCATCATTTCCCGAGAAAGAGGGCAGCGAAACTCCTCGGGAAACGAGTGAGGGCCGTGGAGCTTCAACGACATGGATCGCTTCATCTTCAAATCCTTAATAGAACACAACGCCTCTCTGGCTCGATCCATCACCTCGGCGCTGCAATCATCGTCTTCCACAATAGACTTCACCAGCCTCTGCAGCTCCTTCTTCAACTCCGCCACTCTCGGATCCGTCTCCAACACCCCCGTTTTCGCCATAATCAAATGCCTAGATTGCGAAATCGCTGCTATGATATCTTTTCCCCGGAGTTCTATGGCTCATCATTTCCTCACCGTGGCATTGATGGCACAATTTCTCGCATTATTTGCCTTTATCCTTCACCCACTGGACTGCAAAATCTCTTTACATTATTTGATTTATGTTTGCTCGAGTGCAAATGTGAGAGAATCGGGCAGATGACTCAGAAAAAACACAGGCCCCGCGTGGGGTCATGGGATCCTGGCCTCACAGCTGGCAAAACGCGCTCCAAACTTGGTTTGCACTTGCCTTGCTCATCACTTTAGCGAGTGATTGAGGTTTTGATTTTTCAATGCTCTAAAAAGCATAGGTGGCAAAGGCAGTGCATGTGGAGAGAGTGGACTCCAAACAAATGTACATGGCGACATGCGTGTTTGTGTCAATAATAAGAATGGTTGTGCGTTGTTATTTGCTCTCTTAGGACGTGGACATGGACATGTGGCTTCTTGGGTTGGAGTGGTGTCATTATCTAGAATTTGTGGTTACATCCAAATGGGTGGTTTTAATTAAGGTCATAATTACAAGTGTGATTTTATTCTACCATATTTATGATCATCTTTTTGACTTGGTAGATGGTTTTTTTGACTTGGTGGATGATTGATAAAACTTTTTAGGATATTTTGGATCACTTATGGCTAATAAGTGATAAAACTAGTAATAGAAATGATAATCCAATACCCTTATTAAAAGCTTGTGTTGGAGTGATTTTTTCTTTTTATAATCGTGGATGTCCAGGTCATTTTATGCGCATTTCGATTAATCTCACAGGGCCCTGAAGTTAACGATTGGGTAAACCTCTAGTGGCTTGTGTTGGAGTGATTTTAAGAGCGTTAGAAGTGTTTTCTATTATTTAAAAGTATTTTTTATTTTTTTTTAAATAAATATTAGAAAGTTCAAAAAATCACTTTTAAAATTTTGAAAATTCACTTACGTTATAATTTTCGAAAAAATTTGAGAGAAGTTTAAAAAAGAAATAAAGAGGAAAAATCAAAAAAATATAAAATAAAATAAAAAACCTCATTTTACTTTTTTTTTTTCACCCTTTTATATAACTATTAAACAATATGAAAATATACAAGTTTTTATCTAATTTTAATTATATTAAATTTTTTATTATTTGATTAAAATGATCATTGGAAACCCGCTTTTAGAAATCTAACCTTTCATCATTTTTTAACTTTATTTTAATAAAAATGTCTTTATTATTTCTTTATAAAAATAATTATTTTTTTAAAACATGTTATAAATGCTTGAAATATTTAAAGATATTTATGTCAAAAATGAGTTATTTTTCAAACAAAAACATAGGAAGGAATAAATTTATAAATATGAGAGTATTTCATCTCTTTTAATCAATTATTTCTAAATTTTTCAAGATAAATCAAACAGAAGAAAATAATTTTTCTTAATATTTTTTTCCTTTCTTTATTAATTTCCCATAAACAAACATAACCTTAAATTGATTTATTTGATTGACACTTACTAATTAATTTTAATTATGCTTAATTAACAAAAACATTTATAAAAAAAAATATTCAAGAAAAACTAATATGAATTTCTAATAGAACTATTACCAATATAAGCGATACAAGGTAAAATCACCTCTACAAAAGTCAATCCCATGCATATGCTTAAAAATATAGACATTAGATGGTAGCTCTTAGAATAGTTTGATAGAGTTAATGTGATAATTGCATTTTCTAGCATACATAAGTATTGTAATAATAATAACAATAAAAAGTGATTTATTATGCCATTTTTATTATTATTGATGTGATAAATTTTGAATATTAAGAATTCATTCGACAATGATTTTAGGAAGTATTTTTAGATTAAAAAGTGTTTTTGAAAAAAAAAAAAAAAGATGTTTAACAAATTTTAGAAAACACTTTTAAAAATCTAAAAAATTACTTAGAGTATGTTTAACATTGATTTTAAAAAACATTTCTAGATTTTTTAAAACTTAAATGATAAAAATTTTTAAGTGTTAAAAAGGTTAAAAATGCTTCCTAAAATCCACTATTAAAACGGGCTCTAAGGAACTTATGATACTAAAGTATATTTATCAAATTTATAGTGCGTTTGACAGTGTATTTACTTGAAGTATTTTTAGTCGAAATACTTTTATTTTTAGGAGAATCGTCTATCAAGCATTTCTTTAAAAAAAATATTATAAATGATTTTTTAACATTACAAAGTGATTTTCATATTTTTAAAAGTATTTCTTAAATTTTATCAAATATTTAATTTATTTTTCAAAAACACTCTTTATCATAAAAATGCTTCTTATACTATTATCAAATAGATTCTTAACATATTTTTCATCACAAACGATAAAACTAGTGATAAAAGGTACATTTAAATGTTGTTAAATTAAAGTGATAATAACAATTTTCAAACCTTTTCAATCAGTCAACTTTATTATTAGACATGCGATTATATTAATATTTTAAGGTTTTTCCCATTCACTTAATTTAAATTAAGAGATTGAATTGAAAATATCTAACCTTTATGAATTGAGAAAAAGTAAAATTTTGAGCACCACTGAATTTTCATTCATATTATATCTGAATCTTGTAAAGCACGATAGAAAGACAGAATTTAATAATAGCAATAGTAGGAAATTATGTTATTTGGGATTCATCTTTTTGTCCTTATCAGACTTTATATTTGTAAAAGCAAACAATATGAATAGATTAAGGAGACAATTATGTTTTTCATAGTCTTCAATCAATCAATCAAATTAATAACATAAGATGGTTTCAAACTCTTTCATTTTCACCACATAACCATGCTGATAATTAATATTTCCCCCATATATTTAACTAAAATTGGAGATTAATTTTAAAAATAGTGGTCAATTGCATAATAGTGAGAGATATGTTATTAATTTGATAAGAGTCTACAATGTCAAAAACGGATTTTTAAAAATATATATATATATATATCAAACTTTCTAAAAATTAATTAAGACATTTTAGTTCCTTTTTTTTTTTAAAAAAAAAAAAGATTCCATCCGTACCCTTTTATATGCTAACTTAACTTTAACAAATCTTTTCAAACTTACTTGTGACCATACGAGTAAATGAAGAATAATTTCGAATCTTCACTTGACAGTAAGTAGTTACGTAAAAAGGTTTCTATATTATAATGAAAAGAAAAAAAAATAAAGTTGCCAACAAACAAAATAGAAATGTAATGTTTTAACAAGAGTAATTTCATTTACCTCTCTTAAGGTTTTGCTAAATACACTTAGCTCTCATAAGTTTGAAATTTTATCAAAAACCTCCCTAACTTTGAGTGAAATGAGAAATGAGTGAAAATAAAAAATACAAAGGATATGAGGGGTATTTGATAAAATTTTAAATTTATAGGAGTTAGGTATATTTAGTCAAAACCTCATGAGAGACTAACGATGACAATAGGATCAGTTTTTCAGGTATCTATCTCACCCCGCTCTTAATGGGGTGGGTTTGAAATTTAAATAAACAGGTTTAGATCAAGTTTGAGATTTTATTTAAAACCCTAGATGGGTTTAGGTATTGTCTTGTCTCACCCCATCCCGTTCCGATTATATATAAAATCAATTTAATTTAATTTTTATTTTCCTATTTTTAATACATAATAATAATAATAATAAAATACTTTTCAATAAAATAAGTTATAAAAAATATAATAATTTAATTGTTTATAAAATATATTTGTTTTAATATAATTAAATAAAATAAAATAATTTTTAAAAATTTTCAAAAAAAGCTAAATGGGATAGAGATAATAATTATTTTGAATAAACGGAGTGGGGTTGGAAGGAGCACGACCAGTCACAAACCCGACAATTACCATCCCTAGGAAAGATCAACGAAATTAACCTTCTCTTAATAATATTGCATTTTTTTTCCCTTCTTTTTGTCTTTGGTGGATTCTATGTTTCTAAGGGTAAATAATGAAGTTGAGTTAGGGTGATATTAAATTTTCAAAGCTTTCATATTCATGACATGTTATTCAAAGCTACCAATCAATGCAATTTCATGACATCATCTCTTATGTCATTTTTACTTGTATTAATATGCTGACATTTTTCTTTTCTTAATTACAATTGGACTATGATTTTGGGTACTATGAAATTAAGATGACAGTTACATATCTCATTTAATGCATTTATGTTGTGTGCTAAATGGAAACATCTTGGGTAAAATATACCAACGTGAAATTGACATTAATAATAATATTTTCTAAAACTAAAAAATAATATTCACATACAATTCAATTTTTCTTTGTTGGACCCTACATTTAAATGATGTGGTTGAATTAAAGTGATAATTACATTTTTTTTCAAAACTTTCAATAAATTAACTATCTTAATAGAAATGATACCAAATGAAATATTTTAAGATATTTACCTTTTGGGGATTGGTTTATTTAAACCTTATGAAATGAAGAAAAGTATAAGTTTGAGTACCATAGGCTCTTCATTAAGGTCTTACCTACATTATAAAAAGATTTAGGTTAAAATGACAAAAAGGACCCTAATAAAATCAATCGTGAAAATGATAATTTAAATAACACCGACCAATTTCATTTAGAGTATGTTTAATAATGTCTATATTCAAAGTGTTTTTAATGAAAGTATTTTATTAAAAAAAGTTTTTAGGAGAATCACCTATTAGTGATTTTTTGATAATTACTATAAATAAATTTTCAAAATTTTAAAAGTGTTTCTTAAATTTTACCTGATATTTGAATTTTTTTTTTTTCAAAATAGTTTTTAGATTAAGAGTGCATTGTGCATTTGAAAATGTTTCTACTTGAAGTGTTTTTAATGAAAGTGTTTTTAGAAGAATCACCTATAAAATGTTTCTTTATAAAATACTAAAAATTATTTTTCACATTTTTAAAAGTGTTTCTAAAATTTTGTCTAACACATAATTTTTTCTGGAAACACATTTTAAAGTAAAAGTGTCTTTTAGAATCATTATCAAATGAATTCTAAAAGTACTTTCTAAAATTACTATCAAATTAACTCTTAAAAGTATCGATATCTGGAATTCACACTGGATGCCCTAAATCAACTTCTATATTTCTAAGAATAAACAATCCTTGGAAATTATATTCTAAGTCCTCTCATGATTCTATCTTTCCAAGAGTAAAGAATGGGGCTAAATAAGGAATATTCTAAGTCCTCCTCCCGTGTTTCTATCTTTCCACGAGTAAAAAATGGGGTTGAATTAAGGAAATAATTAGTTTCAAAGTCTTCACATTGGCAAACAATTCTTTGGAAATTATATTCTAAGTCCTCCTCCCGTGCTTCTATCTTCCCACGAGAAAAGAATGGGGTTGAATTAAGGAAATAATTAAGCTATTCAATTAATTAAATTTATAACACTTGATAGTTTCAAACTCTTTGAATATTTCCACCCAAAACACGCGTGATCATATTAATACTTTAAGATTCCCCCTTTAGCTAAAATTAGAGATTAATTTTGAAAAATATATCTATGAAATGAGTTGAAGTATAATATTGAGTATTACCTATTTTTTTCATTAAGAATTTGTTTGGGTCAAATAGCACCATTCATTTTATTAATAGTAAAAGATGTGCTAAGTACTACTACGTGGGGGTTCATATTTGAATCTTTTTGTTGAATCATATGTTTCCAAAAATAATAGTAAGGTTGAATTTCGGTGTAGTTACGTGTCAAAGCTTCCAATCAATCAAGTGCATGGCATTTTTCTAAGAGTGAAAAATAGGGTTGAATTAAGTGGTAATTTCATTGTTCAAAGCTTTCAATCAATCAAGTTCATGACATATTATTGTTTGCAATACTATTCATTTTTCCATGTAAGTATAGATACGGGCGTTAGTATTTTCTTTTTTTTTTCCTTTTTTAGAATTGGATTTTGATTTTGAAATACTTAATATTCATGAATTGACTTGAAGTTTAATTTTGGGTAATATATTATAGTTAAGATGCAAATACAAATTTCGAATAAAGTACCTATGTTGTGTTTTAATTGAAAAAAGGGAATGTTACTAGTTGATAGGGGTATGATTTGGACAGGGTGATCTGACTCAATTTGAACTTATCTTAATATTTAGTTGATAGGAGTATGATTTAGATAGGGTGATCTGACTCAATTTGAACTTATTCTAATGTTTGGATGGACTTGAACAAATATTTTTAATATTCAAGTTGACTTTAGGTTAAGTTCTTTATTTATTTTTTTTTAAGCCGAACTCTATTTGGATTAGGCTCAAGCCAAAGTTCAAACTTTGTCCTAACCTATCGATTCAATGTTTTTATAATATTTATTATCTTGTATAATAATATTCATTTTTCTTTTAAATTTTTAAGAAAAATATCATAATTATATCATTTCATTTTTCATTTTTTTTTAGAAAAATACATAAATTTATTTTTATATTTTTGTTTCTATTTTGAACATTTGTCTTATTTATTATTTAAATTTGGTATAAATAAATAAATTTTTTGTTTTTGAATAATGCAACCTAATAATCCGACCAACCTAAATCTAAACCGATTAACCCCAGTTTAACCCGATCAACCCGAATTCAACTCGAGTATAGAAACATGAGGTTGTGTTAGGCTTGGATTGAATACCTCGATTTAAAGGTCAAGTTGGATTGGGCTTGGATTGATTGTTACTTAATTTGGGTTAAGCTTGAGTTCATCATCAACTTTATCAATCTATCTTACTAGTATATTGTACCATTGTGAAACTATGTCTAATGATGATATTTTTTTATAATTAAATATTCATATACCATTTCAATTCCATCTTGGCACCTAAAAACAAATAACAACTAGGGATAAAATAATGATAATTCAGTCATTGAGAGGCTTCATGTTAGTTGAGGATATAAAAAAAGCAATAACATCTTTAGGCGAGTTGTTGGTTACATTGATGTGTATGAGTTTCATTCTCTTCAATATTTTCTATCATGCCAAATGCATAAGCAATCAATTTTGCATGAGCATTTTTAATATATATCTTGGTTTGTGTTTTATCAAGTTGTATTGTTGGTTTTTACTAAATTAATGTTGCATTACTTCCTCTTTCAACTTTTTTAGATGTTAGTTTTTGTGTTTTTAATTCTATTGTTGCTCTTGGGATGTTTGTGCTTTTAGATTAGGATGTGTATCACTTTCCTTTTCAACCTTGCAAAAAGCTCCTTTTAATGTTTTCTAAAAGTATTTTTAAGGAAAATCTACCTTATTTGATATTTCAGATTATTTTCTATAACAAACTACTCTGTTGAATATAATGTATTTATAGTATATAATCTTTCCTTGTTAATATAGGTCACATGTATGGTAGTTAGGACTCCTAGCCTTGTATATATATATTTCTCAATTGTAAGTAGACAATATATGAATGAGAATTAAGGTTTTTCCTCTTTCTCTCTCTCAACATGGTATCAGAGCCAAGAGAGAAAACCTAATTCTTTCCTGTTTCCTGTGTCATCAACTCCGGGAAACCTTCCGGTGACCGTGTTTCATTCCGGTCACTTTCCCTATCTCCCAATACTTTCCGGTTAGTCGGATCGTCGTCAGAATACACTCACCGCCGGCAAAATTTTCCGGCGACGTCTTTTTCCGACACCGACCATACCAGAAGGAGCGCCTGGAGGAGATCTCCAACTTTTGTGAAGGCACCGGAACCAAAAGATCATCCACGCGCCGGCCACGCGCAATTTTCCGGCCGGTGACTGCATCTCACGCGCCGGCGCGTGAGGGCGCGTGAGGGATTTACCGGTTACAATTGAAACGACCGAAAAGGAGATATGAGTTAATATATGCTCTAAAGTCGAAAATATCATAAATAGAATTTGTTTCTTCGTCTTTACAAAATAAAAAAAAGAAGATCCCGGAATGGAAATCGGGAATTGAATTCATTATTCATTATAGAGATTATTGTATCTCTTTTAGAAGATGCCATGCCGCCACTCAAACTCGAACCGAGATGCTCTAGCACTGCTTCCTAAGAGCAGCGTGTCTACCAATTTCACCAGAGCAGCTTGCTCGAAATCATAATAACCTATTATTATTCAATCGTCGAGATTGAACGAATGAATTCAATCCAATATTTTTTAGGAAACATTAAAATTGATGAATCAAAATTTGTTTAAATAGGGATTTGACCGTTCATTTTAGGTGCGCCTCCTCCTCCAGCCTCGCCTGACGCCGACTAGCCTTCCTTCATCCCTAGTTCTGCCATCCGAGCCCTGAACGTACCTGTTTTTGGGTTTTTTGCCTCCGCCGACCCTCCAAACAGTTTTTCCGGCGAGCTTCAGCTACTTTTTCTCCATCCTAATCCCTGCACGTGCCTAAGGAAGTGTTCTTCTACCTTTCCGGTGGTGCCACGCCGCGATCTGCAGCCGCATTAGGGCTCTCTTCGATCCAAATATACTTCATTCTCCAGATAAGTAGATATGGCTACTAAAACTTCCATTTTTTCCTCTGTTATATCTGGATCTCCTATGATTACTTCGGAGAAATTGGTTGGCAGTGACAATTATCTTTCCTGGTCTGCTTCTGTTGAACTTTGGTTTCTGGGTCAAGGATATGAGGATCACTTGATTACACAGGAGGCAGATATCCCTGAGGTTGACCGCGTACAGTGGAGGAAGATAGATGCACAGTTATGTAGTGTATTATGGCAATCGGTTGATCCCAAGATTCTTCTTCATCTTCGGGCCTACAAAACTTGTTTTAAATTTTGGACTCAGGCCAAAGGATTATACACGAATGATATCCTACGTCTTTATAAGGTGGCTTCTGCTATTGTCCATATCAGCCAACAGGACTTGGATCTATCTACTTATATTGGCCAGATTGCCTCTCTTAAGGAGGAGTTCTTGACTGTGATGCCTCTTACTCCTGATCTTGGGGCTCAACAAACACAGCTTGACAAGTTCTTCATGGTTCTTACTCTTATTGGCCTCCGTCCAGATCTTGAGCCTGTCCGCGATCAGATTCTTGGTAGTTCATCAGTTCCGTCCTTGGATGATGTGTTTGCTCGCCTCCTCCGTATCTCCTCCACTCAGACTTTGCCATTTGATAGCACTTCAGATTCTTCTGTGTTAGTTT
The DNA here is from genome assembly GCA_030254885.1 of Vitis rotundifolia. NCBI lineage: Eukaryota > Viridiplantae > Streptophyta > Magnoliopsida > Vitales > Vitaceae > Vitis > Vitis rotundifolia. The sequence continues at coordinate 14,617,395 of CM058157.1, forward strand.
CTCAAACTAGCTCTCGAGGAGGCCGCAGTGGTACCCGAGGTAGAGGTTAACGTCCTCATTGCACCTATTGCAATAAACTTGGCCACACTCGCGATCGTTGTTATCAATTACATGGACGGCCTCCTCGCACTGCTCATGTGGCCCAGTCCTCTGATTCTCCGCTGCCTCAGCCTCCGAGCTCTTCCGCATCTCAGGCTTCTGTTGCCTCTGTTGCCCAGCCTGGTAATGCCTCTGCCTGCCTTACCCACACATCTTCTCTTGGACCCTGGATTCTAGATTCTGGAGCTTCTGATCACCTATCTGGTAATAAGGATCTTTTCTCCTCTATTACTACTACCTCTGCTTTACCTACTGTTACCTTAGCTAATGGTTCTCAAACTGTGGCTAAAGGTATTGGTTTGGCCCTTTCTCTGCCTTCTCTACCTCTCACTTCTATCCTTTATACTCCTGAATGTCCTTTTAATCTTATTTCCATCAGCAAAATCACTCGTACTCTTAATTGCTCTATTACCTTTTCTGATAAATTTGTGACCTTGCAGGACCGGAGTACGGGGAAGACGATTGGCATAGGACGTGAGTCTCAAGGCCTCTATCACCTCACCTCGGATTCATCTCCTGCAGTTTGCATTTCCACTGATGCTCCTCTCCTCATTCACAATCGTCTGGGCCACCCTAGTCTCTCCAAGTTCCAGAAGATGGTCCCTCGTTTTTCCACTTTGTCGTCGCTTCCGTGTGAGTCATGTCAGCTTGGGAAACATACTCGTGTCTCGTTCCCAAAGCGTTTGAATAATCGGGCAAATTCTCCTTTTGAGCTTGTCCACACTGATGTTTGGGGTCCTTGTCGGACTGCGTTTACTTTAGGATTTCAGTATTTTGTCACTTTCATTGATGACTATTCTCGATGTACTTGGTTATTTTTAATGAAAAATCGAGCTGAGTTATTTTCTATTTTCCAGAAATTTTATGTTGAAATCCAAACCCAGTTCAATATTTCTATTCGTGTGTTACGCAGTGACAATGCCAGGGAATATTTTTCAACCCCATTTACTTCGTTTATGTCTCATCATGGGATTCTTCATCAGTCTTCTTGTGCTCATACTCCTCAACAAAATGGGGTAGCTGAACGCAAGAATCGACATCTTGTTGAGACAGCTCGTACTATCCTCCTCCATAGTAATGTTCCTTTTCGTTTTTGGGGGGACGCTGTTCTTACCGCTTGTTATTTGATTAATCGTATGCCCTCCTCTATCTTACACGATCAGATTCCTCACTCCCTTCTCTTCCCTGACCAACCACTTTATTTCCTTCCTCCTCGTGTCTTTGGTTGTACTTGCTTTGTTCATATTTTCACTCCTGGATAGGACAAGCTTTCCGCCAAAGCCATGAAGTGCCTCTTCGTGGGATATTCCAGACTTCAGAAGGGTTATCGTTGTTATTCCCTTGAGACTCATCGATATTTTATCTCCGCTGATGTCACCTTCTTTGAGGACTCACCATTCTTTTCCACCACTTCTGAGTCTCTTCCTGTTTCTGAAGTCCTGCCCATTCCCATTGTCTCCCCACCTGATGCTATGCCTCCTCGACCACTTCAGGTTTATCATCGTCGCCCTCGTGTCGTTGCTCCTCTCCCTTTTGCTGAGGCACCTGCTGACTCACTTCCTATCCCTTCGGCTTCACTTGCCCCGGATCTGCCTTCTCCTAATGACTTACCCATTGCTGTTCGGAAAGGTATTCGCTCTACTCGTAATCCTCATCCTATTTACAATTTTTTGAGTTATCATCGATTATCTTCACCCTATTCTGCTTTTGTTTTTGCTATATCCTCTGTTTCTCTTCCAAAGAGCACCCATGAAGCTCTTTCCCATCCAGGCTGGCGACAGGCAATGGTGGATGAAATGGCTGCTCTGCACTCTAATGGCACTTGGGATCTTGTTGTTTTACCCTCTGGTAAATCTACCGTTGGCTGTCGTTGGGTCTACGCAGTTAAGGTTGGTCCTGATGGTCAGGTTGATCGCCTTAAGGCTCGCTTAGTTGCTAAAGGCTATACTCAGGTTTATGGTTCTGATTATGGTGACACATTCTCCCCTGTTGCCAAGATTGCTTCTGTCCGTTTGCTTCTCTCCATGGCTGCTATGTGTTCTTGGCCTCTGTATCAGTTGGATATTAAAAATGCCTTCCTTCATGGTGATCTTCCCGAGGAAGTTTATATGGAGCAACCTCCTGGTTTTGTTGCTCAGGGGGAGTCTGGTTTAGTGTGCAGGTTACGTCGTTCTCTATATGGCTTGAAACAATCTCCTCGAGCATGGTTTGACCGTTTTAGTTCTGTTGTTCAAGAGTTTGGCATGCTTCGCAGTACAGCAGACCATTCAGTTTTCTATCATCATAACTCCTTGGGGCAGTGTATTTATCTGGTTGTTTATGTGGACGACATCGTCATTACAGACAGTGATCAGGATGGTATTCAGAAACTAAAGCAACATCTTTTTACCCACTTTCAGACCAAAGACTTGGGGAAACTCAAGTATTTCTTGGGAATTGAGATAGCTCAATCCAGTTCTGGTGTGGTCCTTTCCCAAAGGAAGTATGCTTTAGACATCCTGGAAGAAACCGGTATGTTAGACTGTAAACCGGTAGACACACCTATGGATCCGAATGTCAAACTTGTACCAGGACAGGGGGAGCCTTTAGGAGACCCCGGGAGATATCGACGGCTCGTAGGTAAATTGAACTATCTCACCATTACTCGTCCAGACATTTCTTTTCCTGTGAGTGTTGTTAGTCAATTCCTACAGTCACCATGTGATAGCCATTGGGATGCCGTAATTCGCATTCTTCGATATATCAAAAGTACACCAGGCCAAGGTGTGTTGTACGAGAATAGAGGTCATACTCAAGTTGTTGGTTACACAGATGCAGATTGGGCTGGCTCACCCACAGATAGACGTTCCACTTCAGGGTACTGTGTTTTTATTGGAGGTAATCTAATATCTTGGAAGAGTAAGAAACAAGATGTAGTGGCCAGATCTAGCGCTAAAGCCGAGTATCGAGCTATGGCTTTGGCAACATGTGAACTCATATGGTTGAGACATCTTCTTCGAGAGTTGAGATTTGGAAAGGATGAACAGATGAAACTCATCTGTGATAACCAGGCCGCATTACATATTGCATCCAATCCAGTCTTTCATGAAAGGACCAAGCATATTGAAATTGACTGTCATTTCATTAGAGAGAAGATCGCCTCAGGATGTGTTGCTACAAGTTTTGTTAATTCAAATGATCAACTAGCAGACATCTTCACTAAATCTCTCAGAGGTCCTAGGATTAAATATATTTGTAACAAGCTTGGTGCATATGACGTATATGCTTCAGCTTGAGGGGGAGTGTTGAATATAATGTATTTATAGTATATAATCTTTCCTTATTAATATAGGTCACATGTATGGTAGTTAGGACTCCTAGCCTTGTATATATATATTTCTCAATTGTAAGTAGACAATATATGAATGAGAATTAAGGTTTTTCCTCTTTCTCTCTCTCAACATACTCTATCCTAGGATTCAATATAGAGAACTCATAAAAATTCATAATCCTATTATTGAGAAGTTTAGAGTATTTATGATTTGGCTATTGTAACCTATTCTTTTTCTTTTTGTTTGTATATTTTAGAAATATATACTTCTTTGCTTTTAGATCTTACTTGTTTCCAAGTAAGCCTAAGTAGATGATAAAAATAAAAATAATCTCAAACTAGCATAATTAATGGAGAGACCAAACCATTTTTCTTCTTAAGGAGTTTTACAATTAATAGTGACTAAAAAATTGGGAGAATTATGCTTTCAGGTTTAATGGGCTTCATAATTGGTCTAAGATCCTCAAAAGTTGCATAATTGATGGGAATGATACAATGGTGGAGCTAGGAAGATTGGTTAGGGGGGAAAGATTGGCAAAATATGATATTGTTTTTATTTACAATATATACATATATGTGTTTGTGCAAAAAAATAAAAAAAATTAGATTTTACAATACATACATATGTGTGTGTGTGTGCGTGCCCGTGCGTATTCACATGTGTGTGTTATGTGTGTACGTGTACGTGTGTGTGTTGGGATTAAGCCCCTAAAAGTAAGACATGACGTAACAAAGTTAGACTTGACTAGAAATGACAACGGGACGGGTTTGGGACAGATCATTCCTATCTCATTCTCACCCTAATTACACAATTATTTCCCATCTCTAATACAAACTCGGGTCGGGGCAAGTTGATTGGTTCCCATCCCCGTTAACAAAATGATTAATAACTCCATCCCCACCTCGTCCTAAATGTCCATTGAGCCTTAACCCTATTTTGATGAAAAATGTAAGCATTTTTCTTAAGTTTGTGTGTGAGGTTTGAAATTGGATTTAGTAATAGGATCATCTGAAATTTAATATTTTTTGAATTTTTTTTTTCATGAAGGTGTATGATGAACTTTATTAATATATTACTTCTAAATTTATATTGAGATCATCCATTATATTAAATAAAAATATATTATGCAACATAAAAAATTTCATATCCATATACATATATCAAACATAAAAAATTAGAAGTTATATCTAACATGTATTTTAATTATTTCTATGAGATTATGAAGGATATGTATGACTTGTAAAATTTTAAAAATAATAATAAAAGGAAATTTGACAACAAGAAATATAATTTATAGATTATATATATATTTTTTTAAAGATGGAAAATAAAATATTATTTTTAATCATAAAAGTTAACAAAATATTTTTTTTAATAAAAAATTATTATCTTTTACTTTAAAGTATTTATATACTCTTTTATTCTTCAAAATTATATGTTGAATATTTAAAAAAAAACCTAAGAAACTTCAATTTTTTTCTATTGTATTTTAGATTATATTTTATTTGTTCTATATGATTCTCTATTATATGTTATCATTTTGTGTTTAACATGTGTAACCAATAAATATAAAAAGATGAAACATTAAAAAAGTTTTAAAAGGAAAACTATTGTGGCTTTGATATATTTTAAAAATATATATCAAAAGGGATATGGAGTAAAAAAAAAATGATATTAAATGATAGAAAAAAAAAAAAAAAGGATATTAAAAGTGAAGGTGAGTGGGGGAGTTGTGATTGTTTGATTTTTTTTAATTAAAAGGGTTGTAGTTTTTTTGGTAAACCAAATTAATAACTTAAAATAATTTAATAACTTCATTTAGTCTTTAAATAAATCAAGTACGTTTGATAAAATAATTTAATGGTATGATTTAAAGTAAAAAACTACTTTAAGTAATAAGTAAAAACAATTAACTTATCACATCTTTATTTTATCTTTTTATTCTCATTTGTTCGAATTACCTCCACAATCTTTTTTGCTACTCCATAACCTCCATTGTTACTCAACCTTCTTCGCTCTAATTATAATTTATGAAGATAAATATGTTAATTTAATAATTTAGAATAAATTTTAAATTAATTTTATTAAATAACCTTAATATTTAAAATAAAAATTATATAATAAATTTTAAATCAATAACTTAAATATAATTTAACTTAAAATCAATAAAAAGTATTAAGTTTTACCATTCACCCCCTAAAATCACTATAAGACACATTCACTACAAATTTACTCTTCTTTTTGGTTCACATTCATAGTCATAGTGACCTCACCATTACAATTTAAACACTAACTTGATAAAGTTTTTCACTTGCTTGAATTTATCTTCATCCCTACTATTGTTCTTTTGACTTTTCACTATTTTCTCGAACTTTCTCGCACACTTATCAATGGCAAAATCAAGTTATTTTTGAAGTCACATTTACTTACTACCTTTGTCTTTACTAATTGTGAGAGAGATGGATCTTTCTCCCTCCTAGGAATGGACCTAGAGTCATTTCAAAGGTTCCCAAGGGGTCAAGCCAACCAGCTCATCCAACCTCGGGGAAACCAAATCACTTTTCAATTGCAGTCACTTTGGGTGACTAGTTTGGGGTGCCACCAAAAGTAGCCCATCCATCTACCAGCCAAACCCATATGAGATCTAATCATACATCCAGCCCAAACCACAGATGATAACTAAATTGGGTGTAGCCTTGCCAAATAAAGGACACCCGTCAGTCCATCCAGCTACTTCCCCCCAATCAATCCCCACAAACTCCGGATCGCAACACCAAAGCAGTAGTGAAGGAAGGAAAAAAATGGTGCAGTGAAAGAGATCTCAAAATCCAAGCACATTCTCACTGTTTCTTTCCTTTTCTTTTCTTTCTTTCTTTCTACGTTTCTGTATGTCTCGACCGCAAAATTATGAGTTCCAAGAATGGTGGAACAAGCAAAGGGAGAAGCATCACGACCTCCTCATTGACAAATCTGAAACCCAGAGGTTGTTCACTTCCGTCGAGATCCACACTCCCACCGCCGATCCCGCCGTTGACAAGGAGCGAACCCGGAGCGCCCGCCAGCTCTCCTGGGTCTGTCTTCTCAAGTTACAGCAACTAGCTAGTTCCATTGCCTACCTGTCCAATGGCTTTGTCGCCATTCTCCGAACCGCCAATCGGAGAATTGCATCTTCCTCTGTTGCCGCGGATTCGTCTCGATCTGAATCCAGGCTGTACCACGCAATTAAGGTGTTTCTGGTTGTGGTTTTGGTTCTGCTTTTGTTTGAGCTTGTTGCTTACTTTAAGGGGTGGCATTTCAGTCCGCCGTCCCTCAGTTCGGCGGAGGTGGAAGTGTTGGGGCTGGTTGAGCTTGTGTACGCCACTTGGTTGAAGATTAGGGCGAACTATCTGGCTCCGCCGTTGCAGAGTTTGACGAATGTTTGTATTGTTTTGTTCTTAATACAGTCAGTGGATCGGATTGTTTTGATGTTGGGTTGTTTTTGGATCAAGTTCCGGAAATTGAAGCCGGTTGCGGTGATGGAGTTTTCGGAGAATTCGGAGGAGCAGAATGTGCAGGATTATCCCATGGTGTTGGTTCAGATCCCAATGTGCAATGAGAGGGAGGTAAGAAGATGTAGGTTTCGAACCCCTGGAAATAAGATTTTGCTCAATATATTTGCTGTTTCACTTGAATTTTGGTTCGTTTTAGCAATGATTTTATTTCGATCTTTAGAAATAATTGTGCCATTATAAGCTTTCTATGAACAAGAACTGTGTTCTATATCTGGTCGAAATTTTAGTTGTTAGTAACTAGAGCTAGTGTTAGGGTATGGGACCAGCAATATAATTGTCGGGTCCAATCACATTAGTGGATCGAACATCATGATCCAACTAGATTTGGTTTCCTGTTCTCAGAATTATCGATTGTCAGTAAAATGGAGGTAATTGAAATAAACAAGTGGCATCTGAACCATGGTCAGAGGTTCTTTAGGGTTTAATCATCCTAGTGGACCATCGGAACCAAACTAGATTGCCTACCATGTAGGTGCCAATTGGTTTATTGATTTAGGAAAATGATAAGTTCGTTGACTACTTCACGTAAACAATATATTGAAGCAGGCAACAAAGGGGACGAAGTAGCAGCAGCTTTATACGATATTGGGCAGATTGCCAAGACCCCTTTTATAATGTAGTTGGGGATTCAGCCTGGTTCCATAGAGGGAAGAATGGCAGGGGCCCTGTTGTTCGAAGGGGACTGATAGTGCACTTTGTGAAGCTTCTTTTAGATATAAAAGAATGGGGATTGTGGAGCTGTGAAGCGGCAAAGCCGACTATAGATACACCCCACTTGCACTTTTAGCTTAGGTTTTTTAGTTAGGAACTTGCCTTTTAGTTAGGACTTGTCCTATTTGGTTTGGTAAAGGGTCAACTGTCCCAGGAGATTATATGTTGTGTTCTTTGGAGTGTTTGGCTGGAAAACCTAGCATTCATTTTTGGCTTCTTTAATATTTTCTTGCTTCTTCTGCTTGATACAATATGTCGTTTTCCTTTTGCACTAGTTCTATGAAGGATAGGACTTTTTTTTTTTCATACAATTCTTCCTCTTTTTTTTTTTGGTTTGCATTTGATTGCATCAGCATGAATGGCTGGTCTAGAAAGAAATTTCATTTTAGATCTTCTTAAAAGAATGAGATTTCTTTTACAAGCATGGCTAATTTAAAAATGGGCACATCTAAGATTGTTCCTTTAAGGTTGATAGTTGATACTAGTTGAGCATTGAAGAAAACCTTTGATTTCAATACAATACCTTCTTCTCTTAACTGGGATATTGAATATTTCCTGTCATCATTTAAGGATGTTTAATTGATCCAACCTAAAATGTTTTTCTATGATCTTGTTGTTGGTTTTCTTGCTAGGACAGCAAACTAACATGCTTTGACTAGATTTCCAAATTCGCTTTTAGTTGGTAGCCTGGGTTAGATTAAAACGAAGTCTTAGGACATGCTGAATTGCTCCACTTCCCTGAATTATTAATGATTCAATGTTTATTTGTTGTCTAGATGCTAATACTCCTATGGCGTCAAGTCTTGCAATAGACTTTGTGGGATATGGTTAAGGGGAGTTCATACATATATAGTGATAAAAACTTTTTCCCCTATCCAATGTGGAATACCATAATTACCCTTTCATGCAGACATGATGTCTTCATTATGTTCAAAAGGACAATATCCTAAGCATGTAGACATTGATTGCTTTGGGCCTAAGGGACCCTCACGGCGTTAAAACATGTCTACATAGTTAAGAGGAGCCCATATAGATATAGCGTCAAATTTTTTTTTCTCTATCTAATGTAGAACCACCACTATCATAGTTCTAAATATTTGCATGGCTATGGTTTTGGGTGCTCCTTAAAATAATGTGATTCAAATATCTAGCAAAAATTGTGCAGTTGTGAAACCTTTTACATTGTCTTTTTCTATCTGAATTGTATTAGGGTTTGAATAATAGGGAAGCTGACATAAATTGTCAATGTTGAGGTGCAATATCAAGATGGTGATTTGGCGTGGATTTAGGACTCCATGCCATGGATTTAAGCATTATGTTTTAATGTCATTTAGGACTCCCAAGGTCTTGTCATGGATTTAGGCAAACATGAAGTGGGATGCACAAGCATAGGTAAAGAAGGCACACCCCAATGGCAATTCACTCTTTTGGTGAGAAAGCATTTGCCCAAAATTTCATTACAATGGTGACAACAAAGTTCTAGCCCCAAATGTATTTGATAAAGGTGTTATTCATTTGATGTGATTTAGAAATACCCATAGGATTTGATACATCCCATTGAAGGCACTCTTGGTAAGGTGGTGCATGAAAGGTTTTACAAGTAGAAAGGTTTTAATATCACACTTGTTGGGCTGATTGACATGAGCAAACCACAAATATGCTTCTTTTGATTGGAGCTTCCTATGGCATGCTCATATGCATGCATTTTTTATTCTTTTTTGTGGACTATATTAGATAACAATTCACTATTATGAGGCTTTAGAAGACTTTTTTTTTCTCTTTCTTGTAATTTTGCTGAATGTTGAATGCTGATCACTTGTTGTAATTACACAATTATTCTTAAGATACTAATTTTAATTTATAATGAGCTAGGCCAATAATACATGCACACACACACACACAATATAGTTATAGCTTAATGAGGGCCTCATGTTTCTCAACTTAGGATTAGATACCACTTTCATGCATGTCATGAACACTAAATGCTACATTCCACCTAATCCATAACCTCACATTTCCTTTAATGTCTGACATGGGAGAGGGATGATGGAAGCTCTCAATTTCTCATAAACCTGATTTTTTGGCTTGCATGGGAAGAGTGGGTGACATATGTAATCCAACTTGAAGCTTGACAAACCATGGGTCCGTCATGAAGTCAGAAACTGTATAAAGTTAACACCATTTCACATCAGGTGCTATTCAATTTGGTGCTCCTCACTATCAATGTCACAAAAGTAGGATTATAGGAAATAAAAAAAAGGCATTGTGCAAGTGCAACACTTAATTGTCCCAGACTGGATGCTGGTCTGTATTTTTATCCATGAATTTGGACAAGGAATTACTGTGTGACCTATAAATATATGTTCCAAACTTGTTGGGGGGGTGCGTGTGTGCGTGGAGGGGGGAATGGGTTGAAGTATGGCCAGCTGTAAAGAAGATGAAATTTGATGCATAGAGGGAAGTGACAACTAAAATAAAAAGGTCAATTGGATTCCTGGTGACCCTCTGATATTTCTATAACCATAAGTTGAGTTGATCATGTATTTCCTTGGTAACAAAACTGAGAATGTAAATCAATTTGCTTTCTCTTCCTTTGTTTAATTTGATACCAATAAGAGCAGCAAGGTCGATTGGATTCCTGGTGACCTTCTGATATTTATACAACAATAAGTTGAGTTGGTCATGTATTTCCTTGGTAACAAAACTGAGAATGTAAATCAATTTGTTTTCTCTTCCTCTGTTTAATTTGATACCAATAAGATCAACTGAATTGCTTTTTGCTAATGATTTTGCTCTACGTTTTTTGTCCTTTGTTTCTTCTTTTAATTTTTCTGTTCACTTCCTTTTATGTATATTCCATGTTTATCTTTGTGTAGATTTGATTTTTCAATTTTATTTCTTTGCTTCCGTAATTTTAAGTATTCTATGTTGTTGGGGGTGTCTTACAGGTTTACCAGCAATCTATTGCAGCAGTATGTATCCAAGACTGGCCAAGGGAAAGGATGCTCGTACAAGTATTAGATGATTCTGATGATTTGGATGTTCAACACCTTATCAAGGCAGAAGTACAGAAATGGCAACAAAGAGGCTTGCGCATATTGTACAGACATCGCCTTATCCGCACAGGCTACAAGGCAGGGAATCTCAAATCTGCAATGAGCTGTGACTATGTTAAGGATTATGAGTTTGTTGCAATCTTTGATGCCGATTTTCAACCAGGACCAGATTTCTTGAAGAAAACTATTCCTTATTTTAAGGTAACTTCAATATAACGAACCTTATGAAGAGTTCTATTGGCTCATGCAGGCTTTTACTTGAAGTTTAGGTATCGATCGTCATTTGTCTTTGCCAGCTATGACTAAAACCACATTAGCTGACATCCCCTTATCATGCATTGAAATACATGTTTATTCTTTTTCTTTCATTCTTAGCCCCCTTTACTCACCCGGCTCAAAATTCTATTCTTGATTGTTCTTACTTTATGTACATATTCTTGGTTGCCTAACATTTCTTTCCATTAAGCGTAATTCGTTTTTATTGTACTCATGTAAAGGATTTCTGTCAACTTGTTTGAACAAGGAAAGTATACCAGACTCTGAAAACACTCTGTTTGCCTAATTTGAGTCCCTCAAGTACAATTTCCCTCATTACCTGCAGTTTGTATGACTGCAACAAGGTATGCCAAAAAAATAGGGATGAGTTAACTAGGTACCCATGTGCCTCATCCTTTCCCTGGGTTAAAACTAAAAACCAAAATGGACATTGTTAGGTTCGAACCAAAGTAGACTCCCTGTAACACAGGCAAGAGAATCTTCTCTCATTTTCTCTCTTTCTTCATCCTACACTACTATGTCTGAAAGTTGGTTCATTGACAAATAGCATGTTTTAATAAAAACTCAGCTTGAATACAAGCTAGGTATTCATTAATGTGAAGACATATGGACTAGAGTATGACAAGTTAATGTGAGAGAGAAGTCCAAAAAGGGAGGGAAAAAAAAATTTAACCATGATTTTCCATTTGGAGTTAAAGTTTGTTGTATGTGAAGGATCTTCTTCTCGGGGAATTTTTTATTGTATGAAGTTCCTATGCTTTTTAGACTTTCATTTTTTTGTTTTTTCTTCTTTTTGAAATTCTGATTTGATTAAGATTTGAAATCCTATTTATGTTTAAATTCCATTATTTGGAAGGCTTAGGAATTCTAGGGAAAGAATTAGTTGTAATAGGGTGACATATAGCTGCCTTTCATTTTTTTAATCATTTTGTTGAGTTTCTGGGGTTTTATATTCTATAAGTAAGGTTATTATTTTTGCTGTTGGTCTTGTTGGGTCTTGCTGTTTGTTCTGTGCCTGAAAGGAAGATAACAGGGGTAGTGCACAATAACTTAGGGAAGAACGATGAACCCTTTCTCACTCTCTCCTATCCTTCTTCTACACGTGTAAAAAGGGAAGAGTGTAGAGGAAAAAAAGAAAAGAAGGAGCTGGTAAAGGGAGAGATAAAGGAAAGTGGCATGTGTCAAAGAGCTGAGAAAAAAAAAAAAAGTTGTTTGATAAGCAAATAACCATACAATGTGAAAAGCATGGTTTACATGGGCTAGGGGAAAAAAAAAGGAATTTGTGCACCCGTATTTTGTTGTTTGATCAGGTATGAGAACTTGTTTACCCGCATTCAGCCCAAAGCAAGAAACAATTTGGGAGATGATCTTCAATTTTTTGGGTCCAACTGTTGGAGTGATTTGTTTCCCACTGAAATCTGCTCTGTATTTCAGCTGGTTGTATCTAGTGTGAGAGACAATTGTTGTATTTAGCTGTTCATCTTTTTTTTTTTCCCAACTGTTGATTTATTTTCAGATCTATGTGAAGCTCTAGAAGCATTCTTATAATTGAGATTCATTGCAAGGGATAGCAGCAGTTGCTCAAATAACTGTTTTCTCCAATTGACAAAAGCAATGGATCCCTTTTTCACTTGGATTGCAATGGAAGTGTGGAATGCCTTTTTAGGTTGGAAATTGTTAGAACATCAATTTGAGAGAAATTGTTGAATATGAAATTTGGGAAAATTGCATCATGATTTGATTTATAAGATTACATCATTTGGTATTGATTAACATATAGCTGGATTTGATTAGATTAGGAGTTGAGCTATATTTAGCACTTATTTTATATTGGCTTGCTGATAGATTAGATTTGAGATGACAAGATTTGATATCTTCAACTCTTTTTCCCTTATTTGCTCAAACATATGACCTATTCAATCTGCTTTGGGCATTATTAATGTATTTAAATTTAATTGGTAATTTTTATTTTTTTTTAAATGGTATTCTTTTGGTTGAAGGGGAATGATGATCTAGCATTGGTCCAAACAAGGTGGGCCTTTGTAAACAAGGATGAGAATTTGCTTACGAGATTACAGAACATAAACCTGTCCTTCCACTTTGAGGTTGAACAACAGGTCAATGGCGTGTTCCTCAACTTCTTTGGTTTTAATGGAACTGCTGGTGTATGGAGAATCAAAGCCCTTGAAGATTGTGGTGGCTGGTTGGAACGGACAACTGTTGAGGACATGGATGTTGCCGTCCGAGCTCACCTTTGTGGATGGAAGTTCATATATCTGAATGATGTAAAGGTTTGTAAATGTTTCGACATTCTGAGAGTTCCTCCAGACATATGAGATTTTGGATGTCAGGGTTTTACTTTCTCTTTTTGCAGTGCCTTTGTGAACTCCCCGAGTCCTATGAGGCATACAAGAAACAGCAACACCGTTGGCATTCAGGTCCAATGCAATTGTTCCGCTTGTGCTTCTTTGACATACTCCGTGCAAAGGTACGGGAATTTGATTTCATTATCTCATTTCTTTGAAGAAAATATTTCTTTTTCAGTCTAGAAAACCTCAAGTATCAAAAGCATTTGAAAATTTTTAACAGGATTTTATTTTGAGAGGCAACAAGAAAGGAGACTTTTGGTCAACTCCAAATATTAAGCTAGAAATATTTTGATTAATTAGTTTTTCAGTGGAAGCAAAAGAGAAAACGCAATCGCCCAAAAATGAAAATTAAAGTACAAAATACAGTTGGAAGATGGAGAATGGAGTTTCCCAGGCTTCACTTACAAGTTAGAACTTGTTTTAAATAGATGGTGTTTTTGAAGTGTGTGACTTACCTCTGCACATTTTGGTTATAGAAAATCATAACATAGTGGGAGGCATGTACATTTGGCTGGCTTATATTTCATTTCTTGTGGTTTCTGAACGTTCCCTTTTAACCCCATACTTTTTTTTTTTTTTGAAATGATGTGGGGTTCTTGTTCATGGTGTAGTTTCCAACCTTATTAAGTTGCCTGTTGGTTTTGAGAGTGAAAGACTGGAATTCCCCAAAGTAGGCAATTAGAGGTTAATGGGCTCTAAGTTGATTGATCAGATTTATATTTACAAGTCTAGCAAATGGGTGCCATATAACCACTTCACCTGCACAAGATTGGTTTTCTAGATGTTCTGTTACTAAAGTTTCTACTATATCGAGTAAAACATAAGTTCTTTTGGTTGCCTTGGTGGAACCGATAATGGCCTCTTTTAAGTTTAAATAATCATATAACTTACAAAAGAAAGGAAATATTTATTTTTTGTTGTTCATTAAATTTCCTGCAATTTTACTCCATGAGAACTTTGAGGGTCATGCACCACATAATGATCCCTGAGATTAAGTTTATTCCACCATGCTGTGACCTTAATTGTGGCCTTGGAAGTTATCTGGTTTCATATGTTATACTTGGTTAATATTAGCTTTCTTTTGAATTTCAGGTGAGTTCAGCCAAGAAAGCCAACTTGATACTTCTTTTCTTCCTCCTGCGGAAGCTTATCCTGCCCTTTTATTCATTCACCCTCTTCTGCATTATCCTCCCCCTGACCATGTTCTTGCCCGAAGCTCAGTTGCCAGCTTGGGTAGTTTGTTATGTCCCTGGAATCATGTCCATCTTGAATATTGTTCCGGCACCACGGTCATTCCCATTTATAGTCCCCTACCTTCTATTCGAGAATACCATGTCAGTGACCAAATTCAATGCCATGATATCAGGGCTGTTTCGGTTTGGGAGTTCTTATGAATGGATAGTTACAAAGAAATTGGGAAGATCCTCAGAGGCAGACCTAGTTGCATTTGCTGAGAAAGAATCTGACCCTCTTGTGGAAGGCTCCAGTCTCCACAGGTCGTCCTCAGACTCGGGCATTGCAGAGCTGAACAAACTAGAAATGACCAAGAAAACTGGAAAAACCAAAAGAAATCGTTTATACAGGAAAGAACTTGCTCTTGCCTTTATTTTGTTAACTGCCTCAGTAAGAAGCTTGTTGTCTGCCCAGGGAATTCACTTCTACTTCCTGCTGTTTCAAGGGATCACCTTTCTAGTGGTGGGTCTTGATTTGATCGGAGAGCAGGTGAGTTGACCCTCCTATCACTATTTTAGTAGCTTCGAAAGCTCTTTTCCATGGATATACACTTTGGGACAAAAGGTCAAATTGACCACAGCCTTCAAATCCAATAATCAAAGCCGAATTACTGATACATGCTACAAAATAGTGGTCCTTGGCTCCCAATCAAAAGCAATTCGTTTTCTTATTTATTGTTCAAGTGAGGAAAAGGACTGTTATATATCATTTGTTCTTGCCGAGACATGCACGGGTCTATGTAAAAGTTTTCTAAGCCTGAAATATAGGAACCAGAACTTGAAACTACTGGTGATGGTGGTGGTGGTGGCAGTGATGGCAGTGGTGGCAGAGCGTCATGGTGGAGAAACAGATGACTCTGTCCTGCCTGTTTGTTTGGTGTAATTCATTCCATTGTACAATTGCTTGTCCATGCCAGAAAGAGAGCTGCTGTTGTTGGATGATCAAATTTATCATTCTTTATTTTTGTTATTGGACAGGTTGTGTACCATTATATAATTTGATTATACTAGTGTTGAATCTGATCGGGTATTCCGAATAGTTTTCAATAATTCTTGTTTTGGACATGATGGGATAATTCAGTTCCTGGTGGATTTCAGGATTCTTCATTCTTCTTGTGTTTTAGCAGCTTCGGGTTCTGTTTGCTTCTTTTACAAAACCATTATCATCCATGGCTCAGGTTTAGGTCTCACAAATATCGATGATTTTATCAAACTATCAAGGAAAATATCAAAATCAATGGAAATTTCTTGTTTTGGGTTTATGGTTGTCTCTCCTCTTTGCTTTGCTTTGCTTTGCTTTTGCTTCACTTCCAAATGCCTGATGGTTGGAGGAGTCTTTCACTGACTTCACTTCCAAATCTCTTTAGAAGAAAGGAAAATGGGAAAGAATTAAAAGGCTTGAGTTGAGACATCAAAAAATTTGTTTTATCTCCAATTTTAATTTTCTTTTTAAAGTGATTTTTAAACACAAATTAAGAGTCCATTTGTGTTTCTAGAAAACGTTTTTAATATTTTTAATACTTTAAATTTTTTATCATTTAAGTATTAAAAATGTAAGAAACGTTTTCTAGAATCACTCTCAAACGTACTCTAAATCTATATTTTAGACAAAGACAAAAAGTACATCCAAATGAATAATGAGTAGTTTGTTTGAATACATGATAAAATGTTAATAAAAGTGATAACTTGAATATATTTCTTCTTGTTACAAAGTCATATGATCTTGTATACTAAAAAAAAAAAAAAATTGGTGTGTCATCATATTGATGCCATATTTCAAGATCCCTTATTCAAAATTTAAGAATGTTCTTATTTTGGCCAAGATGTTAATAGGAAAGGATTATCATATATATATATATCATATGTCAATAAGATGGGAAGAACCAAGGAGCATAAAATATTTGACCCGCCAAAAAAACTTTATATTTGATCATACCCCTTCCAAAATATTAGGGGTGTGTTTGATTTTTTTCTTACCCATTTCTAATGACAATGAGAATGAAATCAATAATGATTCACTTAGAAATGAAATCCGTCTTATAAGTGGAATTTTAATTGATTTTCAAGGTGAAATATTTTAATTGCCTTAGTATAGGAAATGATATATAATTTCTTAAGGTTATTTTTTATTTTTAAAAAGCATTTTATATATATATGTGTGTGTGTGTATGTATGTATTAAGAAAAATAATTTTCTCACATTTAGTTGTGTGGAAAATACCAAAGAAAATATAATATAAAAATAAAAGTAATTAAAAATTTGTATATTTTTAAATTATTTAATCTTCCTATCAATGAATTAAAATAAGTAAATTGAGTTTGAAGTAACAAATAAAAATTATTTATTAACTTTAAATTTTATTTTTCTTCATCTTTTCATTTCTTCTTCTTTTCTTCTCTATTTTCTTTTTATTGTGTTTTCCCTTAAATTTTATGGGAACCAAACATAACTTAGAAGTACTATTTTATTCCTACATTTTCATTATGTTTTTATGACTTTTTATGATTGTTTTTTTATTTATTAAGTAAGTTTTATTTTTTTTAATTTATTATATAATAAAAAAAACACTCTTAAAGGATATTCTTTTAAAATAAAATAAAAATTATTTTTAACTATGTGTAAAAATATTATTATCATTTTTTTATTCATATTTCCATCATTATCAAATACTGAAAAGAAAACAGATAATCATTTTAATTTTATATTTCTAGATACATTTAAACACAAGAATTAGAATCATCAAATTTATTATTATTTTTAAAAAACAAGAATAAAAATAAAATATTTATTTTCATTTCTCATTCCCAAAAAGTATATTTTGAAGATAAACAAAACAAACCATAGCAAAGAATAGATATAACACACAACACAATGCATACCATTGTTCTAAAGTTCAATATAGAAACCGAGAAAAAGGTGAAAAGAGAAGCGAGTTAAATACCAACATCAAATTTGAACCAAAACAAAGAGCTATAAATTTTAAAACCTCCCCCCAAATTGAGATTAATCAACCTACTTGACCAGAAATCAACCCAACTTTGGACAAAAGGTTGACCATCTCTTCTGTTGGGACCTTGCTTTTTCTATACCTAGGCTCTTAGATTTTGTGTTCCCTTCCCTCAGCCATTCTCGCAAAAAAAGTTTTATTCGGATAGTTTCCGGGCAGACCTCTCCGATGGTCAAGTTAGTTTTTTTTTTTAAATGAAAGAAAAAGTTTGCCCCTTTCACCTTGGTTACCGTCTTTATAAGGAAGGGATTTTCGTAACTCCAACACCATTCATGGGTTTTTAAATGCATAATGTTACCCTATTAATTATAGCAATTATTGGTTTTGAATGTTTTTTACTGTTACTCTTTCCTTACTTCAGACTACCTACCTAGACATCTTTTGTCTACCCAGGTAGCGCGTGTACTTGGACAGATCTTACTTGAACAATTTAACCTGGTTTGCTAGTCCGGGAGTGGTTTTTCTAAGGAATATTCGGCTCCTCTGATAATTTATATAAGCTTGGGATTGTGACTCTCAGCGCCATTTTGTGGAGTCTTTATTCCGCCATTGAATGCACAATGGTGGCTTATTAATTAATGCACTTGTAACTATTAAGTGTTACGTGATGTTAATGCGCACTTTACTTAAAATAAATGTTTTATGCTGATTAGTTCACAGTTTGCTTAGACATAGTCTGTTCGGACATAGTTTGTCTAGACATGGTCTATTTGAACATAATTTGTTTGGACACATTTTATTTGGAATCCGAACACATTATATCTGAACACAGTTTATTGTCTATTCAAATATAGTCATTTCAAACACAGTATGTTCGACTATTGTCTGTCTAGACTGATCTTAGATAGTTTTATATATTTTCTTGGTTGAACATGGTCTAACTAAACAATTCGTGCCCGAAAATGCTTTGGTCCCATAATTGCCACTATTTTCGTAGTCGAGCTTGATGGAGTGAAGAGAGTCGGGCAAGAAAAGAAATATTTTGTGTGGTTTCATTGCATCCAAAATGCTCTGTTCTTCCACAATCCCTTTTCCTAGTTGAGCTTGATGGAACGAAGAAAGTCAGGCATGAAAAGAATATTTTGTGTGGTTTCATTGTACTCATGCCCGAAAATGCTCTATTCCTCCACAATTGCCACATTTTTCCTAGTCAGGCTTGATAAAGCTAAGAGAGTCGGGTAAGAGAAATAATATTTTGTGTCATTAATTTGAGTGAGCTCTATGGCTTTAAGCAAGTTCAATGGCCTTAAATGGGCTCTATGGCCTTTTGTTTGGATGTTTTCTCTATTCAAGTGAAATATGTCTATCTAGACTAGCAATTTTTTGCCTTTGAGTGGGCTTTATGGCCTTCAATGGGCTCTATGACCTTCAATGGGCTCTATGGCCTTGTGTAGGCAATGTGGCCTTAAGAGGGTACTTTGGCCTTATGTGGGCACTTTGGCCTTAAGTAGGTGTTTAGCCTTTGTTGAGCATTTCACCTTGATGTATATGCATGACAATTTGAGTCACCACTAATTTAATGTCATTGATGGAATTGCATATTACATATGACATAACTACTGGTGAAAGTTGCTATGTTATACCGTTCGGTTGTACGAGGGATGATAATGTCAAATGTGTAGTTGTCAATAAAGTGATCATATTTCAGTGATAGTGTTTGTGTGTACATATTTGTTGTGAGCAACTTGCTGTTACACAATCCGAGCGAGTAGTCTCGCCTAGCTGCCACGAGTTGGATGAAGGAGACAATCAATAATTTCGTTTAAGTCCCTCAAGATGTAGACGACTATAACCCCTACACTAAAGGCTATCCAAAGGGTTTGTCCGGGCTCGCCCCTCTAATGCTAAAGTCAGTAAGTGGCTTAAGCAAATAATGAGAATTTGCAGAAAGAAAGCTCTCTTACCATTTATAGAATCTGCATGGTTATTTATACATTTTGCAGTATAATGTCTTTCTAGGCTTCTTAATAACACCTTAATTGTGCGCTTGATTGTGTGCTCTTATGACATTGATTGCCGATGTATAACGATTGTCTCGCCAAGATGAGCCATTGAGAATGGAATGTTTTCCATAACGACCGTAGTTAATATGAAGCATGTCAAGTGCACAATTTGCGCATTAATGGGTGTGTAAATGCACGATGGATGATCAAGCCTTAGTCATGTTGTATCCATGTAAGATTTATCCATCTGGCCTACTTTGAGACGAATCAATCACTCAACCTAAGGGTCATTGGGCCATCCGACTGAAGGCGGTTTCCCAGATAGCTCCTTTAGCCAAACATCCATGAAAGAGTGGTGGACTTTAGGACAACCTTGCATAGAGGGTCCCACAATTTTTAGAGTCCGCATAGTTATTTATACCTTTTGCGGTGTAACGTCTTTCCAAGTGTCTTAATAACAACTTAATTGTGCGATCTTATGGCATTGATTGCTGATGCATAATGGTTGTCTCGCCATGATGAGCTGAGAATGGAATGTTTTCCATAATGGTCGTAGTTGATATGGAGGGTGTCAAGCGCACAATCTGCGCATTAATAGGTGTGTAAATGCATGATGGATGGTCAAGCCTTAGTCATGCTATATCCATGTAAGATTTATCTATCTGACCTACTTTGAGACGGATCAGTCACTTAACCTAAGGGCTATTGGGCCATCCGATTGAAGGCGGTTTCCCAAACAGCTCCTCTAGTCAAACAACCATAAAAGAGTGGTGGACTCTTTAAGACAACCTTGCATAAAGGGTCCCACAATTTGTAAAGTCTGCATGATTATTTATACCTTTTACGATGTAACGTCTTTCTAGGTGTCTTAATAACACCTTAATTGTGCTTGATTGTGCGATCTTATGGCATTGATTGTCGATGCATAACAGTTGCCTCGCCATGATGAGCCGTTGAGAATGAATGTTTTCCATAACGGTTGTAGTTAATATGGAGCGTGTTAGGCGCACAATCTGCGCATTAATGGGTGTGTAAATGCATGATGGACGATCAAGCTTTAGTCATGTTGTATCCATGTATAATTTATCCATCTGACCTACTTTGAGACAGATCAGTCACTCTACCTAAGGGTCGTTGGGCCATCCGGCTGAAGGCGGTTTCCCAGACGACTCCTCTATCCAAACAACCATGAATGAGTGGTGGACTTTAGGACAACTTGACATAGAAGGTCCCACAATTTGTAGAGTTCGCATGGTTATTTATACCTTTTGTAGTGTAACGTCTTTCCAAGTGTCTTAATAACACCTTAATTGCGCGATCTTATGGCATTGATTATCGATGCATAATGGTTGTCTTACCATGATGAGTCGCTGAGAATGGAATGTTTTTCATAACGATCATAATTAATATGGAGTGTGTCAAGTGCACAATATATGCATTAATGGGTGTGTAAATGCATGATAGACGGTCAAGCCTTAGTCATGTTATATTTGTGTAGGATTTATGCATCTGACCTACCTATAGACGGATTGATCACTCGATTTAAGGGTTGTTGGGTCATCCGATTGAGGGCGGTTTTCCAGACGGTTCTTTTAGCCAAGCGACCATGAGAGAGTGGTGGACTTCAGGACTGTCTTGCATAAAGGGTCCCACACAACTCAATTATTAAACAAACTCATGTAGGTCAGTGTAATATTATACATAAGAGTATGCACATAATATCAACATACATACATGAATTAGTGTAAATCAGTCAAGTTATCTTGCATCACTAAAATAAATATAATAATTAAATCATATTGTTTCTATGTGTGAACAGTGCAATCATAGCATACAACTATAAAAGCTATAATTAATCACACCTCAAATAGTGTACTAGTTTTGATAATTAATATAGCTTGAAGATCATGTTCATATAACTGTGGTCATAACAAAGACTTAATAATGGAATGTGACATATCATTCATAGATTCAAATCCTACAAAGCATAAATATGCTTTTATTTAGGTAGAATTAAACTCCACTAACTTGAATATAAATCTGAACTTGACCTCTTATGGATTAAAGAAAAGAGGAGGTCAAGTCAATCGGAAAAAGAATAAATCAAAAGTCTAATGGACCGTAAACATAAATATGCAACCACATATAATTCAATTCAGCCAGCTTACTAGACTTGACAAGATATTAAACAACAAAATATAAATAGCAATCATCATGGCTAATCATGCTTCTTTGACTTGAGTGAAAACTAAAGATTTTCCCTCCACTCATGGTTAACTATGAAATTAATTGGAGGTGCATAGTTTATAATAAGCAATTAATCACTCATGTGTCTGGCTAACTGGTCCCTCTTTCAACAAGCCAGTTGAGTCTAGTTTGGGTTCTAAACCATTGCATATATGGATGCTAAAAATTTTAAACAAGTAAATGTACTTAAGTCAGCCAGTGAGCGTTATAAGAAAAAAGCTCCTGCTCGGAAAGATCCTATCGTGAAAAGGACTTTGCACTCCTATTAAGAAACAAAGTCCCCGTGTCATCCTCCTTTTTTGTCAACTTTTCATAGAAATCTGTGTTTGGATTGAAGGAATTTGGGTGAAAAATAAAACAGATACAGAATTTAGTTGAAATTCTCAACTCCTTTACTCCAACCTCTATGCTCACTGCCTTCAGAAATATTTAGGGGATATCTCTGGAATAATCCTTCCATTATTGTTGGCCAACACTTTGGAGGTTGACTTCAAATTGAGATTCTGAAGGCTAGGCTGAGATAGGTCGACTGACAACCGTAATTTGAAACCATCGACTGGCTTTTAAATTTTTGGATTGGGGGTTGAGTGGACACGATGTGCAGAAGTTGTGTTTGAAAAGAGGAAGAAGAAAGGAGAAATTGTAGGTACTAGAAAATGAGGTTGGGGAAGCATAATCGGCTTTTCCGGCTGGTCCTGAGGTTGTTGCAAGTGCTCTTGAACAACGAAAGACCAATCCTTCATCAAAGCTCTCGGAGGGATGAAATCATTCTTCAACGGGAACCAAACTTTTTGCTCTAATTCCCACAAACGCGCCATTGTTAGGACCTCCTTCTCCTTCTATGTCTCATTCCCTTGGCTATTCTTGTAAAAAAATATGTGTTCGGATAGTTTTCAGGCAGACCTCTTTGACTGTCAAGTTAGTATTTCTGATTTTTTTTGTACTATTTTAAATGAGAAAAAAAGTCTGCCTCTTTTACCTTGAGTTACTGTCTTTTATATGAAAGAGTTTTTCGTAAACCCCAACACCATTCATGGGTTTTTAAATGTATAACATTACCCTGTGAATTATAGAAATTATTTGTTTTGAATATTTCTTACTGTTACACTTTCCTTACTTCATACTAGGACATTCTTTGTTTGTTTAGAGTGGCGCGTGTACCTAGACAGACCTTAAACAATTAAACTTGGTTTGCTAGTCCGGGAGTGGTTTTTCTTAGGAATATTCGGGTCTTCCCATATTTTATATAAGCTTGGGATTGTAACTCTCAACGTCTTTTATGAAGCCTTTATTCCACCATTGAATGTGTAATGGTGGCATATTAATTTATGCACTTGTAATGGTTAAGCGTTACGAGATGTTGATGTGCACTTTACTTACACGAACATTTTATGTTGATTAGTTTGCAGTTTGCTCGAGCATAGTTTGTTTGGACATAGTCTATTTGATTACATTTTGTCCAGAATAGTCTATTTGAGCACATTCTATATGAAATAATATGTTCAAACACAATCTATTATCTATTTGGATATAGTCTGTTTGACCATTGTCTGTCTAGACCTATTTTAGATAGTTCTATATGTTTTCTCGGATGAACATGGTATGATCAAACAATTTTGTGCTAAAAAATGCTCTACTCCCACATCTTTCTCTCGTTTTTTCACATCAACCAAGTAAAGGGCAAATGAAAATGCATGACAATAGAAAGTAAAATTAAAAGTTTAAGATATTATGTCCCGGGAACTAGTTAGAGGGGAGTGGATAACTAGTCCTTCATATTTTGCCCAAAAAAAAATATATATCAATTTTTTAAATTTTTTATAAGTTACTTAAGATATTTGTGATGGATTAATTTAGTAATTTCCGATATCACAAGTGAACATGCCATCTATATGGAAACCTACCTATACAACCTCTCAAAAACCTTTTGAATGTAAAAGTCTAGCTTGGTTTATGGACCATAAAAATCTACTAAATATGAAGGATTAAATATATTCATTTGGGCAAACACTACTTCCCTAAAATTTACACTACTAGATCCTATATTAGTCCTTACATTCACAACACAACACTTTCTTATTCTTTAGTGGATTCATTATGACTCGAGGGATATGATTTTCGATCATGAATTCAATGAACAATGATCTTTCTTTTTAAGAATGTTGGTTAAGCATAGAAAATAATGACTTTTAGGTTAAGGGTATGGAGAAGAAGATGAAACTTTCTAAGTATAGTAAAACTCATATAAAATAATAAATAGAAATTATTATCTTAGTGGGGTTATTGATTTATCAATAATGATTTATTTATTTATTAATTAATCAATAATTTATTAATTTATTAATTTATTAATTTATCTATAAATAAATATTTTATTAGTTTATAAAGAAATACATGCATGATTTATAAATTTAAAAACAATTGCTATAGTAAAAAGTTATTACATAGAAGCCTAAAAGATTATAAAAATAAGAAATGGTTATTAATGATAAAAGATAATAAGGAAATATGGTGTTAAAATTTAACACCCTAAAAGATAAAGATAAAGAGGTTTCAAGTATCTGTTAATTACAAGAATTAGTGAATTATGAAAATAAAAGTTATAAAAAAATTTATTTAATACTGGATTATGAAGTTACTTAATATGCACTTCATCAATTATTTATTTATATTTCCTTTGACCTTTAAAGATTTTCTAAAAATATTATTATTTTATATATTTAGCAAAGTTATTAATTTAATATACTGTTCAAATTGGAACTAGAGTCAAAGGTAATACCTATATCATTAAAATGTAATATCTTTTATTAAAAAGTGTATGGAATATTAATTATTTTTAGATAACTTCTTGAAATTTGTATTTTCTAAACTTAAGTTCCTATTTTATGATTTTTTTTTTCATATGAGCGAATTAGAATTTTCCCTTAAATTTTAAATTAACAATCCAAGCATGATAAAATACCCATTTTCATAATAGCTTAAAATGTCACAAAAATTAAAAAAAAAAAAAAATTCCACATAAATTATTCTTTTAGGGTCTTAATTTCAACCGTTCGTCATGTTCGCTAAAACTCATAAAACAAGATTACTACATAGATTTGCATCGTTGCCATCTTTTGTACCAATTATATAGATTAACTATAGAAAAATACAATTAAACATTTTTTTATGAGGCTTTTAAATTACATCCTTTACATATATGAAAATAGAAATATGAAAGTTAGGAATGACAATGAGGCAGGTTGCCCCATTTCAGCCCTGTCCCGTTAGTCAAAATAATCCTTATCCCTCGTTCTATTAAAAA